>OY979676.1:21739911-23213245 GCA_963855955.1 Luperina nickerlii | reverse complement strand
TCACGGCGCTGGCGCTGCAGCCTCCCGCAGCGGCAACGGCCGCCACCACATCCTCTTTGGTGACCGAATCGTCCATATCGATCACCTCCAAGGATGCGGTCTTGACGGGTCTGGCGACCGTCGCCACATCCGCGATGACCTCTTGCAACTTTGTTGCAAAGAGGTCCGCGTTTGCGCTGCGCTGCTCCCCCCCGAACTCAAAAATTCGGGCTCCGGCCTGGGTGCGGCGGCACGTGATGTTACCGATCCCCAGCCGAGAGGGATCCGCGTTAGCACGAGCCCGTCTTAGGACGGACTCATACGTTTCGCCCCGCTCTGCGGCCTCCGGGGTGATGGTCACCACGACCGCTGCAGTTTTGGGAGGAACCAACTTCCTCCCGCCCGCCGGAGCCTTCTGGGCTGCCGGAGCAGTCGCAGCGGGCTTGGACTTTTTGGCCTTTCCCCCCTTGACCACTTTCGTCCACGCCTGGTTGGACGGGGTGGTGGAGGGGAGCATGGCGTCCTCCCGCTGCGTGTTCTGGGGGGCTGCCGGAGTGGCAGACGCTCCCTCCGCGCTTGTGGTGGGGGTTTGAGGGGCCACCGTGCTCCTCTTGCCCTTCCCCTTGCCCTTGGAGGGCTTCGGGGCCTGGGCCTGCGCACCCGATTTCGGGTCTCCCGCAGGCTGCGCAGGTACAGGCACCGGCTCCGTCGGTGGCGGACTCTTATCCGCCGCTAACGGCGGGCGGAGCCGCTTTTCCGGCAGGAGCCGGTCCTCAATACCGGCGAAGCAGCCCCTGATGAAGGCCCTCTCCTCCACAACAACCCCGCGGATTATTTCCACGAGGTTGCCAGGGGAGGAGGAGCCTCCCTCTGCCGGACCAGGGGCAGGCGCAGGTTGGGCTTGCCGGGCCGTGGCCTCAGCCAGCTTCTGGTGCAGCTGGCTGACCTCCAGCTGCAGGCGATCCACCCTCGCCTGCAGCTGCCGCGTCTCTTCTGTGGCCGTGCGCTTCACCAGCTCGGTGACAATGCCGTGCATGCTCACGGCCCGACATTTGAGGGCCTTCTGGAAGGTCCCCTTCAGGTTCGAGGACTTGGAGGCGACCTCCAGTACCTCCTCCTTGTCCTGGAGCGCCATGCGCTCCAGCTCCGCCAAGGAGTGGTCGGCGTACAGCACATTGGATGTGCCATAGCCAGCCCTCGACCTGGCGGACCGCGCCTGCTGCTCCCTGACAGCGACCCTCTCTTCTAGGTCCTGCTGCAGCTGCTCCCTCCTTGCTAGGCCTAACTGACGCTCGGCGTCCACCAGACCCACGTCGTGGGTGGGAGTCGAAGCAGGAGTCGGAGCAGGAGTGGAGGCCTTTCTTGACTTTGGCCTCTTCTCCGACTTGCCCACAGACCCCGAGGAGCCCCCGGACCCGAGCCTCAGGTAGGCCCGCTTCCGCTGGAGGCGGTCGTTTTCGGCCGCCGACGTGTCCATAGTGGACTCGCCGGAGTCCGAAAACTCCGCCTGCAGACTGGATAAACTGGCCACAGATGATGCGCGGCCAGTTTCGACGTGGCCCTTAGAAGGGCCGGTGGATTGGCCCTGGGAAGGGCCACTGCGTTGGCCCTGAGAAGGGCCGTTTATATCGTCCCCGGAGGGACATTCGGTTAAAAATCGCCCGGAGGCGTCTCGCCTTTGTTTTTTAGGCATCGTTGCAGACGTCCGCCTGTTGCCTGCAAGTCACAGCGCACTTTAGCCACCGGTCTGCCACTCCGTTACGGTGGTCAGACACGGCGTTGCCCGGGGATCACGACGAGGACGTATGCGCTGTGGGGGGACCCCCAACCTAACCTAACCTAACCTTTTTTTTTTTTTTTTTTTTTTTTTTTTTTTTTTTTTTTTTTTTTTTTTTTTTTTTTTCACGTGGAGAAATGCTCATGCATACTACACTACCACGGGGAGATAGTGCAGTTATGTGGGACTCTAACCCACTAAAACTCCACGGTGTCCTCCTGTGCCGCTTACGGCGGGAACACGGGCACGCGTTAGCACTCATCCGTGAACCCGCCGCGGCCGTCCGTTACCGGACCCTCCTCTGGGGAGTACTCCCCATCACCGGCGCACCAGAACACATAGCACGCCGTGACCACCCCAGGGACCAAACCAGCACATGGGCGCCAGACGACCCCGTGTCTGGGCACCCTTGGTTCCCCCTGCGACGGGTCAGGACATTGGCCCCGCCGCCTGCCAATTTTCGGCTGCAGAGGATAGGGAGAGCGGCCAACGCAATACCGACACTCCTCTTCCCCTGCAGCCCCACCGCGTCCGCCATCTAACGGTGGCGACCCCGTCAAGGCCGCGGAAGGTAGGGAGAGCGGCGCACCGTAATACCGGCACTCCTCTCCCGCCGCGGCCTCCAACCCTCAACCGCGATGCCTTCGGTACGTACGACATCGCGGCCCGCCTCAGTTGCGATGTCGCCCAAGCGACACCGCAACCTACCTTTGGCCGCTACGTCGTCGGCTTGTCAGCAAAAGCCCTAACGAGCGGCCCCTCCTCGGGTTCCTCTTCGCTTCACCGTGGGTGTCCAAGCCACGGCTACTGAGCCCCCCCGCCTCGACAATGCGGGAACCCACCGGGGGGGAACCTAACCTAACCTAACCTAACCTTTTTTTTTTTTTTTTTTTTTTTTTTTTTTTTTTTTTTTCACGTGGAGAAATGCTCATGCATACTGCACTACCACGGGGAGATAGTGCAGTTATGTGGGACTCTAACCCACTAAAACTCCACGGTGTCCTCCTCTGCCGCTTACGGCGGGAACACGGGCACGCGTTAGCACTCATCCGTGAACCCGCCGCGGCCGTCCGTTACCGGACCCTCCTCTGGGGAGTACTCCCCATCACCGGCGCACCAGAACACATAGCACGCCGTGACCACCCCAGGGACCAAACCAGCACGTGGGCGCCAGACGACCCCGTGTCTGGGCACCCTTGGTCCCCCCTGCGACGGGTCAGGACATTGGCCCCGCCGCCTGCCAATTTTCGGCTGCAGAGGATAGGGAGAGCGGCCAACGTAATACCGACACTCCTCTTCCCCTGCAGCCCCACCGCGTCCGCCATCTAACGGTGGCGACCCCGTCAAGGCCGCGGAAGGTAGGGAGAGCGGCGCACCGTAATACCGGCACTCCTCTCCCGCCGCGGCCTCCAACCCTCAACCGCGATGCCTCCGGTACGTACGACATCGCGGCCCGCCTCAGTTGCGATGTCGCCCAAGCGACACCGCAACCTACCTTTGGCCGCTACGTCGTCGGCTTGTCAGCAGAAGCCCTGACGAGCGGCCCCTCCTCGGGTTCCTCTTAGCTTCACCGTGGGTGTCCAAGCCACGGCTACTGAGCCCCCCCGCCTCGACAATGCGGGAACCCACCGGGGGGGAACCTAACCTAACCTAACCTAACCTAACCCAGTAACCGACTAACAATCGCACGAACAACATCACCTCCGCGAGAAAAATTCACTAAAATTACACGCGTTGAGGTACGTACGTGAAAAAGGTATCAGTGAAATTGTGTAGTGACAAGTCACCAGGATTAGTGTGCGCAAGTGTCTACCACCACGGGTCTCGGAGCAGGACCCCCTGAACTTTGACTGCGAATAACATCTCACAGGTCAGTGGAATCAATCTACCTCCAATACACCGGAGAGACGCGGCAAAATCCAATCCAGCAACATCGGGATCAGAAAAATCGGAGCAGCGGCTGTGGAGTTATTAAGGTTCAAAAACACGGAAAAAACACGTGGTTTTCCGTCAAAATAACCTAAAATAACCTAACTTTACCAACACGTGTTTGTAAAACCACGAGGCGCGACGTCGAACTAGCCATCACAGCCCGTACTGGAGACTCCGAAGCCGGCCGAGGAATCCGTCTGCAGAACACGCACCAGAGTGACGACTCCACGACCATCACCAAGACATTCCCCGAGAGAACTCCTATACCCCTATTCCTACCCCCCCCGAGTTTGGGCTCTTCCGACTCGGGACATCACAATCCTTCCACACACCCCCACCCCTCCTCTTCCTCAAATCCAACCCCCCCTCCATTCACCACCCCCCTCTTCCACCACCAACAAGACGTCACCCCCGCAATTGGCGTACCCCCCCTTTGCCCTTGCCCCGGGCCCCCTCCTTAATCGTCTTCTCACGAACTTCCCCCTCCCCTTTTTTTTGTTTGTTCCGACCCCCCCTCTTGACCCCCGTTTTAAATTTTTGACCCCCCCCTCAATCGTCTTCCCACGAAACCCCCCCCCGAGACCCCCTTTGACCCCCACTTTGACCCCCCCCTCAATCGTCGCCCCACGAAACCTCCCCCCCCCGACCCCCTTGACCCCCTCCCCCTCAACTCAAGACCCCCCCTCCAATAGCCGCCCCACGAAACCTTCCCCCCTCCCCCCCCTCACCCCTCTCAGAGGTACCTCACCCCCCCGCAGTCTAACTTCGTACCCGTTGGACCTAGGACGCCGAGTTTGGGCTCATTTTGAAGGGCGCAAAACGCTCTTTAATCTGGCCCCGCCAGAATCTCTAAAGCGATACCAGCATCAGCACCGCACCAGCTTAGCCTAGCCACGCCGAAGCAATTCCGCTGAGAACCACCACCAGCGTACTCACTAGGGCTTAGACCATCAGAGCCCTGCAGTTATCGGACTCCTCACCGGACAACACGCAGACCACCAGCGAAGTTTCCCGTGAGTCCATCCTAGTATATAATACAACACAGTCATAGACATTACGAATACTATTTCATCACATTGTAGAACTAAGTTACTCAATAATTTTAATTAATTCACTAGTAAATGTATCTTTCTGTAAAAACTAACAACTACAAACTACATTAACAACCACCTACCCACTAACCACTACATACCAACATGTCTCAAAATAGTACGTCCCGCAAGATGACCACGGAGGCCGCAAAAGTCACTAAAACACTTAGAGAAAAGGTTCTAAAAAACACCGCGAAGTCCATGGTGTCGGAAAAATCATTCGTATCTGAAAAGACGGCGCGTCCATCGCAGAAGCCACAGGAGCCGAGGGCAGAGTCGGAACCGGACGCATCGACCACGATGCCGCCACCACCATCGGTGTCCGGTACGTCTCAGACGGGGGACCGTAGCAGGATCTCCGAGATAGTAATAAACTGGGAGCAATGCGGAATTTCCCCTCCCCACCAGATCATCTCGGACGAGGAAAGCTCGGTGGCCTCTAGTCAGGCCGATCGTCCAGCGATCGGACGGCCGAGTATCCTCTACAGGACTCCGAAAAGAGGCACTGGGGTGGAGATGGACCTGGCAACACGAGAAGCAAACGACCTGCTTCAGAAAGGTAAGGAGGCTTTGGAGGCTGCCGGGAACATGAAGCGGGAATGCAAAACCATAACCCACGAGTGCTTGCAGGGCCTGTACGAGATAACCCTCTCACTGGCAGACTCTAGATCACGGCATAAGTACAACCTCGAGAAGGAGCGCTCTCGACACGCACAAGAACTTGTGCGCGTCGAGAGAGCCCACAATCGTGATATAATGCAAATGAAGGTCGAGCTCTCCCTAATGAGAACGGACGTCTCGGATACGCTCAAAGAGTCGAAAGGGATCAGGGAATGGCTGGGCCACGAAACCCTTGAGGCCTTCAAAGGCATCAAGGAGATTAAGGAAGAGGTCACAGCGGTGAGCCTCAGGAACCTAAAGGAGCACGAGAAGACCAGGCAGGAAGGAGCAAGAGCCCCGGGCGACCCCAAATGGGAATCAATGGGGACAATCCTCTCACGCCTGGACTCAAACGTGATCAGCGCGTCGAACCAGCTTGACGTGCTCCGGAAGGATCTCGAGCGACTCAAGGAAGACCTCAACCGTCCGGTCAAACCGAACCCGGACCTGAGCATTCAGGAGACGGGCCTCCTACTCACCACCTCAAAGTTCGAGGAGGCCTTTGAAGAACTCCGCGGCCTACTGCAGGCACTCACCAACAGACCCGTAGCCTCCCCCCCACCACCACCAACTCCAATAAACTTCACGCATCATCTCAAACCCATTACCGAAAGGCTGGAGATCGTCTCGGCGGACCTCCGCGCACTGCGCGACAAAGAACCGCCAACCCAGGCACCTCCGGTGATGAACCTGGAAGCGGAACTAGCAGTCGGGGAGGTCAAAAAGACCCTCCAGAACATTCAAAAAGGGGTAGCGGACCTGGGCAGAGCGGATAGACCGCCCCAACAACAACAGGGTCCAAAGACCTTTGCCCAGGTAGCCAGCACACCAAAACCCCCGAAACCAGCCACACAAGCAAACCACACCCTGATCGTCTCATCCACGGACCCACAACACACCGGGGACAACGTGATCGAGAGGATCAGGACAGCCTTGGACCTCAAATCGAGCGGAGCCCGGGTCGACACTGTGCGGAAAGCCCGTAACCAAAAAGTGGTTATGAGGTGCGCCAGCAAGGAGGACTTGAGGAAGGTCAAGGAACAAGTCCAGTCGAGCGCGGGGCTCAAGGTCCAAGAGCCCAAACCGCAAAATCCGCTCGTTTGCATAAGGGGAGTACTGTCGAGTTACAGCGACGGGGAAATCATAGATCTCGTGAAAGCGCAGAATAAGCATCTTCTGCAGAACGTCGCTGTGGAGAGACAGACCCTAAAAGTACGGTATAGGAAGCGTGCGAGGAACCCCCTCGAATGTCACCCTGTTCTGGAGCTCTCCCCAGAGCTCTGGAAAAGTTACACGGCGGTGCAGAAAATACATGTGGGCATTAAACGATGCCCGATCGAGGATCAGTCGCCCCTTGTGCAGTGCACAAAGTGCCTACAATACGGGCACAACAGACAATTGTGCAAAGCCGCAAAAGACATCTGCAGCTTCTGCAGCGGCGCGCACAGTGGGAGGGACTGCCTCATAAGAACGGAGGGCAAAGAACCCACATGTATTAACTGCAAGATCATCCACAAGACGGGCAGAGACCTGGCGCACACAGCGTTCAGCGAAGACTGCCCGGAACGCCAAAAATGGGATGGCATAGCGAGGTCGCGCGTCTCCTATTGCTAAGGGCAACGAGACGGAAACACCAATCACACAAGCGGACACCCCCCAAAATTCAAAGAGACCGATACCAAGATTGAAATTCATCCAAGGCAATCTTCAGCGCTCCAAGCTGGCCACAGAAGAACTTCATATGGCGGCACAAGCAAGGGGAGTTTCAGTAGCACTTGTTCAAGAGCCCTATGTAGGAAGAACAGGTGTGATGAAGCAAAACCCCGGCACGCAAGTCATCCAGTGCAGCCTAAACCGCCAGAAACCAGTAAAAGCGGCGATCGTTGTTTTCGGGAACAACCTGGAGGTCATCCACGACCCCCAGCTTGTGACAGAGAACATCGCCGCCGTTTTACTGAAGGTGGGCCAGCTCAGTCTCGGAGTGCTATCGGTCTATTAGCCTCTACTAAACTTTATGCATTAGTTCCGAATTTCACCACTAATACAAATAAGTTTTCATTGGTTTTCGATTTTTATTTTCTGTAGACTGTCTTCTTACTCTTAAATTTATATACACTTTTGGACCGTATCCAACACTCAGACTCTCTTGACGTTTTACTCGGAGCTTACCGACTACTGTATTGCGGGAGCTGCCCTGACGTTTACTCGGAGCTTACTTACTGCTGCCCTTGACGTTTTACTCGGAGCTTTCCGTCTACTGTTTTACGTGAGCTGCCCTGGCGTTTTCTGACTGCGGTGTTGCGGTTCAGACCTAACCCCTTTATCCCTCCTTGCCTCTTAACTCTTAACACTCTTGAGACGACACTTGAGTCCTTTCTAACATTCGAGTTTTCTTTAACTCTGACCCCTCTCTTAACTCATGACACTCTTGAGATGACACTTGAGTCCTCGAGTTTTCTTTGACTCAGACCCCTCTTTCCCTCCTTCCCTCTTCAACTCGATCCTATAAACTCGCATATTTTTACTCTTTTACACTCGTTTGCTATATCTATATTTGTACTTTTTTTTTTTCGTATTATACTATATTCATAACTCATCCCTTTCTTCTTTCCTTCCTCTATAATAGAGTTCCTTTTGGTTTATTAAAACTCTATTTTTTTTTAATTCATTCATCGGTTCTTAAACCAGTAAAAGATTAATTTTAATCTTTCCTATATATCTATTCTTTTCTACAAGTTAGTATGATAACTTGTCTATTTCTATCAACTCTAAAAGTTGATTGGAGCGGATGACAACTCCATAAAAATAAGCCCTTGTTGACTAAGTTGATTTTCTGTCTATCGACTCTAAAAGTTGATTAGGAGCGGATGACAACTCCTTTAAAAATAAGCCTTTGTTAAATCTTTATATTTTCATCTCATTAGTGGTTTTAGACGCGAGCGGATTACAACTCCTTAAATAAGCCTTAAAGTTATGACTTATCAGGTTGAGTAGTGATCATTGAATGTGAATCCTACCTGACCTAACTTCGTAAGATGTCGGTGTGTTTGAATGAGTTATGTAAGTTTTGTGAATGCTGTAATATTTTAACCTTAGCAAAATTTTTGTTCTAGGCCAAAAATTTTCTCGGGGTCGTTGGGGAAATATAGTATTTATGCTTACTTACACTTTACTTTCATCACGCATAATACTATTTATCATTACTTACACTTTAATACTATTTATCATCCTTTTTATTTGTTTATATGTTTACATTATACTTTTACTCAATTTTCATGTTGTGACACGTCAATTGTCAAACTGTCAATTACTTTTTAAATGTCTTTCTGGCTTAGTCTATGGTAATTACTCTTTGGTCTAAATAACTTAAATTATTTTTATCAATATGTTTAGCTTTTGTATTATTAAGATTATTACGATTGTTTAGTCTAAATAACTTAATTTTAAATTAGATTTATAATATTCTTTACGCACTCGTGGATATGTCTTGGCCGGATACACTTGTCAGATTAGATGATGGCCACATAGAAGAAAACTGATATTTGAAAAAGGAAGACTACTTAGAAACGAGCTCATGAACAGCTGGAGGCTGCGGGCATTCGAGTCTTGGGACTGAGACATTAAGCATCAGAAAACTGCTTGGTTTTGCTGTGTCAACTTGAACTGCTTGGTTCTGCTGCGACATCTTTGACTAACCCAGGGGATCCAGCTAAAGATTCCACCTGGGACCTTCTACTTCTAATCTTCGCGAGCTAACCTCGTATAACTTGCTACCCTGACGCCTGATACCCGTTCCTACAGTGCTGAGCTGATTCCATAACGTGAACTATAAAACTCCAGTGAGTGCGCGCGTGTGTGAACTATAAACTTCCGAGAGTGCGTGCTATTTAGTATTTTTATAACTAGCTGTTTTTATAACTTTCTGTATTTTATCTTCCCTAATAAAAATTATTGGACGGTCTGCTTACCCTCTATTTTAAATATGGTAGAGATCGTGACAAACTTTGGAACTAAAACATATTAGAATAAGAAATTAATTGTAATGACTGTGTAGTAACTGTAAAAAAAAAATAAAAAAAAAAAAAAAAAAAAAGAAAAAAAAAAATAATAATAATAATAAAAAATAAGCAAATAACGTCTGCATGAGCATGCATAACAAAAAACTAAATAATAATAATAATAATAAAAAATAAAAAATAAAAAAAAATAAAAAACCCCTTTTTTTTTTTTTTATATACCTAGGATGGACTCACGTAGATTATAAGTTAGAATGTAAGATTATTAACAATAAATGTCCAAAGTAGGAGTTCAGTAACTCTCTCTTAATGATAAAAAAATAATGTAAACAATTAAATAATTTGTAAACAATGGCGCGGGCCCCCATGTCCGCGGTAATTTCTTTTAAAAAAAAAAAAAAAAAAAAAAAAACCTAACCTAACCTAACCTAACCTAAAAAAACTCCACGGTGTCCTCCTCTGCCGCTTACGGCGGGAACACGGGCACGCGTTAGCACTCATCCGTGAACCCGCCGCGGCCGTCCGTTACCGGACCCTCCTCTGGGGAGTACTCCCCATCACCGGCGCACCAGAACACATAGCACGCCGTGACCACCCCAGGGACCAAACCAGCACGTGGGCGCCAGACGACCCCGTGTCTGGGCACCCTTGGTCCCCCCTGCGACGGGTCAGGACATTGGCCCCGCCGCCTGCCAATTTTCGGCTGCAGAGGATAGGGAGAGCGGCCAACGTAATACCGACACTCCTCTTCCCCTGCAGCCCCACCGCGTCCGCCATCTAACGGTGGCGACCCCGTCAAGGCCGCGGAAGGTAGGGAGAGCGGCGCACCGTAATACCGGCACTCCTCTCCCGCCGCGGCCTCCAACCCTCAACCGCGATGTCTCCGGTACGTACGACATCGCGGCCCGCCTCAGTTGCGATGTCGCCCAAGCGACACCGCAACCTACCTTTGGCCGCTACGTCGTCGGCTTGTCAGCAGAAGCCCTGACGAGCGGCCCCTCCTCGGGTTCCTCTTAGCTTCACCGTGGGTGTCCAAGCCACGGCTACTGAGCCCCCCCGCCTCGACAATGCGGAAACCCACCGGGGGGGAACCTAACCTAACCTAACCTTTTTTTTTTTTTTTTTTTTCACGTGGAGAAATGCTCATGCATACTACACTACCACGGGGAGATAGTGCAGTTATGTGGGACTCTAACCCACTAAAACTCCACGGTGTCCTCCTCTGCCGCTTACGGCGGGAACACGGGCACGCGTTAGCACTCATCCGTGAACCCGCCGCGGCCGTCCGTTACCGGACCCTCCTCTGGGGAGTACTCCCCATCACCGGCGCACCAGAACACATAGCACGCCGTGACCACCCCAGGGACCAAACCAGCACATGGGCGCCAGACGACCCCGTGTCTGGGCACCCTTGGTCCCCCCTGCGACGGGTCAGGACATTGGCCCCGCCGCCTGCCAATTTTCGGCTGCAGAGGATAGGGAGAGCGGCCAACGCAATACCGACACTCCTCTTCCCCTGCAGCCCCACCGCGTCCGCCATCTAACGGTGGCGACCCCGTCAAGGCCGCGGAAGGTAGGGAGAGCGGCGCACCGTAATACCGGCACTCCTCTCCCGCCGCGGCCTCCAACCCTCAACCGCGATGCCTTCGGTACGTACGACATCGCGGCCCGCCTCAGTTGCGATGTCGCCCAAGCGACACCGCAACCTACCTTTGGCCGCTACGTCGTCGGCTTGTCAGCAAAAGCCCTGACGAGCGGCCCCTCCTCGGGTTCCTCTTCGCTTCACCGTGGGTGTCCAAGCCACGGCTACTGAGCCCCCCCGCCTCGACAATGCGGGAACCCACCGGGGGGGAACCTAACCTTTTTTTTTTTTTTTTTTTTTTTTTTTCACGTGGAGAAATGCTCATGCATACTACACTACCACGGGGAGATAGTGCAGTTATGTGGGACTCTAACCCACTAAAACTCCACGGTGTCCTCCTCTGCCGCTTACGGCGGGAACACGGGCACGCGTTAGCACTCATCCGTGAACCCGCCGCGGCCGTCCGTTACCGGACCCTCCTCTGGGGAGTACTCCCCATCACCGGCGCACCAGAACACATAGCACGCCGTGACCACCCCAGGGACCAAACCAGCACATGGGCGCCAGACGACCCCGTGTCTGGACACCCTTGGTCCCCCTGTGACGGGTCAGAACATTGGCCCCGCCGCCTGCCAATTTTCGGCTGCAGAGGATAGGGAGAGCGGCCAACGCAATACCGGCACTCCTCTTCCCCTGCAGCCCCACCGCGTCCGCCATCTTACGGTGGCGACCCCGTCAAGGCCGCGGAAGGTAGGGAGA
This sequence comes from Luperina nickerlii, assembly GCA_963855955.1. Taxonomy (NCBI): domain Eukaryota; kingdom Metazoa; phylum Arthropoda; class Insecta; order Lepidoptera; family Noctuidae; genus Luperina; species Luperina nickerlii. Next base: position 23,201,449 of record OY979676.1, on the reverse strand, counting down.
GCGGCGCACCGTAATACCGGCACTCCTCTCCCGCCGCGGCCTTCAACCCTCAGCCGCGACGCCCCCGTTACGACATCGCGGCCCGCCTCAGTTGCGATGTCGCCCAAGCGACACCGCAACCTACCTTTGGCCGCTACGTCGTCGGCTTGTCAGCAGAAGCCCTGACGAGCGGCCCCTCCTCGGGTTCCTCTTAGCTTCACCGTGGGTGTCCAAGCCACGGCTACTGAGCCCCCCCGCCTCGACAATGCGGGAACCCACCGGGGGGGGGGAACCTAACCTAACCTAACCTTTTTTTTTTTTTTTTTTCACGTGGAGAAATGCTCATGCATACTACACTACCACGGGGAGATAGTGCAGTTATGTGGGACTCTAACCCACTAAAACTCCACGGTGTCCTCCTCTGCCGCTTACGGCGGGAACACGGGCACGCGTTAGCACTCATCCGTGAACCCGCCGCGGCCGTCCGTTACCGGACCCTCCTCTGGGGAGTACTCCCCATCACCGGCGCACCAGAACACCTAGCACGCCGTGACCACCCCAGGGACCAAACCAGCACATGGGCGCCAAACGACCCCGTGTCTGGGCACCCTTGATCCCCCCTGCGACGGGTCAGGACATTGGCCCCGCCGCCTGCCAATTTTCGGCTGCAGAGGATAGGGAGAGCGGCCAACGTAATACCGACACTCCTCTTCCCCTGCAGCCCCACCGCGTCCGCCATCGTACGGTGGCGACCCCGTCAAGGCCGCGGAAGGTAGGGAGAGCGGCGCACCGTAATACCGGCACTCCTCTCCCGCCGCGGCCTCCAACCCTCAACCGCGATGCCTCCGGTACGTACGACATCGCGGCCCGCCTCAGTTGCGATGTCGCCCAAGCGACACCGCAACCTACCTTTGGCCGCTACGTCGTCGGCTTGTCAGCAGAAGCCCTGACGAGCGGCCCCTCCTCGGGTTCCTCTTAGCTTCACCGTGGGTGTCCAAGCCACGGCTACTGAGCCCCCCCGCCTCGACAATGCGGGAACCCACCGGGGGGGGGGAACCTAACCTAACCTAACCTAACCTAACCTTTTTTTTTTTTTTTTTTTTTTTCACGTGGAGAAATGCTCATGCATACTACACTACCACGGGGAGATAGTGCAGTAACCTAACCTAACCTTTTTTTTTTTTTTTTTGTCGCTGAGAAATGACATTACGCATCTCCGATCGTCGGGGGACGATACGGAGTATGTGGGACTCCCTGCCAAGGTGGCAGTATACCCACTAAAACTCAGCGGTGTTCCCTCGTCGCCTTGATGGAGGGGTCATGGGAATCCGGCTCAGCCTTTGCGTCCACAACCCCCCCCGGCGCATGCCCGCCTAACTGGCGGGCCCCGCATGTCCCCCCAGTTGAGGGGCTACGGGAATGGCCGGGAACACCTGGCCATTCCCGTCCGGCACTGGTGGAAGCCTGTGCAATACAGGCGAGGGTGCCCCCGCACCCGTCGCCTGCTGGCTTCCACCTGGGAGGAGTCGGAGGTGACTGTCATACTGACGTCGTCTTCGACCCCTCCTCCGCCTTCGGAGCGGCGGCGCGAGAGGGTCTTCCTCCCGCGCGCGCTCCGCCGCCTCCTTCTGGGACATGACGTGTTCGCAGAAGGAGGCGACTGCCGCCCAGGACCCCTCGTCCCCAAGCATGGCATTGACCAAGCCGGGGAGCGAGAGGTCCGTTCCGATCGCCGCGGTGAGACTGCGGCGCGGCTCGGACCACGACGGGCACACCTCAAGAGTGTGCTGCGCCGTGTCCTCCGCCGCGCCACAGCCGTGACACGACGGCGTCTCCTCCCGCCCGATACGGTGCAGGTACGATCCAAAGCAACCGTGCCCGGACAGCACCTGCACCAGACGGAAGGAGACGAACCCGTGCGACCGCTCGAGCCAGTCTCGCAGGACCGGCCCAATCGCGTCTAGGGTACGGCGGCCGAAGGCTGCGGCGGCGAGGTCCCGCGTCCAGTGGACGACAATGGCGTCCTTCGCCTCCCGCCGGACGGCCTCCCGCTCTTCGGGGGCGGGGCGTTCTCCTCTCGCCCTCCGCCCCGCCGTCCATTCATACACTCTGGCGAGCACCCACGCCTCGAGTTCCCAAGGCGGGGTGCCGGCCAGAGCGCATGCCGCCGAGAAGCCGACCGTGCGGTAGGCCCTCGCCACCCGCTGGGCTATGGCCCTTTGGGGGGCCCGCAATGCGGCGGCGTTCTCCCTCCTGCGGAGGGAGTCCTCCCAGATAGGGGCCCCGTAAAGGGCCATACTCCTCAAGATGCCGGCGTAGAGCTGCCGGCATCGCGCGCGGGGCCCCCCCAAGTTGGGGAGCAGCCACGAGAGGGCGCCCGCAGTCTTCAGCAGGCGCGTCGACAGCCCGCTAAAATGCGGGCCGAAACGCCACCTGCTGTCGAGTACAAGGCCCAGATATTTCATCTGGGCCTTCACCTCGATTCGGACGCCCTCCACGAAGATGTGGGCGTCTGGTGGTTGGCGCTGCCGAGGCCCGTGGAAGAACACGGCCTCGGTCTTGTGCAGCGCCACCGTCAATCCTAGGCGGCGGATCCTCCCTGCGACCAAGGATCCGCCTGCCGAGGCCAAGTTGGCCGCCTCCCTGAAACTCTCCCCCCGGGCCGTGAGGAGAGTGTCATCCGCGTAGCAGATGACACTCGTGCCTCGGAGGAGAGTTCCCCGCAAGAGCCAATCGTAGCCAACGTTCCAGAGGAGAGGTCCCACTACCGACCCCTGTGGAACGCCGGCCTCGACTGCGTACCGCCGGACTTGGCCAGCCCTGTTCACGAGGACGATCGCCCGATCCTCCAGGTAGCTGGCCAGTAGACGCCGCATGTATAGAGGCACCCCGTGGAATCGGAGTGCCTCTAGGATGGTGCTGTGGGGAACAGAGTTGAAGGCGTTGGCTATGTCGAATGACACCGCCAACAATCCGTCCCCCGCCTCCATCGCATCCTTCACCTGGCCCTTAAGGCGGGCCAGCGCGTCCACTGTGGAACGCTCAGCCCGAAAACCGAACTGAGCGTCCGACAAGTCCGGCCCCACATTCCGCAGGTGGCTCTTTAGGCGGGCAGCGATTATCCCCTCGAACATTTTGCCGACCTCATCGAGCAGGACGATGGGTCGGTATGCCGAGGGCGATTCTGCGGGGCGGCCTTCCTTGCGAAGGAGGCACAGCTGTCCCTCCTTCCACGGTTTTGGGAACCTCCCAGACGCAAGACATGCGCTAAAGAGGTCCCGAAACCGCTCCTCCATTTGAGTGGCGGCAATTGCCACCACTCTCGCCGGGACACCGTCGGGGCCCGGAGCCGTCTTCTTGGCGCGGATATGCACAATCGCCGCGCTGAGTTCCGACTCCGTGACAGGAGGGGCCTCCTCTTCCTCCTCGGCTGGCGGAGCTATCCCCCGCGGAGGGTCCATCACTGGTGGGGTGAAGTTGTCCCTGCACGGGAACAGAGACTGAACCACCCCATCCAGGAATGAGGGCTCCAGGGTCTCGGCCACCGGGGGACCAAAGGGGCGCAGCTTGTTTCGCGCCGCCTTGTATGGCCGCCCGTAGGGATCTCTGTCGAGACCCTCCAGCATCTCCGCTCTCGCCGAGTCCCTGGCGTCGGCGATGGCCCGCTCGAGGACCCGTTTTGCCTCTATGTACACCTCATAGAGGTGGTCCTCGTGGGCGAGGTCTCGTTGACGCCGCCGCCGGCTCCGCGCGTAGGCCCTTCTGGCCACCACGCACCCCGCTCGAAGCCTCTCCAGCTCGGCCGACCACCAGTACACCGCCCTATTGGGCAGCGGTCGGCCGGACCGAGGCATGCTGGAATTGCACACCTCGGTCAGAGACTCCCTCAGGTGTCCCGCCGCGATGTCTACGTCCAAGCCGGCGGAAGGCGGCGAAAGCCAGTCCTGGATAAACGCCGCCTCCGCCGCCGCCTCCCTGTCCAGGCGGGTGAGAGCCCACCGTGGGAACGCTGACCGCCCCAAGAGGGGCCGCGTCCCTCCGGGGCCACCGGTGGAGATGTCGAACCGCACGTAGCGGTGGTCCGACATGGTCTCCACCAAATCCACCCGCCAGTTCAGCACGCGCGCGGCCAGCGCAGGGGTGGCAAAAGTGACGTCCACTATCGAGCCACCCTGTCGCCGCACGCATGTCTGGACGTTCCCTCTGTTGAGGAGGGAGAGCCCAGAGGAGGCTGCCCACTGCTCCACTGCCCGCCCGCGATGGTCGGTGGCCGGGTTGCCCCAGGTCACCGATTTGGCATTCAGGTCTCCCAATACGGAGACCTGACGCGGCGCCGCCCTGCCGACCACGGCGGCCAGGGCTCCGAGATAGTTCTCGAAGTCCCGGAGAGGGCGGTTTGGGGAGAAATAGACGCCCACGAGGGCTATCTCTCCCCACGCGGCGGCCACGTATCCCGGTCCCCTCTCTAATAGCGAGAGGGGAGGGGAGTCTGTGGAGGACCGCGCCGCTAGTGCCACCAAGCCGTCCTCGTCACCCAGCCAACTGCCGGGGATCGAGTAGGGCTCGGCGACCACCGCTACGTTCACCAACCACTCAGCCATGGCCTGCACCAGCAGGTCCTGGGCCGCTCTGCAGTGATTGGTGTTCGCCTGGAGGATGCGGTGATAGGAAACCATTATTCCGACATCGCACCCCCCTCCTCAGCCACCGCCGCTGGAGCTGGTGTAACAGCGGCGGCGACAGCGGCGGTGGCGGCGACAGGGCGAACCTGCGCCGGCACTATGCCCTTCCTCGCGGGAGGCTGGCAACTCCTGCCCCCCATCCTGTGCCCCGCGGGGCGGCCGCTGGCAGCACACGCCGGGCAGTGTGGCGTGGTGACGCTGCAAGTGGCACTCCTGTGTCCCTCCTGTCCGCACTGGAAGCAAGACTCTCCCCAGTCGAACTTGGAGGGACACGTAGATCGGGTGTGGCCCGGCGCGAAGCACTTGAAGCACCGCGCAGGCTTGTCCTCAAGCGGCCGGACCACAGCCGAGCTGAAGCCCACGAGCAGCCGTCCCTTGGTCGCCTTAAGGGCGGCCACCGCCGCGGCGACTGGGCACTCGACGCGGATTGCGCCCATGCCGCGGCGGCCAGGCCTGATGGCTCCCCCCTTCACGGCGCTGGCGCTGCAGCCTCCCGCAGCAGCAACGGCCGCCACCACATCCTCTTTGGTGACCGAATCGTCCATATCGATCACCTCCAAGGATGCGGTCTTGACGGGTCTGGCGACCGTCGCCACATCCGCGATGGCCTCTTGCAACTTTGTTGCGAAGAGGTCCGCGTTTGCGCCGCGCTGCTCCCCCCCGAACTCAAAAATTCGGGCTCCGGCCTGGGTGCGGCGGCACGTGATGTTGCCGATCCCCAGCCGAGAGGGATCCGCGTTAGCACGAGCCCGTCTTAGGACGGACTCGTACGTTTCGCCCCGCTCTGCGGCCTCCGGGGTGATGGTCACCACGACCGCCGCAGTTTTGGGAGGAACCAACTTCCTCCCGCCCGCCGAAGCCTTCTGGGCTGCCGAAGCAGTCGCAGCGGGCTTGGACTTTTTGGCCTTTCCCCCCCTGACCACTTCCGTCCACGCCTGGTTGGACGGGGTGGTGGAAGGGAGCATGGCGTCCTCCCGCTGCGTGTTCTGGGGGGCTGCCGGAGAGGCAGACGCTCCCTCCGCGCTTGTGGTGGGGGTTTGAGGAGCCACCGTGCTCCTCTTGCCCTTCCCCTTTCCCTTCCCCTTGCCCTTGGAGGCCTGGGTCTGCGCACCCGGTTTCGGGTCTCCCGCAGGCTGCGCAGGTACAGGCGCTGGCTCCGTCGGTGGCGGACTCTTATCCGCCGCTAGCGGCGGGCGGAGCCGCTTTTCCGGCGGGAGCCGGTCCTCAATACCGGCGAAGCAGCCCCTGATGAAGGCCCTCTCCTCCATGACAACCCCGCGGATTATTTCCACGAGGTTGCCAGGAGGGGAGGAGCCTCCCTCTGCCGGACCAGGGGCAGGCGCAGGAGCAGGTTGGGCTTGCCGGGCCGTGGCCTCAGCCAGCTTCTGGTGCAGCTGGCTGACCTCCAGCTGCAGGCGATCCACCCTCGCCTGCAGCTGCCGCGTCTCCTCTGTGGCCGTGCGCTGCACCAGCTCGGTGACAATGCCGTGCAAGCTCACGGCCCGGCATTTGAGGGCCTTCTGGAAGGTCCCCTTCAGGTTCGAAGACTTGGAGGCGACCTCCAGTACCTCCTCCTTGTCCTGGAGTGCCATGCGCTCCAGCTCCGCCAGGGAGTGGTCGGCGTACAGCACATTGGATGTGCCATAGCCAGCCCTCGACCTGGCGGACCGCGCCTGCTGCTCCCTGGCAGCGACCTTCTCCTCAAGGTCCTGCTGCAGCTGCTCCCTCCTTGCCAGGCCTAACTGACGCTCGGCGTCCACCAGACCCACGTCGTGGGTCGGACTCGAGGCAGGAGTCGGAGCAGGAGTCGAGGCCTTTTTCGACTTCGGCCTCTTCCCCGTCTTGCCCACAGACCCCGAGGAGCCTCCGGACCCGAGCCTCAGGTAGGCCCGCTTCCGCTGGAGGCGGTCGTTTTCGGCCGCCGACGTGTCCATGGCGGACTCGCCGGAGTCCGAAAACTCCGCCTGCAAACTGGATAAACTAGCCACGGATGGTGCGCGGCCAGCTTCGACGTGGCCCTTAGAAGGGCCGGTGGATTGGCCCTGGGAAGGGCCACTGTGTTGGCCCTGAGAAGGGCCGTTTGTGTCGTCCCCGGAGGAACAATCGGTTAAAAAGCGCCCGGAGGCGTCTCGTCTTTGCTTTTTCGGCATACTCGTACTTGCAGTCGTCCGCGTGTTGGCTGCAAGTCACAGCGCACTTTAGCCGCCGGTCTGCCACTCCGTTACGGTGGTCAGACACGGCGTTGCCCGGGGATCACGACGTGGACGTATGCGCTGTGGGGGGACCCCCAACCTAACCTAACCTAACCTTTTTTTTTTTTTTTTTTCACGTGGAGAAATGCTCATGCATACTACACTACCACGGGGAGATAGTGCAGTTATGTGGGACTCTAACCCACTAAAACTCCACGGTGTCCTCCTCTGCCGCTTACGGCGGGAACACGGGCACGCGTTAGCACTCATCCGTGAACCCGCCGCGGCTGTCCGTTGCCGGACCCTCCTCTGGGGAGTACTCCCCATCACCGGCGCACTAGAACACATAGCACGCCGTGACCACCCCAGGGACCAAACCAGCACATGGGCGCCAGACGACCCCGTGTCTGGGCACCCTTGGTCCCCCTGCGACGGGTCAGGACATTGGCCCCGCCGCCTGCCAATTTTCGGCTGCAGAGGATAGGGAGAGCGGCCAACGCAATATCGACACTCCTCTTCCCCTGCAGCCCCACCGCGTCCGCCATCTTACGGTGGCGACCCCGTCAAGGCCGCGGAAGGTAGGGAGAGCGGCGCACCGTAATACCGGCACTCCTCTCCCGCCGCGGCCTCCAACCCTCAGCCGCGATGCCTCAGGCACGACATCGCGGCCCGCCTCAGTTGCGATGTCGCCCAAGCGACACCGCAACCTACTTTTGGCCGCAACGTCGTTGGCTTGTCGGCAAAAGCCCTGACGAGCGGCCCCTCCTCGGGTTCCTCTTCGCTTCACCGTGGGTGTCCAAGCCACGGCTACTGAGCCCCCCCGCCTCGACAATGCGGGAACCCACCGGGGGGGAACCTAACCTAACCTTTTTTTTTTTTTTTTTTGATCCGGGGTGGAAAATCCTCATGGATGTCCGCCGCCCTGGGGCGGGCGGCGGGGTCTGTCAGACTCTTACTGACTAAAAACCACCCCGGGTGTTCCATCTCACACCTACGCCGGGGGTCGCGGGAACGTACGATCCTTCCGCAACCCCCGGCTGGTGCCGGCCCGCCGCAGCGGGCCCCGTCTGGTTAGGGGGGGGGTGTTTGACTCCCCCCGCGACTTCTAAGAGGGGCTCACGTGGAACACTACGCGCCGCCACCTCGGGTCCTGATGTGTGGGGGGCGACGGACGTCCCCGAGTCCGTCGCCCCTGGACCCGTTTATGGGGGCTGGAAGAGGGAATTGTCCGCCCTCCGCCGACGCCCGGTGCGCCTGCTGCGGGCAGGGTGAGTGGACGAGATCTCCCTCTCCCTTTCCGCAGCCTCCTTCTGCGAGACGACCGTTTCGCAGAAGGAAACCACCGCGTCCCAGGACTCCTCGCTGTCGACCATCGACTCGACCACGGCCGGCAGCGAGAGGTCACTGCCTACTTCTGAGATGAGGGCACGGCGCGGCTCCTCCTAAGCGGCACACTCTGCCAGCGTATGCCACGCCGTGTCCTCCCGGCAGTCGACGCAGTGGTGACACCGGGCGTCCGGCTCCCTGTTAATGCGACACAGGTACTTCCCGAAGCAACCATGCCCCGAGAGCACCTGCGTCACCCGAAACGACAGGGAGCCGTGCCTCCTCCCGACCCAGCGCTCGAGTACCGGCCGGACCGCCTCGATGGTGCCGAGGCCGGCGGTAGGGCGCGAAAGCCTGTCCTGCCATTCCGCCAACAGGAGCTCGCGAAGCTGAGACCGACGCAGCTCCATATGGCGCTGCGTCAGCCCTTCGCCTCGCGCCCGCGCTTCCTCGCGCCACCGGTACAGTGACGCGAGTACTTTCGCCTCCAGGTCCCAGGGCGGGGATCCAGCCAGTACGCAAGCCGCCTCGTAGGAGATCGTGCGATACCCCCGGACGACTCTGCGGCTTTCGCAGTACTGCGATGCTACCGGCCGTCAGGTCAGTCGCCCAGATCGGGGTCCCATACAGGGCCATGGACCGCACGATCCCCACGTAGAGCCGCCTGCAGGCGGCGCTCGGGCCCCCCCAGATTGAGAAGCAGCGTTGACAGCGCCCCAGCCGCGCCCAACAACTTGGGCGCCAGCCGCCGGAAGTGGGGATCCCACCGGCTGTCGAGCACCAATCCCAGGTACTCACAATAGATAATTTACCTAGTTTAATAAGTATAAGTAGTAGAAATAGAGAAAAAAATTCCTAGAGTATTGTGTTAGAATAGCTTTTATAGTAAATAATAGAAATAAAATAGGGTAAGTAAATTAGGATACTAAACATATATAATAGTCTATATATTTTAAGTACAGTGGGCTGCATCAATTGGGTACCCCAGTTGTATTAAAATTAACTTTTCTACAACTTTGCTATTCAAACACTATATCCCTAAGAATAATACAAAAAGTGTTTACGCCCGGACGAGATTCGAACCATCGAATCATTGGATATCCTTTGATTACCGCTAGCTCTTACCAACTAAGCCAGTTAGGTAGTTAATAACTCGATGAATTATCAATCTACTTGGCGTTATAATTCTGTCTCTGTCTAATCAATATAATAATGAACTCGCATATAATGCATAGTTGTTAATTGAGGGTAGTTACGCATACATTTTACTAATCTATAATGAAGTTACCGTCTGATGAGTCTAGTTTTGTTTCACCTTTTGCATTATCGCATACTATACGTGTTTGTGTTAAAAACAATAATTTAAAATGATAGATAATTTCTTGAGAACAAAGATTGTGGTTATTTACGAACAAAATGCAAGCATTAAAGGGATTGCCAGACAGCTGGGCATAGTGGTAAATAAAATATTATCTAATAATAAAATAAATTGAATAGTTCGTTAACTTTGTCACTCGATTGATTAACTCAAAATATATTTTCTACACAGACAAAAACGGTGCGCTTGTGGGTGCGACGTTATTTGGATACTGGTGATGTGAAGTCAAAACCTTTTGGGCGGAGAAGTTCAGGCATCTATACAAACAAGTGTGAACGCCACCGTGATATAGTAAATGTTCACTTGAATTCGCCGTTCGCAACCACTCGCTCAAGTGCTCAACGACATGGCATCTCAATCGCCACAGTACGGAGGCACTTGCACGCAGGAGGCATTCACTATTATCGTCCAGCGAAGAAAATTCAACTATCAGAAGCTCATCGGGCAGCAAGAGTTCGGTTCGCACAGGAGCTTATGGACTTCGACTGGGAAAACAACACAGGTCCGATAATGATGGGAAAAAAATACTATGGCGAAAACCTAACGAACGCTACAATCCACAAAACATATTACCGAACAGGTCCAGTGGTAGAATAACATTAGGTAAATAAACGGCATTACTAAGTAGATAAATGATTGATTTCCATATTATGACAGATTCAATTTTAATGACATTATTATGAGAAATTAAGCTATTATTAATTAGCAATTTTTATCACCACAATATCTTAAACATTATACTTATTACCTATTAAACTAATATAATATTGCTAAAAAACTTCTTTTTAGGTTACGGGGGATGGATGTGCGGGCGAATTATCAGAAGTTGGAGGGCGCATGAATGGCAAGACATATCTTCAAATATTGCAAGAGGTTATGTTGCCTACAGTGCGTGTTGCGTACCCAGAAGGACAAATATACTTCTTGCATGATAACTGTGCTGTGCATCGATCCCTAATGGTGAAGGAGTGGCTAAGTTTACAGGCTGATATAACTGTTATCGCCTGGCCAGCTAAAAGTCCGGATCTTAATCCAATTGAAAATATGTGGGGTCAAATGATTTTAAATTGGGACTCGGTGAATTGAAGTGCAAGGTTAATCTACAACAAGAAATCATAAGGACTTGGGAATTGATGCGTGGTAGGAATATAGGCTGGAATATGGTTACTTAAATTTATAATATTAGTATGGATTAGTTTGGATAAGTCAATATCGCCACTTTAGGCGATATTGACACAACTCAAATAATAAATCATTTGACCTTCACTATTTCATTTTAGTGATTAATAGAAGGTAGATAATATTTATGATTTACGAGAGATGCAAATTGTTTATTCATTAGAATGTTAACTAATGATAACATGTTTTTTCACTCGTTAATTATGAAAATTATTCTACTAGTTTGAAAGGTAAATTTTGTCAACCATTATAGTTGTTGTCAGTTAAGTATTTTGCAGTGAAGCGATACAAACTTTTTTATATTTTACAGTTATCTTATGTTACAAAGTTAAGTTTTTCAATTTGTAATAAATTTTACAAAATTAAATATATTTCTTTTATTTTAATATAAACCTAATAGTTATAATAAAAAGATATTTATAGATATACTTTTTCTTATAACAATAATAAAAAGAAAAAGTTGCATAAATTGTATAACTTAGAGAAAAATAAAATTTGACGAAAACAGAAACCTAATTATCAGACTGCCAGTATCGAACCTGGGTCAGCGGTTTCACATGTTATATCCTCAACCTCTAAGTCAACTAAACTGATACTAATAATTCTAAAATATTCTTTTGCATTGTTGTTTATCTATAAATTGTTTTAAAAAATATTACAATAAAAAAATAAGAAAAATATATAAACCTATAAATAAAAATATATAAATTGAGAATCTCCTCCTTTTTTGAAGTCGGTTAAAAATACAAACATGCTATGTGGCCATCGCGGGTTCGAACGTAGATGCTTTCAAGGGGGGTACCCACATGGTGAAGCCGACTGTACCTAATACAATAAGAAATAAGAAAATTCTTAACCCAAAAATGAACTAGATAAGAAGATTAGGTTAAAAAAAAGGAAGTGGTAAAAATTTTGCTGCCTTGAAAAGTTTATAGAAATAAGTAAAGTGTGTGTCTGTCGAGTTAGCGATTTCGATTTCGTGACTGAGTAAAAAAAAAGTGTCAAGAAAAATGGAACACTTACACAATGGCTCTGATCATGTCAGAGGGTCACTGAGCAAGGGCAGGAGTGTGGTTTTAGCCGGTAAGAGTCCGGCACTACCCAGGCTGCCTCACCAGTGAGACAGTCTGGGTGGCCATGAGGATTTCCCAATCCTGCCAAAAAAAAAACCAAACCCGAGCGAACCTAACGACTTCCCGTGGCGTGCGGGTCTTCTAAAGCACTGAGGGAGAAGGGTTGGCTAAGGCGATAACAGCCGCTTTGAATAAAGATTTCAAAATCATTGTGGTGGGAGTTCGACATAGAGCTTGGACGATCACACTGGTGTCCTTCTTCTTCGAGCTGGACAAGCCCAAGGAGTTATACGTGGGGTGTGTTAAACGGATAGAGCGAGGGATGGGTTCTAACAGTGTAACGTTACATTTTCCTGGGTAGAGTCCAAGAAATTGTAAGGTCACATTGTGAGCACTCACCTACCTAACTTTCAGTCTGGAGGGGAGCACTGTTAAAAGAAATAAAGAGGACGAGTTATAAGAATTTATTGATGAATAAGCTAGGGCCTACCTATTTGGAGCTAGATAACAAAATTAAACTAGAGAAACCGGTGAATGAAAATGAGAACAAAATAGAACTGGAGAAAAGCGGGCCTCTGGTCTGTTAGTGGCCGAGGGACATCAGCTTCAGGCTGTAGAGGGCCGAAGGAGGACCTCTCTTCAGGTCGTAGAGCAGGGCCGAGGGACGTCAATCCTCAGGCCGTAGAGGAGGGCCGAGGGACGTCAACCCTCAAGCCGTAGAGGAGGGCCGAGGGACGTCAACCCGCAAGCCGTAGAGGAGGGCCGAGGGACGTCAACCCTCAAGCCGTAGAGGAGGGCCGAGGGACGTCAACCCTCAAGCCGTAGAGGAGGGCCGAGGGACGTCAACCCTCAAGCCGTAGAGGAGGGCCGAGGGACGTCAACCCTCAAGCCGTAGAGGAGGGCCGAGGGACGTCAACCCTCAAGCCGTAGAGGAGGGCCGAGGGACGTCAATCCCTCAAGCCGGAGGAGGGCCGAGGGACGTCGACCCTCAAGCCGTGCAGCCCAAAGAGCCCGGTGCGGAGTCGCCTTGCTACGGCGTCTTCATAGTCGCTTCGGCCGTAGGAGGGAAGCTGTCCTCCAAGAACACTCCTAATTTTCCTGAGCTTGTGGCCGAGCTGAGCTCCCAACGTAGACTGACCAAATTCACCACCAGGCTCCTGACATCGACTTTTTAACATTTGAAAAGAAATTCTAGAACATAATAAAAAGTAAAAAATAATGAGGTCGATGTGATTTACCTATACGACCTACAACTAGCTCCAGCAATAAATTAAAAATAAAACTAGGCCTGTCACTAACTGACATTACAAAGGTAAATAAAGATTCAAGAGATAAAAATCTACAGAAAAACTAAAATAACATGTAAAGGTAAAAGATATGATAAGCCTCCAGGAAATGAGCATAAAGCTACCTCGGGAGGACGAATACTTAAAATTTCAGGTTAATATTTCCAAAAATGTAAGTAAAAAAATACATGTAAAGACATACATTACAACAGGTCGGTTAGTGGAGGAGACGCCAACGCCCGTAATGAAAGACGTGTCACGTCAAAAGACTATCTCCATTCATGCCCATGCTTTTGAAATTTAGTAGTCAGGTTGAATACCTCAAATAATAAACAAATTTAATAAAATTCGTTAATAATTTATTTCAGTAATTTATCTAATATCACAAATTGGTTCGTTTTGTTATTCGTAATTTCTTATTTGTAACACATAAAATAAGTTCATTTTAATTAGGTACCTACATTATTACAGGTGTTCGGCACAAAACGTTCTTAAAGATTTTATTGATCAACAATTCGAACCATACACTGTCAACATGAGTCACGAATGTGTGTGAAAGAGCACGTGCTCTTACGACGACGTCGTCGTTAGGATATGACATTTTCTAGATATTTACACTAGCACTGGCACGCGTCTGTTCCGCTCGCGCCTCGTGGAGCCGCGCTATAATGGTATGTGTGACCCGATGATGGCGACGGCAACGGCGAGCGGCGGCGGCACGCGCGGCTCACCCGGCTGGAACGCCGGTAGGCCGGCGCGCCGCTCGCTCAGCCGCCGCGCGTCGAGCTGCACGCCGTTTTCCTCGCGCGGCCCGGTGGCGAAGACGCCCGCCAGCCGAGGGAACAACATAGTCTCTTCTGTCTGCACCTGTCTGTCCGTCGATGTCGTCCTATCTGCTGACAAAAGATAGATAGTACGTGCGCGATGCAAAATAATAAGCAAGCAAGTGCAAGTGTACACTATCTAAAACAACTCTGACCCGTGTCGATGAGCGTGGAGTGGTCTGTGGAAGGCGTGAGGTCGGGAGCGCGCGGCAAAGGCGCAGTGCCGACGAGCGCAGCGCACACGGCGCCGCGGGCCGCGCCGCACGTGCCGGCCGCGCCGGCGCCGGCGCCGCCCGCCGCGCGCCAGCGCGTCGGCATCAGGCTTGCGCGCACGTTGCGCTCCGGGTGCACGATAATAATGTACAACTATAATAAAAAGCGCTTAGCAAAATACTAAGAGTTGCCTTAAAACCCAACTACGATAAAAACCCTAACATAGTAACAAAATAACATCGGTTTCTGTTTTACTAAAACCGGAGTCTCACAACACGATGCCTATTCGTTTGTCCAAATACAAATAAATAAAAAATAAATAGATTAGGAGTTATGAGTATAAAATCATACTCTGCTTTGGTTTTCATGTAGTTGGGTAAAAATGCGGCAAACCTTAGGAGAGAACAGGCAAACAAGCGTGACGCTGGCGCTAAGGGAGATGGTGACGGCCATGCTGGTGACGCGCAGGGGCACGTGACTCGCTGTGCCGAAGTACAGCGGCACGAACGCCAGCCAGATCACGCACGTCGTGTACATCGTGAAGCCTGCAACACAGCGGCGGTTGTCACGGCGGCAGAGTGAGGCACCAAGACGCATATATATATAATTATGTTAGTATAAGTACCGATGTGCTTGCTCTCGTTGAAGGCCTCGGGGATCTTGCGCGTGAGCACGGCGTACACGGTGCACACGACAATGAGCACGATGGGGTAGAAGAACGCGATGGTGTAGGAGGCGTCCACGTACGAGTCGCACACCAGCATGTTGTCCTCGCGCGACGGGTAGTGCTGGATGGCGCGCGCCGGCGAGATGATCTGCCAAACCACCACTATCACCACCTGCAACGCACGTCATCTCACTGAGTACCGTGCCTGCACTGCACGGTAAGGTTTACTGGAAGCCGCGTTGTGCGTGTGTGAGACATAGAACGGTATTGTTTCCTGCTAACTAAACACTTTTGCTGGTGTTTATTATACTAATTTGCTTTATTATATGTAGTTAGTAACTCAAGATGTCGGTCGACGGTCCACATGTTAAAATATTATTAAGCAAAACAATGTGAAAACGTTTCAATGACTACAGTTATAATAAAAAAACGCGGATTTACTACCAATTACAATTGTTACAATAGGTATGTTGTAAGTTCGGTTATTTCTTTTACCTGTATAGATACTAGTACAGAGCATATGAAAAGTTGCGATTTGGGCGAGATGAGTGAGGGCCGGCGCGCCGAATGCTTGCTGGCGTCGAAGATGCGCGCGATGCGGTTGGTCTTGGTGAGCAGCGCGGCGTACACCACCGTGAAGCAGAAACCCGTGCCGAACCTGCGTCACCGACCACAACGTGTAGCTACTGATCACTCGCACACTCATTACAACACTGTACATGCTAATGTAACGATACCGCTGCAGCGAGCAGAGCACGTCGGTGGGCCGGAAGACGAGCGCGAAGGTGACGAGGTAGCACATCATGATGCCGCCCAGTAGCACCAGCGACAGCTCGCGCCCGCTAGCGCGCACCACCGGCGTGTCGCCGCGCAGCGCCCACACTGCCACCACGAACCTGCGCACACACCGACACCTGATGCACTGTGCGCGCACACACTCACACAGGCACACACACTCACGTTGTGAGCACCATGCCGAGCGAGGAAAAGGCCATGGCGCCGATGGCGGCAGGCGAGTCGGGGCGCAGGTACAGCTCGGGCACGCGCGCGCATTGCGTGCGCATCGCTCCCGGCAGCGTGCCCAGCGGACACTCCTCGCACGCCGTCTCCTTCTCCGGCGATCGAATCTAAGCATTTCAATAAAATCTTTAACACCTTTAACATCGTGGATTGATATTAAATGACAGTGTGGTTGCGCACTTCGTACTGCGTGCAGTTGAAGCAGTGCCAGCAGCAGGACTCGCCCTCCACGTACTGCTTGGCCTGCCCCAGCTCGCACTCCGCGCTGCACACCGACTCCGGCGGGTGACGCTCGCTCCACTTGAACTGTATCTCTACACAGACAAACTTTACGTTTTGCTAAAAGGTGATTACAATCACAATTACACAACCAAGGTGTACAGTACCGTCCATGTCCAGCTCAAGCTCGCCGTCGAGGTAGCGGCCCACCTTCAGCCAGCGATATACCCCGGGCGATATTTGCTTGAAGTGCAAGATGTTGTAACGCGCGGGGCCATCGCCGTTATTATCGAAGTGAAATTCGTCTCCGCTTAGACCTGTCAATTTTACATGAGTTTTTGTTAACACATGAGAGATTGAGAAAGAACGACGCTGCTAAATATTTTTAGTTAGTAAATACACGCGTATATTCATGTAAATATTAATACTTATATTAAAATCATACTCTTAAAATAAACAAAATAGATCTAGATTGTAGAAGGTGGTTGAAGCCAGGAATATGATGTGGGAGGAGACCTATGAAGCGCACTTGTCGGAGGTAGCGCAGCAGCGTGGCGCCGCTGGCGGGGCGCATCGCGTCGCACAGGCCGGCGGCGCCGCCGCACAGCTGCACGTGCATGTCCCTGCAACACGCGCGCACGTGAGGGCAGCTCGTCTGAGGCTGAGGCCTGCGTTAGTGCAGGCGGCGCCGACGCGGCTGTACCTGATAGCGTACGCGAAGGCGAGCACGGCGTCGGTAACGAACTGCAGCTGCGCCTCGAACTCGATATTATCTGCGGAGAGGCGCTCGCGGCCGGAGCAGGCGCGCGCGTATTGCACGTTGTACGGCGTGCGCGCGCTGCCCGGGTACCGACACTTGAACTGATCCTCCCAGAACTCTAAATCAATAATTATTAGATTTAGATGAATAAGAAAAGCAAGAAGGAAGTCACTAAACTACATAAAAGTTGAGAGAAGTAAATTCAAATATGGAAACAAATTACCGACAAACCAGGGGTTTCTGGAGTTGTTCTCGACGGTGAGGTTGAGGAAGTACTCCTGAAAACCGCGCACAGGGTTTGCCTGCGGCTGCACGCTGATGGTGCCCTCCACGGCTGCCTCGTTGCCGTCGGACACGAGCGCGCGCGCGCTCCAACCGTCCGAGCCAACCCAGCCGAACGCATCGGTGGCGTGCATGCGGCTCACGGCCGCCATCACGCCCGCCACCTCCTGGTCAGAGCCGAACACGATCACTCCTGCAAACACACACACGTCACCGCGGCTCACGTGACCGCACACTAAGTAGTTATTGCTGCAAGAATGTGGCGCACCTCTCGCGCGCGGCCTGCTCAGCAGCCTGGCGACGATGGCGTCGTACGCGCGCTCGTCTGCTTCACCCGAGTCCTTCACCAGTCGCTCCTTTACAGCAATACAGATATCGTTCCGAGCCAGAAGTGTTTCCAGCTCTTCAAATGCCTGAAAATAAGTTTAAAAATCATTGGTCGTTTGCTTCATATATGCGTTAATTGAAGTTAATGAACGTTTGTCAAGAAATTTAGCAAAACGAGCAACGTACTTTAATTCCATAGTTAGACTCCTCGTAGATGATGGACACATAGCGCCAGCCGAGTTTCTTGACGATCTCCACCATGGCGCGCACCTGGTGCAGGTCGGAGGGGATGGTGCGCGTGAAGTACTCGAAGCGCGCCTTGTTGGACAGCTCTGGCGACGTGGAGAAGAACGACACCTGCGGGCCAGAGGCGCGTGTATTGCCGTGTGTCGCGCTAGCGCTGCACGCGAGCGAGAGTGCGCGACGGTACCTGCGGGATCTTGAAGAGGCGCAGCAGGTTGGCCACCTGCACGGACGTGACGCTGCTGGCGGCGCCCACCACGCCGCTGATCACCTTGCGCACGGCCGTCGCGTTGCACGCGTATTCCTCGTCGTCTATGTTACTTATTGATCCTACGATAAACATATGATTTCACAAATGCACTAGGCTGGTATTTCTCTGTATTATTTTTAATTTATTGATCGAAACAAGAAGTGTGATTGTAATTTATGTTGGATAAGTAGTTGGTCATATTTGTGGGCCGAATATTCGTTTTATGTTTGGTATTCAGCATATTTGGCAGGTTTTCCGAATATATATTATACATAATATGTTGTATTCAGCCAAATATTCAGGAAAAATGCCGAACATTCTATCGAATAATATTGTAAGTATTAAAGAGTTGCTTCTATAAGTCATCTGCCTAGCCTTTTTCCAACTATGTTGGGGTCGGTTTCCAGTCTAACCGAATGCAGCTGAATACCAGTATTTTACATGGTTTGACTGCCTATCTAACCTCCACAACCCAGTTACTGGGTAATACAGTACCCCTTGGTAAGACTGGTTGTCAGACTTTCGGGCTACTGACGACCCGTAACGACTGTCAAAGATCCACGAATAACAGCCGGGACCAACGACTTAGCGTGCTCTCCGAGGCACCGAGGCGTCTTGATATGTGAAGATTGTCACCCATCCACGGAGCAACCGCGGCGAACGTAGCTTAACCTGATCGATCGACCCGTGCGGCTGGTTTTAGTTAGCCACAAGCCCTTCAGTTGCCTCTATAAGCATATGAAGTAAAACAATTACATCCATATCGAGTGGGTCTTATAATTTATTTATTTAGTGGGATTGATAGATAGATAAAACGTTTATTCAGTGCAACAAAAGACACAATACAGGTATTAAAAACACAACAAAGATTAAAAAGATAAATTGAACCATAGACACCTAGCTCATAAACATCTATGTATAACGGTCGATCACTACTGGGCGGTGTGTGTCTCATGGTTGCACCAAATGGGAGTCCAGCTCAGCATATGCCAGGTACAATACCTGACGCTGGTATTCTGCTGCATCCCGTTAGTGACACACGGATGTCGAGAACACACATCTGAGTTTCAACAAAATGGTACCTACATAGTGCGGCGCGTATATTATAAAAGTGGTAAGTACCCACTGCACTTCTGTAGAGAGCTGCTGGGAGCACTGTCTGATTGCGCATTCTCTCCTACTAGCGATCCAGGTTAGTTTTTTGTACAGATAAGCTGGCTCTTTGTGCTTAATAACCCCAAACATTAAAAACGCTAAGTGTAAATTGCGACGTGATTTCATTCTAAGAATAGAGTTTTATTTAAAAAAGGTGTTACATGGCTTGGCTTCTAGGCGGAACTGAGAAGCAAAATCGCGCGCAGGCGTTTTGTACTCTCTGAATCAGTCGCTCAGTTCTTGCTAGAGTCTAGGTGTAGTGTGTTAAGTATACATGTGTAGAGTAAGTAGAATAAGCAACTTATACTGTATTAGTTCTAAGCGGGAGTCGATAATAAACGCTCGTCCAGACCTGACGTGTTTCCTTTGCGCAACAGAATACTTTAACATACTTCATGGCGACCCTGCCACACAAGTTCCAGGAACTCAGCTTGCGAGCTATCGGATAGCGGGCGCAAAGTGCGGAATAGGCGGATTCCTGTGTGCCTCGGTGCACAAAGTTATGATGTTTAACGAAGTGAATATTAGAGCCACGAGTGTGATTGACTGTAGCTGTGTTCAACAAGACGCTAAAAGTGAGAAAAATGGGAAAAAGTTACTCTAAAACTGAGGAAAAGGACATTATCATTGCCCAAAACGCTTCAAAAGGCAATAATGACGCGAGTGATACCGAACAAGAGTATCATACCAAATTAAACAATATTTTAATAACCACGTTCCTGATGCTGATGGCTATTGTCATACTTGCGGTAATTTACCAGAAATTGATAACAAAACATAAGAAATGGATAAACCAACAAGTGGATTCAGCATTTATCAGAAGGATGCGGCAACGTTTATCTGGAAGGAGAGACCAACCACATGGTGAAGAAGAAGTTTGAATGCAGTGAAGAAGAAGTTTGGGTGCAGTGAAGAAGATCAATTCCAGAGAAGATTTCGTGGGTTAAGAACTAGAGTAGCGTAAGGGTAAAAATTCAAAAAAATTTTTTTTTCACCATCCGCTTTTTTAATCCCCATATTTTTATGTGCCAAAAAAACTGGAGCGATATAGTGTGTAGATTGCTTAATACAAAAATAACGTTTCAAAAAAAAAATATATTCGTTTCCAGCCAAAATGAAGTGTTTCTACTTACAATAATCTTGACATTATTTTGTCAAAAAAGTTACGAGCACAACGATCGAAACTCGATTTACAGAGCGAATAGTCCGAATTTATGCCTTCAATGTAATCGCTCACATAACGTATCTTATCATACGTTTTTAACGTAGAAAGTTTGATTATGTAGCCTAAGTTTATTTCGTGCCAAATAAGCGTATAGTACCGTTACTGCTTATGTGACCTTGTTTCGTGCGCTTCCGTCATTTTTCTCCCTGCCAAAAAAACGTAAGGGTGTAATACGCTACTATTGTAAGGGCAAGCCCAAACATATAATGTTGAATGTTATTAAAGTAAATGTTATGTTGAATGTTAATGAAATAAATGTTAATGTTCGATAAATATTTAATGAGAAATAAGAATAAAACTTAATAAAAATGTTATAAATTAAAGTTAATAAAAATGTTATAAATTGCTAGATGTTGCGCGAGCTCGATATAAAACCGAAGACTGGCGTACTTGCGTACGTGACGACACCACATTTATTATTTAACAATATTTGCAGTATTTTTAACTAGGCCAAAGTACAATGTGCGGTTGCTGACCGTACATCTTGGCGGGTCAAAAAATTACAGTTAAGATAACTTAATAACAATTAATTTACTAATGTAATTAAGAATCATAAAACCAATGTGAATGAAATTAATTATAAGTTATTTAATTAAAGTTGAAAGAATGAGGTGTCGCATAGGTAGCATTTCTGCTCGTGGTCAGTTCGATGTTTTCAGTGGGTGCAGCTCTTGGTGGCTTCTGTGGCGGTAATCTGGTAGACGCGCCGGCGACGCTAACGGCGACTTTGCCGCAGCGTTTGCAGTACACGTATGCTCCTCCCGCGACGACTACTGACAAGATCAGAAGTCCCATCGTAGTGTATGAAACGACGTATTGGTGCACATCGTGTTGCGACATTTCTGTCTGCTTCGTTTGATCTTCCAATTCTTTCAACGAATTATGAAGTTTTTCATAATCGTTTCTTACAAATTGGGTATTTTGCTGTGCAATTGATAAATCAATCGGCTGGACAGATATTAAGTTGTTGATGTCTTCCATATCTATCAGAGGTATTTCCGGGTTAACATAGATGTTGTTTGTGTAGTACACTTGTGTGTAATATGTTTCTTCGTTGTTTCTGATTATGCACCCTTCCTTGGCTTCTAAAATTCCTGTCGAATGTATTGCCCTGGTAATCATACGACCTTCACAGATGATTTGCAGTTGGCAATCCGTGCAGCAGACATAGAGCCAGGTGTTAGGTTTTTGTAATGGTGTCCATTTATTGTTGCATGTTTCGGATGTGTAGATACATTTTGATAATGTAATGTTTGTTATTATGCCAATTTCACATGGAATTTGATGAGTTCTCATGTTACGTGTTGGTTTGTTTAATGAACAAACATATGTAGTTGGTTAAATTTTTATACAATGTTCCAAGTCACTGTCTGTGAGCTGCATGTATGTCTCTTTTCTTATGTTGACTGCGACATATTCTGATTTTGTTTTCATTGTCAGTGAATGTGTGTTATTCGATGGTTTGAAGCGACAGCATTTTACACAGTTTTGCAGGTATTTTTTAACTGTGTGGTTTCCTCCTGTTATCCAATATTTTTGAATCATCATTTAGGAACATCGAAACCACAGGCCATAGCCCAATTTCAACAACTAGAGCGAAGGATGGCTAAAAATCATGCGTTCGCAGAAGATTATAAGGCATTTATAAAAGAATATGAAGATATGGGTCACATGAAACAAGTCGAAAGCAACGATAGGAACAAAAACATTGAATATTTTCTCCCACACCACGGGGTAGTGCGACCAGGTGCTATCACAACGAAACTGAGAGTTGTATTCAAAGCGTCGGCGAAAACAAGCTCGAAACACAGTCTAAACGACCTAATGGAGGCGGGACCGAATCTACAGAAAGACATACTTAGCATTTTGCTGAACTGGAGACAGTACAAATATGTGTTAACATCAGACATTGAGAAGATGTACCGTTTTATAATGGTACATCCAGAACATCAACCCTTACAGAAAATCGTGTGGAGAAACTGTCCAGGGCAAATGCTAAGAACATATCAACTGTGTACGGTTACGTATGGTACTAAGGCCGCTCCATTCTTAGCGCTCCGGACACTTCAACAGTTAGCGATGGACGAAGGTGATAAGTACCCGGAAGCAAAAAACATCCTGCTCAACCAATTTTTTGTAGATGATGCCTTATTCGGAAAAGATACCATAGACGAGGCCCGTAATACAAGAGACCAACTTATACAGCTATTGAAAGAGGGAGGTTTCAATCTCAGAAAGTGGTCGAGTAATGAACAACAACTGCTAGAAGATCTGCCAGAACATATGGTTAGCCCAGTCAGTTTAAGCTTTACAGAGGCGTCAGCGTCAAAAGCATTAGGCTTGATATGGGATCCGAAACAAGATAAATTCATATTTTCACCTACATTAAAGAACAAAAACAACAGTTGCCTTAATAAAAATTCGTCAAAACGACAAATATTAAGCGACATATCAACAATTTTTGATCCGTTGGGGTTTCTATCCCCAATAACAATCAAGGCCAAAATTCTATTTCAACAGATCTGGAAGCATAAGATCGAATGGGATGATGCCGTTCCGGATGACATAGAAAAGGAATGGAGAGCACTAAAAACTGAGTTAACAAATATGCAACCTTTCAAAATTAACCGATGGCTTGGATTAGAAACAAACAAGGATTGCGAATTACACGCATTCTGTGACGCATCGGAAAAAGCGTTCTCGTGCGTGGTGTACAGCACAGTTAAACAGGGAAAGCAGAAACAAATCGCATTGGTTGCGGCAAAAACAAAGGTAGCTCCAATTCAAAAACAACAAACACTTCCTAGGCTTGAGTTATGCGGCGCTCAACTGTTAGCTCAACTGGTGAAGAAAATAAAACATTGCCTCAATAAACCTAACATTAAAGTAACAGCATGGACGGACTCAATGATCGTGCTTGGCTGGCTAAAGGGCGATGTCTCGCAATGGAAGGCCTACGTCGGACACAGAGTTCAGGAGATAACATCTGTAGTGCCCGCCGAGAGTTGGAAGCACGTAAGATCGGAGCAAAATCCGGCTCGAAGGACCAAAATGTAAGGGCAAGCCCAAACATATAATGTTGAATGTTATTAAAGTAAATGTTATGTTGAATGTTAATGAAATAAATGTTAATGTTCGATAAATATTTAATGAGAAATAAGAATAAAACTTAATAAAAATGTTATAAATTAAAGTTAATAAAAATGTTATAAATTGCTAGATGTTGCGCGAGCTCGATATAAAACCGAAGACTGGCGTACTTGCGTACGTGACGACACCACATTTATTATTTAACAATATTTGCAGTATTTTTAACTAGGCCAAAGTACAATGTGCGGTTGCTGACCGTACAACTATGGCACTAAATAATTTAAGTAATGCAATCAGTTTTTACGTCAATAATAGTGTAAAAGCTATATCCGTTTTTTTAGCACGTAATAAATCTCTGTTGATCTGATTCACTTTCGCGTCTAATACTACTGTACGTTAATTTGACACCAAAAAGTTGAGCTAGGCCCGGCCGGTTGCGTATGAAAACACGACGCGGGGCGCCCCTCGCGATTGTTTAATACCTAGACTCTACGCATTTTTTTTCGAAAAACCGTTACCTAAGCTAAAATTTGATAAGTTATAGTGTCAAAAACAGTGAAGATGAATAAAAATACAAGAACTTGGAAGATTTTAAAATCCCTAAATCACCATACAGATACGGATTTCGACATTCAAAAGGTACGTAATAAAAGTGTGCTCACTTATACTTTTTAATAGTTTCAAATAACTAAGTGAATACCTACCTATTAAAGATTGTACATTTATTTATTTGATGTAAGTAAATCTGTATTAACTAAGTAAGTACCTACCTTTTTAGATATACCTATTCATTACATAATACGCAGGTTTCGGTTACCTACCATGTGTGTAAGTTTACTATGGGTACTTGAAATGAAATAGAAATTAAATAATAATAATCTTTATTGCACAATAAGAGAAAACCTTTACAATAATCGACACCCGCTAAGTATACGTATGTATCTGCCAGATACACGAAACGGTTTTTATTGCATTTTTGGCATCTACAGCGTGGCGGTACAATGGTGACATTAATTTAACACACATATACGTTTTCACATTTTCATTTCATGAAGAAATTATGTTTCCATTAAACGTTATTATTTGCGGATTTATTTAAAGTTTTCTAAAATAGCATTTTGGAGCAACCTGTACTTAAAGAACTGTCGCGCAGCGGTCATTTGCCGAGGTCACGGATCATAACATCGCATCAATGAAATTAAAATAAATAAACAATACTTTAAAGTAACGTGATATCCCTTTGTCGGCGAGCGGGCGGCGCAGGCGACGCGTGCCCTCCCCCCACCCCGTCGCGTCGCAGCGAAATCTAATTCTTTTTTTTGCATATCTAGTGCTAGCCTAACTCGTGCCCTTGACACACTTCTTCACAGTAGTGCACATAATTACGTCGACTAATTTTGTGAATGTTTCCGCGAAAAAGACGCTTACCTATTGTTTTATTTATTTATTTTTGTGTAATGAACTAATGAGTAATTAGATTATGGTACTGCGATAAAGACGCTATGTTTTGTTTTCGTTTTCTAATTTAGTAGGTACGTTGACATCTCTTGCGATACGGGCGCTTTTATTTGAACCCAATCCAGTTAACTGAAAATGTGCTACAATATTTCCAAAACCAACCCAAAACTAGCCTCCGCCAGAGCGCTAGGCATTTTCAAGTTCATCACAGTACCGTCCATACGATATTAAAGCGCGAAAAGTGGCAGCGCGTGAAGCGACGCGTTGCCGCTCCGAGTTAACGTAAGCCAGCGTAACGTAGGTAAGTAATTTCATGAATGATTTTTTGCAAGGGTGATCCCAATTTTCGTTACATTTTTATCATTTAGTTTGTTTGAAAAAATTTTTTTTTCAATTTACGAGTTATTTTAACCTACTAAAATTAATATGATTAAAGGGCACTAGCCCTACACGTGTGTTAAATTAATGTCACCATTGTAGCGCCACGCTGTATATACCTATATTTACCATATACATTTTTATTTTATTTTTCAATAAAACCCAACATACTTTTTTCTCAAACGTATAATTGTTTATCTGCATAAGCTGACAAATAAACACAACGTACAACCATTTAAGTTCCAGTTACATACTTTGACGCGGGGGGGAAAGGGCGCGCGGTGCGGGTAACTGCCGGTCACTCAGTTCTCCGGCGGGCAGCGAGTTGTGCGCGCGAGTGTTGCGTTGTTTTTTACCATGTCGAGTGAACGTTATAAATTTTTAACTACATTAAGGGAAGATGCAATTAAAAGACCAAAAAATGCTGTGGACCAAATAATAAGCGTAACATCAGACCAGCTGATAGACTCGCCATCAAGGCAAGGTAAGTAATATTAACTATTTTATAATTATTAAAGTATATATTTTAAGTGCACCTATAAATTGAGATTTCTACCTATACTGTAAATATTTGAACACGTCTTAAAATGAAAAGATATCTTCATGACGACATTACTGCAATTTATTCATTCCCGATGCATAAGTATGTAACTACGCAGTTACACATTTTTACGTCGGAATTTAGTTTGATTGAAAAATTTATCTAGGCACTTACATACTTATTCTACGGAATGTGTTTAAAATAAAATCAGTTAACTAACACATATATTGTTTTACATTGGATTTTAACTTGATTATTAATATCTATCTGTATACTTACATAGTTTTACTTTTATGAAATGGTGTTGATTATCGTAGAAAATCGAGTGTTTTATTGTGGTTTGATTGTTTCAGATACTCCAATACACTTCTCAAAATATTTTACTGATGAAGACTTGCAACAAATGACGGAATTCATAGAAAACAGTGACGAAGAAACAAGTACTGCACAAAACCATCTTAAACCTTCAGAATGTTCCAGAACACATTCCCCAACCGTCACAAGTCATACAGCTCCAGTGATTCTTCCGAGTAACTCTCATGACCCCATATTGACAACAATAACGCCACAATCACCCATGATGAGCAATGTCAGTTCAGGTATTCGAAATGATATTTCTATTGAGTCGCCAAATTTCTCGTCAGTCATAGCTCAAGCAATTGCTCAGTTAGATTGTGATATATCACCAGCTCCTACACCAAACGTTGTCATGCCAGTTAGCTCACCTATGCCAATACAAACCCCGATAACAGAAAACACTCTTTCTGACATTGAACCATCACCGAGGCGCAAGCTATCCACAAGAAAAAAAGATAAAGGTAGATTACGAATAGTCCATCAAGACCAATGGTTGGATGTTATGCGGAAGAAAAATAAAAATTTAGGAAATGCGTACAAAAGTAGAGATGGTAAAATGAGGAAAAAGAAAGAGATGGGGCCATGTTGTGGAGAGAAATGTAAGTTAAAATGTTCACAAAAAATTACTAATGTTGACAGAGATTTGCTTTTTGTGGCATTTTGGTCAATGGGAGATATAGTTCGTCATTGGGATTTCATCAATAAGTACTGTGATAAAATTCCAAAACGTAGGGTTACTACTGAAACTGCCTCTAGAAGAGAATTTACTTTGCGGTATTATTTACCAACAAAAATAGATAAAAAACAAGATGATAATGAGGTACATGAGGCTGATTCAGTGTCTCCAAAGACACAGATAACAAAGATACAGGTATGTAAAACCATGTTTTTGAACACTTTTGGGATCAAACAAGGCCTGGTATATTCTGCTTTGAAAAAGCTTTCATTGCAAGGCACTGTTGTCCACGACAAAAGAGGCATCCATAGACATACTAAGAAAATTACTGAAGAGATGATTGCAAGTGTTTGTGATCATGTGAACAGCTTTGCACCTGTGGAATCGCATTATGTTCGAAAACGTACGAATAAAGTATACTTAGATGGATCTCTTACATTTGCTCGAATGTTTCTGCTGTATAAAGATTGGAATGATCCTCAAAATCAAAGTAAAGTTAAAACAGCAAGACAATACCGTGACATTGTCAATAAGAATATAAATTTGGGGTTCCACGTCCCCAAAAAAGATCAGTGTGATGTTTGTCAAGTGTATAAAAACTTACCACGTCCTGTGACTGAAGAGCAGCTTTACACATACAATACCCACATGAGAAACAAGACTATAGCGCGAGAGCTAAAGAACAAAGATAAAGAAAGCACTATGAAATTAAAAGAAGTACTCACAGCGGTATATGATTTTCAAAAAGTGCATGGAATGCCCTGTGGAGAAACTAGTATTCTTTATTATAAGAGAAAGCTAACTGTGTTCAATTTTACAATATACGAAATGGGAAGCAGAGTTGCCAAGTGCTATGTTTGGGATGAAAGCACTGCTTGCCGAGGAGCAAACGAGGTGAGTAGCTGTTTATATGATTATATTAAAGAGCATCACCAAAAAGGCATAAAAACATTCAACTTTTGGTCCGACAATTGCGGGGGACAAAACCGCAATCGTATAGTTTTTGCAGCCTATTTACGGGCTGCAAAAGATTTTGAAGTCACTATAACTCATAAATATTTTGAGAAAGGCCATACACAAAATGAGGGTGATAGTGTACATGCCCTTATCGAGAGAACAGCCAAGAATAAAATGGTGTACACCCCCGAACAATGGTATGCTCTCATAAGGTGGGCTAAACAAGATGGAAACCCTTACCTAGTCCAGGAAATGACTACTTTAAATTTTATGAATTTCAAAGCACTGCTCCCTGGATGCAACTGGACTATAAATACAAACAGAGAACGAGTTTTCTGGTCTCAACTAAGACAGTTACAAATATGGCCGCAATTCTCTGACAGGATAGAGTATAAAACAGATTTTTGTGACCATGAGTTCAAATGCATTATTGTAAATAATGCACTAGAGACTCCCAAAACCAGATCAAGGAACCGCAAAGGATTAGACAACAGTCCACTTCCAGCCCCTCTGGCAAGAACATTGACCCAAGCTTACGAGGGGAAATTACCAATACCCGAGGCTAAACTTCAGGATTTGAAGTACTTATGCCGAAGTAATGTTATACCATCTGTTTATCATGATTTTTACATGAGTTTGATAGAGGGCAGCAATGAGAACCAACATGACAATGAAGATGAAGAAGACGAAGAAGATGAATGAAGAAGTCATCGTGTGATCTCTGTACTGATTAGTTGATTACTGTTGTGGTCATAATTCATTTATGATAAAACGTGCAATTTTATTACTCAATAAGTAAAATATAGAATAAAACCTTGTTAAAATCATTATAAGTAAACAATGATAGTTCAGTAATATGATATTAAATTTGATCTCAGTGCAAGAATGTCCAAATAGCTTTATGAAACGACTGATTTATATAATTGATAAGTAATAATTTTATATACTCATTCTATTTAGAATTAACATTACGTTATTTTGAGAATTTATTTTGAAAAAACCCCATTCTTTTTACGAAATGAACAAAAACTGCCTTTAAGGCAATTTTTTATAAAGTTTAAGAATATTTTTATTATTGGATAGTTTTTTTTTAGTTTTTAGTTAGTTTTACATACCTAAGTGATTTCCAGATTAGTAAGAACTTATACCTAATAAAACAAAAGAGAAAAGTCTGATTACCAGTAGGTAGGTAGATGCCATTTTTAATTAATGTTACATTAGATCTTCGGTGTTATAAACATACAACATATAATTAATAATAATGTTACTTTTTGACACTTGAAACGTTTGAAATTTATATTTTTGTGTTTTGAAAATAAACATTAGATAATACAAATATATCCACTGCTTTTATTTCAAAATACCAAAACACATGATGATTTTTACAAGTTTGGAATTCAGTTACACTTGTATGCACAATAATATAATTACGGTGGTAAATTATGTAAGTATCAGTTACACATGATATTTCAATTGACTTTACCAATTATAAGTACGTAACTGGCAGTTAAAGCAATAAGGTGCCTGAATATTCCAATGAAGAAATGTGTATGTGCCAGTTAGTATATTTTGATTGTTTTTTACAACGCAGTAAAAGTATGCATGTGTGATAAAACAAAAACTTGAAGATTTAGAAACAAAATATACTCTTAATTATAAATTTCACTTAAGTTTAAACCCGCTCACCAAATATTATACTTTAATTCCATATAGGAGCTTAGCTATGGCGATTTAAAAAAATTGAAATCTTCAATTCGCTCTCCTATAAAATTTGCATTTTTCAGTTACTTAGTTGTACTTAGGAGGTGTCGTAATTATTTACAGTAAAACAACTTCTAGCGGTAAGTATTGGCTGTCATCGGAATAGTTCGCCCTATCGTACTAGTAAAAACTGCACCTTCCTTCCTCGTCCCCATAACAGCGTCACAGCAGTATTGTCACCAGTTCTTACATAATTATGCGAGTTGACCATAATGCCATAAGCGTTAAAGATACCTACAGTAAACTTACACACACACGTTTTGGTAAACACAGGTTAATAATAATAATTATTGTATTGACGTTTTAATTTGTTGTTTATTTGTTTTAGGAGCCACATTTCAGAGGTGTTCAGCCGGAAGGTCCCCCTTACTTACGCCCAGAAAGTCCACTACCATCAACCAGTTACACAACATTGCGAAATGTAGAGATGATTGAACTTGGAAATGGTGAGAATGGCATACGACATGTAACTGAGGTACACGCAGACCCGGAACATCTGCCACACAATCATTTACGCCCGAAGAGTCCACAATCATCTACCAGGTACACACTATTGCAAAATGTAGAGATGACTGACAAAAACCACGAAACAGTTAAAGATTATAATAACTCCTTGCTTCAAGATCTTTACATCTCAGATTCCGATGATAGTGTTCATACCGAGGTAAGGGACGAATGTAACGAATGTATTCTGTCCGAATCTAGTTCATTCAATATTTCATCACGATCAGTATTGTCATCAGGGAACATAGTAGCAGAACAGGCAGAAACGGACACAACTGCCGTACCAGAAACGGAATCGCTGTTGCCAGGTTACCAAAACCGTAAGCGTAAACGTAAGGGACAGGCTGATCCAAAAGAGTGGAAAAAAAATGAGAGAAAGATAAAAAGACAGCAAGGAGAACCATACACATCGTCTAAAGGGGTTTTAAAGCCGGGAAAAGCTGTTGGTGAGAAGATTTGTGCTGAATCCTGTAAAGAAAAATGCACAGAAAAAATAAGTGAACAGGACCGACTGAGAATTTTTTCTTGCTACTGGGATATTGAAAATTTGGAACAGAAACGGCAGTACATTGTAAGTCTCGCTAAACGGGAAACACCAGCTACTCGAAAAACTGCAAATCCAGGAAGCCGTAGAACGTTTACCAATAAGTATTTCCTCAAAAAGCCAAGTGAATCTGAGCTAATTAAAGTGTGTCAAAAGTTTTTCCTATCAACTTTCAATATTTCTGAAATGTTTATGAGAGGCTGCTTCAAAAAACTGTCGGAGACAAATGTGGTCAAATCTGATACCAGGGGAGTGCTTGGTCCACACAATAAAACTCCTGAAAGTGCTAGAGAGTACGTTAAAGATCACATTAACTCTTTTCCGCGCATGCCAGCTCACTATGTAAGAAAAGATACCAAAAAAGAGTACCTTGACCAAGACCTTAATGTTACGAAGATGTATGAACTATATGTTGATAAGTGCAAGGAACATGAGGTGCAACCTGTCAAAATAAACATTTACCGCGATATTTTAAAGAAAGATTTTAATATTGGCTTCCATAAGCCACGGAAAGATATGTGCGATGAATGTTTTGCATATGATAATATGAATGAAGAAGAGAAAGAAGCCAAAAAAGGTGAACATGAAGCTCATTTACAGAGAAAAGTTCAAGCGAGAAGACATAGAGATGAAGCTAAGAAACTTGCTCTGGATGATGAAATTTATTTCGCCGAATATGACATGGAAGCTATTTGTCATATTCCACCTCATCTTCCAAAAAAATCTTTTATAAACGAAGGCTGCCTGTGTATAACTGTACTTTACTGGATTTTAGCAAGGAAAAGAGGGAAGTAACATGTTATTGCTGGAATGAAGGTGTTGGTAATAAAGGTGCTAACGAGGTTGGATCATCTTTGTTCAAATATATGACAGAAAAAGCAAATGGCAAACCGATCACTTTTATGTCCGATACTTGCGCGAGTCAATGCCGAAATATGTATATTTCTGCCTTGATGTTGTATTGTGTGGCTTTTTTGGATATACCGGAAATAAATCAAAAATATTTTGAGCCTGGTCACAGTCAGATGGAAGTTGACAATATTCACGCTACTATAGAGCTGGCCAAGAAAAGTATACCTATTTTTGATCCGTTCAGTTACTACACTATTATTAGAACTGCGTCAAGAAGAAATCCTTACAAAGTACAAGAAATGGGACAAGAAGATTTTTTTGATTTGAAGAAACTGAAAACTGTTATGATTAAGAACTGTAAAACAGATACTGATGAGGAGACTGTGAATTGGTTAAAAATCAAATGGCTTCAATATCGCAAGGACGACTCAGAACATATCTATTTTAAATATGACTTGGACAGCGAAAACTTCAAAAAAATTAAGGTATTCAGAAGGGGCAAAAGAGCAACCTCATCGAGAGTAATTTTGCAAAAAGCTTACAGTGGTCCAATAGCTATATCAGCAGATAAGTACAACGATTTGCAAGAGCTGTGTCGATCTGGAGTTATTCCTTCAGCATATCATGATTTTTACAACCATTTGCAGGTCGACCACTAATAATTATTTTTAATTACATTTTTAAAGTAGCCACGAGGGATTATTAATTTTAGAAGATTTTTGATATTATTTTTAAGGCCATTTTAACGGAATCTCCGTTGCATTCCATACATTATTAAATTTATGTAACAGCCAAAATGACGTATGTCAACCATTTTTTGAAAAATAAACTTTATTAAAATAAAAACGTTTTTTGATTGACCAAAAAGTTACACTATTCTGTAGCCGATAAATAAAGCTTTATTATTAGTAAAAATCAGATATCTAACTACTATAGATTTTGCTATAAAAGAGCTATAAGATAACGGTAGGTAAATTTGAGTTGTTTTTCGGCTCTCCTGTGAAGTTGTCATTTTGCCCTTACGCTACTCTAGTTCTTAACCCACGATTTGTGAGTGCTAAAAAGTGTTAAAAAGTGAAAAAAAATAATAATAATAATAATAATAAAAGGGTGCAGCGTCAAATAATTATATAATAGAAACTTTAGTGAAACGGATTCAAAACCATTAATGGACAATAAGTATAATAATGTGTTACTTATAATATTGTTAATCTTTTAATACTGTGTTAATTACAGGAAGTTAGGCCGTGACTAATTTTATCGGAAGCTCACCTGGGTGTATATAAAACCATAAACAATTCATGGATCTACCTAGGTATAACTTTTAAAATGGACTTTAAAAATGTAAGTATATAATTTAATTTCGCACTATATGGAAAAGGATCTAGAAATAATTTTAAGTGAATTATTAGATATTCAAGTCAATTTGAGGAAGTTAGGTCCAAGTAGAAGGTTACAGTATAAAGACAAGGTTAAACAAAATATAAGAAAAGCTAAAGAGTTACATTCATCGTATAAAACTATTATTAGAACATTTTCCGAGCAAAAAGCTCCTTAGAATTAGCCGAGTATATTTACGATGTATTAAAAGAAAAGATAGATTTAATTTACAAAAAGATTTTGTCATACAATTATCAAGACCAATCAGAAACAAGCTCTTCAAACATGGAGAAGTTCGACTTGAAAACTGCGACTTCTTTAATACCAGTTATGGATGGTTCAGAAGGTACAATTGAAAAAATCATAGACGCTTTAGAGTTATATAACAGTTGTCTTAAGGACCCTGATCAGACAGAAATGCTAATTTCTTTTGTTTTAAAAACAAGATTATCTAAAACTGCTAAGTTAAAATTAAAATGCGAATATGACAACGTCGCGAGCCTTATACACGATATAAAAACTTATTTACTCACAAAAAAATCCGCCAACTCAATACTTTGTCAATTAAATTATTTGAGTCAAAATAATATGTCCATCAGTGAATATGGAAACAAATTATCAGAATTATTTATAGACCTCACTATTGCCCAAGCTGACGGTAATGAAAAGGCAAGCGAGATACTGAGACCAATAAATGAGAAACTCGCAATTAAAAGATTCTCTGACGGATTAAGATATAAACGCTTAAGCACTATCATTTCAGCACGGAACTACACAGAGCTGAAAGATGCGGTGCGTGCAGCGGAGGACGAGGAGCTGGGCCAGCCCTCAACCTCCAACGGTATTTTCAGCGCGAGGGGTAAGTCAAATAACAGGTTTAATAATCAAAATAATTTCAATAGAGGAGCTCGAAATAATTATAATAATCAAGGTCACCGTTACCGTGGAAATTACAGTACAGGACAATACTATAATAACAATAGTAATTATCGACATAGGTTTAATGGTAATCCTCGTGGTGGATATTTTACACGCGGAAGAGGAAATCATTATTAAAACTCTGGAAATAACCATAATCCTTCTAGATATTATCGTGGTAGGGGTACCCGAGACAGAAATAGTCAACGAAGAATGTATCCAGCTCAGGTAAGCGGAGACCCCCAACCAGAGAATGAAAAAACAGAAAAACCAGAGAATACAGTTTTTT
Organism: Luperina nickerlii; assembly: GCA_963855955.1. Taxonomy (NCBI): domain Eukaryota; kingdom Metazoa; phylum Arthropoda; class Insecta; order Lepidoptera; family Noctuidae; genus Luperina; species Luperina nickerlii. The sequence continues at coordinate 23,167,464 of OY979676.1, read as the reverse complement.
CGTTCCTAAATGCTACAACATTTTAACATGCAACAAAAATGTTAGGTACGCACATTTAAACATTAACAATACCAGGCGCTCATGGCTACTTGACACCGGCGCGTCCATTTCCGCTGTTTCTAAGAAGGTGTTATCGGAACGCATTCCTTTCTATGAGGACAACATTGTAATAAATGGTATTGGTGGCAAAACTTATTCGGATGGCTATGTTAACCTTACGTTACGTACTCAACAGGGTAGTTTTAATCACAAATTTTACTTGTTCAATGAATTACCATGTAAATCTGACGGAATTCTCGGATTAGACTTTTTATCGAAATTTAATTCACAAATCAACTTGGAAAATAATACATTGACTCTATATAACGAATGCGAAGATATAATACCACTTTATGCGTCACCAACTATATCATATAGTTACTTGACTATTCCTGCACGAAGTGAATCCATACATTACATACCACTAATCACTATCACTATCACTATCACTACATAGTATAAAACAAAGTCGCTTTTTCTGTCCCTATGTCCCTATGTCCCTTTGTATGCTTAAATCTTTGAAACTACGCAACGGATTTTGATGCGGTTTTTTTTAATAGATAGAGTGATTCAAGAGGAAAGTTTATATGTATAATAACATCCATTAAATAGTGGAGAAGTACTGTTATTTTTGAGGTTTCTAATGTGATGTCGTAAATAATTACATTTTTTCCGCTTACATTGCAAACGCAGGCTGAACCCTACGAGTTTTATCAAAATAATGTACTAAGTATTGTACACATTGAAAAGTTCTACAGAAAAGTCCGTGATGGTATATATCTATCTCTTATGGATAACCCACAATAACTTTTTTTTGTCATTTACTTTTTACGACAAATAATGGCTAATTTTCGAAGCGATTTTAACCAATACAGCATTAATCCTTAACCAATTAAATACCTTGAATACATTGTTCATTTAATATAGATCTATATGGCCCTTTACACCGTATGATTTAAGTGAAAATTTTCGAAGATATTACAGATTTAAAAATTGCGGGACGTAGCGTTTGCGGCGGTAGCGGCCGGCCGCCCGGTGCGGCAAGAGCGTGCCTATAAAAAAGCCGGAGCGGGCCGCTATGTTTTTATATACAACGTTCACAGTTTTTCTGTAGTGTATTTAGTATCAGCATTGCACCCGTGCGAAGCCGGGGCGGGTCGCTAGTAAATAATAAGGTAAATAATGATTGTGTTGTATTGCCAAAACAATTACAAGAAGATTTATTTTTAGCAGCGTTAATAGTAAAGCCAGTAAATAACGTTATCCCCATTAAGTTATTAAATACTAAAGAAGAATCAATTACTATACCTACTTTTCAACCTGAGATACACTCATTAAACGATTACCAAATATGTCAGTTTAATGAATGTAAGTCAAGCGCAGAGAGAGCAGATACCTTGTTAGCATTACTAAAATTAGATCACCTACATCCTGCAGAGCGTGAAACGATAAAAGCAATATGTACTAAGTACAATGATATCTTTTATCTACCGGGTGACAAGCTCACAACTACTAAATCATATAAACATGATATTTATTTAAAACCAAACGCTAGTCCCGTTTATACAAAACCATATAGGTTGCCACATAATCAAAAACCAGAAATAAACAAGCAAATTAAACAAATGTTACAAGATGACATTATAGAAGAAGCACAAAGCGAATGGTCTAGCCCTATATTACTCGTGCCAAAAAAGTCAAATGACGATAGCAAAAAATGGAGGTTAGTAATAGACTACCGTAAATTAAATGATGTTATACAGGATGACAAATTTCCCTTACCAAATATCGTAGATATTTTAGAATCACTTTCAGGTGCGGTTTATTTTACCCATCTAGACCTTAGTCAATCATATTACCAAGTGACCTTGAACCCAGAGTCACGAAAACTTACTGCTTTTACAACCAATACTGGACAATACCAGATGAAACGGATGCCAATGGGTCTAAAAACCAGCCCAAGTTCTTTTTCAAGGGTAATGACTATTGCCATGTCAGGTTTAACATATGAAAAATGTTTCGTATACCTCGACGACCTTGTAATTTTTGGACGGAATCTTGAAAGTCATAATAAAAATTTAATAGATGTTTTTGAAAGACTTAGAAAAGTAAATCTAAAATTAAATCCCAACAAATGTAATTTCATGAAAAAGGAATTATTATATTTAGGACACACAGTTTCAGCAGAAGGAATTAGTCCGGATAAAGCAAAGATAAAAGTAGTAGAAAATTACCCAACACCAAAAAGCACAGAAGAAGTAAAACGCTTTGTCGCATTTTGTAACTACTATAGGAAGTTTATAAAGAACTTTGCAGAAATAACTATTCCATTAAATTCATTATGCCGTAAAGATGTCCCCTTTATATGGACTGACCAATGCGAAAAATCGTTTAAAATACTAAAAAGAGCGTTAATATCACCCCCCATTTTACAGTACCCAGACTTTTCAGACGCAAACGAGTTCATTTTACAAACTGATGCATCTGGAATAGCTGTGGGAGCAGTACTTTGCAACAAAGACATGCGACCGTTAAATAAAGCAGAAAGAAATTACCCAACTATACAGAAGGAGTTACTTGCGATAGTATGGGGAGTAAAGTATTTTAGGCCATATCTTTTAGGGAAAAAGTTTACAATCATGACAGACCACAAACCACTGCTATATTTATTTGGAATGAAAGATCCATCAAGCAGATTAATAAAGTTTCGGCTAACATTAGAAGAATACGATTTTAACGTAATATACATAAAAGGAAAAGAAAACGCCGTAGCAGACGCTTTGTCTAGAATCACAATTAATTCCGATGAATTAAAACGTATTAATGATAAAATAATTAATGTAATGACTAGAGCACAGAAAAAGAAATTAGAAGAAATAAATGACGGAAGTGACCCCCCAATCACCAATAATAACACAGACTATCGGCCTGATCAACCGAGATTCGTGGAATTATTGCGGATGCCGGGCGATGCAGTAGAAATAACTTTAATAGAAGGAAAAGAATTAGATAGGATTAGGAAACAAGGGAGCATAGATGTGGAAACCGAGTGTTTTGCATTTTCCCAAAATAAGAAAATAATATACATTAATCTCAATTTTAAAGCACAATACACGCGAGCCGTTTTTGTGGAAAAATTAGAGAAATTAAGTAAAAATATAAATGTCGACGAAATATGTATAATAAAAAGAGAAAATAACGCGTTATTCATAAAAGAACTTATAGAAGAGATAAAAAGTAAGGATATGTGGACCGGCCCACGGATATGTATTTTACGAGGAGTTGAAAGAATAGATAATGACAATGACAAGAAATTTATCATTAATGACTATCACCTATTACCCACCAGTGGTCACGCAGGCATGCGTAGGATGATAAACAATATTAAAAGAAATTACTACTGGCCAGAAATGGAAGCTGACGTCAAAGATTTTGTAAATAGATGTGAATAATGTCAAAAATCAAAACAATCACGAAATACAAAGGAGCCGATGGTGATAACCACCACAGCTTCATATGCTTTCGAAAAAGTGTTTCTAGATTTAGTTGGACCTTTAGATAAAAATATAGATGGTAATAATTATATACTTACATTGCAGTGTGAATTAAGTAAATTTGTTGAGGCGTATCCTCTTCAAAATAAGGAAACTGTCACTGTTGCTAGAGCATTTGTGAATAATTTTATTTTAAGGTTCGGAATCCCAAAAACTATAGCTACAGATAGAGGTACTGAGTTTATGTCATCTACTATGACGGAGGCCTGTACACTTTTAGGAATTGAAAAATTGAACTCAACTTCATATCATCACGAATCAATTGGTTCACTCGAAAATGCACATAAACATTTAGGTTCATTCTTAAGAATACAATGCGAAAATTACCCTGATACGTGGAGCCATTGGCTACCCTTTTGGTGTTTTACTTATAACAACACTATACATTCTTCTACAAAGTATGCCCCGTATGAATTAGTATTTGGAAAACCCAGTGAAATTCCGAGTAGAATAAGCACTAGTATAGAACCTTTATATAACCCAGAAAATTATAGTCTAGAATTAAGATATCGTTTACAAGTAGCACACAGAGATGCGCGAAATAATTTGATTAGAAGTAAGCAGAGGCGAAAAACTGTGTATGATAAAAACGTCAATCAAGTGCGATATGAGAAAGGTGATTTAATATTGTTAAAAAATGAAACTGCAAATAAATTGGATACTTTGTTTAATGGCCCATATATTGTAATTGAAGACATGGAACCAAATGTTAAAATAGTGAAAAACAATAAAACAGAAATTGTACACAAAAACCGAACAAAATTGTTTAAAAAATAGTGTAGTATTAAAAATAATATAGTTACAAAAAATTATTTTACTTAGTTTTAAATAAATGCTATTAGTATAATTAGTTAAAAAAAAAAATGTAATTTTGTAAACATTTTTTTTTCCTTGTACCCCTGTGGTGTAGTGTGTTAAGTATACATGTGTAGAGTAAGTAGAATAAGCAACTTATACTGTATTAGTTCTAAGCGGGAGTCGATAATAAACGCTCGTCCAGACCTGACGTGTTTCCTTTGCGCAACAGAATACTTTAACATACTTCATAGGTCTGAAAACGGTATCTGCGTAGTTTAAATTAGAAAGTACTAGGGATTCAACCAGTGGAATACGCAGCTCCTGCGACAGATGTGGCCTTATATTGTACAGGACTTTGAGCCTATAAAAGCAGCTGCGCACTGACTCTGCCACGTGACCCTCGTACCTCAGCTCAGCGTCCATGTGCAGACCCAGATTTCGTGCCTCACTGACTCGACTGACCAACTCGCCCAATAAAGTGACATTGAGCCCTGAAGATACAGCATTTATATGGTGTTTGGTTCCAAGTAGCATGTATTTGGTTTTGTTTGGATTGCATGTTTGTTTGGTTACATTCAGCGCGCTCGACAAGCACTGGCTTGAATTTTGGAGATACACGATAAAGCGCGCCAAATCCTACGGAATATTCAGTTAGCTAAACCTTTGACCGATCATTCGGTAAAACCCGTATTCGGCTCATGAGTAATCATAATATATTAAAGTTGTTTGGATACCCTTGATGAAGTCGAGTGCCATCTCGAGGCCGTAGGTGTCGTTGTCGCAGTCGTCGAGCACGTGCGCGCCGAGGCGCACGGCGGGAGGCGCCAGGCCGGCGCGCGCCACGGCGTCCAGCGCGAACAGCATGGCCTCCAGCGCCTGCACGCCGCCCTGCGCCATCACCGGCCCGCACGTGGCGCCCTCCGAGCGACTGTGCACCTGTCACACGCGACACACGACACTAATGACAGCTGGCCCAAGCTCGACCCAGCTTAAAAACAACTAGCTTCTGCCCGTGACTTCGTTCGCGTGGAGGTCGTAAGATACCACAATATACAAAGATAACAGCCACATTTCCTGTCTGCGCTATTCCTTTGTAAAACATTTTAAAAGAGTAACGGTGGAGGTTCTTGCCCATTCTTCTCCTTACAAAACTACCTTTTGGAATGGGCGACTAGAATCAATTCTATTTTGTTGTAATTTTAGCGTTCTCCCTGGCTTTTGTTCTTTTTACTCGGCTCCTTAAGCTCGTAGCGTGATGTTATCACTATCAGGGTGTCAGCTACCTCCATACAAAATTTTATCAAAATTGGTCCAGCCGTGTGAGCGTGAAGAAGTAAAAAACATACACACACGCACTCACAAACTTTCGCCTTTATAAATATTAGTGTGATAACCTTCCTCAAGAATTGGGCAATCAAAATGCAAAAAGAGTTTTTCAAATCTGGCCGATAGTTTCAGATATTAGCGCGTTTAATCAAACTCTTCAACTTTATTAACGAAAGCTTCCCACTCATACACCATCCACCCCCCATGACGTCCTCTAGAACGTCCCAGAACACTTTTTTCGCCGCACCACGGGGCGCGTCGTTCTGCAACTGTCGTATTCTATCGTCCGCAACTCGGTTCTTACATACGAGATACGGCATTTTAACTTAGTAGAGTATAAACTAATTCTAGGTCACAAAATACAGCCTTATAGAAAAAGAAAGAAACAAGAGACATAGTACCGAAATGTTTGTGGAGTGCACCGTGCATAGAGTGCTGAGTGCAGAGTGCATAGAGTGCAGAGTGCGGAGTGCATAGAGTGCAGAGTGCAGAGTGTGGGGTGCAGAGTCCGGAGTGTAGAGTGCGGAGTGCGGAGTGCAGTGTTATAGTGTACCATCATGAGTCCGCCGAGCACGATGTCACCCTCCACGACGGCGGCGTGCTTCACGGGCCACAGCGTGTCGTTGTCCGACGCCTTCTTCTTCACCTGCACGAGGCGCGCCTCACGCCGGCTGTTGCTCGGCGCGCTGGTTGTTGTCCTTGATACACTTTTAGATTTTCGAGCCGCCTTTGCCTTGGTCTTGGGTTTAACGGTAGTTGTTTGTGAAACTGTCGAGGCTATCGTTTCATAGTTTTCCGTGGGGATGATCTTCGCTGGGATGGTAAACACATGAGCCGCGGTGACAGCGACGGTCTGCTCGGTGTACTGCAGCGGGCGCGTGGTCACGTATGTGCCGTGTGCGGGCGCGGGCGTCGGCTGCACGGGAGCGGCGGCGGCGGCCGGCGGCGGCTCGGGAGCCGCGCGTGGAGGCTGCCCACCTTGCAGGGACGAAGCGCTAGGTCTTAGTTCGTCGTCCTGCTTATTTTTGTATTTTTTTTTCTTAAACATTTTGGAGATGTCGAATGTTCCGATGAGGGAGTGCGACTTTCTCTTATACCTGTGAAGTTCCTCAGAAGCAAAATTTTCGACGAACATGAGGAGCTCAGCCGCTGGAATCGTTCGCGGTTGATTTTCAAACATGGCCGTCAAATTATCATAGCTGTCGAAAGCGATGCTAGGTCTGAGCGCTCCTTGCGGCTTGTGCTCATGCGGCAGAGCGTGTAGTAGGTGGTGCTGGGCGATCGCGCGCGTGTTGTTGCCGGCGGGCAGCGCGCGGGGCACGAGCGCGTGATGCGCGTGCAGCAGCACCGCCAGCACGAGGCAGCGCAGCATGTTGGCGGACGCGGCGGCAGCGCGCCTCACTCCGCTAACATCAGTGATACTGGTCGCGTCACTAACAGTGGCATCGATGGACATCTCCTATCACTGCCATCGCAACCACATGCCACTTCATATCCTTAGGGTCTGAACAACTCCTGGAGTGAGCTGTATTCATTCTAAAATTCCATTTTGGTTCTTTAAATATCATTTTTATAATGCAAATTATGGTTGTAGTTTATTATTGTTGTAAGTTTAAGCAGTAAGTATAACTTACAACACTTTATGGAATCACAAGTTTGACAAATTTTTAAACAAATATGTAGGTACTTAACTACTTATTCTCAAAGAGTTGAAGTTATTTCCCCAACACCAGCACAATACTGGAAGCTGAGGGCGCGAGCTCAGTGGTGCATGTGTAGTGTTATTTACAAAACAAGTGTCGAGTCGCGCGTCGCGTGTCGCGAGTCGTGTGGATTCGCGCGGGGCGCGAGCGGTCGGCGCGGAGAGCGGCCGCGGAGTGCCGCGCGGCGGCCTCTCCCGCTGTGCGGCCTGTGCGGCACCGTCGGCGCCTGTCGCCGCGCCACGCAGCCAGTAGCCCCTCAGCGAGCACGCACCGGCCGCACGCATCGCGAGCGACCACGAGCTCGCTTCGTTCAACTTCAGCATTACAACCGCAACACTATTACAACTAACGATGAGACAAACATTTTACGCAAACTCGGCGTAGTCATAGCAAAACGTTATTGACATAAAATGAACAGACTAATGTGCTAGTAAATAAAATAAATATTAGAAATCATTTACAAAGCTATTAGTTATAATGTTAGATGCCTGTGCTAGGATAAACCTGTATCACAGGCGCGAGCCGGCTGAAGCTCATATTTTATACTAATTGTAGGACTGTCAAATTCTAAACAACATTTAACATGAGTCAGCAGAAATCTTGAAATGATGACACAATACTGACTAAGTCGGCAGCAAAAAACGAAAATGCGGAACCAACGACACCGACTTCCATCGTTTTTTGCCACCGACTTCGGAAATTAAAGTTATTTTGCATTTTGTAGTGTTTTTTGGAAGTCGGTTGTTTTTTTTTTTTTGTAAAGTAGGTATTTATTTTTCACATTTTGGTTCTCCCTACCCCATACAAATTCGTGTATCAGTACTTGCTAAGAACATGAGGAAAATAAACCAGGAAGATCACTAATTGGTTTTTCAAAACCAATAAAAAAAATAAAAATGGACAGTTAACTGTTAAGTTAATCAGATCCCATTGGTGTAGGATTTTCTGTTATATTTTTTTATCTGTGCTAAAATACCAATCAATCCAATCCAAATTCAATCCCTATCTCTTTGATCCCAATTTCTACGTAGTGCAGCGGAAAAAGAAAACACGGACTGTCTTCGCCATATTATGATTCATAATGTTATCCTTTTATGATTCTACCAGTGGCCTTTTTAGGCCCCAAGGTCTAATCTAAACACGGCTCAGACGGTGCGTCTATTATTGTTGCTGCAATACAAATTAAAAATTATATGAAATGAATGCTATACTAAATGTTATTCGAGCAAAAGAAGGTTATATGAAGTATAACATTAGATCACATGAAATTAGGTTATTTATTTGTTTTTACAGCATGTGAACTATTGTTATTTCAAATGATATTAAATACTATCTGTTATTATGCCATATATTACACACCCTTTACCCGCGCCGTCGATAATTACTTTAAGGTATAGATGACTGTGTGCCTCCTGACACCGAGTGCCTCGCCACGTAATGCCATTAACGTGAATAGCATAATGAACACCAGTATGTTTCCAAGCACGGCAAGCAGGAGGGGGGGGGGGGCTACAGCACCTCGCAGGGAAGACCTGGGTGAGAGCGCACGGACCGGGGAAGCGTGGCACGACAGGGAGGAGGGGGTGTAGCAGACTGCCGACGGTGATGGTGATTACAGAAAGGTATGTCATATTTGTTTTAGCCAATATGTCCTCTGCCGTTACTCTGTTCACAATGTTACTTTTATAAATTCTAGCACAATTTTTTGTTGTTACTCTAGAGGCGGCTCCCTACAACATTAAGATTCAATTTCTACTGACAGGTAAAAAATATTAGTTGTTTGTGTAACACATCAATCACTCATTGTTATTTTTATGTAACGGACGGCGGACGGTGTCCGCGCATGACATTGCTCATCAGCGTCATCACAATGGTACAGATCGTAGCTGTAGAGTAGTAGCATAGTATAAAGAAGGGAAGTAGGCTATCTCCGGCCCAATCCGCGATATAATTGCCTACTGTCTCAGGGTTGTCACTTTTAGCTAAATTTTAATTCAGTGCCTATAAATTGGCAAGGGTCGGGAAGTTGTATTTTTCACTTGTATTGTCTGGGTACAGGGTTTGTGAGGTCGGTTTTCCCTAAACGATGATGAAAGCTTTCACGATGAAAGAAAGAGCGACGGGCCAGCAGACGGGCGGCGCGGGGCGGTGATAAGCACGACAAAAAGCGGGGGTTACTGATAGTACTGTCTACCAATTCATTAGTTTAAAGCCCGGCCCTTCCCATAGATAACACATCTCTGTATAACTAATTCAGTGATCATTAGTCAATAAAGTTCAACAATGGTTATTTCCTAACAAATACAGAAATGTATTCAAGATTCAGAGTAGTAGGTATTATTTATAAAAAAAGGGATAAAATAAATGCACGACTAAACGTAAACAAAGTAATAGCGGCAAATCAATTGACAGATTAAAAGTACCTAATGCATTCTAGTGGGAAAGTAGGTCTACCTACTTCCTCTGTCTGATATAAAACTAATACTTACAACAAAAACCAAGTAAGTAGGTATCTCATTATCAAGTAAAAATTATATGCTATAGATTACCTAAATCTGAACAGAGACAATTCTGGAATCTAGGAATTATTAAGACACCCAAACACACAGCAATACGTTCTCCTGCGATGCTCACACATTTTTCATTAATTTAGCGGTACCGAGAAGCCCTGACGCGCGTAGCTCATGCGGTGTTAGCCCCGACTGGCGCACTGAGAAACGGGTCGAGATTTTGTTAAGTGTGCGTGCGGCGACGCATAGATACTATGACGCACACATACAAGCCTCGCGCGGTGCGTTTGTATGAAGACAACTTACTTCCCCTCTTTATACTATGGTAGTAGTCCAGGCTGCGCCGTAGTCTTTGCAATAGTCACCATTACAATGGCTACGCCGCGTAGGTTATGACTACGGTTGCTACGACCGCGACGGCGACGTAGGGACTACTACGGCTGCTACGTCGTAGCTGTAGGTGGCTACTACGATGTCTACCACGTAGGTTAACAGTTCTTCCATGGCTACGAAGTAGGTTAAATACTATAAGGTGTACGTGACGTCTATGATGGCTACCACGCGCATCACGACAACATCACACGACTTCGGTCGCACGGACCGCAGCAACTTGCTTGATGCCTTATTCGATATTGTTTTTAAATGTCAAAACAAAATAAATAAATACAAGTGCACTGTCATAGTCGCGCCGGCAAGCGGGCTGCAGTGGAAAACAAACTAACTGAAGCACATAATAGCGTAGACACAACTTTCAATGGAATTCAACACCAAGAGATGAATTCGTTTCTGATACAAATCAGACCTATTGTAAATATCACTTTACTTAGGTACCTACTCCACTGTTTAACAGGTATTTCAATATAAAGCGCTGAAACGAAATGCTCATTGAAAGTTCCCTTTGAGTGGGGCCACGCGCCGACTCGCCTACTCGCCGACTCGCCGGGTGAAAGGGATCACAATGAACTAGTCCAGTAAACACGTAACTCAAAAAAACACTAGGCGGCTTCCGAGAAGTTTGCGGCGCACGGCGCGCGGCGGAGCGCGACAGGTATTTCAGAACACAGCAATTATTTAACTAATGTAGTCTGTTGTAGTGACCCACTCTAGTAAAACATGAAAATCAAATATAAATTATGCAATTGCTAATATCAATAATAAATAATAACAACAATTACCGAGTGTCTTGGGTACATCACCAGTCGACAGCGATGCGGATGAATTTTTCGACGCTATTTTTTAGTTTCTGTATAGTTTTAGTTAAGTTAGGATTTAATTTTGTTATTTTTAGATTTGGTTAAAATAAAGTTGTGTATATCTTGATTATTTAAACATATGCAATTGCTTAAAATTAAAAACAATAATAATTTATATACACATTTACAAAGTAACTTAACAACTAGTATTATATAAAATTAATTTAATTTTATAACGCTTTAATTTTATTTTTTATATCGCTTTAGCCTTTAAATAATGTAACTCTGTGTGAATTATGTACTTAACCTGGCGTGTTTGGTCTCCTACACATTCCCTGCATAAGTAGTAGGTAGTGTGTCGGAGGGCAGAGGCTCATACTTTGTAGCTGTAATTTTGTCTATTAAGTTTTATTTTTATTTTTTACTGTATCATTATTACTGTTGTTGCTGGTCATGTTGTGCGACTACGCTTTGGGTGATAGTCAGGTCGAAACCTATAATTTGAACCTAGTGATATACTTACTGTGATCATTGTGAATAAATAAATAAATAAATAAAATCAAAATAATAGGTATATTTATAAGAATTTAAGTACTTAACTAATATTCAACATATTTCGTATTAGTAGATAAATTACTATCAGCTAGCGTGCGTATAGTACGGGAGGTGGCGCTGCAGTTTTTCTAGGAATTTTATACCGAATAAATTTTATTTCAAACAGTTGTGAGCGTCAGTTGTCGCACTAACGGTGGAGCTAAAGGAGACAGCATGAAAAAGTCATTGGAAAAAAATCAGCTCCGATGATTTTTATACCGAGCAAAAATGTATAATATTATTGTTTTAATCACATTTTTTCAAAAAATAGTCGTCAGCTGTATTGACGAGGGGGGGTTATATGTCAGTCACGTGCATGAACCTCATTGAAAATTTGACAAAAAAAATAATTTTATACCTTATGAAATAAGGAAAAATTCCGCCGAAAGCCCCACTTTACCTGGTTGGACTTGCGTCTTCCCACTTGTGTCCGGAGGCGGTTCAGGAAGTTCCGTGTGGACTGTGGACCACGGAAGTTTACATCCTGCTCCAGTAGATTTAAACTAATGGTTGTAGTAGCCATAGCTAGCACATCCAGTGGTAAAAATGAGAGTACAATTTGTATCAACCACTTGTATGCCTAATGAGTAAGTGTCTACGTAAAATTTATTCTAATTTTACTTGTGGTTGCTGAGGAGATGCTCTACAGCAAGCCATAAATCAGTTGCCTGTACCTGTTAACCTGTTAAGGTACTTATTTTTTTAAGTATGTACTAATTCGGTACTTGCTTATGAATAAAACCGTAAGACAACTGATTAAAAATTACAAGGAGATAATGTTTTAGCAAAGAAATAACGTTCCTTACACAGAACAAACCTCGCAAGCACGATCAGGTTATCAGTAGAATGTCGCCAACATAACCAAGTATCAAGTGCGGTGCGATTCGCGGTCGAGTACGGTCGCGTTTTGCGCTGCACAGTACGAATATTATATTCGCGAATTGCGCGGCTGTAGCCGCTGCCCGTTTTCCGCTATGAGTTCCCAAACTCTCATAGCCAACGAAGTATTGGCATTCATCAAACATGCCATCGATTACATGGACGAGATCAGCATCTTGCAGATCTGCAAGTCATCTTTCAAGGAGGAAGAGATTAGCAGTGCTAAGTTGCTGCTGTTCACAACGCTTGGCAAAGTCAGCCAGATGCCGTCTCGTCGAAGGGACGGTACAGTGAAGAGTCTCCAGGACATCGTAACGCTGATGAAGGAGACCGACCCGGATGACGTGCCTGAATTCGTGGCGAAGGATCTGCACAAGCTGCCTCCCGTCACGTTTGACCACGTAGACGTCACCAGGCTGCTGAAGGACATTACATTCCTGAAGCAAAGCCAGGCCGAGATGCAGCATAAGCTGGAGGTGTCCAACAACACCATCAGTGATCTACGGGCAGAAGTAGTGCTCTTGCGCAACGCAGTTTCTGCAAGTAGGTCACCTACCGAAGCCGCAAATGTGAACACGCTTCGCGGGGCTCAAAACGCCTCTATCTGCAGTTTCAAGTCGGCGGGCTCGAATGCGTCACCAACTGCCGAGAATGCATGCGTTGCAACGCGTGCCGTGGCCGTCCCTGCCTCGACACAGGTGGAGACAACGACGTGTGTAGGTTCGTCGAACACCAAACGAGCCTACGCAGCAATAGTAGCTGCTAATAAGCCTGCTGAATCGCCAAAATCGCAGACAAAAATAGCGGAAAAACCGAATGGGGGTAAACGGAGCCGGTCAAAACCTAAGAAGGTTTTGAAAAGGCAGGATCCAGAGAAGGACACGTGCGACAAGGATGGTTTCATCAAGGTGGAGAAGAAGAAGAAGCAGCCTCCTTGTCGGAACCAGTGCGGCACCGCGCTGGCAGGACCCAACATGCTGCTGCGTCCAGCAATCCCGACGACGCAGCTGTACGTGTCCAGACTGCACCACTCCACGAAGGTTGAGGAGATCGTGGAGTATATGCGTGTGAAGACCAACTGGACTTTGAGGGTCGAGAAGTTGGAGTCGCGTCACAACACGAACTTCAAGTCGTTCGTGGTTCGTGTTCCGACACATCATCTCGCAAAGTTTCTCAAAGAAGAGTTCTGGCCGAAAGGTGTTGTGTACCGCCGGTTTCGTGGCCTGCTACATGACACCAGTCAGCGAAACACGATGCCGACACTTCGTGTGCGTTAGTTATGTAATTTTATTGTTGTATGTATTTATAGTATTTTTAAGTTATATTAATATTGTGTTGTATGTGTTTTATATGGGCCTTTACGCCTGAAATAAATGGATAAATAAAAAATTACCGACGCTCGAACCCACTTGTTTGGAGCGCAGATTTAGATGAGAGTGGTTATTGTACGCCGGCCTCACGCACGCTGATCCACTTGCGAGCCGATATTGTAAAGGGTCAAACACAAGTAATTTGTTATGCGATATAGTTCATGTTATAGAAGGCAAGCAATAGATAAGGCCCACAATATTACTTCTCCACTGAGTCATCTGGAAGAAAAGCGTGAAAATGCTTCTCTAATGTAAATACTTGAAGTAAACATGATAACTCGCTACCCACACCGTATAATGTAGTTTGTGCGTCGCCAGCCAGAGCGTATAGAGTAGTACATTAGTCCGCACTCAGCGCAGGGGCCCCATGGGGACTTAATCACAAAATCATTTTACACAAACAACTATTCATCGCAATTCTCCTGTGGCACATCACTCGCGAGTTTCTACGAGTACTTCGACATCTAGTAGGTACAGATCTTGTAATTCAGGAGTACGTGCACTCCTGAATTACAAGATCTGTTATTATTTATTTACTATGTAGTAGCTTTTGCCTACGACAACGTTCATGTGGAAGTCGTACTAACTCTAAAATTTACAAAAATTTCAGCCACATTTTTATAAAACTTTCTTGTATAAATACTACGTTTTGTAGCGAAAATAAATAGAATCACTGCATTGAATAAAAATCGTATACTTTTTTGGTAAATCAAATTCAAATATAAAATGTATAAAATAAATCTAAATATAAAACACGGAGGTTAGTTAGGCATTTGGCAATCACTGTGACTGTAAAAATATTAGGAAAAAATGAGAAATTAGGTGAGTTTATTAAATTCACGATATTTTTTAGGGTAAAATTAAATATTAGCTAGCCAATTCAATTTAATTATATTTATGTATCCTCAAACCCATTTATTAGAATACAGAAAATACATGGTGGCCCTTATTTTTGAATCGTATTATAAACAAAACATGCGCGGTGTCGCTTACGGTAACAGTAGCGCGAGTTCAATGGTTTTTCCCATCACAAAAAATGCCCAACGAACCTAAAGAAGTTTTCAATTAAAAAAAACTTTGAGTTTGACTTTTTTTTAACGGTGAGATTATAAGGACAACATTACGACTATATTAACGATAATTTTATTTTAGAGATCCGAAATAAATTCATCCAACCCGCGAGCAGTGGTGGCTTTTTATAAGTGCCACAAGCTTCAAAAGGAAAAATAACTTGTCAGAAACAGTTCATTATTCAATAGTTAGATTTTTTTTTGTCAGGCAGGGTGACCAAAAAAGGTTGCATAATTAATCTTAAAGAAGGATGGATGACAAACAAATATCATGCGGGGTTTGCTAATACTGCAGTATGTACATATGTACATACTAGTACGTATCCATGATGTATCATAATATTATGTCTATTGTGATAGTATGCGCGCATGGCGGAGCGGTCAGTTGCGACTGTTGCGAGCGCGAGCTAGCACTGTACACTTGTTTCCTTGTCCAGTGCCGCTGACAAACACACATTGACAAAAATACAGATACGTGTCTATCCGAACCAAAGGCCATCTCGCTCTCGCGCATCTGAATTGCGAGATCTCATAACACCGAGAAGAGCAAGTAAGGCAAAAGAACACGGATCACATAAAACCGTAGGATGTCAGAGATTGAGCAGATATTGTGAGTTGCGTTCCTCTCACCCTCCTGGCTACGCGCCAAGGGAATAGGAATTTATTGAAATAAGTGCACAACGAGATGTGCCACACAATAGTTTGAGTCGAACCATATTGGGGAAATCCAAGATTGGCTGTGTCAATGCAGACGTAAAATGTAACTGATGTCTCATACGCAACAGACCTCTTCGTTTACACCGTCGTAATATTTTATTGCTGCAGACTATGGCTCGTTCATCTACCATTCTGACTCCCTTTATATCTTTCATGATTATTTGCAGTCCAGAGTTTTTTAAAACGCCGGTGCGTCTATCGAACATAGTATCGTCGTATTTCAAGTTTAGATTACTATCCAGGAAGTAAGCATAACTGTGTGTAAGTGCATCAAGATACAACAAGTTGTTAAATGTTTCGACCCTGGAATTATAGAGGTAATTGTTATTAAAGAATCTGTATGTTGGTGTACAAATGATTATGTTCGTGTGTTTAATTTCTTGCAATGTGCTTCTAATATGCAGAATAGTGTCTACATAATTGTTTGTAGTCTTAAAATCCTCTTCACCCAGTAATATAATGCAGTAATCTTGTGTTGTGAAGTTTATAATCTTCTCTTTAATTCCCTTTAACAAAAGTTGTGTATTTCCATAAGGTGTGATGTAGTGACATAATTCACACTTATAAAATGTATTTTCTGCAATCTCAAGTAGTTTTTTTTTTTTTGTCTGTGCTAATTAAACATATTTTATTGCGTTTTATATGAATTTGTTTATTTATTTCTGGTAGTTTCTCCCTTTTCTGTTCTAATTGTGTGACGTTATAATTTTCTTCGGTTTTTGTGTTTGTTTTGTCAAATGTTTCTGTTTGAGTCTGTTTGTTGCTTCTACTATTTTTATTTATTTTTGGGCTTGATGATTTCGTTTTATTCGGGCTATTTGTAATTTTTTTATAAAGAACGTTTTTCTTTGTTAAGTTTTCGCTAAGCATTTTTAGTTTACTATTCTCTACAATTTCTGAGTGGGCACTTTGTAATTCCAACGTAAGATTGTTAACTTGTTCTCGTAATTTCTCAATTTCGTCATTCTCGTCATCGGACATTTCGGGTAGGCTATTGGTCGTTTCATTTATTGTATTTGTTGCAGGTACTTCACTATCATTAATTAGTATAATCCGATTTTGTTCTAGTTCTATTTCGACGGAACGTAATATTATCTAGGAAGTTCATTTTGGTTAACAATTGGGTTTCGAACTCGGGGCACGTCGTGTAGGAGGATGCGATTACGGCCTCTAGACCAACTGAGTCGTTAGGTTCTTTGTCGAAATAGTGTGTCTTAAGTTATTGAGTACTATTTGAATTTAATAAGGTCGTTACAATGACTCATGCCATGAATATTTTTCAAGTAATTTGTAGGTAAAGCTGGAAGCCAAACTCGGAATTAAAAACTGAGGACTAAAAAAATGACCTTGAAATTGTTTATTATCCATTACGTCTCTTTCTAAATAGGGTGTCCACAATTTCTTTTTAGACAGGACTTACCGATTAGGACAAAACATGGGTTTTTGGTTTTTGCCAGGGAGTGAAAGCTGTTTTTTGGCATATTATGTTTGAAAAAAAAGACCGTCTTCCCTCCGACCGAATAGTAAAATATATTTGTGTGTAGATAGTGTATGATGACTAAAAATTATTTGAATTTTTACATCGCTTTTACTGAAGAAGGTCTTTGTTACAACTAGAAATAACTACTGTAAAAATCAGGTCGTGCTGCGGCATCCCGTGGGTCATCTAGTTGAATCAGTTATCTGATTGAAAAGCTTGCCCTTTCATTGAATGACCATGTTTAAAGGGCTAGCTTACAATCAGTCAATTAGCAATCATAATTCCCCGACACAAAGTGACCCATGCGGGCTTTACCTAGGCGAGGACTAGTTCTGCATTTTCCTTAGATTTTATTCTGTGGTTTTTATGTATGTCAATATTTTAGTACTCTTTTGGGTTCCGGTCTATCTATTTAAAGTGTGGTCGGAGTTTAATAATTAAATAATAAAATAAAACAATAACATTTCAATCAGTTTTATTTAATAATAATTAAGTACTAGAATTTAAACATGATTAAATATGATAGTTTTGTGCAGTTTCTGACGCTTTGAGCGAATAGCACTTAACTTTTTATCCATTACATTTTTTAAATAACTTCTAAGCCGGATGGACAAGAATGAGTTAGCAATTCATTTTACAATTTTTGATTCATGCAAATCAGTACAATTCACGCTGTCATCTGTGAGGTGGCAAAACATTTGCCGCAATTTGGGTGTGCCTTTTTCCCTTGACGTTTTTATTTGTGCCTGTACACTTTTCCCACACCAAACTGGATGGGCGAGGTGCTTTGGTTGTTGACCTACGAACAAAAATTATAAAATTAGCATTAATTGAATGAAACTACTTACTAAACCCTAATATACTAGAAACATTCTAACTAGCCCAATTTTTTTAAGCCAAGAATATTCTGTAAATATTAAAATATTAATAGGGTCCGCATAACCTTGAGCAAGATGGCATGCGACCACAGTTATCCTCTCAACATCCGACAACATCGTACCTAAAATCAGTATGTGAAAAATAAAACCTCATTCCCTTAATTTAGCCCCTAATTGTCCCAAATTTGCAGTGGGACAAAACTTACCCAGGCAGACTCTTCAAAAGTCCTACTAGGTAGGTAAGTATTCTAGAAGATATTTGCTGGTATTAACTTACCTGGTTACTTTTTTTTCATCTTGCTGAGGTGTGTCCAAAATTTCAAGCAAGCGAGGTTTTTTAGAAGGACGTTTATTTTCAATTTCATTCGTTGTGTCACGCAGAGGCATCGGCTTCTGTAAGTCGGGAATGTTACATTAGCGATAACAAATCAGAAGCTCAATTTAATTTTTATATCACAATAGTTGATGATTAATGTAACTATTATGAACAGAAAAAGGGGCCAAGTAATTAAAAAATTAAACCATGATTGCTGCTATTTAGACACTTGATTGTTTTGTTACAAAATGCTTGTAAACAGAAGAATGCTTTCCATTCACAGATACATTTCATGAGCAGTTAACTTACCTCATCTGACAGTAAACACAAATTATGTTCTTCATAATAAGGGGTTACACCAAATAAAAGTCTCTTTCCAGAGCTATGATAATCAGTATCCTTAAAGTGAAGACTACAGTCATACCCTTGCATTTTGAAAAAAAGGTCGTTTTAATGGTACAATTGATAACCATCTTTCATTTGTGTCAGAGGGAAACCTAAAAAGTAAAAACAATATCAATTATTCAGTTTAAAAAGTCAAACCTACGGCATTTCCATGAACCTTGATAGAAATCGTGTGTGACTCGTGAACCAAGCGACGAAAATATGGTCACCCTATTTGATATCGTTTCACTTGCACAAAATGAGTCAAAATGAGTATTAATATTTCTATTACTAAGTAAACGAGGAGACAAATATTTAACATACAACTGTTAAGAATCGAGAATTTTAAAGAAATAATCTAAGAAAACTGAAAATTGTTACAATAAAATGTTTTCAACATTTCACAATGAGATATCGTACTTACTTGTGAAAAATCACATCACATGCCGGATACCAGTCATTTCTGCAATCGCGCACAATACATTTTAAAACCATTTTGCTATTTTTATTGTTATTAGCTTGATAATTTAATTTTCACTGTTAAAGTTGCGAAGCGAAGCCAAAACATCTACCATATTTGAACGTCAATGATTTGATGATACCTAATCTTTAATGAATAATGATGATTTAATAAGTGCCTACATAATTTCTGTAATTTTGATGAATATTATCACGGTTTATGCACCATCTGTTCCTACCAATTTGTAAGCCACAATATGCGGCTAAACATGTTAGAACTTTTCTGTGTTTATTATTATTATCTTGCATGCAATGTATCATGTACACCATGTTTAAACAAATAAAATTTTACTTTACTTTACTTTACTTTACTTTACTTTGACACATTCGATTAGTGTTGCCATTTGCGACTTTAGATATTGCATGATTTATGGTAAAAACTTATTCAAACTTTGTTTACACAAGTCATTTTATTGGTCTATGAGTATAACCTTTTTTAGTAAAACATCAAGATACCTACCTAGATACTTTTTGATTTAGGACTTGGATATTTTTTCAATTCTGGTATGTTTGTGCCGTTCGTAAAATTAATTACTGTGGCCTAAGTGGGGATTTAGTTTTTTACACTGGCATAATTGTGGGGAGAGCTAGAAAGAGACAGATAGGAAAAAAGACTTTTCAAAGGTTACTTGGGGTCACGAATCTTGCCCTCAAACATATGAACGAAGTTTGGCTTCCAGCTTTACCTAGGTACAAATTCCTTGATATTTTTGCACTTTTTTTCACTTTTTGTTTATATTTCGTTCCAGTTAAATCCAGAGACTTTGCACTTATATTACTTTGAGTTTTTGTGTATTAGGGCACTAAGCTGTTTAAACACTGTTCTTATGATGATAGGTACTTTTTTGTTCAAGGATTCACTTTTGCTACAAGATTCACAAGTTTTTGGTTAGAAAATCAACAATAGTAACGACGAATTTGACGGCACCTTTCTAGCTGAAATACATCAAGCCGTTTAGGCTACAGAGGGTGCCAATGAAATATACATACATACAGACATACTCCTTCTGGTGGAGTCGGGTAAAAAAACATAACCCTCCTTCTGGCGCAGTCGGGTATAAAAAAGTTTTTTTTTTTTGGGAATTAACACCCTTAACATTATTGACGTGAAACGTCTTTCATTTCGGTCAGTGACACTTGCAAAAACCATTTGCAACTAAATATGTTATGGCATGTTCGCTTATTACTTTGGAACTATACCCCATTACCGGCATTATATATTATTACCATAATTTAGAGGATGGATATAAGCCATTACTCGGCATAATTATGTCGCTGGCGTAAATGGCGCTGTAATCGCGCGCAGCACGACACATTCGAACTCATTTTACCATCGCGCGCTGTGTTCATCGGTGCTTACTCATACTCAGCAATACATCGATCGATTCAAGATGAGTGGTCGCGGTTGACATAGCGCACGACGTATTACCACGGTACCAAGGTACTTATGCTAATTACCATTTGGACATGGGTAAAAAAGATGCGCTTCAATTTAAAAAATACTTTACTTCTAGGAATTTATTAAAAACTATGATCCATTTAACATTATAACAACGGACAACGTAATCCAGGACCGCGCATTTAAGTATATTGACAAGTATGTCAATATAAATTCAGTAGGATTTGATGAGAATTCGTTTCACAGTAGCCGCAGCACACAGCGGGTCGGTGCGGTCACTCGTGTGTCGGTACGACGCTAGGCGGCAGCAGGTGCGGGTCGTCGGTGTAGTCGTGGTGGGTCACGCGGAACTTGTAGTCGCGCGCGGGATGCGCGCGCACCGGCACGGCCGCGCGGCACCAGCCCCCCGCCGCCCCGCGCGCCCCGCTCCCTGCCGCCACACACGCCACCCCGCCGGCACAGTACACGTACACGCACGCGCATCCCTCCACCGGCCCAGCCTGCCATCTGCGAGCGCACACTAGCTACTATAGAAAAATAACGTTCCAGGGTTCCATCGCCTACGTTCGGCAGAATCGAAAGGCGAGTAAAATGTGAGTGATCCAAAAAGGGAGCGAAGGAACTAGCTACCCTAGTATGGTTTAGATAAGAAAACAAAATGTTCGATTCATAGTCGTCTTTCATTCACCAAACGTGGTCGTGCCGAAGATAGGTAAACGATGGAACCTTTGAACGCTGTCCAACTATACCAGGGTCCAGGAGTATATATAACTATGAAAAGAGATGTCTATAACCAGAGTCTTGTCCATCACGACCGTACACAACGTAAAGCATTTCAGCAAGATACGAAATGTACTTCTGGGACTGTTGCAGTTCACCGTCCAGCAAATCACAACCTCTAGGCAGGAGGAAGGCCTCGCCTTACCCATCCTATACTTTCAAAGTCCTCACGGATGAATACTATCAACTATACTGTAAAACAAAGTCTCACACGGCGGTGTACTGCAGGTACACGTTGGCGCTTTCTCCAGGGGCTATCCGTAAAAATGGGGGCCAGATCTTAAACTCATTGCCACCGATCCATTTTGTTGCTACATCCAGAGTTACAGTGCCTGCGACACAATCAAATAAATAAGTGACTAGTTGTTTCGGCCTCGCTGGTGGCGGCTGGTCTACTAACTAAACGTGCTTTGTCTGTTGACATTAACGTTAAACTGTTTTAATGGCCTGGGCCCTAATTCACTACGACCACTTAACGATTCCTTACTTCGAAACCACGTCAATTCCTTAGTTAATCACTTCATCTGCTATTAACGTATTCTCTATCTATGACACAATGGCGTGGTTTGAACTGTCAAAATACATGTCCGTACGGTTGACATTTCGATTCCTTGGTATTGACGCGGTTTGCACGTGGAAAGATTTCGCGGGGAATAAATACAGAATTGGGGCCCTGGCCTTTTCATGAAATAATAAGTTTTATTTATTTTTCAGAGTTAAGTAAGAATTTGTCAATGTAGAAAACGGCTGACTGTCATTCTGTGAAAATTAAACTGTCATTATGTATTTATTGATACAAATTATTAATAAAGGTTCGAAAGGTCAATACAGTACCCACCTACCCTAAAAACAAAACTGTAGCTCCTGGACTAAACTCGGTCTTTTAATTAGCTGCAGTAAAATGACACTTCTAAATGTCATTTCGTTAAAAAATGTTGCCACACTATCTCTACTAGTGATGTGATTAAAACGCAACGAAACCTAATAAAACCGCAGGATTTTAGAAATTTACCCATTTTGATTTAACCGTAAACAATAAAAATAATATTCTTTGTATTCATCGGATAAAAGTATGTGTTGTAGTTTCATTTACAGTCTGATTATTTATGATTAAAAATATGATAATTACAACTTTACTCGATCCTACAATATTACGAAGACCGACCGATTTTGATTTGAATAACGTTTACTGTAGGTACCTACAGGGTTTTTTTTCTCAAAACACCAAAAACCTCAAAAATAAGAATGGTTGATTAGAATGAATGCGTTTTATAAATCCAATTCGATCACTGATGTGATGACAAAACAATAACTACTAGTACATTTTCTTTATTGTAAATTTATATTAACCTTAATTATCTCATTAATTGAAATTTCAAATAATGTTTGAGCTTTTGAAGACATGAAAAGTTACCAAAATAACTACTTACTTAGTGGATTTTTTTTAAATACTTGACTCAGTCTCAGCGCCTGTTCGTACTGAACTGAGTGATTGCCCCTAGTTGGCTTTAGTCGCGCTCGGAACATCGTTGATCACACAGCTCAACAATTTCAGTTAATTTTTGTAATAAATACGCATTAAAATGGCTTCTTGTGCAGCTAAACAATGTTTTAATAATACAAGGAAGAAAAATAAGACTACAGCAAAAATGTTAATATGTTGAAAATTATAATAATATTTAATGTTTGCTTCGACATGTTTGTGAGAGCGAGATGGATATTACAAACATGCGTGAGAGACACGATACGCACGCAACGCTAACATAAGTAATTATGCAATGTCACTGATAAATCGTAAACATTCAGCGGCTAGCGCGATTTTGCTCGCACAACAGCGCGGGCTCCTATCTCTGTCCTTGTATAACGGAACTGTTTGCGACTATGATCACAGATGTGTGAGTTTCGTTAAATGTAGTCGTGCGCGGAGCCTAGATTTAGTAATTTCGATGTTAGCGCGTCAGACTCCGGACCCAGGTTGGCCGAAGCAAGGAAAACCTGTTAAGGTGGAGATTCATAGCCTTGGAGTGTAAATGTGGTGCTGTTCCACAAACAATGGGACACTTAATATTGTGTCCTGCGTGTCCTGTCAGCTGCACGTTACAGGAACTGGTGGAAGCTGGCGATGGCGCCAAACAAGTAGCCGAATTCTGGGCCGAGTCCATATTTTAGATTGCTATCTTCACGCTAAGAAGAACATATCAATGACTGTAGCTGTGCTTTCGCTTACGCCTTTAGCGTTGCTCCTACCAATGGGTAACAGTAGTATAGGTATTTTATTTCACGAAGTCCGTTTGATTATGTTTGTAGTCGTGCATGCACATGCACATTGTTTTATTTAGTCTCAGGTTTTAGTGTGCGTAAGCTCAGGAGCGCTCAGTCGCGACCGCTGTCGACCGCAGTCGGTCCTGGGGGCTTACTCTCCAAACTAATTTTAATTCCAATGTGTACAGTTTATTGAGCTGTACACTATACTTGTTTGTAGGTTAGTTAGTTGTGAGTGTGACTAAGATGGAAAACACTCGTACAGTTAATGCAAAAGGTTTATTGATCACTACACGATAAAATGTCGAGATTCTCACATACGTCTGTTTCGCGTTGTGGTTAACGTGCACACTGAGTACAGTTACTACAGTTATTACCGCCGATGGGAATCGACCAATTTGCTAGCTCAACTACATTATATCAATATATTGTACGTAAACCGTACATATTTCTAACCCGAGCAAAGAGTTAGGAAAGTAGGACCATGTAAGAAGCACCAGTACAAAGTAAGAAATTAGTAAAGTAGGTAAAAATGTTAAAACAAAGTTCAGTAAAAATATAAAAAAACAGTATAAACTCTAAAAGATTAAATTCAATATCCGTGACTGCAGAATCCAGTGTAGGCTTCGAACCAGCGTGGTTGTTGTTGTCTTTCGCTCCTACCTCATCTCGGGATCTCCTCGGATGAGGGTGCTCCAATAGTGAACGCGATCTAAACAACTTGTTCATCTTAGACGTGGGTTGACTGGATTGCATTTCAATGTGTTCGGTCGTAATTCGCCTGCCTCGACCTGTGTCATATGTTTTATTCGTACAACAACCGCGTTTTTTAGCTATCCATGCAATTATCGCAACTTCGATTGCAGTCAGTAACACATAAGAAATTGCATAATGATGAATATCGTGAGTCGTCAGTGCCGTTGGTAGATGCTCTCTAGTTTTCATGTATTGCAGCCGTTCTTCGACGACTGCAATGTCTTCGTTATGCTTTGTTTTCAGAAGAGGTGTTGAGTGTGTGTTCACTATTCTATTTATTGTTTTGTCCAACGAAGGAATTTGAATGTCATAGTCCAGTCTTGCATTGCTGTCGTAGTTGTTATGAGAGTGTATTTTCTAATCCTCAGTCTGAAGAAGACATCCTTGCTTCAGCGTTACTATAGACGATGTGTTGATGACATGCGATCTGATGTCACCGTCGCATACAGTACGTATAGTGCATGAGTCACAGCACGTCACGAGCCATGTGTTTGTATTATGTAATTCAATCCAGGTAGTTTCACATACCGTGTTTTCTGTTATACATGGCAAAGTTGACTGATGGCCCAGTAGTTTGGCTTCACATGGTGCATTGGCGTTTTGTAGACTAAAAATAGGCACGTTCTCAATGCAGACGAAGCGATTTAATTCCTTTTCGTTTAACCTGTCGTAAGTATTCTTCTCCATCCGGGGCGAGAGGGAGTGGGGGGCAGTCGCCTCCTTCTGCGAAGCAGTCATGCTAGCGAAGGAGGCGGCGGGACGGCTGAGGGAGAGAGCCTCCCGTCCCAGCCGCCGCGGGAGACGCTCCGGGCGTCGGGAGCCGCGCGACGACTCCCGGCCACCGTAGGTGCGGGCCTGCGGGCGGCGAGTAATGGGTAACTCACCGTCCGATCAGGACCAGGCCCGTGCCGGACGGCGCGTACGTGTTCCACGCGCGCCTCAAAGAGATGTCAGGATCAACTGAAGGGGCCCGTCAGGGCCGAAGCCTGCCGGGTCAGCGGGATTGTCCGAAAGGGTTACCGCTGGCCCGGAACATAAAGGGCGAAGGAAGGAACACGGGTGGGTTTTAGTCAGTAAGAGTCTGACTCTCCCTTCCGCTCCACCCAGAGCGGGAGGAGTCATTTGATGATTTCCCATCCACAAAAAAAAAAAAAAAGTATTCTTCTCCAGATTTACTGCTAGATACTTGTGTGAGACAGGAACCGCTATTGTTTCGTCTTCCTTCTGCGGGTTCTTAATGGGCAAAGGAAGAATCTGGTATACAACAAAATCTTCGTCACTCGCCAGCGGAATATGAAGTTCGTACATGAAATAACTGTCGGTAACACGAGCCTTCACGTAAATTAATTTGTAGATGTCTTTTATTTCAAGTTGAATATCGTCTACAGGTAATGTCAATGTTTTCGGTAGTCTTCCCGAGATAACAGTCAGCTGTTGAAATAAGTTGACTGGAGTTAGCAAGTGAACATCCATTCGCCCTTTATAGATATCCACTAACGTGTTGAAAAGTGTTTCTTGAATGTTTTTCAAGTTTGCCAACAGTAAATGTGCTGCAAGCGAAACCGAGGTAAAAAAGCCTGTAGCCATAGCTATCTCGAGTCCCGATTCGATGCTAGTTAATCGCACGTCAGTTTCGTTCATGAAATTGTTGATAAGTGTAAACTGCTGTGCGATGTTTATCTCGCTTTTCTTCAAGATGTTGTTTTCAATTTCGACAATAGAAGTCTGGTTTTGAACGAGTCGTAAGAGATAGTCTTCATTCTTCTGTACGTCTTGAATGTCCTTCTGATATTGATCAGCAAATCTCTGGTCCAGAATACCAAAGAGACTGTTCGCCGCGTATCCGATGCCGTCGATCAGACCCCGTTTGTTCCGACCCGATAGATGTTTGTGTGGGGCCAGTAGTATGTTGTTGTAATATTGCAGAAGGTCCATTTCGTGCGCAAGTTGACGGATTGTTGTTTCACAGTATTTTGGTTTCAAGCTTTTGCACATATTCATAATATCTTCCAGGTAGTTTTGGAACCTTTGAACTCCACTCCAGTACGTAGTTAAATTGTAATACATCAGCAGACTCCATTCGTCGTGAATCAGCTGTATTTTCCCGAGTGTGTCGTAGTATATGGGGCGATCACTCCCTAGTGTTGTAATTTGAACACTAGACGTTTCTTGTGGAATGGCACTGCTGTATGTCCCAGGTGTCAAGGAAATAAGTAGTAGCATTGTTCTTAACATGTGGAAAAATTGAAGAATGTCTCCTTTTTTGTTTTCCGTGTAGTATGCTTCGTTTCCAGCAAGTTAATAAGTTCGTAATGATCTTGTAGTTCTAATTTATTTGTTTAGTTATTGCGAAGTTTCAGTAGGCAACAGCGACAATTTCGTAATAGGTCGCTTCAATATGCCAGCTTGCGTTTTTATAGTTGCAACACGTACGTGTCCGTCGGTGCCAGGATGCACTTCGATGACGCGTGCGAGTGCCCATTTCCCAGGTGGAAGATTGTTTTCTTTTACTAAGACTACGTCGTCCGTTTTGAGGTTTGGAGTTTTTTTCAGTCATTTACTGCGAGCCTGCAATTATGTTAAGTAGTCAGAAGACCAGTGCTTCCAAAACTGATGGAACATGTTTTCGGTTAATTGCCATCGTCTGCGTACATCTAAGTTCCGATCATCTTCATAGCTTGATAATGGAAGTGTCATAGTTGGACTGCCGGTAAGGAAATGTCCTGCAGTTAAGTAATTATAAAACTCGTTAGGGTCCTCTGTAAGGGGGCATAGCGGCCGTGAGTTCATGCACGCTTCTATTTTGGCCAGTAAAGTCGAAAATTCTTCATAGGAGAGTTTTTGTTCCCCTAGAATACGACGTAAGTGATGCTGGTACCACTTGCTTGATCTTGACGACGCGGTTTTCTACACATTTTTCCCATTTGGATGGTTCTCCTTGCAACCAAGCGAGCACCACCTTAGAGTCGCTCCAGGCCCAAACAGTAATGTTGTAAAATTCATTTAGTAGCAATTTTGCTGCGTCAGGGTATAAATGACCGTCGTCAATAGCCAAATTGTTGTAGAGTTCGCATGGCTAACCAAGGCGCGCATTTGTACCGTATGTCACAGTGCATAGCGCATATTCTTGTAGTGGTTCGTTAGAAGAGTTTCTCCATATGATTTTTTGCAGCTGCTGTTGATCTTCAGATATCCATATGCATCTATACATTTTCTCTATGTCAGCTGTGAATGCGTATTTGTACGTTCTCCATTTCAAGATAAGGGCTTGAATATCCTTTTGTAGGTTGGGTCCCTTTTCCATCAAGCTGTTCAAGCTTTTGCCACTGGAAGTTTTCTCTGACGCATTGAAAACAACCCTTAGTTTAGTGGTTGTCGATTGGTCCCTTACAACTCCATGGTGCGGCAAGAAACTTTCAAGTTGGTTTGGTGTTATTTGACTCGCAGGCTTCATATGTTGTAGTTCTAAGTATTCACTCATGAAGTTTTTGTACATTATTGAGAGTTGTTTGCTTTTATTTAGTTTTTTTTCTTGTTGTAAAAATTGTGCGATCGCAGCTGACTTTGAGTTTCCCAGATCATTTTTGGAAGACGGGTCCATGGGCATTTTTACGATGTATTTCCCATCTGAGCATCTTTTAGTAGTTTGTTGGTAGTACAGTTCACATTGATCGTTTCTCTGTAAGTCTTTAGTGCTTTGAACAATGTCTTCACTTTCCCAATATTTCGATAAATCAGTAGTATCGGCTAAGGTTAGATGACAGTTAAAGGTCTTGAGTTTGCCACACAGGATCGAAGAGTAAATTGAAGAGTAAGCACCCTGGTCACTAGTGCTTATTGTTTTCTTGTCAGATTTTCTCACCAAGTACCGACAACATAGAAAATAAGCGAAAACTTTCATAGTGAGATAAGATGACATACATCAACAGACGTTTAAAATTTTTGTTTTTTTTTTTATAATACTGAGCTTATGGCATTTTCTTTCTATATTATTTCACTTACAATTAAAAATTAGATTTGCTACAAGGTCAAAGCATGATAGCTAGCATTAATAACTTTTAAGAACCAATATGAATTTACCTTATCACATGCAGAGCCTAACTGTGATTTGAATCATCTAAGAAATATTTCACAGCGCACAGCGCAGCAACACAACAACAAAAACTGTGCAACGGGTTTTTAGATTATTTAATCAAGGAATATTCATTAAAATCTCTTTAACACTGAAAAGATCAGCTTTTCAGTGTTAAAGAGATTTTATTTATTTATTGAAAGCTTGAACCTATTATCATTGGCAGCAAAACAAAACATAACATAAACCATGTGAAAATGCCACAAAAAATTGAAAATTAATATTTAAAATCCTTTGGACCTAGATTGTGAATTAATAAATAATATGCAATATGATTCCGTCCTAACGGTGCTCAGACCTAAAGAGCAATTCTCGTCATTTTAAGACCATTCACAGTCTGATTTCAGTCTCAATTTGTCAAAAATACCTGTAATTTCTCTACATTTTTGATAATTGTTTGTCGCCGAGATGAGACTGCGACTAGTACTACTAGAGATGAGACTGATTTTGAACGTTTTAAATCATTGATTGGCCTTCTGCTCACTCACCGGGGAATTACTCCGATTTGCCACCCTGCTTTGTCCCTTTAGGGGGACATATCGGAAAAAAAGTTCGACCTGTCCCCCGTTAGAAACGAGGGGACATGCTGTCCCCCTGTTAGAAACGAGGGGACATGCTGTATGAAGTCAAATCAGAATACTGATTGTTATTATACCTGCAATACCTATTGTGAAGGGACAAAGCAGCGTGACAGATTGGAATAATTCGGCTCAAATGGGATTGGGCGGGTCACTTCAGCCGCTTACAGGATGACTGCTGGAAAGTGGTGGGAGTGGTGGCGGGGTGGTGTTGTGGGGTGCGTGGAAGTCTCCACATAATGGGTGCCTGAAGATGACGGTGCCGCCGAGGCCGGCCCAGAGAGAGATGGCGAGATAACCTAGACTAGACGCGAGGGCTGGTTCGACGTTATATTCGTTCTTCAAATGAAAATAAATATTTAAATCCACGTTAGGTTTTTATTGCTAACGCTACCTAGGTTCACGCACACAAATACGAATATCATACACGTCACTAATACTACAACCAAAGCTGAGCGGACTTCGTGAGATAGATCATCTGTACCCGTGTCTCTATGACATTCGGGGCGTGACTGGTAAAGTACTGTGTAAATCGAGGACAAGCTTTGCCATCTATGTATACCATGTAAGCCCGGTGCTGCAGCATAAGGTTTTGTTGGTATTATGGCAAGTGAGCTCATTGATGGCCTTAATAGGTTTTGAGTTGCTGTTTGCATGCCTTAGTTAAGGTTGTTAGTATACGATAATTTTAAACTTAACCTCTGTAACTTGTACCTACTTGCGGTGCAAATAAAGAACTATTCTATTCTAGTCCATATTATACTATCCTCTTTTATAAAAGCAATTTAACATTGATCTATTTATAACTGAATGTTATTTGAATGAATCGATTCTTTTGTCACATACTATATATTAGTTTCATACTTATTTGTAAGTGAGTAATGTATGTTCTTTTTAATAAATAAAGTATCCTCTAACCTGAACATCGCCAGTGTTATCGCCGTGGTAAAGGACTCTGACTTACGGCTGGAGTGCGACACGCTGAAGTAGCACTTGCGCGTGTCGCCGTCCGTGACGACGCGGAAGTCGAGCTGCGGCGGCGACACGCGCAGCGTCGGGAA
This sequence comes from Luperina nickerlii, assembly GCA_963855955.1. NCBI lineage: Eukaryota > Metazoa > Arthropoda > Insecta > Lepidoptera > Noctuidae > Luperina > Luperina nickerlii. The sequence goes on along the minus strand of OY979676.1, from coordinate 23,137,166 downwards.
CTCCAGCTCCAGCAGCAGCGGCACCGTCTGAGCGACACACAGGTACACTGTACAGGCACGGTGGCCAACTCAGAGGTACAATACTACATACAACCTTCAAATATATATTTTTTTATTTACAGACGACAATTAACTGATTTTTTTCCATAATTATATTATTAATTAAGGTAGGCGATGCAATTTTGTATGGAAAATAACATAGGATGCCAAAACTACACTTTTTTACTTAAAATACCATCGCTTTTCATGGTTTTTATAATTTTTCCGCGTTCTTTATAAGGTATAAACTAATAGAGTTACAAATAATATCACAATATAGCATTTGAGAGTATTCATCCCGCGCGGCTGGCAACTACGCATTTCTAGTGGTTTTTCGTGATAGTTTTATTAACTTTAAATCAAAGTACAATTTTTTTTACAGCGATGTATTAAATTGTTAATAGGTATTTATAAGTTTGTATACTATTTTGTTACAGTTATTTTGGTATTTACTTATAAAAATTTACATATTATTTTCTATTTGCAGTACCTACCTACTTATTACGATAAAGTATTATGTTTATTTAAGAGAAAATGTTAAAAATAATTTTAAATACCAACGATCTAGCGCTTGGCTAAAAATAGTAATTAGATTGGTTTAAATTTAACAAAATAGTCACGAAAAACCTCTAGAAATGCGACGTTGCCAGCCCGCGCGGCATGATCGCTCTTAATGTTCACGACTGACGACGACACGACTCTTTAAGGCTCCTTCAAACAGGGACGCGACACGACACGCGACACAAAGGCACCACAAGTCGCGTAACGAGCGGTACCTTTGAGTCGCGCGTCGCGCCTTTTTGCAGGAGCCTTTAGTTTACATAATCCAACAGAAAAATATCAGGAGTTGAGTTATGTTTCGGCGGTCGGGAAATTTGATAAAATAATATTTATTTATTACAATATTATTTAAATAAAAATACAGGATATTAAGCTGGTGGCTGAGGCAAGACTGAAATGCAAAGGAAAATAATTCTATTGAATTTTCGGTAAATGGGTGATCTAAATACTTAGTTTTCGTTACTTGTAATGATTTATCAAGAGAAAATGGGTCGTTTATCAATCCGTCTAAAAACCTGAGAGTTAGTGCGGTGCTCATGGTAGAATTTGTCGTACCTATTTTAACAAAATTATGGATATTGAATAACTGCATTTGGTCCCAAAAGAGTTGGATACTTTCAAGGTATCGGGTGGATATAAACAAAAGAGGTATAACAAATAATAACAATGGAAGTAACATGAATTACTTTGAGTATATTGTCATCGTCGAAGATGGACAGCGACGCGGTGGAGAGGGTGCGCGGCGGGTACGCGGGCACCGCGCAGTGGCCGGGCGCCGCCTCGTGCGCGCCCGCCGCCGGCCACGCGTCCGCCGCGCTCACGCACACCTCCACGCACACCTGCGTGACAAGCGGCCTGCGGTGAGCGTATGGGCAATGCGGCGTCACGAGTGCTGCACCGCCGAGGTGATATTGTCCCCGTTGTGCCGTATGCACCATTGACCACCATCAATGGTGCAGAGGAGACTATTTAATTTCGTTTGCACAATTAATGGTGCAAATGAAACTGCATTGTTATAGTATGGTCTCATCTGCACCATTGAGATGACACTATACTTACTACCAATGCGGTTGTAGGTATTTTCTCAAAGTATGTTCTAATATTATTTAAGTGTTGACTTTGGTCTGAGGTGTTGACAAGGTAACTATTTTGTTGAAATTCTGACATTTTATGTCAATAATCGTAAAATTGGAGCTTAGATTATAAAAAACAATTAATTACAGTGAGCGAAACTAATTTAACTTTTGTTGCACAAAGTCGAGGAAGACTTTTATTCGAAGGGTATAAATACCATTTTCACACACAGTACAAACATTTAAATGGCATATTATATGGAGGTGTAGTTATTAAAAAAAAAAAACAAAAATACAGGAACGATTACCATTACAGAGGTAAGTATACGTACCTCTGTGTCGTACCGTAAAGGTACGTATTTACGAGTATGATATAGAAAATATGTATATGTCGCAGGTTTTTCATACAATTAGGTTTTTGATGAAAAACCGGAAGATGACACATTTTAAACTCAATTTCATCATAAACCTATAACAATCCAGATGTTTGATCAAAAACCTGAACTAGTTTGGGTTTATGATAAAGTTCTTGTCAAAATCACGGGTTTGCTTGGTTTTATGACAAATAAATCTATTTAAATGAAACAAATAAAACAATCCATCAACATTTGCAACTTAGTATAAAGAAAACAATTATTTATTTATCAAATTTTTACATCCATGATCCAATCAATATTCTCCTCTTTCAATCCAATTATGAAATGAAATGTTTAAATGTCACGTACCTATATTAAACTGATTTTGATAAGCCGCGAAAATGAAATTTCGTAACTATTAAATATACGACTAAACTGAGTCAAAATTAAAAAAAATAATAAAAATGTTGTTCAACCATGAACATACCACTATTACACGCGCCAACAACAGCATCACAGCGTCAGCATTAAGAGCGACATACATACGGTCTACGCGCCGGCAACACCAGCACACCGTCAGCACTAAGAGGTGGCCTACTGAGATCTTCGCTTCATCGGCTCAATACACACACGACACACATGTAAATAGGTATCAATGTGTATTGACCACAAAAATTGTATATAATTAAGTCTATTATTGTAATTAAACTAGTCATCAAGCTGGAGTCGAGTGTGATTCATCTCCTATACCTCCTCTTACTGTGGCCAAGACACCTTTAGCCATCACCGGTCCTATGAGTCTGTGGGATCGGCAGTAAGAAAACCATTTCCTGTGTACATTGCACGACGTACACAAAACCCTCTTCCTACCCAAATTCCGTCTGTTACCGTAGGTCTCCTTGTGACAGACTTCCCTCTCACATAACCAACGTAACTTACGTTTGGTATGGTTTGTATGGTAGGCTAGGGCATTAGGGTACTTTTACTAGGGTGCTAGGTAGGTAATTACTATAGGGCTAGGATAACTAGGGTGCTAGGTAATTACTGTAGGGCTAGGTCGGCGTCAGTTGGGCTTTAGGTACTGGTTCAGGCTCAATTGTCTCAACCGTAGTCACATCGTACGCACTTGGAATAACGGCCGTACTAAGCTGTAAGTCCCGGTGTGTACAAATGTAATAAAGAAACGTTTACCACGAGCTTGCTTTTTTATAAACAATCAAGCATACTACCGGATTTATAAAAAAGCAAGCACGTGGTAAACGTTTCTTTATTACATTTTTATTCTTTTTTTAACTTTGACTCAGTTTATTGTTATGAAATAATTGTTTTCTTTCTACTAAGTTGTAAATGATGATGGATTGTTTTATTTGTTTCATTTAAATTCCGGTTTTTCATCAAAAACCTAGGTTTTTCATCAAAAACCTAATTTTATGAAAAACCTGCGACATATACACACTTGTTGGTGAAGCCGGGGGTGCACGGGTCGTAGGCTTTTTTTTTATTTTTCACAAGCTTATTTTTACCAGAATTATGGAAGTAGATATACATTGACATTTTATTTTTTAGGATGAATCGAAGGTTGTGACAAAACGTGAGCATTCCAATAACTGTATGCCTGATGAAAACAAAAATGTCGTATGCGATTTAATTAGTTCCAGTATAGATACCGCGACAACTTCAGAAGAAACAGTACCTGCCATTTATAAAAAGACCGTGGCAACTTTCAAAGATATGAAACGAAAGTTATAAATCGGTTGCTTATAGACGGATAAATAAAAAACAGGGAGTTAAAAAGACGGCTTATAGTGTCGGAGTTGAAGGCGAAATTGGTAACGATCATGAAGATTTCCTTTTGGCTGACTATTTTCACGAACGCGAACGTATTTTAATTTTTACTTCGGAAAAAGCTAGAGAAATTATTAAAAATGGGAAAACCATCTTTTGCTACGGTACCTTCAAAAAGTGACCTAGACCATTCAAACAGTTGTATATGAATTATGATATTTTGCGACCTAGGAAGCACCGAGGATAAAAACTTTGTAGTGCCGGTTACTTATATATACTTTTGGGAAATAAAAAAAGGAAACATATATTCTAATGTTGGAAATGATTAAGTCGCAAATTCCAGAATGGAACTCTTCTAAATTTATATCGGACTACGAACAATCGTTTATTGGTGCCGTAAGAAGTGTGTTTCCTTTATCAAAGCAATATGGATGTTATTACCATTTCCAAAACCAATCATGGAGGAAAGCAAAACATCTTAATTTAAAAAAGTATAACAAAATTAGTAAAATTGTATCTCTATGCATTGTCCTGCCTCCTCTGCCAGTATCAAGTATTGATGATGGATGGGATTATATACCACTAGGCTATTGGCTCAGGTATCAACCTCAACGAAAATTGGAATAAATCATAAGTCATAAGTCATTTAATCATTTGTTAACATAGGTAGGTACAAATTACAGATGTTATGAAAAACAAAATATACAAGTGCTCTATGTTATACCAAAAAGGTGTACAAATGTCCATAGATTCCATTACATACATTAAAGCAAAAAATAAACATTGCAGACAAAAATTAAAATAAAACATGTCAAAAGAAAAGAATATGACGGCGCATCCGTTAACGTCAGACGTCAGGTTGACTTTTAGCTGTCAAAGTCAACCTAGCGAAGCGTCATTGTCGATGGTAGTGCGGGCGGCGATCTGAAACTCACTTTTGAACAGGACTGCGCCCGCGCACCACGCTTGTGACGAATCGCTCAGAATCTTCGTCATCACGCTATTTCAAGATTTAATTAAGTTGATTTCGTATAGTAGTAATCGCTAATTACCTAATTACATCGTGATTCCTGTGAATGCTGATTAAAACACGTCGATTGTGATTTGAAGTCATTTATTTCTATTTCCGCGCCCACCTACCTACATAATTAGAAGAAGATGAGTTCTGGTGAAGGGTCCCCAGGCCGTCCTGACCCTTCATCAGAAGTGGGATTCGTGTTGGTTCATGCGCAAAATCAGAACGCTAAAAGTGAAAGTGACCGTTGACATTTTAAAAACAAAGTGCAAACTGCGAACGCTTATTAAATAATCGTGTGGACCTGTTAGAGTTGAACCCAGACAAGCCAGATACGGATGCGCAATCATAGTGAATGTTGTTTTGGGCATAGGCTGTATGCAGGAATACCTTTGCCCAGTGACGTGCCAGTTGCGCCCTACCGCCGTGTTAGAAAAAAAAAGTGTTCCTGTAATTAGAAAACGCGATAGGACGCGTGTGCAAACGTAACCGCACACAATACGACAGCTGATTTGTGTTTTGCTGAAAATTCACTGCAAGGAGGTCAACTTGTGGCCGTTATTAAGGCGCACAAAGGAAGCAGTATCAACGTGGCTGTCGTAAATAATACGATGGACGTAGCGTGGAGCTACCAGTGACGTGGAGTGACTTCAAGAATCGAGCCAAGCAGCCCGCAGCCGTCGGTGAAGCCCTTCGTGTGCTGCAAGTGAGGGAATCCAGGACATGTTGCGGCCCGGTGCACGAGAAGTGGCAGCCAAGCAGATGATGGAGGTGGAGCACGCGCTGCAGGCAGCAACGGCGAGTGGATGTTTGCGTCGTACAACTACGCTCAGGCACGTTGGAACATAAAGGTCAGCTGTATTGTTTTGTTACGATTCTGGTGCTGAATGCTCGTTAGTAAAAGAGAGTTGTGCAGCCAAATCAAGTGCCAAACGAGTTAATAATGTTGTTGCGATGACTGGTATTGGTTAAACGCGTGTATTCAGCACAAAACTTGAAATTTTATTACATTTCTACACGACATGTACTTGCAAAGTAAAATTTGGGTAGGCTATTTTGTGTTATTAGAAAACGAAGAGTGAAATCAGAATTATCAGACTAAACTAGATCGGAAGTTCAGAGGTCCATTTAAGGTGGTGGACTTGTTTTGACAAGTGATCGTTATGTTTTGAAGTCCCTTTCTTCCGCCGGACGTACAAGTACGCACACTACCGACTGCGTAAAATAACGACGTTGACATGCACGTAGGTGACAATGACGAGACTAGCCATGACGAAAATGATAACGCTGACAAGACTAGTTGAATACTAAGTAGTCAACTTAAGATTTAGAGTACCTAGCATAGTAAGAGTTTTCTTATAATCTGTAACGTTATAGGAAAAAATAAAGTAACATGTTGAACAAACCTACTTTAAGAATTATTTTGATAAAGGCTCGAAATGATTATCTTGATGGTGTTGTTTGTAACCGGATGGAGGTTACATGTGGAGGTGACCGGATAGAGGTCGCCTGATTGTGTTAGTGACCGGATAGAGGTTACGTGTTGAAGACCCGATGGAGGTCGATTGGTTTGATGCTTATGGCCGGATGGAGGTTATAAGTGTGATGATGAAGGCCGGATGGAAGTCAGAGTATGAGCATTGCAATATTTTAATGAGTTTCCTATTATTTGGATGAGTATGGGTGTTGTTCGACATGTCGGCTTTGAGAGAAAGAGTTTGTTGTGATTTTCATCAGAACCTGTAATGATTTTGGTCAGAATTGACCGAGTGGAACATGCACTGCTGTTGATTTTTTCGGTTACAGGTTAACATACAAGGATGTGTGCAAGCAGAATGACAGTGGTGGACAGCGCTGTACTCTTTGGATCTCCTGTACGAATAATCGCTGATCAAGGACGGTGCTTTTCGAGCGAGGAGTTTCGCGACTTCTGCCGGGGAGACGGTGGATTGCAACCACTACAGCCATTAAGCCAGCTACAGATCTATTGTCTACTGAATTTGGTGAGTCGTTTTCATTTTGTTTTGACTCTGGTATCGAGTGCTTCCCTGGTAAACAACAGCAAAAAAAAAACCGTTACATTGTTAGGCATAGCCCAATCTAGTTAACGATGCAATTTTTGAATACGCTCACGATATGTTATGAATGATGCCAGTAGGTCATGTACCAGTCGAAGTAGATTGTGATCACAGTGGTAATGAGCTATGAGCAAGCTTAAGTAGTGGGAACCACGCGAGTAGGGGTTCTCTATCGGCCGTAGTAAAAAGTGTGTAGTCACAGGGGTGATACACATGGATCCATGCGCTGGATGTGTGAGAGCAATGCGATTGCTGGTCGGCCGGAGTGCCGTGGCGTTAGAGTAGTTTACTCGTGTGTGGGTTTCCAGGCTCTAAGGTATCTAAGGCTCTTAGTGAAAAAGATTGTTGTAATGTGGATAACGATGGTACATGGCTCTGGTTGATATTTTTTTTGCTATGATTAATTAAAGTTTGATTACATGGCTCTGGTTGAATCAAGTACGCTAATGAGGCTAAGGCATATGCCATGGCACAGGCCAAGGGATCAGAGTATTAATGACGAATTTGAGGAAAGCTAAGTAAAAGTCTTGTTGATGAAACAAAGTAGAAATTAAGTCGAGTGATAGTGATGAATCTTAGTTCGGCTGGCCGGGGACATGGTGGACTACTTGAAATCGCGTCTAGTCTTTTAAATTAAGTTGAGGCCGAGACGGCGTCTGATGATGTAGAAAATACTTTGTGGTCAAATAATGATAACGAGTCATTAGACCGTCTCGACACCTTGACCGCATGCTCGGACACTGCTTCGGCTGACTCATACACTGTCACTGCAAGCTCAGACACCCTGAGCGTACACTCATACCCTGAAACATGGGAGTTCCTTCATGAAGTTGAAGTGCACACGGAACAGGACAATTCATTATCATAGGCAGGTATAGTACAAACCATCGTTACTGTACTGAAACATTCCTATAATTATGATGAATTGTACAAATGGTTGATCCTAGGCGAAGAAGTGTCGTACATACTATTCCAGGGTGAGTAGTTAGAGGGCACACTTCACTCGTCACAGAAGGTAGACGAAATGTGTCGTCCGAGTCATTGTCTGGTTGACTTGTCACAGTGGTTTATTTAGCGTCATCTGACGAAATTTGTCGTCCGAGTCAGGTCCCTCGAGAGGGCTGACTTGTCCTGGATGATCGGTTGCTATTTGTGAGACGATATATGTCGTCCAAGTTAGAGTCCTTTAAGTTGACTGACTTGTCCTGGATGATCACTTGCTATTTGTGAGACGAAATATGTCGTCCGAGTCAGAGTCCTTTAAGTTGACTGACTTGTCCTGGATGATCGCTTGCTATTTGTGAGACGATATATGTCGTCCAAGTCAGAGTCCTTTAAGTTGACTGACTTGTCCTGGATGATTGCTTGCTATTTGTTAGACGAAATATGTCGTCCAAGTCAGAGTCCTTTAAGTTGACTGACTTGTCCTGGATGATCGCTTGCTATTTGTGAGACGAAATATTTCGTCCGAGTCAGAGCCCTTTAAGTTGACCGACTTTTTCTGGATGTTTTGCAGATTATGGTAAGACGAATATTGTCGTCCGGGTCACATCACCAAAGGATTGACTTGTCTAATAGTAGTAGTATAGTAGTGTCTAGTAGTAATTGTGAACAGTTAACCTACATGCTGTTTAGTGACGAGGCTGTGTCATCCGGCTTAATTGTTGCAAGACACTCGCCTTAAGTCTTAAGTATCATAGCGCATTGTGATAATTGTAATTAGTCATCCGTCAGGATGCCGAACGGACTATGTACGATTGCAACTCATTGTTTCAGAAAATCGCCCGAGGACGGTCGAATGTCAGTCCGGCCGTGACGGCGCATCCGTTAACGTCAGACGTCAGGTTGACTTTTAGCTGTCAAAGTCAACCTAGCGAAGCGTCATTGTCGATGGTAGTGCGGGCGGCGATCTGAAACTCACTTTTGAACAGGACTGCGCCCGCGCACCACGCTTGTGACGAATCGCTCAGAATCTTCGTCATCACGCTATTTCAAGATTTAATTAAGTTGATTTCGTATAGTAGTAATCGCTAATTACCTAATTACATCGTGATTCCTGTGAATGCTGATTAAAACACGTCGATTGTGATTTGAAGTCATTTATTTCTATTTCCGCGCCCACCTACCTACATAATTAGAAGAAGATGAGTTCTGGTGAAGGGTCCCCAGGCCGTCCTGACCCTTCAAATATAAGAATAATGTCAATAAAAATAATTTAAAAAATAATGACAAAGAAATATAGCAAATTTTTACATGCAAATAAAGATAAGTTATTATAAGTACAATTAAGTAGTTTCAAAATTATTTGTTATTATTACTATAAGTACGATTAAGTCAAGTAGTTTCAAAATTTTTGTTAAGTAAATGTGTCAAAATTAATTCCGATTTAAACAAATTATTATGATTTATGATTACAATATAGTCAAGGAAGCAAATTACATAACATTACAAAAATTACAATTAAAAAATGTCAAAATTTATCTAATAAAAAATCTGATATACTATAATAACATTTTTGACACAGCATACTTCTCAGTTTTTGTTTGAATAAATTAATATGTAGTTTTTTTAGTTCTTTTGGCAATTTATTATATATAACTGGTGCCATGTGAAAGACACTTTTATACATTAAAGCAGTATTCGTTTTTGGAATGCACAGACGACTTTCATCCCTTTGGGTCCGATTAAAAGCTATAGATGCTAAAGTATATAAATGAGGATTTTGTTTAACGAAAACCGCTACTTCAAATATGTATAGTGATGGTAATGGAAGGATACCATGCTTTTTAAAGAAAGGCGCACAACTCTCCGTTGATTTGAAACCAAACATAGCCCGAATGCATCGTTTCTGTGCCTTAAAGGCGAGGTCTTTGTCGGTGGAATTGCCCCAAAAAATTATGCCATATCTGAAAACAGATGCCACTAGCCCATGATACGCAGTTAAAAGGGCACTGGAGTTTATTTTGTTTGCAAGTGTATGTAAGGCATAGGCAGATTTGCTAACTCGCTTGCATAGTTGTTGAATATGCGGTTTCCAGGTCATTTTGTCATCAATATACATATAAGCCTAAAAATTTGCAATTGTCTACTTCCTCTATTGTTTGCGTGTCAAAATTTACATTTAGGTTATTTGGTGCCGGTAAACGTTGTCTAAAGTGCATTAATTTAGTTTTGCTTAAGTTGGCTCTCAAATTATTAATATTAAGCCAATTCATGACTGAGCTCAATGTGTTATTTATGTCATCTTCATAGGTATTTATGTTTTTACATTTTACCGTTACTGTACTGTCGTCTGTAAAAAGAGCTAAAGGATTATCAGTGGCATTGGGTAAGTCATTGATGTACAATATAAAAAAGGGTGGTCCCAAAACGGTTCCCTGAGGAACACCGCAGTTTACTTCACGTTCACGCGATCTAAAGGTTTCCTCTTTTCTTGTTAGAATATTCACTCTAGTCAATTCAGTGTACTGGTGACGGCCTTTGAGATACGATTCAAATAATTGCAGAACATTACCTCTTATTCCATAATCATTAAATTTGCCAACCAATATATTATGCTCAACGTAATCAAAAGCCTGTGTCATATCCATAAAGATAGAGCAGACAGGTATTCTTTTGTCAACATTAACCATAACAAAATCTAGAAAGTCATATATGGCCATATTTATAGATTTATTGTGTCTAAAACCTTTTTGTTCTTTTGCTAGAATATTGTTATTTTCTAAATAGTTATTAAGTTCTTTGTAAATATATTTTTCAAATATTTTAGAAATAACTGGAACTAACGCAATAGGTCTATAGTTTTCTAGACATTCCCTATTATCTTTTTTGAAGATTGGTTTTATGACAGAAGTTTTTAATTTGTCAGGGTAGATTCCAGCTTCAATAGATAGATTTATCAGATATGAAAGATGAGCAGAAATATTCGAAGCTATGTATTTCAAGACTTTAGTTGATATGCCATCATAACCTACACTATTCGTATTTTTTAAACTCCTGATAATCTGCCATACATCATGTGGCGAGCATGGTTTCAGAAACATTGAGTTTGGCCTAGTAGACATATCAAATTTATACTGCATGTTGAATGAATTATTCCTAGGTAATATTTTATCGATGAAGTAATTATTAAAAGCATTAGATATTTCAGAAGGGTCAGTTATTGTTTTGTTATTTATTTTAATGCTAGTTATAGTATCACTTGGTAAATTTTGTTTAGGTTCGTTTATAATTTTCCATACCGATCTACTCTTATTATCCGACGCGTTAATTAAATGATTATTTTTTACGCGCTGGGTTAATTTTATTACTTTTTTATATCTTTTTGAAAATTGTGTCAGTTTAGTTTTATTTACCTGGCTGGGTTTTTTTCTGTATTGCCATAAAAGATCACGTTTTTTGATACTACAGGCCTTGATTCCTCGCGTTATCCAGTTAGCTTTACGATGTGTATTAATGGTGATATATTTAAATGGAAAGCAAAGATCATAAAATAACTTAAACAAATCAATGAAAGCAGTATAGGCCATATTTGGATCAGAGGCTGTGTACATTTCCGAAAAAGATAAATTCTCTATACAAGTCCTAAACTTCTTAAGATTTTCCTCACAATAATCTCTACGTTTAATTTTCCAACTTTTTATCAGGCACACCTTGTTGACCTGGCACCTCAATATCTGAGCTGTGTGATCGGATAATGTAAAGTCAATCACCTCTGCTTTACACTTATTGTGGTAGTTGTGAGCAAAGTTATCTATACATGTTTTGCTGATTTTTCTGGTAGGTTCGGTTATCTTAAGCTTTAGGTTATAGTTAAGAAGTAAACATTCAAATTCAGATGTGATATTATTTTGTTTTAAAGTATTAATATTAAAATCCCCAGCTATCACAATGTTATGCTTATTATAGGTTCTATTAACATATTTGAGCATCTTATCTAATCTATCAAAGAAATTACTTAAGTTACTAGCAATCGGAACCCTATACAAACAGATAATAATGACTTTGTAGTCTATCAGTTCAATTGCAGAGCATTCAAAAGTTGAGCATTCAGTGAATAACACCGAATTTGGAATCGCTTTCCAATGATGACCTTTCTTCACGTAGATACACGACCCTCCTCTGTTAGAATTAATTCTGCTAAAGTAGGCAGCTATGCAAAAATTGGGTATAACACATACATATATCTTCGTGGCCCGACATCATAAAATGCATATAATGCATATAAAATGCAAATAGCATTACTCCTTTTATCGAAAAAGGTTATTAACGGTCTAATCTTCTAGATATTAAGGTTTAAATTTCAACTTCCGTGTTATATTTAATACTAGCACCTTACCGTGCTTGTTTTTACAAAATAAAATACGCAACTCCTCAATTAACTAAAATATAAGATTGAAATTAGCATAGATTTCTTGTTTGGTTGAATAGAATGTGTTGATTTCGATTGTTGCGCTACCCTAATTTTACTTCAGAAACTTAACTGCTGTATGAACTGCGAGTTAAGGTTGAATTTAGTATACTTCTTCGCCTTATTTACCAAACTGAGATTGAGGGTATTTTTACTTTTCAAATGGTTTCGTTTTCGCGCCGATCTGCTTGTGTGTAATTATTTTCATCGTAATATTATCCAATTTATTAAGTTTTTGACCAGTTGATTCTATTAACATCGGTTAACATCCAACTTGTATGTAATAATGCAAGATGATTGCAACATTAAATAGGTATATGTGTAAGAATAACGTAAATCTTACCGTTATGCCCATATCTCGTGCTATTTTCTTTATGTTTTGTTCCTTTTCCCACAGAACAACAATTTTAGCCTTCAATAAAGTTTTTAATCGAACCATACCATCGGGCATGGTTCGATTAAAAACTTTATTCAAGGCTAAAATTTTACAACAATTTTAGCCTTACTATGAAGTTGACTGTATCGTCATGATATTAACCTTTTTAAATAGTTGCCTAAGAGATTCGCGGTGACGTAAATTATAAATGGCTGTAACCAGCTTTCTTTTGTAAAATAAAAATAGATTCAATGTCAGCAGCCCGACCCCATAGTAAAATGCCATATGACATAATATTGTGGAAGTAACTAAAATAGACCAAACGAGCGGTTTCTACGTCTGTTAACTGTCTTATCTTTCTAACAGCATAAGCGACCGAGCTTAGCCGCCCCGCAATTGATATTATATGAGGTCCCCATTGTAATTTCTCGTCTAGCGTGATTCCTAGGAAAACTGTCTGATTAATAAATTCTAGTTTTTGGCCATTCAATATGAGTTCACATTCGCTACTTCTAACATTCGGTAATTTAAATCTAATTGACTTGTTTTTTTTTCATTAAGGAGTAAATTATTCTACGTAAACCAATCTTGGACCTGAAGGATAGAGTTATTCACGTCGTCAAGCTTTTGTGACCGTCGGTCTATTTTAAATTATTCATGGTGTAAACGAAACTAATTAGTCTCCTCTGCACCATTGATGGTGCAGGTCAATGGTGCATACGATACAACGGGATATGGTCAACGTCAGTATGTTATACAATAACAAGCACTTAAATTGGACTAGATGAAAAATAAATCTTGCTCATATTCATTGTTTTCGTACAGAGCATGTACTATGAATCGTCATTAAACAAAAAAAAACTGAGAAATTTTTTACACTTAGTGCGTCGGTGACCTCGCTAGTTTATTTTGTTCATAATTATGAATTTATGTGATACTAGCTTCTGCCCGCGAGTTTGTTCACGTGGAAGTTGTAAGACAACAGAATATCCTAAAATAACAGTCACATTTTTATTTAATTTTTTTCCTGATACTGTTTTGGTGTGGTATGACATTAGTTTTTTTAATTTATTTTTTACAAGTTTCACATGCTTTAACTTTTACTGCCTCAGCACTGGAACAACTGACACTCAGATCTTTTATGCACTACGTAACTTACGCAAACTATTATTGTTCATATTTTCTGCCGGAATAAAATCACTTGCTCAAACTAGCGCCACCGCCCGTACCCACCCACACACCCACCAATTTACCCTTCTATGTCCGCAATGAGTGTCTACACTTATGTAGATCTCAAAATGTCCACCGTCCAGCAGTTCATGAAACGCCTTTCCAAGCGTTTCTTTGATACTGCTATAAAGCACCCCAATCTCCTGATTGCGGCGCGGCGGCCGTCCGATACACTCCCTCCGCATAAGTAGGATTCGCCGACCGAGGCATACCCTTACCATCCCCGACGACCGCGACGCCACGACCCTCCTACAGGAGAGAAGTAAGGCTACCAGTACTCTCAGAAAGTATAAGTCCCGACAGCTGTCCTTCCGCCCTCGCCGTCGAGGCCCGTCGCGACGCCCCATACCATGTCCGCCCCGACCTTTGTTCGAGTTTGCTGAGCCTATTGTTTTAAATTCGTCCCGAAATAATTCCGTTCCAGCCTGTCCCTTGCTGCCCTCTCCCAGCGACGCCCTAAGTCGAGGTCCGTATCCCACGGGGGTGCCCTTAGCATGTAGTCGCTTAGTATTTAAGCCCTGGCTGGAGGCATTAATTTATTGAAGCATCTACAGGCAAACCCAGTTAAGCAGACGAGAACTGCAAGATACTGTTTATAAAAAAAAAACAGAAGAAAATAGGAGAGCGTCACCTCGGTGGAGCTCCGGGGCTCGAGGTGCAGCGGCACACGCTGGCGGCGGGGGGCCACGCGTGTGTCGCAGCCACAGGCAGTGGCGTGGGGGCCCAGGCCGCCCCCCGCCCGCGCGGCGCCCTCGTCCCCGCCGGCGCCCGCGTGCTCGCACACCACGCACCACGGCGACGTCGCCTCCATGCCCAGCTTCAACACGCCGCTGCCCACGTTCAGCATTTGGAAGCGCCTGCGCACCCTACATCACAACATTAATCTTCACACGAATACTTCACTTCCAGCATGGAACACACCAATGCACTCGTAGATTTGTTTCATTATGCAATTCATTATTTTCTTGATTGTGTTTACATCAAGTATCTATTTGTATATCTAGTCGATACTTATTTATCTATTTAGGATAGGACGGTGCAACTACATCATTTGATGAAAACACCCAAACCTGAAAATTACACAGTATAATTATGTCTGTATTTATGATCACCTAAGCACTTCACCATAGGGTAGATGGAGCGCGCACAGTCGCACGCGCAGCTTGCGACACGACAGCTGCAGACGGGGCGAACGCGGCGCCTGCCGCAGCCGCACCGCCTGCGCCGCCGGCTCGCCGCGCTGCCAGCACGGTCTGCACAACTCACGCGCGCTCAGTACATACACTCACTCAGAGTGGGGTTCAAATTCATAAATAGCAGCTTAGTCTGCAATCGTGCATACACACGAGCGACACGAGTCGACGACACAGGAAACTGGCCGTCAACGCGTGGCGGCTGCCGGCGACAACGTGTCGCTCGTGTATTGAGTATGGTGCTCAACACGCGCCGACGGTTGCAGTTGCCTCCATCGTCAACGCGCGTCGCTCATGTGTATGCACACTTATTGATACCTACCGGTCTCGTCAGGCCTTCCAAGACGGCAACGTGCACTCTGTCATCATGGGTTTTTAGTCAATCACTTTTACATTTATTCGGAGGCAAGTAGCTGGCTGTGCGACTGTTTCGAGTTTGTACCAGGAGACCTGCTCTGTTCTATCAGCTCGGAGAGTTTGTCATGTAGAAATGTTTGTCTATTTTGTTGGGGTTTTCTCGTCATTGACGGATACCCCGGTAATTGTTGTAAGTTGGTAGTTAACTACCAATTGCTGCTGCTGCTGTTACTGCTTGGTATTAATTACACCTACTACGTTTTTCATTGCATGTATTTCTGTAATGTGTATGGCGTAAATCTATTCTATACATATAGTCTGTAGACGAGGCGTTTCTGTACATTGAAACAAAAAAAAAATAGTTGGGTATTAAAGGATAACCAACAGATGCCATTTCAGAGAGATTTTCAACAGATGAATTTTTGTCTGTTTGTCGGTTTGTCTGTTTGGATATGAGAGATATTACGTGAACCTTATTGGTTTGGTATTTTTTACGTACTCCCTGTAGTACATACAAATACCAAATCAATATGGTTAAATTGTATACTCAAATATAGTGTAGAACTCGGAGTAATGATTGGTTTTTGTTCCATCGCAATCGCTTCACTTTATCAAAATATATAATCAATTGGAAGTATTCTAGAACAATTTTTCGTAATGTGGAAATACGTAACGACATCTATTGTAATGTGATATAAATAAAATTAATAAGTGAATAATCACTTCCTCATCAATAATCATTTACCTGTATAACGAAATAACACAGACACAAGTCTGTGTCATTTAAAAAAAAATGATAATGGTTATAATGTTATAAAAATCGCTTTCGATTGATGGTTGATTAGTGGCGCTAAAAGAATAAAAAACCGGCCAAGTGCGAGTCGGACTCGCGCACCGAGGGTTCCGTACAAACCTGCAAGGTTTACAAAGTTCGTTCATTACGACAATCGAGTCATAACTATGGTATTTTTATTGCAAAATGAAATTCATAACATTACAATGGGGAACGATGGAGGAGCATAAATTTAAGACAAAGATCTCTTTATCGTTTAAGTAAAAAATATATATAATATTAAAAAATAATATTAAAAAATATATATAATATTAAAAAATATATATAATATTAAAAAATAAATATATATTTTGTAATGTAACTAAAAATTTAAGGTTTTCGGAATTTTTCCTTTATGTGTGCTATAAAACGTTGCTTCATGCCAAATTTCAAGATTCTAGGTCGACTGGAAGTACCCTTTAGGTTTTGATTCCCTTGCGAGTACTTGCGAGTTTCAAAATATGCAGCTTAAATTGCTGTTTCTTTTGATTGCGTTGACATAGAAGTTTGATTTTGTTACAGCTTAAAGGTATTATAGACCTGAGTATTTGGTATGAATTTCAATTTAATACCTCTACGCGTTTATGAGGAAATGGGTAGTAAGTTTAAAATTATTAAAAAAATATATATTATGTGATGTAACTAAAAATTTATGGTTTTCGTAATTTTTCCTTTATCTATGCTATAAGACGTTGCTTCGTACCAAATTTCAAGATTCTGAGTTCACGGGAAGCACCCTGCAGGTTTTGATTCCCTTGCAAGTGTCGAAAATTTGCGGCATAAATGGCTGTATCTTTTGATTGCGTTGGCTTAGAAGTTTGATTTTTTCACAGCTTCAAGGGACAGTAGACCTGAGTAATTGATATAAATTTCAGCTTCATACCTCCACGCGTTCCTGAGAAAAAGGGTCTTGACAGACGGACGGACAGACGGACAACAAAGTGATCCTATAAGGGTTCCGTTTTTTCCTTTTGAGGTACGGAACCCTAAAAAAGGGAGGATAATGTAAGTTAATAATAATAATTGATGTGGTGTTCTGAGTGATACAGAATGCAATGTTATATAGGTATTATTATAGATTAAAGAAAGTTAATTAATGCAGAGCGAGTTTCGAGTTAACCACTTTGTTCAATAGATGGCGTTGAGCGAATGTCCTCATATTCTGAATCATGGTGTTACTGGAACGAAGTTCTTTTACGGAGCTTGCAGTAGGAGTAAAATGGGAAAAATCGTCACGTAACGAAAAAGCGTTATGCCCCCTCCATACGACTTGTCATTTAAGTATGTAATATAAAGAGACAGAGAGAGATAGTTTTCATGGTTTCCGAGGATGCTGGAGCCGATAGTGAGAACGAAAAAAAATTCCAAAATGGCGGTTAAAAAAATTTAAAATTTTCGTCATGGTTGTCGTTTTTATGGTTTTCGAGGGTGCTTAAGCCGATATTGTGGTCAAACTGAAAATCCAAGATGATTGACTGAATTACAAATTGTATTACAAATTTTCGTCATTTTGAAATTTTCGCAGCCGCCGTCTTGGATTTTTATTTTGAACTTCGTTCCTGCCGGGGTTTTCCGACCCCACTCGTTTGTTTTTGCTTCATTCGTATAGTTACAGACAATTTTTAATTATAAAACTGTTTTTGTTGTAATAGAATTGTTGCAAAGAAAATAGTTTTCTAGAGAATAGATGCTGTTATGGTTCTGGACTGTGAATCTGATTCTTAGAATATTTGGTTCTGGATTTCTCTCTAGAAGTTTCATCTCACTCAAGTTTTTCTTCAGTTCTCTCTTACCGAATTTAAATTAGAAGAAAAACTGATGCATTGGTTTTGTGGGGCTTAGTTTATAAGTCTAATTACCATCTTTGGTTAATAAATCAATAAATAATAATAATAATAATTCTTTGAGGCATCTTTATAACCGACTTCAAAAAGGAAGACGTCTTCAATTCGTCTGTTTTAGGGTTCCTTAGCACATATAATGGCCAAAGTAAAGGAACTTTTATCAATTCGTCCTATCCGTCCGTATGTCACAAAATTTTTTGTTTGTAAGAGTTTCCGACCGAGATGGTCCCACTTATTAGAGTGAAAATCTCACAATAGAACTCCTCAGTAACGGGTTCACCTTTTATAGCAGAACTTTTTATGTCATAATTTTATTTTGCATAACAGCGAATAGCATAAACTACATTTCGCAGAAAATTGTTTGGCATACACTCATTTATCATACATTCAAAACTCATAATTGTATAATT
This sequence comes from Luperina nickerlii, assembly GCA_963855955.1. NCBI lineage: Eukaryota > Metazoa > Arthropoda > Insecta > Lepidoptera > Noctuidae > Luperina > Luperina nickerlii. The sequence goes on along the minus strand of OY979676.1, from coordinate 23,118,607 downwards.
CAGTCATCTTTAGGCATTTTCATATCATACTAATTAAAAAGTAGAACCGCCATATCGCAGACAGTTCACAGTCAGAATTGTCTTTTGGCATACATTTCATATCGATAGTCGATTAATGGCAGAACTATATTATATCTCACAAAGTTTACAGTTAGAATCATTTTTTGGCATACATTTTATATCCATAATAATTGAAAGACCCATATATCACATTACAGAAAATTTATAGAATGATTTTGTATCTCTTACCATACTAATAAAACTGATTCCCTGTCAGATGCATGTGACGGAATATGTAGAGTTATAGAATATAATCTTGATTTCTTTTCCTAAATTGCATGGAATTAGTACCTATGTACTATATTCTCGCCAAACTGTCAAGAGTATTTCTAGACGAATAAGCAACGAATTCCGAACGAACCGGTGATTTGAGAGTTGGTCTAAATAAATACAATAACTTATTTTACTTTCATCTAAGATTTAAGGATAGCAGAATTAAACATAGTATTTGAAATATTTTCTTAATTTTATGTGGTATTTTTGATTTATATGTGGTATAATAATTGTAGTATACTCAGTGGAATGTATGTTTATGGGACTTCATCTAATTATATTCGGATAAATTGTTATAAAAATACATTGAATATCTTTTATCGTTTTAAAACAGTTCTGTCAAAATAGATTTACATAAGACATGTTAATATTAAAAGTTATTTGGTCAAAATGTATGATTGTTAAAAATGGCGGGAATGTTCGATGTACTTGAGTAATATTGGGGGACTATAAAACATGTGAGCTCGCCAATTCTGGCCCTCTTGGATTCAACTGTGGTGAAAGATGGACTCTCGTTCATGTAAGTTAGTTAATATTATTGCTGTTAAAACGTGTTGTCCTCTAAGTGGTATAATATAATAAGTCTAATATTGTTTCTGTGTTAAATCGAATTACGGAATATTCATGTCCTGTTTCTTTCCATTGCTAATTTGCTTTTGCTTTGAGAAATGGTCCAAGAGATTAATCATTGATGTGGTAACAATAATTGTTTATGCAAATGTACAATGTTTTGATACAATACTTTAAAACAAGCTGCCATGAAGTTTGCTTGTCCTTCCTTCTTCATGATGACCTAGTTTTGGGAACGGACAACTAGATTTCTCATTAACTGACAAGCCTAATTGAAATAAATGCCTAGTCTTGTCTTTCTGTGTTTTTCTTCATTAAAACCATTTCCCTACACACCATATTCATAGGTACTTCATACAGTAAAAATTAGTAACCACCAGACACAGTAAATGACATCAATCAACCACACCCAAAGCTTGCTAATTAAGCTGATATTATTACCTATACATATAGTTTTCATTCGCCATTCTGACACATTCAACATGCAGCAGGCATGGTTTCTGTCACGGCTCCGGCGGTCCCACGCGAGCTTATCGTCGCAGATGGTTTTAAAGGTCACCACCTGCTCCTCAGCTCGCGAGCCGCCTCGCCCCTTCGCGCCTACGCGGGCTTAAATTACACTCAAGGGGTACGGCAGACCTCGTAGAGGCGATCGGCAGCGGCGGCGACCTCTCGCGTCCGGGCCTGGTTCAAGCCATGGTCCGGGGCGAGAGGGAGTGGGGTGCAGTCGCCTCCTTCTGCGAAGCAGTCATGCTAGCGAAGGAGGCGGCGGGACGGCTGAGAGAGAGAGCCTCCCGTCCCAGCCGCCGCGGGAGACGCTCCGGGCGTCGGGAGCCGCGCGACGACTCCCGGCCACCGTAGGCGCGGGCCTGCGGGCGGAGAGTAATAGGTAGCTCACCGTCCGATCAGGACCAGGCCCGTGCCGGACGGCGCGTACGTGTTCCACGCGCGCCTTAAAGAGATGTCAGCATGAAATGAAGGGGCCCGATAGGGCCGAAGCCTGCCGGGCCAGCGGGATTGTCCGAAAGGGTTGCCGCTGGCCCGGAACATAAAGGGCTAAGGAAGGAACACGGGTGGGTTTTAGTCAGTAAGAGTCTGATACTCCCTTCCGCTCCACCTAGAGCGGGAGGAGTCATTTGACGATTTCCAATCTTCAAAAAAAAAGGGGTACGGCAGACAAGACTACGTGGAGTCGGTTTTGCAGCGATTCGTTTCTGTCACTAACTTTTGTAGCACAACATTATTGACTTTTTAAGACAATATTTTAATTGTAATTTAAGGTTAAAAATGCAATTTTATTTATAGATATGGCAATATGTCTAATAAAATTATTCCAAATTAAATTCTGCCATCTTAAAAGTATGCCATTTTAAATTCGGACATATAAATTCGGCCAAACAATAATTACATTAAATAATTTTAATGTCTTGAAAATGTTCGATTAAAGAAGATGAAGCCAAGTGTGTTAACCCAAATACATTTCGGAGCATCAAAATTCTGCCAGATAGGGGGGGTTCAGTAACGTACAGTACGCGTATTGTACAGAAAGTTGCTGAGTATCAATACAAAGGAGTCATCTTCATTCTCCTGCCCTCATCCCAATTTATTTGTGGTCGCCGCAACATGTCTTTCTTTTCATTAGGGTCTGAAATATTTTGGGCGTTCCTCAAGTTTCGATATTAGGTCCATTCCTCTTTTTAGTTTACATTAATGATTTACCCCAATTACGTCAAAATCAACCGAAGATGGTGTTATTTTCAGATGACACTTCATTGATCTTTAAGATAGACAGACGGGTACAAAATCTTGACGACGTAAATAGCTCTATTCCTCAGGTCCAAGATTGGTTTACGGTAAATAATTTGGTACTAAATGAAAAGAAAACCAAATGCATAAGATTTAAATTACCTAATATTAGAAGTAGCGAATCTGACATCATACTGAATGGAGAAAAACTGGAATTTGTTGATCAAACTGTTTTTCTGGGAATCACGCTAGACGAGAAATTACAATAGGGACCTCGCATAACATCTCTTGCGGGGCGGCTTAGCTCGGCCACTTATGCTATTCAAACTCTAACTCAAACTCAAAGCATTTATTTCAATTAAACCTTGTACAGGCCCTTTTGAATTGTCAAAATTTAAATAGTCTGTCAGTTAGTCAGAAAGTTGAAGCTAGTTGCCCATTCCAAAACGTACAATCTATGGAGAAGAACGGGCAAGAAACTCTATGGACACTTTTTAAATCAAGATACATATTACAAAAATCCGTACATTATTATTGTTGCTTTTATATGTGAGAACAATGTAAAAAAAAGACAAAAATGAAGAAACAATTCAAAATATAAGACTTAAAATAAGCCTTGGCAGTTGACAGATGACCAATCTCAACCGACGGCGCCCGTTCACGAACATGATGCGTGGATCAGCATCATCCAGCTCAACCATTTTGTAGGGAACCGAATGATTCAACACACGCGCCACCATCGATGCGACATTTAAGTGAGCATGATACGTTCTCAACTGCCATGCTCCTTCAAGTCAACATCAAGAAAATCATAATAAACGGACGATTTAATAATGAAGTATTCAACAATTAAAACTTGATTGAATAAAAGAAAAAATAAATTAGGTTCGTAATGTCAGAAACACTAAAAAAAAGGAAAAGGGAAGCACCTCTTCCTATTGAAATTTTAACTAGTGAGTATTAGAAAGATAAGACAGTTAACGCAACGATGTAGAAATAGCGTGTTTAGTCTATTTTAGCTACTTTCACAGCATTATGTCGTACGGCGTTTTACTATGAGGTCGAGCTGCTAACATTGAATCCATCTTTTTTTGCAAAAAAGAGCTGTCAGAGCCATTTATAATCTACGTCGCCGTGAATCTATCAGGAAACTTTTTAAAAGGATTAATGTTATGACGGTACCTTGCCAATTCATTTATGAAAATATTATTTATGTAAGAAAAAATCTACATACATATTTTAAATAAAATAAGCGATAGACATAATTTTAATACGAGAAATAAAGATAAAATACATCAACCATTTTTCAGATTAGTTAAGGTACATACATCTTTTATGGGGTACTGTGTTAAATGTTACAATAAAAAACCCTGGGAGAAAGAAAATTTAAAACTCACATTAAACGTACACTTTATAAACAAGCATACTATAAATTAGAAGATTATATCCAAGATAAGAACGCTTGGAAACATGCTGGTCCTACTTCATAGGACAATGTAGAGTCTAGACAAAATCAAACTGGTTGCTAATTTAATTGTAAAATTTATCCTTTTTTTTTGATATTGATTTTCCTTCTGTGAACTTATTACTTGTATTTTTTTTTATTTAAATGAAAATCGTTTACTTTTACCATAAGTGTAAATATGTGAGCACCATAATTATATCTATCAGATAATTAATTTATATGTCATGGTTTCATTTTCAATTCTTTTACCTATTGTGGTATAGTAATTTTATTTTAGGTGCATCATCTTCACATATTATTATTATGTAATTAATGTATGCAAAATATTGTAAAACATTTGTGGGGACTGTGTCTTACGTACCCATCCCTTGCATAGTTTTAAGAATGTAATATTTTTATAGAGGAACTTATTGTAATAATTTTTAGAAAGTTTCATTTTTGTGTTTTTCCCACGTTGAACATCTGCAAGCGATTTAAGTTATAGGTACTATTGTCTTTCATGATTCTTTACTTTTAGTTAAGGTTCTTTATTGTTCTATTATGTTTAGTTATCTTGTATTGTACCCATTTGCTATTTATAGTTAAGGTTCATTATAGTTAAGGTTCATTGTTCTGTTATTTTCAGTTGTCTTGTATTGTACCCATCTGCATTTCTCGTGTTTTATTATACTTTTAAAAGGCAGATGTGGATTTGCCGCGTCCTTTGTTTAGTGATGTGGTAGAGTTTTTGGTTCTGAGCTTCAGTCTGTGCTGAACTACGATCGTGCGAGGTCCTCTCTGACCCCCGCTCATATTTTACTCGCCGAAGCTCGCCGTAATAGTTTACGGCGAGCTTCGTGTTTCTAGTAGTTTTACCATTCATGTAACCTTATTTAATTTTACTTTTTCGTGTCAAGTGTAACTGCTAGCTTTAGTTACTTGATATCTTAAATAAATTAATCGTTACTTATTTACAACTCACGTCAGTGTATTACTTGTCCACGCGGTCACGAATTCCCACAGTGGTGACCCCGACGTGATTAAAACTATCATATAGCGTGAGTTCGTGACAGTGCGTAAAGAGTTTCGCGAGTGTTAAATCAAAGTACGTGTTAAAATGGCGAACGGTCCAGAGAACGGCAACGTGTCGTATTGTAAGCTGTCGACATTTACACCAGACTGTCCAGATTTATGGTTTGTAATAGCAGAAAGGTCGATGGCGGAGTCTGGGGTGACAAACCCTGCAAACATGTTAACATGCTGTTTACGCAGCATAGACAACCGTGTATTAAAAGACATACGAGACATTGTGCTGGAACAAACACCTGTCGGGCGAGACGAATATCAATATTTTAAAGAAAGAATCATCCAACGCTTCACCGACTCGAAAAACGTGAGAATTACAAAGCTTCTTCAAGATCAAGCGATGGGTGATCGAACGCCTTCTCAATATTTGCGTCACCTCAAACATCAGTGTGGTAATTCGATAACGGAAGACGCGCTGCGCGTAGTATGGGTCAAAGGTTTACCCAAGAACATGAGAGTTATAGTGGCCACTCAAGAGGATGTACCGCTCGAGAAAGCCGCAGAGCTTGCGGATACCATATTAGAGACGCAACAAATGCCAGAGTGTAGCAGCAGCTCAGCCATTGCAGCCGTTAACGTCGAGCCTCCTCCCAATAATACGTTGTTAACAGAAATGCTGGTAAAAGCCATGACTATGTTGGGAGAAATAATGCAGACCGATCGTAGATATCCTAGGCAGAGGTCACGATCACGATCCAGCTACCGACCACGTGAAGCATCACCGTCACAGCAGAGCCGCAATAGTCAGGGCTTGTGTTGGTATCATTTCAAGTTCGGCACGAAGGCTCATAAGTGTATACAGCCGTGCGCATACAAACGAAACCAGTCGCAGCCGGGAAACGCCAGCGGGAGTCACTAGCGGCACCGACGCACCGGAGCATAACGCAGCGCCCGCGCCACCCCGACTCACTGGGAACATCTTCGCAGACAGTTCCGACTCACCATGAACTATGCGGCACCGACGCACTGGAGCATAACGCAGCGCCCACGCCACCCCGACTCACTGGGGACATCTTCGCAGACAGATCCGACTCACCGTGAACTATGCGGCACCGACGCACTGGAGCATAACGCAGCGCCCACGCCACCCCGACTCACTGGGGACATCGTCGCAGATAGTTCCGACTCACCGTGAACTATGCGGCAACCGGTTCCGACTCACTGGAACCTAAGTTGGCCTGGCAAGCATATTCCTCGCCGTTCTGGTAGGCGAGTTAAATTTCCTGATTACTATCAGGCAGGTGTTTCGTGATCTTTATCACTGGTAGGGGGGTACTGTGGGGACTGTGTCTTACGTACCCATCCCTTGCATAGTTTTAAGAATGTAATATTTTTATAGAGGAACTTATTGTAATAATTTTTAGAAAGTTTCATTTTTGTGTTTTTCCCACGTTGAACATCTGCAAGCGATTTAAGTTATAGGTACTATTGTCTTTCATGATTCTTTACTTTTAGTTAAGGTTCTTTATTGTTCTATTATGTTTAGTTATCTTGTATTGTACCCATTTGCTATTTATAGTTAAGGTTCATTATAGTTAAGGTTCATTGTTCTGTTATTTTCAGTTGTCTTGTATTGTACCCATCTGCATTTCTCGTGTTTTATTATACTTTTAAAAGGCAGATGTGGATTTGCCGCGTCCTTTGTTTAGTGATGTGGTAGAGTTTTTGGTTCTGAGCTTCAGTCTGTGCTGAACTACGATCGTGCGAGGTCCTCTCTGACCCCCGCTCATATTTTACTCGCCGAAGCTCGCCGTAATAGTTTACGGCGAGCTTCGTGTTTCTAGTAGTTTTACCATTCATGTAACCTTATTTAATTTTACTTTTTCGTGTCAAGTGTAACTGCTAGCTTTAGTTACTTGATATCTTAAATAAATTAATCGTTACTTATTTACAACTCACGTCAGTGTATTACTTGTCCACGCGGTCACGAATTCCCACACATTTTAAAAGAGTAGCGGTGGAGTTTCTTGTCCATTCTTCTCCATACAAAAACTGCCTTTTGGAATGGGCGACTAGAATCAATTCTAATTTTTTGAAATTTTTGACGTTCAAAAGTGCCTTTTATGTGCCTATTTGAAATAATTGCTTTGATTTTTGACTTTGACTTTCCATATTTCTCTATTAGTCGTGATCTCGGTAGACAGTCGTAAAAACAAAAGTAATACATCTAGCCAGTAGGTATACACCTGCAATGATAGTGGTAGGGAGGTTTTAATAAATAAATAATAATAACTATTATGTTCATATTTAACATAGCTCAAAATAGCATTAAATCCGATTTATCTGAACTAATTACTAGAACTAAGGCAATATGGTTTTAGCATAGGTTTTAGTAAGTCAGAGTTAGGAACGAATTAAGTGATTTGGCTTCATATACAGGGTGGCAGGGACATCGACGCGCAACCGCTTACCATGGATTCAGTACATGATTCTGGACCCCCCTGCGTTGAAATTTTTCGTCGGCTTTTTCTTAATTTTTACGTATTTTCTGCATTTTTTTTTACTGTAAACTGTATAAAATCATTATTTCTATCTGACCCAATGAGATTTTTAATTAAAAAATAGTAAATTCACTTGTTTCACTTAAAACAGCAATGTAAATAAAACTCGAAAGGGCTACCTGATCAGCTGTATTGCTAAAGTTCATTTGCGAGGTCAACACTGTCTTCGTACCTACGCTATTCGCTTTCAAATGCCGCCACAAAGGGACCGCAGCGCCAAGCGGTCTGTTCGTACCTACGCTATTCGCTTTCAAATGCGCCGACAAAGACACCGCGGCGCCGTGCGGTGTCTTTGTCGGCGATAAGGCGACATATCCCAATGAATCTAATAGACGCGGCACATGGGGCATTTTAATCATCTACATAATTGAATGACCCGTTTACTACTTTTATTTTAGATTCGTTATGAGGGGATAATTATTTTTCTAAAGCTTCATCGATTTAAGGGGGAAGCGCTAAGGTAGCCCGCAAAATTAAAATTTTCTTACGTTTTTTGCAATTTGCTGGTCAGTGAATTTCGCGGGCTACCTTACCGCTTTCGCCTTAAGTAAAGAAGATTAAAAAAAAACGTGTAGAAGTGTATTGATAGTCACGTAATTTTTCGATATTTTTTTATTATCAACATTAATTTTAGTTTTGAATGCAATTCAACAATGTAATTTACTATTTCATAAAAAAAATACATCCAATTTTGCAATTAATTTCGTGAGTAGGTAACAAGGTATAACTAAATGAGTTTGTACACTCTAAGGCCAATTCTCGTAATTTAATATGTTCAAAATCTAGTCGCAGTCTCATCTCGGCGACAAACAAATGTCAAAAACTTGTCAAAATGTAGGGAAATTAGAAGTGTTTTTTGACAGATTGAGACTGAGATCAGACTGCGAACGTTCTTAAAATTACGAGAATTGCCTCCTCTATCATTTTGTTGATCTGTGTTCGGTGCATGCACTGTAGGTACAGTACATTTCTTTTGCATTTCGCCGACTTTAACGGATTTTTGCCAGTTCCTAGATTTTGTTGATCGCAAACGGACGTGCTGTTTATTGCGAATTTGTGATCTTACGAGTAACGTAGTTTTTAAAATCAAAACTAATTTTCTCTCTGTGTGTGTTTGTGTTTGAGTTTGAGAGTGACATTCAAAATGCCTTCCAGACCTGAACAATTCTTCAGTGCCCGCGAATACGGGAATATGCTCATGTGTTATGGCGAAGCACGTGGGAACGCCAGACGGGCGTTACGTATTTATGTGGAGAGATATCCCGAAGATAGGCACCCACAAGATTCTCGTGTAATAACACGAGCGTTCCAACGTGTCTTGGACAATCAGCCCATAGTGCCACAGCGCGAGGGAGCTGGCAGGCCCGTTAGACCGAGTGTTGCGAACAACATACTGAGAGTCGTGCGGCAGAACCCGCGATTGGGAATACGCACGGCAGCTCGCTTAGTTCGTGACCGTTACAGGTCTCGAGTCTCACGCTGGACTGTCCATCGGGTTTTACGCAGAGATCGGCAGCGAGCGTACCGACTTCACAAGGTGCAGGCGTTATTGCCCGCAGACAGAGTTCGTCGTGTCTCGTACTGCCGGTGGTTGCAACAAAAGCACGTCGCAATACCTACGTTTGCTGCGAATGTGATTTGGACAGATGAGTCTACATTTACTCGCAACGGAATGTGGAACAGGCGCAATTCCCATATCTGGGCGCATACCAATCCGTTCGCATTGCAGCAGACGGGCCACCAAACTCGATGGTCAGTAAATGTGTGGGCCGGTATTTATAAAGACCGCGTGATTGGACCCATTTTTCTCCCTGAACGAACGACTAAACGGGCCACGATACCACGAGTTCCTAAGAACAACTCTCGAGGAAATAATCGAGGAGATACCTGTGCTCCAGTTCCGCGAGACATGGTTCCAACACGACGGCGCTCCCCCACACGTGACCCTTGCTGTCCGACGCTGCCTCACCGAATCTTTTAGAGACCGGTGGATTGGAAGATTCGGTCCACAGCCATGGCCAGCTCGCTCACCGGACTTGACCCCATTAGATTTTTTTCTTTGGGGTTACGTCAAGGATAAGGTGTTTGTGACAGAGTGCGATACCGCAGCAGAAATGAGAGATCGCATTGTGAATGTGTTTGCGACGCTGCGTGAGGAGTGTGTCCAGGATCCCACTTTTTTGCCCCGTGTCCACGCTGAAACTCTGCGCCGCGCTCAGATCTGCGAGCGAGTTGGTGGCGGCCACTTCGAACCCTATCTCATTAGGAATGAGCGAGATTAAGGTAAGTTCATTAATTAAACATTACTGGATCGCTAAGTTCTCTTCAAGCATCTTTTTTGTTATGATTCCTCATTGGTACCGCTATTTTTTGGGAATAAGCTTATTGTTAATTTTATTTCCATAACGGGTACTTAATAAGTAATTACCATCGGTTATCAAGACTAATTAGTCTTGATAACAAAACACAAACAAAAACATGATTTTATGTGGTAGGTTACGAACCTATCAATAATGTCGTTAGGCGATAATTCGTAGGTACGTTCACGTTCGTCCGGCAGCGGCGGCCGGCGCCGCGCCGGCGCGGCGGGCGGCTGCGCCAGCGCCACAGACTTTTGTGTATGTGTGTGTGTAGGTTAGGTAGCGCGAGCGCGCGCGCGCCATCCGCTGAGCGTTTTGATCGCGTTGTTTGCAATACATTGCGCGCTCAAAAATATCAATTTTTTTAACCGGTCATTTCCGAGATTAATGACTTTCGTAATTTTATTTAAGGCTTCAGATGTAACCTTTTCACGACCTTTGTGCGTCGATGTCCCTGCCACCCTGTATATTTAAGTTTTTCTTCATAATTCAATTAAGTATTAACTATTTCTTTATAAATTATTTGTTCAGAAAGATTTTGTTTGTTTTAGTAGCATTTTTCGTAATTATCATGGACATACTTAAGATTTAGTTTATACTAAATGGATTTTGAAATTTGAAAAAGTAGACTTACAAAGGTCAACTTGGCTAAATCAAAGTTAAGATATTTTATAGATATATGGCTGCTTGGTCAGATAAAATCAGCCTCGACCAGGCGCTTTCATTTTTATTTATTCTCAAAAATCAAACTGACACTTCGTCTCATTGACAATTTGAACCCTGAAGACGCAGTGACTGCAGTCGAAAGAGCTATGGTAGAGAACCCCAGGTCACGCTTCCCACCAGGCAAGTTCGGAAGATTCTTCCTTTACAATGAAGGAGTGGTAATTACACCTTTCCTAAGCGACACATTATTGTTTTCCGACATCCACGCGAACGAAGTTGCAGGCATAGCTAGTTTATTATAAAGAGTATTCTATCCATGTATCATTACAATGTTTTTCTCCCCAGAATTGTGAGTAGTGGTCTACTTTACCCTTTGTTGTCCATGGGCAGTAGACGCAGTAGCAGCGTGACGTCGGGCGCCAGCTCAATATCGTGCGCGGGCGCTGCGAGCGTCACGCGCCACTCCGCCACAGCGCCCGCGCACACCGTCTGCACCTCGGGCGACACCTGCGACACGCCAGACTTATGGGGAGGACACACTACAGAGTCAGCCTCAAAATCAGGGATGCATACATGGACAAGGATTCATTTCGGTGTCCACAATCTCTATTCCTTAATATTGAATACAGTTTTACTTGTAAACACAATTTATACGTAATAAACCTAACGGAAACCAAGTGATATTTCCTCTACGCGCTTCAGCCTCACCAACAACCTTAACAACAACAACTCTGCAAAGTGTAGGTACTAGCCGTACATTTTCATTTTTTTTATTTCATATTTTTGCTGTGCTCTGCAGGGCCCGTAGTTGTACCTTAGCTTTAAGCTACTGTATACATGGTCTTGTTAACGCTATGGAACGTAAATAAAGAAATGAATATGAATACGATATACTCATCATCATTCAGCTACTGACATCCGGCTACTGGACATAAGCTTCTGCCAAGCACGGCTACAGCAACCGGTCCCGAGCTTCTCGCAGCCAGCAGATCCCTAACATGATTTAATGTCTTGACGAAAAGATAAGAAAATTAGTATGAGTAGGAAGCCAACTCGTACGGTATAGATGGTATCGTCCTGCACGCCGTGGTCGGCCGCCAGGTAGATGTCGAAGCCCGTGTCCACCTCCTCCACGATGGAGCACGACTCGGACTCCTCACCCGCCAGGTTCTCCAGAGCTACAGAACACACTCTTACATTATGTTGCACGTCATGACACAAACTAATTATTTTACTATTATTTAGTCGGTGACAATGAATCAGTATAAATACTGAACAAAACCTGACAATCTTACATGTCTGACTGTCATGTTTTGTAATTAAACTGTACGGCAATATCATTAAGGAAAATAGTAAGAACACTCAACTTGGCACAAAGCCGCTCGAGCTCGAGTTTATGTTGGCGAAGCCCTCTCCCCCACCAGCTAATGTAACACGCTACTTGGAGTCGTCGCTAGTCTGTTCAGTTACTGTTGCCATCCAGAGCTCGAGCTCGAGTTCAAGTTGGCGAGGCGCTTCTCGCCGCCAGCTAATGTAACACACTACTTAGAGTCGTCGCTGGTGTGTTCAGTTTCTGTTGCATCCAGAGTTCGAGGTCGAGTTCAAGTTGGCGAGGCGCTTCCCGTCGCCAGCTAATGTAACACGCTACTTGGAGTCGTCGCTGGTGTGTTCAGTTACTATTCTGCCGTCATAATGAAAAAAGGCACATCTAACATTTTATAAATATGGATTTTATTGGTTCTTGGCGAAAAATATCGACTATAATATTATTTTTCGAAAATAGATGAATTAAAATTAGTTCATTTTCACGATTACTATACGATTATTGAAATATAAGTTTTTATTTTATTGGCAATTATTAAATAATCAACATTTTCTCTGTCAACGTAGCATAAAAAAATAAGTAAAGTTAGTAATATTACGAATACAGGGCATAACACTAACCAATTGTGACTTTTCATTCTGACATTTTGTGAAAAAATATGAAATAATACCATGGACAGGCGCATTTATTAAAATATGCCTTTTCATTTTAATAATTATACAACATAACAGGTAAATGAAACAATTAAAGAATATTTATAAAACTTTTATTTAAAAAGGTAACAAATTATCGTCTCAAAACTTTAAAAAATTACTTTATTAACGTAACTTAACAAATTACCATTAATTAACTTTAATTATCAGTCATCAAGAACTTATTTGTTTTTTTTTTTATAATAATCACAGTAAGGATATTTATTTTAATCAGCCTTTATGGCAGCATTAAGTTTTAAATATGGCACTTTTAACAACCTGTCCTTTAAACAACATTAAAATTATCAAAATAAGAATAAACAAAAATTATATTAAAAGTTAAAAAAAAAACCTTCAACAAGGAACTTATTTTTTAAATCACAGGAATGATATTTAATCAGCTTCTAGAAGTTTTATAATAATGTTAGTTAAATATGGTACTTTTAAGGTTATCACAATTACAACAATTCTGGCTATCCTTTAAACAACATTCAAATTATAATTTTTATCCAATACTGAGTCATCAGAATCAAAATCGGACTCTGTATCTAACACAGAATGCGGTTCCACAACATGCTCCGAGCTTGATGCTTGTACCGAGTGTTGAACGCCACTTGTTGACGGCGCGGGAGACCATTCGCCTACAGAATTATTGTTGAGTAAAGTAGCACTTATCTTGCACTTCGTGATTGCATATTGCTGAAAAAAGAATTAAGTTTATTTTGTAATAAACGGGCAGAAACCAGTTAACAATTATTGCGTTTATCGTATTCTAAATTATTTACGATACAGTACCTATTAAAAATGTCATATTTTTTTGAACTAAATCGCAATTAATCAATCAAAAATTTCGCCAATAAATACTATAAAAATCATATTAATGTGTCACAAAAGAAGTTTTACATAATAAAAGCATGCAAATGTAACAAAAACTTAATCTTACCAGCGCAGCGCAGACAACCGTGGCCGAGACACGTCAGGCACAACTGCCGGAATTCGCATCGTACCTCGACCCCCTCACTTCACCACTAGTCAAAAATTTTTGGTAGTAAAGGCATAACTGCTAGTTGTGACTTTTCTTTTAAAATATGTCAAGGTCTAGTTCTGCCCTTGATAGTTAAAAAGACGTATCTAACAAAAAGTAAAAACGGAGAAATAAATGTTTTAATGAATAAAACGTGAAATCGTTTGCTGTCTTCGAGTAAATTAATATTTTACATACCTACTTAAAGTTGAAAATAATACCCTCTAATAATAGGCTTTAACCTGGTTTAATAATAATATGAATTTATTAAATTATTATAATAAAAATAATGAAAAAACAGTTTCATCTTAGCATAAAAAATTAAGGAAAATATTACATATTTAATTGAATAGACGTAAACCGCTAGAGGCGTCCTTTAAATTTCAAACGGTTTTGGCTGTACTTTTTTTCTAAGTATTTAGTTTATTTATCTAATAAATGATTTTAACATAAATGGGCGCATATAGGTATTTCCGCCTTTTTTCTTAAGAATTAGAAAGTATGTAGATAGCCCTTGGCTTAGGTAAAATGTTTATAAAATTATTTAATAATCCTTTTATCTAAGGTAGTATATCAGAAATAATACAGTAGGTTCGTGGTTATCATATAAGTCATAGCCTAATTTATTATTTGTAAATAAAACACATTTTTTTATTCAACGTAAAGTATTAAGACGATTATTGCAAATGCGCCTATGCTAAAACAATTTTACGAAATAAATAGGGCGCAAGTGGTCAGATGTGGTCTTTTTTCTTAATGTGAAAACAGTTTTTTTTTTAGCGCGTTAGTCGCAAATACCTATTTGCGTCTTATTAACTTCCTCTTAGAAATAGGGACAAATATGCGCCTTTTATATTACTGAACTAAAAAAAAACTATAAAGTATAATGACATTATCTACATAAATGCGACTTTTTAATTAAGTTTCACATAAATTCGTCTTTTCATCTTCAATCGGGTGTAAAAAAATGAACAAAAGCGCCCTATTTTGTTGTGCTAAAACCGCACTGGAGGAAGTTAGAAAAATATAAAAAATACAGGCAGATGCGCCTTTTTTTCTGATTTCGGCAATATACATAACTCAAATCTGGAAAAAATGTTAGATGCGCCTTTTTTCCTATCGGGGGCAGAGTTGGTAAATTTTTATTCAAAGGGCACAGGTGGGGGGGTTCTGATGAACTTGGCATTACGTATTTTAGTTAACATCTTCTTATATATCGAGACAATTTAAAACACTTTAAAAATCTTTGTTACAACTTTTGTAACCAATATGGCGAACTTAGGTTTAGGACTTCGTGCAACACGCGCGTTTTGTTCGTTCTCGTCTTCTTTTGTCGAAGCTTCTTATTTACTTGCCGCTCAGGTCCTTAATTCTCGTCGCCAATTGTCATATATTGAAATTAAACACTATAATTAATTAATATAGGTTTATTATAACGTTGACACAAGAGCACAAATCAAGACAACTGAACCAGAGAGAGGGCTGGACCACAGACTATACTCATATCCAACATGTGGTAGTTATGCCTTTAATATTTAACGCAGGTAAATTATGCCTTTTCAAGTAAATAAATTATATTTATCGTGATACAAATAAAAGCCGTTGACGTAGGTACTATAAATCAGATGTGCTCTTTTTACGTACAAAAACTTAAAAAGTGTATCAGTTGTGCTTTTTGAGCTTACGGTATTTTTGTTTATCTTGTTCCTAAAATTGTACAAAAAATATTAGCAGATGGGCCTTTTTTTCTGATTCGGAATATGTATAGAAGTCAATTGCGGAAAAAAAGCCCGTTAGTTAGTTAGTTAGCCGTTAGTTATGCCCTTTTTCCTTTTGACGGCAGTATTGCCATCCAGAGCTCGAGCTCGAGTTCAAGTTGGTGAGGCGCTTCTCGCCGCCAGCTAATGTAACACTCTACTTGGAGTCGTCGCTGGTGTGTTCAGTTACAATTGCCATCCAGAGCTCGAGCTCGAGTTCAAGTTCAAGTTGGTGAGGCGCTTCTCGCCGCCAGCTAATGTAACACGCTACTTGGAGTCGTCGCTGGTGTGTTCAGTTACAATTGCCATCCAGAGCTCGAGCTCGAGTTCAAGTTGGTGAGGCGCTTCTCGCCGCCAGCTAATGTAACACTCTACTGGGAGTCGTCGCTGGTGTGTTCAGTTACAATTGCCATCCAGAGCTCGAGTTCGAGTTCAAGTTGGTGAGGCGCTTCTCGCCGCCAGCTAATGTAACACGCTACTTGGAGTCGTCGCCGGTGTGTTCAGTTACAATTGCCATCCAGAGCTCGAGCTCGAGTTCAAGTTGGTGAGGCGCTTCTCGCCACCAGCTAATGTAACACGCTACTTGGAGTCGTCGCTGGTGTGTTCAGTTACAATTGCCATCCAGAGCTCGAGCTCGAGTTCAAGTTGGTGAGGCGCTTCTCGCCGCCAGCTAATGTAACACGCTACTTGGGAGTCGTCACTGGTGTGTTCAGTTACAGTTACCATCCAGAGGCGCCACAGCGAGCGTGATCGCAATCACCTAAATAGTACTAATAATAATACAAATAATACTTAGTCTTCAAAATTATACCTATTCAAAATGTTCTGGTCTCACGAATAAGATGGTTAGAAATACTGTAGATCTAGCAATTGGATAGTGGGATCCTAATGATATTTCTGGCTCAGCTTCACCATCAACCCTGATATCACGTTTAACGGTCTGTATAATAATGAATGAAGCAGGTACGCACAGTCGAAGGCGGTGAGGCAGGGGCAGGAGCGCGGCAGCGTGTCGTAGTAGCGCAGGTACAGGCGGAACGGCAGCGCGCTCTGCGGGTACTCTGCACAGAACACATGTACTACTCAGCCCGTACTCTACACAGAACACATATGTACACTACTCAGCCCGTACTCTGCACAGAACACATACACTACTCAGCCCGTACTCTACACAGAACACAAATATGTACACTACTCAGCCCGTACTCTGCACAGAACACAAATATGTACACTACTCAGCCCGTACTCTGCACAGAACACAAATATGTACACTACTCAGCCCGTACTCTGCACAGAACACATAGACTACTCAGCCCGTACTCTACACAGAACACATATGTACACTACTCAGCCCGTACTCTACACAGAACACATACACTACTCAGCCCGTACTCTACACAGAACACATATGTACACTACTCAGCCCGTACTCTACACAGAACACATACACTACTCAGCCCGTACTCTACACAGAACACATATGTACATTACTCAGCCCGTACTCTACACAGAACACATATGTACACTACTCAGCCCGTACTCTGCACAGAACACATACACTACTCAGCCCGTACTCTATACAGAACACAAATATGTACACTACTCAGCCCGTACTCTGCACAGAACACAAATATGTACACTACTCAGTCCGTACTCTGCACAGAACACATACACTACTCAGCCCGTACTCTATACAGAACACAAATATGTACACTACTCAGCCCGTACTCTGCACAGAACACAAATATGTACACTACTCAGCCCGTACTCTGCACAGAACACAAATATGTACACTACTCAGCCCGTACTCTGCACAGAACACAAATATGTACACTGCTCAGCCCGTACTCTGCACAGAACACAAATATGTACACTACTCAGCCCGTACTCTGCACAGAACACATGTACTACTCAGCCCGTACTCTACACAGAACACATATGTACACTACTCAGCCCGTACTCTGCACAGAACACAAATATGTACACTACTCAGCCCGTACTCTGCACAGAACACATACACTACTCAGCCCGTACTCTACACAGAACACATATGTACACTACTCAGCCCGTACTCTGCACAGAACACATACACTACTCAGCCCGTATTCTATACAGAACACAAATATGTACACTACTCAGCCCGTACTCTGCACAGAACACAAATATGTACACTACTCAGTCCGTACTCTGCACAGAAGACATACACTACTCAGCCCGTACTCTATACAGAACACAAATATGTACACTACTCAGCCCGTACTCTGCACAGAACACAAATATGTACACTACTCAGCCCGTACTCTGCACAGAACACAAATATGTACACTACTCAGCCCGTACTCTGCACAGAACACAAATATGTACACTGCTCAGCCCGTACTCTGCACAGAACACAAATATGTACACTACTCAGCCCGTACTCTGCACAGAACACATGTACTACTCAGCCCGTACTCTACACAGAACACATATGTACACTACTCAGCCCGTACTCTGCACAGAACACATACACTACTCAGCCCGCACTCTATACAGAACACAAATATGTACACTACTCAGCCCGTACTCTGCACAGAACACAAATATGTACACTACTCAGCCCGTACTCTGCACAGAACACATATGTACACTACTCAGCCCGTACTCTACACAGAACACATACACTACTCAGCCCGTACTCTACACAGAACACATATGTACACTACTCAGCCCGTACTCTACACAGAACACATAGACTACTCAGCCCGTACTCTACACAGAACACATATGTACACTACTCCGCCCGTACTCTACACAGAACACATACACTACTCAGCCCGTACTCTACACAGAACACATATGTACACTACGCAGCCCGTACTCTGCACAGAACACATTCACTACTCAGCCCGTACTCTATACAGAACACAAATATGTACACTACTCAGCCCGTACTCTGCACAGAACACATACACTACTCAGCCCGTACTCTATACAGAACACATAATGTACACTATTCAGCCCGTACTCTGCACAGAATACATACGCTACTCAGCCCGACGGAAACGTAGTTCTGCAAGCTCAATGTAGTGTCTCGTTTCAAAAACTCTTTGCAAAACGTTAAATGATTACAAATTATTCGATTCCTCGTTTCGTAATTATATTATAGTAATTGTTAAAACGAAACTCCAGTCTCTGACGTGATTTCTTAGAAATAGACGTTCAAAATTCCGAGTCGGAATAAATACGGTGGGATGAGGACAAGAAGCTAAAGCGTGATTGGCATTGCGGTGATAATGATAAAGTGCCGTCGCGCTCGATGAAATATTTCATATTATTCCCTCTCCTCAGGGCTCGTTTCCTGTCACTTTACTCGTGATTGCGTTCCTTGTTATAAGTATGAGATTCCTATTATATTCAAGGGAGTGTAATTTCCTTTTCAACTAAGTACAAAGATATTTTAATTAAAACTCTTCTTAACAGACAATATTTTTCTTGATCAATTACGAGATTAAACGCAACAATTGGTAATCCTAATAAAAAATAGCGTTTTTTAATGAAATAGACAAGAATAAATGAAATTGTAGATAAAGAATAAATAATTATTATCAAAAATTTAACTGCGCATTTCGGAACAGATTGCTTTCAATTCAAAGTAACTTTTGTTTATGGCGTGTGTGTGTGTGTCCTCACCATAGACAACGGCTGTGTAGGCGTGCACGGAAAGCGACGCGCGCGACACGTTGGTAGCGCGGAGCACGCGCTCACTGTCAGACGACGACGTCCTGCAAGCAGCACACTATTACATACGAGATTCTAATTGTCCTAGGTTTTTTTTTTAATTTGCAGGTCAGGTTGTATGTTCATCAAAATATAATTCGCAAAACACATTTCATTAAAATCTTCCTAGACTGTTTTTTTTTATTTTGTAAAATGAGCTGAACGTTAAGCTTGTTGCAAACGAGCGGAAATATAAAACTATAATCTATCAAGTATTTTCCTGTTTTTCGATCGGTCAATGAAATTATGAAGGTAACAAATCGAAATCACATTGGAGAGCGCGAGAGTGCCCCATTAGAAGAAACTGCAATCCAACAACAACATGCGCGCGTGAGCGCACCTGACGTCCCTCATATATCAGAGAATGATTACCGCCAGGCGCGTGTCTTTTTACAAGCTTTTATTTAACTTACAATAGGTATGTACGTATGTTCGGGTAAAATCTTGAAACTCTACATCATACTGTAGCGAAATAAAAATGAACATTCACCACTTTAATACGTATAATAATTTAATAGTATTTTATAATAAATTAAAGCCAAATCTAAAACAAATATAAAACAAAGTCGGGTTAGTTACACCATTTATAACTCAAGAACAGCTGGACCGATTTTTATGATCTATGATTTGTTGGATTTGTCTCCGCCCTGAATAGCACAATAACTTTTAAAACATGAGGAAAATTCCAAAAAAAAAAATCATTTTCTCATAGTATGAAACGGCTGTTTCAATGGTATTTTGAAAACGGATTGACTGATTCCGATGGCGGTACGAAGTTCGCCGGGTCAGCTAGTTTTATTATTAAAATAATTGTGGACACGTAATTTGGCTTACAGTCCTGGTTAAAAACCATCTAGTAAAAAAATGTTAACCCTGGAGGTACTAATACTACTATACTACTAATAATAGTTAAGCGTAACAAGTCGATCCTGATGAACCGCAGTCCCAAAGCGTAGCACGCCTAACCCATCCTGATGAACCGCAGTCCAAGGCGTAGCATGCGTAGCCGATCCTGATGAACCGCAGTCCCAAAGCGTAACACGCCTAGCCAATCCTGATGAACCGCAGCCCCAAAGCGTAGCACGCCTTGCCGATCCTGATGATCCGCAGTCCCAAAGAGTAGCACGCCTAGCCAATCCTGATTAACCGCAACATCGAAGTTTAGCACGTCTCGACGGAATCGTATGTGATACGACGATCATGTGTCTCGGGCCAAAAAAGATTTGCTGGTCCCGAACACCTAGGATTCTATGCGACTGGTAGATGTGACTCAAAACTTCGCAGGCCTGGTGAATAGTACCTGGGAAAAAAGGCCGGAAGCAGCCTTTTTCTACTGACTATTATACTGACTGGATCTATACCAAATTCAAATAGTATCGTATATCATTTTTGCAGATTACAAGCATGACGCCTGGTGATGTATATTCGTTTCGATTTACATAGCACACACTAGATTCAGTACATATTTTTCAGCACCTGTCTTTTCTTCCAATAATCAAACGAGTTGCTTGTTATTGTCAAAATACTAATAACAAATTGACGACTAGTTACAGAAAAAAATAGGATGTGACCGCAGGTCTGAAACCAAACTAGCGAATAACCGAAAGAATGAGATAAGATATGAATTCAATAAAACATAATTAAGTATATTATCTTTAGACGTGTTATTTTAAAAGATGTTTATAATCGACTTTTCACGTAATATTCCATACAAACGTGACCTACACAATGTACAGACGCCAGCACATCAAGCTACTACAATCTGTCAAATTTCTTTAATAGGTTTTCAACTTTATCGCTAAAGCATAAGGTTCAAGTTGATTGGGAAAATTTCACAGTTTCGGGTAGCTTGATGTGCTGGCGTCTGTACGTTGAATACATTTAGTAATAAAAAAGAGAACAGTTATGTAGGTATATCTATCTATATTGTATATAAAATTCAATGACCTGACTAAGGCATCAACGCACAGCCTAAGCCGCTGGTCTAAGAGACATGAATTTTGGAGGGTATGTTCTTTGTGAAGAGTAGGTATCCACTAAGAAGGGGTTTTTGGAAATTCAACCTTTAAGGGGGTGAAAAAGGGGGATTTTGTTTGTATGGAAAAATATTTTTCCTTGGATTAATAACCTTGAAACTTGGCGCGAATACTTATCTAAGTAAATTATGAAGGTTGGCATTTTTTGTTTTTCTAAACTGCCCCCTAAAGGATTGGGGGTGTCAAAATTTGTATGGAAGAATTATAACGCGCAGTTCGATTAACTCGAAACTCAGTATTTGTACTTAAGACCAAAAATAAAGAATAACATGTATCAGAGTTTTTCGAAAATCTACCCGTGACGGGATGAAAAGGGGTAATTAATTTTTTTAATACAGTTGCTCAAAAAGTGGCGTATTGCAGGGACGTATAGCGTTCGGGAAGTGGGCTATTACATACTCGTGCTTTTTTTTTACCTTTCCCGAACTCGTGCGTTCTCTTTCCCAACTGTCAAAATAATGTCTATTAAAAAGAAAAACCAACCATGAAGTATTTACTAAAAAAATTCATAGAAGTTTTTATGATTCATGCAAATACGTATATTTCTAAAAAGAAGCTACTAATTTGTTTCAATATCAGATTTAATGATTTGATTGAAAAGAATTTTCATTTCATATCAATAAAAAAATTCTACTGAAGACTTGGCTGTATGGGCATAGTTCCCTTTGCCTACCAGAATGGGTGAAGAAAAAATAAATCTCTGCTTATATTTTACGGTTGGCGCCATTAGTTAGTTGAGTTTATTGTGTTTTTATTATTTTATTAAATTGCTTCATTTTTTCGCAACTGTATTAAAAATAGTCGTTCAGTACACGTGCGAAACCGTCATTGCAACTTGTTCCGATTGTCAACCCTCGCCTTCGGCTGCGCCTCGGCTCGGGTAGACATTTGTCGGAACTCTTTGCAATGACAACCTTTCCGCACTTGTAATGAAATATACTATTCCCGGGACTTTTACTGCGTCTTTTTACTGCGTGGTTTGATTGACTGGAAAATTGGTATACTTAAATAATCTTTGAGTCAAGTTATAGAAACATCCCAAACAATTTTTTTCAAAATTTTACCCCTATGGGGATAAAAACTGTGGGGATGAAAAGGCGGGATACAGTTAATATGAAAAAATATTATTCCTTTGAAACTTGAAATTTGGCAATATTTGCCATAATAAATAATAAAGATTGTCACTTTTAGTTTCAAAAAACCGCTCACAGAGGATTTAGAGGGTGACAAAGTTAATACCTAGGTTAGAAAAATATGTAACCCGCTGTCGGATTAACTCGAAACTCGGTACTATTACTTAAAATAAGAAAGTATGTTTGTGTTTTATGGTAATAGGTAATACGGGCTGGTATCCGCAACTCTACGCCAATGCGCGTATTGTGCGTACAAAATAAAAATAATAAATATTTATTTTTTTTCATTGTGCCAATAGTCGTGACAGCCAATGGATTAATAGCCAAGAGCCTCGACCAACACCTGAGGAGGCTCTCGTTGGGCAGCTGGATCAAGGGCTTGATTCAGAAAGCGGTACTTCTGGTCACGGCCCGTATTTTTAGGAGGTTCCTCTCTCTGGAGCCCTGACCGCCCGGTAGCTTGGACCCTGCTCTCGATACAGGTGGGATACTGTTTTACGCAATTACGACCGAGCTCCTGAAAGCCGGCGGAAAACCCGTTCTAAGGCCCTTCAGAAGCTGTTTGGTTCCGTTATACTCAGGATAAAACATCACAGGCATGCAAAGTGGTGTGGTGACACTTTTCTTTAAGAAGGGCGACAATGACTCTTAAGAAGGGCTTAAGAATTATAGGCCCATCTCACTTCTGAGCCATGTCTACCAGCTGTTTTCGAGAGTCATCACGAACCGTCTCGCGCGCAGGTTTGATGACTTCCAGCCTCCCGAACGAGCCGGATTCCGTAAAGGCTTTAACACCGTAGACCACATACATACGCTGTGACAGGTTATAAAGAAAATCGAAGAGTATAACCTGCCTCTCTGCTTAGCGTTTGTGGACTACGAGAAAGCCTTTGGTTCGATCGAGTCATGGGCTGTGCTGCAGTCTCTTCAACGGTGCCAGATTGACTATCAGTACATCGAGGTGCTGAAGTGTCTGTACGAAAACGCCACTATGTCAGTCCGACTCCAGGATCAGACCTCCAAACCTATCCTTCTGCAGCGAAATGTGAGACAGGGAGACGTTATCTCTCCGAATGTTCACCACTGCACTGGAGGACGTCTTCAAGGTTCTGAACTGGAGAGGGGCTGGCATTAACATCAATGGCGAGTACATAACTCACCTTCGGTTTGCCAACGATATCGTAGTCGTGGCTGAGACTATGGATTACCTCAGTACAATGTTCGATGACCTCAGTAGAGCCTCCGAAAGAGTGGGTATTAAAATGAACATGGACAAAACGAAGGTCATGTCAAAAGCCCATGTAACACCCACTCTTATAACGATCGGAGACGCTAGACTCGAAGTCGTGGACGAGTATGTTTACCTAGGACAAACTGTCCAGTTAGGTAGGTCTAACTTCGAGAAAGAGGTTAATCGTTGAATCCGACTCGGCTGGGCAGCGTTCGGGAAGCTACGCAATATCTTCTCGTCCCACATACCGCAGTATCTCAAGACGAAATACCGCAGTATCTCAAGACGAAAGTCGCGTGTTGCCAGTGATGACTTATGGCACTGAAACGTAGTCTCTCACAATGGACCTTATAAGAAGCCTAAAAGTCACCCAAAGGCATCGAGATATAAGTACTAAGTACTTATATCTCGATGCCCAAAGGGCAATGGAGAGGGCTATGCTTAGAAATTGTGAAAACAACCCTATGTAACTAGATAACTACCTACCATAAAGTGCAAAGTCGACAGTTCACCTTGCTGCATTGTAAACTGTGATCAAATTAATGTACCTGCTTATATTTTTTAATAATTATCTAATTATTAATATTTAATGTAGAATATTTACACATACCCCAAGAGAAAGTTACCTAACGACTGAAAATAACGATTATGAAAATATGTCCTAGAGAAATAAAAGTTGATTTGAATAAACTTTTTGTCTTATTTGTCTTCGAATTTAAAACTTCCAATATAAACATATTTACATAGTAGGTATAAAACAAAGTCGCTCCCGCTACCTGATAACTTACGATCTTTTAAACTACGCAACGGATATTAATGCAGTTTTCAGCAATAGAGTGATTCAAGAGGAAGGTTTGTATGTAGGTATAATACATGCATATTATGGTAGAGAAAGGCCGAGAAATTCAAAGATTTGTAATGTGATGTCGTAACAAACATATTTTTGTGCACTTACATGCAAACGCTGGCTAAACCTTACGAGATGATCAAATATGTGTACCTACCTACTACGGAATTGTATATCTTAAAAATTTCGAATTTCGATAAAAAAGTCCGCGATGGTATATGTTTATCTCCTATGGATAACCCACAGTAACCATTTTTATCTTTTACATACTCGTATTATAAAAAAAAATATGGGTTATTTACCAAGCTATTTTAAACAATACAGTATTATTCCTTATCCAATTAAATACGTTGTGCATTTCATGAGATCAAAATTGCCCTTTACAGCATATCGTTAAAATTAATATCTTTGAAGATATCAGAGATTTAAAAAGAGGGGGCAGAGCGGCTGGCGTGGCGGTACGAAGTTTGCCGGGTCAGCTAGTACAAAATAAGGCCATATCTGTCGGAGGAGCTGCGTATTCGATTGGTTGAATCCCTAGTACTTTCTAATTTAAACTACACAGATACCGTTTTCGGACCTAGACTGCTGGCAAGAACTGAGCGACTGATTCAGAGAGTACAAAACGCCTGCGCGCGATTTTGCTTCTCAGTTCCGCCTAGAAGCCATATAACACCTTTTTTAAATAAACACTCCATTCTTAAAATGAAATCACTCTGCTCCACACGACGTGTTAAACATGTCGTGTGGAGCAGAACCCCAGCCATCTGCTATATTATGGACGTGTTTGTGACGGTCAACCCCAGTTTTTTCTGAGAGTCAATCAGATACTGCCGTAATCGACTTCTAAAAGTACCAAGTGTTTTTAGATTCCTTATCGGCTGGGGAATGTTGTTCCAGCATTTGGATGCGGCGTATCTGAAACTGCCTCTGAAGGCGGCCGTCTTGTGCACTTCTGTAGAGAGTTGCTGGGAGCACTGTCTGATCGCGCATTCTCTCCTACTAGCGATCCAGCTTAGTTTTTTGTACAGATAAGCTGGCTATTTGTGCTTAATAACCCCAAACATTAGACACGCTAAGTGTAACTTGCGACGGGTATTACAATAGAAAATATATAAGCAATTTTCGTCGTTCGGCTATCGAAGAGAACAGTCGTGTAGTACACCGTATTTTAACTGACTCCTAATTTATACTTCTAAAGTACAAGCAAAAGTGATACTAAGAATTTCACTTTCGAGCAAAATAGCGTGAACTTGGGTGACAGTTTTGTGTGCTAATTCTTTTCGCGCCGTGAGCTACAGTTGCCGCGACCGCTCTTCACCACCTCGGGGAAAAGAGACGAGACCATAACGAACCGATTTTTCAACTCGCTCGCTCTCGTACCATTTCCCCTGCGTGTGAGTACTACGTCACTGCTGTATTGTAAAGATGAGTGCACAACAATCGTCGGCCGAAATAGATACGAACTTATGCAGCAAAGGAAGTGGATCACTTACTGACCTACGTACGATAGTAAAAGAAGATAGCAAAGTAACACACCGAAAAAGAAAGCAGAATTTTGAAGTCGAGGTTATGCAAGAAATGTCCGACTTACGAACTGAAATGAAGAACTATTTCCAAGCCTTCAGCGAAAAACTGAATGAAATTTCAAGCAACCTATGTCAAGAAATGGTTGATGTTAAAAATGAAATAAAAAACATACAAAGTGCAACCAATATTCTTACATCCGAGCAGAATGACATAAAGGAAGAACTGGAAAAGCTGAAAAACCAAAACTGCCCAACTAGCAAAAAAGTTGTATAATATTAGAATTATACAACTAACAGACATGTAAGGGCTTTATAATAGTTTTGCAACAACTAAACAGTTGTAAAGTAGTATTCAGTTCGACGCATTAGTTATATATAATTTAAGTCATGTTAATGTGTCTGGTAAACGTCATCTCAATAATTTTATATGACGAATAAACAATGTTAAGTCGAGTAAACGTTTCAGTCATAAAATAGTGTTCAGTCGCCATGTTTTGTAAATTTAGAACCTTTTATTCAACACTTAAATAACAAACTGTGATATAATGATTTTATAGTTAACTATTACAAAACCGTGATACTAGGTCGTATACTTCCACCTTTAAGTAACTTTCAGGTTGAAACGTTATTCTTATATAACTTATATAAGTCAATTCATTATTTAAACAATAATGAGCAACTTTTATATAACTCAGTCGCCATTTTTCATTAAGAATAATATTAATTATGGATTTCAAAAAGTGGAAAAGAATTAAACGAAGTGGTGGTTTTAGAAGTAAAGTAAATAAAAATTATCAATTATTATTGCTAAATACAGCAACAATACCTACATTTAATCTGGAAGAAACTGTGCCCAGCCAAGAAGAAAGTGGTAAAAATGAAAGTGGTTCTTTACATTTTTCAATATTTAATGCGGTTAATGCTGGATCTAGTCAGTACAGGTGTTCTACAAAACAAATTTGTTCCCCTCATCTTTTACCAGAAGGCACACTAGATAGCGAAAGTAAGTTATTCCATGAAAAGCTCTTTTACCAGATTCTGCTGATAATGCTGGTCCTGCTCCACAACCACAACTAATTAATTAACACATGAAAATACTGTTGGAGCTGCTAAAGATTGTAAGACTATATTTGCATTGTATAAAATCAATTTCCTTTGTATTGTATAATTGCATAGCACAGATGTGAGTTCTATGTACCCTATAGCTACCATTTATTGGGTAATAATATGTCTTTCATTGACTCGAATGTGCCCTGGCAGCTGATAGTATGTCATGCTCACTCAAATGTCTCGCTGGCGGTGGCGTGTGTGTTGGATCATTTAGCTCCCTTCAAAATGGTGAGCTGAATGGTGCTGATTTATGCGTCATGTTCGTGAACGGGCGCCGTCAGGGCTGGTCATCACTTAGCTGCCTCGGCTTATTTTTAATTAATTTATTTTTGGATTGTAGTTTGTTAAGTACTATTTGTTGTACTCTGGACGCTTTTAACACGTACGTCTTTCTTAATTTTTTACATCGTGCTCACATTATATAATCTTAAAATCAAAAGTAATGATGTAACTAATATTTTTGTAAAATATTATTTAAAAAGAGTGTCCATGGAGTTTCTTGCCCGTTCTTCTCCATAGGTACCTACGCTTTGGAATGGGCAACTAGCTTCATATTTTCTGACTGACCGACTTCTTGACAATTCAAAAGTGCCTGTAAATGTTTTAATTGAAATAAATGCTTTGAGTTTGAGTTTGATTCATTCGTAAGTTTATAGTAACCAAATCTTTTTTTTTTGTAGATGAGTTAAATAATTCAGATTTCTCTGAAGAAGACAACTCCGTGGAAATGAGTGACGAAAGTTCTGAAGAACTTGATAAAGATGATCAATTCCTGCAAGATTTAAAAAAATGGGCAATCACTTGTAATGTTCCTCGTGAAACAGTAAAAAAAGTTAGTGAAATAATAAATAGAAGATTACCTTTTTTTAAAAATTTGTTAAAAACTTATCAACACCAAAATATTTCACCATGATGTCCCTGTAAAAAATACAGAAGCATTCCCATGACTACACACAAAGGTTTTTCTATTTTCCAACAGAACCCTAATTGCAACCGTCATGGTGGACGCCATAAGTCGTATAAAAACCTATAAGACCAACAGTTATATACATGTCTTAATGCAGTCACTCAATGTCATTGGCAATATGGCGGAAAC
Organism: Luperina nickerlii; assembly: GCA_963855955.1. NCBI lineage: Eukaryota > Metazoa > Arthropoda > Insecta > Lepidoptera > Noctuidae > Luperina > Luperina nickerlii. Next base: position 23,090,363 of record OY979676.1, on the reverse strand, counting down.
TATTGATGACAATGAATGTATTTTATTTTTATAAACGATATTGAAACACCAATATTATGAAGGCCCATTAAAATTTTATCAAAGATAACCATACATATCATCAAAAAAATTTAATTCCCAAGTAACCACTCTTCATCTTCCACTACATTAAGCATTCTTCACAATAAATTACTAAATAATAATGATTATTAAAACGTTTGACTTATCTTAAATAACAACACAATAAATTGTCACACAAATTGTCTTATAACCACTGACCGACCACCAGCATACAAATGTCTATACGATGATATAGTTATGTAAGAGTATTATTAGAAACTATTACAAACCTTACTAGTTAAACTTACAACGTCTACGTAATTTTTACTCAACGTTATTGTCGCTGACGCCAGTGCAAAACGACCCTTATACGATTTAAATGTTATATAATCTGCGCCCAAACCCGCGTTATATTTACGTATAGAAAACTATTATAAAACCATTTGAAAAGCCTGAAAGTTAAATAAAAAACGTTATTGTACCATTTATATGACATTATTTTGCTACTTGGGTGTACTTTAAAAGAAGAGATAACCCTTCTCAAAACCGAATTATCTACTGATAATAAAACATCGTGCGTCGTAAACAAAAATCAGCCTCAGTTCGATTGTGAGACCATGGCCTTAGAAATCCAAGACCGCGCAAAGCGACAGTAACTATAATGTCATAATTGGAGGTATATGTGAATTAAGTGACAATAACTCAACAACAAGGCGTGAATATGACACAAATCAAGCGCTTAGCATAATACAAACAATTTACAAGGAATGTCCCTCCCCTATAAAATGCATGCGTCTTGGCAAATATAACTCGGAAAAAACTAGATACCTTAAGGTTACCTTCCAACAGCAAGAAACAGTTATACACATTCTACGTAATAAATCGAATCTCACAAATGATAACGTTCGTATATTACCGGATCAAACGCCAATGCAAATAAAATATATGAAGGATCAACGTGCGGAATTGTTACGACGAACGGAAAGTGGTGAGTTAGATCTCACGATAAGGTACATAAACGGTATACCGAAGATAATTAAAAATGCAGCAAAAAACTACCCCCAAAACAAATCCCTCGACAAAGCAACTACGACACTTCAGAATTAGATAACGTAACCTATCAATATGTAGACACCTATCAAAATATATGTACATCTATAGCCTCGTTAAGAATGTTTTATGCTAATGTGCGTAGTTTGGTAAAACCAGGTAAGCTTGATGAGTTAAAATGTATCCTACAAGGTTTTAATCATACCATACACATTGTGCTGTTAACTGAAACATGGATCAAATCTAAAACTGATGCCGATTTGCTGGATATACCCAACTACACACATGTATTTAATTTAAGGAAAGATTGTATAGGCGGGGGTATTTCAATGTACATACACAAAAGTTTAAAATTTGATATAAAAGAGGAGCAATATCAATGCGGTAATAACTTTTTATAGATAAATTTATTAAAGCACTCTCTGACCATTGGCTTAATTTATAAACCCCCAAATACGAACTTGAGCGACTTTCTTAACATTTACACACAAAGTTTGGAAAAGAACAACCGCAAGACAATTATATTTGGGGATTTTAACATCGACTTACTAAACAGTGGGCGTAAAACAACCGACTACACAGATGCTATACAAGAATCAGGATACTATATACTAAACAATATACATGAAAATTACTGTACTCGACAAACCAAGCACACAAAAAGCATAATTGACCATGCATGTACAAATATATGGAACGGTAAGGTACACATGGCAATAATTGAATCAACACTATCAGATCACAAACAAATCTACCTAGAGCTCAAACAATACAAACAGACCCTAAAACAAAAAGTTCAATATGATGCGATTGATTACAAAGCTCTGTATGAGAACATGCTAAAATACGACTCGACAGAAGTAGGAAACCACTATGACATTCTTGAACAATACATAATAAAGAATATAGATGACTCGAAAATAATAAAATACAAAATACTAAATCTACCACAAAAGGACTGGATCAATAAAACAGTAATTACCTATATTAATGAACGAAATCAACTATGGCATTGTTGCTTGACAAATCCAGAAAATTTACAACTGCAATCTAAATATGAAACTGCTAGGAAAAAAGTAGAATGTAAAATAAAAGAAGATAAAAATAATTACTATTATGATGCATTTTCAAGATGTAGTAAGAATCCCAAAAAAATGTGGAAATTGATAAACACCCTGGCTAAAAATAAGACAAACGATGTTTGTGCTCTTCCTAAACTCATGCTTGACGGCAAAGAAATAACAAACGGCACTAAAATCTGTAACACGTTTAATAACTATTTTGCTACTATTGGCTCTCTGTTGGCCCAGAATATAATACAAACTAATCCTAACCCACAAGTTACATTAAATACGCCAGATAAAGACCTTCAACTTACCATTTTAGAACATTGCTCTGAGGATGAGATATCCAAAATAATAGATTAATTGGATAATGATACCAGCTGTGGAATTGATGGAATAACAACAAAATCTGTAAAATGCATTAAGAACCTAATTTTGACTGACCTAACTAATTGCATAAACAGTTGCTTTGACAGTGGCGTGTTTCCGGACAGTCTTAAAATAGCTAAAGTAACCCCTATATATAAGTCTGGAACTAGGACTGACCCTGGAAACTACCGACCAATTTCAGTGTTGCCTGTTATTTCCAAAATATTTGAAAAAGTTTTATACACGCGCTTATTTAAACATTTAACCAATAGCAACTTTCTTTACTCGCATCAATATGGCTTTCGTCCACATTCGAATACACTTTCGGCTACTGTTGATTTAATTACTAAAATAAAAGATAATATAGACAAAAAACAATTAGTTCTAGGTATTTTTATCGACCTAAAAAAAGCATTTGATACTGTTAGTCATGGCATACTTCTGAAAAAGCTAAAAATCATAGGAATTACTTCTTCAGCCTACAAAATGTTTGAGTCTTATCTTACAAATCGCCAACAGATCGTCAAACTTGATCAATTTGCAAGTGCCCCGGCCAATATACAGTGCGGAGTACCTCAGGGATCGGTCCTGGGTCCATTGCTTTTCCTCATATACTTGTGGACAGTAAGTTGACATTCAGAGCTCATATTGACTACGTAAGATCTCGAATACTCCCACTAACCGGAGCCATACGTAACATTGCAAAATGCGTACCCTACAAACTAAGACATACTATTTACAACACGCTAGTTAAGCCACATCTGGAATATCTGATCCAAATATGGGGACAGGCTGCTAAAACAAATCAACAACATCTACAACGAACACAAAATAAAATTATCAAAGTCCTCTTTAATTACAACTACTCTACTCCTACGGAATTACTCTACAAAAGAACAAAATTATTTAACTTGCAACAATTGTATACATACCATACATGCATGACTATCCGAAAGATTCTTAAGACCAACATACACACAAATATTTCATTCAAACAAAAGACTCATAGATACAATACCCGTAATCAAGACGACCTAGAACTACCAAGAGTGAGAACCCTGCACGGCAGGAAAACAATACAGTATGAAGGGGTTCGGCTTTACAATAAATTACCTAAAAATGTCAGAGAGTTTACAAGCATACCAACATTTAAAAAAGGCCTAAGGAATTATATATTAGATAAATTAGTTTAGTTTTTTTTTTATATTAGACATATAAGTTTAGCTTGAACTGTTTTGCATTTTATGTGGGGCTGATTTTTTTCGGTCTAGATGGTTTTTATCGTGGAGATAAGATTGGCATCTGACGGTTTTTGTGTGAAAAAATTGTCAGAGATTCTTGATTGTCCCTCCGATGAAATTGTCTGGCCATGGAGAGATCAGACCCTAGACATACTTGTATTTTATAAATGAAACTATGGTGTTCAGTTTCTTCGATGGCTTGAACGTCGTAATGTAAACCAACTTATTGTTAATTTAGTTAAGTTTCTCTTTAAGTGAACTGTAATTTGTTCTTTGAGAAATAAAATATCTTTAAACCGAATTACGCTATACTCACTGTACATAATTATTATAAAACCATAACATAACATTATTATACACAAACATGTAAACTTGTACACATACACACTTAAAAACCTAAACTAGTCATTCATTACATAACATATTATTACCCATACTATGATAATCGAGTAATCCAGTAGACACTACACAAATGTTTATTAAGTTTAAAACTTCAAAATCTTTCTTTCTGTCGCGGTCGGTTTTTTAAAGCAAGTCAACTGTGGGTACTTACCACCTTTATAATATACGCGCCGCACTATGTAGGTACCATTTTGTTGATACTCTGTTGTGTCTTCTCGACATCCGTGTGTCACTAACGGGATGCAGCAGAATACCAGCGTCAGGTATTGTACCTGGCATATACTGAGCTGGACTCCCATTTGGTGCAACCATGAGACACACACCGCCCAGTAGTGATCGACCGTTATAGATGTTTATGAGCTAGGTGTCTATGGTTCAATTTATCTTTATAATCTTAGTTTTTTTTTTTTTCATCCTTTTTGATGTTTTTTAATACCTGTATTGTGTCTTCTGTTGCAATGAATAAACGTTTTATCTATCTGTCTCTAAGTGGTATAATATGATAAGTCTAATATTGTTTCTGTGTTAAATCGAATTACGGAATATTCATGTTCTGTTTCTTTCCATTGCTAATTTGCTATTGCTTTGAGAAATTGTCCAAGAGATTAATCATTGATGTGGTAACAATAATTGTTTATGCAAATGTACAATGTTTTGATACAATACTTCTAAACAAGCTGCCATGAAGTTTGCTTGTCCTTCCTTCTTCATGATGAACTAGTTTTGAGAACAGACAACTAGACTGGACTGGACTGGACTTTATATGGTGTACATAATAAAGAGTATTCTATTCTATTCTATTCTATTCTAGATTTCTCATTAACTGACAAGCCTAATTGAAATAAATGCCTAGTCTTGTCTTTCTGTGCTTTTCTTCATTAAAACACTTTCCCTACACGCCACATTCATAGGTACTTCATACAGTAAATAACTAGTAACCACCAGGCACAGTAAATGACACCAACCAACCACACTCAAAGCTTGCTAATTAAGCTGATATTATTACCTATTAGACATATAGTTTCCATTCTGACACATGCGTCTCCCGCTCCTGTTACCAGCCCTGGATTTGTTAAACACATATAAATACGTTTAAATAAAATAGGGATACGATAACGTGTCGGCTACACAAGATATGAAATCGGTTGAAAACATTAATCGGTGAGACATTTGTCGTTATCCTTTACATTATTCGAGTTGCGTATTCTTTTAATCGTAAAATAACCCTTTTTTTTGTAAATACTTAATTGCGTGGATTTAACAAACGTTATAGCCCGGGAGCCGGTGACAGTAAAATTGCACTTACACGGATTCTAAAGTTTCGTATACGAATAAATAGTATTTAATTATAGGTACAAGATGAGCCCGGTGTGCCAGGTCTTATCCTGGCAGAAGATTTTTTTTTTTTTATATTTTTAAAAATTCCTAATAATTTGCACTTACACGGATTGTCATGTTTTATATATCATTTTATTGCAAATTTTGTGTACTTTCTAAAAAACTTGGTGTGACAGCTCTCATCCTGGCAGAAAATGTCTGTCACACTGACTTTTAATAATGAAAGTTCAACAAATTTTGCACTTATCGTGGAATTAGGTTTTCTTGGTTTTAATCTCTTCCTTTCTACTTCTACTCTTGAAATATCTCGGTGTGACAGCTCAAAACTTGGCAGAAATATCTGTCACACCACTTTGAATTATGGCTTCAACCCCTGAAAATAATGACAATGATGTACTGGAATTTTCTTTAATTCTCTTTTTAATGTTCGACACAAAATATTTAAGTAGAGCTATCCTTACTAGGTATAATATATTATACCTGAGTTATCCTTCAAGCCTTGAAAATGTTTGGCTCATCGTTGTCCCTTCAGTCAGTTGCTTTGGAGCCCTGTTGAAAGTTACAACATTTCCATTACATTATTAATTACATGCTGCTCCATTTGATTAAATTCTTCTTTATATTTGGCTGGTATAACCATGAATTTCCGGTAGCATGACAGATGGTAACCATTTTCATTAAAATTATTAACATTCAAATTCACATCACTATATTTAAATTGTTTCAATTTTCTGAAGCTCAAAACACGTTGAGATTTTTTCAGTTTGTCTTCATTTTCAAATGCAATAATTTTTTCATTCACTGAACACGATTTATCACAAACGAAACACTTCATCTTGAAATACTGATAAATATGCAATAACGTTTGAAATCGTTTACACAGCAGATATTTTCAAAAAAATAAATAGACTAACTTCAGTAATGGAAATGTTGTAACTTTCAACAGGGCTCCAAAGCAACTGACTGAAGGGACAACGATGAGCCAAACATTTTCAAGGCTTGTAGGGTAACTCAGGTATAATATATTATACCTAGTAAGGATAGCTCTACTTAAAAAAGAAAAGTAGAAAGAGAAAGAATTGTAGATGGCATAGACTATATTTTGTGTCAAAAAAATTAAAAAGAGAATTAAAGAAAATTCCAGTATTCATCATTCTCATGATTTTCAGGGGTTGAAGCCATAATTTAAAGTGGTGTGACAGATATTTCTGCCAAGTTTTGAGCTGTCACACCGAGATATTTCAAGAGTAGAAGTAGAAAGGAAGAGATTAAAACCAAGAAAACCTAATTCCGCGATAAGTGCAAAATTTATTGAACTTTCATTATTAAAAGTCGGTGTGACAGACATTTCTGCCAGGATGAGAGCTGTCACACCAAGTTTTTTAGAAAGTACACAAAATTTGCAATAAAATGATATACAAAACATGACAATCCGTGTAAGTGCAAATTATTAGGAATATTTAAAAACATAAAAAAAAAATTAAAAATCCTTCTGCCAGGATAAGACCTGGCACACCGGGCTCATCTTGTACCTATAATTAAATACTATTTATTCGTATACGAAACTTTAGAATCCGTGTAAGTGCAATTTTACTGTCACCGGCTCCCGGACTATTAAGTAAAAACTAATGAAGATTGGCAGTCGACGTGGATACTCGATACACTCGCCAATTAAGCGAGCGGAGGTATCGGGCGTGGGGGGGCGTGGGGGGCGAGTGGGGCTAGGAAGGCGAGGGGAGGCGAGCGACAAGACAGGACGAAGGTGGTGTTGTGGTAATTAATAATACATTAACATTAGCAGTAACGACCGCACGAGTGTAGTGGAATCAGTTGGATTAAGGTAATGAGCGTTTCGACAGGATGCGCGTCATCTCATAAATACGGAATACCTTAATAGTTGTCGCGTCATAGCGTGCCAATAGCGGTCATTGTTCCCTAACACCTGTCCGTAGGAACCGAAACTATTGTTTTTAGGGTTCCGAACTTCAAAAGGAAAAAACGGAACCCCTATAGGATCACTTTGTTGTCCGTCTGTCCGTATGTCGAAAGTAGTAGAAAGTATATGTCGACACTCTCAAGGGAATCAAAATTTATAGGGTACTTCCCGTAATCATGGAATTTTGTCAAAATAATTTTGGCAAAACGGCAGGATCCCGGTTTTTCGTTATCGGAACACGTTGAAGGTCGCGATAGATATTGACTCAGGACGTTAATTTCAGTTTTTTAAATAAAATAAAATAATTGATATCGCCGTGCTCCAGGGCAAAGTATAAATAAAGACATACAGGGGCTCCAGGCGCCACTAGCCTACTAATGTGACTAATCACAGGGGTAACTAGTGTGCTCGGTGCGCTCGGAATGCGGGTGACACTCGGCGGTTGGTGAGTAAGCAGACGCAGAAGGCCCAGAAATGTAAATGATAAGACAAAGAGGTATGGTACGGCACCTGGGAGCCGACATTCGGCAGTGCCGATTTTATACCGGATTGGACTGGGAATGTATCGGAAATGTACCGGAACTGTACCGGAATGCGGAGACATTCCAGTGGCGTGCCGTCAGGGACTGCGGCGAGGAAGTTCGAGTAACTGCAGACGAAGGAGTTGCTATAGATGTGACTGACGCTTTAGGAACACAATGACATTATAATTAACATTGTATATGAATAATGTTTAGAAATATGTGTAGGTGCGCGTTGTTTGTTTCTGTGGTGGTTTTCAAAAACTGGAATGTGCTCAAGTTTAAATAAATTAATTTTGGATGGCTGGAAACAAGTGACTTCTTTATAAAGGCTGAACTTGAGATACAGCGTTCACTGAGTATTGAAGATTGTTGTCACTTACTGTAAAGACGCCAGCACATCAAGCTACTACAATCTGTCTAATTTCTTTAATAGATTTTCAGCTTTATCGATAAAGTATAAAGTTCAAAGTTGATTGGGAAAATTTTACAGTTTTGGGTAGCTTGATGTGCTGGCGTCTGTACACGAGGTAGTAATTCGATACTAATAAAGTACCGCCCCGTCCGATTTTGTCACATTAATACCTACTACTTCAACCTGTTTGAGACATATCTGCTTGTATGTAGTAGGTATATCTACTAGTTGCCATTCCTTTCTGTATGATGGACAATAATTAACCTACTTTATCGGTTACCCCTTATTTGTCAGAAATTGTAGTATTTATAGTAAAGGTTCGAAAAAGCATCAAAACGCGAGTCACACTTTGATTAAAAGTTTTCAAAATTCATCAATTGAATGAACCACATGTGTCCTTCCTATTCCTAAGTACATACATACATACCTAGGTATAAAATATTTATATGGTGTCACTTTTGTCGCAAAATCAAAAGTCATATATTCAAACTAGGCTGAGAATCAGCAAGTTTGAACGTCAAAATTACATAAGGCAGTCCCCCAAAACGCCCGCCCTTCATCACTTCCTAGTGCTTAAGCTGGGAAGAAGAAGCGGCGCAACAAATTCCCCAGCAGTACAGCTATACAATACCAATGTTTATTACTGTAAACATTGAAAACTATACTCAAGCAGAAATTAATCTACTCTAATATTATAAAGCTGAAGAGTTTGTTCGGTTGAACGTGCTAATCTCAGAAACTACTGGTTAGAATTGATTTTTTTTTATTGGATAGTCCATTTATTGAGGAAGGCTACATGCTATGTAACATCACGCTACAACTAATAGAAGCGGAGAATCAATGAAAAATGTTGCAAAAACGGGAAAAAATATTCCTTTTGAGAGCTTCCGTTGGGTACTTTGCGTAAACGGTTAAAGTTACGTACACGGATTTACTCCGTGGTTACGTAGGTACATGACGAAATTGTTCCCCTTTAAAAGATCTAAAAAACTGCAACAGCATATGTCTATCTTTTAAGGTTGGATCACTGTAACCTTTTTTACGAAGATCTAAGCCTTAATAAATTTAAACTATTAATTAAACGTAAGTTGTGCAAGAAAGCCTTTTATACTGTTAAAGATTATTGTAGGAGTCGCGACCTAAGTGGTGTAGACCTATGCTGCTAAATTAAACACTTCATTAAACTTTAAAGGTTTACTGCTAAAACGGTTGCTATACTACGCTATGCTAAATGCTTATGAATGAATTGCTAATAAGTACGAATGCACCCGGTTTGCTGTCCGACTATGCACTGATGCCGCGCCGCACTTAGCGCGGCGTAATTGATTAGCTAGATCAGCAAAACGTGTTCGATCGTAATTATTACATCGAACATGCTCCCGAGAGGAAGAAATGAGATAAATTTACACAAAGTTAAAGGTTACGTGAGTGTGGGCTTATACGTTAAAGAGGATTAGTACAATGTGGGATGATGAATGATTTACAAGGTGATAAAACAATATGCATTATTTTACTATAGCTAATTGCTCAAACGGTTGATTCATCAATAAAAGATACCGGTTGTCTTTTAGCAAGAGGTGACGTTGACATATCTCGCCTTTTTAAACGTAAGCTAGACCACCGTTTAGAAAAATTAGATAAGCGCGCACTATCACTTACACTGGGCCCCATCTCGGATAGGGGCAGATTCCGCGCACTACCACTAGAGCCCTTTTCGGGATCAGATTGATTTATACACACACTCACACTGGTTGGTACGCTCTCGGTCCGTCTCTGGATGGGCGAACCTCCGGCACGCTGACACCTTCTCCTCAGGAACCATATTATGATTACTGCGATAGCTGCTGCTAATAGTCCATACAACACAGCGTATTGATGTATGTCATGTGTTGTTAGGAACTCTGGCTGCTGTGCTGATTCTTTAATTAATTTGATTTGTTCACCGAGATACTTTAGGGAGTTATTTATCTTTATGGTATCGTAATCCGCTTCATAATCTTTAAAATGCTGGATAGGTAGCGTGAGGTTGCTGATAAAATGATTTATCGGACTTAATTTTGCGTCGAGAACATTTGGTTTAAGTTTGAGCGTATTTCCCAATTGCTGATAAGCATAAAGTGTCACATCATGACCCTTTACAATGCAGTGCTTAGTAAGTTGAATAAGTCCGGCCTTGCTGACTTGGCGCGCTTCTAAACCGTCGTCACATATGACTCGCAAAGAGTAAGTGTCACAACAGAAATACAGATAGGTAGAAAAGTCGTGTAACGGGATCCATTTGTTTTCGCAGTTAGATTTTTTCATCCTGCAAGTAGCTAGCTTCTCTTTTTCACAGAATTTTTCATCAGGACCTAAGCTCCTGACAGGTCCCTGCAGACGACAAAGGTAAGTTTCTGCTTGATACTCACAGCTTTGAAGATCAATGAATTGCTAATAAGTACGAATGCACCCGGTTTGCTGTCCGACTATGCACTGATGCCGCGCCGCACTTAGCGCGGCGTAATTGATTAGCTAGATCAGCAAAACGTGTTCGATCGTAATTATTACATCGATCAATTATATTGACGATAAAAAGGCTTGGGATTGAGCTGCTTCCAATTTCTACATTTTGAGTGTTTTTGTTGTTTTTTTTTATATATATACACATTGACATTAATATTTTTTTTCTTAAAAACAATGACATTGGCTTACTTTGTAAAGTATTACATTATTTTAATTATTGTGAATGTGAAGACGATGATGGTCATTTATTTTATTCATTTTATATTTTTTTATTATTCTCTCCATGGTCTGGCAGTTTGAGTAATTTATGTGGCCTATATACCCAAATGTCTTTCCTTTGGTATTGTTCGTCGGATCGTTGAGCTCCTTAAGTCTTGAGTTGAGCTGCACGATTTCTGACAAATGCGTGCACTGACTGGACAGATCCTCTCAATCTGTGTGGTTCTTTCCTCAAAAGACATGGACCTACATGGTCTTCATATAACCTGACCAAGATTATGTCTGGACTTTAAAAGAGACTATGACCTCTGAGTTTGTTTCGGCCTTTCTTCTCAGAGTAGTCAGATAGGAAACGCCGACCTCATCTAGTTAAAAAAATATGATTGACGTGTAAAAGTGTTTGTGCAAACCTACTTACAAAAATAAAATCATTTATCATTTATGGTACCTAATCAAAGTTCTAAAATAATGCATTATTTGCGAAGGTGTTTTTATAAACACGACATTAATTAATGAATAAAATTGCCCTTGACATCATTTGATTTAAATGAATATCTTAGGAGTAGGAGATATAGTTTTAAAATAACTGCGAAGACGGCCGGTCATGAGGCCCCCCCTCATGACCGGCCGCCTTGCGCAGGCGCTGGTCGGCCGCCGCCGCCAGTAGCGCGGCCGGTCATGAGGGGGGAGGCGCTGGTCGGCCGCCGCCGCCAGTAGCGCGGCCGGTCATGAGGGGGGAGGCGCTGGTCGGCCGCCGCCGCCAGTAGCGCGGCCGGTCATGAGGGGGGAGGCGCTGGTCGGCCGCCGCCGCCAGTAGCGCGGCCGGTCATGAGGGGGGAGGCGCTGGTCGGCCGCCGCCGCCAGTAGCGCGGCCGGTCATGAGGGGGGAGGCGCTGGTCGGCCACCGCCGCCAGTAGCGCGGCCGGTCATGAGGGGGGAGGCGCTGGTCGGCCGCCGCCGCCAGTAGCGCGGCCGGTCATGAGGGGGGAGGCGCTGGTCGGCCGCCGCCGCCAGTAGCGCGGCCGGTCATGAGGGGGGAGGCGCTGGTCGGCCGCCGCCGCCAGTAGCGCGGCCGGTCATGAGGGGGGAGGCGCTGGTCGGCCGCCGCCGCCAGTAGCGCGGCCGGTCATGAGGGGGGAGGCGCTGGTCGGCCGCCGCCGCCAGTAGCGCGGCCGGTCATGAGGGGGGAGGCGCTGGTCGGCCGCCGCCACCAGTAGCGCGGCCGGTCATGAGGGGGGAGGCGCTGGTCGGCCGCCGCCGCCAGTAGCGCGGCCGGTCATGAGGGGGGAGGCGCTGGTCGGCCGCCGCCGCCAGTAGCGCGGCCGGTCATGAGGGGGGAGGCGCTGGTCGGCCGCCGCCGCCAGTAGCGCGGCCGGTCATGAGGGGGGAGGCGCTGGTCGGCCGCCGCCGCCAGTAGCGCGGCCGGTCATGAGGGGGGAGGCGCTGGTCGGCCGCCGCCGCCAGTAGCGCGGCCGGTCATGAGGGGGGAGGCGCTGGTCAGCCGCCGCGCCGCCGCCGGTAGCTCTGCGAGGCACCATGCCACGAGGAATCGGCTCCCTGCGGAACGGTTGTGCTCAGCGAACTGCTTTTTTAATATGTTTTTGCGATATCTTATCGTGTACACTTTTCAAATAAGTTTTGATTTTGTTAATTTCTATATTTTTTCAATTATTTCTTTTTAACTAAGTAGATGGGTCCCAGCGTTCCTTTATTATTCCTGTTCCCGTGACATTTTTTACTATAGTTCCATTCTTACTGATCATAGCGTGTTGCACCCAAAATAGCTTCTTGACGTAATGTAGGTACTATGTAATACTCTTAGGTAATAGGTAATACGGGCTGATGTCAGCAACTCCACGTCAATGCGCGTATTTTAATAAGTATTGAAATATGTTTTAGTAGGTTGTTTCCTCAAATTGACGCAGGTGAAATCGCGGGGCATAGCTAGTTAATAATATAAACGTAAACAGAACTTAATAGCTAAATAAAAACCTCAGGCACATAGGGCGTGCCCGCTGACATATGTAATGCTGCATTACGTTCTTAAAGCTGTAACTTGAAGTCACAAATAACAAACTAGGACCTTTGAAGTAAAATAAGTTAATAGTTAATTACTAATAACAATAACATGACATGGTCAGCAAGACGATCTGTCACCACAAGCAGCACCCGTTCACGAGCATAACGCAAAAATCAGCCATTACCCCTGTACGAGCACTTGTTTGCTGGTACGTGTGATAAGTTGAGATGGAAGAAAAACTTTTCTTGCTGACTTCTTGATAAGTTATTTATTAATTGTAACACAGGTGTTTACAATAAAACGGTCGATAGTGTACTCAACAATATTAATTGCTATGTGGATTTAAATGGTATAAAAATGCTTATGCTAGCGTGCTAAATAATGTGCGATGTAATCGTACATATTCCCGGACGAGTTAGGAAGGATGCAGAGTAACTTGATTTACAAAATAAAATAAAATTAACGTAAATAATTACAAAAACAGAGTAAATGTAAAACTATTAAGTAATTATATAAAATTAGTTATGGGCTAGTTCCTATATTAACGCGAGGGTTGCGAGGAACCTGGATGCGCACGCAGTCGAGGTGTCCGGTAGCTTCACTTGTATCGCTGCTGCGGTGAGGTACTGCTGGCAATGGTCTTGATCCCTCGGCAACTGATGGTGGCAGTGATGACGGAACTCGCCATTGGCATTTGTAACGGCGAGCTATCACGATGATGACAGCAATGCCCACTATTCCAACTAATACGTAGATCATAACGTAGTGATGAATATCGTGATAAGATAGATCATCAGGTAACATCACATCCGCTTGTTTCATTGACTGTATCCTTTTGTCTACTTCGTTGATTTCTTGCTCTAAATCTTGAGTTTTATTCTCTAAACTCAGTTTAGGTATGCTGATATTGATGATGTGGTTAATAGGGGCAATCACTGGTGCATAAATATCAGAGTCCGTCCTTATTTCACTTAAATAAGCCTTGTGTGAATATATGGTAAAGTTGTTTGTCTTGATTATGCATCCATGACCTATGCTCAATACTCCGGCTTGGGTCAGCTGATGTGCGGTTATTTGATCGCCGCATATTGTGCGAACGTGACACCTATCGCAGCAAAAGTAAAAATAACTGTTCAAAGTGTACGTTTCTTGTAAATTGTCTTTACAGAATCTTGAGATGGTTTTGCATTCCGAATTTTCTGTTTCACAAAGGTTCTTGTCTCCTTTAATCTGGTATATAGGTCGTAAGACGTGGCAGTAATAAACACCTGAAATGGTTCGACATGATCTCAAGTCTTCTTCGGACATGTCGATGTAGGTATCCTTCTTCATGTTGATAGATATGTACTCGGATACTGTGATTATGCTGATCATTTCACTTTGCCCTGTTGTCTTGGGAATCGGAATCGTCTTGAAGATTTCGTACGAATCTCGACTGATCAGCGGTAATTTGATTTCAAAGATTATAATGTCTTCCAGAAGTCTTGTTTTTATTTCCAGAAGGTCATATATCTTCCGAAGGTCCGAGTGTATGTCGTCAATTGGCAGTGAGACGTCCTTGGAGAGCTTGCTTGAAATCGTACTTAATTCATTCATGAGTTGTCCGGGTGTGATTAAGTGTAAGTTGAAACGACCATTGTAGATATCTGTGACGGTGGTTCAATATGTCCCAGCTAGCAATGTAATTATCTGAGCTGATCGCAAGATGCTGTATTAAACGTTCTGGTTCACCTTTAATCTTGCTCTTCAGGAATTGCATCTTCTGTGCTGCAGACAAATACGGGTTGCCGTGTATTGCCTCTGTAAACAGGTCCTTGAATGATACCCAATTCTGATAATTCCCGGCGAATACAGGAATATCAAGTTGCGGCGTAGATTTTTCTCGATGTGATACAGAAAATAATTTACGGTTAATTTGTTTCTTGATATTATAATACATCTGCTCATGGTGCGTATATGATGTTTCGTAAGTTTCGTCTACCTCATCGAATTCGCTGTCTATTTTCCAATGGAGACCATCAACAGCTTTCCAACGGGTTTCTAGAGTTTTCAAAATGTCTTCAAACTCCCATTTTTCTTCTACGGCTGATAAATCTACGCTGGATACGAAGCGGGCAAAGGCTTTAAAGTTGCTGCCCTGTTTACGCAACTTTTCATCGAACTTGCTATCAGTTCCCCGAGTAGTGAACTCCTGAGTTAGCATTGGATTCATCGGGGTTGTTATATCCTCTGCGGACGACGCACCTGGCTGCTGCCGCCCAAACCGAGTAGGCTTTATCAAACTTGCCCCCTGGATCGAGTCTCTGACCTCTATGTAAAACGCTTTATTCTCCTCATAATAATTTCCGGTAAAATATTCCTGGTTCTTATCTTCGTACATACACAGTCTTTCATGATTTTTCTGAAACTCGTTCCAATAGCTATTCAGAGTTTCAATCTTGTTCTTGATATATTCTGAAGTTTTGCGATCTTGACCATCTTTCTTGAAGTTTGACCAAAGTTGTCGCATGCCATTGATGGCAGCTTGCTGCTTGTATAATAATTCTTCCATCTTGATACTTGATAAATAGGATAATCAAATAAATTTCTTGATTAAGATCCTTGCTGACTTGCGGAGTACTATCGCCGTCAACTTGCTTGAACTTGCTGAAGATCGATCTGTTTTGGGTTGCTAGCTAGCTTTTGCTTGGTGTCTTGTCTTGTATGAAGCCTTGATGCTGAAGTGCTTGTCTTGTTTGTAGCCTTGATGCTTCTTGTAATCTTGGACTGCTTCTTCACTGTCACTTGTTCTGTGTAAGTGGTCTGATATCCTGCCGTGCAATCTTATGGGAGGCCGACGGAACCGATTCGCAATCGCACGAGAGAAACCAAATCACCAACACTTAGCTCGAAGGACCATATGTACGAGCACTTGTTTGCTGGTACGTGTGATAAGTTGAGATGGAAGAAAAACTTTTCTTGCTGACTTCTTGATAAGTTATTTATTAATTGTAACACAGGTGTTTACAATAAAACGGTCGATAGTGTACTCAACAATATTAATTGCTATGTGGATTTAAATGGTATAAAAATGCTTATGCTAGCGTGCTAAATAATGTGCGATGTAATCGTACAACCCCCCTCGCCATATTTGAGGGCTGAAGGCAACCCGACCTCCGACCATCTGTCTTGCGTCATAGCAGGCGTTCCAAAATCAGTTCACAAGCTTTTTGGCGATAAATGCTTCGAAACCGAACGGGCTGCTAATGATACCAGCTCATTGAATACGTCGAACACTTCAACTGCTCCACTATTCACACTAAAACATAAATTATTATTGAAACACACACACAATCACAATTGGACACAATTGTAACAAATTATAAGTTTTTTTAAGTGTATTTGAAGTGAATATTTTGGTCGGAAAGTGTCCAAAAACTCTCCAACCTGTAAATTATAATGAGTTGTAGAAGTACCTATTTCAACTGAATTTGTGAAGTTCGGTACAGACAGTACAAGTTAGACAAGATTGACGCCGTCCCACATCTGTTCTCCGAGAGTAACCCGGTATCAGCGTGGTAGCGGGCCGAGCCCCCAGAGCCCTGAGCCCCCCAGCCCCCGAGCCCTTAGTGTGTTGTGTACAAGTGCCAAATTGCCGCCCCATTCATTATATTTTTAATTAATATCGACAGGCCTCGGTATTGGTTCTTTTTACTGCCACGTTCGCTTACTTTTTACACGCCGGAGTGCCAAATGTTTAAATATCGCTATCTAATTATGTACGACATTTACGTAAGATGCTTTTCGATTGATTATTCAAATTATATTTATAATTAGGGATTTTATTGAAATCGGTGCAGCCTTTTTTGGGAGCGATAGTTGTGTAAAGTAGAATCAGCAGCAGACGTGGTAGCAGCGGCGTAAGGTACCGCATGTGTTTCAGATCGGGAGCGCCACGCAGCAGCTGCCCATTCATATCGGTCACAAGGTACCGCGAGTTTAAGATCGGGAGCGCCACGCAGCAGCTGCCCATTCATATCGGTCACAAGGTACCGCGAGTTTAAGATCGGGAGCGCCACGCAGCAGCTGCCCATTCATATCGGTCACAAGGTACCGCGAGTTTAAGATCGGGAGCGCCACGCAGCAGCTGCCCATTCATATCGGTCACAAGGTACCGCGAGTTTAAGATCGGGAGCGCCACGCAGCAGCTGCCCATTCATATCGGTCACAAGGTACCGCGAGTTTAAGATCGGGAGCGCCACGCAGCAGCTGCCCATTCATATCGGTCACAAGGTACCGCGAGTTTAAGATCGGGAGCGCCACGCAGCAGCTGCCAGGTCACGCCATTTATCAACCGAGCAGCCTCAACCTCAACGTCAAGGCGAAATAATTCCAGCATTTTGATAAAGGAGGAAACAGTCCCTTGTTCCTCCTTTACTTACATTTATAGATAATTATGTAACTCATCGCCATCCTGTTTACTGAGATTTGATTGATTCGTCATGCGTGTTATTATAACTAATAGTCCAGTCAAATTAGTCCTTAAAATAGAAGTAAGGTTACATTAATTCCCATAGAGCTAAAAATTGGTATGAACGTTCAGAATACTATTATAAATGAATTGTGAAAAGTCCCCATCAATCCCCCATGTGCAAAAAAATTTATTGATGGTGAAAGTTTGCAAAAACAGATTTTTCGCGTTTTTCAGCTAAATGGTGTATTTTACAGCAAAAATAGTTCAGACAAAAATTGTAGATCATCCGATTCTCTACAAAAAATTTATACACACTTTTTTCATAAGTATTGCCATTTCCGTGATATAGCTGTTGAAAGAATTGAAAAAATATTTTATTCGTAACTAGCCTCTGCCTGCGACTTCGTCCGCGTGAAATTTCTTGCTCCCCCAACCCATCGCATCGCATCACCCGCCCGCGCTATCACATCGTTTTCTCTTAGCATTCTTCCTGACCTTTTTCTTTTTGCTCAACTCCAAAGAGTCCTGGCGTGATTAAGCTTTCCACATGGATTGGACAATCTAATGCAAAAATAATTGATAATTCCAGAGATTAGCGTGTTCAAACAAACAAACAACAGTTTGTTTTTCTGTTCTATTAACTGCTAAAGGTAACTTTATTTAATATAGCTGTGCCCCGCCGTTTCACCCGCGGTAATTTCAGGAAAAAACCTACTAAAAACTTGTTGACATAAAAAACAACCAACTTCCAAAAAAATACATAGTGAAAAATAACTTTAATTTCGGAAGTCGGTGTCGTTGGTTCTGTATTTTCATTTTTTGACACCGACTTTCGAAATTAAAGTTTTTTTTCACTTTGTAGTATTTTTTTTGGAAGTCGGTTGTTTTTTTATTTTTAAATTTTAATTTTTCACTTTTTAGTTGTACCTGCCTACCCCAAACAAATTCATATAACACTACTTGGTATGTGAATATCAGTGAAAGGAAGCTATTGAACACATCTGCCTACCCCTTTCAAAGGTACAGGCGTAATGTTATGTTGTGTGATTGCGTAAACAATGCATACATAATTATGCTATATCAGCAATCGCGGTTGATTTGCTGGCATTTATTGAAGAGTTCCGTTGTCTGTCTCCGAAACTCATCATCAGATCTTTATGAAATTTAAATTGGTCCTATTTAAATTTCATAAAGATCTGATGATGAGTTTCGGAGTAAAAATTTTTCCGGAATAAAAATATTTCGAACAAAAGAAATTTTTGCAAATCCGTCTGTCTATACATATTATATGAGGGAGTTATGCCCGAATATACATAAAAAATAGAAACATCCGAATTGAGAACCTCCTCCTTTTTTGAATTTAAGATATTACTTAAGATTATTAGGTACTTATACATGTAAACTATGCGACTATATTACTTGTAAACTATGCAACTCCTAAGATATTCATTGAAATCAAATGATGTCAAGGGCAATTTTATTCAAAATTAATTACTTGTGATGAATAACGTATTTATTTTGATAAGGATTAATATCATGTTTATAAAAAAAACCTTCGCAAATAATGCATTAGTTTAGAAGAAATTTGATTACCATAAAAAAGGTTATAGTGAGTAAACCTTTAAAGATAGACATATGCTGTCGCGGACTTTTTTTTAGAACATTTAAAGGGAAACAATTCCGTGATACATGATTTTTGCGTAACTTTAACCGTTTACGCAGCGTACGCAACGAAAGCTCTCAAAAGGAATATTTTTTTCCCGTTTATGCACCATTTTTCATTGATGCTCCGCTCCTATTGGTCGTAGCGTGATGGTATATAGCCTTTAGCCTTCCTCGATAAATGGACTATCCAACACAAAAATATTTTTTCAATTCGAACCAGTAGTTCCTGAGATTAGCGCGTTCAAACAAACAAAAAAACAAACAAACTCTTCAGCTTTATAATATTACTAGATTTTGGGCGTTGCGCGAGCTGCAAGCAGCTCGCGGGGTCGTGTTTTTGAGGAGTATTTCTTACCCTTGTAAAATTTTGAGAATTGGACAGTAAGCCTTAGCACTTATAGGATTTTGTAATAATAGCTATTTATTCACCAAGGGGAGTAATCTGTACTTACCCTCGAGTGATATATACTACTTTATACTACACAAGTTGTGGAGTTGTTGTTAATAAATTGCTATAATTGTCACTGGAATCACTTATTTTAACTTGTGATTTACACCGCCAAACTTTAAACTTTACCAAGAAAATTGTTTCTACAAAATACGTCAGCCAACAAAATAAGTCTTTTTTTTTCTTATTTTAGCGCGTCAAACAGTTTTCGCGTCAAAAGACGTTAAGCCGCATGGCTCTAGTGGGGACGCGGCTTAACGTCTTTTGTGATTTGTTGTGATCAACAAACACTCAACAACACTCAACAATACTCAACAACACCCAAAACACTCAACAACATTCAACAACACTCAACAACACTCAACAACACTCAACAACACTCAACAACACTCGACAACACTCGACAACACTCGACAACACTCGACAACACTCGACAACACTCGACAACACTCAACAACACTCAACAACACTCAATAACACTCAACAACACTCGATAACACTCGGCAACACTCGGCAACACTCAACAACACTCAACAACACTCGACAACACTCAACAACACTCAACAACACTCAACAAGATTCAACAACATTCAACAACACTCAACAAGATCCAACAACACTCAACAACACTCAACAACACTCGACAACACTCGGCAACACTCGGCAACACTCAACAACACTCAACAACACTCGACAACACTCAACAACACTCAACAACACTCAACAACACTCAACAACACTCATCAACACTCAACAACACTCAACAACCCTCAACAACACTCAACAACACTCAACAAGATTCAACAACACCAAAACACTCAACAACACTCATCAACACTCAACAACCCTCAACAACACTCAACAACACTCAACAACACTCAACAACACTCATCAACACTCAACAACACCCAAAACACTCAAAACACTCAACAACACTCAACAACACTCAACAACACTCATCAACACTCAACAACACCCAACAACACTCAATAACACTCAACAACACTCAACCACACTCAACAACACTCAATAACACTCAACAACACTCAACAACACTCAACAAGATTCAACAACACTCAACAACACTCAACAACACTCATCAACACTTAACAACTCTCAACAACACTCCACAACACTCAACAACACTCAACCACACTCAAAACACTCAACAACACTCAACAACACTTAACAACACTCAACATCCCTCAACAACACTCAACATCCCTCAACAACACTCAACAACACTCATCAACAACACTCAACAACACTCAACAACACTCAACAACACTCAACAACCCTCAACAACACTCAACAACACTCAACAACACTCAACAACACTCAACAACACTCAACAACCCTCAACAACACTCAACAACACTCAACAACACTCAACCACACTCAACAACACTCAACAACACTGAACAACACTCAACAACCCTCAACAACACTCAACAACACTCATCAACACTCAACAACACAACAACACCCAAAACACTCAAAACACTCAACAACACTCAATAAAACTCAATAACACTCAACAACACTCAACAACACTCAACCATACTCAACAACACTCAACAACACTCAACAACACTCAACA
Organism: Luperina nickerlii; assembly: GCA_963855955.1. Classification (NCBI taxonomy): domain Eukaryota; kingdom Metazoa; phylum Arthropoda; class Insecta; order Lepidoptera; family Noctuidae; genus Luperina; species Luperina nickerlii. The sequence continues at coordinate 23,069,081 of OY979676.1, read as the reverse complement.
ACCCTCAACAACACTCAACAACACTCAACAACACTTAACAACACTCAACAACACTCATCAACACTCAACAACACTCAACAACCCTCAACAACACTCAACAACACTCAACAACACTCATCAACACTCAACAACACTCAATAACACTCAACAACACTCAACAACACTCAACCACACTCAACAACACTCAACAACACTGAACAACACTCAACCACACTCAACAACACTCAACCACACTCAAAACACTCAACAACACTCAAAAACACAAAACCACTGTATAATGCTTTCTGTCTCATTTGCTCCCACGTTAAATCTTATGTCTATTACATTGATAGTGACAGCGCTGTGAAGTTATTACCCATCCAAATTAGACACTACAGGCTAGCATAATGATCCCAATGCGTTTTCGAACTTCTCAAGTTGAAAGCGTTTTATTTTATGCTACTAAATATAGATGTCACCAAAACTCGTGTTGACTAAATCTAACGACGTGACTTCGCAAATGAGTACACTTATAGCATTCGTTCATAGTCTCTGAGCGAATGCTGATTGCCCGATAATATATTATAATAACTCGGTCTCGCAGGTTCGCTCCACTCAGGACCTACCTACCACCGGAAAGCTATCGTGACCTTATCCCTACGCTACGCTACGCTTCGCTTTACCGCTACCTAGTTTCCGAGATACGATGGGGGGAGGGGTGAAGGGGGGGAGAGGGGGGGAGTTTTGAAAAATGATTTTGACCAACTCGGGGCCCCTTGATATGAATCTGAAAAAAAAAATGTTCCAAGTCTCTTAACTTCCGAGATCTACCTCTAGAGGGGGGGAGAAGGGGGGCAAGGGGGGCAACTTTGAAAAATGGGTTTTACTTTTCCGAGCCTCCTCTATACGGATCCGTAAAAAAACAAAACCCAGGTTTCTTAATTTCCGAGATACGATGGGGGGAGGGGTGAAGGGGGGAAAGAGGGGGAGTTTTGAAAAATTATTTTGACCAACTCTGGGCCCCTTGATATGAATCTGAAAAAAAAAATGTTCCAAGTCTCTCAACTTCCGAGTTCTACCTAGAGGGGGGGGGGGAGAAGGGGGCAAGGGGGCAACTTTGAAAAATGGATTTTACTTTTCCGAGCCTCCTCTATACGAATCCGTAAAACAACAAAACACGGGACTCTTAGTTTCCGAGATACGATAGGGAGGGGGGAGAGTGGGGTGGAAAAGGGGAGGTTTGGGATTTTTCCCATACTCGTGAGAGTTACTTCTATACGAATCTGTAAAAATATACCCACCTCCCCCTTCACCATCTGGGAGAACAATTATGTCAGTGAGTCAGTCAGTCAGTCAGTGGTAATCGAGCTTTATATAGTATAATTATAATTAATATTATTAATTATTATTATTATATTATTATTATTATATTATTATAGTATAGATATGCACGTTAATGTACTTTTATAAACATTTTTGAACCGTTTACGAGTAAACATATGTCCCTATGTCTTATACATACAAATTATAAAATTATTAGAATAAAAATGTTAATTCAAGGTGTCAGCTACCTCCATGCAAAATTTTATAAAAATTGGTCCAGCCGTTTGAGCGTAAAGGAGGAACAAACATATAAACACACACACACTCACACACTCACCAACTTTCGCCTTTATAATATTAGTGTGATTATACCGTCTTGCACGATAACGTAGCTTCTACGTTTTATTGTTAGACTACGTCGTAGCACGTTGCTATGGCGTAGTGATGTGCTACGGCGTAGAGAGCTGCTACGCCAATAACACTATTGTAGTCGCAAAGCTGCTTTAGTTTTACTAAAATATGTCATTATGTCATAATTATCGTTCCATGTTGATGAAGCCTGGTTGACTCACGGTGAATGCTTGAGGCACATTGCAAATTTCGTTTGTCAAATAACATGAGTGTGTACCACATGACGGGTGTGACGTCCGACCCATCCTGCCGGTCCGCCGGTGCGATAGCGAGCTGCAGCGGCGCGCCCACTGCCTCCACCCACACATCCAGCATGATCGGCTCCACGTCCTGGATCTATACAATGATATAGAAGTTATGATTGAGGTATATAAGTGAAACAAACGTGTAGTTAGTGACCCGGTTCATCCAACACATCTATGACAATCCTCCTGCTATACCAGCCGGCCATATGTAGGTAATTTGACAATGATAGTTGACACAGGCATACCTTACATAACAATAGTCACTTATGCTTTGGTTTCCAAAGAAAGCGATGAGCGGTCACACTATAATGGCTGTCCAAATACGGAGCGTTTTTTGACACCTTATTGCTAAATACTCGTGAAAGTGACAGTGTTTTATGACGGCCGTTCTAATAATGACGGAACCGCCTTCCTAGGAAACCAAAGCGTAATACACATTACTGAATGGTTCTCGCGCCAGCACCAGCCTACTGCAATGAATATTGAGAGGGAGAGATCAGATTTAGGAAGTCAATTACGTAGTCCAGTCTTTCTCAAAGTGGGCGATAATGCCCCCTTCTGGGCGCTGGAGGCCTAGAGCGGGGCGGTAAGGAACCCAGAAAAAAACGGAGGGTGTTGAAGTGGTTCAGGGGGGCGATGGCTGATTTGTTTCATCTACTTAATATTTTAATATTTAGTGACATTAAAATCTACCTACTACCTACACAACATCGATTATTTAGATCATATTTCTGCCCTGTTTGATTGTATAAAAACTAAAAATATGAGAGATAGCTTTCGTAGGATAGACCGTGAGCAAACAAGTTTGAACTAGTTTTTGTTAAATAACGCGATTTATGCAATCCTGTATCAATCGGCTGGTTCCGATGCCGATTGTTTATGAATCTATCATTTAAAGAGCTTTTTCGGATTTTATTCACTGCTTTGATGACATGTTGCAGTGATTGAAACAGTCTTTCACATAAATTTCTTGCAACCAAATGTCGATGAACGACGCAATGTACTGCGAACACATCTGGAATTTTGCTTTTTAAGTACAATCTGTTTGACTCTGTGATAGAGTTCTTGGAAAACAAAGACACAGAATTGCGCGACAACCTCATCACATCATTGAATGATATCGCGTACATGACAGACCTGTATAAATTATTTAATGATATAAATCTCCAACTTCAAGGCGATGACTTGAACAAAAAATGTCGTTACTGCTTTCACAGCCAAACTGCTGTTACTCAAGAAGAATATCGGCAGACGTGAGTTCCACAATTTTCCCAATTTATCAGTATCCTGCAACAACGATGACTTGGTTGCCTACTGCCAACATTTGAAAAACCTCCACAGTGATTTCATAGATCGATTTCAGGCCATTTTCAAATTGGAAATAGTAGACTGGGTGGTGGATCCTTTTTCAAATGTCAACACAGCAATATCATCCCAGCTGGAAGAAGAACTCATAGAACTGACAATGAACGAGGAAATAAAAATCAAATTAAAAAATGTCTACCTAGAATTTTGGCTACAAATGCCAATACCGCAATTGTACCCTGGATTGTGGTCGATCAGCGATTTTTGATAGCATTCCCATCGTCATATTTCTATGAACGTGGATTTAGTGCTGTGGCAACGCTGCTTATTAAATTAATGTCAAAGTGGTTTTTAAGATGTGGTAAAGTAAAAAAAAAAATAGGGTGCCCTGAAAAATAATTGATTTCCAAAATGGGCGGCAGATGAAATAAGTTTTGGAACCTCTGACGTAGTCAAACATTTAGCTCGCGACACACCAGCAAGTTTTACTATTAATCCTTCGCGCGTCCAATTAGCAGACACAATAGAATTTTATTGTTATTATTATCCAATGGTGTAACGGTGACGTTTGAGAGGTTAAACTCTGCATAGTTATGGTTTAATCTGTGGAACAACTTGGGAAATAATTTGTATGGAACGGTTCTTGGAAACAGCGGTGACAAAAATCTAAAAGATTTTCTTTGTTAATAAATAATATCACTGAGTGCGTTCAGTAAGTAGGAGCAATGCCAAGAGTCTTCAGTAGACTATTTCAGCGAGGCATGATCTGTGCACGGGACTCGATTAGTGGGTGAAACTAGATTCCCTCGAAGATTTCTCCATCAGCGACGGCCGCACTGATCTCGCCTTTACATCGATTTGAATATCCAACAGCAGTAAATCTATTGTATTTCTTTTATTGGCAATAACAGCTTAGCAATTAAATAGCAATTCATAGACAATGCCTATTTACACATGAACCTCTTTAGTACAGTCAGCATCAAAAGTTGATGACCAAATTTAGATTTTCAAAATCGCTGTACACCGTATTATACCTAAATCGCTCAACATGACAAGCGCCAGAAATGAATGATTATCATAAAAGGGCATAAGTAGGTGACCATCACTTTTCAAAAGTCGCTAAACAAAGTTATAGTAAAAATAGCATAATATTCTTCGTCTCTAAAGTCTCTGAACAAATTTTCGACAAAAGTAGCATACCGTCGTTTATCTCTAAAGTCCCTGCCATTCCATTCCATTCCATTCCATTTGGATAAAATTTGGAACAAAACAATTTGGATGATGTGATAATCTCATATTATTCATAGTATATTAAAAACATCTTCTCATTGTTACATCCTGTATAATCTCAAAATACATAATAGCTATTTATTCACCAAGGGGAGTAATCTGTACTTACCCTCGAGTGATAGGTATATACTGCTTTATACTACACTTGTGGAGTTGTTGTTAATAAATTGCTATCATTGTCACTGGAATCACTTTTACACATTTTAACTTGTGATTTACACCGCCAAACTTTAAACTTTACCAAGAAAATTGTTTCTACAAAATACGTCAACCAACAAAATAAGTCTTTTTTTTTCTTTAAATTTTAGCGCGTCAAACAGTTTTCGCGCCAAAAGACGTTAAGCCGCGTCTCCACTAGAGCCGCGCGGCATACGAGGCCGAGCCGCGCAGCTCTAGTGGGGACGCGGCTTAACGTCTTTTGTGATTTGTTGTGATCAACAACACTCAACGACACCCAAAACACTAAAAACAATCAAAACACTCAAAAGACTCAACAACACTCAACAACACTCAACAACACTCGACAATACTCAACAACACTCAACAACACTCAACAACACTCAACAACACTCGACAACACTGAACAACACTCAACAACACTCAACAACACAACAACACTCGACAACACTCGACAACACTCAATAACAACAACACTCAACAACATTCAACAACACTCGAAAACACTCAACAACACTCAACAACACTCAAAACCCTCAAAACACTCAAACCACTCAACAACACTCAACAACACTCAACAACACTCAACAACATTCAAAACACTCAACAACACAATAACACTCAAAAACACAAAAACACTGTATAATGCTTTCTGTCTCATTTTCTCCCACGTTAAATCTTATGTCTCTTTTTATTGTCGCTTTTTCGTTTCATAAAATTTCAAGTCACAACGATGCTAAAGAAGTTTTCACTTCAAAAACAAAACGCGTTAGTAATGAACGCATTACTGCCCTGATTTTCAGGGCAGTAATGAAATTCCATACAATATAACTGCCTAGATTTATGAGAAGGTTTAATGAACAGCTTTCAAGCCTTTTAGTGGGGTAGTATTGGTACACTTACTATGCAAGTGTAGTATAAAATAAAATAACTTACAGCAACTCCCATTTCTCTAGCTATTTCGGCAACAGAAGGTCCTTCTTCTCGTAATATCACTATTCTGTGACGTTCATGTGCAGTAATATGAACATTTAATGGCATTATAATGTTTGTCACTAAAGCGCAATTGATAACTAATACAATATTCATAGATGATAAATAATTGCAACCGCAATGGTCTACATCCGATACAAAGTGATAATTAAGTAGAAATATTATTTTTACATTCAAGGATAAACAGTTTTTCAAATACCCACAACTATGTTTCCCAAAGAATTGAATTAAAACGGAATTTGTGTGAATTTTGAAAATGAGTCTTATATGTATACACATTAGGTTCTAATTCAGTCGTACTATAAAAATCATAAACTAAGTCAACGGTATGAACTTGAACAGAATCTTTGTGATTTTTGGAAATGAGTCTTATTGCTTTACGAATAAGGTTACTATTCAATCGTAATATAGATAGCTTAGATGACGTCGACGGAATAATTTTTAAGCGGAATATATGCTTATATTTATAATCGTGCTTGCCGCTTGAACACCCACTTCTAATATTTCTCATTGATACTATGAAAAAAAAAAACAAATTATTTTGGAAAGTTACATTCGAAATTTACATCCATTATTTTTTTTACATGATTTAGTTTGGATAGGACAAGATTGGATTTATAACTTTGAAGATAGTAACGAGCACTTTTTTAGTTTGCAGTTCAGCTACTTTTGATAGTATAAGTTTACATGCTACGTATCCGAAACAAAGTAATGTTCAGTAACTTTTGTTATTTATGATGTTCAGTTATTTTTGGACGTTGCCGTGATTACACTAGATAACTAAAACCAGCATTTTATATTGTTCAGTGACTTTTGGAAAACTGAATGTTATGATGTTTTCGGATATGATCAGCAATTTTTGACAAAATGGTATTCAGTGACCTTTGACGAGTAGTGTTCAGTTAATTTTGAACTTTAATGATGTTCATTCAATACTGGCGCCCTACCTTGTTGAGCGATTTATGGGTGATATAGTGTACAGTAATTTTGAAAATCTGAATTTGATCATCGACTTTTGATGCTGACTGTACCACTAAGAGCAAGTTCAGCCATTTATTTTGACCTTCGAAAATATATTGGTAGTAGTTAGCCCGTGACTAAATAATAACAGCCACACAGGTCGATCGATCAGGTTAAGCTACGCTTGCCGCGGTTGGTCTGTGGATGGGTGACCATCTTTACATGCCGTGACCCCTCCGTGCCTCGGAAAGCACGTTAAGCCGTTGGTCCCAGTTGTCATTCGTGGATCTTTGCCAGTCGTTACGGGTAGTCAGAAGCCCGAAAGTCTCACACCAGTCTTACCAAGGGGTATCGAATTACGCAGCAGCTGGGTTGTGGAGGTCAGATAGGCAGGCGCTCCATGTAAAATACTGGTATTCAGCTGCATCCGGTTAGACTGGCAGCCGACCCCAACATAGTTGGGAAAGGGCTAGGCATATGATGATCGCTACAATCGCTGATCTGAACATTCTGAACAACATTAAACAAAGTAAAACACTGCATCCTCAGCAAATTAATAAATTAAAAGGATGTTGAAAACGTGAGTGTGACGGATTACTCTCGGAGACAGCACACTGCGGGATGTTACTTGGCGGCGCGGCAGGTGCAGGATCATAATATTCTGCCGTTTCCGGCGTACAAATATGGTTTCTATAGCTATTTATTCACCAAGGGGAGTAATCTGTACTTACCCTCGAGTGATATATACTGCTTTATACTACACTTGTGGAGTTTTGTTAATAAATTGCTATCATTGTCACTGGAATCACTTATTTTAACTTGTGATTTACACCGCCAAACTTTAAACTTTACCAAGAAAATTGTTTCTACAAAATACGTCAACCAACAAAATAAGTCTTTTTTTTTTCTTTAAATTTTAGCGCGTCATACAGTTTTCGCGCCAAAAGACGTTAAGCCGCGTCCCCACTAGAGCCGCGCGGCACGCGAGGCCGAGCCGCGCGGCTCTGGTGGGGACGCGGCTTAACATCTTTTGTGATTTGTTGTGATCAACAACACTCAACAACACCCAAAACACTCAACAACACTCAACAACACTCATCAACACTCAACAACACTCAACAACACTCAATAACACTCAACAAAACTCAACAACACTCAACCACACTCAACAACACTCAACAACACTCAACATCACTCAACAACACTCAACAACACTCAATAACACTCAACAAAACTCAACAACACTCAACAACACTCAACCACACTCAACAACACTCAACATCACTCAACAACACTCAACAACACTCAACAACCCTCAACAACCCTCAACAACACTCAACAACACTCAACCACACTCAACAACACTCAACAACACTCAACAACACTCAACAACACTCAACAACACTCAACAACACTCAACATTACTCAACAACACTCAACAACACTCAACAACACTCAACATCACTCAACATTACTCAACAACACTCAACAACACTCAACAACACTCAACAACCCTCAACAACACTCAACAACACTCAACAACACTCAACAACCCTCAACAACACTCAACAACACTCAACAACACTCAACAACCCTCAACAACACTCAACAACACTCAACAACACTCAACAACACTCAACAACCCTCAACAACACTCAATACACTCAACAACACTCAATAACACTCAAAAACACAACAACACTGTATAATGCTTTCTGCCTCATTTTCTCCCACGTTAAATCTTGTCTCTTTTTACTGTCGCTTTTTCATTTCATAAAATTTCAAGTCACAACGATGCTAAAGAAGTTTTCACTTCAAAAACAAAACGCGTTAGTAATGAACGCATTACTGCCCTGATTTTCAGGGCAGTAATGAAATTCCATACAATATAACTGCCTAGATTTTTGAGAAGGTTTAATGAACAGCTTTCAAGCCTTTTAGTGGGGTAGTATTGGTACACTTACTAAGCAAGTGTAGTATAAAAATAATTATGGGGCATCATTGCATTAAAATTAAATTATAGTCATTAGAATTAGAATTACAAATAATTTAAATATATTGAACAATCGCTGTAAAAGATAATAATTATATAAGTCAAAAATTAAATAAGGTCAAGGAGACAGAGTATGATTTATGAGTAATAATGTCAAATATTTAGGGTAATTTTTCATTCATAAAATCTTCAGTTGAGTAATAGCATTTGTTTAAAAGAAAGTTAAATAATTTACATTTAAATGTTATGAGGCTGAGAGTTTTGAAGCCATCAGGTAATTTGTTATAAACAGTAATGGACATGCAGTATACATTATTAGAAAACAATTTAATTCTACGCCTAGGAACATTAAGCATATGCACTTTGCGGCTGGGTCTGGATACAACATCATTAAATAAGTCAAATTCATGTCTATTTTGGTGTACGAAGATACAAATTTCAAAAATGTATAATGCTGGATGTGGCAGTATTTTAAGTTTTTTAAATAATGGAACATAACTATCCAGTGGGTGCGCTCCACAAATTGAGTGTACGCATTTTTTCTGAGGAAACACTCTTTTAAGTTCAACCGAATTACCCCACATTATAATGCCATAGCACAAAATTGATGAAACATAGCCATGGTATACACATAGTGCCGCATCAACACTAGCCACAAGTGTTAGTTTATATAAAACAAATACAAATCTATCTATCTATCTTCTTACATAGATTATCAATATGAGATTTCCAGTTACAGTTTTTGTCAATTATTATCCCCAAGAATTTTACGTAATCGTCCTCTTCTATTGTCTCATTTCCATATTGTATTTTAAGCCGTGGACGCGTACTGATGTCTGGAATTGTATCATTTTTGTTTTGTTAATATTAATATGAAGATAATTGTGTTCAAGCCATGACTTATGTTTCGGCAGTCGGGATTTTAGTTAAAAAAATATTTATTTATTACAATATTAATTTAATTATAAAAATACAGGATATTAAGCCGGTGGCTGATACGAGACTGAATACAATGCAAAGAAAAATAATTCTATTGAATTTCCGGTAAATGCATAGTTGCAATACGACGCATGCTGACGGTGGCTGCATGCTCAGCGTAAACGCGTGTTACGATGAGTTAACTCCTCCCTCCATAAGATAGAAGCAACTCTTGCTTCTGGCGGCGTCCGCGCTGCCCTTGGTGTCTTCCGGGATGCCCTTGGTGTCTTCCGGGATGTTCTTAGTTTTCCATTGATACAGCTTCCAGGATGCTGCTGCGATCAGTAGGATATATAGGATGATTGTGGTCCAGCTAGGTGTAGCTGCTATGATTGTCCAATTGTCTTCTTCTGGAATGGATATGTCGCCTGCCTTATTGATCAGTTCATGGATGCTGTCTAGTGAGACGTCTTCTAATTGGAGTTCGTATTGTATTGATTGTACTGGGACTTGATGCTGCTCAGGTAACGGTATGACCTCGTTGATGACGACCGTGTCAGTGTGAGATCGCAGTGTCCTGTTCATGATATTCATCTGGCAGTCTTCTGTTAGTGTAACGAGATGAATTCCAGATAGCTTCTTGTAGTCTGTCTTGGTGTTGCATTGTGTTTTGGTGACTTCGTCTTCTCTGAGTACTAGTAGCCAGTTGTTATCTCCGATCTTCTGAACTTTTCCTCTTCTTAAGTTCATCTTAGCGTGAGTGCAGTTAGCTGGGCGATGCTGAATGAGTGATAGTATGCAGTCATCTGTGTCTTCGATTCTTCTGGTGTCGAGGAGCTTGCAGAGCTGGGTGTTGTCGGTCAGTGGCTGACAGTCTTCTTCCAAGTAAGCGTACTCATCGTTACCAAGTGCTAGGTATTTGGATTTAGGGATGATAGTAAGGTTATTTTTATTCGGGACTGAATAAAGGTGGATAAGGTCATATGTTTTTGGGCTAATTGAGGGGATTTCGAGAATAAAATTAACCGAGTGTTCTGTACTGTAAGCTTTAACTTTAATTGACTTCTCTATCCTGTATATGTTACTAACACTAATACTAGCTACTGGCTTAAACAAAAGCGTATTTTCTAAGTTTCTCAGCTCTTTTATTAGATTCTGAGGGCTTATAATACTAGGATGCATGGTGCCCATCTGAGCAAAAGTCATAGCATCTTCTAATAACATTAATCTATCTAAAATTATCTGTAAACTAAAATCTATCTGTACGTAAATATCTAAGAAATGTAACTGGTTAGATAAGTCGTTGGAATTATTAGTAATATTTTGTAATAAACTTGCTAGATGTTTCTGATTATTATTTAATTTTGTTAATTGTTTACTGAACTCATCTATTGTATTATGAGCTAATATTAAAGATTTTCTTTGTGAATCCTGAACGTTTTTAACTCTGTTTTTAATATTTACAATTTCCTCTTCGAATTTAGCTGCATCTGCATGGTCTAGGTTACCAGTGATAGACTTAACGACAGTACCTAATCCATCTATAAGACCGCGTCGCTTTCTAACTTGTGGCTTTAAAAACATAATCTTCTGACTTATAATACTAAGGCTATATTCTATTTGATTCCTATATGTTTTATGTAACTCTCCAGATGCTGTATTCTCAGCGTTTTTCGTGCTTGCAAATAGAGACATTAATAGGATAGATGTAAAGTGCAGATCGGTAATGTTGTAAACGCAAGCAAGGCTAAAGTAGTTGTCTTGTTTAAAGAGTTGACCTTGTTTAAGGAGGAGGATCCCATTGTCGTTGTCTACATGGGCAATGGTTACGGTTGCTGTTGTGTTGAGCACGACGGCTCCTGCGATGAAGGTCCTGCAACAAGATGAGGCCTCCGTAGTAGCTTGAAGTGAACCCTAATGGACTTAGAATTTGGATGATTACCTATTATTTCGGCCACGTTATTTGGGTGAAGGTGTATAATCTTGTATGGTCCTTTGAAGACTGGCTTGGTTTTGTCGCTGCGTGCTGACTTTGCTACCTGTTTATAGACAGTTTCACCTACCTTGAATTTAATTTCTTCTGCTTCTTGGTTACGTTTCGCAATCACCTGCTCCTTGTTTTTGGACATTTGTGCAGCGATGCACTCTTGAACGGCCTCTGCATTGGCGCGATGCTTAATAACATAGTCCTGGTAAAATTCTTTTGGGTAGTATAACTCTAATGGGTTTCTGGATGCTGTGTGTCCGAATAATAACTCATGGGGTGTATAATCTGTTGCCGAATGGATAGCGTTGTTGTATGCTATTATAGAGTACTTCATGATTAGCTGTATAGGGTCATCTTTGTTGGTCATTCTTTGTATCCTAATCATTTCAGCAAGGGTAGAGTGCAAACGTTCAATAGGGGAGTTAGAATTAGGATTATAGGGCGTCGTAAAGTGTATATGGATGTTATGTAGTGCGCATATTTATTTGATAACGTCGTTGTCGAATTTGGTATCTGAGTCTGTAGTTATTTTATCCGGTAACCCTAACACTGAGAAAACGTTTAGCAATGCTTCAGCTATATGGACACTGCTGCATGCTGTTAGTTGGACCGCCTGGGCGTATTTAGAGAAGTTATCAATGACTGTAAGGAACGTTGCGCCTCCGGTTGAATATAGGTCCATAAATATGTGTTCCATCGGTTTGCGAGGTGTATTGGTTACAGCTAAAGGTGGTTTGAGAGGGTTGCGTTCGTATTTAGATTTTAAACAAATGTCGCATTGATTAACGAAGCTTTGAATGGTGAGGAGCATGTTTGGCCAGTGATAATTTCTGTGCAACTGCTTGTACGTCTCCTGAATACCACGGTGAACAGTCTTGCCTTCGTGATATTTCTTAATCAACTCTTTTTGTTCGGGTTTGTTTTCTACTAGGGTTACGCGTGTTGTGCATTTAAGTAGCTTAGGACCTCTTTCGTTAAATATTGTTGTGTAAACTCTAGAAAAGGCATGGTATAGTTCTTCATTATAAAAGTAACAATGAAATACACGGTCAGCGATGGTATGTTCTTTAAGGAATCTAATTATCTCAGACTCTGTGTTATTTACTGGGATAAAAACATCTTTTATAACTACTTTTGAATTAGTCGATCTGTTATCTGCTCTATACGTAGACCCGGGCGTTGACCTAACATGGAACTGTTTCAACTGCCTATCAATAGCGTCCGCAATTATGGGTATGCCTCTAGTTTCGTTGTCAGGCTGTGTATGTCTCGTTGACACTAATTCAGGTTCAGCTGACACTATACTCATACTATCTGTACCTATCTGAGATTCGGGGATGCTGGGGTTTTGTGATTGTATAATATTTTCATCGGGTGCTACTGGGTTTATTTGATTTTCGGCTTCCCTACGTGCGTTTTCGAATATTCTATTGATTATCTCATCGTCCTCATTATCATCTAAATTAACAGCTAGAGAGTCTACACTGCCATGGAAGATTTTAACACGTGATAGAGCGTCTGCATTAGTATTTTGACGACCCTTCTTGTATACAACCTTATAATCGTATTCCGAGAGTTTTAAACGCCATCTGGTCAATTTAGAGTTAGGATCTTTTAATGACATTAGCCAGGTGAGAGGCCTGTGGTCCGTGTAGATGATAAACTTTCTACCGTAAAGATAGGGTCTGAAGTATTTAATTGCCCACACTATGGCAAGTAACTCCTTTTCTATTGTAGAGTAACGAGATTCGGTATCTGATAGTGTTCGGGACGCAAATGCTACTGGTTTATCAGATCCTACTATTCCTTGGGATAGTACCGCACCTAATGCTACATCTGAAGCATCGGTGGTGAGGATGAAGGGCTCATCAAAATTCGGGTACTGTAGTATTGGGGCATTCGTTATAATTTGTTTACACTTATTGAAAGCTTCCAAGAAATCCGGGGAGTGTATGACTTTACTGTTTTTCTTAAGACAAAGGGTCATTGGCTTTGTAAGTCTGGCGAAATCTTTTATGAATTTTCTGTAATATCCAACTAAACCTAAGAAGGCTTTTATTTCCTTTTGAGACTTAGGTAGGGGGAAGTTAAGTACGGCTTTTATCTTGTCTTTGTTTGGTTTTAAACCTTCATCAGTTAGTTCGTGTCCTAGGAAGTTAACCTGTTTTTGTAGGAACTGTGATTTGTCTAACTGGATCTTTAGATTATGTGTTTTGAATCGATCGAATACTTGTTTTAATTTTTCCATGTGTTGCTGCAATGATGTAGATATTATTATTACGTCATCTAAGTAGGTGTATACATTATCTATGCCTCTTAATATATGATCCATTAGTCTTTGAAACGTACTTGGTGCATTTTTAAGTCCAAAAGGCATTCTAAGAAACTCATAATGCCCTCGTTCAGTGGTAAATGCGGTTTTTTCAATATCATTAGGGTGCATCTCCACTTGGTGGTAACCACTAGCAAGGTCTAGGGTTGTGAAATATTGCGCTCGGCCTAATCTATCTAGTATGTCGTGTATGTTTGGTAAGGGGTATTTATCTTCAACGATACGATCGTTCAGTCGTCTGTAATCAATTACCAGTCTCCATTTCGCTTTGCCTGCGGAATCGGGCTTTTTGGGTACGATATGCACGGGGCATGACCAAGGAGATATGCTCTCTCGAACGATACCTTGCTGAAGGAGTTTATCTACTTGTTTACGAATTTCTTCGCGTTGTTGAGGAGCTTGTTTGTAACTACGTAAGAAAACTGGTGTATTACCGCTTAATCTGAGCTCATGTTTAACAGCGTGTGTAAAAGTGAGTGGTATATCTTCTGCATAGAACAAGTCTCTATACTGATAACATAACCGGGTTATTTTGCGCCTTTCTTCCTCGTTCAAATGATCTGTACGGATTTTCTGAAGGTTTTCTTTTAATATTTGATCGATGTTATTTTTAGCCTGTATGGTATTAATATCGTGATTATTACTTTTCTTGATGTTGGAAAATTCCTCTAATTCAATTAACGGGTTAAACGGGATACACTGCTTTTGATCGCTATGGTTAATTACCGATGTTTGAAATGAACCGTTTGTAACGTTAACTATAGCTGCTGGGGACGTTAAACCATCTGACCAGATGAAATCGTCGTGAAGGTATTGTCCATCTAAGTAGTTGGTTCTTACTTTGACTATCTTTTCGCATCTAGGTTCGATAGTTATCTTTTGGGGTGGGGAACTAAAGTGTATTGGTATTTCCGCTGTAGATGTACGTAAAACATTATTATTTAAATCAATGTTACTCTTTAGTTTTTGCAGAAGGTCAATTCCGATAAGACCTTTATATTTAGGGTCGAAGTCGAATATTAAAAACTTATGTGTTATATCGCTATTAAACGCGGGAGGTAAGGGAAGGTAAACTACCTTATCGTGAACTGATGAACTGTGTGCCGTATTAATTTGAAAGGGTTCTGTTTCTGCGCAGTACTCGAATATAGTGCCTGCAATTACGTCATTTGCTATAGTTGAATGACTGGCCCCTGTATCTAATAGAAACTTACCGTCGAACTCTGGTAGTATTATGTACGGTAAATAATTTTTGGTCTGGAAATTTATTGAAACTAGGTCTGGTTGTCTCGGTTGGTGTCCAAGGTAAAATCCTGGTCACCGCCTACCTGTTGTTCGTCCATGGTTGCATTCGGCTCGACCGATATGCCGTTATCGTCTATGACGCTGTTATAAAGCCCCATATCACTAGGTGGTTGATCTTGAGCGGCCATCTGAATCGGTATGTAGAACAACTGCTGAGCAAACTGTGGGTTTTCTGGCTTACCTGCCGTACGCATTGTGACGTCCGATGATACTGGTGTGGGAACTGGTGGTTTTGGAATGTTAGGTTGATTCCTAAAGTTATTTGAACCATTTGGTCTAAAGTTACCTGATGCTGGTTTGTTCTTCCAGGGCAACACGGATTGTATCCATTGTTGACGCTGTTCGGGGGTCATATTATTTTGTTGAGGTACAAAGTTTTGTGGAGGAATAATAAAGCCAGGTACAAATGGGTTTACTGTATTACGGATGGGATTATTATGGCCTGGTTGTTTAGATAACTCCTTTGGCTTTGCTTGTGACGTTGAAGGATTATTATTAATGTAATTAGCTCTATTATATGAAAGCCTAGCTTCCTCTTGTCTAGCCGCGATTATAGCTGCTTCAAAGTTGTCTGGCTTGGCGATTCGAACGCCCAACGAGACGTGGAAATCTAACTGATTTATATACTGCTCAATAACCATCTTTTCGTAATACGATTTATTACCATGCTCTCCTACGGAATACAGAGTATCCAACAGCTCACGGAGGCGTTTGCCGAAGCTTTCAGCGTCTTCTGCCTTAGACTTTCGTACTCGCGTAAGCTCCTGCATTACTTGTATTTCGTTTCGTGGTTCGCCAAGGCGCCTAGTTAACGCGTTCTTAATTGATAGCCAAGAGTCCAAGTAGTCTTCGTACGCTATTGCGTCTACGGCTGGACCACTGAGCCTACTTTTAATTAAACAGATGAATGCTGGATGCGAGCGATCTGCCTCAGAGGTTAACAGTAATAGGTTTTCTACTTCTCTAATGTAATAATTAAGTAATTTAGGATTGCCATCATATCTTGGCATTAGATCCGCGATTAGTTTGTATGGTTTATAGTTGGCATCATAATCCCTGAGCGACATTGTTTTTCTGAAGCTTGCCTGCCTAGTGGCGCTTAGCGTAAAACAATAGAGGTGTCAAATTAAACACTTGGAATTTACTCGTGGGATACTTAACGCTACTTATTATAATTTTGTGGTTGCCTACTGCGATTTTAGCTTATAGACAGACACACATAGATTAATAAAAAAATACACAAATTAGAATAAGGCAGGAAATAGAGCAAGGACACTTGGTAAATAAGAGCACTTACCAAAGCTGCCACTGCATCTCCTGTCGAGTCGAGTCTCAGTCAACGCAGCTTCCTCCAATTCTCCGGAGAATTATCCCGATGACCGTAGAGGTGTCCGACCGCGCGATAGGTTCTTTGTAGATCACGAAAGAACGATTTGAGAACCGTCGCTCATAAGATGAAGAGTTTGATTCGATCTTAGAACGTCGCGATCCTACCGGCTGCGCCACTTATGTTTCGGCGGTCGGGATTTTAGTTAAAAAAATATTTATTTCAAGTTCAATCCGAACCGACTAGACTTTCTATCTAGTGTAAATTTGATTGAATAGAATTAAAAATATTAGGTACTGGTGTACTTAATATTCGACCTAATTGTATAGCTTTTTGTAAAAATAAACAATTATTTGGAAAGAACAATATTGACATAAACGTTAAAACTATAGTTTCCGATTTAAATCTAATTAATGAAACCTGTTGTAATCTGGAAATGTTTAATATATCAAAGCCCAATTTGTTATTCTCTAAATTATCAAATATAGACTTAGAAAAACTACCTAGTGTTATCAACAACCAAATGTTATCAGATGTCGACAAAATTATTAATAATCCTAGTCCTAACCTAATTGAATATATTTCTCACTATCCACTTTAACTTACCTTGTAATCATCTTAATTTTAATTTTCATTAGTTACAAACTTTGTAAGAAGTTTGGAAAATATTCTGGCTGTAAAACAAAACCTAAATTACAAAGCGATAACACCTTAGATAACGATTTAGAACCTGAAATAATTCCTCTTCCAAGGTTAAGAATAAACTCGTAACTTTCCACGAAAACCGTAAAGTTCCTCTTAAAGGGGGGTTGTTACATCCCTAGAATACACACTTAAGTGCCTAGTCAGCACCCCATCATCATTTCCTTTCTAGACTTGGTAGATTAGTCAGGCCATAGCGTCAGTTCGGGTTCAGACTCCTACCAGATAGGTCGCAAGTCAGAATATTGACCAAGTTTCCATTTAATTAATGTAATTGTGCCTTTCAAGAAATATAATTAATCACTATTCAAATAATCGTTTTTTTTTAAAGGCTTTTCTAAAGCCCATACTAACAGAACGTATACTTTCATAGCAGGTCAATGACCTGAACGAGGACTATACGTTTTGTTATAATCACGTTTAGGACGCGACTGCTTGAGCGTGGAGTCCTGCCTCTGGTAGGTGAGGGTTTCCATTAGAAATTTTTATTTTTCAGTAGCAATCTGAAGTTTTGATTGATGTCCGCCCTAGGGGCGACCTTATTTGCCATCTACCAAGAGTCTGTTTGAGGACCATATAATAGGCTACATCATAGTTCTTAAAAATAACTGACGAAATATGTGTGTAGTAGACTCCTCGCCCAACAATTCGGGTAATGCAGGAGTGGTGTCAAGTATAACTGTTGACGATTGTACGTCGACTGCTTAGCTGCAGGAGCGAATAAATAAAAGACTTGGACTGAATACAATTTTTTTATCAACCGCCAACCAACCTTCTGCACATGGCTCCTCGTGTCAACCGCCGACCAACCTTCCGCACATGGCTCCTCATGTCAACCGCTGACCAAACTCCTGCCCATGGCTCCTCATGTCAACCGCTGACCAACCTCCTGCACATGGCTCCTCATATCAACCACCGACCAACCTTCTGCACATGGCTCCTCATGTCAACCGCTGATCAAACTCCTACTCATGGCTTCTCATGTCACCCGCTGACCAACCTCCTGCACATGGCTCCTCATATCAACCGCCGACCAACCTTCTGCACATGGCTCCTAATGTCAACCGCTGACCAAACTCCTGCCCATGGCTCCTCGTGTCAACCGCTGACCAACCTGCTGCACATGGCTTCTCATATCAACCGCCGACCAACCTTCTGCACATGGCTCCTCATGTCAACCGCTGACCAAACTCCTGCCCATGGCTCCTCATATCAACCGCCGACCAACCTTCTGCACATGGCTTCTCATGTCAACCGCCGACCAACCTCCTGTACATGGGTCCTCGTATCAACCGCCGACCAACCTTCTAAACATAGTTCCTCATATCAACCGCCAACCAACCTCCTGTACATGGGTCCTCGTAATGTCCGCTATGGTGTTAGGGGCTAGGGTTAAGTAACAAGACAGTACAGCAGTTACATTTCTACAATATTTGACTCATCAAACCTCAGTTTCCTATTAGTTTCGTTGAAAATGAAATATTTATGGAGTAGTACGTATTGTAAAAGGCAAAAGGTTTCAAATAAGTCATAAGGTGCAATAATATAATTGAGTAGTTGTGAGTGGTCGTGCACAAGGAACTAACTCAGGGGTTATTTTGTACACTTGAACTAGCAGTCTTAGGTACAGTACACATACACATCATTAATAGGGCACAACGAGTTTAAAAAAGTTCTAGCACACTGCACAAAGGAGTGTTATTTCTGTCATTCATACATACATACCTAAATAACCGTCTCTTTCTAAAGTTGGATGGATCATATTCATAGCCGCAGCAACCGCTACTCGAGTAGGTGTAACTGCTACGAGGATAGTTTGGCGCTCCAATGACGTTAAAAGGGTGGCGCTGTTGGTAAACATTTGTGTAATAAAATTGTTTTTGTGAAATGTGTTAAAAAATCAAGATGAGATTTATGGAGAGTGAATTTGTCCGCTCGCCAAAGATTCTTGTACAGATATAGACTGTTAGGTGTAACGTCACGCATAGTGGCACCTGTATGAGCAGCTGGTCGTGGTAGAGTCCCCAGCAGTCGGCGTACACTTTCAGGGCGAGCGGCACGTGCGCGCGCGCCGCCAGCACTCCGCCCGCCGGCGTGCACGCCAGCGCCACGCCCGGCGCCTCCACGTCACGCGCCCACTGGTCTGTGACAACCACATGTTACGAACACTGAGCACACACGCCACTTAGGGCCTTATCACACTGGCAATTTGCGAGATTCCAGCGAGGCAATGGCTGGAACCACTCTGGCAGAATCGTCAGTATGACAACACTTTTAGGTACCATCTGCACAGGCGAGAGTATCTCGGCGATAGTCTCGCGCCTGTCATCTTAGAAAAGAATAGAATACTCTTTATTATGTACACCATATAAATTACAGACGCAAATATAGAAACTGTACAAAGGGTGACACAATGGGTGATCTTATCGCTAAGAGCAATCTTTTAAAGACAACCTTTGGATGGATTTAAATGGGGAATGACAGACAAATACTTGTAGTCCGTGTCCGTGGTGGTAGTCCGTGGTGTACCATTTACATAATACAATAAATACATACATAAAGTATATTATACTAATCTAAATAAAAATATACATATAATAATAAACATGAAACAGGAGCAAAGAAAATATAATGATGATGTTAAAGGAGAGAGGAAGAGCTTTTTTATCATCTTAAACTTTATGAACCAATCTCCATATGGCGGTGTCATCGCGGCGAGAGTGCGCTGGCCCGGCGAGACTATCGCCGCGATTCTCTCGTGGAGATGGCAATGGCGATGGATTTATTAATCGTGCAACTAACAATAGTAACTATGTAGGTATTTTTGCTACACTCATGAGTTCTCCTGACGATGCTTCACTTCTCTTTTGCAATATCCTCAAACAACAATACCTAATACACAAAAAGCAAACATTGCCAACACCAGCAAATATCATACCGGATACAGTTTCAACAACTGTGCAATTTATTGCACCACAAAACTATTATTACATTGAAGTGGAACTACATACTCTGAACTACTTACTTAACTTTATGAAATAGAAACTAAAGCAAAGCAAATAGAGTTAAGTGGTACGATTGCACACGCTAACGAGGTTTCACTCGAGCCGAGATTAAACTTAGTTCAGAGCGCGGTGCAGTCGGGCCCCTCCCTCCGCCGCCTTTCGCCACCCCCCGGCACACGCGGATGGCTTTATATGCACATATTCATACAGACGGACCGCGGCTGCGACTTAACATTGTAAGCATTCTAATGTATGGAGACATGCATAGCTCGGAACATGTAAAGGCTTCACCTCCTTCCCTCCGCTAAGGTTTAAGCAGTTTTATTGCCTGATTGAATCCGGATGCCCCAGAAAGTGTAGTGTTTTAGTTCGAATCTCAACGTGTTAGACCAACGTGGATGTTCAGAGTGACGGCGGAGCTGGTGTCAGTTTAACGCTAGTTTTCAACCACATGACTGTAAATTATACGTGCACGAGACATTTGGCGTGCCTGAAGTTATATAATACCACTAGCTACTGCCCGCGACTTTGTCCGCATGAAATTTCACCATCGCCCCATTCACCCTCTTCGGAGTGGAATTTCGAAAAACCCTTTCTTAGTGGATATTACCTCTTCACAAAGAACAGATCCTCCAAAATTCATGTCTCGAGGACCAGCGGTTTAGGCTGTGCGTTGGTATAACAGTCAGGACTTTGCATTTTATAATAGATTTTATATACTTATTTAGAATATATAATTAAAAACAAAATTTCATTCCCTTTTAACCCTCTCAAGGGTTGAAATTCTAACAACACCGTTGCGTTAGCTTCCAACCATAAGCCTAGGTAATAAATGTTGTGATTTTTACTTCGATAATAAAGAACTTTCGTAGGGAAAGTTCTTTATTTTCTTCATTTTCTTCAACTTCATCCCCCTTTTTAACCCTTCGGGGGTGGAATTTTCAAAAACGCTGAGACAAATATAAATTAATTTTCAATCGTCAACCTTAACAGCAAAATTTGAAGATCCTAACTTTAAAACTGACGAACGTTCATATAAATTTCCATCCCCTATTTTACCCCTTTAGGGGTCGAATTCTCAAAAATCCTTTCTTAGTGGATTCTCACTCTTCACAAAGAACACACCCTCCAAGTTTCATGTCTCTAGGACCAGCGGTTTGGGCTGTGTGTTGATATATCACCCAGTCAGTCAGTCAGTTAGTTTACCATTTTATATATACTCGTAGATGGGCACATGATGGAAACATTCCACACACATTAAATCGGCTCATTCATTGTGGTAACAACGAATACACCGATTTCCGTAGCAAATAAATCAAATTGCATGCTATTAACCCAAATATGTGATTCTGTCTGTTCTCGAGCGATACGTTCGGCGCGCACCGAGCGTGACCCACTACCACGATATATGTATTTGCAATAAATAACCTCGCTCGTTTTACGAACTATATGTAAATGGCCTCCTGAACCTGCCACGCCACCTACCTGCAATATTACAATAATAACGACGCCTTTCACGGCTCAACAAAAGCCATAATAAATGAATGGAGCAATCACGAGGATCATCTCAATTTGAACATCGTATCGAATGGATCGAGGAGGCACGTGCTACACTCTAGGGCGCGTTTATTTGATGGAAATCTTGTGCTTCTTATAACTGTAGCCCTACGAACTGACGACGACTGCTTCAACACGTTTTATTCAGGGAACGTTAGTATTCAGATTACATTGACATCTGAATATGCAGACGTTACAGGAATATGAAGTAGAACGGTCGATGTAATCAATTTGTGTGCAGTCCACGCGGCGGCGCGGGAGGCAGGCGGTTCTCTCACAGTGATTGCAGGGAGCGTGTAACTCGATACAGCGTGCAGCGTGTCGCTCTCATTGTGTCGCCAACTGGGGCAACTGGCCACTCGGAGTAAGGAACTGGGAACTGACACATAAATCGCTATAACGACATGTTTTCAGAAGCGGAATGATAGTAGGTAGTAAGAGTTTTGTCAACGACGAGTCGACGGTAGGATAACTTATTCATGTTGGGGTTCTGATTTGAACTACAAATGGTTATTCTATTGTGCAATAACCAACACTACCCATAGTACGCCCACGGTGGTTGAAATATGGCTGATGATGACGAGACAAACCTACCTTCTCCCTCATCAGAAGTGGGATTCGTGTCGGTTCAATCGCAAAATCAGAACGAAAGTGATTTGAACCACAAGTGCAAACATGCGAGCAAACCTAAAAACAATAATCGTGTGGATCTGTCCAAGTTCAACCCACCCAGACAAAGCAGGTCAGCGGGATTGTGGTCAGCGGGATTGTCCGAAAGGGTTACCGCTGGCCCGGAACATAAAGGGCGAAGGAAGGAACACGGGTGGGTTTTAGTCAGTAAGAGTCTGACACTCCCTTCCGCTCCACCCAGAGCGGGAGGAGTCATTTGATGATTTCCCATCCTGAAAAAAAAAAAACAGACAAAGCAGATACGAATGCGCGATCTTGGTGCATGTTGTTTTCAGCATAGGCTGTATGCAGAAATACCTTTGCCTATTGACACGCCTGTTGCGCAAACATAACAGTCCACGACAGCTGATTTGTTTTGCTGAAAATTCACTTTAAGGTGGGTGGTAAACTAGTAGCGGCCATCAGTAAGGTGCAAAAAGGAGCAGCATCAACGTGCTTATCGTAAATAGCATACCAAAGGCGTGGAGCTACCAGTGACGTGGAATGACTTTAAGAATCGAGCCAAGCAGCCCCCAGCCGTCAGCGAAGCCCTTCGTGTGCTGCCAGTGCCGGAAATCAGGACTATCGCGGCCCGGTGCACGAGCAGTGGCAGCCATTCGGATGGTAGACAACGTGCTGGATGTAGTGAAGGGTGTCGTTTATCTGCCCTCAGGCACGTTAGAACCTATAGTTGAGCTGTATTATTTTGTTTACGATTCTGGTTCTGAATGCTTGTTAGTACAGGAGAGGTTAAGTGGCAAACGAGTTAATAACGTTATTGCGTTGACCGGTATTAGTCAAACGCGTGTATTCATTCAGCACAGAACAAAACATATGTTGAGTTGCGATTAGCGAGCAACAATTTGAGATTTCATTACTTTCTACCCAACATTTACTTGTGAAGTAATATTATGATAATAAGTGACATATTGAACATAGGCTTTTCAACTAACATGTCTTTTTTTTTTTTTTTTTTTTCAGGATGGGAAATCATCAAATGACTCCTCCCGCTCTGGGTGGAGCGGAAGGGAGTGTCAGACTCTTACTGACTAAAACCCACCCGTGTTCCTTCCTTCGCCCTTTATGTTCCGGGCCAGCGGTAACCCTTTCGGACAATCCCGCTGACCCGGCAGGCTTCGGCCCTGACGGGCCCCTTCCATTGTTGCTGACATCTCTTTGAGGCGCGCGTGGAACACGTACGCGCCGTCCGGCACGGGCCTGGTCCTGATCGGACGGTGAGCTACCCATTACTCTCCGCCCGCAGGCCCGCGCCTACGGTGGCCGGGAGTCGTCGCGCGGCTCCCGACGCCCGGAGCGTCTCCCGCGGCGGCTGGGACGGGAGGCTCTCTCCCTCATCCATCCCGCCGCCTCCTTCGCTAGCATGACTGCTTCGCAGAAGGAGGCGACTGCCCCCCACTCCCTCTCGCCCCGGACCATGGCTCGAACCAGGCCCTGACGCGAGAGGTCGCCGCCGCTGCCGATCGCCTCAACGAGGACACGGCGGTGCTCCGCCCAAGCGGGGCAGACCTCCACCGTGTGCTCCACCGTGTCCTCTGGGCGATCCTGGCAATGGTGACACCCGGGCGTTTCCTCCCGCCTGATTATGTGCAGGAACCTCCCGAAACTTCCATGTCCGGTGAGGACCTGCGTCAGGCGGTAGGTAAGGGCGCCGTGACGCCTCTCTAACCACTCCTCAAAGAGGGGTCTTACCGCCGCTATCGTGGCGTGCCCTGCGCTGGGTTGCGACAGTCGCTCTTTCCATGCCGCCATGAGATCGCGCCGGAGGTCCGTCCGCTCCGCCGCGATTTGCTGCGGAAGCGGAGTTTCCCCCCGGCGTAGTGCCTCCGCGCGCCACTCATACAGGCGCGCGAGGACTATCGCCTCCAGATCCCATGGCGGCAGTCCGGCAAGGAGGCTTGCCGCCTCGCCCGAGATCGTGCGGTAGCCCCGGATCAGCCTTGTGGCTATCACCTTCTGGGGCGCGTTCAAATAATGGGCGGCTCGCCGCCGCAGTGAACGCGCCCACACCGGGGCACCGTATAGGGCCATGGACCGCACGACCCCCGCATAAAGCCTCCGGCAGGAGGCGTTTGGCCCCCTCAGGTTGGGCAGGAGCCGCTTGAAGGCGGCCCCGGCCCGTTCCAGTTTGGGAGCCAAACGTCGGAAGTGCTCAACGAAGTTCCACCGGCTGTCGAGGACGAGACCCAGGTATTTCATCGTCGTCCCGACGCCGATGTGAACCCCTCCTACCGTTAGTTGGGATCCCGATGGTGGCGTGTTCCGGGGCCCATGAAACGACATGGCCTCGGACTTGTGCAATGCCACCTCGAGACCCAACTGCCGGATCCTCTCAACGACTATCGCAACCCCGCGTGTCATCGCGTCGACCGCCGCCTGATGCGACCTCCCCTGCGTCAGGACTAGCGTGTCGTCAGCGTAGCAAACCACGCTGACGCCATCAGGGAGGTCGGCCCGCAGCACCCAGTCGTAACCGATGTCCCACAGGAGCGGCCCCAGAACCGAACCCTGTGGAACACCGCACGACATCTCTCGCCGGTTCCACTCCCCATCGCGACCGGGGTAGCTGACGGCTCTGTCCGTCAGATACGCCCCGACTACTCGACGGAGGTAGGTCGGCACCCGGTGATACCGGAGTGCCTCCCCAATGCAGCCCCAGGGCAGGGTGTTAAACGCGTTGGCGATGTCGAGTGACACCGCCACGACGACCCCACCCCGGGACACCGCGTCCCCCGTCGTGAGGGCTCTTACGCGCATGATGGCATCCACCGTCGAGCGCCCCTTGCGGAAGCCGAACTGGCTGTCCGCGAGATCCGGCCCCGTCCTCACCAGGTGCCCGACGAGGCGGCCCGCAATTACTCTCTCAAAGAGCTTGCCCACCTCGTCGAGCAGCATGATGGGCCGGTATGCGGATGGAGAGTCCGCAGGGCGCCCTGGTTTCTGAATGAGGACCAGCTTCCCCGTCTTCCAACGGAGTGGAAACTGGCCTCTCTCCATACATGCGCTTAAGAGCGCCTCCAGTCGAGGCCCGAGAGCCCTCGAGGCCAGGACCCAGGCTTTACCTGGCAAGCCGTCGGGTCCTGGGGCGGTATTTTTGGCCTTCAGCCTTCCTACCGCCGCTCTCAGATCTTCCCCGGTCACTTCGGGGATGTCGTCGTCGTCTGTGTGGTCCGCTTCGGGCACCGCAAGTGGCGGAGCCATAGGCGGGGGAGTGTGCTCCCCCCGTGAAGGGAACAGAGCGCTCACCACCTCCTCCACAAGCTGGGGGCGGAGACTCTGCGTCAGCGGGGGGGCCCAGGTGCGGAGTTTATTCCGCACCAATTTGTAAGGGCGCCCCCACGGATCTCTGTCCAGAGTCTCCAGCATCTCCTCGCGGGCCGTGTACTTGGCCCGCTGGACAACTAACATGTCTGCGATCGAGTTTTGGAACATGAAAATTTATTCTTGTGATAAATTAAGTTTTAAACTGTTAACAATAACAAGGTTCTATTGGATACGACAAAGGCAACTATAACAACATTTTTGGTTGGCGATTTCGTGTTGTTAGAAAACGAAGAGCGCAATCAGATTATCAGCCAAGTTAGATTGGAAGTTCAGAGGTCCGTTTAAGGTAGTGGAAGTATTGAAAAGTGATCGCTATAAGGTAAAAACTTTAAATTCTACCCGTATTTACAAGTTTAGTATGTTCACGATCGCATACAAAAGATGCCTCTAGTAGTAGTAGAAGTAGTGGTCCTAACGAGTTGAACGTAGAAGATGGTGAGAAGAGTTCCTCCACCGAGTCGTTAGAGCATATACCATGGCTAGGTCGCACTGTACGCACTTGTGTGTAGTCGTAACTGCAACTCACTTGTGAGTTGTTCAGGGAGCGATGGGCAACTGGTGTTGCAGCGGGGACCGGGGTCTCAAAGGAGACTATTGTTGTGTTGGTCTTGTAATGACCTGGGAGTCGTAGACTCTATGTGAAGTGAAGTACATAATATGTTGGTCGTATCACTTGAGGTGATGACGATATGGGTGGCATGAGTGTCACTAGCTGCTGCGGCAGCCGGGCCATGAGCGTTGTATGTGATCTAAGTTGATACAGTACCTTACCAATTATTACTAAGGCTTAGAGGAATCTTTTGTTATCGATGATTGTAATTGTTTTTATTAAATCATTGTTATGTAATGTGTTTCCAAAAAAATGTGGTCAGAATTGGCCGAGTGGAACATACACTGCTGTTGATTTTTTTTGTTTTGGTTTTGGGTTGGTCTTTGTGTAGCCTTCAAATAGGCTTCTGTTACCTTAGCGGAATGTGAGGATACCTTATCGTAGTGAAGGAAGACATTGCTTCGAGGACGCTTTTCGCGAACTTTTTCTAAGACTCTGGGCATGCAAGTGTTGACGTACCAAACTGCAGTCACGTCCTTTGATCTTTAAGCGATACTGTAGTGTAACGTCCTGATTTGCCGAAAAAAGGAGAAACAATTTTTTTACCAATGCTTCGACTTTTCTTAACTTTCGTTGGCAAATCTTCAAACCGAAAGTTCCACTCTGCCGACTAGCTTTTTCTTTCGGGTTAAAAGCAAAACACCCAGGTTTCGTCACCTGTCACGATATTATAGACAGCTAATGACTGTCCTTCGTTAATTTTTTTAACATTTTCATTTTGGACACGCTGTCAGCTGCGACATGGTGCTTCATCAACAAAT
This sequence comes from Luperina nickerlii, assembly GCA_963855955.1. Lineage (NCBI taxonomy): Eukaryota > Metazoa > Arthropoda > Insecta > Lepidoptera > Noctuidae > Luperina > Luperina nickerlii. The sequence goes on along the minus strand of OY979676.1, from coordinate 23,041,890 downwards.
ACCAATTGAAATATCTGGCAACTCTCTTGTTGACTTAAGCCACAACGAAAATAATAAAAAATCATTGAACGAAAATATTCACTAGTTAAATTCATTTTGATAGCGACACACAATTTTCGAAAGGACGTCACAATGAAAAAACAAATGACAGTCTCGCAAATTAAAAAGTAACATGTTCCCAAAGAGTTCCGTTTTCGAATTCCATAATTGTTTCATTCTTTTATTGGTGGCCAGATCCAGAAACTTTCAGTATGTCCTACGTAACGATGATTCATGATTTTCTACCCATTATTTCGAAAATAGCGGTTACGTTTCATTTAACGTTGAACGGTGCCGGCTTCCGTAGTTCTGGGCCAATTGCAGCCCTGCGACGTAGACACCCGCTCTAATGGAGCTAGCGTGAAGGCTTTCACCTAAGGGCGCTGTCACACGAGTACCTACGTCACGAACACTCGCAGAACAAAATAATAAGCTTGACGAAGGTGGACAGCAGGTCATCTCATGCTGTGTACAAAGATGAGTGTGAAAAGATCATTGATCTGTTTGTTGCAATGCCAACATAATCTAACTTAATAAGATGAGTACATAATATATTAGCAAGTTAACGAAAGCTAAACTCGTGATTCACGATACTTATTGAATTCCATTTGACAACGTACACGTAACATAACGAAGCGGGGGTATTAGTATGCTTCCGTTCTGTCCAATCAAGTTTGATTCGAAGCTTAGACATTTTGAACGTTATTTCGTGCAGTAGAGATAATATTTTGCAATCAGAAATTATTAGAAATATGTACCTAAACGATCAGCAGTGAATACGATGTGGTTGTGATCGAACAATGAGATTTGGTTACAAATTGATATTTGTGTTCATAATTATACATAAGTATTTTGCGTCGTTTCTGCTACACATCAGCAGTGCGATTTTGTTACCATCTCACTGTGAAAACTTAGGTGAAGTGAGCGTGGAGTGAGCTGTCAGTGTCATCCCACCAGATACTAGGGATTGACCAAGCATAAATTTACAATCATAATCGAGATTTTAATCATAATTGTTTATGCTAATCCTATTGAAATTGTTATATAATTTCAAAGCTAGGATTTTAGTGGTCAAAATATTAATACTTTTTGGGGGTTTTACAATAAAATAGCAAAACAGAAACTCAGTCAGAATCTCAATGTTGTTTTTGAAGTGAAAACTTCTTTAGCGGCGCTGTGTACTTTTTTTGGAATGGGTAAAAACTTCTAAATTCGCGTCAGGTCACGTGACCCTGATCGAAAATTCGTAAGACGTAAAACGTCAGACGTAAAACGTAAGACGCGCGTTGTTGAGGACAGCGCCATCTATGCACATCGGGAAGAACTACGAGGGCCTCGCGTACTAACGTCAGACGTAAAACTTAAGACGCGCGTTGTTGAGGACAGCGCCATCTATGCACATCGGGAAGAACTACGAGGGCCTCGCGTACTAACTACGTAGTTCATCCAACAACGACGAGATGGCGTTGTAAATCTGAATAAATTCCTTTCACGAGAAGAATAAACCAGTCACTTTGGTCATCATACCTGATTTGCAAAAAACCCTATAAAATAAGGAACACACCTTAACACGCGTGTTTTGTTTATAAGACGATTCACAAAATACACTCGTAATTGTTCAAGTTTTCACTTCTGTCGGCACTACCGGAGTGCCAGTGTTTTTTTTTTCTTTTTCTCCCTAGACTAGTAAGTCTAGTCTAGTCTACAATTGAGCCACCCTAACCCATAATCCAATATATTTTATTTTCATATTCTGCAATAGTCCTGCACAAAGGGGGGTTGTCCTTGGGTGCATTCGCATAGTGCATACAGGGATAATCGTCGTTTGGTGCCTCCTCATCATTTAAAATTGTCTATGGGGCCTCTGCGAGTTGGCTTCGGCCCCTGGTACGCCTTCCAAAGGTCCGGGACGCCAGGGTCCGAGATATGTCAAAGACAAATAAATAAAATACGTAACAATAAATCTTTATTTTCAGACCATATATCCACAATATACAAGTTAGCTAGTTGACACTTACTAAGTTAAACACATTAAATATAAATTATAAAATAAAATTTAAGATATCGCTATTTAAGTCAATTTTCAACAAAACGAATAGCTTAAAGATTCGACGATTGCTTTACAAACCTAAGTTTGATTCCCAACAATTGATATTAATTATTGTGCTACTTTTTTACATTTTTTTATCTCTTCTATATAAAAATGGAATGACGTTTGTTAGTCTCATTAAACCTCGAGAGCGGCTGGACCGATTTGGCTAATTTTGGTTTTGAAATATTTGTAGAAGTTCAAGGAAGGTTTAAAACGTGAGAAAATATGAAGAAGTTGTTAGGAAAATAGTAAAAGCAATAATTTTATTAACCCATACAAACTGTTCGTACCTTTCAAATAGGGTGCGTTCAGAAATTAAATAAACGGAGGTAATAAGATTGTATAAAATGATTTATTCATATGTTTGGGCTGTCCTTTACTGTTTTATTTTATTTCTATTTTAGTTTATTATCAAGACATAATTTTTACAAAATAAATTTCTGAACGCACTATAAATATTTGACAACAAACAAATAATGTCAGAGTTTTTGGCGGGATTTCTTCGAGTGAAGTCTATTTGGCTGTTTTAATTATTCGCAAATTGATTCCTAGTGCATATTGTGATGTAAAATTGGTGTAGTTTTGTATCTCAAGTGTCTGCGCAACTGGACAATATGTGTAATCATTGAAACAGACGCGATCCTGGTAAAATGGAGCTGAGAATTTTATTGTAGTTTTGGCTACCTCAGCGAAGTTTACCGGGAAACTTGATTCGATACATTTGCTGCCAAATACTCTTAATACATTAGAATATGTACACCCATGTTCTAATGTCATGTTAGACTCAAGAAAAATGCTAACTGATGACTAGGCGGCATGGTCTCAGACCTTAGCCTTTAAAAAAAAAAAAAAAATAATGTCATTTGATTCTTTCCTTTGTGACTTTGTGAAAGTACTGCCGTTTACCATTTTTTGTAGTTTAGTGTATTATTGAAATAGTTTTTGGGGCTAACATTTTTTTTAATGCCTTACTGAAATTAAAAAGATTAATATTTATATACCTACTGTAGAATTTTATGCCTGCCATGCTTGGTTTAGCACTAAATGGTTGATATCTGGTTGATTTGGTATTATATTAGTCTGGTTTTAATGATACGAAATGATATGGTTTAAAAAAACAAACTCTATATTGAAAGCTATATTAAATGGTAAATCTAATCTAAATAAGCACTAAGATGGTTTGATTTGGTTTGAGTTACGCGATTGGTAGACGAATACGCACTGACTGGTAACAGATGCGATACATGCATTTATGGAAATGCAGGCAAGCAAAAGTGCTGAGCTGTTCGGTTGCAAATATTGCACCGAACATATTCCCGAGCACAAGATGAGATACTCGTAAGCAAATATTAACGTAATCATCAAATCACCTTAGTTAAAATAATAATACATATCAAATAAAATAAATAAATAAATAATAAATAAATGGTAAACATAGTAAAATAATTATAAAATGGTAAACAAAAGTTAAATTCTTATAAAATGGTAAACAAAGTAAAAGTATTTTAAAATGGTAAATGAAGGTAAAGTATAAATTGCGGTTGTCCACAAAACCGAAATTCATTACACTAATGAGTCTTCAACTCTAAGCACACGTTCTTTTCTCACTTTAGGCAACGTAGCCCTTTCCTTTTTACCCGTACTACGCATAGCACTGGGCCACCGTCTGGCGAAATATGCACTTAAACCTATCGATTCACTCTCACTTTGCTGACGGTCAGCAGTACTCTGCTTTCGCGGTTGCACTTCACTATGCACTCTGGTTGACTCCGATGTATTCACCACAGACTCCTGTCTGTGGTGAGGCTCCGCCCGGCTGGCCAAAGAAGGCGAACAGCATCTCACTCTTCTCCAGACCCACACTGCTGCCGCGCATAGGACAACTCCCAGCAGTAGGTATACAATGGTGTACTGGTGAATATCATGGACTGATATGTCATCGACCTCTGCTTTAGTCGATTTCAGTGTTTTGATCTGTTCTCCAAGAATGGATAGAGATCTATTCAGGCTCCTATCTTCTGGTAATGCTGTTTCTGTTGGTATTTCAACGTTCACAATGTGGTTTATCTGATCTAGCTCTGGTACGAGCATATTTGGTGAAAAATTTAGTTGGTTGGATTGTTGTTGTAAAGAATAAAGTGTGACATCTTTATTTTTAATAAAGCATTTCTGAGTCATGCTAATGACCCCTGCTCGAGTCAGCTGACGGACCGTAACTTGATCGTCGCATATGATTTTGATGGAATATGTGTCACAGCAAAAATATAGGTATTGTGACGTTGAGTGTAATTCTACCCATCTGTTTTTGCACGCTGTTTTTTCTGTTTTGCACCTTTGGTTTATTGGATCTGTTTCGCAAAAGTTTTCATCATTTTCCAAATTTAGGATGGGTTTGAAGAGCTCACACATGAAGGTTTCTCCGAGATCTAAACACGTGTCCAGTTCATGTATGGTTGGTACAAAATAAGCATCCTTTTTTAGGTTCACTGCGACGTATTCCGATATTGGTATTATGCTGGTCATACTGTAGTTGGTTTGTTGCGGAACTGGTATTATCCTGTATAATTGAAAACCTTCTCTTGCTATGAGCGGGAATGTAATTTCGAAGATAATATCTTTTCCGGTTACTCGAGCCTTTGTTCTCAGTAGTTTGTAGATGTGTTGGAGATCTGTCTCTATGTTTTCGATTGGTAGGCCTAAATCTTGAGGCATTTGGCCGTAGATAATTTGTAGCTCTCGCTTGAGCTGTGCTGGTGTCAGTAGGTGCAGACTGATTTGACCATGGTAAATTTCCGATATTGTATCGATCAAAGTATCTTGTATCTGTTTCAAGTTTTGGATCATATTTATGGTAGCTATAGAGACTAATGTGAAGTCCTGTTGTGTTGTCATCACATCGATTTCTTGTTGCAGGTTCTTTTTAACCTTGTCCAAAGCGTTTAAATGTTTATTTATGGTTTTGTGTTGCTTTGCGATTATGTCTTCAGTCCTTTGTAGTACATTGTGCTCTGCTTCGACGATGGATGTCAAGTTCTTCCATAGTTGACCTTGGTGTTTTTGATTACGGTGCACGAGTTCAATGTCTTGCTTGTATTTTTCTGCGAAACTTTCGTCTAATACTCCGAACAATGAGTTTGCAATTGAGCCGACAGCGTTGATAAGGTCGCGTCGTGTTCGTATGCGCTCGCCGTAGTGCTGGCTAAGCAACAGCTGGTTGTAGTATTGCAGTTCATTGTAGTCATGACGTATTTGTAGGAGTATCATATGACAGTGACTTGATTCCATAATTGTGTCACATGTTTTGGCGAGATAACTTGTAAAGTCATTGATGGCTTTGTCTCCTTGCCAGTATGGAGACATGTTATAGTACGTGACTTGTTCCGAATCAATTGAACTTTCCCCACTGCGTCAAAGTACAAAGTTTTATTGATATCAAATTGGGTAATATTGTATGTAGCTGTTGTTGGTAATATTATGTTTAAGAACAGTAATAAAGCCATTACAATATTTACTATCTTGGGATGGGTGCTGTATGTTCTGGTGTTTGGTTGCGGGTGATTACTTGGTTCAGTACTTTGATGTTGTAGTAGTGCGTCATTTTGGTTTTCTGGTCTGGTTGGTTCCGTTTGGTTTATAGGTAAAACTGATAGTTTAACAATAGGGCACTTTATGTAGCCGTTTTTGGTTTTTAGGGTTACTACTCTGACGAGTTCATCTTTTCCTGGATGGACTTCCATCACACGACCCACTGGCCATTTCCCTGCTGGTAAGTTCTCGTCATGTATCATTACTAGATCACCCACGTTTACGTTCTTCTGGTATTTAGTCCATTTGTTTCTGGTTGATAGTTAAGTACTCTGTTTTCCATCTCTTCCATAAATCTTCAAATAGTTTCGACCCTAGATGCCATTTGGTTCTGGCGTCTTTTGCTGTGTCAATTACGGTTAAACCTGGTCTAGCTGAAAGGAAATGGGCTGGTGTGAGGAAATTTAAATCCTCCGGGTCTTCTGATAGCGCACAAAGTGGCCGTGAATTCAGGCAAGCTTCTAGTTTTGATAACAGTGTGGTGTATTCTTCAAACGTAAATTTTTGTTGTCCAATCACGCGTTTGAGGTGGTGTTTGAGACTTCGTACGGCTCTTTCCCAAAGTCCTCCCGCATGAGGCCAAGAAGGTGCGTTGAAATGCGATTCAATTTGTAGTTCTGTTATCTCTTTAAAGAATGATTCATTGAAAATATTTTGGAGATGGTCGTATTCTTCTTGCAGCATTCTGTTGGCTCCAACAAAATTTGTTCCGTTGTCGCTATATATGTGACGTGGAGCTCCGCGTCGTGCTGCCATTCTGGTTATTGCTGCTAAGAAAGCTGAGCTGGTTAAATCTGAGACGAGTTCTAGATGCACAGCTTTCGTCACCATACATACGAAGAGCGCTATGTAGCCTTTGGTAGTTTTTATCCCGCGTCCTTTGTTTGCTTTTACTTCCACAAATCCTGTGTAGTCGACACCACAATGATAGAATGCGCTTTCAGGGTTCACTCTGGATGATGGTAGATCGCCCATGAGCTGGTATTGTTGGATAGGCTCTTGCTTCTTGCATGTAACACACTGTCGTATGACTTTTTTTGTAGCTGAATATCCGCCGATTATCCAATAGTTTTGTCGAATGTTTGATAAAGTATGGCGCGCTCCACCGTGGTAGGTTAGCTCATTTGCGTATTTAATTATTAGCGTGGTAATTCGATGGTTGTGTGGTAATATGATTGGGTGTTTCATCTCTAAACTTATTTGTGCATTTCTTAATCTGCCCCCTACACGTAGGATACCATCTTGGTCTAGGATAGGGTGTAATGGTAAAAGTTTACTTTTCGAATGTACTATTCCCTTCTTAAGCAAGCAACTGACGTCGCTGGCAAACTCCATATGTTGCACACTTTTAATAATCAGCAGTTTTGCGCGACGGAGTTCATGTAATGTGAGATAAGGTTGTAGACCTGCCTTTGCAGTAGGTAATCGCAGTATCCATGCAAAAACGCGCACGATTTTTGCGAAGGAATTCAATTTGTTTAGTGAATGGTGACTAATATTTGATATTTTCCTGGTTGCTGTCTGATGTTTTTCCACAACTACTGCATTAGACTGTCTTATCTCTAAACTGGTTTCATATGTGGTTTTAGATATGTCATGATTTTGGAATGATTGAATCCATGATGGCCCCTGCCACCATAGATCGTGGTTTTTTAATTGTTTGGTTCTTAATCCACGGCTGGCACAGTCTGCTGGATTTTCAATGGTTTTGACATAACTCCATTTTTCTTTTGGTATTATTTTGATGATAGCTTTCACGCCGTTTGAAACGAACGGTTTCCATCTCGCAGGATCTCCTTGAATCCATCCTAACACTGCTGTTGAATCACTCCAGCAATATGTTTCGTGGTTATAAGGATCCAAGCAAGTCTGAACTTTTTGCATCAGCTGTGATAATAGTTGGGCACCCATTAACTCCAACCTTGGTATTGATATGTCCTTACTAACGGGCACTAATCTTGCTTTTGCTGCGACCAGAGTTACCTCGTTAGGAGTATCTTGGTTGGTGACTTTGCAATATATGGCAGCGGCATACGCCTGGTTCGACGCATCACAAAATCCGTGTAGTTGCAAGGTATTGTTTTTCTTTATTCCTAGCCATCGTTTGACTTCTATGGTGTTTATGTTTTTTATTTCTCCTCTTAAGTTTAGCCACTTGATCTTGATATCCTCTGGTAGCGCGTCATCCCAGTTAAGACTTGACGACCAGACATTTTGGAATAGCATCTTCATGGTAATAGTTAATGGTGTGAGCCAGCCCAATGGGTCAAATATTTTTGATATGTCGGAGAGAAGTGATCTTTTGGTTGGCTTTGATTTTGATACTGATTCCAGTTTCGAGTCAAAGATGAATTTATCCTGTTGCGGATTCCATCCAAGTCCCAACGTTTTCGTTGAGTCTGTCTGTTTAAACTCGTAGACTTGCTGGTTCCACAAATCCTTTTCTAAGTCAGCGAGTAGTTTTGGTTCATTTGTGGCCCATTTTCGTAAATTAAACCCTTAATTAATCATATTAATCATAAATTAAACTAAATTGCTGAGTAGTTTTATTAGGTCTGATTTTAGTTGTTATGCTTGTTCCATTGAATTTGCTCCACCACAATAGTCATCCATATAGAAACACTCTTCTAATGCTTTAGCTGCATCGGGAAAGTTATGTTTTTCCTCGGCAGCTAGTTGTTTTAAGCACATCATAGCCAAAAATGGTGCAGGCTTTGTGCCGTAAGTTATGGTTGTAAGTTGGTATGCTTGAATAGGTTGGTATGGTGAGTCCCTCCATAATATCTTCTGGTACGACTGATCTTCGGGATGTATCATTATCTGTCGGTACATTTTTTCGATATCAGCACTGTAAACGAACTGATACTGTCTCGATTTTAAAATCAGCTCCTGCAGATCTTGTTGTAGGTTGGGACCTCGGTACATGACGTCATTTAAGCTAAGTCCTGATGATGGTATAGCAGACGCGTTGAACACAACACGCAACTTGGTAGTGGTTGACTCAGCACGAGTGACGCAGTGGTGTGGTAAGTAGCACTCTGGTCTCGTATTTGTTGCTGACGGCACCATATGGTTTAAATTAAAATACTCGTTCATAAACTTTGTGTATTCCGTTTTCAATTCTGGATCTTTCTGTAACTTTCTCTCTAAGTTACGAAATAGAGCCATTGCTAATGGTTTAGTGGACCCTAGCTGTTCCTTGGTTTCTGGTTTGAATGGCAGTCGGACTTGGTATCTCCCGTTTTCCAGTCTCTCTGTCGTTGACAGAAAATATTGCAAACATTCATGATCTTCGGTAGACATTTCAATCTGCTGGTTGATATCTTCGTTTTCCCAAAATCTGCGTAAATCGTCCGTATTGTGTAGAACGACGTTACACTTGTATCGTGGTGTCATTGTCCCACAAAGCAACCATCCTAATTGCGTTTGTTGGGCTATTGGTTGGTCGTCGCTATCACCCCTCAAAAGGCCACTTAAAGCTATCTTGCAGTATACATCTGCTCCAAGCAGTAGGTCTACTGGTCGACTGGTATTGAATTCTGGGTCTGCTAAATTATTAATGTTTTGTATGTGTGTCCATGATGGGTTTATGAATGATTTATTTGGTAAATTTTTGATGAGATTATTCATTATACGGACCTTTCCTTCTAAGGCGAACTCACTATGAATTGATTTAATTCGGATGGCTATTGCTCCCTTGCAGCTGTTTTCTTTTTCACCTACGCCGAATATGGTTCCTTTGCACTGGTGCCTTCTTAGTTTTAAAACTTGTGCCGCTTTCTCACTTATCAATGAAATTTGAGAACCCTGGTCAATCAAAGCCCTCATGATATGAGATGTCCCGTTGTATCCTAGAACTTCTACTAAGGCCGTAGCTAAGAGAGTCTCGGACACGTCATCCCAGGATGTAAGTTGTGTTGAAGCTGTTGTTTGTTCATCATTGGTCATGCATGATGTTGCAAGTGCCTATTTTTAGTTGAGATTGCGTCATGCAATAGTGAGTTGTGTTTACCGTTGCATTTACAACATGTTTTATTCGATAAACAAGGTTTATTAAAATGGTTGAATAGGCAATTCGTGCAACAGTTTAGTTGGTTGACAGTTTTTAACTTTTTAGTTTTTGTTCAACTGGCATTTGCAAAAATTGGGTACACATCCATAACCCGTGATCAGCATTACACAATGCGCAGGTGATTGACCGCGACACATGTAACGATTTCGTATTGCTTTTCATGCTGTTTGGATAGTTTTTATTTGATGATTGCTGGTTATTATTCAAACTATAATTTTTCTTCTGGTTTGCTTGATGATTTTGATGGTTATGTGGTTGGGTGGTCATCTTTTGGTTATTTGTTTCTTGTTTACGCCGCGATGCTTCTAAGGCGGTAAACTTGTTTTCCAAGAAATCTAAGAATTCTTGTAGGACTGGTAGTTCCCTGGGATTCTTCACTGACTCAATGTATTCAGCGAATGACTCACTGTCAAGTTTCTGTGCTAACAATAGTACCAACAGTGGATCCCAGGTGGTGATGTCTACTCCTAGGTTCTGAATTGCGTGGAGACATTCTTTAGTCACATCATGCAGTTTTTTGATCGCCCCGATGGATTGCTGCTGCATACCAGGAATGTTCAGTAATATGTTGACGTGAGACGTGAAAATAAGTCTACTGTTGCCATACCTATGGTTAAGTATTCCCCAGCATACCTCGTAATTCTCCGAGCTAATCTGAAGATGGTGGATCAGACGCTCAGCTTCTCCTGCTACCTTGCTCTTTAAAAACTGCATTTTTTGTGCGTTTGATAATGATGGGTTTTTGTGGATGGTTTCTGTGAATAAGTCTTTAAACGACGTCCATTGGTGGTAGTTGCCCTGGAATGTTGAAATATCTATCTGTGGGGTAGATTTGTCGCGATGGGATACAGACCACATTTTTGAGTTAATGGTTTTCTTCAAATCGTTATACATTTTCTCATATCTGTTGAATTCCTCTTGGTACCAGACATTCTCATCTCCGTTTTCACCTTCTATATCCCAGTGCAGGCTATCGATAATAGCCCAACGACTTTGAAGAGACTTTAATGCATCTTCGAACTCCCACTTGTTCTGTAGTTTGTCTATTTCTATGGTAGCAACTGTTCTCATGAAAGCCCTAAAGTTGATAGTCTGCTTTTTTATCATTCCTTCCTGTTTACTGTCTTCATTTGGAACTCGCGTATCCCTACGTTGCTGTTGCGATGCCTGTGACTGAGACGAATCGCCTGCTTGCCTCGATGTCCCCGCCTCTGTCGGCGGCTGGTGAGGTTCTTGCTGTTTGGACAACAAGTCCTCCATGGTTTTGGTAATTAGCTGCTTGATCGACAAATAGACTTCCTCCGCCTTATCAAAACAATTTTCTATGAAATACACATGGTTAAATTCAGCAAGTTCACAGCACTGCCTATGGTTGCGTTGGTATTCTCTCCAATAATTTTCTAATATCTCCAACTTCCGTTTGCAGTAATCTAGGGGTTTTCGTTCAGCTCCGTCTTTCTTGATGTTAGTTAGAAGTTTAACCAAGGAGTCGTAAATCTCCGTTTGGCTGACTGCTAACTGCTCCATTATTCCCACGGTCAATTAAATGCGCAAGTGAAAATAAAGAGTATAAAATGGTTTGGTCTGACCTTATATTCTCCTTACTCGACAGCTGCCCAATTTCTTCCAAATTGATGTCACTGCCTACCTACTTTCCCTATAAACTAGTAAATTACAAAACACTGATTGCAAGGTCCCGGCGCACAAACACTTCACTGTACTCCGCGAACCGAGGCCCTTAATGCTCGAAGGATCATGTAGAATTTAATGCCTGCCAAGCTTGGTTTAGCACTAAATTCAGCGTTGGTTGATATCTGGTTGATTTGGTATTATATTAGTCTGGTTTTAATGATACGAAATGATATGGTTTAAACGCTATATTGAAAGCTATATTAAATGGTAAATCTAATCTAAATAAGCACTAAGATGGTTTGATTTGGTTTGAGTTACGCGATTGGTAGACGAATACGCACTGACTGGTAACAGATGCGATACATGCATTTATGGAAATTCAGGCAAGCAAAAGTGCTGAGCTGTTCGGTTGCAAATATTGCACCGAACACCTACCATGTTTTTTTGGAAAGAATAAATAAAGTGAATTCTCAAATCCAGGCTTTTACCGTAGATTCGATCACTGGTGCCCTTTACTGGTGCATCTTTACAAATCTCTTTGCAAGTTGTTCGTAGCTGAACGAGAACATTTGAAGTATTTTGAAGAAAAGGCGATGGAATTAAACTTGTTGAAGCAGTATACGAAAGACATGGGACATTATTGTAGAGGTCGGTAGGAGCGGCAACATTTGAAAAGCCTACTAGCGGCAAATGTGTAAATCCGCCACTGAATGCCAAGGAGAAATTCACGCCAACACCGTTCAACCGATCACCATGAAAATCTGAATGTATTTTTGGTTTTTGCAAATGTTTAGTTATTGTACTTTGTCACATTATTTAATTCTGAGGCAACTGACAACACACAGAGTTATTAAGTTCGTTAATAAATTAATGGCTGCAATAATTCCCAGGAATCTGACTTACACAGGAAGCCACTCATAAATTGTCAAATTATTTGCATAATTGACCTCGAAGGCGACGCCTACAGAACCCCCCCCTGCCCCCGCCCGCATGATCCCCGACCACCAAGTTAAAATGTAGGAGCGCAGGGTCTCCTAGATTGTGATTTGTTTTTGAATTAAGAGTATTAATAAGGAAATCCCGTTGTCGGCTTTTCATTCTGTACAATAAGGATTTTATGTTCAGACAATCTTATGAATATTTATACCAGTAGGCTGATTTTGAATGGGACAAATTATGTAAATAGGTACATTTAAATTTTAGAAACTTTTTGTATTTGAAACGTGAAACGGTTAATTAATTACGTTATTAAAGTTCAGCAGTGTTTCCTTTTAAACTTAGTTAAAATTCACTTATCATTTTTAGGCCTACGCTACGTTAGGCACCCTACTATCTGTAGTGTCTGTTACGCAGGCCATGCATCGCTGTGTTATCTACGCTACGCTAGGCACCCTATTATCTGTAGTGTCTGTTACGCAGGGCATGCATCGCTGTGTTATCTACGCTACGCTAGGCACCCTACTATCTGTAGTGTCTGTTACGCAGGCCATGCATCGCTGTGTTATCTACGCTACGCTAGGCACCCTATTATCTGTAGTGTCTGTTACGCAGGGCATGCATCGCTGTGTTATCTACGCTACGCTAGGCACCCTACTATCTGTAGTGTCTGTTACGCAGGGCATGCATCGCTGTATTATCTACGCTAAGCTAGGCACCCTACTATCTGTAGTGTCTGTTACGCAGGCCATGCATCGCTGTGTTGTCTACGCTACGCTAGGCACCCTACTATCTGAGTGTCGTTTACGCAGGCCATGGATCGCTGTGTTGTCTACGCTACGCTAGGCACCCTACTATCTGTAGTGTCTGTTACGCAGGCCATGCATCGCTGTGTTGTCTACGCTAGGCAGGCTATGCCACACGGAATGTGGGCGCATCTGCATTGTCCGCGAGGAGCGACTCATGACGGCACTGCAGTGCGCTATCACCACGGACTCGTAGCGTAGAAGAAGCGAGTGTGATGTTATCTAAGTCTCTGACCTTTGTCTAGTGTCCTGTGGTGTCTCCGCGGCCAGCGACGCACGACGGCGCTCCAGTGCGCTGTCACCACGGACTCGTTGCGCAGGAGCAGCGTGCGTGTCCGGACTGCAGACAACAATAATGTGTATACTCAGGGAAATGTATATTTTAGCAGATTGACCCACTAGGTACGTATAATCGAGTTATATCTGTTTCGGAGTTATCTAAACTGATGTTATAAAGAGATTATTTGCGCTTTCACGCTTAAATGAAAATTTGGCACATGCGGTTAGTTCATGATCTGGATTAGGACAAATTATACTTTATCCCGATGTTCCCACGGGATCGTAACGTGTAACCGCAGAGCGCAGCTAGTGATTGATAAACAATGACACTCGTGATTAGATTAGGATGACCGTTTTAAGTTGAAAGTCAATTTTCTAAATATCCGAGATTACCTATCTATATATGTCAGTGTTTCATATAGACCTCATTCGACGTGGAGGTACAGTACCTGCTGCATCTGCTAATGCTACTGCATAATACGTTATGATAATTTATCAATTTTTAGGTAAATTTGAAAGAAACTAAGTAATTGTTAATGTTCAAAGTATACAACTAATTACTTCAGTGAAACAAGAAGCGATTCTTTATTGAGAACGATCATTTGTTTGTGATCACAGTTGTGTGAGCCTCGAATGCTCATTATATCTCGAACATTACGCGCTCTTGTGTACTGTATTTAGATGTACCATGTTACACTATTTAAATAAACAGCCAGTAAATTATAACATATTTTGTTAATCCCTGTATTGATGGAGGGTTATACGAGTACGAGAGATGTATAGTAAATCGAAATTATAAGGACAGTCCATAAAATATAATATTGTTAATAAATATTATATTCAAGTCTGTATAAAATGCACACTATGCAGTCAGGCATATTATAAGTTAGGGGATTACATCGCTGATAAAAATTAATGGCTTAATGCTGGTCCTGCTCCACAACCACAACTATGTTCGAGCTGCTGAAGATTGTAAGACTATCTTTGCATTGTATAAACTCAATTTCCTTTGTATTGTATAATTGCATAGCACAGATGTGAGTTCTATGTACCCTATAGCTACCATTTACTGGGTAATAATATGTCTTTCATTGACTTGAATGTGCCCTGGCAGCTGATAGTATGTCATGCTCACTCAAATGTCTCGCTGACGGTGGCGTGTGTGTTGGATCATTTAGCTCCCTTCAAAATGGTTGAGCTAAATGCTGATCTATGCGTCATGTTCGTGAACGGGCTCCGTTAGTTGGGACTGGTCATCACTTAGCTGCCTCGGCTTATTTTAAAATTTTTTTTTGTTCAGTACCTACCAAATTTTTGGTAAAATATAATTTAAAAAAAGTGTCCATGGAGTTTCTTGCCCGTTCTTCTTCATAGGTACCTACGCTTTAGAATGGGCAACTAGCTTCATATTTTCTGACTGACCGACTTCTTAACAATTCAAAAGTGCCAATTCAAGTGTGTGAATGGTTTAATTGAAATAAATGGTTGAGTTTGAAATGCATAACCGAGGAACTCTGCGTTTTGTTTTTGTTGCCACGACATAAGTTAGAATATTACGTTTCATATATACGGGTACCCTCCCCATAAGTTGACATGTAGACGTCACCATGTTGTTGAAATTGAATAAAAACAAAAAGAGACACATCTGCTTATTAAACGAACTATGCTGTAGCAACTGTATGATATTGTTATTAAAGAGCGGATAATACCTACTACATACGAGAGCTGCGTCGTTAATGTGTTCAAGTATGTGTATAACCTTAACTCATTCGAAATAACAATCTCTTTCATTTCGACAATTCAGCAATGACTGTACAGCAAAAATGATTACCTGCTGCGTGGTCATGGTTTGTGCTGCACAGTCAAGTCTTTTATAAAGGTGGGGCAAAAGTAATGCCATCATTCCAAATGCCGTAAAACGAGCTCATAATGTGCATCAACTCAGGAGGTGATCGTTTGATCCATATATTTTTCGACTTAATGTCATAAAAGCCAATGCAAACTATTGGCATGATTTACTTTTTAGCTTTCGCCAGAAACGAAACATAGGTTATAATTTCATCACCACTGCTCTCAAAACAGTGAAGGAAAACATCGTGAGGAAACCGGCATGTCCTATAACCAAAAATTTGAAGACATGTGAGATCTACCAACCCGCACTGGGCCCGCGATTATGTTATAGGACAATACGAGAAATCAATAGCAAAAACGACCAACCGTAACCGAACGAAGATAAATAGGGAAGGATTGCTAGTATCTTTTTGTCAGGCGTTACCTATTTTTTTAAATATTATTGTAGACGCAGCACAGTAGTACGAGTTCTATTTTATGTTATTATAACTTGTCAATACCCCAAAACACTAGCACATTCGATAAGCTAATCTGTCGGTAGCAAGTTCCAACTTGACCGAATGTCGCACTTGTTTCTCACAATCGCAGTTGCAGCTGCGAAAGTACTTGCATTGTTGTGAGGCTATTGTTAGCTATTTATATAAATCTTAGGTATTTTTATGATATTTAAGATAACACAATATTTTATTTGGTTATAATTTGACAGTTATTTGATTTGTTTAAAATGCTAAAATGGCGCCACCGGGATACTAACAGTCAACTGACTATTTGAGTTTGATAAAATGGAGGGATTTAAAAACTTACGTGGTAGCGCCATTGTAGCAGGACAGTGTTGGTTAAACTGCGAAATTGTAAGGATCTTATAATACCCATGTAAGTACTGAGAATTGTAATAATATACTCGTAACTATAAATCTATTGCCGTAATATTTGTGCTTTTATTTTTACCCAGTGTTTGTACCCAGTAAATAAATCATGAATACTTTTATTTCCCTTCTGCTCTGGCTAGCCTTACATTTCAGAAGTGGGATTGTTTGTACCTAACTTCTATTACTGTACTGTTATTTGTTTCTAAGCATCTTTTTATTGCTATTTTTTTTTTCTTTTTGCTCCATATATTTGAATACCCTACAAAATCCTTTGAAGTTATCTAAGTCCGTGGTCGTTATTTGATCCACTTTTTATTTTAAATTGTTTGTAGTCCGCTCCTAAGCCATGCGTACCGTTTAATAAAATTTACTTCAAATGCAACTTTTTGTCCGTTGATATGTTGTTTCAGTTTAATCATGGAAAACGTACACCAATTGTCGCCTTGTGAGCAATCTCACGCCGTAGAACGTGACAAAAGTGCGCGATGATCGCGGA
This sequence comes from Luperina nickerlii, assembly GCA_963855955.1. Classification (NCBI taxonomy): domain Eukaryota; kingdom Metazoa; phylum Arthropoda; class Insecta; order Lepidoptera; family Noctuidae; genus Luperina; species Luperina nickerlii. The sequence continues at coordinate 23,025,233 of OY979676.1, read as the reverse complement.
GTCGGGTCTTACCTTCGGGTAGCCGTGCTGTGAGGACACCTCAACGAAGATTAGTGAGTCGCTCACGCAGTCGGGAAAGGGGTCATGGCTTCAGCCGTTCGCCCCGTTCCCGGAGTCGTGCGGATGCCAGAAAAGTTCATCGAAGACGCGGTACAGAAGTCGGAGCTGTCGCCGTTCACATCGGCGCACCAGCCGGTCGCTGTCACCGGTGAGCGAGTGCAGCCAACGTTCCGTGGTGCTGGGGAGGCGCGACTCGCGGTGCTGCGATAGGCGCCGCGGTGCTTGCCGCCGGCCCAGGAGCCGATCCTGCAGCCGCCGGTCCAAGCATGTAACACGCAGCTCGGGACCGAATGAAGCCACGCACCGGGTTGAAAACGACAATCAGCAACCGAATGCTGTCGGTGAGTGTATTACTAATAATGTTAGCATGTCACAACTTCTACAAGTTTTAACGTCTTTAAAAGGAGAAGATCCTATGCATAACCTAGGGAATCTCAATAATGCTGTACCAGAATTTGACCCGGCAAAGAAAGAACAAACTATGTCAATGTGGTTACATAAAGTTAATGAGTGCGCTTCTATTTATGGGTGGTCCGGAAAGCAAACCGTTCATTTTGCTCTTCCGAAACTGCGTGGGGTAGCTCAGCGTTGGTACGAGGGTTTACCATCCGTACTTTTTACATGGGGAGAGTGGCAGGATAAACTACGGTCAGCTTTCCCTTCCGATGAAAATTACGGACAGATGCTTAGCGATATGCTTTTCAAACGAGCTCGTTTCGGAGACTCTTTAGAAAATTATTACTACGATAAAATAGCGTTGATAAATAGGTGCGGTATAGTAGGTACGAGAGCAGTAGACTGTATCTTACATGGAATTGACGACCGCTCGGTACGATTAGGGGCAGAAGCAGTACAATTCGATGACCCCGATAAACTACTTACATATTTACGAAATTCTAAAAACGTAAAACCTGGTGACCGTAAAACTATTACTGCCACCAGTAAAAATGCCGGTAAACAGGATTTTCAACCGCGTGTGCCAAATAAGCCTCAACGTTGTTTTAACAGTAAGCAAGAGGGCCATCATATACAACAATGCCCACAACCTGTCACAAAATGTGCTAGATGCAACAGATTTGGGCATGAAACAAATAATTGCTTTACTAAACTTCCTGTAGCTGAAAAAAATGTTATGCGTGTCTCTAGTTTGAGGAAAACCAATGATAAATATTTTAAGGTCGCAATAATTAATAATGTTCCATTTGAGTCGTATGTAGATCTAGGTAGTGAGTGTTCTATGATGAAGTTAACTGAATTTAAAAAGCTAGGTGTAGGTTATGAAGTAGACAATTCAGTGCTAGTAGGATTTGGAAATTCAACCGTTCTTTCTTTGGGCAAACAATCTGTTTGTATTTCTATTGATGACGTAGTCGCCAGCGTAGAGTTGGTGATAGTACCAGATAGTGTCATGCAAACTCAAACTCAAACTTTATTTGCATTCCACAATGTGTACTGCAAGTACCAGTGATGATTGGTCACACTTTTACAGAGCAGCCACATATTGAGATTCTTAAGACTAGAGATCATTTAGAAATTAAGGAGTTAAGTCATACAATTACTGAAAATAACAAGATAGATTTGTACTGTAAAAGTGATACTACCGTTTCTGGAATAACAACAGTTGACGTTTACACAGAGCCTTGTTATGATGGAGCCATATTTGTTGATGGAGGTTTTAGGATTGAAGCTGATTCTATGTTCTCAGTTTTATCAGGGTTATTTCGTATTCAAGACGGAACAGGGGAAATAGTGCTAAATTCATGGGGTATTGTTCCTATTACGTTACATAAGCACAAGCTTATTGCTAGAGGCAGGGTCGCACGTGAAGAAAGTCAATTTAAAGTTCATTCAGTTTCGTGCTTAGATCCTATTAGTAATTTAAATGTTAAAAATGGTTCAAATTTATCTACTGATGAACGGGAACAGTTACTAACTTTATTAAACCGGTTTAGAGGTTGTTTCGCATTCAATTTGAATGAGTTAGGCTGTACCTCAGTAGGAGAAATGGCAATAAATCTTGATAATAATGAACCTGTAGTTTACCGACCATATAAGTTAGCTATTAAAGAGAATGAGGAGGTTAGAAATATGGTTTCAGAACTATTGGACAACGGTATAGTACGTTCATCAACATCGGCATATGCTAGTCCCATCGTGCTTGTCAGGAAGAAGAGTGGCGAGGTTAGACTTTGCATAGATTATAGGGCGTTAAATAAGAAGACTATTAAAGAAAAATATCCTGTGCCGTTGATCGATGATCAGTTAGATGTACTTGCAGGCCATAAGCTTTATACTACGCTTGATTTAAAATCTGACTATTATCAAATACAGATTAGAGAAGAAGATAAACATAAAACTGCGTTTGTAACACCAGACGGCCATTTTGAATTCAACAGAATGCCGTTTGGTCTTGCAAATGCTCCAGCAACCTTTCAACGTCTTATGAACCAAATATTAGGTAAAGCGCGTCATAGGGAGGCGCTGGCGTATTTAGATGACGTTATTATACCATCTAAAACATTTAATGAGGGCATTTTACGGTTAGAATCGATATTAGATTTATTTAGTCAGGCTGGTCTCACATTGAATTTATCCAAATGTACGTTCTTTAGTCCTAAAGTAGAATACTTAGGGTATGAGATATCTGCTGATGGTATTCGACCTGGATCAAAGAAGGTAGAAGCAATAAAGAAGTTTCCAACTCCTATTAGTCAACACAACGTTCGACAGTTCCTTGGCTTGGCCAGTTTCTTTAGAAGATTTGTGCCAAATTTCTCAGTTATAGCAAAAGCATTGACATATTTGTTGAGGAAGGATATTAAATGGGTTTGGGGCCCAAATCAAGAAAATTCATTTAGAAAATTGCAGGCTGAACTAATGCGTAAGCCTACATTGGCTTTATACGATCCAAATTTAACCACAGAACCGCATACTGACGCTTGTAAATTAGGCGTTGCTGGTATCCTCCTTCAAAAATATGATAGTGTTCTTAGACCTGTTGCATATTTTAGTCGGCAAACGACTCCAGAGGAGCAGAATTATTCATCTTATGATCTTGAAACCTTAGCAGTTGTATCAGCTTTACATAAATTTAGAGTTTATTTAATTGGGATCCCATTTAAGATCGTCTCTGATTGCAATTCTTTAAGAGCCACTTTCCAGAAAAGGGACATGATTCCTCGGGTAGCTCGATGGTCGGAGCAAATGCAGGAGTTTAACTTTAGTATTGAATACCGACCAGGAAAATCAATGTCTCACGTGGACGCCCCAAGCCGTAACCCTATAAACGACGTACAAATAAAATTCAATGTAATGATTGTAAATGATGATAATTGGTTAGCCACAATCCAACGTTCGGATTGCGAAATACAAAGAATTGTAGGAATGTTAAAAGACCCTAATTTGGATAATGTTATAGATATTAAAACCAATTACCTACAAATTGAAAAATGATAGGTTGTTTAGAATAGCGGCATCTGGGGATAAATGGGTTGTACCAAAAGGAGTTCGCTGGCAAATAGTTAAGCAGAACCACGATGATATTGGTCATTTTGCTATTGACAAAACATTAGATAAAATTAAGTCACATTATTGGTTCAAAAAGATGCGAAATTTTGTAAAAAAATACGTTAATTCGTGTTTAGAATGTAGTTACTCGAAATCTATGGGTGGGAAAAAACCTGGGTATTTGCATCCGATTGATAAAGTCGCTAGTCCTTTTGATACAATCCACGTGGACCATGTACGACCGTTTATAAAAAGTACTAAAGGAAACATGTACATACTTGTAATTGTTGATGCTTACAGTCGATATATCTATTTAAAACCCGTTAGAAATACGAAGTCTTCTACATCAATAAAAGTATTCCGCGAGTACTTTGATATTTTTGGGGTCCCAAGGCGGCTTATATGTGACCGCGGTACTTCATTTACCAGTGATATTTTTAGGAAATTTATGACCGATAAGGGTGTGAAACATATATTGAATGCTGTAGCCACTCCTAGAGCCAACGGGCAGGTAGAGCGCTACAACAAAACAATAATAGATGCTCTCACTGCAAAGTGTGTAGGCACGGCTGACAATAAATGGGACGATCACTTGTTAGATGTGCAATGGGGTGTGAACAATACTTTTAATAAAGGCATTAATCGCACTCCTTCTGAGGCTCTTTTCGGAACAAGGCTGTCAGGATCAAGTGACAATAAAATAGTCTCGGAATTAGGCGACGATGTAACAGATATTACTGACGGGCAGAATATTACTGAAAGTAGGGAAAATATTAATTCCCACATAAGATTGTCTCAACAAAAGGCCAAAGAAGCATATGATAAGAAACGTTGTAAGCCTCATGAGTATTCAATAGGTGACTTAGTTAGTGTAGAAAGGCAAGTACCCGCTACAGGACAAAGTAAAAAACTTGTACCTAAATACCAGGGTCCCTATAGGATAACAAAGGTTTACGATTGTGATAGGTTTCAAATAGAAGACACCCCTTTGACCAGAAAAGGCAATAAATTATACTCCGCTGTAGTGGCGGTGGACAAAATATAACCCTGGTTGAATTTTAGTAGACCCCACGTTGAGTCTTTATGTGAGGAAAGTGACTGTACTGACCCAGAATAATTTATTTATATCTATCTGGTAACAGATGTGCTATGTAGTGATAATAATTAATGATAATTGATAACATTTCGATGGCCCCACAGAATAAACGTGTAAGAGAAAAATGACAACTTTTCAGCAAAAAATAAAAACGTTAAAATTTCAATAACGCTCATTTCATGGTAAATAGGTATAAATAATGTATGATCGAATTATAGGTAAAAAAATAAACTATAGACTTGTATTTTTACTTTTTGTAAAACATCAACGAGTTTCAGGAAATTCATGAAAAACTATTTAATTTTTTTACTCTTGTGAAATTTGCATGACTAGGTCACAGTAATAATATATCATTGCACGTTTATTCGTGTAAGAATACACAAAGAATAAAACGTACTGTTAAGTTACACTATTATTCTCCGTAAATCAAGTTCATTTTGGAACCCAGCTATAACTATTTACACGCTTGTTTACAGTACATTGTACTGCTATTATATGATTGGAAAGATCGTATGCATTAATATTAGTGTTATTAGGATCAGTTTTCATTTATGTAATACATCTTTGTTAATGCATGGTATAATAATATAAATAATTTTGTAAAAGGATGAAATAAAATGCAGATGTATAAAGAATTAAAAAAATATAATTATGTATTAATCCACGTGAACACAAAGTACTAGGATTATTGATAAAAAAAAAAAAAACGAATTGCAATATTAGAAACACTAATCGTCCTCCTCACTATCATTGGAGACCGAGATAGAGTTTTCCAATGGCCGTAGATTTTTATAAAAACTGGTATAGGGGGCATTTCACGTCAAGCGGACAGGGAAAAAAAAGTGAGGTTCTGAAATTTGTTCACATTAGGTCCAGTTATACTTCTAGTAGATATAAATACGAACACTATTTTTTTTTAAATATGATTTGTATTGGGTCCTTACAAATGAAATTAGCACTTTGATCTGAAATATCTCCTCTTTGGTTAAGAATTCCAAATTCAAATTTATACATTCATTTAGCTGGTACATTTGAGTTTTGAAAACAGTCATTCATTTGTTTTTTCCTCATTAATTTTTTCTTTGGCGTCGCTTATTACCGCACAATGGAAAACATGAAATATCGGTATATTTACGAGTACGAGTTCTACCGTGGCACCAGTGCTGCAGAAACAGCTCGAAGGATTAATGATGTGTACGGCGCTGGTGTCGCAAAAGAAAGCACGGTACGTTTTTGGTTTCAACGTTTTCGTTCTGGAAATTTTGTCCTTCAGAACCAACCCCGTGGACGGCCGAAGACCAAAGTGGAAAATGAAGAATTAAAGGCTATTGTGGAAGCGGATCCATCACAAAGCACATCAGAGATAGCTGCAGGCTTCGGGGTAAGTGATAAAACTGTATTGATCCACTTGAAGCAAATCGGGAAAATAAAAAAACTTGAACGATGGGTACCTCATGAATTGAGTGAATCGAACTTGCAAACACGCGTCGACTGCTGTGTTACTTTGCTCAACCGACACAATAATGAAGGGATTTTAAATCGAATCATTACTTGTGATGAAAAGTGGATATGGTACGATAATCGGAAGCGCTCGTCGCAATGGCTGAACCCTGGAGAACCAGTCAAATCCTGCCCTAAACGAAAATTGACTCAGAAAAAGTTACTTGTGAGTGTTTGGTGGATTAGCGCCGGTGTCGTTCACTACAGCTTTCTAAAATCTGGCCAAACGATTACGGCAGATATCTATTGTCAGCAACTGCAAACCATGAAGGAAGAACTAGCTGCTAAACAACCGAGATTGGTCAATCGCTCTAGGCCACTGCTGCTTCACGACAACGCAAGACCACACACTGCACAACAAACAACCACTAAGTTAGATGAGCTACAATTGAAATGTCTGCGACATCCACCGTACTCCCCGGACCTTGCTCCAACAGATGTTTGTATAGAAAATTTCCGGATTCCGGATATTTTAAAATATAGCTTACAGTAGGTATCTAAATAATACACCAGAACTTTTGAAATGGGATCTGCATTAGTTAAGGAGATAGGTAAATTAATGTATGCACATGTAGCAATCAGTACAATGTTAGGCATTTGTTTATGTCGGTTAATATGCGAATTATGGAATTGAAATTTTGTGAATTTATTTTATTACTAGCTAACCCGGCCACGCGTTGCTGTGGCGAACGTTTTTGTGCAATAAAATAATATTGCGATTATAAATGGATATGTGAGCTATCCTATCTTTCAAGTTGGATCAAACTGCACACGGTGTACAAATTGGATTAAAATCGGTTAAGTGGTTTAGGAGTCCATCGCGGACAAACATCGTGACACGTAATTTATATATATTAAGAAGATAAAGATGATTTTAATACGAATGCAGAAATACATTTTCACGCAACGTCTCATGGGAAGGGGCCATATGAATGGTCTTGGGGGGAACCTCAAACGTTTAGCGACGCGTGCAAGTCTACGATTACCTGCAAGTAGATCAATCCTTTCGCCAATGCAATTATATGAATGGGCAAAATCATCTTTAAAACAAACAGCGATTTACTTCTGCTCCAAAGATGATATTAATCGTGAAAGATTTTTTTTTTTGTAACCACGGTTTGATTCTGCAATAACCATTCCAGGAACTAAAAAGTTGCATGCCTCCATTCCAACAACGGAAGGTCTTCTTGTAAAAAGAACCAGGATGTATAGTCAAAGTAAAATGGTAAAAATTATAAAATAAAATTGTTTTGAATTTGTGATTACGTTATTTCATTATAATTATAATTTAATTTCACAGCAGTTTTAAGTAGTAATCGTTGTAGTTTCTAGCAGTTTCGGAGATTACCCCTACCTTAGTTAGGTAGGGGTCCATTCGACATAAACAAAAGACTGACCTTCCGACCTAGTCACCTAATTCCACTGGCATCTTACCCCCGCACCCCTTTCTAACGTTACGTACGATTGCAATAGAATTTATCGCGTAAACATTTGTGTATTTACCGTTAATAGCTGTAAACTTTTAACTAATATGCAAAGAATATTAATGTTTGAATCTTGAACACAATCATTATAAAAAAATAATTATAGTAAGAGATAATGCAATACTTTAATTTTATTATCCTATCTAAATTCAAACTTCCATTTTGTGGAATATAACATTAGTAATAAAATTTGCATACATTTCTACACGAATAAACGTGTAAGAAGCCATTACCCAAATTCAAAAATAATCACAAATCATCTCAAACGTCTGTAGGTTTTAACATGTTTATTCTTGTATATTTGGCGACTCGAAAAGCATGTATTAAAAGCATAAACTATTATTCCTGTATTTTTTAAATTAATAATTTCCCTAGAATAAAGAAATTCACTATTATAAAAGGCGTGTTTTGAGTCTAAGATTCATAAAAAAAATTAAGTAGGTGCAGGATAGGCAAAAGAAACGAAATATGAAAAAAAAAAATTCGTGTAAGAACTCTTGCACGTTTATTCGGTGGGGCCATCGATTTGTTACAATGTTAATGACGTTAATACGATAATACTGTTGGTAAATGAAACTAAGGATTGATAATATTTGTTTTATTAACTTTTATTGATTTTAAAGCTCTTTTTTCTTTGTTGATGTGGATATGTAAGAATAATTTTTGGGGCCTGTTGCCACTGGTATTCAGGACATATTGGGGCCTGTTGCCAGGGGTATTCAGGACATAGTGGGGCCTGTTGCCACTTGTATTCAGGACATAATGGGGCCTGTTGCCAGGGGTATTCAGGACATAGTGGGGCCTGTTGCCACTGGTATTCAGGACATAGTGGGGCCTGTTGCCAGGGTATTCAGGACATAGTGGGGCCTGTTGCCAGGGTATTCAGGACATAGTGGGGCCTGTTGCCACTGGTATTCAGGACATAGTGGGGCCTGTTGCCAGGGGTATTCAGGACATAGTGGGGCCTGTTGCCACTGGTATTCAGGACATAGTGGGGCCTGTTGCCAGGGGTATTCAGGACATAGTGGGGCCTGTTGCCACTGGTATTCAGGACATAGTGGGGCCTGTTGCCAGGGGTATTCAGGACATTGTGGGGCCTGTTGCCACTGGTATTCAGGACATAGTGGGGCCTGTTGCCACTGGTATTCAGGACATATTAGGGCTATTGCTATTAGTATTCAGGATGTAAGGAAGCCTTATAGTATTCAGTATATTGATTTGAAAAACATGCATTATAAAATAATAAGAACATTTATGTGAGATTTAGTTACTTCTAATTTTCAATATTATTGTAATGTATCATAGAAGAAGAATACTAAATAATTATGAAAACTGGTATTATTAATTTTATTGTTGAATTAGTAATTCATTATAATAAATAATGTTAACAGGTTGATGCTATAATTTTTATAGAAGATGAAACTATTGAGGACACACGAAAGCATTGTAAATGTGTACAAGAAGTAATTCATTATTAACCTACTGTCACTTTTAATAGTATTTCGTCTTAACGTACGAGGACGTACGAGATTTTGGATGGCCGAATGTTAGCTATTTATATAAATCTTAGATATTTTTATGATATTTAAGATAACACAATATTTTATTTGGTTATAATTTGACAGTTATTTGATTTGTTTTAAATGCTAAAATGGCGCCACCGGATACTAACAGTCAACTGACTATTTGAGTTTGATAAAATGGAGGGATTTAAAAACTTACGTGATAGCGCCATTTTAGCAGGACAGTGTTGGTTAAACTGCGAAATTGTAAGGATCTTATAATACCCATGTAAGTACTGAGAATTGTAATAATATACTCGTAACTATAAATCTATTGCCGTAATATTTGTGCTTTTATTTTTACCTAGTAAATAAATCATGAATACTTTTATTTCCCTTCTGCTCTGGCTAGCCTTACACTATATATGACGCACATGGGATTTTTCCACTCTAAATTATTATGCAATAGTTTTTCTACGCTCCGGGGGTATAACGACCGTCTCTGCCGAGTTTGTAGCGAGCTATCTCCCAGTGAATAAAAATCTTCAGTCGAACCTACGTGTACCTGAACACTAACTGATTTACCTGTGTCATGTGTATTGTATGTATTAATCGTGTGCCTGCATAGTCAATATACTACTGGTTTTACCTCTGACTGCCTGGTTTTAATTCACTCTTTCGTCACGGGAACACCATCACTCGCGCCTACATCACCTGACTCCCGTTGTCTTCAACATTTGGTCCTTCGAGTCGCATCAGGTTCAATAAGATGAAGTGAATTAATAGAAACCATGAGTCAAAAGAATGAAATGACCACGCGCAGCAAACAAAGAAGACTGGCTGAGGAAATAAGTGCTCGTTGAAAGGATGACGTCATCTCGGACTGGTTTGCCGTCTGAAAAGGCACCAGGATTACCGTCTGTCGCACCGACAATGGCATCGAAGTCTGATATTAACCTCCCACTGACGGGTGGTCAAGTGATTGACTGCAGTGGAAGTACATGAGAGGGACCGCAGAGAAGACAGACAGTCGCAACAAGTCGTTATGGTTGTTACTGTTATATTTTTTTCTCACTGGCAGTTTTTATCACTAAAACTAACGCTGCCCACCTACCGCGACCGGCGACAAATGCGGAACGCGGAATGACTCATTAGAGTTATTGAGTAGTATTTAACAATGGGAAATTAAAAATATCACGCACGGAGTATTTATATTTAAGAAAAATAATGCCTAATAAAAAACAATAGCAATCTACTAAACACTCTCTAACTTGGTTCAGTTACGGTTGGTAGACCTAGTTTTCTTTTTGCTATTGATTTCTCATATAATCTAACATTTTTCTTAGGTTTCCATTTTGGCGAAAAGAAACAAAAACATGCCAGCTATGTAATGTATAAAAGAAAAAAAAACATGGCAGCTATGTAATGTATGGCGAAAAGAAACAAAAACATGCCAGCTATTTAATGTATGGCGAAAAGAAACAGAAACATGTTAGCTATGTTATGTATGGCTAAAAAAAACAAAAACATGCCAGCTATGTATGGTTAAAAGAAACAAAAACATGCCAGCTATGTAATGTATGGCTAAAAGAAACGAAAACATGCTAGCTATCTAATGTATGGCTAAAAGAAACGAAAACATGCTAGCTATATGTAATGTCTGGCTAAAAGAAATAAAAACATGCCAGCTATGTAATGTATGGCTAAAAGAAACGAAAACATGCTAGCTATCTAATGTATGGCTAAAAAAAACAAAAACATGCCAGCTATGTATGGTTAAAAGAAACAAAAACATGCCAGCTATGTAATGTATGGCTAAAAGAAACGAAAACATGCCAGCTATGTATGGTTAAAAGAAACAAAAACATGCCAGCTATGTAATGTATGGCTAAAAGAAACGAAAACATGCTAGCTATGTAATGTATGGCTAAAAAAAACAAAAACATGCCAGCTATGTATGGTTAAAAGAAACAAAACATGCCAGCTATGTAATGTATGGCTAAAAGAAACGAAAACATGCCAGCTATGTATGGTTAAAAGAAACAAAAACATGCCAGCTATGTAATGTATGGCTAAAAGAAACGAAAACATGCTAGCTATGTAATGTATGGCTAAAAGAAACGAAAACATGCCAGCTATATGTAATGTCTGGCTAAAAGAAATAAAAACATGCCAGCTATGTAATGTATGGCTAAAAGAAACGAAAACATGCTAGCTATGTAATGTATGGCTAAAAGAAACGAAAACATGCCAGCTATATGTAATGTCTGGCTAAAAGAAATAAAAACATGCCAGCTATGTAATGTATGGCTAAAAGAAACGAAAACATGCCAGCTATGTAATGTATGGCTAAAAGAAACGAAAACATGCCAGCTATATGTAATGTCTGGCTAAAAGAAATAAAAACATGCCAGCTATGTAATGTATGGCTAAAAGAAACGAAAACATGCCAGCTATGTAATGTATGGCTAAAAGAAACGAAAACATGCCAGCTATATGTAATGTCTGGCTAAAAGAAATAAAAACATGCCAGCTATGTAATGTATGGTTAAAAGAAACAAAAACATGCCAGCTATGTAATGTATGGCTAAAAGAAACGAAAACATGCTAGCTATGTAATGTATGGCTAAAAGAAACAAAAACATGCCAGCTATGTTATGTATGGCTAAAGTTGCATTGGCCTTTTACACCTTTAAATTAACTTTCCGTGAAAACAAAGCCCAGTTGTTTCATTTTCAACAAATTTGCAGATAATTAATTATGAAATACTATTGCCCCACCTTGTATCTACGTCAGTTTTCAAATTGTTTTCTTTGTCAAGTCAGGATATGCCCTGACACAGAGCAGCAGACTATTCAATAGAAAACTATATTTAGGTAATTAATTGATAACAAAGATCAAAATAGCATACACCAATGTCGAGTTGACATCAGCCTATATACAGGGTTATTGGAAAAACACCAGAGGTCATTGTACTCATCATTATGAACAACTTTTAATAAGGGACCAAACCTAAAATCGCGAAAAAAAATCAGCTTTTCCCTACATTTATGTTCACTTTTTCTTTTACTATGGGACCAAACCTGAAATCGCGAAAAAATATATCAGCTGTTCCCTTATGAAAACATAATGATGAGTACAATGACCTCTTAAGAGGTTGTTGGTGTTTTTCCAATAACCCTGTATAACCTGTTAAACGGTCTGGGGATTTCACAGAGTCTGTCACATTTCTAATTTGGCCTGACATTATAAGAGTAAAGAAGATGGCTGAATGTTATTCTACTGTATTGAAATTACGACGCAATATACTCGTATTATAATGCTGAGTCGGAGAAACAGATTCAATCGTGCACATGTCGGCTATGATACACCTAAAAATGTATAAAATTGTCATGTTGTTCGCAGTACGTACCTGTCCTGAGCGCCACGGCAGTAAACTGCAGGCAGATGGGCTGCTCGGGCGGCGGCAGCAGCGGCTCGCTGCAGCGCGCGCAGGCGCACACGCGCGTCAGCGACGGAGGCCGCGACACTGAGGACCAAGGGCATTGTGCAAATATCTAACATTTAGATACCAGCATCCTTAGCTCTTTAGTCGTGTCTTTGAATTTGTTTGTTGGAAACCCAACATTTGATTTGAGTAAAAAAACCGTTTTAATTACCGGCAACATTGTCTGTACTTTCATTCTTGCTTTGTTTGCAACGAAATAAATGTGCGTGCAATGAACTTCACCAACAGTTTTTCTAAAAACGTTGCTCTGCAGTGCGATTCTGTAACCATCTCACCGTGAAAACTTAGGTGAAGTGAGCGTGGAGTGAACAGTCAGTGTCATCTTACCAGATACTAGGGACTGACCAAGCATACATTTACAATCATAATCGAGATTTTAATAATATTTTTTTAGCCTAATCCTATTGATATTTTTATATAATTCAAAGCTAGTATTTTAGTGGTCAAAACATTAATATTTTGTGGGGTTTTACTTACAATAAAATAGCAAAACAGAAGCGCAATCAGAATCTCAATCCTGTTTTTTTTTCTTTTTTCCCTAGTCTAGTAAGTCCTTATATAGACTGAGGCGCGAGCGCGTCACGTACGAACAGTAAATAAAATTAAAACATTCACGTTTATGACAGCTAGACTGATGAAAATACGCATCGACATTGTTTGGTTATTATGAGCAATTGTAGATCGAGTCTAGTAAAGACTGCGACGATGTTCAGCGTTGTTATTAACCCAAATCTATTGAATTAGAAGAGATAACCGAGTGTGTCAAGTCATCGAGTGCTAACGGATGCCTAGCTGACGGACCATAGAATGTAATCCCACGTAGTTTGTGTGGCGTGATCACTTCACCCGATTCACGACACTAAATGTCGTAAATCGGGTGAAGTGAAGGTGAAGTGATAAGATCACGCCGCGCTTGCGCGTTAGTCACTCATTATCACATTAGAGATTTGTTTTTACATATTTAACTTGTAAGGCGTCATGTATAAGAACATTAGGAAAATGCAATACCAACGTCAAATAAGTGCAAATATTTTATCGCTCATCGCGCGCCCGTGTTTGCACTGCACCTCTAGTAACCCTTAAATGAAGAAGTGGTTGGTGTCAACCTTGAAGTGTATGTATGGTCCCTAATAGTGCATAACGTAGTAAGTACACTCCTTTAGAATATAAGTAAGCAGTTTACATCAATGCGCATTGTAACATAAATTCACTAGATATTCATTAAAGTATCAAGCTGGTTGTCTAATTCTAACGACCCTTGAACCCCCAACATTTCATGGCGACCCTGCCTTAGAGTCTGCCAAGGGGCAGATTAAGCAAAGTTTTCGTTGAGCGATTTTCAAAATGTGTAACTAAAGTAGAAAAAGACGAGGTATTCGCCAATCAAAACGCGGCTGGTGGAGGTGTTGACGCCGAGGTGGTGTTGCCATGGTTACGAGATTCGAGTGGAGTGATATATGGTACATTCCGAATTGCACTGTAATCGACTACAGCGTGCTTACACCTTGACCCCAATTCTGCTGTATGGTATTTATCTATTATTCCCCGCATAATCTTACCACGCCGTACGGTTGTCAAGCGTGGTATTTTGACAGTTCAAACCGGTTTCGGTCATTGTGTCATAGAGAATACGTTAATAGCAGATGTAGTGATTAGGTTATTAAGGAATTGACGTGGTTTCGAAGTAATGAATCATTAAGTGGTCAAAGTGAATTAGGGCCCTTTTCTGAATTAACGTGAACGCGATAACGATGTCCCGTGAATCGACATATATGAAGTCATGGCATGTGCCATCTTGCGATAACGCCGACTACCGACCATGCCCTAAATTAATAATTATCACCGATCTTTAAACTAACGTGGCATTTTCGAAATTGTGCTTCTGGCTACAGTCGCCACCTTACCAAAGAAGAAGAAATTCGTGGTGTATACACAAATAAATAAATACTATAATCCAACCATGAGTAACTATTCAAGTGAATAGGTATATTACTGACTCTCAGCTGCCATAGTGGTGATTTATCTAAATCGGAAAGCAAATTATTCATGTGAGCGATGATGACTTAATTCGGAATGAGCCATATTTCACGCCGCGCAAGCGCGTTAGGCGCTGGCGCTGTCTGGCTATATAAGGACTTACTAGTCTAGGGAAAAAAGAAAAAAAAAACAAGGTTGAGATTCTGTTTAGCTATTTTATTGTAAGTAAAACCCCACAAAATATTAATGTTTTGACCACTAAAATACTAGCTTTGAATTATATAAAAATATCAATAGGAAATTAGCATTAAAAAATAATATTAAAATCTCTTTTATGATTGTAAATGTCTGCTTGGTCAATCCCTAGCATCAGTTGGATGACACTGACAGCTCACTCCACGCAAGTATTCACGGTGAGATTTTTACAGAATCGACATGCTGTTCTAGGATTGTTCTTGTATTTGTAGATAGTAAAGAAGTCACAAATCTCCCAGATACAACATAAGGGGAAATATTCATCTGAACCTCGTGATAGTTGCGTTATCTAGGTCTATCTATATCTGTGGTGGGTAGGTACCTACCATGGACTAACTATAATTAAATATTTTGATTATGGAGACAGCAGGGACTCACTTACTTTTTTATTTGCCCAATGACGTAGGTAGGTACTTTAAAGTAGTAAATAGACCAAGAGCTGAGGCAATACTTTTGTAAGGTTTTCGTTTCGTTCGGTGTGTAAGATGACATTACATTAAAGTGAAAAAACTGTAAATAAACCGCTCCCCCCACCGAATAATATGGTAATCGATAAATCAAAATTTTACAGGAAAAATAAAAAACTGTTTTATGCGTATATCTCGGCACGGGTAGATCGTAAGGTAGACATTTAAACGTCAAAACAAAGCTAATTTTTTTACAATCTAATTTATATTATGATTTTTTTGTAATACTTTAATAAAATTAAGTTATTCACAAAAATAATGTTACTGAAATTAAATGGCAAAAGTATAGTATGCAACGCATCATTACCATATTATTCGCGTGTAAACGCAACAATATCGTAGTCAATATTAATGCATTATAGTATTATTCGTTGTAATAGTGTCAAAAAACCTAACGGCAATATGATATTACGATATTATTCGTGTGAAATCCAAGCGATAGTGTATAATGTAATATTACATTACAGTAATATTCGTCGATGTGTGGTGTCAAAAGATTAACAGTAATATAATGTTGCAAATACATGTTTTATTAAATAATCCAGTACTTATTATTTGATTTGGCAGAAAAATAACAATAATAGAGGAAGTTGATATTAATACTGGATAATTTATAATAGCGTTTTATTAAAATTTATGAAATAAAACAAAGGTTTTATTATTTATCATAATCAGTCCTTTTATTTATTAACTAGCTGTGCCCGCGACTTCGTCAGCGTGGAATAGTGACTTTTCGGGCAGCATATTTTGAATTACATATACCGTCGTTTGGGTAGCTAAAAATTTACTTTACAGTAATGCTTCTCTGTATACGATATTTGACGTATGGCCATCGGGGATGAAAGCGTAGATACAGGCTCCTAGGATTGCTAACGCGTGACAGAGCCACATACAACTGAGCGTGCGAGAAACAGCTGATACTTAGATCTACACCTACAACTTTCAGCGTCAGACCTTGGGCTTTATTAATTGTCATCGCAAAACATAGGCTGACTGGAAACTGGACTCGTTTAAAACTAAATGGAAAATTGTTTGGAATGAGAGGAATCCGAGGAATGAAAACACTTTTACCTTTTCCACACCTTGTTAAAATCTCTGCTTCTATCAGATTTCTTTGTAATATGGTCACTTTTAACCTGGTGCCATTGCAAAGTTTTGGGGGGCTTAAATTTCTAAGAAGCATTATCGGTACGCCTACTTTTAATTTTATTTTATGTGCTGGTAGTCCAGGAGCATTGAGGGATTCTAAAAATTCTACTGGGTAGCTTGTAGATTTTCCTTCTTCCATGACTCTGTTAATGGAGATATACTCAACATAATTCCCCGGAACATAGCTCGAAATTTCAGCGTTTATTGTTGCTGCTTGGTCGTTTCGTAGCGTTAAAATAGCTCTTTCGCAAAGCCAGAAATTTTCGCAAGTTGGTATTTGCGTTGCGTTTCCATACACAGATGATATGAGGTCTCGCATTGATGAAACTATGTTGCATAGGTTTTCATTAAGAAAAACTTTTCCTTGTTCCTGCGGTAACACACCGTTACGAATCTCAAGTAGCAAATCTGAAAATTCTTGAGCATTTTCGTTGCCTCTAATTTGCGCACGCATATTTAATGTCAAATGCAAAGGTATAATGTAATGCCACAGTCGAGAACTCTTTAGGCAGGCTCTAACTTCAACAGCCCTTGTTCCACGTGGTATTACAGGGAGAGTCTGACGAAAATCGCCACAAAAAAGCATAGTAATGCCATCCATGGGTTGATCACTTTGCTTGACATCACGCAACGTTCTGTCTACGGCTGCTACTGCTTTTCGATTGGCCATTGTGGACTCATCCCATCTACAATCACGAAGAACCATAGCTTTATCGCTGTTTCTTGAAATATTACAAACAGGGCTTTCTGTGCGGTCTAAATCGATCGGAATTTTGAACATTGTATGAGAAGTTTTCCCACTTTGGCAACAATGTGGCTGCTATGCCTGATGAAGCGACAGCAAGCGCGATTTTACCTTGGCTTCGTACCTTCGCCAAAATAACTTTCGTAAGAAATGTTTTAACCGTTCCACCGGGTACATAGATCTACAAATAGCATTTCTTCCAAAGTACTATCAACGCTCACCAGATCAAATATCAAACGCTGTTCATCAGTTAGCCTCGAGAGTGCGCGTCCATGTACGTACTCTGATAGTATACCTTAAAAATGTCCGCCTTGATTCTTTAAATTGATATAACTTTTTTATTTATGAACCGATTGACATGAAATAAACACTAAATGTTAAGTGAAGCTTACTACAATATATTAGTGAAAACCGCATCTAAATCGAATAAGCCGTTTCTATTATATTGTAAACAAAAATAATACACAAATATAATTGTTTTATACTTTACGTGGAAAAAGGCATGCATTTCTTACGCGAATATAATGGTAATCGTCGCTTACCGAAAAAGTTAACGATTGCATGATCTGTAATAACATGTTATGGTATTATTCGTGCAAAAAGTATGTTTAGATTTTAAGGGAATAATGTTGTTATGTTCATTACGGTACCATTGAAATTATTGTACTTTTATAAATATACATAGAAAAAATACAAAAAAAATTACAAGATGATAATTAATGCTTTAGACACCGAATATGCAATAAAACGAAAACTGTCGTAGTACCACATTACCATGTTATTCGGTGGGGGGAGCGAAACTACTCATAAGTACAATAAAAGTATACAAAGATATGTACCGTATTTTATTTTTCATTCCAGACAGCCCTAGTACTCGGTTAAGGCTGCTACAAACAGGCGCGACACGTGATATAATCGCCCGCGACACAAAGGCGCCGCTCGTTGCGCGACTGGCGGTGTCTTTGGGTCGCGCGCGATATTATCGCGTGTCGCGTTAAGACTCATGCAAACAGGCGCAACACGCGACGCGACACAAAGGCACCGCTCGTTGTGCGACTTGCGGTGCCTTTATGTCGCGTGTCGCGTCGCGCCTGTGAATACGAGCCTTTAAGCGGGGCGTAGGTATGTTGCGGTCGTTGCGGACGAGAATGGACACAAAGTAATAACAAATCTCAAGCGCGGCGATTAAGTGCAATTTAGCTTGCGCGTTTGCGGGAAGTGACTTTGTAGGCTATTATAAAAGCCGCTTTCTTCAAGAACAAAGAAGTCGGCCTTCTGTACTAAGTACTATTGGTTATTCTGTGATAAGGGTTAAACTTCAAATTCGTTCTAAGTTTTTATAAAATATAGAGAATCTGATTATACAACAGTTTAATTAATAAACCAGTCAAGACCTAGAGTTTATATTTTAAAGCAGACTGAAATGCTTATTTCTTGATAATGTCGTTCATCGTCGGCGTTAGCTCTCATATTGTATTCACGAACATTTGTTGCGTCAATGTAATATGACGTAACACCCACGTGCGAGCACTCAGTAACAAAACGGCTTAAAATGGCGCCGACACTTCAATAATGAAATTACTTTAGTATTCAACGTTGATCTCATAAAAACTGAATTAACTACGTCAAAGAAAATATTCCATAAATCACAGAGTTGGTCTGAGTGTCATCGACAAGACTCTTTGAGGCTTAAGGTTTATTGGTCGAGGCCCATAAAGGCATTATCATAATTATTTCTTGTGACTGTCTGATTTACGGAGACGAGGGAAGCGTTATTCGCAACAAGTAATTTAGTGAACAGAACCAAGATGTTCATTTACGGCACAACTGATTCTCATTAAAGGAGATCATTATGACCTAATCGTCACAGTGAACGCAAAGGTTTGTCTGAAAGGGCTACTCGTCCCAGATCGCATGCCGCCGGCCGGCCGTCAGTCGCGCCTCACTCACGCCTCACGAGTCATTAGAAGGCGCTAAGCTCGTTCCATTCAAGTTACGCACCGCGGGGCCGTGACTAAGATTAACGTCACGCGTGACACGGACGAGAAAGTAGTACATGGGGCAGACTGAAAGTGTCTGGATCTGGCCACTTACAATAAATTCAAATTCAAAACATTTATTTCAGTCTTATTCAGTCCATAGAATGTTAGTAGTACATCAAGATAACTTAAAACTATGTTAGTAACTTACACACGTGTGTGTGTGTGTGTAAGTAACCCCTGTTTGTACAGACACCCTTACGAGGACCTTGTTAGTCCTAGACCGAACCGACGACCCTCCAAAAAACTGGAATTTCGGCTATCATACTGAGGACCTGAAATACACAGCTTAATGTGACAAGCGACGCACATACGAGGACTTTGTGTAAGCCAACCGAGGACCTCTTACGTAAGCCCTGAGACGTCCTTCCGAGGACGTATTTTTACACAATATTTCTTATAGCTTGTACAAAGTGCGGACGTTGTGTTAGACTTTATTTCACTAAACCGAGGACAGTTTTTCGCGTAGAACTTGTACAAACCGAGGACCAGGGAAAATCTACCTACCTAAAACATTTTACGTGTAAGATAATAATTATATCAATGTAAGTATAATGTTCCGATTTATTTCTTACACACTTTTTCTAAAATGAAGTACCAAGCGAGGACGAATCGATGTCTTTACGTTTGTCGGCGCTTCTCAAAGGATTATTAATCAAAGAGAGCCGAAAGTAACGGCTTGCTTTTAACGTAAACTGTAGGGATAAAAAATATTGTCCAACATCGGTATTTAGCTGTATTACTCATAAAAAAATACTATTTTAGTATCAGATGCTGCAGCCAGGGTCGTCTCTTCATGACGGTACTCCTCAGCACTTGATAGCATCGTCTTCAAATTTGGCAGACGCGTTAGATTTGTGGGGTTGTTCGTGACCGTGGTGGGCAGGTAATACACATAAGTGAGTTGTAAATAAGGAGCGATTAATTTATTACGATATCAAGTAACTAAAGCTAGCAGTTACACTTGACACGAAAAAGTAAAATTAAATAAGGTTACATGAATGGTAAAACTACTAGAAACACGAAGCTCGCCGTAAACTATTACGGCGAGCTTCGGCGAGTAAAATATGATCGGGGGTCAGAGAGGACCTCGCACGATCGTAGTTCAGCACAGACTGAAGCTCCGAACCAAAACTCTCCCAAATCTGCCGTTCACTAAACAAAGGACGCGGCAAATCCACATCTGCAGTTCCTAAACAAAGGAAGCGGCAAAACGATTGCCTTTTAAAAGTATAATAAAACACGAGAAATACAAATGGGTACAATACAAGACAACTAAAAATAACAGAACAATGAACCTTAACTATAAATAGCAAATAGGTACAATACAAGATAACTAAACAAATAGAACAATGAACCTTAAAAGTAAAGAATCATGAAAGACAATAGTACCTATAACTTAAATTGCTTGCAGATGTTCAACGTGGGAAAAACACAAAAATGAAACTTTCTAAAAATAATTACAATAAGTTCCTCTACAAAAATATTACATTCTTAAAACTATGCAAGGGATGGGTACGTGAGACACAGTCCCCACAGTACCCCCCTACCAGTGATAAAGATCACGAAACACCTGCCTGATAGTAATCAGGAAATTTAACTCGCCTACCAGAACGGCGAGGAATATGCTTGCCAGGCCAACTTAGGTTCCAGTGAGTCGGAACCGGTTGCCGCATAGTTCACGGTGAGTCGGAACTGTCTGCGAAGATGTCCCCAGTGAGTCGGGGTGGCGCGGGCGCTGCGTTATGGTTCCAGTGAGTCGGAACCGGTTGCCGCATAGTTCACGGTGAGTCGGAACTGTCTGCGAAGATGTCCCCAGTGAGTCGGGGTGGCGCAGGCGCTGCGTTATGGTTCCAGTGAGTCGGAACCGGTTGCCGCATAGTTCACGGTGAGTCGGAACTGTCTGCGAAGATGTCCCCAGTGAGTCGGGGTGGCGCGGGCGCTGCATTATGCTCCGGTGCGTCGGATGTGGTATAGCGCCGGGTTGAGGCTGGCTGCTGCGTCGACCAGGAGAGGAATTGAGCTCTTCTTGTTGACCGGCCGAAAGTGCAGTGTGCTGTGCCGAGGTTGCTGATGAGGCTGAGGGTGATGACCAGGTATGCGCGGTCGCTGCATGCTGGTGGTCAGGATACCCGTTGAAGCCGTGGGAGCTGGCTGGCTGGGAATGCGCGTCATCCGCCGCTAGTGACTCCCGCTGGATCACTCGCCATTTTAACACGTACTTTGATTTAGCACTCGCGAAACTCTTTCCGCACTGTCACGAACTCACGCTATTGATAGTTTTGATCACGTCGGGGTCACCACTGTGGGGTTGTTCGTGACCGTGGTGGGCAGGTAATACACATAAGTGAGTTGTAAATAAGGAGCGATTAATTTATTACGATATCAAGTAACTAAAGCTAGCAGTTACACTTGACACGAAAAAGTAAAATTAAATAAGGTTACATGAATGGTAAAACTACTAGAAACACGAAGCTCGCCGTAAACTATTACGGCGAGCTTCGGCGAGTAAAATATGATCGGGGGTCAGAGAGGACCTCGCACGATCGTAGTTCAGCACAGACTGAAGCTCCGAACCAAAACTCTCCCAAATCTGCCGTTCACTAAACAAAGGACGCGGCAAATCCACATCTGCAGTTCCTAAACAAAGGAAGCGGCAAAACGATTGCCTTTTAAAAGTATAATAAAACACGAGAAATACAAATGGGTACAATACAAGACAACTAAAAATAACAGAACAATGAACCTTAACTATAAATAGCAAATAGGTACAATACAAGATAACTAAACAAATAGAACAATGAACCTTAAAAGTAAAGAATCATGAAAGACAATAGTACCTATAACTTAAATTGCTTGCAGATGTTCAACGTGGGAAAAACACAAAAATGAAACTTTCTAAAAATAATTACAATAAGTTCCTCTACAAAAATATTACATTCTTAAAACTATGCAAGGGATGGGTACGTGAGACACAGTCCCCACAGATTTATGTAGCAAAACCAAAATAATCACCAGTTTGTGCTGATGCTGCAGCCAGGCTCATTTATTTACGAGGGAACTCCTCAACAGTTGATAGCATCAACTTAAAATTTGGCATACGTGTTATGTTTATGTAGTAATACTAAAATAATTACCAGTTTGTACTGATACTGCAGCCAGGGTCATTTCTTTATGAGGTAACTCCTCAACAGTTGATAGCATCGTCTTCAAATTTGGAATACGCGTTATGTTTATGTAGTAAAACTAAAACAATTACCAGTTTGTACTGATGCTGCAGCCAAGGTTGTTTCTTCATGAGGGAACTCCTCAACAGTTGATAGCATCGACTTAAAATTTGGCAGACGCGTTAGGTTTATGTAGCAAAACTAAAATAATTACCAGTTTGTGCTGATGCTGCAGCCAGGGTCATTTATTTATGAGGGAACTCCTCAACAGTTGATAGCATCGACTTAAAATTTGGCATACGCGTTATGTTTATGTAGTAATACTAAAATAATTACCAGTTTGTACTGATGCTGCAGCCAGGGTCATTTCTTTATGAGGTAACTCCTCAACAGATCTTATTCAAAAGTCTGTTTAGTTTGTGAACAAGAGAATCGGTGCCATTAAGTTGTTAAGTTTTCATCCTTCCCAAATTATTTTGATCTCACTAGATAATATTTCTTTGTTGTTTTCTAACTAAGCATTGTGTTATGTAATTTTATGTAGAGTTTTTAGCCCAAATTTTGTCGATCTCTTTTAATTATGGTTTCTATAAGTCTTTTTGTTTGAGTCGTTTTCTGATAACTGTTATGTAAGTTTTCTAATCATGTTTCTCAAAAATGTTACTACAACTTGATGATTATTTGATGACGTTGGTAAAAGTTTGTTAAATAATTTGTTTCATTTTAAAATAAACCTACTTTTATTTTAGTAAATTTTATGTGATTTTCTTTAGTACGTTCATGTTCTGTATTTCTTTGTACTTTATATTTGCTGCAAATCTTGCAGCAAATTGCAGATATTTCACCTAGGAAGGCATTTACTTTAGAATCTTTAAGAAAATCACATGTATTCAGCTCCTATGACAATACAATATTTTATGGTGCAAATCATTATGTGGTATAATATAAGCGGGCCTAGGTACTTAGCACATACTGCAGAAGAAGCATGATTATTCCTCGTGCACCTAGTAGCTACTAACGATTTGTTTAAGGATTCAGTCTAACTTCGATTTTCTCCTTCATAATTTTATTTAAATGATAGCATATAATTTGTCTTCTACACACGAGGAAAACTGTCGAAACGACGACTAGAATACACACTGTTCGGAAAAATTAGCAAACCGAGGTCTTAAATACACATTGTCTGGAAAAGCTACCTAACCGAGGTCTTTTGTGTTAAAGTTAACACATAGGTCCTCGGATAATACAACAAACGTGAAATGAGTGTAAAGAGTCTGTGTATGAGGCGACAGTGGCACCGTCTGGTGGATACACAATGTTTGTGTAAGATTATGAATAATCTTGATGAAACCGAGGTTCAGACAACTTTTTCGTATTAAGTATATAGAAAGACTCAAAATCGCTTGCAGAATACGAATCTTTGGTCAAGTCAAACCGAGGACCCTCGAAAAGGTCCTCGCTTTGAAAAGGTCCTCGGTCGTGCCTTGTGTATTCATACGCACGTCCTCGGATGGTACTTAAAACGAAAACACACACACACAAACACACACAAGAGAAAAAACGCATGTCTGCCTACAATACATACAACCTTATCCAGTGCCTCCAATTGGGACTATAGATGTATTCCGCAATTACACTCAGGTAGCTGTTGGAGCCGCCCCTCACCCTACGCATCAGCGAAGCTGCTCTCTTACGTATAATGGCGTGAAAGCCATCCACTTGAGCTTCAGCAAACATCACTGACACACTGCAGTAGCGAGGCAATCCCATGAGCAACCTGAAAGCATTGCTGTCTTGGACCCTCAAGGCACTGACGGCTCGCTGCGTGTAGTTAGACCACAAGCTACACGTATAAAAGGACTGACAGTATGCCCTAAATAATGTCGACTTTACCGCTTTAGAACATCGGGAAAATCTGCGTCTGGCACGCAGATTTACAACGAACAGTTCCCTCTCCATGTTCGCTTCATCGATCAGGTTCTCATTTACAACATGACCTAGCCCGCTAGTGACACGGGCGGTACGTGAGAGGTGTGCTGTGCCAACACCCGGGTGAGTACTGTACCTACAAAATTAGCAAAGCATAGCATAACCAGCCTAAAGTGTTCTCACTGCTGGGACAGGCCTCCTATCTGCGAAAGGGAGTGGGCCGTAATCTACCACGCGGGCCCAGTGCGGTTTGGTAGATGTCACATGTCTTCGATTGGTTCTAGGACATGCCGGTTTCCTCACGATGTTTTCCTTCACCGTTTTGAGAGCAGACAACTACTCATTTCTAGTTTTCATAAAAACCATACAAAATTCGAAATGCTTGAACCAAAGATTTAAATCGTTAGATTTGCGTTATCGCCTCATAAGATGGTCGAGTTTTTGCTTCACTACGGGATGCGCGAAAAGTATGCAGGTCGACAAAATTTGACGAACACTCTTTCCCAGAAACCAGTCTATACTTTTCCGATGGATTTTGACGCGCTGAATTCGAATCTCAAAATTTACATCTTTTTAGTAAAAGAGGTGAAAGACATAATTATAGTACTAGAAATAGGGACCTATTAGTTCAACCAGGTTTCAGACTGGCTAAAGTAGACTCATCTTTTATGGGGTACTGTTTAAAATGTTATAATAAAATACCTCCCCACATTCTTCAACTGAATGAGACAAAATTCAAGTCTTGTATAAAACGCACACTATGCAGTCAGGCATATTATAAGTTAGGGGATTACATTGCTGATAAAAATGCCTGGCTCAATGCTGGTCCTGCTCCACAACCACAACTAATTGATTAACACATGAAAATACTGTTGGAGCTGCTGAAGATTGTAAGACTATCTTTGCATTGTATAAAATCAATTTCCTTTGTTTTGTATAATTGCATAGCACAGATGTGAGTTCTATGTACCCTATAGCTACCATTTACCGGGTAATAATATGTCTTTCATTGACTCGAATGTGCCCTGGCAGCTGATAGTATGTCATGCTCACTCAAATGTCTCGCTGACGGTGGCGTGTGTGTTGGATCATTTAGCTCCCTTCAAAATGGTTGAGCTGAATGGTGCTGATTTATGCGTCATGTTCGTGAACGGGCGCCGTCAGTTGGGGCTGGTCATCACTTAGCTGCCTCGGCTTATTTTTAATTATTTTAATTTTGGATTGTTGTTTGTTAAGTACTATTTGTTGTACTCTGGACGCTTTTAAAGCGTACGTCTTTTTTAATTTTTTACATCGTTCTCACATTACATAATTTTAATATCAAAAGTAATGATGTAACTAATATTTTTGTAAAATATGATTTAAAAAGAGTGTCCATGGAGTTTCTTGCCCGTTCTTCTCCATAGGTACCTACGCTTTGGAATGGGCAACTAGCTTCATATTTTCTGACTGACCGACTTCTTGACAATTCAAAAGTGCCTGTAAATGGTTTAATTGAAATAAATGCTTTGAGTTTGACTTTTGAGTTTGAGTTTGCTCTATCACGTCAGGGTTTCGAGATATCCTAACCTAAAAGTGCAAAAAATACAGTTTTTCTCATTTTTGAGGTTATGTAGCACGGCCGATCCTATTTTCTTTCAAAAATTATAATAGCATCTCAAAAGACTAGTCTTCCTCTTTAAAATGACGTTGAGTTTACTCAAATATCTTTTTTTTCGCTGAAAAATTGCTTTTTGAAATTATCCAATAAACTGTATGTGTATGAATTCTCAAACGTAGAACAATCCACGTACACGAAAATTTCAAAATGCGATATCTCAGCAAAAAAGATCAATACTGAATAGAGTAATTCAGTATAACGATATAAATCTTTCGCTTGAACCCTATAAATATGTATTTATAGTTGTTAAGCCTACCTTTCATTGAGAGGTTCAATCTATAGGAACCTGTGTCAGTTTGCCCTGACCGGAAGCACGCACAAACAAACATGAAAAGTTGAGACTGTTTAGTTTTAATCATTTGCTTCGACTAATGGTCACTGCGGTCATCCTATATTGCGTGTGATAGCGGAATAAAGTATAATCTATCTTTAAGTATAGATATATATATTACCCCAATAGTTATTTAATATGTGTAATACCTATGAATATGGTATGTAGGGAAAGGATTTTATAAATAAAGCACAGAAAGACAAGACCAAACATTTATTCAATTAAGGTTTGTCAGTAAATAAAATCAGAAAGCTAGTCGTCCGTTCCAAATCTAGGTCCTCGTGGAGAAGAAGGACAAGAAACTCCACGGAAACAGTATTAAAGTATTCTATCAACAGATTTATTATATTGCCATAACTTATGTGACATCTGGTTGATCTATTCCACATAATAACGTCACTAGTACTAATCAAGTGAACATCTATAGGCCGGAGCTCCGTTCTGTTCAACGTCTCGAACAAGAATCGTCCCTGCCCGGAGTGGATATCGCGACGCCCCCGTCAGGGGGCGTGGCGAGCGGTTCCGGGGCTGAGCCCCCCGGCAGCGGAGGCCATACGGTGGCCTGAAAAAACAGGCCCCTCACTGCGTTTGGCTTACAGTGGCCTGATAAATTCAAGGGAGCGCGTAGATGACGCGCTCCCCCGTGAGTGATTGCATGTTGTTTTTCTCGCCGCGACGCTGACTCAGAGCGCCGCTTTCTTCACGACGCGACACCTCGGCGGTCTGTCCCCGCCAGGTGAGACTCCCAGTTACCTGGGGGAGGCCCGGCGAGAGACGACCAGCATGTCGAGGTGCCGACTCGACGCTCCTACAGAAAGTGGGTGAATTGCTCCCGCCCGCCCCGCTTCCAAAGCTAGCCGGTTACGGTCCGGGCTAAGGAGCAGTCGTGTGTGTGTGAGCGGTATTGTACTGTAGTGTTACACCGCTCAGTGTCTGCGCGTACCGCGGCCCGCGCTGCGCGTACGCGCGTGAGTTTAGGCGTCTGTGTAGTAATGAATGGCTGAGCCGGCGCGTAACGTGCCTATATTAACCTAGCACACGCCACGCGACGAATGTATGTAATGTGTGTGGAGTTCAATTGGGTCGAGTGAGCCGCGTGTAACCTGGGTGCGGCTCACTCGAGGCGTCCGTCCCTGCCACTCGGAGCTCCCCCTTTTATAGTCGTGAACAAATAACTTTGACGTTTCCATCTACCGTCATTTAAAATATCAACGACATTGAAGGTGGATATCCGTTTGGAATACTTATGATAATAATAACAATACCTATAATTAGGATAATCTATCACGTGCGTACACTTTGAGGCCGTTACCTCCACTCACAACACAGATAGACAGCTGAGGCAAACTGGAATATATCTGTCATAACGTTACTTGAAGCATTACGATGCGGCTGTTGTCGTACGCCTCAAGGAGTCATGAAATGATTTATTTCTATTAAACTCGTATTTTAGTCGTGATGATTTCTATGCCAATATAAATAAGGTATACAACATAAGGTTTTACCGCGCTAGACACCGCATGAACGTGGAATATTTCTTTCACACGACTTGTAAGCATACGTAAACTATATGTGTATATTCCATGCTTCGTGTAAAAGGTCATAAATAGTAAGCTATTAATTGTTTCAGTAGTCGGAACTGTTGCGAGACGCTCGGTGGCAGTCTTTAGTGGAAATACAGGGGGAGGGGGGGATCTCGAACAGGCATGTTATAGTTCTGAGCCCGGATGCAGTGACATCTGAGGGGCAATTCGAACAGGCATGTTATAGTTCTGAGCCCGGATGCAGTGACATCTGAGGGGCAATTCTCTTTATTTTAAGAACGTTTACAGTCTGATCTCATTGTCAGTCTCAATATGTGAAAATACCTCTAATTTCCGTACATTTTTGACAGTGATTGTCATTGAGATGAGATTGCGACTAGATTTTGAACGTTTTTACGGGAATTGGCCTCCTGAGGTGAAGTGGCTTGTAATTAATTGGCCTCCTGAGGTGAAGTGGCTTGTAATGACAGTTAAAAGATAAAAATTGGTACCGATTTCGATAGGAGTCTGCTCCTCGGTGAGTCTGGGCGGCTGTGGCCTCCGGGGAGGCGGCGGGATGTACAGCATCTGGAACGCGCAGCGGCATCGGTTCTCTGCAACAAGTTAAACAAACGAGTGACCATCGATTTCTACTGTGTCTGTATTTCGCTTATTATATTATAAAAGCTCCAAAAAATAAGGCGCGAAGCTATTGTCACAACCAGACACGAATCTAGATTCCGGGCTTCTCAGAATTTCTAAAGGAAAAATCCAATAGGTAACACTATGTCGAGGCAGTCATTATAATATATGTACTCGTAGGAGAAAAATTTAGGAGCTACCATCAAGTAGAACTGCGGCGCGCGGCTACTTGCTCGGAGTACACTTACTATGTGTGCGGCGCGCGGCTACCTGCTCGGAGTACTCTTACTATATGTGCGGCGCGCGGCTACCTGCTCGGAGTACACTTACTATGTGTGCGGCGCGCGGCTAACTGCTCGGAGTACACTTACCATGTGTGCGGCGCGCACTACCTGCTCGGAGTACACTTACTATGTGTGCGGCGCGCGGCTACCTGCTCGGAGTACATTTACTCTGTGTGCGGCGCGTGGCTACCTGCTCGGAGTACACTTACTATGTGTGCGGTGCGCGGCTACCTGCTCGGAGTACACTTACCATGTGTGCGGCGCGCGGCTACCTGCTCGGAGTACACTATGTACTTTACTATGTGTGCGGCGCGCGGTTACCTGCTCGGAGTACATTTGCTATGTACTTCACCACAGTATAAAGACATACAGTATTGTATCTCGGCCGTAACCTTAAAATAAATGCCTACAGCCGCGCGGTACGTAAACATGCGATAGGGCTGCCCGCCTCCAGCATTTTAATTACATTTGCCTACTTTGTGTTTCCATTTAGTTTTGTTATTGTATTTTACTGTGTCTACATAAATAATAAAATAATTCGTCATTTCGAATTAACCATTTATTAACATTAATCTGATTACAGTTTATTTCTATGAAAACTTGTTCATGTGTATTTTTAAACAAATTATGTTAAATTATTATTATTATTATTATAGTTAAATCAAACGTTCAAGAACTACAAATAAAATTCAAAATTTGTATATTAATGTTTTTTTAATCTTTCCTATCATCGTCTTATCCTTAACAGAATTACACAGATTGGAAGAAGTTAAATAGCAAACATGTATAATTATTTCAAATAAAATATACAGTTAACTTATTTTATTAAGTACTAACTATTTACACTAGATACTAAATTAAATGACTAACTTACTATACAAATAAAAATAAAGAACAAATCAGGCGTCCAAGTATTCGTCCGCATCGCTGTCATCCGGAAACGTGCCCAGAAGACTGGCAGCATTGCCACGTTGAATGGCAATGCTAATTCTTTCTCTTTTTTCTTTATTTCACAGAGTATTGATATTCAATAGTCCATTGATTTAAATCATTTGTATACTGGTACAGGATGTTATTTCTAGGCAGGCCGCGTATACGAACATCTGAAAATTATAATATTTTCAAATCATTTCCTCAGACTCCAAAAATCGTGTATAAAGTTTGAGTAAATACCAGCATATCAAAATCAAAACGCTCTCCTGTTGGTGGTTTACATTTATTGAATAAAGGATTGCGTGCTAGTATACAGTAATCAGTTTCTAGTGAGCATAAGAACGTTCTAACGTGCAGAAATATACTGTGTTCCGCTGGCAAATTTTAATATTATCACTCATCCCGAGTTCCCGACGCGACGCCTGCAGTCAAGGCAACGGGTGCGAAGGCTGCGCCCTGCATGCGCAGCACCCCAGGCCACGAGCGCGACTGCGCCGAAGTCGTCAAACCATTTGACAATTTTTCATGTGACATTTTGTAAATAATGAAAATAGTGTTTTAAGTTTATTTTTTTGAGTGCGTGTATATACAGAGTGGGGAGGACAATATGACTTTAAATGAAAACACGGGCAATACTGGTGTATAGAAACATTTGTAAACTATCAAATATATCCGAACATCGAAATTAAAAAAAACATTTTTTCTAACAAACTAAATAGCATAAAACTGCAAACAAAATAAAACACCATTTAGAAAATTGGTTCACTGACCTGCGGTAAGAATGACAAAACCGCGCGCCGATCACCGCCGAAGCAGCGACGTACTGTCTTGGCGCCATTATTAATAATGCTCAATTACACAAATCAAATCACAGATTATTAACCAAATAGTCGGGCATCTACCACCCTCGTGTTATTCACTAATCAATTTATTATTCACAATCACTTAGTTATGTCGCCACTCATTAATTTTTTTTTATTTTCAATAATTATGTCCGCCGTGTTCTTGAATGCACAAACTACACCGACGTATAATGTTATTTCTCACTCTTGTTAATAAGTCACCATTAGAAGCCATTTCTTTCAATGTATTAAAAGATATTATTATTCTAATTTTTAAATCGAGGAGTTCATTGAGTTCATCGATAACACTCGCGCGGCGACTTTAAACGGGCGCCGGCGCGGGCGCATCTGAAATTCCAGAGCGGAGTAACGCGTCACAGGCACGATGTCCGGTGACACACTGACCGCGTAACCTAGACACGAGTAATTGCAGGTTTCGACAAGTAAGCAAAGTAGAAACAAGCAAACTTACCTATCTCTTTCGGACATGCATATTTTGCGATTGACATGAGTGCGTAACAGAAAGTATTCGCCGCTTCGCTTCATTTTTCTTATCTAGTTAGAACACGCGCGCGCACGCGTGTGTTAGTAGTGATACGCTTTATGACTCTTAACGCTCAGGCATAAAGTATAATTTGCATTGAGAAAATAAATTTTAAAGAAAAGGCGTAGATTTTTGAAATTGCGACCTGGCAACGTGTGTCATTGAACCTTTCGCGTGCTCTTCTGTTTAGAAATACAGCATGTAGAAAATACTTAAAATCAAAAATTATGCCCTGTGGCTAAACTACTGGATATATTCATTTGATTTTTTGTGTGCAGGTTGGTCATATCATGACTTATACGAAGTTTAATTTATGATCCTATTGTCCTCCCCACTCTGTATAGTTAATTTTTACGTCATTTTTGTTTATTTATTTATTTTATAATTTATGTACACACAGTAAAATACATAGGGATATGACATCATTATTCATTCATTTATTCATTTTTTATTGTTATTTTTATTACATTTTAAATTCTAATTTATATTATATTGTTAGGGACCTAAACTAAGGACTTGAACTCAAAATGCAGTGGACTGTAATTTAAAATAATATAATGCAAAATAGGTACAAAAACCGAAGATGGTAAACGAATGGAGTGCGCGCGCGTGCCGTCGCCCGAGATCGGTAGTGAAGTGAAGCGACCGCCCGCGTCTCGCACGCCGCACCTCTCGTCGTCGCCCGCCGCCTTCCGCTGTCACACGACAGCAGCCGAAGGTTGCCGGAGGCGCCCGAACATCCTCCCCGGGTTGAAGTATTCAAGTGAGAGGAAGTGGGCAGACGTTGTTGTAAGCCCGCACCATCGTTCCTCTCTTCGTCTTCAGCTCCACTACCCGTGTGGTCCCGTCGCAGCCAGGAAAGACCTTGATGACACGCCCCAGTGGCCACACCAAGGGTGGTTGGCCTTTCTCTTTGATGAGAACCAGTGCTCCCGCTGAAAGTTGACCTGTTGACGCTGTCCATTTAGTTTTTTGCTGGAGCAGAGAAACATATTCTAATTGAAAACGATTCCAAAAATGTTGCTTAATGTGCTCTACTCTTTGGTAACGCTCCAGTCGCCCGATGTTGAGATCAGTAACCTGTGGATGCGGAACAGATATTAGTGGTCGCCCAATTATGAAATGTCCAGGAGTAAGGACGGAAAAATCTAGAGGATCAGTGGAAAGAGGGGTAAGAGGACGGGAATTTAAGACGGCCTCTATTTGAGTCAAACACGTGGCCATCTCCTCGTATGTGAAGTGCGCTAAGCCTAAAAGTCTCTTTAGGTGATGCTTAGTAGACTTCACTGCGGCTTCAGCAATGCCGTTGAAGTGGGGGGAGTATGGAGGAGCAAAAGAAAACTTGATACCTTGCTGAGCAACTTCAGACGCGAGATTCGAGTCTTGTAAAAACTTACGTAACTCATTGCAAGTACCTATAAAGTTTGTCCCATTATCGGACAAGATGCTTTCGGGTTTACCACGACGAGCCACGAAACGGTTCAAAGCAGCCATGTAGGCTTCTTTCGTAAGGTCTGTAACAAGCTCGATGTGAACAGCCTTAACGGCAAGGCAAACAAAAATACACAGGTACGCCTTTATAAGCCTGCACCCTCGCCCTTTGCGATCAGCAATCAGCACTGGCCCCGCATAGTCCACACTACAATTTAAAAATGGGTGTTCTAAATGTGTCCTTGAAGAGGGTAACTGACCCATTGTAGGTTGCACAGTTTGACACTTGTATTTGAAACATTTGATGCATTTTTTCACAATACATTTAGAAAGATTTCTACCGCCAAGAGGCCAATACATTTGGCGTATATTTGCCAAGAGCAGCTGAGGGCCAGCGTGTAAGCAGTCGAGGTGATATTTATGAAATATTATTTTAGTTATATGGTGCTTACCACATAATAACACTGGGTGCTTGACATTGTAATCATAAGGTGAGTTGTCAAGTCTCCCTCCTACGCGTATGAGACCATTCGAATCTGTAAAGGGACTCAAAGAAATAAGCCTATTCTTTTTTTGGAGAGACTTTCCTGATTGCAGTAAATTATACTCATCAGGAAACATATCCATTTGAGCGTGACGTAAAATAAAATTGTTATTGGAACATTTTATCTTCCTCACTGGTCAATTTTGAAGTACCGTGTTTGACCGATGCGTTAAACGCTTGGAAAATGGCTTGTCCCAATACGGTTTTGCCCGATAACCCGTCTTCCCAGAGACGGTGGGACGTGCCGCTCTGCAGTATTATACGGAATACCCTTGTAAACACGTTACGTAATACTGTTGAGCGTGCCCGTCTGCTGGCTGTGGGAGAATGGGAGTCAGGCTTATGGCTTCAGGCGCTCCCATCATCCACCATAGGCACAATGATGGATGATTCATCGTTTCGGCTCGCTACGTGTCTCCGCTTGGGCGCACCTTGTGTTGCTCCGCATCGATGTCACTGCGGTGAAGCTGTCGACAGTCTTGGACACCATGGCCTGTCCTGCTGCAGGAGCGCCGGTCGCATAGCACGGCACGCCAGCATCAACGATATTATTCGTCGAGCCCTTGTCTCCGCCGGCGTACCAGCGGTGTTAGAACCAAACGGCTTGGTACGTGACGATGGGAAGAGACCAGACGGCATGACGTTGTTGCCTTGGAAGGTGGGTAGGCCTCTGGTATGGGACGCAACGTGTGTCGATACCCTTGCGCCATCTCACGTTCCTAGCACGGCGGGCTGTGCTGGTGCCGCTGCTGCGGCTGCTGAAACCCTCAAGCGGCGCAAATACTGTAACCTTTTGGGCAATTACAGCTTTGAGCCGTTTGGGGTCGAAACGCTCGGGTCATGGGGTCCGAGTGCGCGTCTCGTTTTTAAGGAAATTTCTCGCCGACTGGTCGACGCTTCACGTGACCAGAGGGCTGGGTCGTTCTTTGGCCAAAGAATTAACATGTATAATATAAAAATTATAATTAAAATAATCTGTTCATTGAAGTAATAAACATATTTAAATTAATGAGTGCAAATAAAAGCAAATTTATCAATTAAATTGTAGATTTCATTTCACTCCTTCTTTGTATTCATACAAAATATTAATAATTCAATAAAAATAATTAAATTTTATTCATAAAAGTATGCAATCATTTCATTAATGTTTTGTTATGATGTTGTCACGTTAAACTATCGTCCGTAAATCGACTTTACAGACAACCATTTTTTTTCTAGTATTATTCATACACACAGTACAATAAACAACTATTATTAATAATAAAAACGTCTTTACTTGGAATTATACAAACTAACAAAACACACATGCCCCGAGGTTTTAACACAAGCGTACCTACCGTATAATGATTCATGAACCGCCTATAACTAAAATCAAAATTAAGTGAAGGTGACATCAAGGGAGCGGCTAGGATACTATTCAGCAGCGATGTGGTGGCGGCTTACTCTCCAGAAACGCTATCAGCTCTGGAAAGTAAACACCCAGCGCCTGCGGATGGCCTCACCTTTCCCGACCGCCCCGACCCTCCCGGCCTAAATTCAACCTTTCTAAATGTTTCGGCCCCCCAGTTAATTGCTGCCGTGAGCTCTTTCCGAAGTGGTTCTGCCGGCGGCCTCGATGGCCTGACTCCACAACACCTCAAAGATTTACTGAGTTCAGGCGCCGGGGAAGCTGGTGAGTCGCTTTTGAAGGAGCTTGCGGCCCTTATTAACCTCATGCTCACCGGCGGTGTGAACCAGGCCGTCGTCGATGTCTTGTATGGAGCCAACCTATGTGCCCTGCGCAAGAAGGACGGCGGCATTCGTCCCATCGCCGTTGGGTGTACCTACAGGCGTACGGCAGCCAAAATATGCTGTAAGCTGTATAGCGAATCGCTTGCAGCTAAGTTTCAGCCTCTGCAGCTTGGTTTTGGCTCAAAAGGGGGCTGTGAGGCTGCCGTTCATGCCCTTTCCACATTCTTAAACTCAAATAAAGGTGAGGTCATCCTCAAGGTTGACGTGAAGAACGCCTTTAATTCTGTAAACAGGGACACTTTGTTGGCCGAAGTCAAAAAGGAACTACCTGAAATTTATGGTTTCTTGTGGCAGTGTTACAGACACCCTTCCAAATTATTATATAAGGACAATGTTTTGGAATCTGCAGTAGGTTGCCAACAAGGTGACCCTCTCGGTCCTGTCATTTTCAGTTTAGCTATCCACCCAATTACCCAGAAACTAAATTCAAAATTTAACGTGTGGTATCTAGATGATGGAATGCTAGGAGGTGATGTAGACACCGTTTTGAAAGACCTACAACTTCTCAAACAGGAATTTAAATCTATTGGCTTGGACCTTAACCCCTCAAAATGCGAAATTTACCTTTCTGACATTACCGACAGACAATTGACCCTAGAGAAATTTAATGCAATAGCCCCACAAATAAAAATTTTAGAAAAAAGCTCATTGCACCTCCTAGGTTCCCCAATTTTGGAAGATAGTTTTTCTCCTTTCATCGAAGAAAAAATCAAAAATTTCAATGACATTTCGGACAGACTCTAAAATTAATTTACATTCGGCATTCACCCTGATTAGATACTGTTGTTTTGGCCCAAATTTTATGTGTTTTCTACGCTCTTCCCCTTTATGGAAGCAGCCACACCTCTTAGACAAAATTGACCAAATTATTCGCAACACACTTTCGTCCATTCTAAATGTGGTCTTGGACGACCGAGCATGGCTGCAAGCCACACTACCCATCCGTTTTGGTGGCCTCGGCGTCCGCAAAATTACCAGTATTAGTTTACCGGCGTTCCTGTCCTCTGTCCACAGCACCGAAAAGTTGACCGGGAAGATTTTAGTCCCCTCCCTGGTTGACTCTAAAGTGCCGTGTTTGGCCGACGCGGTGAACGCCTGGAAAATCGCTTGCCCGGATACAGTTCGGCCCGCGAACCCATCTTCCCAGAGGCAGTGGGATGAGCCGCTCTGCAGGTTGGTACGGAATAATCTTATTAATACGTCCACCAATATTGCTGAGCGTGCCCGCCTATTGGCTGTGGGTGAGTGGGAGTCGGGCCTCTGGCTTCAGGCACTACCGTCACCCAACATAGGCACTTTGTTGGGTGACTCCACCTTCCGGCTCGCTACTTGTCTGCGTCTGGGCGCCCCTTGCGTGGCTCCACATCGCTGCCAATGCGGTGAAGGTGTCGACTGCCTCGGGCACCATGGCTTATCCTGCAGTAAAAGCGCAGGCCGGATAGCTCGCCATGCCAGCATCAATGACATCATCCGTCGTGCTCTTGTCACCGCCGGGGTGCCAGCTGTTTTAGAACCCAACGGCTTAGCACGCGACGATGGGAAGAGACCAGACGGAATGACCATAATGCCTTGGAAGGTTGGTAGGCCTTTGGTGTGGGATGCAACGTGTGTCGACACCCTTGCGCCATCCCATCTTCCAAGCACGGCGAGCTGTGCTGGGGCGGCTGCTGCAGGTGCGGAAAACCTCAAACGGCGTAAATACTCCAATCTCTTTGGATCTTATATGTTTGAGCCGTTTGGGGTTGAAACTCTAGGGCCATGGGGCCCGAGTGCCCACTTAGTTTTTCGAGACATCGCCAAGCGATTGGTCGACTCTTCACGTGACCAGAGGGCTGGCTTATTTTTGGGCCAAAGAATCAGCATTGCCATACAACGTGGCAATGCTGCCAGTCTTTTGGGCACGTTTCCTGTTGATAGTGATGTGGATGAATTTTTTGATGCCCTTTGATTATTTTCCCTCCTTTTTATTTACTTGTACATATTATTACTATTATTATTATAACTTGTTTTAATAATAATACCAAATAAATAAAAACTTTACATAGCACAGGTAGGTACTAAAAACAACTTTATTTATTAATCCAGACGTCTTTTTTTCGGGAGATAAAAGGAAATACTTATCCATTAAAAAGACACACATTATGTACCTACCTACTAGTAAGTAAAATAGTCTTACCTTTCAGAGTTTCCAGGTAATGTAAAAAAAGTTAACTCTGGATGCGTTATTGACGAATTCATGCAACCAAAAACAGCACAATATCGCCTACTCGTCATATTAAATATGTACTTGAACTTATTTTTAGTGAAAAAATCGCGCGGTTATTGTTAAAAAAACAACACACCGTCCGTTCGTCACTGCGGCACAGTCGCGACTGTCTGTATCCCGAGCGCACTCGGAGGTCGAGACTCGTAGGTATAGCTCGCGTTTCGTCCGTTTGTATGAAGACGACATACTGTATGGATATTATTACCGTGCCTTAACTATGTGTGCGGTGCGCGGCTACCTGCTCGGAGTACACTTACTTTGTACTTTACTATGTGTGCGGCGCGCGGCTACCTGCTCAGAGTCCATTTACTACTTTAATATCACTTTTATGACAAAGAGTAATGGGCTCAGTCATTATTGAGTCATCTTTCCCTTTTACTAAGTACTTGTTACTTCATTATGACGGCTTGAGAAATAATATAGTTCTATTCTTCTTGAACAAGTGCTCTTAATTACTCGAAAGTAAGCAATTAGTAGGAAGGATAAGAAAGCTGACAAGTCGTAACTACTCAGGAAACTAGTAATCAGCGGAACTAAGTACTCAGTAGCGACATAACAGTCGCTCTGGAAACGTGTGTGTCTGTGAAGAACACAACATGACAGCGTATTCTTTTTTAGAATCGTGTTTGTTGATGTCTTACATTCAGTTTACATTATGTTTGTGACAAAAATATACAAAAACCATTATTTGAGCTTTGTGAAATGTAATTAGGTAGTTGAATGTAATTCAAATAATTAGTTCAACATTTTACCTACAAGCACGTTGGTAACAAATGGTGGAATTGTTAATCAGTCATATCAGTATTTAACTGTTATGCATCGTTTAAATCAGTGGCGCCTGCGGACCTTACGGTGGACGACACGCTCATGTTTCATTCAGGCGAAGCGTGTTCGAGTCATACTCGTAGTTACATTAACTGAACGTAAAGGTTTTCCATTTCAAATATTGACACACAGTATTGTTTGTGTCTAAATAGTTCAATCTGCGAGGTTAAGCTCTATTTGCAGCGGTCACTCCCAGGATGGATAACCATTCCTTATTAATCGAGGACCCTCCCTTAGCCGTCGGTCCCGGTCGTCCTGCGAAAACGATTAGTTGAAATCGTTACCGGAGCGCGGTGTTCAGAATTCCTGAAAGTTTGAAAACGGTTCTATTCGTGGAATTTCAATATTGTTCAATGATTGGCTTGTGGATATTATTTATTTAATACTTCAAGCACATAAATGTACAGAGGCGGACTTAAAGCCATAGGCATTTTCTACCAGTCAACCTTTGAGTGATGCAGAGACAAACAGTGGTAGGTGCAATCATGACCATTGAGGAATAAATATTTTAAATATAAAGATACGCATAAACCTATTAAAACTGAATATAATATATACCTAATTACATAATAAAAAATTGAAAAAAAAATGAAGAAAAATGTTCAGTTACATCTGATGAGACCGGAAGCCAACCTCAACATAATTGGGACGGAGGCTAGACGGATGACGATTGTGACAGTATGATGTACTGGTTCCTCGAACAGCTGGTTGTTCTTCAACATGCACAATCGGGCCTCATAACATATCTCATTCTCAATCCTACATTACCCCGAACCTTCTTAAAACAAAGTTTAATATTCAGCAAAAAAAACAAGGTTACAAACTATATAGCCATAGTTATAGTATGATATAGCCACAGAATATTGTGCGCATTGTTTGAAGTGTGTACACGGTCACGTCGCAGGCATCGCACACCGTAGCAGGTGCGCGCGCCGCCGCGCCGGCGACAGTCGCGCGACACTTGCAGTAAAATGCAACAATACCGAACTTAAACGTACGCCGCAAAGTTTATACGATACAGGCGCAGTAGTGGCTCAGAATGTCGAACAAACTGCGCACAAGTTTACTTGGACATAAAGATAAAATCTCAGTTAGGAAAGTAAAACATGACAAAAGTGTCGTAT
Organism: Luperina nickerlii; assembly: GCA_963855955.1. Taxonomy (NCBI): domain Eukaryota; kingdom Metazoa; phylum Arthropoda; class Insecta; order Lepidoptera; family Noctuidae; genus Luperina; species Luperina nickerlii. The sequence goes on along the minus strand of OY979676.1, from coordinate 22,986,108 downwards.
AAGCGTAAAAGTAGTTTGAATTTGTGGCTAATCAGATATATATTGATCTTAAGAGGGGATTCGGATATACAGCTTTTGCAGTTTTGTTACTGATAAGGCTGTATTAAATATTGCAGAACTGTCCTAGAATTACTCATAGAGAGCTGAAAGTATAAGATCTTATGACTTAAAACTCAGTAGCGTTGCTCCGGAACGTGCAACACACAGGCAGCAGGAGCTGTACTGAGCACAAGACGCGAATGATGACTGATGATGGCGAAGGTGACGCGACAAGTAAGCCGTGCTTTGAAGAGCAGCTTTGTGGTTAGAGACACACGCTGTTAGGAAATGCCTTCTTTCATACCGTTTAATTACTACACTGCGCACTGTTGAAAATTCGACAATTCCTCTTAGACGGAACGGAGCGAATATTTGGGGACTAAACTTACGGAGGCTTATTGATCTTTTAGAGTACTCATTCATCCTCTAAGCACTTGCCAATTATGTTTTTTTCGACCGCAATAGCTAACATGAGAATATATCAGTTTTCTGATCAACACTTTCGAAACGAAATTGCATAGATTCGATGTCATAAAAGTATATTTGAAACAAATGATGTAGCTTGGGCTTCAATCAAACAAGTCTTGTTTACAGGTCCATAGACCCAGATATATGTAGTCCAAACGGTCCAAATATTCAGTAAGTATCCATTAATAGAAGCGTCCCGAAAGGTGTGGAGTCTCAAGCGCGCGCCGGCGACGCGGAGTAATGACGTCATCACATGCTCACCTCCGAAAGACGACGACGGGACGTGACGTCATTACCGACGATATACAGCTTGCCACAGACGTGTGAATACATCGCTAGCCACGTTTGAGTAATACGGCTTTTAGGCAGAAGGTAGCTACACCACTACCAATGTTATTGAATTCAGTGCTTACTTTTTCAATAAATCTTCTAACATTTATGTCAGAAATAAGTGCGAGCTAGTGCTACTTTGTGCGAATCCATTCCGTATCCACATGCTTCTTACATTGAAGTTCGATTAAATATCGACATGTCGAGATGTCGACGTTCATGCAAAAAGGATAAATCTGTATAGAAACAAGACAGTACTTTTCTTTTTGCAAAATTTTATATTAAAACACAGCAAGGAAATAATCCGTCCCATTGTGCGAACTGTTACACATAAATAATTTCTTTCGTTAACAAGAACTTTTTTGACAGAAGTGGTAAATGACACGGTGGCCCACAGTTCTAAACACAATTGGACAGTACACGAGAAACATATGCAACATAGCCATTTACATTGTAAGAAACTCTTTTATATAAATAACAAATGCAAAAGCTAAATTTGAACAATATTGAAGCAACGCGGCAATGATGTGCTACCTAGTAAAAAAACACAATTTTTTTCTAAGTTTAAGTATTATTAACGTCAATAAAGATTGGATGAAATAAACCTTCTGTGAAGTTTATTACATAAGTCTGAGTGGAACGCTGAGATAGCGTCTACATTGGGGATTCCAATACCCGGGGGCTGTAGCGGGTCGTAGCCTCTTAGCGCTACGTTGCTACGCCGTAGCGTATCGTAGCATCGCGTGCCGCCTGAAGATATCGTGCTAAGCTGCGGATTGCTGTTCCAATAAATTATTGTTATCAATTAATGATTTTCTTTGACATAGTGTATTTATGTACTTTTTTGTCGTTTCGTAGAACAAAATGGCGGAAGAAATAAATACGGAATAAAATAGTAAAAATAATTTGAAGTCTACGCGCTGATAATTACGAGTGTATTCCACACCTCCGGATATGAATGGTCTGACACTGACGAGTTCTCTGCGGCCCAGTGGAGAGTTACGAGTAAACAGAAACACTCGACTCCGGCGACGTTGTGATTGTTATGTTGGTCTGATCGAGTACCACATACCAATATCACGCATATATGTATTTATTTATTTATTTATTTAAACTTCTCGCACAAAAAGGTACAAAGGCGGACTTAATGCCTTAGGCATTCTCTACCAGTCAACCAAGGGTGGTGAAGAGATTGGATGGCAGGTGTATATATAATATATATTCTCAATCTTTAGTATATGTTGTAACGAGTCTCTTAAGCCTGTTACATGATATCGCATTCTTTGCTTTAATCTGTAGGCACCGTGGTGGTGTTGAGCCGATCACAATACGCTTTCCTTTGTCTCGTTGCAGGTTGTGCCTGTAACAATATTTTAAATAAGGTCTTTCAGCTTTATTTAAAAAATTTTGTTCGGAGTTTCAAAATTTTTTGGATTGTTGGATACGGAGTTAGTCAGTGGCAATAGAGCCTAACTGCACTCATAGAGATGGTTGAGTTGGAAGCGGTTGACATAGTAGTCAGAGGCGATAGTGCCTAACTGCACTCAAAGTTGTACTGCTCCAAGTGGTTTGAAATTTTTAGTCAGTGGCGATGGTGCCTAACTGCACTAATAATTGTAGTTTGTGTTGGTTAATTGTTCGAATTTGTTTGAAATTTTTAGTCAGTGGCTATAGTGCCTAACTGCAATGTATTGGAGTTTGGGAGCGCTAAGAGATTTCTCTCTTCGTTTCATTTAATGAGTATAATAACATATATTTTTTTTTTGTTTTTCACAGTTTCGTTTTTGACTTTAATCATTTACATTTTTTTACTTTTATTAAATTCTTGAGATTTTGTCGTTTGACGTTTTCAAATTTCATTTACACTTTGAATCTTATATGATTTTTTTTCTTTTTTTGAATTAGAAAGTTGTTAAGACTGTTTTATTTGGTTGAAGATTTCCTTCTAATAAAAGAAAGTTCCTTTCTTTTATTTTCGGGAGGGGATGTAATGTAACGAGTCTTTTAAGCCTATTACAAGATATCGCATTCTTTGCTTTAATCTGTAGGCACCGTGGTGGTGTTGCCTTATAAAAATTATTTTTTTGGTTGACTTGGAATCGTGAAGTGGTCACACTGATTTTTTCTTTTGATGCTGTCATTTGATTTTGACATGTCACTTTTCGACTGATAGCTTTGGACAGAATGGCGTGATTTTCAGAGCTCCGATATAAATCTTGAAGTGTGTCTTCGGATGGACGGCATCTGGTCCCAATTATGTGGTAGCTGATTGCCCATGACGGTGTCCTGATTGGATAGCCCATATTTTTTGAAAGGTAGGTAGATTCTTCGTGATTTCAGCCAGTCTCACGTTGTCGCGTGGCTATCTTGATAGCAGACGTTAATAGTTTCCGATATTTAATTGTTTCAGGATCTTTTAACTTGATGGCCTATCTGTTGGATTGATTCATCTACTGATGGCGGCATATTGCTGATTGAAACGGTGAGTTTAATTGTATTCGGTCCTAACCACCTCGGTCGCCATTTTTATCAACCCTGAATATCAACTAACGATTATTCATTGTTTGTTTTCAGCCACATGGCGTTTCTTCTTTTCTTCTTTCTTTTTACAACTTAAATTCTGAACGCTCGTCCCTACCAAAATATATCTTGGACTGCCTTTGGCTTCCCAGCGGAGATCCAGGTCACCAGGATAAGCGTGGTTTGCTCCTTGGGTTGATAGTTTATTCGACGGAATTTGGTATGGTTTGTGATACATAATTTAAATTTACAAAAGTGCAATAATGACAGGACACAAAATAACAACTATTTCATTTTAGTTTTACACCTTTATTAAGAACCATAGCTGTTAATTTTAGAAAGGAATTTTCTTGTGTATTCTTAAAACCAGCAGCCTTCGGGTAATAAATTCGTTCTATAACTTTCATGGTCGAATTTATTGATACCTTCCCGCTTGAAGATTAAAAGTATCCAGTTCCCGCAGGTTAGTCTATCCTTGGCATTGTTTTGTGTGTACTCCTGGCGCCCGATTTCACTTCTACTTATATATTTTTATTTATTTGGAGTACACACACATTTACAATAACATTAATAACATTCATCCATTCATTTTTATTTTTTTAATATTACAATGTCTTACATATTAAACAAATACATCATTTTAAATTACGTCTTTCAGTACAACTGCAGAGAACTTTCATTATGACAGCGATTGTACGGACCTTTTGAAAAGTAACGAGTTTTCAAGCTGATTAATGTCCAGAGTGACAGTGACGATGGTCAGCTGTGAGGTCAGTTATAATGATGAGCGCTGAGTATCCTCGGCCATTAAATGGAACGCCCAGTTTAATATTATATAACACCGTCGCACAGGTATCAGTGACAGAAACGACGTGAGACAAAACTGAACAATTTCATTTACCGAACAAGCCATATTATCTTCCGGGCTCTGTACTGATGCCGGTGAGGATGTCCTGATGTCTACCGCTGCCTGAGAACGTTATAAAATATGTCACAGTTGCCATATCGTACCAGTTTATCGATAATGGTTTTTGACAGCCAATGAATTTCTTATTAATCCGTTGAATGTTGTGTGTTATTGTACGTTGGTCTTTAATTTTCAAACAAGATCATATTTACAAAATGTATAAGCTAACAGACTTAAAATAATACCCATGTCTATAAAATTATATTGGTAATATGTACAATTGTACATGTCTATAAAACCGGTCAAGAGCAAGTCGAATCGCGCACCGAGGATCCCGTACAAATTCGTAGGTATTAGATTTGTATGTTAATATGATCAACAAATAACAACCGATTATGACACTGTTAGAATTTTTCAATTCGACAGTAGATTTTAATAATAGGGTTGACGAAAGATTTTGAAATCCTCTTCCGTAATGTACATACACATTTACTATTTACGAAAAAACCTTTATTTCGGTAATAAACTACAGTTTAACGAAGTTTAAAGCCATTTTTCTAATACTTTTTCAATAGTGCGCGAAAACAGCTCGCAGTGTCATGGCGTCGGGTCTGACGTTACGCTTCGGTAAACATCAAATGTGTCTACGCGCAGTCAGAAGAAAGCTAACAAACATTGCGTAATTCGTGTGATATGAATGAATTCCAAAGTTTATAAGTGGTGTGCAGTGCCTCAGTGTAAAAACACATCAATAACCACACCCAACAAGTGTTTTAATACGTCCCAAAAAAGAAAATAATGAGATCAATTGTTAAAGCTCACACGGCGAAACCTGAACGACGTAGTCACTAATTCGCCACTTTATTTCTGTGAAGACCATTTTGATGTGAGTATGTTATTATACATATATTAATAGGTTTTAAACTTAAAATGTTCGTTTGACCTGAAATAGTTGAAATATTTACTATTTACTAATTTACTACCCCTGTTTCCATTGTTATAGATTCGTGTTGTAGAGTCAAGTAGAGTGGATAAATTACACTTAAATTAATAATAAATCGATCCAAATGCGTAATCGGTAGTAGCCACAACAAAACACAGTGAAGTTTACATAGGCGTGACGTCATCCACCGTGATTGGTGTTTCAGTGAAAATGGCCGATTGCCGTATTTTAATCTTTTATTTTAGTAAAAATCCGATTAATCTCAAATTTTTAAATAAAACTAAACTCAAACTCAAAGCATTTATTTCAATTAAACCTTGTACAGGCACTTTTTTTCTCTAACATTCGGTAAAGCGAATCTAATGCATTTAGTTTGTTTCTCATTTAATACCAAATTATTTACAGTAAACCAATTGTGTACCACAAGCATAGCGTTATTTACGTCTCTCCAGCTCCTGTGCACGTCTGCTTACTTTAAAAATCAGTGATGTGTCATCAGCAAATAACACCATTTGTGGTCGGTTTTCCAGTAAATGTGGTAAATCATTAATACATACTAAAAATAGGAATGGCCCCAATATTGAACCCTGCGGTACTCCCATTTTGACTCTTAAACCCGATGAATTCACATCATTAATTTGAACTTGCTGAAATCTATCATTTAAATATGATTTTATTAAGCTAAGAGCAAATTTACCTAGTCCGTAATGCTCAAGTTTCAAGAGCAGTGTTTCGTAATTCACGCAATCGAACGCCTTGGATAGGTCGCAAAAAATGCCTATTGCATTTTGCGCCTCTTCCCATTAGTTAAAGATAAGTTTTAAGAAGGTGACACCGGCGTCGGTTGTACAACGTCCTTTAGTGAAACCATACTGTTGACCGTGTAGGATGTTATTACGATTAAAATGATTGAGTATTTGATTTAACATTACCTTTTCAAACACCTTGCTGAAAACTGGCGATACCGATACGGGTCTATAATTAGTGACCTTGCTGTCCCCAGATTTGAAAAGAGGAATAACTTTGCTGAACTTCATTAAATCCGGGAAAACCCCTTTCTGGATGGGAAATCATCAAATGACTCTTCCCGCTCTGGGTGGAGCGGAAGGGAGTGTCAGACCCTTACTGACTAAAACCCACCCGTGTTCCTTCCTTAGCCCTTTATGTTCCGGGCCAGCGGTAACCCTTTCGGACAATCCCGCTGACCCGGCAGGCTTCGGCCCTTGATGCTGACATCTCTTAGAGGAGCGCGTGGAACACGTACACGCCGTCCGGCATGGGCCTGGTCCTGATCGGACGGTGAGTTACCCATTACTCTCCGCCCGCAGGCCCGCGCCTACGGTGGCAGGGAGTCGTCGCGCGGCTCCCGACCCCCGGAGCGTCTCCCGCGGCGGCTGAGACGGGAGGCTCTCTCCCTCAGCCGTCCCACCGCCTCCTTCGCTAGCATGACTGCTTCGCAGAAGGAGGCGACTGCCCCCCACTCCCTCTCGCCCCGGACCATAGCTTGAATCAGGGCCGGACGCGAGAGGTCGCCGCCGCTGCCGATCGCCTCAGTGAGGACACGGCGGTGCTCCGCCCAAGCGGGGCAGACCTCCACCGTGTCCTCTGGGCGATCCTGGCAATGGTGACACCCGGGCGTTTCCTCCCGCCTGATTATGTGCAGGAACCTCCCGAAACTTCCGTGTCCGGTGAGGACCTGCGGTAGGTGAGGGCGCCGTGACGCCTCTCTAGCCACTCCTCAAAGAGGGGTCTTACCGGCGCTATCGTGGCGTGCCCTGCGCTGGGTTGCGACAGTCGCTCTTTCCATGCCGCCATGAGATCGCGCCGAAGGTCCGTCCGCTCTTCCGCAATTTGCTGCGGAAGCGGAGTTTCCCCCCGGCGTGGCAGCGTGACCCTTTGATTGTGGCGGCCATTTTTGCGCGACTGTCATTCTCAATGACGGTACTTCCGGTTGGTATTTTCGGAGTCGGCGCGTGTGATTAAAATGACGATATGTCTAAAGTTTTGTATGGGAGCTGTAGTTAAGTACAAGTTATGTTGTTGGAGTCGTTATGAAACAAGCTACCATTTAAAAATGTAATGCAGTGTAATGTTTTATATATTCTATTTTTTTTTCCGTTTATTATACAAAAGTCATTATAATTTAAAAATATACCATTATTTCAAACAATTATTTTTTTAATTACATAAATATACATTATTTCACATTAATCAATAAAAAGAACACACCTCCCCACATACATTTTTTACATCCCACAAGCTTATCAATAACATGACGTCATTTACAAGTGCCGCGTACCGAACAAAATAATGGGTATGTTTACACTTCTATTCTGAGAAAGCTATGAGCCTAATGGCATGGGATAGTAATTTATTAATATTTGGTCTACATACTTATCACAGACAGAGTCTCAGCAGTTAGAAGTGTTTAGTTTACGAACATTAAACCAAGCAGTTGAAAATAAGCCAAAAAAAGTACCTACCTGCCTCTCAATCACTTTGGATCACAGAGTAAATTCTGTTGCACTTATTTCAAATACAAATTAACATTCTACAATTACATGATACATATTTACAAATCGATAAGCACAATAAATAGGCTTGCGGAATAACAAAACATTTCAGAAATCAACAATCAAAACAAAACATGTAAAAGTCATTCTAGATCAAATGTTACCTGTTGATTGTTCGCTTATCTCTAATATCAATTTAACGCAAATTACTTACGGTAGATTTTTAATTAACTGCCTATTAACAATAATATAATACGTAAAAAACAATAATATAGTACGTAATAATGACAGTTTGATACCATTCGTTTAAGTATTATTGTAAATACGGCGCGCGCGGCGGCAATTACGCGCCCCGGTGTGCAAAATAATTTCCAATGTTTATTTAAATAACAATTTTTTGTTGTTTAAATTCAATGCTTATGCATTAAAAACTGTATAGTACTCACCCATTCATGACGGAATGGTGTTTTCTTCCTGGTTTTCCCACTTAAACACAGACTAAACACAATTTATTCACAGCACAACCGTCATCGTCATCCGTGGAGTATGCGCGAGGGCGCGCGATCGCGGAACCACTGCGACGACTTTAGAATCGTCATTCATTCATTTTAATTGCTTGACAGAGATAATAAATCTTTCTTGGTCTGTCTCCCACACTCTGTGCAAATTTGAGCAAGATCGGTATAGTTTTCAAAGGAAATTTACGTCAAAACCTATGACCTAGTGTCGGCCGCCCGTTCAGCACGTCCGTAACAGATGTGCCTAAAAGTGACACCTGCCCGCTGCGCAAGACATCGACATCGAAAGGGAATGACTTCGGAGTTACAGGTATGTTTTGAATCCATTCTATTATTCCAAACATAGAAAGCGAAAGTTATTGTTTATAACCTAAAATTAATTAAAATATGGTATTTTTAGTACACTAAAAAATAAATTCTTTATTAAGCTGGCGTCTTGATTGAACGAATGGTTTCCAAAAAAAAATTTAGTGAGCTGGTGTATCTTGTTAATTAGGATTCTCCTTTTAATATATTTAAGTAAATACGGCATGATGGGGTCGACGTATCCATTGGGATAAAAACCCCAAATTAATTTAATAAAAGATTTAAGGCATAATTATTAGTACGTCTCGTTGAACGCGCTGTTTGCTCGACGCCAAACCGGTTTGAATCACTCGACCACGGCTCGAGTGTTATCGTTATTGTTTATTAAGCTCATTACGATGTTATTTAAAAATGGCTAGTGATGAGTTAGATGATACAGCTTTTAACAATTGTGATGATATGAGAAGAATGACTAGAGAAAACCGTGAGATGACAAGTAGTATTGAAGAATTACATCAAGAGAGAGATAATCGTGAGATAGACATGTCGAGTGTTGGGTCTCAACAACATTTGACAACAGATGTATCAAATAATAAGAGGAGCCGAGAAATAAGTCAGGACGAGATTTGGACAACAGTCAGCAGAAGAGGTAAAAGATATGCTAGAGGGAGTGAGATAGATGATACAATCAGAATAGCAGAGGACAGAATCGAAGTTTGCGTTTCATCGATAAGTGTACTTCCGAAGCAATTTAAATTGGCAAAGATTTTTAAATCTGAGAATATAGATGATATCACGCGAATAAAATACGTTAACCCTTACAAAGTACTGATAATATTTAGTAATGAAGATAGTTGTGATCGATTGATTAACTCCCAATATTTTAAGAATGAGGGTTATAAATGTCAAAGAACTTTGGAAACAATTCAGTCTTTCGGGGTGGTGAAATATATTGACCTGGATTTATCTGAAGAAGAAATAGTGGAAGGTTTGGAGAGTGATATTCAGATAATAGGAGTGAAAAGGCTAAAACGCAGAAATAGTTTAGATGCTCGATGGGAGCCATCGGAGGCAGTTCGTATATGTTTCATAGGGTCGTCGTTGCCCTCCTACATATATATATTTAACACAAGAGCAGAAGTTACCCCCTATAAATATCCAGTAACGCAATGTGCGCGGTGTTGGCGATTTGGACACACAATGAAATTATGCCCATCCAATAAGATGATATGTCCAAAATGTAGCAAGAATCATCCTAATTGCGATACAGTGGATTACAAGTGTAATAATTGTTCCGGCCCTCACATGACCTTAGCAAAGAAGTGTCCTGTATATATTAAAGAGAAAAAGATCAGAGACCTGATGGCAGAATTCAATTGTACCTATAAGCGGGCCCTTACCATGTATGTCCCGCCAGAGCATCCTACAAAGGAACCTGCCTCTAGAAAAGAGAATCAATATATATCAACTGAAGAGAAACAGAAGTCAAGTGAAGATCGCACCTTAGATCTTTTCTCTGAAAGTAAGAATACCTATGCAGATATGGTAAAAAGGAATCAAAGTAACAAAAACCCAAAGAAAAAGAAGAAAAATATAGGAAGAAGAAGCACCCCCCTTCCCCCCTCTCAAAAATATAGCTCAGAAGATATAGCAATAGAAAGCTCTCAAAAGCCAGAAAGCGATAGGGAAAGTAAAAATTCAGAAGACAATTATAGAGAGAACCGATCAAAGAGCAGAAGATCAAATATTGGAGGGATATGGAGGCAATTAAAAGAAAACATGTTGGATACAGAGTCATCGTGGGAGAATAAAATAAAGAGCTGTGCATGTATACTGTTTGAAAGGATCAAATCTATTATCATGAAGTACATTTTAGAAGTGCCAATCCTTATTAACATTAAACAATGGATCAACGGAATAACAGACCCTCAATAATCAATATCCTGCAATGGAATGCTCAAAGCCTTCGGCCTAAAGCTATTGAGTTCGAAGCGTTGTTAAATCAAGAGAAAGCGCATATCGCAATAATAAATGAAACGTGGTTTGATCCGGAAAGTAATTTTCGTATAAGTGGTTATAATTTATTCAGAGGAGACCGTTATGACGGATATGGCGGCGTCGCAATATTAACTCATTGGTCCCTAAGAGCAAGTCGCTGTAACACCAATATTAGCAATCCGGGTATACAACTATTACATGTAAAGTTATCTAACTGCGAACATCTAGAAAATGTGATTACCATTTATTGTCCTTCTTCAGCATACTCTAGTAAAAGAGACTGGGACCATATCTTTTCTCTGAAGCAAGAAAGAACACTAATAGCCGGAGACTTCAATGGACACCATACAAACTGGTCATCTAAGACGGATGCAAGAGGTATGCAGCTTTTCGATGCCATATACGAAAACAATTATATTGCTCTTAATAATGGCACCTCTACACGTGTTAAACTGGTTAATGGTGTGCTACAAAGTACCTCTCCTGATTTGACCGTGGCATCCCTGGATTTGGCAATGAAGTTTAGTTGGCAAGTCATGAATGAGAACTTAGGGAGCGATCACCTAGTTCTAAAAATTAAAACAGACATTAATAATATAAATACGTACAAAATAAAAAGAAATTATAAAAAAGCAGAATGGACAAAATATGGACAGATTATGAATGAAAAATTAAATGTTTTAGACATAAATATAGATAACCAAAAAGCATACGATAATTTTATTGAAGCCATCAACGCCGCGGCGGACCAAAGCATACCTAAAATAAAAAGTTGTGATAACCCAATTCGACAACAGATGTTCAAACCTAAACCATATTGGGGACAGGAATTATCACGCATAGTTGCTGAGCGACGCCAGGCCTTAGCCGAATTCAGGAAGAACCCTACGCCACAGAATTTAGACAAAATTCAAAGAAGAACCAGTAATGCCCAGAGATTGATTCGGAATAGCAAGTTTAGCTCGTTTAGAAAATTCTGTGATAGCATAGATAACACAATGTCAGCAGCTGAAGTGTATAGACGAATGAAGTGGCTTAAAGGCTATAACACAGCAAGAAGTGCTGTGGACCAGGAACAAACGGAACATCTACTACATAGTTTAACACCAGATTACGTAAGCCCCCCTTTACCTAATTTTGCATCAGAAAATGAACAATTGATCAGCCCAATTTCGATCCAAGAGCTTAATAACTGTATAAAACAGAGTGATACCGCTCCCGGTGGAGATAATATATCCTACTCCATGATCAAGCACTTACCAGAAGTAGGAAAGATATTTCTAGTGTCACTTTACAATAGATTTCTACTTTCGGGCTTTGTCCCGAAGCAGTGGAGAGAGGTCATAATAGTGCCCATACCAAAACCAGGTCGGGTTGCTGGCTCCGTATCAGGTATCAGACCAATTGCTTTATTGTCATGTCCTTGTAAAGTTCTACACACAATCCTAAACCGTAGACTTGAATGGTTTCTTGAAAGAAATAACTGTTTCTCACATGAAACAACCGGATTTAGAAGAACACGGTCTTGTGCTGACAATTTGGCTAGATTGGTATCGCGCATTCAGGAAGGGTTTTAGAGGGGTATTAGTACTTTGGGATGTTTTGTTGACATTGATAGCGCTTATAACAATATAAACTTAGTGGCCCTGTTAAAAATACTAGATGGGTTGGGAGTGGGAGCGGTGTTGTGCAGATATTTATGGGAATTCTTACATGACAGACATCTATCAGTTCAAACTAATGATGGTAGCACAGCGGTAAGGACCACTGGGACAGGCATTGCACAGGGCGATCCGCTGTCTCCACTATTATTTAATGCAGCCACTTCAAAGATTTGTCATAATATAGTTGATGTGTTTGTGTCGCAATATGCAGACGATTTCGTATTATATATAACTAGGAAACAAATTTCGGACTCCGTTATCAATATCCAAAATTCGTTAAAAGTATTTCAGTGTTTAATAGAAGAAGTAGGATTACAGATCTCTTTTAATAAAACAAAAATAATTTTATTTAGTAGGGGTAGAAATAGGAAAACATTTTCGGTAAATATTAACAATCATAATATACAACAGGTGGATAATGTTAAATATCTAGGTATGTGGCTGGACAGATCGTTGAAGTGGAAAAGGCATATTAACGAATTACGGGAAAAGTGCTCAAGATTATTAAACATATTTAAAGTGCTAGCTGGATCCAAATGGGGTGTCCACCCGAAACATTTGCGACGTCTGTATATTTCAATGATACGAAGTAGACTTGACTACTGTAGTTTTTTATTTGGTAATTACGCTAAAAGTCAATTGAATAAACTTGACGGAATCCAAAATTTATGTATGAGGATTATTGGGGGTTTCATTAGGAGCACTCCAATTCATGTCATGGAGAACGAACTGTGCTTACAGCCGCTACCAATTCGAAGAAGATACTTAGCGGGAAAATTCTGGCTAAAATCTAGGTCGGTAAAGGACAATGTTACTATAAATATTATTGATGAATTGTCAAAGCTATGTGAGGGCCAATACTGGAGAAATAAAAAGATTCCATTGTTAGTAGACACACATAGACAAATCCAAGATTTACCTATTTATTCTAGTTCCATATTGGGTGTGTTCTCGTTGGATAAATGGCTGTCTAGTATTGACTTATCAAAGAACATCTCTTACGATATCCCGTATATACGCATTCCAAAGAGATCAATGGATATATTAGATTTAAGACAAAAGTGTGCCAAATACTTGAATGAGAACTATGGTTCATTCTATCAACTTTATACAGACGGATGTAAAGAGGCGCAGTATGCGGGAGCGGCTGTATTCGACCCTCAATTAAATACTACGCTTAAATTTAAAATTAAGGTTAATATTGCTGTAATGTACTGCGAACTAATAGCTATTTCCGAAGCCCTGTCTTACGCGCTAACTCTTGATACTCAGCATATTGTGGTCTTAACTGACTCTAAAAGTGCTTTATTGCATCTGGCTCGGCTACCCTCGAATTCTCGAGGTTCCCCGATAGCCCTTGTTATCCTCCAAACCATTTTAGAGCTCCGTATGAGTAATAAAACTATAATTCTACAGTGGATTCCATCTCATATTGGTATCATGGGCAATGAAAAAGCGGATCAGGCAGCAAAATTAGCTTCATCGGAAGGGATCACATACACTTGTTTACCGCTGCACACAGACCAGGTTCAGGCAGTCAAAAAGATTTGTAAAGACTTGTGGCAGGAATACTTTGATGAGAGGTCGCTCACCAAAGGCATATGGTACAGGACTATACAGGCAGGACCTTTTCGTTGCCCATGGTTCCAGGAGATGGAAGCCCCTAGACAATATATTGTGGCACTGCTGAGACTTCGGTCCGGGCACATTCCATCAAATAAATTTGCACATTTAATGGGTAAATCGGATACACCTAATTGCACAGAGTGTAACGCGATCGAGGATGTTCACCATGTTTTGCTCGAGTGTGTCCGGAATGAGGATCAGCGGCGACAGGCACTTGGGGATTCGCAGTACAACATAGGGTTATGTAGCAGCTTCTTGGCCTTCCCCTTTTCGGAAGGGGCCAGGAAGTTGTGTACATTATACATGTGCAATTTACGGAGCGGTAGCACCACCCAGCAATAGCTGGGCTCTGCTCCCACTCCATTTTTGTAATATTGATAAGATTTTAGAGAGATAAGATGTATTTAGCCATAAGAGTTATATTATAATTAGAATTACGGGGCGACATCGTCATTGTTGACCGAGTCCCCTTAAATAAAGAGAAAAAAAAAAAAAAAGATTTAAGGCTAGGTGGCCCCAAATTTAAGTTTTTTAAAACAATCTGAGACAAAGAATATAGGGTTTTAAATTAAAAAAAAATATATCTGTATTAGTTAAGGATCTTGTCTAGTCAAAATCGCATTCAGTTGCAAGACCTGATGAACTTCACACGATAGAAAAAAATCGCAAAGTTACCCCTTTTTAGAACGTTTTTTCAATATTATGACTATATTACTGACATTTTACATTTAATTTTTGTACTATATTAAAGAAACTAATTAGTTATAGACAAATTCGCAGAGTTTGACTTGATAAAATGATTTTCTTAATTACTAAGTTTAAATATGAATTAAAAGCGCCCGCGGCGGCTCCTACGGGGCCGTTCAGTCGCGTGCTGGCGCTTATGGACGACGGACTTGTGTCAGTTTTTTCCGCGACAACTTCGCGAAACTTATCATCTGTTTTTGAGAGTTTGTTTGTTAGTTATAATGGGCAATAAACAACGCAGGCGAAAAAAGTCGTAAAAGTTGTAAAGCAATAAAAGAAACAAATAGAAAGAATGCACTCCAAAGATATGTGAAGAAGTAAGTACCTACCTAAATGTTTTATTTGTATTGTAATTTGGTCTCAAAATTAAATTTTATTTTACTTCAGTCTCTGATTGGTAAATATCTAAAACTTACGATCATCGTACCATAGTATGATATTAGTACCGATTCGGTACTAATATCATACTATGGTACGATGATCGTAAGTTACCGAAGATCGCTACGATTTTTAATAGGTAATTCATATTTTTTCTTTTCGTTCGGTATCTATGCCTCTGCCTGGCGAGTGGTGAGCCACAGTATAAAAATATCAGTACTACTAGAGAACGCTAAGATTTTTGAAATACATAAAAAAATCAATGGCTAGTTTGACTATAGAGAAGTTCTCCAATGCATAATTTTATTCAGTATTTATTTGCAAGAGGAACAGTGTGTAGAATTCACTCGAGATTTTTGTTATTGCATGTTTATTATTAATTATGCCACTCCAAATGGAATAATAAAAGAAACTTGGCTTGAAATGTTTACGTGGGTTTTTAATGTTTTAGAGCAATGCAGTTGCAGGCCAAGCGCAGTGCGCATGTATCAACTAATGATTCGGCGAATATCGAGTAAGTTTTTTTATATTATTTATTTTAAAGACATTCTCTATTTTTTACTATTTGAATTAAATAGTATCTCACTTGTTATTGTAACACCATAAAAATTACATAAAGAAATTAAATACATATACTTAAATTAAGTAGGTACGTATGTATGTGGGGGTCACATACATACCTACTTTATTATTAAAATTAAAGTACCTATTTATTAATTATTATTACTGTTTGCGTATCTTTGTTTCTGTATAACTGTCTGTATGTCAGTGTGCGTGTGTATTTGTCTTTGGCATTGTAGAATAGAATTTATAAAATCTATAACGCTCTGTTTAATTTGTGGATTAATATGTAGTTGGTTGATGGCCGTGGTTTCCTCTCAAATCAGCTTGTATGACTCCTGATTCCGACTTATCTGAAAGTGCCGTTTGTATCGTTTTACAACTCAAGTCAAGAGTGGATGAAAAACGGTTTGCATACCCTAATTTTGAATCCATCAACCACAAAATAAAAGACGGTGTTAAGAGCTCTAAAATCTTGTGTGCTTGATATTTGGACTTTATTTTTTGTGAGTATCCTACTACAAATTCTCTGTGCCTTTCAAGATTGCTGAGTCCCCAAAATGTATCAAAAAGCTGTTGCCTTGTTATTTCATCGATCTTATCTTTTATTTAGATCTTATCTTTCATCGATTTTAGCCAACATTTTTCTCCACAAGGGGGTCCAACTTTTTTCTTTGGCACTTGTATCTTCGATTTGGACAAAGACTGGTAGGCTTTACCAGAATTTCTCAGCACTTTTACAACTTTCGATTTCCACATCATTGGTTTTCGTACTCTATTTTTACCCTTTTTTTATTCTATCACGCGCTCTTGGGCATTAATTTCAGCAACCATAGCATTTTGAGGTTGAGGTTGTACATTTACACAAAAAGTCGCTGCCAATGGTAATAGGTTCAAGCTTTCACTTATCAGTTTTTCAGTGCTAAAGAGATTTTGTTGAAATTTTTTGATGAATACCTATCCGTTGCACTGTTTTTGTTGTTGTGTTGCTAAATGCAAAATATTTCTTAAATGAGTCACAGTTAGGCTCTGCATGTGACCGAAATTCATATTAGTTCTTAAAAATGACGATCGCTACCATGTTTCGACCCTGTAACAATTCAAATTTTTAATTCTTAATAAAATAATATAGAAAGAAAATGCCAAAAGCCTAGTATTCTAAAAAAAGTAATTAAAAAAAAAACAATATTTTGAAATTGCCTTTTGACGTATGTCATCTTATCTCACTATGAAAGTCTCCGCTTAGTTTCTATGTTTACGGTACCTACTCGGTGCCAAAATCCGACTTGAAAACGCTAAGGACTAGTTACCCGGACCGGGTCGCACGTCGCAGTCACGACTGAGCACCCCTGAGCTTACGCTCACTAAAACAATGTGCGTGTGCAAGCAGAACTACAAACATAGTCAAACGGATTTCGTGAAACAGAATATCTATACCTACAAGACATTATTGAATACTTTGTAGGAAATCTAACAAAAGGGCACTCAACTGAATCCACAAGAGTTTGTTCTGTTCTATGCAGTTTTCGTAGCAACAACTCTTCTATGCTCTTCACATGTACTGCCCATAGAGCGCTGCGCGAAACCTCAGTATCGAATTCAATCCCAGTGATTGAATAAGACCAGCTCCACACGGTTGCACGCGTATCGCGTGACGTGCCGCTCACGGCACAGTCGCTCTGTTTCCACGAATCCAATAAAGTGATTGCACGGCGCACACTGTACCGCGAGGGATAAAGTTCGACTTCACCAGCCAGAAAGCGTTCTCTTTACATAAAAACGTTTTTACGAAAAAATAAACAACCGACTTCCAAAAAAGACACTACAAAGTGAATAAAATTAAAATAAAAAAAAAGTTTTTAAAAACAAGCTTTTATTTAAATAAAAACGTAACCTAAAAAAAGAGAATAACGCGAACTAAAAAATTGGTTGTCTGTAAAGTCGGTTTACGGACGATAGTTTAACGTGACAATGTCATAACAAAACATTAATGAAATGATTGCATACTTTTATGAATAAAATTATTAATTAATTTAATTAATGATTTATATATTAAAAAAAAATACTTGTTTAAAGAAATTAATTGAATGAAAGTGATTTTTAATTGGAATGTTTAATTGGCTCCATAAAATAGTATATTCCCTTGCGCATCGGTTAGGCAGTTCAACTTGATATTAAAATATCTAAATATTTTTTTAAATCATGTTTGCTAAATCGAATTCGATTAAAAAAACATTAATATACAATTTTTGAATTTTATTTATAGTTCTTGAACGTTTAATTTAACTATAATAATAATTGTTTAAATATACTTATGAACAAGTTTTCATAGAAATAAATAATCAGATTAATGTTAATAAATAGTTAATTCGAAATGACGAAATTGACCATTTTAATCAATTTTTTAAACTTGCTACTTTTGAAAAGCCCACCTTAACTTATTTAATATAATACTTAGTAGATTTCCTTGCACGGCGATGTGCTGAATCAACTTATCGTTTGAGTACATTGTTATGACATGTGTGAGGTTAAAATTTAATTTTTAATTTTACATTATTAATTTTAAAATACTATTTTAGCTCTTCTCGCCTGAAACACAGGACTACCTAGTTCAGGCACGTAAGTCTTAGCAATATAATTTTTATAATTATAAGCAAAACTGTAATAATTTTCATGCCTTATAATTTTTGAATAAATATTTTATTATTATTAATAACTATGCAAAATAATTTTTTTCTATTTAATTATAAAAAGAGAAAACATTTTTATGAAACTTTTTATCTATCATCAATTACATGAATCACCATAATTTTTTAGTCAATTGTAACATAACCTATTATTACTGCACTCGCCGACCGATGCTATTTTTTTCAATAATAAAAGAATAAACACTTTAAATTATACTAGTAATCAGATTTTAAAATGCAAGAATAATTTACTTTTATTGCAACAATTGTTGTAATAAACAATGAAAACTACTTAAACTTTTTACTTCACTTTATAAACAGTCGACGAAACAGTTCACGTAAGTTGTGTCCAATCGAGTGGAAGGGAGATAGATGCGGCGCAACCGCAAGCCGAACGCTCAGCCCATCGTGCCTTTTGCTCGTTCGTGCCGCGCTCAGATGAAGCGTAACGGGACAATGAGTCATCCTTTTTCGTGCATGCAGCCGGCGTTCATCGATTTATTAGACGTTGTCACGTCAAAAGAAAAAATAAATTTAAGTGACATTTCAAAATATATAATACTTAAATAAATTTTAAAAACGCTTGAGGCACTGTTATTGTGTGTTGTAGGTACACCTGTATAACGGATACCGTACATCAGTGCCTCAAGCTTTCAATTTTTTTTTTATTATTTTAATTTGAACAGTACGCAACGTAACATTTTCAAAAGTTAAAAATCACGATTTAAATATGTAAGTAAAACATATGATCGGAACTGGCAATAGTATCGCGTGTGCTATCAGCCTTATATTGCAATACCTGGATGCTAGGAACCGTTCAGGTATGGCAATAGTATCGCGCGTGCTATCAGCCTTATATTGCAATACCTGGATGCTATAACCGTTCAGGTATCCTCAGGCTGGTATTCGTTTGGGAGTCATTGTCTCTAAGATCGACCTTCAAGCGAAGAAGTATTGGAAGCCGCTTGTCACATCAAAGTCCACCACGAGTACATGACTGTCGCTCAAACATTCCTCTAAGAAAGGCATAAACGTCAAAGTCTGTTTATTATTCTCATTCAGACGAACTCAATTCCTGGGTGTTCCGAAGGTACTTCGAACCGTAAAACCTTCATCGTGACTTTTTCAATACAAAGAACGGCAGAATCTTGTTTTTCTTACAAATTCAAACGAAGTCAGTGCTTAAATGAACCAGAGGCTGAGTAGTATTTTTAGAATTCTCGACTCTACTCGTTCTATCGGTACTATAAACGCAGTAATTTCCCAAGATTTATGAAAGATCTTAAAAGTTTGCGCATCAAATGCCAACAGAATAGTAAGATAGAACGTAAAAACATAACGTCGCATTCACGTTCGAGACAGCTTCCAATGTCCTAGTTCCGAACTATGTCAGATTTATAATGAAGATAATATAATAACAAGATAGTTTTAAGAGCTCAACAAAACAGGTTTAACTGTAATTTGGTGGAAACTTGCGGCCGCCGAGGACAGTCAGGCGGTCGCAAACTTTGCACGTGCTGTCTCACGGCACAATAGTTGCATTAAGTGCTGAGCAATGATGGCGGCCGCCACGCGACGCGCCGCTGTTTATGAAGTCGGTCGCACAGTTACTGTATATAATGAACTGAAGCACAAAAGTCCGTCTGTATAAAACAATGGTAAATGAAGGTCGAGGTTTTAATGGCACATTTCGCGTAAGAAAGACGATCACTACATTTAAATTGACAAGCAAGCAGATGGTGGAGCCTTGAACTCATTGTAATACCCAGAGTTTTACTACATGTTTAGCTCCAAATCAGATTTTTTGAATGGGTCTTTTGTCCGCGTATCTTGTGATGTGGGTTCGTATGAAATAACTCCTCCAGAGTTATGAGCAATTTTCATGATACTCATCAGTGCAATAATCCCACTTTACTATGTGAGTGAGCAGTATCAACATAAATACTCCAGTATGGACGTAACGACCCCACTTGCATGCAAACAACATATATTCTATTATATTACGTCTTGGTTATGAGAGAATTATGTATTTATTTGAAACTGCTGAAGATGTATGCAGATTCAACTCAGACATAAAAATATAAGTGTCGATAAATCTGAATATATCTGCCATTGCGCTTGTATTGATAAGACTACGTAATATATTTTCGGTCTTATTCATAAAAAAGTTAAGGAACATCTAAAGGCTTGCTAAAGTCTCGTTGTCAAAAATTAAGATTTTAGCACTAAAGTTATAAACCCAGAACCCTACTATAACAGAACTTTAAGGTAAAAATACCCGACTCTACAACAGCTGATTAATAAGAAAATGATACTTAACGTATGTACAAACGTAACATGTGTGATAAAGTCAGTTTCGTAAACAATCGTACTTCGAGGAGCTGCAGTTATACTTATTTTTATTTTGCACTTCTGTTTAATCAATTTAGTTTATTATTATATACCTGGAGTGCAAAATACCTTAAGCGCAGTCTTACCAAGGGGTATCGTATTACCCAGTTACTGGGTTGTGGAGGTCAGATAGGCAGTCGCTCTATGTAAAATACTGGCATTCAGGTGCACCCGGTTAGACTGGAAGCCGACCCCAACATAGTTAGGAAAAGGTTAGACAGATGATAAATGCAAAATAGAATGCGAGGAAAAATATAACAAAGCACATACGAGTATAGCTATAAGAAATACTGTGGGACGCTGCTGCTTTGGAGTGTAGAAACAACGCTTTCAATGCCTTTTACATAGCATGACCTGCAAACTAGGAAATGTGAAAACAACCATAGTGGCCAGAGCAGTAGTCTACAATATTGCAGTTGACCATGGAAACAAGCAGTTAGAGGGTAGCAATATCAATGAATATCATACAAACTTAGTTATTTTAGTTTCTACGATTTAGATTATGTATCAAACAATAATGTTTGTTGTGCCCGAACAGGCCGGGTCTACAACGTCTCTTAGCTCTAAGCATTTTGTTAACATCTTGTTTTTACTTGTGGAACGCTAATAAATGAATATGAATATGAAGTCCCCCCAAGAAGTTGCGAGGGGAAATGCAAATGCTATTTTACAAACTTTTAGGGAAACATTCCAGCGAAGTAGCTCCGCTTTACCAGGTGTATCCGTGTCGACTGCTCGGACACAGTGTTGTAGAAGAAAAACGACTACGTCAACTTTACGAAGGAATTTGTAAAACACTAACAATGAAAGTCGTAAATTCGTAGATCCAATATTCAGGAAGTTGTAAAGGTTTAACCATGGCCGCGCGGTCGAGCGCTGCTCCTATCCTGCCCTCTGTGTCCCAACGTCCTGAAAGTGGCAAAGTTTTGAGCCAACAAAATCTAAAATACAGCCATATCCGCGACACGAAGAAGATAAAGAGGAGACATTTTAGCGAGAAGTTCATTAATAAAAAGCTTGTATACAAATATCAGTTTAATTAGTTTTTATAATTCTCTAAACTCTAATTTGGTTTCTAGATCCTGTGCTAGCAAAACAACATTTTTAAAATATATGCTTTTCATTTGCTATCTGTGCCATCTCTTCTGTAGGCCATTTTAGTTCCCAAGCACCGTTCTCCTATTTGTAGTGAAGCACCATCCTTACGAGTCCTACTGTCCTGTAATACAAAATTAATGTTATATTCTTTCTCTTCGTCATCTTATTTATACTTAAATAATTAAATCAGTACCGGCATAAAAATAACTAATATTACGAGTCATTATTAGTTATTCTTATGGCGGCGGTTTTTTTTTTGTTACAATCAGTTTTGTACAGGCAAACGAAGTTGTTGACATGCCTACCCAGGAACTTCGTAACATATAAGTAAATTGGATAGGCACCTAATTCGTAAATCATGCCAGGCCGCCCCTTTTTCGCGTTAGTTTTTGTATCAGTGTGTTATTTTCTATTATGACCAATTCTTCAAAAAAAAAAACTAAGGAATATAAGCAAGCATAAGTATAAGAAATTGAGAATGTTTACAAAACAAAACTTACTTTGAACACATTTTAGGTGTAACAGTACACACCTTATCCTCCTCCAACCAATATACATTTGTTTGCCCTTTATTGGAAATAGTCTCCGGTCTTAATTCCGATTTATTTTATAACAAAAAAATATTCAAAAGTTTTCGAGCGCTTGACAGTTACAATATCAAATTCAAACCATGACGTTAATGCGTCAAAACTGTAGGCAATAAATTAGTTTTCCGTACGTAATCACAACACAATCACAATTATTCGGTGCGTAGACAGATATTCTCGTTTGACGATTCAATGTGTTGGCCAATTTTTGAATGACTTCATTATAATGCCAACATTTAGATTTATAATGAAGTTAAAGGATATTAAGTTATAGAACGTTTACGAAGCGTTTATGAATACAAAACTTTATCGAATGTTTTAAACGTTTATTGAGCATTTTAATTAATGATGTCTTAAACCTTCTATAAGCAGTTCTTTTGAATAAGACCGTTTATCTTTTGCTGTGGTCGTGGTGTATCATGTATACCTCATGAGCACTATTTCGCTCAGCCGCTTCCTGCAAGAGGATCGCTCACATATTATTCACTGCGTCATCGGAGTGACATTCGACGAATTTATTGTGCCCGCACAAATCCGCCAGCGTGAATAGATTCTACCAAAAACAAGTAAGATAATTGCTTTGCATAAAAACATGGTTTTTCAAACGTGCAATATTTGAAAATACTTTTTCTATTTAGTTTGTGATACAAAAGCTCCCTTTTTTGTAGAGATAGTAATAAATCATATCAAACTTCGTTCACTAAAATATTAAATTGTAACGATCTGATAAGCAACGAAACAGGTAAGTATCACAAGTTCGTAATAGAGGACGGACACAATGTATCATTCATCCGCGGATATCAAATCCCTGCGGAGACAATACTTTTCAACTAAACTGAAGTTCTTAGTCGTTTAAATGAGAAAGTTGCGTCTTCCGCGAAAACAACCGACAGCTGTAAAACTAACCATCGCAGGGAAGGTAGACGAAGAAAAAATAACGGTTTGTTATAAACTAAAAACAAATTTATATTTATGACTTAAATTTTAACATTGTTTTGAACTATTGATTTTATACTCATGAAAGCGAGATTTTTGGAAGAAAAAATCCTGCTGCACCGTGCTGCGCCACCACTAATAAATTGGGAAAAAGGCAGGTGGATAATAATTGATTCTTCTACTTTGAGGAAATGGGTATGTGCATACTGAATAGTTAGTTACCTATGAGCATTTCCCGCTTGCGGTCCTCTTCAGCGAACAACTCCTCGACAGTGCTCGGCTTCGGCTTTCTCTCATCCCAAGGGAACGCCTCTTTCTGCAACAACAAAACCTATTTCAGCACTTATTTACGATTATATTTGCCATATTATTTAAGTTTTATCTAAAGTATTTCAGATACCTACAGTAAGCAAAAAAGTGTGTTTGTAAATAGATTCTCAGAATTGTAAATAAAACATGTGTGAAAGTTATGGATTTTATTAGCAATACTGGCAGTTACAGGTAATAGGCTCGCCTCCTATTAGCAATACTGGCAGATACAGTTAATAGGCTCGCCTCCTATTAGCAATACTGGCAGTTACAGGTAATAGGCTCGCCTCCTATTAGCAATACTGGCAGTTACAGGTAATAGGCTCACCTCCTATTAGAAATACTGGCAGTTACAGGTAATAGGCTCGCCTCCTATTAGAAATACTGGCAGTTACAGGTAATAGGCTCGCCTCCTATTACAGGCGATAGGCTCGCCCCCTATTATATGGGACTTAAAACATAACTGGTGACATGTGAGTGAACTATACGTACACCTCTGCCTAACCCTTCAGAAATGAAAGGCGCGATGTGATGTGATGTTACGAGTTTAACAAGCTAGTTCGTAACATATTGATGTGATGTTACGAGTATGACGAGCTAGTTCGCAACTTGATAGAAAACGTTCAGCTATTTTGTATTATATCCAAGATATATCCAAGATAAGATGAGAATTATATCCAATATAAGAATGCTTGGAAACATGCTGGTCCTGCTCCATAGGACAATCTAGAGTCTAGACAAAATCAAACTGATTCCTAATCACTATCACTACAAAGTATAAAACAAAGTCGCTTTCTCTGTCCCTATGTCCCTTTGTATGCTTAAATCTTTGAAACTACGCAACGGATTTTGATGCGGTTTTTTTTAATAGATAGAGTGATTCAAGAGGAAGGTTTATATGTATAATAACATCCATTAAATAGTGGAGAAGTACTGTTATTTTTGAGGTTTCTAATGTGATGTCGTAAATAATTACATTTTTTCCGCTTACATTGCAAACGCAGGCTGAACCCTACGAGTTTTATCAAAATAATGTACTAAGTATTGTACACATTGAAAAGGTCTACAGAAAAGTCCGTGATGGTATATGTTTATCTCTTATGGATAACCCACAATAACTTTTTTTTGTCATTTACTTTTTACGACAAATAATGGCTAATTTTCGAAGCGATTTTAACCAATACTGCATTAATCCTTAACCAATTAAATACCTTGAATACATTGTTCATTTAATATAGATCTATATGGCCCTTTACACCGTATGATTTAAGTGAATATTTTCGAAGATATTACAGATTTAAAAATTGCGGGACGTAGCGTTTGCGGCGGTACCGGCCGGCCGCCCGGTGCGGCAAGAGCGTGCCTATAAATAGCGCGTCTGAGGCCGCGGTTTTCCCTATAGCACTTTGAATTTAGCAGCGATCGGACGCGTTTATTATAAAAACGTGCTTTTCAGCGCGACAACGTATCAGTAATTATAAGTAAGTTACGATAAATAATTGTATGATAGTAGTTTTAAAGCAGCATCAGCATTGCACCCGTGCGAAGCCGGGGCGGGTCGCTAGTTTAATTTATATTTTAAAATAATTTATGACATTGATTTTTACAATCTGTGACTACAGTAACTCACACACTTGTTAAAATTCTAGGAAAATCATCTACTTTTACAATATTTGTAAATAATGTGTAAGTATGTGAGCACCATGTATCTATCACATAATTGATTTACCTGTAATTGCTTCATTTTTAATTCTTTTTACTTTTTGTGGTAGACTAATTTTATTCTAGGTGCATCGTCTTCACATATAATTATATTATGTATACAAAACCTTGTAAAACATTTTAAAAGAGTGACGGTGGAGTTTCTTGTCCATTCTTCCCCATACGAACACTACCCTTTGGAAGGGGCGACTAGAATCAATTAAATTTTACTGTAAGTTTTGACGTTCAAAAGTGCCTTAAATGTGCCTATTTGAAATAAATGACTTGACTTTGACTTTGTAAAAAATAGATGTAGCTCTTCCAATTAATAAATTGATTGATTTTATCGAAAAGGGAATGTTTTAGAAATTCAAAATACTTTTCATATAAAAATATAAGTTTTTTGATATAACATAAATCATATTTTGAGTGCCTATTGGTGGCACATGTCGATCTCTCATTATAATTTCAATCATCTCAACACCCAAATGTAAACAAAGCAACCACGGAATTTACGAACATTGTTACATCCACTGTAGACAAACACGCGAAAAGTAAAAATTGGTAGGAAATTGCCATGCGTAAAACAATGGATCACTCCGGGATTAATAAAATGCATGATCCATCGGGACAAGTTGCATAATGACTGTAAATCTAACCCTGATAATCCTGTCCGAAATAAAATATACACTCGATACAGAAACTTTTTTCCAAACTTCTTTCAAGAATCAGATTCGACTACAATAACCAACAGATATTGATAACAAAGACAATCCAAAAATCCTCAATAAAATCTATAGGTCACATATCTCCTAAAAGTAATGATACCTCCCAAATACTGAGCCCCAATAGAGAAAAAGAAACACTTAACTACTGTAACTCACACTTCACCTCAGTAGGAACCCGTTTGGCAGACAAAATACTAGAAAAACTTAACCTATCTCATGAATCTTTAGTAAACACTTACATATCCGTCGTATCAAATTCACACTCTCTTTTCCTTGAACCGACAGATGCTTAGGAAATTACTCAAATTATATCTGACCTCAAAGCCGATAGTGCTCCAGGACCTGAAAAAATTTCGGTTATTCTTATCAAAAGAGCTTCAAAATTCTTACTAGTACCAATGATGCACATCCTCAACCTGAACCTTGAGACCGGTACCTTCCCAGAATGTTGGAAAATAGCTGCGGTTTCCCCCATCTACAAAAGCGGACCCAAACATGCACCAGATAACTATAGACCTATAGCACTGCTAAGCTCTGTCTCTAAAATATTAGAGAGGATAGTTAACTCCCGTCTTATTTCATTCATTGATAAAAATCATCTCATCTCTGATAACCAATTTGGTTTCCAATGAAATAGGTCAACCGAGGATGCTGCAACTCTTCTTGCCGATTGTGTCTCCTCTCATATTGAGAAAAATAAAAAATGTCTAGCGATCTTCCTTGATCTTGCAAAGGCATTCGACATGATTTCAACTGGCCTTCTCCTTAAGAAACTAGAATGCATAGGAATACGAGGAATTTGCCTTGAACGGTTTAAAATCTACCTGACAAACCGAAATCAGCTGTACACAAAAGTTAGCTTTTTCACTAGTGATCAACACCCCATTGATTTCGGAGTTCCACAGGGTAGTATACTAGGTCCCACACTTTTCATTGTCTATATTACTAAACATTTCCGTAAATAATGCTGAAATTAAAACTTATGCAGATAGCAGTACCGTAATACTTCACGGAAATTCGTGGGAACATGTACCTTCTCTAGCAGAAGAGGGATTATATTACTAATCGCAAACAACCTGGACACAAACCTGTTCACGCTAAATGGCAATAAAACGAAATATATTGTTTTCTCCAAAACCGCCGCTTCAAATCCACCGGAACACCTTCAACTCTAAGTATCACTGCTCTTCGAACATTTCTACTTCCCCTTGCGACTGTCCTCCTCTTGAACGTACTTCTTACATTAAATACAGGCAAATGCCTAGTTTGGGGGTCACAGTCTACTCTATTCCTGTACAAATTGTGACTTATAAAATAATTTGAATTCTTATCGACGACAACCTAACATTTAAGCAACATATATCCAACCATCCTGGCAGAATAAGAAAACTTATTCACACCATGCGTAGACTACGAGACTGTCTGTCCACGGATACACTACAACAACTTTACCTAGAGCTATGCCAATCGATAATTCAGTATTGCATTAGCGTGTGAGGTAGCGCTGGAAAGACCTACTTAACCGAAGCTGAAAGAGCACAGAGGGCGCTTCTTCAAGTAATTTTTAAAAAGCCCTACCGGTTCTCTACTGATCTACTCTCCCGCGAAACGAGAGTCCTCAGAGTCCGCCAGCTTTTTATTATTTCTGCCTGCACAAAAACGCACAAAAATATTAAAAGGAAACCCGACTACGCATCTATCATAAGCAAAAGAAATTACAGAATCCTAGCACAAACAACAAAAACATCAAAAACAACAAACACAAAAACATCAACACAAACAAACAAACAACAACCAACAACAAACATCTATATACCAATTACCCATGTTTGCAAAAATAAATGATTTGATTTGAACACCTGACAGCTCACCTCATCACATGCGTCTGAACGATTCCTTACAGAGTTGACGGGCTCACATAGCGCGATATCTGATGATTAATCATGTTCCAATTTCACGCTCTATTGAAAAAGTGCAAATGATGCGTCACAACTAAAACTGTTTCTATTATTACTTAGAAACTGAGGTTAACATTATAAAGTAAACTGAAGCACCTAACCTGAAAGCTTTTATGGTACGTAACAGCAATAGTCGGCCAGTGTATACTTGTGCTTAGAGGCAGGGCTACCACGTCAAGTTAAATGAAAAGCTGCAGCAGCTACTGAATATATAATTAGCGAACATTTCTTGGGTACTAAGTAGTGTAGAGAGGACGCCTTCGAAGCCAGCGGCAATGGAACAACTTCACTCAATTAAAGAATCTGCAGAAGAAAACGAGTATTCTCAGAAAATTAAATTAGACTAGACTGGACCATTAAATTGATTGAATCAAATTGGCTATTGAGAGGCTGTAATATTTTTGACCAGTGCGTGTTGCCAGTGATGACTTATGGCACTGAAACGTGGTCGCTCACAATGGGCCTTATAAGAAGGCTAAAAGTCACCCAAAGGGCAATGGAGAGGGTTATGCTTGGAGTTTCCCTGCGTGATCGAATTAGGAATGAGGAGATCCGCAGGAGAAGCACGGTAACCGACATAGCCCGAAGAATTGCCAAACTTAAGTGGTAGTGGGCAGGGCACATTGCTCGCAGAACAGCCATGCTATTCTCTAAAAATACAGCCTTGCGGACAGCGCTGTCGCAGCGGTGAAACTTAGTTTGGTATTCACTAAGCTGCGTACAGCTACACTAGCGCTCAAGGCTGTGACGGCTGTGAGTTAAACTACCCAACGGCACAGCCACCGGAGGGCAAATTGACAGTTCTTCATACATTTTGGCATTCCCTAAGAAAAAACAGCCTCGAACTCGCTTACAGCCTCGCCTACAGCCTCGATTCTAACTGTCAAATCAAAAAGCTCTAAATATTCGGGCGTAGACTGACAAAAATAATAAACTGTACTTAAATTTTTAAATATTTCGGTTCTTTTACTACACAATTGATAAAATGGCAGCTCGGTTAGGTACTTATAAAGCTACATTTATTAGAAGAAGCTAAGAAAAGTGATAATTTGAAGAAAGCTCGACAGGCGAAACAAATAAGAAAGTTTAAAACAATATTCCGTGATACAGATTTTATCCATATTTACAGGCTTTCTGAGGATTTAATTAATATATTGGAAGATGACTTAACTCCATATATGCGTCCGCGACTTCGTTCCAGTGGTTTAACCAACAGGCTACAGGTTAGGTTAGGTCAGGTTTGTTTACATCTAGGTTTCTTGAGATATGATGGGTACCTCACCACACACCAACAAAATCCTATTGAATTCCTGATGTTTCAGATATTATGCACACTATCATTTTTGGCTAATCATTGGGAAGAATGTAGACACATACATATCTCAGTCTTCTGCCTCTAGGGCGATCCACGAAGTTATTATTTACAATACAATGATAACTTAAACGCAAGTCAAGATTGCACTTAATTCTAGCTTCATTCATTGATTTCAGGTGACTCAGGATATCCTCAAAGGCCTTATTTAATGACTCCCTTTAGTAATTCAGAAACTGAGACTCCAGCGCCATTACAACAATTTGCACAGCAGTGCAAGAAACAGTGTACAGGACTATTGGAATCCTGAAAGGACGGTTCAGATGTTTATTAGTTCATAGGGTATTGTACTATGATCCTATAAAAGTGGGAGAAATTGTGATGGCTTCCTGTGTTTTAAACAACATATGTAATAGAGCCGGGCTACCAGCTCCTATGATGATGAGACCAATGTGACTTAGATGAAGAATCTAGGTTACTTGGAATCCTGACACATCAGGCTCCAACACATGATGACTTAGAGAGTAGGCTGATAAGTAGGCGAGATTTAGTTAATCAATTATGGCGAGCATGTTGTATCTACAATTTATGCGTTCCTTTACAGACGTGGTTAACGTGTTTAGATAGAATATACTCACCATTATTATTGATTAGATACAATAAATAGGTATTTAAATTATTAATAAAAATATTATTATAATCAACAATTATGTCATATTTAAGGTGTGTATTTAAAGTGTGGTGTTTAAGGTGTATATGATTGGTATAATATCAATAGCCTATAATAATATGTGCCTATTTTTATACCTTAGTCCCTATTTGTACTATATTTTTAAATGGGTAAGAGTGTATACAGGGGCATGAGAAATTAAACAGATAACTGCATTATTTTCTTTTTTATTTACTATTAAAAACAATCAATCAAATCAAAAGTCATTTATTCAAAATGACTTTTGATTTGATATTCAGTTAGAAAAACTTGATTCTATACAATAGTAGGTATGCAAAGTAATTAACATTACAAGAAACAGGACATTTAATTAAATAATTTAGTATATACAATGAAAACTACCCAAGCAAAACAAAATTAAATAAGTACCTAAATAAAAGCCTGCAGGCATAAAGAGCATGCCCGCTAACAAACATTAACATTTACTACAAAAAAACAGTTCTTATACTTAAATTTCTTAACATCCATCTTAAATAAACTTAATATTATCTAAACATAGTAGTAGATCCATGTTTCGGAGATTCAACTTCCTCATCTGATGGATGCACATAAATCCTGCAGTGCCTGGGTCTGCCTTGACCATGACTCACTTATTTCCTTAAAAGTCGAACATCCTCTGCTGGTTGTCAATAAGAAGTCTCTCATTTTCCAAACACCTCTCTTTAATGGCGACAAAACATTCAGTCAGGCTCGCCATTTGGATTGCCTTTGAGAAGGTGGTGAGTACTGGATCAGACGGCGGCGTGCCGTTCGATGCCTACGAGATGCTGTGAACATAAAAATGCAACAAATAACTATACAGAGGTAAAACAAATATGTAAGTATCATCAGCATCACATCACTCTCTCTAAAGGAATAGATATTACAATGTAGTATACATATTAGATGTAGTCTATATCTTGATTCTATTAGATGTAGTCTATATCTTGATCTTGATTGAATAAGGGCTGCTGTTGAAAAAACCTACAGAAAATCCCAACAAATTGGCCCAACCCGGGAATCAAAAGTGAGACCACTACTATGTAGTGCTTTTTACACTAAACCAATAATTAACCAAATTATAATTAAGTTAACCTTACATGAAGATACAATTGGGGCATTACTCCTATGATGACGCATTGCAAGACTGCAAGTGGTGATCTAGCCTCAAACTGTAATACAAAAAAAGTTATCTAAATATCCATTATAAAGTTAAAACATATTATTGTAAGACTTTTATTTAAAACTTCACCTTTTGTTCTGTATTAGGCTGGTTTTCCATTGGCACATTGTCCCTATACCAAGATGGGCCTGGTTGTATGCCCATTCGTCCTGCAAATATAACATTACATTATTATATTTTATTAGAATTAACTTACTGGTATTGAAGGTGTGGACTGGTCAGTTTGGAGCATGCCTCTAGTAGATTGTTCTACAGACGGTAATTGGTCAGTAGGTCGTCTTAGGGGTTGCTTAGGACTCTACAAAATTAAATTTGAAAATTATAATTTCCAAGTATAGGTACAGTTTTCATTTTATGTAATGAAAGTATAGCACTTCTTGGCATGCCAAAATACACAATGTTACGTTACAACAATAAAGTTATACGTACATATTATAGTAAAACAATAGCTAATCAAGTAATTTACTTAAATTTTATTAATATCTCGTGTATCATACAATACTCGTGGATGAGACAATAGTAATAATAGCCATATACTATCAGTGAAAAAAATCATAATACTCACATTTCAGTAGGTAGTTGTATTTATCCTCTTAGTCACAGAACTACCTATGTTAAAAGCACTCGCTGATAAAAATATCAAGCACCCAAAAGTTTAAAAACTACAAATTCAAGTGGTTTTGTTAGCGTGGTGTCGTCGGTTGTTATTGTTATGTCATGTTGAATTTTAATTCATCGTCGCGTCGCGTTGCACGAATAGAGCAAAGGAATCGTCATTCAGCCTTAAAATGTAATAAGAAATATGAAAATAAGCTCTTTTAAATATGATATTGGTTATAGTTTAACAGTATTCCTTATAATACTTAAAGATAGACCTTTAATATGTATTTTAAACCTATAAAACTCTCAGTCGAGATTGATCGATTATAATTTATAGAATTTGTGTCAAGCCCTACGTTCGTCTGAGAAACAGCGACGGGAGGTTACAGTCTTGGGTTCGACGACGAGCACAACCACGTTAGTGAATACGGTTTGAATCAGCGCTGCACGCTCGGTCGATCTCAAGGCTGTCTCGTCGACGAGCTCGTCGCAGCTTACAGCCATGAAATTGTCTTTTAGAGAATAGCACTGCAGATGGCCGATGGGGCCGAAACGTTCTGGAGTGGCGACCGTGTACCGGAAAACGTAGCGTTGGAAGGCCTCCCACAAGGTAGTCCGACGACCTTGTGAAGGCCGCAGGAACCCGTTAGATGCGAGAAGCATAGAACCGGTCGAAGTGGAGGTGCTTGGGGGAGGCCTATTTTCAGTAGTGGACGCCTTTCGGCTGAAATGATGATGAATAATTTTGAAGCAGACAAATCTAAGGTCCCTATGTAACAACATAAAACACGGATTCATTCATCTTTGTGAGTTTTCCTGTCTCTGCTGCCATTTATTTTATCGAATGTGTAGGCTACTACTTACCTATTTGTTTAATTAAAATAATTTATTAAAACTTACATATTTACAACACTGGTTTACAATTACTCACATAAAAGATATCTTTATTCTATAATAAGCACATACATAACACCAGTCGGTCGATGACGATATTCGATAATAAGTGCGATAAACTATCGACTCGCTGGACATCACTAATCTAACGGTACTAAACACTACCTCTACCATGAGTTGCTATCGAAAACACTCATTATTGTACTACAGTCGATAGCGAATAAACGCGCTGCGAGTAGTTTTCGACTAAACTCGTACCATGAGTCACATAGACGTTTACTGTACTCGCTAGCGTTTATTCGATAGTATGTGTAGTTTTCGTTACGTTACGGAGTGACTTGCCTAACTTCACAGCAAACGGGGCTGTCTCTTTCTAACTATGCCAAAAAGACTGAGTAAGAAGGATATTGGGCAAAAAACAAGTATCCAATCCTTCAAATTAAAAATACAGCAGTAACCCTCCTAATTTAAAACGTCGTCGTAAAACAAGAGTCATTATGTAAAATGAGATTCTGGAATTTGTGTAGGTTATTTTGCTCGTGTCAATGTCAACACTTCATAGTTCGTGTTTGTTTACTTTAGAGATGGGTTGTAACAGGTTAAACACGATATCTGTTATCACTGTTACTGTTACACAAAAATAACAGATCCAAATATCTGTTATTAAATAACAGCCTGTTATTTTTGTACCGACGATAAATACGTATTAAAATAACAATTGAGTATCTTCTTTATTCACAAATTTTGGTTGCATCACAAAGGACATTGCCATAAAGAAAAATATAATAAAAAGTTTTTTTTTTTATAATGGTAATTGGCTAACTGATAACAGGTAGGTAACACGACCTAATTTAGGAGTCACTTTTTCGAAAATGTTGGTTCTTGTTAGACCACCAACTGTATTTTACGGATAATAAATACTAGGAGCTTCTCTTTTTAGCGTAGTTTAACCGCTTTAGTAAGAGTGAGAAATAAACGTATTTCCGATTTCGGAATAAATAATTATTTAATAGGTGTTTCTCTTTTTAGCAAGCGTCATTCTGAAGGAAGAGAGAGACCTTATATGTATGTATAAAAGTAACAGCCGTGGTAACAGTCCATGAGCCTGTGTGGGACTGATATATTGAATTATCAGTAACAGCCGTGGTAACAGTCTTTGAGGGTCTGTTATTTTAAGTAACAGATAAGTTATATTGGTAGGAACAACTGTTATTTGTTATTTTTAAATATCTGTTATTTCTATCTGTTACGATAAATATGCCTCACCCCTAGTTTACTTTACTTGTTTGGTGCGTTGGTTTGTTTGGAGGCTGAGCTTTAGTTGCAACTTCTTATTGGTTTTAATTTTTATTAGTGAAAAATGCGAACCAGTGCTACGCAATTTCAGTTACTCGTCGAGTATATGGAAAGGTATGTAATAGCGCTTTTAATAACATTAATTTGGCAGGTATACCTTTTATGATGAAATATTTTGTTTCAAGTGGTTAGATGAAGTTGAGGAATGTGGTTTAAGTGCCTTTTTTGTGTGTTAACAGAAATGGTGACCTTAGTAAGCCCACTGAAGGACCTCAAGGAAAGGCCACTAATTTAAAATTATTTTCACTTATGTTTCTAAGTGGATTATTTAATATACTCCTCATATCGGCTTGAAATTTTCCTTGTTCTCTTTTTTCATCTTCATATGCAGCCTTCGCTAACATATCCCACGCAAAATAATACCTTGACGACATTTTTTTAGCTAAGAATTGAAATAATTTATTACACAATAAAAGGGTTTCACGCTGAACTTTGGTAGTGAAAAAGTTAACTACAGTCGATACAGTATTATTCGATGACATCTGTCAAATTTGTAACTCATGGTACCGATTTTCTACGGCAACAGCTACAAAACGTTAGTCGCTAGCGTATAGATTTCGATAGGTGATTTACCGTTCGACTCATACTAGCGTTCTACAGTTTTATAAGTGACCGCCAGAGGCGCTGTACAATTCTCCATAGAAACTTGTTTACGCCCTCGCTAGCGAGTACGGTTACGTAAAGTTATGCCAACTCATGGTAAGGGTACTGGTCGCCGCTTGCGCGGACGCAGCCGTCACCGCACAATATCAAACCAGTCGAGACTTATCTACGATATGGAGCGCATGCCTTTTGCTCGCATATCTGTACTGCCGCGAACTACTTAAATGCTTGTGTTTCATAGCTTCCTTTCCATCTCCTCATCTGAACTCTGTCTCATTTTCATAAGTTACTGACTACTGTGCTTACGCTTGTGCTTGTATTCCCATTGTGCCTTCTTAATCATATGAGTGTGTGGCGTGAGGATTGTGAGAATATAACAATATATGCTGTAATCGTGAGTTAGATTGTAATTACAAACCACATAAAACCACGTTATACACTATTACTTACTCATACCCTCACCTATAAATATAGATATCGTGACTGTGGTTCCTGTCGGTTCACAGTTTGATGAATTAGTATTCGCTACGTTAACGTTGGTTACATTTAACTTGAATATAACCTGTATTCAACCTTTGCTTTCTGCCTTTACCTATAACCTGACCATAAACTAAAACCTTTAGTAGTTCATTTGCTCCCAAAACAGGAACTCGTTGTGAGTTGGGATAAACACAAAAGAAACGTAATTTCTAAAGTAAATGAGAAGTAGTTGGCAGGATAGATCTGCCGATATTTCTTCATTAGAGGTTGGCGTGCGATGAATATTTACGCACACACTGATGAGTGCGGGACATTGTTCACCGGACCCGGCTTACGAACTCGCTAAGCACTCCAAATAGGTTTGTTGGTACTTGCTTGTGTTGGACACTCGGCTCGGGAGTCGGGCACAGAGCGATACTCGTAATTGGAACATGGAGAGCTTTGTGTGCGCCGGTTTGTTAGAATATGCCAAACACAATGGGACGACGCGAAATCAATTTCGAATAAAAACGTCAAGTGTGAGTTGCTTGAGGGTAAATTATATTTTTGTTGCAGAAGAAATACTTTTATATGGAACCAGAGATAGATGGTGACTTTGTATATAGTAATCTGTGAATTGTCCGACAGCAATCGATTTTTAAGATGGAGAAATGCGTAAAACGTGCGTCCGCAAGAACTTGTACTCAGAGGAATAGTGTGTCACTCAAGATGTGGGCGATCAGCCGCACGCAATACATGACGTCACTATCATCTTAGACTTTTTTCACGAATACAAAGATAATTTTTTAGTTCAGCATCAAAATAACGGGTTATGGCACTGTTCTCGACTACCTACCTACTGATTATTCTAGCTTGATGGTTTGTACAGTTCATTGTCTAATTCAACACTGAAAAGAAATACTATATTATTTTGTATTACCTTCGAAAAGCTG
Organism: Luperina nickerlii; assembly: GCA_963855955.1. Taxonomy (NCBI): domain Eukaryota; kingdom Metazoa; phylum Arthropoda; class Insecta; order Lepidoptera; family Noctuidae; genus Luperina; species Luperina nickerlii. The sequence continues at coordinate 22,950,126 of OY979676.1, read as the reverse complement.
CACAGTCTAACAAGTTGGTCAAACGTGTGAGGTCATCACTTCGTCTCGGTCACTCTTACACGAAATGTTAACATCAAAAGCAATGGCCATCCTCTTTAGGCAGCAGAGACAGAACATATTAATTAGACCATGATATTAAGGGGATCACAATAAGGCAGGGTTAATAAACGAAACACAAGCGTGCAGGTATATACCCTGAAGCCTTCCTTTGAGTTTGCCTTATAGAAAGTAATTCGGCCAACATGTAAGAGAAAGTTGTGTCTTCATACGTAGTTATAGGTACGGTCAGCAACAATACCATACCACCACCACTACCACCACTACCACTTTTATATAAACAGAATTAATTGATAAACTACTTTTTAGGTTTGCACAAATACCTAAGAGTTAATCATCACTACATAGTATAAAACAAAGTCGCTTTCTCTGTCCCTATGTCCCTTTGTATGCTTAAATCTTTGAAACTGCGCAACGGATTTTGATGCGGTTTTTTTTAATAGATAGAGTGATTCAAGAGGAAGGTTTATATGTATAATAACATCCATTAAATAGTGGAGAAGTACTGTTATTTTTGAGGTTTCTAATGTGATGTCGTAAATAATTACATTTTTTCCGCTTACATTGCAAACGCAGGCTGAACCCTACGAGTTTTATCAAAATAATGTACTAAGTATTGTACACATTAAAAAGGTCTACAGAAAAGTCCGTGATGGTATATGTTTATCTCTTATGGATAACCCACAATAACTTTTTTTTGTCATTTACTTTTTACGACAAATAATGGCTAATTTTCGAAGCGATTTTAACCAATACTGCATTAATCCTTAACCAATTAAATACCTTGAATACATTGTTCATTTAATATAGATCTATATGGCCCTTTACACCGTATGATTTAAGTGAATATTTTCGAAGATATTACAGATTTAAAAATTGCGGGACGTAGCGTTTGCGGCGGTACCGGCCGGCCGCCCGGTGCGGCAAGAGCGTGCCTATAAATAGCGCGTCTAAGGCCGCGGTTTTCCCTATAGCACTTTGAATTTAGCAGCGATCGGACGCGTTTATTATAAAAACGTGCTTTTCAGCGCGACAACGTATCAGTAATTATAAGTAAGTTACGATAAATAATTGTATGATAGTATAGTCGCCGGCACGTAACTTGGCAAGGTTTTGGCGGGGTGGGAGTAAGTTAACGCGTGTACACTTAGTGCAACAAGAAAATGGTCACTTTTATTGTGTGTCATTATACTATGGTTATTGCCATAGATTATTTTTAAACATGTCCGTTTAGAAGAAAGTTTAAGAAAGTAAAAACGCATCTAACGACTCTTGCCAAGTTACGTGCCGGCGATTGTAGTTTTAAAGCAGCATCAGCATTGCACCCGTGCGAAGCCGGGGCGGGTCGTATTCTATAAAATTTAGGACTTCTGATCCGATCTTAATTAAAATTTTACATAATAATTCAGTTTAAAAAACTGAAATTATAATCGAGTTTTATTGCTATGTAAGGACATGCCTTTGCTGATCCCCATTAAGACAGTCGTCGGTCCAGTAACATGTCACGTTTTGCAAACAAAGTATTGATATTCTAGTAACTAAGTAATTTAAGTTAGCAATACGATTTGTATGTTATAATTAAACGTTACTAAAAGGAATCTTGGAATGAATAGTTGTTTCCATCTGCAACCTACCCTTATGGATACACTTCATGGCGACCCTGCCTAAAAAGAACAATTGAAGAAATGACAACCAAAAAAGACGAACTCGAGCAAGTAACTCAAGAAAGAAGCACCAAAGAAACATCAAGAAAGAAGATGGGAAAAACTTATTCAAAAGAAGAAGTAGTAATAGCTCAAAATGCAAACGAAGAAGCCAATGCCAGCACCATAATAGCTTCTCGCCAGTTTACATCATTGCCAGAAGCTATTCGCACAGCAATAGATGAGCATACGTTATCACCAAACGAAGATCACATCATGAACATTAGAAATCCTCCAAATCAGAACCGGCCTTACAATAGACGACACAATACGTATATAAATAGGGGGTATAAACATTTCGAACAAAACAACCCATCGGATTATAGGCAAGGTCAAAATAATCCACAGCCAAAGTACAACAACAGGTACATGCGCGTCGCGATTATGCGCGGAAGCGACCGTGGGACAGCGCGGGGCCGAGGTTTCGGATTTCCTCGCGCACCTGCAGGCAATGAGGCAACGCGCAATATTTTCCGCGAAGCGGTGAACCTCCACATGTACAAGTTATTTCGCAACAGTTGCAGGAACCTGCAATAAATGAACCAAATACGAACAATGAGTTTTTTCGTTCCTCTAATGATGAATGATGATAATGTTTTTAACTAAAGCAAACGCAATGTAGTTTCGCTCAACGTAATTTCGAGTAACTACGCGAAATTTTTAATAGATAGCGGTGCTACTATATCCATTTTAAAATATGAATGGTTAAATAAGTTTTTAAAAAGTAAACTTTGTTACGATAAGATAATTATAAAAGGCATAGGTGGACAGATAGTGTCGGAAGGTTACGTATATTTAGATTTAGTCTATAATGGTGTAGTATTTAATCAATAGTTTTACGTATTTAAGAATATACCATGTCCTACTGATGGTATAATAGGTCATAATTTTTTGAAGCGATGTGGGGCCTTCGTTGACTACGATAAGATGACTATGAGCTTATCAACTTATAATGAGACAATTTGTTTTGTCAAGTTATTCCACCCCGTTGTGAAATGATTAAGCATATTCCATGTCGATTTCGTGAAGATATTGTTGTGTTAGCGAAGGAAATTGACTCGGGAGTTTTTGTAGCAGGGTTAATTGCAAAACCAGTTAATAATTCAATACCAGTGAGAATTTTAAATACGAAAGAAGAAGAGATAACTATTGATTTATCAAGTTTATGTGTTTATACTCTAAACACATTTGATATGTGTAAATTCACAGAAGAAAATCAGTCTGTGGAGCGCGTTAAAACGCTTTTTTCCCATCAAGATTTAAGCTATATGAATAAAGAAGAACAAATAAGCATGGAGAACATATGTGCAAAATACGCAGACGTATTTCACTTGCCAGGAGACAAGTTATCAGTCACAAATTTATTAGAACACACTATCACTTTAAAAGATCATGTTACACCGGTTTACGTAAAACCTTACAGAATCCCACATTCGCTTAAAAATGAAGTAGAAAAACAAATTCAGGATACCTATGTTAAAAAATGATATTATTGAAGAAACCACATCCGAGTGGTCAAGCCCCGTGTTGCTAGTGCCCAAGAAAGCTGATAAAACAAATGAAAAAAAATGGAGGCTTGTAATTGATTACCGACATCTAAATACCAAAATTCAAGACGACAAATTTCCATTACCCAATATAACTGAGATATTAGACTCCTTATCTGGTAGTATTTATTTTTCAAAATTAGATCTATCTCAAAGTTACTACCAACTTTCACTTAGTGAAAACTCAAGAAAATATACGTCATTCAGCTTAAATAAAATGTATCAGCTATCTTTGGACCAAGACTCGCGAAAATGTACAGCTTTTACGGCCGGAAAACAATATCAAATGAAGCGTTGTCCAATGGGTCTCAAAACCAGTCCTAGTGTATTCTCAAGACTAATGACCATAGCAATGGCCGGACTTAACTATAAGAAGTGTTTTATTTACTTAGATGACTGTGTCGTGATAGGTAAGTCGTTAATAAATCATAATAAAAACCTCATTAGCGTATTAAACCGTTTAAGAGAAGTGCTATTGGTGCTGTGAGACCAAACGTGCTTGCTTCTTGCCAAAAGACATTGGGAACTTTACCATGAAAAACCTCCCCACGGCGGACAATGTTGAACCATACCTTATTTTAAAGCTTTATACCTCTATCTATGTTGACCTAAAGCGTATTATTGTGGCACGTGGGAATGTTGAGACATGATGAGTGTAAGTTGTAAATATTTTTTTGTAAGAATTACTTGAGTTTCATTGTTTTACGTTATTTTGCTTTACATGACGCCTAGTAATAATTTTATTTGTATTATATATCAATACATACGTATATCTATGATTATTTTATTTTTTCGTTATTCTTTTTATAATAATTTTTATTTATCTTATGTAGTGTATATTCATGTCTACTGTAACCAAGTTGAGGAACAGGATTAATTAAGGAAAGAAGGTACGTCATAATAATACATTTTTTTATTAATTATCATATTCTATAATAATAATATCATCCAAAAATGCAGCTGGCGTTAGGTTGACATCTTCATGTCTTGCACATGAAAGATAGTAGATAGTATGCTCGCAATACGTGCACAATATCTCACATCTGCGGCGGCCGTGAATACAGGAACAGTAAGCGCTGTAGTCCTAGACCAAGAACTGCGACTACTGCGAGTGCTATATTGGGTTTTTGACTGATGCGCACAGGCAGCGAAAATGGTTTATTTTTACCTGACTCCACCTCGACAGCCATGCTACATCGCTGAATGCACGCCTATTATTATGTTATCATAGCGATTGGGCGTAACTACAATAATTGATTAAATATTGTTGTGAAGTGTTAAATTAAAAATACTAACAAATAAAAACCTCATTTTCTCAACATTCCCGTAGGTTACGGATATAAAAATTGCACATTGATAAAGTAGGTAATGGTATCTATAAACTTTGATTAGTTTCATTTGTGTCAGCTACTTTTCGAAAAGCGGGGCATAAAGTTTCCAATGTAATTTTTCATGATTCTAGGTCAACGGGAATTATTAAAATCCATATGGTACACTCATAGAACTACAGGGTTTTAATTTATTTGAGAGTGTCAAAGTAACACGAATGGCCATTTATGCTATTCCATGTATGGTACCATTATTTATGAACCAATGCTCCTTAAAAAGTTTAAAATAAATCCACGACGGTACGGAGACGGTATATGAGTTTGGGGTGAGAGGATGTGCGTGCAAACCAATGTTGCTATTTATCTCCAAAACTACTAGTCGGATTTTGATGCGGTTTTCAGTGATGGATTTGATTTGGGATTTGGATTCAATTGTTGCATGTTCTTAGATAGGTGTTACAGTGACAATTCACCAAGGGGCGCTGCAGTAAACATCTGTTTGTACAAACCAGTGTTGCCATTTATCTCCAAAACTAATAATTCGATTTTGATGCGGTTTTCATATCTTTTCTTCTCTTTATGTGTATGATAAACGTATGCTCTCTAAAAGGTTTGAAATAAAAATCAAAATTGAAAATTTTGAAAGGGGGAGGGAGGGGTGTTCCACAGAACGGTCCCCCATATGAATTTATCTGTTTTAGTGTCGTTACATAAATTCTTTAAGTCGGGGGTTTTTAAATTATTTTATCCTTTTCCAATTAATTTTAACGTAGTGGTTTAAAAAAAATGATTTTTCATTACCGGTCTAACACTAGTAGTATAAACCGTGTCTATGTTTAAATGTTAGAATAACTTAACATTTCTCCTTCATTATACATTTCATTATTATATTTAGAGGGTGAAAAATACATACTCGTATAATATAATCACAGCATTTAACTACCTGGAACTGTTAATGCACATAATATTTATCCACACAATTTGCGTTACCGTCTAGGTATTTATTAACTGAATATACCTAATGCCTTCTCCGCTTTGAAATTGCTTATATAGCTTTCTGCAACTACAAAGTTAAGAGTGTTCTTTTTATTTTATAGTTGAACGGTTTCTCTTACCAACTAGTTTGAATTCCATTTAGAAGGAAACTTAAAATAATTGTTTCGAATAGAATGTAAATTCACAAGGTCATCCCAAAACGTTAGAATCTGTACAGTGAAACATATTACTTACTAGATAATGTTGTCCAACAGTATGTATAATGTTTGTCTAAAAAGAGCAAATGTTTGTATTTCAACTAATCCTATTTCAGCACAATGCCCATGAGCACTGGCTCCCCGAGTAGAAATAGTCTAATAACTTTACTAACGCTCTAACAAAACACATTACGAAGTACCGAATGAACCTTATGGGACGATAAATTAACCGATTTAAATAGTTCATTGCCTCTCATGTTTAACGATTTATGATAGGAAATTCGAAAACCGCAATGTGAAGCAACCTGAGCGATAACGTTGTTATTATCGGGACACGGTGGGCGCTTGATCCTTTGCTAATCCGGTGAGGTGTCGGACAGGCGCCACGCTGGGATACAAATGATCCGCGTCCAGCTGACGCAAGCCCCGCAGCCCCGGCCGTGTCGTGTCAGAGTTCACCGTAGCGTGAAGAGAGCGAGCAGTGTAGCTAAACGGTACGCCATCATTCACTTTAGCAAAACATGTGGTGAGGTTTTAATCTTATCTCAACCTTTAGACATAAGGTCAGCTGCGGTATTTTTAGCGACTGCGGCGAAAGGTCACCGGGCCCGGCTTTACATTCACGTCTCAAAGCGCAATCACACGCTCCTGCTGCGCCGCGAACTAAACTGATTAGTCACAAACTAAGTGCAACACTTTTTATCCAATGTGGGTATTTTTACCCGACTATGGCGAAGCCCTAAATAAGGGCAGTAGTGCAAGAGTATTTCATAAACTTCCCGCCAGAAGTAGCGTCTGAAGGAGCACCTGCTCCAGTGCCACGCGCTTGAAACACAATCACAGATAGTTGCACAACGCCTGTTGCCTCCGAAACCACTGCTCATACATTTATGTTGGCTCCGTACGCCGAACTTATTTACATACGCAGGGCTTCCAAACATTCTCACACCAAATGCTTTGTGAATTTTAAAAAGGTTCACCACCACATTTCCCCACAACTTTGCTCAATTTAGCTCAGTTTGGCCGAGTATACAAGTGCCTCGTTTAGGATATCCTAAATTACGACATAATTGAGTATGTTCAGAGGACCACGCGCCGTAAAAGGTTTGGGCTGGACGTTAAAAGTACATTCCATTTACGGTACATTAGGACTCGCTCAGATGATCAGCGTGAAACGCGCGATTTTGTGTAAGTGAATGGAATAAACAACGTGAACAAGAACTCAACGTGATCGAATCAAGATTTCAAAAGTTATTTGTGTGACTGAAGTCTTTTATTTTGACACAATTTCTAACGTAAGTAATCATTATTAATTTACCTACAAAGTGAGAGAAGAACTACTTAGTTGCCTTTTTTTTATCGTGGAGAAATGCTCATGCATACTGCACTACCACGGGGAGATAGTGCAGTTATGTGGGACTCTAACCCACTAAAACTCCACGGTGTTCTCCTCTGCCGCTTACGGCGGGAACACGGGCACGCGTTAGCACTCATCCGTGAACCCGCCGCGGTTGTCCGTTGCCGGACCCTCCTCTGGGGAGTACTCCCCATCACCGGCGCACTAGAACACATAGCACGCCGTGACCACCCCAGGGACCAAACCAGCACATGGGCGCCAGACGACCCCGTGTCTGGGCAACCTTGGTCCCCCCTGCGACGGGTCAGGACATTGACCCCGCCGCCTGCCAATTTTCGGCTGCAGTGGATAGGGAGAGCGGCCAGCGTAATACCGACACTCCTCTTCCCCTGCAGCCCCACCGCGTCCGCCATCGTACGGTGGCGACCCCGTCAAGGCCGCGGTAGGTAGGGAGAGCGGCGCACCATAATACCGGCACTCCTCTCCCGCCGCGGCCTCCAACCCTCAGCCGCGATGCCTCTGGTACGACATCGCGGCCCGCCTCAGTTGCGATGTCGCCCAAGCAACACCGCAACCTACTTTTGGTCGCTACGTCGTTGGCTTGTCGGCAAAAGCCCTAACGAGCGGCCCCTCCTCGGGTTCCTCTTCGCTTCACCGTGGGTGTCCAAGCCACGGCTACTGAGCCCCCCCGCCTCGACAATGCGGGAACCCACCGGGGTACCCCCCCGGTGGGTTCCCGCATTGTCGAGGCTACTTAGTTGCCTCGGCGAACTTCGTGCCGCCTCAGATTCAATAAGAACGAATGTATGAGCAAATTAATCATTTAATTTTCTTAATTTTTGATTTCTTGGACTTTTTCCATGTTTCAATAGAGATTCTATTATTCGCGGCGGAGACTATTCCAACAAATCAAAGATCATAAAAATCGGTCCAGCCGTTCTTGAGTTATAAATGGTGCCCGGCTTTGTTTTATGTAGGTATATAGATTTGATACTGCAGGGTGTTTGTGGAAAGTTTTCACAAAGGCTGCTCCTACAACCAGCGCCTTCCGACTAGAGTACCCATTTGAAATATTTTAGAAATGAGTAGTCAACAGCGATGTACAAGCAGCCTTTTACGTAACGTTATGACAACATTCTGTTATCGCCTCTCTACTCGTGACTGTGTCTCCGTGTACCGCACTGTGGCTGTGTCTGAGTGTACCACACTGTGGCTATGTCTTCGTGTACCGCAGTGTGTCTGTGTCTACGTGTACCGCACTGTGTCTGTGTCTACGTGTACCGCACTGTGTCTGTGTCTACGTGTACCGCACTGTGGCTGTGTCTCTGTGTTCCGCACTGTGGCTGTATCTCCGTGTACCGCACTGTGGCTGCGTCTCCGCGTTCCGCACTGTGGCTGTGTCTCCGTGTACCGCACTGTGGCTGCGTCTCCGCGTTCCGCACTGTTGCTGTGTCTCTGTGTTCCGCACTGTGGCTGTGTCTCCGTGTACCGCACTGTGGCTGCGTCTCCGTGTTCCGCACTGTGGCGTGTGCTGGCAAGTTATTTTGTAGTTTCTTTTTACTTCAAATTTAATAGTTTATAATATAAAATTGGAACTAGATTGTGATTTTTGAGAGCAGAGAGTAAGTTTAGTTAAGATATTTTAGATGTTATTTAATTAAAATGCTACGTTATTTAAATACAAAATAACTTGTATTATATTTTGAAGGATAAGGCTTTTTAATAGAATAAGGAATAAGGCTTTTAAATGCCGGACCCCATCATGCCTCAAAAGAGTTTGCTAAAAACCGTAATTACTTCGTTCCCAACTAGGGGATGAAATATTATAAATTTCGTCCATCCCGACACGTCGCTCATAAAAATGATCCTCGCTCAAAGGGCTGAATATTTATTTCATAAATAATTATATTATATTTGAAGAAGTAGTGTAACGTTGTACGTGATCGCTAACACATTTGAATCGTAGCTACAAACAGAAAAATATAAAATCAGATAGCTATTTACGTTCGCAACTGAAGGTACCTGTGACTGGCGATATTGGATTCATTATTAACATACCGTCGCAAAACTCGCGCACGGAACCGTTGTGGGTGAACGATTTCCCTCTCCATACCGCACGCCTAACGTTCGCGGATTCCCAACGGCTCGAGGAACAAAAGGACGGTCTCAGCGGCGGGGGCACGCCACTTCGCACTAAATGTCGACAGAGTGATCGTGTGTGCACAACACTTCATTTTACCTCTGCCAACCTCCTCATCGTTATTGCCTTGAACGTATATATAAAAATCGCTAAACTATTAAACCTGTTTTACATCTATTTAAATTCAGTGTAACCCCGATCGGGTGAGTGTTGAAAAACTGTTATTAACTAGATTTAAGTATTCGTTGCATGACCTGCCTAAATTTCGCTTTGCAATAGTGCTAACCTACGACGCCTGTATTGTTGATTCATATTAAATTAGTGAGCGGGTTCATCAACGGTGACTGCTATTTTAAACACCTAGTTATTTTTCTTCTTTTATTTCCACCGAATGTCCGTAACATTGGTGTAACGGGACATGACGGTTATTTAAATTATCTTCAACCTTTTATGTATTTAGTTTCCTTGTTGTGAATTGTAGTCAATGATTTATTGTAATTTTCTGTAAATCACTCTTGTTATTTTTCCATCTACCTCACATTACTAGATATCATTTTCTTGTTTCATCATGCTTTAAAATTGTACCACGCTGCTTAGACTGCTTCATCTTGATGGCTAATTGATGCTAGAACACCGCCTTCCACCGTAGATTCCACGTTCGACGGTTGTCGGGATGTTGCAGTCAGTAGTACGAATTCGGTCATTATCTAAAATGTCCAATTCCGGATATTCCAGGGTTCTTCCGTACCGGTCAAGTATTAATTAGCTGCCGCTGCAGGGACTGTGGCTGGACAACCCTGTATGCTACGCACGACCCGCAGACTGGAAGACTGATCTACCTACCTGGCTATTATCTACCTCCAAGTTCTGGAACCTACAGGATAGTGGTTTTCTTTAGGCGGTCTAGAACCCAACACGAGCTCGATTCTGAGAACCCACGCCAGTCTTCTACTGGAGTGATTATTTAAGTCTACCTTCACTTAATTTATCATTATTAATAATTATATTTCTGTTATACCTACTCTTCCGAGTTTTATTTACCGGCTGAGTCCTAACCGTTACAGTAGGATGTAGGACAAGAGCTCTACACAAAATATTTTATTGACACATTCTCAATGCCTGTTTTATGAACGATTGAATTTACTACTACTATAATATATTTCACCATTTTTTTTCCTTTAGACGGCTCTATTTTATAGTACCTTCGAAAGTATTATGTAAATACATGTACAGACGCCAGCACATCAAGCTACCCGAAACTGTCAAATTTTCCCAATCAACTTTGAACCTTATACTTTAGTGATAAAGTTGAAAATCTATTAAATAAATTTGACAGATTGTAGTAGCTTGATGTGCTAGCATCTGTACATTAACAGATCCACTTCTAATATGTTAATTAGTAAGCAGGAAGATTGTGCGCGCAAAACATTCCTTATGTATACTTGAGGTCGTTAAACTAAGTTTAACGAGTGAGATATATCGTGATGCATGCGGTTGTGTGACAAAACGGACCGGCTCCGGCACCGGCGGCGAACGCTAAAGGCCCGTACACACAGGCGCGACGCGACACGCGACACAAAGGCACCGCTCGTTGCGCGACTTGCGGTGCCTTTGTGTCGCGTGTCGCGAACAATCGTTTTGTGTCGCTATTATATCCGCGTTAACTTACACGCGACACTTTGATGGCCGAGTGAAGAAGCTCTTCCAACCATTCGTGCCTTTTTAGCGCCACATTTGTGATAGTGATAGATTCTAGTTAGTAGAAAACTGGATTATAGTCATACATATCGTATCGTATGCGCGTGAGAGGAAGTTTTACTTCATCATCATTGATGTACTATCAGTGGAGCTGCCCACTGCATATTAAAACCTCCATTCTGAGCTGATTGCTTCTAATAAAGAACAAACATCTTTGGGTCGTTCTCAAAACAGTGGCACCGTTCGAATAAATTTATCAATTTGAGAAAATGTGTCAATTATTGAATTTTTTTTTATAAAAGTCCATTCTGGGGAATTCTAAGGGAATTAAAATTTCACATAAATAGACAAAATACAGCTATTCAAAAAAACTTCCTTACAGGTTAAAGAGATATCGTACAAGTCAATGAGTTTAAAATTTTTTTTTCAAGTTCTCTTTTACTAGCTAAGATGTCTTCTTTTTTCTCAGTTTTTGGCATTTTGAAAAATAAACAAGTAGGTTAGAATGAAACCCTAAATGCACCAAAAATAAGCATTTTCCATACATTTTGTGACAAATAATAAAAATGCCGCTATGTACACTGTGTACGCTATGTACGCTGTTAGCGTTCGAGCAGTACAGCCTGCTCGAACGTTGACAACGAGGTGTCTGCGGCGGTCTGGAAAAAGTATTTCGAAAACTGGTTCAGACGCATGAAACTTTGTATAGAGGCTAGCAGAGAGTACTTTGGAAAGATTTAAAAAAATATACATATTCACCTATAAAACATTTTTTTTTTATTTTCGCAAAACTTTCTGAGTGTCGGAACGTATATGTTTTCGTAAATGTTTAGTATCAACATCTGTTTTCTGCGAGACCGACACAAAACTTGGGTTCGAAGGACTATACACTATGTAGACAAGCATATTATAAGTTGGATGATTATATCGATGATAAAAATGCTTGGCTTAATGCTGGTCCTGCTCCACAGGCACTTGAGCTCACTAGTTAAAATTTCAATAATTGGAAGAGGTGCTTCCCTTTTTCTTTTTTCTTTGTGTTTCTGACATTAAGAACATAATATTTTTTTTTTGTTTTATTCAATAAGTCTTAATTGTTGAATACCTACTTCGTTATTAAATAATATCTCTTCCTATTTGGTAGTAAAATTCTATTAATCTCTTAAATAAATTACAAACTATAGTGTTGTATAATTTAGAAGCATTTTTAAATTTTGTAAATGTAAGAACCATGTTTTCGTTTACTATGATTTTTTTCATGTTGACTTGAAAGAGCATGGCGGTTGAGAACATGTCATGCTCACTTAAATGTCTCATCGATGGTGGCGCGTGTGTTGGATCATTCGGTTCCCTACAAAATGGTTGAGCTAGATGGTGCTGATCCACGCGTCATGTTCGTGAACGGGCGCCGTCGGTTGAGACTGGTCATTTCTTAACTGCCAAGGCTTATTTTTAATCTTATATTTTGAAATGTTTCTTCATTTGTGTTTTTTTTACATTGTTCTCGCATATAGAAGCAACAATAATTATGTACCCACGATTTGTAATATCTTGATTTAAAAGAGTGTCCATGGAGTTTCTTGCCCGTTCTTCTCCATAGAGATCTACGTTTTGGAATGGGCAACTAGCTTCTACTTTCTGACTAACTGACGGACTATTTTAATTTTGACAATTCAAAAGTGCCTGTACAAGGTTTAATTGAAATAAATGCTTTGAGTTTGAGTTTGAGTTTATTTAGGGAAGATTAGATAGGTCAAGTCGGTATGTAAATTATGTTGCGGGTACTTTATATTTTTAGGGTTCCGTAGTCAACTAGGAACCCTTACAGTTTCGCCATGTCTGTCTGTCCGTCCTCGCTTAATCTCTGTGACCGTTAGCACTAGAAAGCTGAAATTTGGTACCAATATGTACCTATATCAATCACGCCGACAAATTTGAAAAAAAAAATTTCAACCCTAACGCGTGATATATTGTTGGAAAGGTATTTAAAAATGAATAGGGGTTTACTAAAATCATTTTTTGATAATGTCAATAATTTCGGAAATAATCGCTCCAAAAGTAAAAAACAATGTGTCCCCCCCTAGCTAACTTTTGAACCATAAGTTTAGAAAATATGAAAAAAATTTGAAAAGTAGAACTTTATAAGGACTTTCTAAGAAAATTATTTTGAACTTGATGAAAACAACAGTTTTTGTACAAAAAAGACAAAAATTTGTACAAAATAATTTCTGGACTAAGTTTGTAGTATAATCGTATATGCAAGCATTTTTTTAACTTCGTTGACATATTTTATTGTCCTGAACGTATCTTTTTTCAAACAAAAACAAAAAAAGAATTATTAAAATCGGTTCTCGTTTAAGTTGGGTACCACTATGTTCGCTCCAGCAGCGCTCCGCGCCCCTGCAACTGCTCCAATGGATACGTCGCGCGCACTTCTACATGTGCTCCCCTTTGACACACTGCGCTCCCCTTTGTGTTCGCGCTAAAAACCGTCACGAGTCGGAGCGCCTGCCGCGGAGCGCGCAATGTTGCACGCTCCGTGTTCGCGCACGTACCCAGTACCGGGAGCAGGTGCAGGAGCGCGGAGCGCTGCTGGAGCGCGAACATAATGGATACCCACTTTTAAACTCATACGTGGGAATACTTATTGTGACGGACGGGAAACTACGGAATCCTACACTGAGCGTGGCCCGACACGCTCTTGGCCGGTTTTTCATTCATAGATTTACTTATTAAACTAAAACTAAAATATTGAAATTATTTGCATTAAGCAAATAATTTCAATATTTTAGTTTTAGTTTACCTATAGGAGTACCTATTGAAATTATTTGCATTAAGCAAATAATTTTAATGTTTTAGTTTACCAAGCAGTCATTAATTTTAAATAAAGCGCAGAAAATATGATGGCGTCAGCGATGGCTGAGCGATAGCGCCGTCATCGTCTCCATTCCGTCGTACGGAATCTATAGTGCAGGTTTACTATAAAACATGATGCGTACAGCAAAACATGTAATATTTCACTTTCAGAATAATAAACACAGTACAATACTAATAACGTCCATGCACTATTTTCCAAGTTCGGGCAAACCGAGTTTCGCGTACGAGGAGTGGAGGTCTGCATCCGTTCGTTGTCCTCACCAGACTGACTTGTCTATGGTTTGGGTCACTTCCCTTCACACGACTCTGCCCACGTGCCCGTCCCCCCCCTCTACCGAGCGCGTCTCGGCGTTTACCCTCACCTTAGTACTACAATAATCAATTGAGAGGCTATTTTCGCACAAATTTTATAATCAAGGATAAATATATAAGTAAGGTTAATAAACCTAAAAACTCGAAATGGGTCTGGAATCAGCTTATGATATTTCTTTGCATGCCGAATTATCACAAATAATTTGCCTAACTTGTTATTAGTTCACTTATCAGAAAAAATAAGAAAAGGTATAATTAGCCGAGCTTATGATGCATCTCTTGTAAGGCTAATGAATGAAGAAACTGATAGGAAAAAGTTCTTCTTTCATCTTAATAATTTATTGCACAAGAACTTTCAGATTTTCAGCACACATGTGAAAAAGTAACTGAGCAAACACAGAAGGGTTTTGTCTTAAATCAAAACCAAAATTAATGAGGCTAAGTACGAAAAGTGTTATTACGTCGGTCAGTATTATACAACGTACAAGTAGGGACAGCGGACCCTATTTGGGTGCTCTGAGTGCTCGGACTGCTCAGTGTGCTCACAACCTTGATCCGACCGGAGTGCCACGGAAACCTGCAGTGAACCGCTCTTGAAACCGTACGGTGAATTTCCAAAATGACTTATTTTTTTGTCTTCGGTGAAATTAGTATTTGAAAAAAGGAATATTGTTCTGATTTTTTTTATTTTTTTTATTCAATAGTTAGTTATTGGGTTGTGGCAAAAATATAATTTGCCTAGGACTATTACAAAGGTAGAAATAAATACATAAACCTCTATTTTTTTCAAATCGGTGCTGTCCCTCTACTTTTTTTACAAACAAAAAAGCTTATACACTAATAAAAATAAGTAACTTAAGTATATAACTTATTCTATTTCATAGAATATTAGTTTTGTTATTAATATACAGCATATTTTATTACATAATTAACGATTATTATTACTGAGAGGCACAAACGTACTTGTCCTGCAAAATGTTCTCACATCGCTGGATAAAAGTAATTTAAACCTAACTTTACATCGACGAGTCTGACAGCGTCCCCACCCCTATTTTATTTCCCTCGTTAGTGTGTACTAGTGCGCAGTCAGGACGGACTGTGTCAAATCGCTGCATATTCCCGCCAATAACGTAAGTACGCCATTTCAGTAGCTCCCGGACAATTATTTTATATTATCGGTGGTTGCATTTTTCTAGTGTAATGAGTAGTTTTATTATTGTTGTTTGGTTCTAACAGAGGTAGTAAGTGAATTAGCTTCATTGACTGTTATTGAATTTATCCTAGATATTATGCATTTTTTGTAATTTTCTAAAAAGTGTGTTATTTCTCACGTCGCTGTTCTCATATCGCTGTAATCGGTGGTCTTTATTGCCAACGATGTGATAATTTACACCGAAATGATAAGAAAAAATCAATCGGTGTCTTATATCTAACATCGGTGTTTTGATTCATGATCAACGCACAGTTTTGTCACATCGGTGGATTGCTTTATCATATCGGTAGATCATTTTATCATCTCGGTGAGTCGTTTTATCATATCGGTAGATCCCGTGTCATTTCGTTAATTATACAAAGAAACAATGAAACATACAAACATACATACAAACACATACATTATATACATACATATATACCTATATATAAACATTCATACATACATACATACATACTTACCTACATATATAGACTGCCAAAATCATTACCACGATACCACTGAGTAGTAGATGTATAAATGTATCATTAGGAGAGGTCTGTATTCGGTAATGTACGTCTATAGGCTGAGATGATGATGGTGAGGTGGAGCAATTGAACGCATTATAGGTTTCTCTAGAAAATATTTTTTAGTTAAAAAAATAGTAAGTACATAATAATAAATAGATAAAAAGAAAACATCATAATAGCTTAATTTTGTTTAAGAATGTCGAGGCCAAAACTAAATGAGGAGGAGAAAAAGAGAGAAAAAAGTTGCTGGAAAAGTATAAGAAAAGCTAAAATCAAAAGCGATCCTGTGTTAAGAGAGGAGCATTTAAGAAAAGATAGAGATAGATATAGAAACCTACTAACTATTTCCTTTTTGATGTTCAAAGGTGGATAGTTTATCATATCGCTGGATATGTACATAATTTCGGTGGATAAACTTATCATATCGGTGTACAGAAAAAATAATCGGTGCCTGTTCGGGCGCCTCCGGCAACCTTCGGCTGCTGTCGTGTGACAGCGGAAGGCAGCGGGCGACGACGAGAGGTGCGGCGTGCGAGACGCGGGCGGTCGCGTCACTTCACTACCGATCTCGGGCGACGGCACGCGCGCGCACTCCATACGTTTACCATCGTCGATTATTGTACAACCTATTCTAGATTATATTCCTTTAAATTACAGTCCACTGCATTTGAGTTTAAGTCCTTAGTTTAGGTCCCTAACAAATGATCCTTCGAGCCTCTTCATAGTCGCGTTGTGGTAGAACCAATTTCGACGGCTACTGGCATTACGACTCGACGTTGGTGAACTTTGGACTCCTAGCAAACTTCAATTCGCTGCGTCACCGGAGCAACGGTATTTTCTACCGAAGTCTATTGAACACAACAAGAACAAGAACTGGACTACATCTATACTATATTTCAACAAGTCTTGATAACGACGCCGGCGCTTATTATATCGACTAGATTGGACGATTTACGCCGAGTCATCGCTTGGAAGGATTTTTGGACAGTTTTCTTGTGGATAAAGGTTCGGTATTGGGTGAGTTCGTTCCAATTTTTTCCTTCTTTACCTTTTCAAACAAATAAGTGTTTTTCTTCCGTTAAATTCAAATTATTTACCGTTTTCACGTTCATATTTGAGTCGATACGTGTGTTAACATTGTAGTTATCTCTTTCACTCTTATGCACTGCTTACGCTTGTGCACTGCTAAATCATCTGGCTATTTACCGTTAATTGGTTGCATGATCAGCTGTGTGCGTAATAATAATTGTAACAGCTGAGCGGTCACCGTGACATTCATCAAGGTCACGCGGCTATTCATTCTCATTTTTTATGTGTTTTGTTCAAACTGAACTGCAAACTTCTTTACGAAACTTTGTTACGCATAATCAATTAGTGTTATTATTACATATTGCTTTTCTTACTGGATTACGCTATGGCCTCTTTAGACTTATTGGTGAGAAAGCGAAGTGCCGTTAAGGGAAAGCTTACAAATTTCACCAACTACATTAATGTGCTTCTTAGTTGCAAACTTATTTCCGAAATTCAACGCTTAGAGTTGGAGAGCCGTTTTAAAAAGTTTGAGGCTACATACGACCAATTCGACAATTTACAGATGGACATCGAGGTGCTTTCGGATGATCCTGACGAGGCGTACCTATGCAGAAAGAGCAAAGTTCGAGGACCGTTACCACGCACTCGCAGCGCAGGCGCATGGCCTGCTTGCCAGGAGTGAGAGCGGTGATGACGGTTCTGTGACAGGCTCGGTGAACAAACACTCAGGTGAATCGTTCCAACAACGTAGCTTTATACGCTTACCTAAAATTGATTTGCCTAATTTTGATGGTGGTTATCAGTACTGGCTTGAGTATAGAGATACATATTTGTCACTAATTCATAATAGTAGTTGCATAGATGCCATTAGTAAGTTCCACTACCTCCGTGCGTCGCTTGTAGGCGATGCTTTGGAAATAATAAAAAATATTGATTTTAAAGGTGATAATTATCAAATGGCGTGGAATTTACTATGCGACCGCTTTGATAATAGTAGGCTTTTAGTAGATACCCATGTTAAGGCTTTATTCAATGTAGACTGTATTACACAAGAATCATGCACTTCTTTGCGTCGTTTAATTGATCTAATTAATAAAAATATCAGAGCCCTTAATACAATGAACGAGCCCACGGACAATTGGGATACGTTGATTATTTATATGATGGCAATTAAACTAGATCCTATCACCAGCAGGGAATGGGAAGCTCATCGTAATACCATAACAACAAAACCAACAGTTTCGCAATTTTGTTCTTTTATTAGTAAAAAAGCTGATTTATTGGAGACATTAGAACATAACAAAATCACAAATAATATAGAAAATAATACTAACACTCATAACAATCAAGTAGAAAACAAACATAAATCATTAGTAATAGCAACTAATCAAACCGATAATTCAAATCAAAAATATCAAACAAAGTGCCCCTTATGTAATCAAAGTCATTTATTATACACTTGTGAAGGGTTCCGTAAATTAAACGTAGAACAACGTATATTAAAGGTTAAAGAATTTAAAGTTTGTTTTAACTGTTTACGTAGTGGACATTTAACAAAACGATGTAGACTAGCTCGTTGTAAATATTGTAAAGGTAGACATAATACCCTCTTACATGTAGAACAGTCTACTAATTTCCAAGATCCTATGCCCAATAGTGTAGCATTGCCCACTGATGTTTCTGGAGGTGCCGATCCACGCAATGGCACCTCAGTAAATATTTCCTTGTCGAGTGACGCTCGGTCGCAACATACTACCTCTCATATTTTACTGTCCACAGCGTTGGTGAGGGTGGTGAACCACCATGGCATCAAGACCGACGCCAGGATCCTGCTCGATAACGGTAGCACAGCTAATTTTATTACGCAGAAACTATGTGATCAGCTAGGACTTCCTCGACGTAGCACGAGTTCCACGGTGACAGGTATAAACAGTCATACTACATTAAGTACACAGTCTTGCAAACTAACCATTGAATCGTGCAGCGGCAGCTATAAGACAGACATAAATTGTTTCATATTACCTACAATTACCAAATTACTGCCGTCTACTTCAGTCGACATAAGTAGCATTCCCATACCAATAGATTTAAATCTGGCCGATCCGTCATTCAATGTTCCATCAGAGATTGACATACTAGTTGGTGCTGAAATATTTTGGAATATTCTAGGCAGTGCATCTATTGATTTAGGCAAAAATCAGCCCAAGTTACATGAGACAAAGCTCGGATGGATAGTGTCAGGCTCTGTGGCTCTTCCAAGACATCCATCCAAAAATATATATTCACATTTTTGTAATGTCTCCATGAACGATTTAAATAACAGCCTAAGTAAGTTCTGGGAGCTCGATTCCGTTCCTTCAGAACATTCTTTGTCACGGGAAGAACGAGCTTGCGAAGAAAGTTTTCGTGTTAACACTGTGCGTGATCAAAACGGGCATTTCATAGTAACAATGCCTCTTAAAAATGATCCCAGTGAGTTAGGCGAGTCTTATGAAATGGCTAAGCGTCGATTTTTATCTTTGGAACGTCGTTTCCAACGTGATCCTGCCTTTAAGGAAAGATATGTTGCATTCATCGAGGAGTACGTGAGCTTGGGGCATATGACTGTGAACAACTCAACCAGCAAACCTCATTCAGGTAACAAAATTGAGTATTTTTTGCCACATCATGGAGTCGTCCGAGAATCCAGTACCACAACTAAGCTCAGGGTAGTCTTCGATGCATCAGCAGCGACTACTTCTGGAGTGTCTTTTAATGACATCCAAATGGTGGGGCCCACTGTCCAAAATGATCTTTTTTCTATATTGCTGCGTTTCCGTCAGCACAAGTTTGTTATTTCTGGTGACATAGAGAAGATGTATAGGGCCATTCAGGTAACACCATCACAACGCAGCTTACAACAAATAATCTTTCGTGCTGACCCTAAGCTACCACTTCAAACGTACAGTCTTAATACGGTTACTTATGGTACAGCTTCCGCCCCTTATTTAGCTACTAAGTGTTTAGTCAGTCTAGCAACAACCGCCTCTAATGACATTGTAAAATCGTCTATTGAACGAGATTTTTACGTCGACGATTATCTGAGTGGTGGCGACTCGGTTTCCAAGGTGGTCCAGATGGGCAAAGAAGTTGCATCCATTTTAGCGTCAGCTAACTTTAATTTGAGAAAGTGGCAATCTAATAGTTTAGATATTTTAACAAAAATAGCCGGTGTTTCAGGGCATTCTGGTAGGTTGGACTTGTCTGAGGATAGAAACGTGTCATCAAAAACGTTAGGCCTATATTGGCTATGTAAATCTGATTCTCTCGAGTTTTCAATATCGGTCGAGACCAGCAAACCAATCACAAAGCGTCAAATTTTGTCTGTTATTAGTCAAATATTTGACCCATTAGGTCTGGTAGGTCCTTGCATTATCGAAGCTAAAATGATCATGCAAAGTCTATGGACGGCTAAGTGTGACTGGGACGAGGAAATACCAGATAATATACGTAGGTACCTCCTGGTTAATGTTCGTGAATAGTCTCCCATGTTTAAATACCCTTAAAATACCCAGGTGGATTTCATGTGACAATTCAACTATAAATGAGATTCATGTGTTTACAGATGCATCCGAAGGGGCTTACGGTGCATGTATTTATGTAAAGACTACTACTAGGGATGGATTGGTAAGAGTACAGTTGCTGGTCTCTAAAAATCGTGTTGCACCAATCAAGCCAACAACCATCCCTAGACTTGAGTTATGTGGGGCTTTATTAGGAGCAAGACTGTGTGTTAATGTACTGAATTCCTTCACCAAACCCGTTAGTAAATGTTTCTTTTGGTGCGATTCTACAATAGTGTTAAGTTGGCTTTCCATGACACCTAATTTATTAAAACCTTTTGTCCGTAATCGCATTAATGAAATACAAGAATGCACTATAGGGCACACGTGGAGCTACGTGCCGTCGAAGGAAAATCCGGCGGATCTTGTTTCTCGCGGGCTGAAGGCTGACCTTATCAGCGAGTGTTCCTTGTGGTGGTCAGGTCCTCGGTTTTTGTTAAATGATGAAATATATTGGCCAAAATTGCCCAATGAGAACTTGAAACAAGATCTACCTGAACTTGTATCATCACACTTTACTGATCACTCATCCCATCATCAATCATACAGTAGTTTAACTTCAAGTCATTTGTCGCCTCATAATAATAATCATTCATTCATTAAATCACTTATTCACAAATATTCCAATTATGATCACTTACAGAGAGTCGTCGCTTATATACTTAGATTTATTTACAATTTAAAACATAAACATAACAAATTCCTTGGGTCCCTTTCCTGTGAAGAACTTACAAATTCTACAAATTTTATTTTACGTCACGCTCAAATGGATATGTTTCCTGATGAGTATAATTTACTGCAATCAGGAAAGTCTCTCCAAAAAAAGAATAGGCTTATTTCTTTGAGTCCCTTTACAGATTCGAATGGTCTCATACGTGTAGGAGGGAGACTTGACAACTCACCTTATGATTACAATGTCAAGCACCCAGTGTTATTATGTGGTAAGCACCATATAACTAAAATAATATTTCATAAGTATCACCTCGACTGCTTACACGCTGGCCCTCAGCTGCTCTTGGCAAATATACGTCAAATGTATTGGCCTCTTGGCGGTAGAAATCTTTCTAAATGTATTGTGAAAAAATGCATCAAATGTTTCAAATACAAGTGTCAAACTGTGCAACCTACAATGGGTCAGTTACCCTCTTCAAGGACACATTTAGAACACCCATTTTTAAATTGTAGTGTGGACTATGCGGGGCCAGTGCTGATTGCTGATCGCAAAGGGCGAGGGTGCAGGCTTATAAAGGCGTACCTGTGTATTTTTGTTTGCCTTGCCGTTAAGGCTGTTCACATCGAGCTTGTTACAGACCTTACGAAAGAAGCCTACATGGCTGCTTTGAACCGTTTCGTGGCTCGTCGTGGTAAACCCGAAAGCATCTTGTCCGATAATGGGACAAACTTTATAGGTACTTGCAATGAGTTACGTAAGTTTTTACAAGACTCGAATCTCGCGTCTGAAGTTGCTCAGCAAGGTATCAAGTTTTCTTTTGCTCCTCCATACTCCCCCCACTTCAACGGCATTGCTGAAGCCGCAGTGAAGTCTACTAAGCATCACCTAAAGAGACTTTTAGGCTTAGCGCACTTCACATACGAGGAGATGGCCACGTGTTTAACTCAAATAGAGGCCGTCTTAAATTCCCGTCCTCTTACCCCTCTTTCCACTGATCCTCTAGATTTTTCCGTCCTTACTCCTGGACATTTCATAATTGGGCGACCACTAATATCTGTTCCGCATCCACAGGTTACTGATCTCAACATCGGGCGACTGGAGCGTTACCAAAGAGTAGAGCACATTAAGCAACATTTTTGGAATCGTTTTCAATTAGAATATGTTTCTCTGCTCCAGCAAAAAACTAAATGGACAGCGTCAACAGGTCAACTTTCAGCGGGAGCACTGGTTCTCATCAAAGAGAAAGGCCAACCACCCTTGGTGTGGCCACTGGGGCGTGTCATCAAGGTCTTTCCTGGCTGCGACGGGACCACACGGGTAGTGGAGCTGAAGACGAAGAGAGGAACGATGGTGCGGGCTTACAACAACGTCTGCCCACTTCCTCTCACTTGAATACTTCAACCCGGGGAGGATGTTCGGGCGCCTCCGGCAACCTTCGGCTGCTGTCGTGTGACAGCGGAAGGCGGCGGGCGACGACGAGAGGTGCGGCGTGCAAGACGCGGGCGGTCGCGTCACTTCACTACCGATCTCGGGCGACGGCACGCGCGCGCACTCCATACGTTTACCATCGTCGATTATTGTACAACCTATTCTAGATTATATTCCTTTAAATTACAGTCCACTGCATTTGAGTTTAAGTCCTTAGTTTAGGTCCCTAACAGTGCCGGTTTGTCATATCGGTGGAAACCAGAATTCAAATTGAATTTTCTCCTTAGTCTTAAATGATACGTTGATGATATTAAATTTGGGGATATTTGAATACCCTAAAGATTACAAAAAACCTGAATAATATACAAAAAAAATATAAATAAAAAAGTTCAGCGATATGATAAAAAAAATGGCATTTGTTGAAATTCACCCCGTAATATACCGCTCCGGTCCGGCCGTCCCTCGAGCTCTGAACAAAAGCCCCGAGAAGACATTACTGTGTATTACGACGAATGAAGATTTCTGTGTAACAATGTCGGCTTTCTATTAACTACAAGCCTAGCCTAATACAGGACCTAGAACCTGAGAATGTAATATTTTGTGTGGATTTACTTGTCATTACTTCAGAATTAATTTCAGAATATTTCAAACATCAAACAGATAACGTTTTACTCGAATTTGAGCACGTTAAAGAACCTAACAGATTTTTAGGGTTCCGTAGCTACTTCAAAAGGAAAAAGGGACCCTTATAGGACCACTTCATTGTTCGTCCGTACGTCTCTGTCTGTCAAGATCCTTTTTCTCAGAAACACGTGGAGGTATCATGTTGAAATTAATATCCAATAAGAAGGTCTATGGTCCCTTGGAGTCCTAAAAAATCAAGCTTCTAAGTCAATGCAACAAAAAGTACGACCATTTATGCGTTAAATTATGTTTTAAAAAAATCAAAACGCGCAAGTAAATCAAAACCTATATAATATAGGGTATTTCCCGTTGACCTAGAATATGAAATTTGACAAGAAGCAAGATCAGCGCAAGTAAAGAAAGTCCGAAAATCGTCAGTTTATATAAATCCATCCCGACTACGCACCACGTCTCTACCCGATATTGTGCGTGGTTCGACACATTGGGTCGCGTGACGTGTCGGACCACGCATGTCATTTATTTATAGACATTAACTTCATACCTGCGTCCGTGACAGAATGACGAAGGAGTCGGGTTTGAGTCCACCACCCAGAGGCACCTCGCATGAGATCTTCACACCCTGAAACAATTATTATTAAATTTTGTACTCCAGTGTTTTTTTACTAGCAGTAAGCGTGGTTTTGTGTAGTTCGAGTCTAACTGCTGACATACGGTCTTAATGTCCATATCGATCAGGTTTTCTTGATAGTGTATATGTCGCAGGTTTTTCATAAAATTAGGTTTTTGATGAAAAACCTAGGTTTTTGATGAAAAACCGGAAGATGACACATTTTAAACTCAATTTCATCATAAACCTGTAACAATCCAGATTTTTGATCAAAAACCTGAACTAGTTTGGGTTTATGATAAAGTTCTTGTCAAAATCACGGGTTTTATGACAAATAAATATATTTAAATGAAACAAACAAAACAATCATCATCATTTGCAACTTAGTAGAAAGAAAACATTTATTTATCAAAATTTTACATCATGATCCAATCAATATTCGCCTTCTTCAATCCAATTATGAAATGAAATGTTTCAATGTCACGTACAATCAGAAAATCACGTAAAATCAGAGTAATATAGGTATAGGAGATAGGTATAGGTATAGGAGAATATAGATTGGATCATGGATGTAAAATTTTGATAAATAAATAATTGTTTTCTTTCTACTAAGTTGCAAATGATGATGGATTGTTTTATTTATTTCATTTAAATAGAATTATGTGTCATAAAACCAAGCAAACCCGTGATTTTGACAAGAACTTTATCATAAACCCAAACTAGTTCAGGTTTTTGATCAAAAATCTGGATTATTACAGGTTTATGTTGAAATTGAGTTTAAAATGTGTCATCTTCCGGTTTTTCATCAAAAACCTAATTTTATGAAAAACCTGTGACATATATATGTCGCCGACAACTAGCTTAATCAGCCATTCAGTTAACTGCCTAGCTTTTTAACTAAACGGCGCCGTTTAACTAGCGGCCTGAATAATATTCAGCCTAATACAATATACAATATTTAATGAACTGTCTGGCTGATGCTTAGGCCATTTATATAATAGGGTGAAAATAGGAACGAAATTTAAACGAGTAATCATTTGGACACCTGTTATTTAAGAGTTATGGATGTAATAATGATCAGTTGAAAAAAATAACAAGCAGTCATTTTATTTTTCGGCGGTTGTTATTATCCCCCGTTTAAAATGTTACTATAAAATACCTCCCCACATACTTTAACTGAACGAAACGAAATTTAAATCTAGTATAAAACGCACACTATGCAGCCAGGCATATTATAAATTGGGGGATTACATCGCTGATAAATATACTTGGCTAGACGCTGGTCCTGCTCCATAAGGATGCATAAATAAATTGATTAGCATTAGAAGATACTCGTGAAGCTGCTGAAGATGTTAAAATACAATTTTTGCATTATATGAATTCAAAATCCCCTAGTATTGCTGTCTTATAACAATGTTTAGGTTATGAGTATATGGTCCTGGGTGTATATGGGCCTGCGTCACCTAAAATAAATAAATAAATTGCATAGTACATGT
This sequence comes from Luperina nickerlii, assembly GCA_963855955.1. NCBI lineage: Eukaryota > Metazoa > Arthropoda > Insecta > Lepidoptera > Noctuidae > Luperina > Luperina nickerlii. The sequence goes on along the minus strand of OY979676.1, from coordinate 22,924,709 downwards.
ATGAGTACTATGTGCATACTATAAAGCTACCATTTACTGGGTACGTCTTTCATTGGCTTGAATCTGCCCTGGCGGCTGAGAGTATGTCATGCTTACTCAAATGTCTTGCTGATGGCGGTGCAAGTGTTGGATCATTTATCTACCTTCAAAATGGTTGAGCTGAATGGTGCTATTCTATGCGTCATGTTCGTGAACGGACGCCATCAATAGGGACTGGCCATCTCTTTGCTGCCATGGCTTATTTTAATTTAATTTCCTTGTTTCTCTAATTTGTAATATCCTTGTTTACATAGTATACTTTTAATTTGAGTTTTAAATTTTCTTCCATTTAATTGCAATATGTCACAAGGTATTTTTTTGTAGCATTTAACACAGTACCCCATAAAAGATGTATGTACTTTAGATAATTAGAAAAAAGGTTGATCTAATTTATCTTTTTATGGTTGATATAATTTATTTTTGGAAGAATTAATCAGGGAGAGGGTCTCCATAATAGAAAATGAAGGTGGACGTTGGTGATGGCGCTAAACAAGTAGCCGAATTCTGGGCGTACTAAGAACAAGAAGATAGAAAATAAAAACACTGATACTGACTGACACCAATGCGAAAAAGGGGTGGCCTGGCATGATTTACGAATAAGGTGCCTATCCAATTTACTAATAAGTGACATCTTGAGTAAGCATGTCAAGAACTTCATTTGCCTGTACGAAACTCTTTATTTTGTAACAAAAAAAAAAATCGCCGCCATAACAATAACTAATAATTACTCGTAATATTAGTTATTTTTATGCCACTAGTTATTTAATTATTTAGAAGATAATGAAGAGAAAGAATTATAATATTAATTTTGTATTTCGGGACAGTAGGACTAGTAAGGATGGTGCTTCACTACAAATAGCAGAAACTGAAACGGCCTACAGAAGAGATGGCATAGATGGCACATGAAAATAAACATTTTAAAAATGTTGTTCTGCTAGCACAAGTTCTAGAAGTCGAATTAAAGTTTAGAGTTTTATAAAAATAAATAAATTAAACAAATATTTATATATAAGCTTTTTATTAACGAACTACTCGTTAAAATGTTTCCTCTTTATCTTCTTCGTGTCGCGGGGACGACAGTATTTTAGATCTTGTTGGCCCAAAATTTTGCCACTTCCACAACGTCGTCAGTGGCAGCGCAGAGGTTACTTTGACTGCATGTTTTGGGACACATAGGGTAGGATAGGAGGTGAAGCATGGTTTGCGACATAGTTTCACAACCACACCCTACTGCGGCATCCTACTGGACCATCTCCCTGCAGGGTGTAAACTTCCGTGATCCACACGGAAGTCCTTGAACCGTCTCCGGACACAAGTGGGAAGATATACTTCCAACCTGGTAAAGTGGGGCTACCTCGGTGGAATGTTTCCTTGAAAGTTTGTAAAATAGCATTTGCATTTCCCCTTGCAACTTCTTGGGGTGACTTTGTATGATATTCATTAATATTGCTACCCTCTAACTGCATGTCTCCATGGTCAACTGCAATATTGTAAAGTACTGCTCTGGCCACTATGGTTGTTTTCACATTTTCTAGTTTGCAGGTCATGCTATGTAAAAAACATTGAAAGCGTTGTTTCCACAGTCCAAAGCAGCAGCGTCCCACAGTATTTCTTGTTACTATATGTGCTTCGTTCTATTTTTCCTCGTTTCTATTTTGCGTTGTAGGTATATAATAATAAATAGGTACACTAAATTGGTTAAACAGAAGTGCATAATAAATTCAATACAACTGCAGCTCCTTGAAGTACGATTGTTTACGAAACTGAATTTTTGCACATGTTATATTAGGTCAAACGTCATTTTCTTATTAGTCAGCTGATGTAGAGTCGGCCATTTTTTCCTTATAGTACTATTATAGTAGGGTTCTGGGTTTCATAACTTTATAGTAGGTTTTAAATAGAACGTTTTAGTGCTAAAATGCGTTTATGAATAAATTTTTTTGACAACGAGACATTAGCAAGCCTTTAGATGTTCCATAACTTATTATGAATAAGACCGTAATAATATAAACAACTAACAATCTGGTAACAAAAATGAAAATTAAAAAAAATGTGCTGTTTCAAAGAAAAGTGCTATAAGTGCCATACACGACCGTGCCGTATGGAACACGATAAAAATCGTAATGATATTTCTCGAATAGCGGAGAACACAAGATTTTTTTCTCGAGTCCCTGATTTTATAGTTTTGGCTCTGCGTGAACTTTCAGTTTTGAATCCAAAAAGTCACTACTGTATCGTATCCTATATAATAATATGTACTTGAAAAATAGCCGTGTGAACGTGCCTGGTTAGGCGGTAACCATATAACTCGTTGCCCATGTTCCAAAGCAAGTTCGTCGATGACATCGTATCATTGTTGGTTTGTAAATTTTAACCTATTAATACTTGCATCTGTGCCACCTTTGCATCGACAAATATAAAGTACAGTTCTTTTATCTCACCAGCGCGGGTGTGCCATTGTGGGTAAATGTACAGTGCGTGCCACGTAAGAAGAGACTTGACACACCACGTGGTCTGACATGCGCAGAACACGATTTTAGGTATCTTTAGCGGTATGAGGTCTGAGTGCGGAACGGGACGGGACGTCATAGGGGCGGCGGAAAGAGGCGGGGGAGGCGGGGTCAAGTCTCTTCTTACGTGGCACGCACTGTACATGCATATTATCTTTGTTTGCGTAGGTACGCTCGGGAGCGCTCATTTTCGGCCGAGTCGACGGCTGAGTCAGTAGTGTTATCCAGTTCGCGCCAAAATTATTTAACTAATACCGTCAACATGGAAGGTACGAGTAAACGAAGAAAAGTTGTTCGCAGTGAGGTAAGGCAAATTTATGTTTGTTTGGTGTGTATTTACGTTGTGATTATTTATTGTATTGAGTTAGTTTAATAAACGTGATTTTAATAATCTATTGTTTTTTTTAGGGTCGTCAAATAATTGCAAATGTCTATAATTTTCTCAAAGAAGAATATGCATTCACTGAATTGCATCGAGAACCAAATTGTGATGTATCACATTTGCGTAATATTACAAAGCGCACTGCATCAGCGACGGGAGTTAGTGAACGAACAGTGCAGAAAATATTAAAAGAAGAACGAGACATATCTAATGAAAGAGATGTATAGCTAGCACATCTTCGAAATTACTTCATCAATGAAAAACCGAATAAAAAGAGAAAATAAAGTGGACATGGATGGATTTACAGCTGATGTTATTCGGAGCACAATACCAGATTTTCATATCGTACAAAACAAATTCCAACATTGGCGAAACTCAGGTCAGTCTTAAATGAAAAAAATGGATTCAATGAATGTCTAGCTACGTTACGTAAGTTACCTACTAAATAAATTGGGCTACAAGTGGCGTAAAACCGATAATAATAGAAAAGTTTTAGTAGAACGGCATGGTATCCAGATGTGGAGATTGAAATATAAAAAAAAAATATCCAAATACCGTTCTCAAGGCCGACCTATTGTCTATACTGACGAAAGTTACGTATTAACGACACACGTTCGAAATAATACCTGGGCTCAAAAAGACAAACCATCTCCATTTACCAAAAAACTTAGGACAGGTACTCGTTTTATTTTAGTACACGCTGGAACCGATGCCGGATTTATTGAGAACGCTTGTTTAGTCTATAAAGCTAATTCCACAGTTGGGGACTACCATTCAAACATGAGTTATGAAAACTACGTAAAATGGCTGAATGAAAAATTGCTGCCAAATTTACCAGATCGTTCCGTTGTAATACTTGATAACGCAGGATGCGTTATGCGCCACAACACACGTGCTGAGAAATTGCCAACGTCTGCCTCGAAAAAATCTGAGATGCAAGAGTGGCTCGCTTCACTAAATATACCGTTCGACGCAAATTTACTAAAAGTTGAGCTGTATGATATAATAAAAAAAACATAAAAGTGATTTTATCACTTACAAAATCGATGACTACATCGCAGAAAAAGGATTTGAAGTATTACATCTGCCTCCCTATCACCCTGAACTGAATGCCATACATTTGGCGGATCCTTAAAAATCATATTGCTCTAATGCCCGGTTTCTGAAGTCCCCAGATAAACTCTCACTAACTATGGATTCAATAAAGTTATGCATAAGATAAACGTCGGTTAACTGTCACTGCGTTTCTGGACACGCAACAAACCATTCAATAACTATGAAACCGATAACTAGGGGTTTGTATACGGGTTCGCGTAAAAAAATGTTATTTATGAGCAGTTTACGGCAGATGTTTGAACGACATCATTGTCATTTTTTTTTTAAAGAAACCTTAACTCAGCAGTTCATTGTTTTTGTGTCGTATTATTTTTGCTTTGCCGTTTCATTTTAAGTTAAAAGTCTGTTTGTCTTTCCAATGGTTAGTGTTTTATTCATTATTTTGCAAAATAGCATGGAATCAAAATTTTACTGAAAGAATAATGATGCTTCCTATCGAAGTGGCTAATGAATTTGACTATATGATCGACAATAAAAGAACGGACGAGACTTCTGTATTCATGATGCTAACACTCATTGTATTCTTTACTGTATAATTATAATATATAAATATTTTAATATTTTATCTTTCACACGCAATTTAATTTCATACCTTCCTACATAAAATTCGTACCTCAGATACCGGGCATAACACACGTTTTTGATGTAGTTTTCTATGAAATGCAACGTCAAATATAGTTATGGAACCGATAAACGGCGAACATTGGTCAGTTAAGTTAACTTGAGTTTAAACGGAGTTTATCTTACATTGCGGTGTTCGGAAACGCACTTCCACAAGTTGTCGAACCAATAGCGCTAATGGATAGATAAACCACTGACAAAAGTACCTCAGAAACCAGGCATAAGAAATGTAAAACAAAATATAACCAGTACAGAAAAACTTATCGAAGAAATTATTGAAAAAATAACGAGTGGCACATGGCGTAATACATGCAATAGTGTTATTAAGAAAGAAACTGAATATATGAAATATTTTGACACTGATTTTGAATTAATAATCAATTTACAAGATGACAGTGACGACGAAACTGACTCTGAAGGGGCGTCTAGTTATGATTCTGATTGAAATAATATTTTATTAAAAATCAGTGTCAAAATAAATATATAGGTAATTAAAGTATAAAAAATAAATTATTTATGAGTACAGTCGAACCTGGGTAAGCGAGAATCCAAGGGACCCGAATGTTATTCTCGCTTATAGAGATTTCTCACTAAAGCAGTTTGTCACTTACGAAGGTTTGAGTGTAGTTACTCTCATTTATAGAGGTTAACAAAAGTCGAGAAATATGGTGCTAGAGCGTTCAAACGTGTACTTTCTCTAATGATTGTATGTCAACTGGAACCAAATGTTGAAGATATCAGGTAGAGACAAACGCACATGTGCGTTGCAGCCGTTTGTAATTCCATCGAAAACAATGACGCTTTGGCTTTCTTTTTTTACAAACAAGGCTTTGTTTGGCTTTAAGTACCTAGAGTTGCAAGTTTTGAGATGTGTATTGAAATTGTGTGATGTATATTGTGATGTGTATATAAAAACAGTAAAGTAATACCACTTTACAAATCCGGGGACAGTAAAGACACCAATAATTATAGACCCATATCCGTTTTGCTGGGCTTCAGCAAGGTGTTGGAAAAGATAATGCTTAATCAAATGCTCAATCATTTTAACACGAATAAAATCCTACATGATCAACAGTATGGTTTCACCAAAGGACGTTGTACGACCGACACCGGTGTAACTTTATTAAAACACATTTTTAACGCGTGGGAACAGGCCCAAGATACCATAGGAATCTTTTGTGACCTCTCCAAGGCATTTGATTGCATCGATTACGAAACCTTGCTTTTGAAACTTGAGCATTACGGACTTGGGAAACTTGCGCTCAGTTTAGTTAGTTCTTATTTAAATGATAGACGACAACAACAACTTCAAATAAATGGTGTCAATTTAATTGGTTTACTAGTAAAAATTGGTGTGCCACAAGGCTCGATATTGGATCCTTTCCTCTTTTTAGTGTATACTAATGATCTACTCCATTTATTAAAAAATCAACCACAAATGGTGTTATTTGCTGATAACACTTCCTTAATTTTTAATGTAAATAGACATGCTACAAATTTTGAGGACGTAAATAACGCCCTACTGCAGGTCCAAAATTGGTTCACTGCTAATAATTTAGTATTAAATGGAAAAACTAAATACCTAACTACTAACTACTTTTCTTTACCAAATGTCAAGGGTAGTGATTGTGAGATAATATTGAATCAAGAGAAACTAGAATTCGTCGATAAAATTGTTTTCCTAGGGATCACGCTCGACTCAAGGCTACAATGGGGTCCTCATTTAACATCTCTTGCAGGACGGCTAAGTTCAGCAGCTTATGCTGTCAGAAAAATCCGTCAATTTACTGATGTAGATACCGCGAGGCTAGTCTATTTTAGTTACTTTCATAGTATCATGTCTTACGGTATTTTACTTTGGGGACGGACTGCAGACATCGATTCTATTTTTATTCTGCAGAAAAGAGCCATCCGAGCCATATATAATCTCCGCAGGCGCGATTCTCTAAGGGAACTGTTTAAGGAAATTAACATCATGACGATGCCTTGTCAATATATCTATGAAAACATCATGTATGTAAGGAAAAATTTACATATTTTTAGTAAAAGAGGTGAAAGACATAATTATAGTACTAGAAATAGGGACCTATTAGTTCAACCAGGTTTCAGACTGGCTAAAGTAGATTCATCTTTTATGGGGTACTGTTTAAAATGTTATAATAAAATACCTCTCCACATTCTTCAACTGAAAGAGACAAAATTCAAGTCTTTTATAAAACGCACACTATGCATATTATAAGTTAGGGGATTACATCGCTGATAAAAATGCCTGGCTCAATGCTGGTCCTGCTCCACAACCAGAACTAATTGATTAACACATGGAAATACTGTTGGAGCTGCTGAAGATTGTAAGACTATCTTTGCATTGTATAAAATCAATTTCCTTTGTATTGTATAATTGCATAGCACAGATTTGAGTTCTATGTACCCTATAGCTACCATTTACCGGGTAATAATATGTCTTACATTGACTTGAATGTGCCCTGGCAGCTGATAGTATGTCATGCTCACTCAAATGTCTCTCTGACGGTGGCGTGTGTGTTGGATCATTTAGCTCCCTTCAAAATGGTTGAGCTGAATGGTGCTGATTTATGCGTCATGTTCGTGAACGGGCGCGTTCAATTGGGGCCGGTCATCACTTAGCTGCCTCGGCTTATTTTTAATTATTTTATTTTTGGATTGTTGTTTGTTAAGTACTATTTGTTGTACTCTGGACGCTTTTAACGCGTATGTCTTTCTTATTTTTTTACATCGTTCTCACATTATATAATTTTAATATCAAAAGTAAAGATGTAACTAATATTTTTGTAAAATATAACTTTAAAAGAGTGTCCGTGGAGTTTCTTGCCCGTTCTTCTCCATAGGTACCTACGCTTTGGAATGGGCAACTAGCTTCATATTTTCTGACTGACCGACTTCTTGACAATTCAAAAGTGCCTGTAAGTGGTTTAATTGAAATAAATGCTTTGAGTTTGAGTTTGAGAAATATTATTGTAAATAGTTTCGCTTACAGAGGTCTGAAGGAAAAAACTGTTACTTACAGAGGTCTAGATGTGTAAAATTATTCTCTCTAAAAAAGGTTTCTACACTGTAACTCATAGAGGTATTCGGAATAAAAATGGCGGGACCTAACCATTATTGTCACTCATAGAGTTTTCTCACTTATCCAGTACTCGCTTATCCAGGTTCGACTGTATAAGCTTTTATTTTATTATTTTTTTCATTTGCAATTACCAGATTCAGTATCAAGAAGTAATTTAAAACGTCACTATATAATACCTTTATTATTTTGTTCATAAACAATGAATGAGCTTGCTAGCGCTACTTGTAGTTACGCACACAAGCGCGCGTGTCTATACGCGCTTCAACTACAACTATGGCTCACCCGCGCTTGTGAGATAAAAGAACTGTACGACAATTGTTCCTTCATTTATGTAGCTGTCAATATTTGTACAAAAAAATAAGTATGGTTACGGTATAAGCTATACAGTAAGACCATTTTAGTCCATTCTACTTATTAAAAACTTATATTCAGGATTTTTAAAATCAGATACTAAAGGGGCACAAAATACCATCGGGCATACGGCTTGTTTAAGTAAACAAGCCGTATTAGACTGCATTGTTTGTCAATGAATTTAAGAATTTGATTAAATGATCAAATTCTTAAATTCTTTGACAAACAATGCAGTCTAAGCCGCTGGGTTTAGAAGCATAAAATTTTGCACAAGATTTCCTTTTATAACGAACAAAATTAAAACCTTGGTATTTTCTATCAAATTACATTTTGTGTGACTTTTGGGATACCCATTAGTAACGGAACCATAGTAATTCTAAATGTTCACCTTACTACAGCAATTTGTTTATCTACATGTAACTAGCTTGTTTATCTATACGTAACTAGCTTGCTTATCTACATGTAACTAGCTTGTTTATCTACATGTAACTAGCTTCTGCCCGCGACTTCGTTCACAGGGAAATCGTAAGACACTACAATATAGTAAAGTAACAGCTGCATTTTATAAAACTTCCCGGTAGGTACACTTATAGTTTTGTTCTTAGCACCCAAAATATATAGAGAGTTAGGACTGGTGAAGCGGTATCAAGCGACATAGACAGTTGTCCACGAGAGAAGCAGCTCGTCCTGAGGTCGAACCCGCAGCCAATAATAATAATAATATAATAGTAGCAATACTTAATATTATAAATGCCAATTAATGATGTGTGAAAGTAACTCTGTATCTTTGTCTATCTGTTTGTTATATGTACATTTTTAAGTCTTAAAGGCTGAACGGATTTCGATTACATAATGGCACACCATGACCTGGGTTAGGACATAGGATACTTTTATCCCGATAGTATGATCTCGTGGGATCATTTACGACCTCCACGCGGGCGAAGCCACTGGCAAAAATCTTGTTTCGTGTGAAAATATATTTCTGCTTTATGTCATTAATAAAATTAATTGATTGTTACAAGACACCGAAACGATATCGGCGGTTAGATAATCGCCTACGTTTAGTACCTTATATGCTTTTCTATGTACATTGTGTTGTTATCGTCACCTACAGACCCGGCGATAAATATTGCACATCGACCTTTGGAAAGAGGCAATCGGCTAATTTCGGGTTCGTAGAGCGTTATCTCTGTCGCACGAAATTCACAGTCCGGTATCTATTAGGAGCTGTTAAAACAATTATGATTTGCTTCTTCTGATAATTATTTTTATTCTTTATATAAAATACACCAATTTCCAAAAGTCGTTGTGCAATATTTATCGCCGGGTACTGTATATTGTCGCAGACAGCGACGGACCGGCATATCGGCACGATATCTACCGGCGAAGACACAGTGAACCCAATTTCTCGCGCTGCTGACTTCGAGACGTCGATATTTAGTATTGCGGTCGTTTGGTGCGTCGCGATGGTCATCAATATTCACCAATATCATCTGGCCAAAATAATATATCGGTATCGAATCGGTGTAGGTATAGCTGCCGACTTAACAGTATCGGCAGGCCAGGCGCACTCCGCAATATAGGGATGAAGCAACAAGTACACGGTGGGCATGTCTGGACGGGTCAATTCAGTGGGATTTATTTTTACTAGTACTCGGTTAAGCGGCGTAGTTATGTTGCGGACGAGAACAGACACAAAGTAATAACAACTCTCAAGCTCGGCGATAAAGTGCAATTTAGCTTGCGCGTTCGCGGGAAGTGATTTTGTAGGCTATTATAAAAGCAGTTTTCTTCAAGATCAAAGGAGTCGGCCTTCTGTACTAAGTACTATTAGTTATTCTGTGGCATCGGCGAAAACTCCAGTAAGGTACACAGGACATTTTAAGTAATAATTTTAGTTCACTATACCGTAGGTACAGTCGCCGTCAGATATATTGTAGCAGACAAGGTGACCAAATACTTCTGAACAATTCAAAATGTCAATAAATTCCATACACTACAAGTTACCATTAATATCTGAACATTCATTACTTCATTAATATCTGAGCAGATGCTTGTCAATAATTTCTATACACACAACTAACCAAAAATATCTGAACACTTACAACGTTACACAAAATACTAATATTTTATATAGATACGTATGTTGTCACAAATAAAAAAATACAATTACAATAATTTATATTTTCATTACAAAAGCAAGATCTATTTTCTATCAATAGTTTGACATTAACATAAAATATCAGTTGTATCCTAAACAAATGATTTTCTATACAATTTGTATTCCCTTTTCATCGTATTTATACCTAGAACAGTCATTTGGTGTTCAAAAAGGGTGTGGAACCTGGAATTTTATCCGGGAGTTTTGAAAATTGGTTATTTTATTGAGTTCGACGTGTTCTCTTCGAATTTTCACTTTGTCGCTCATTGTTTTATCTTTGCCGCTCGCACCGCCATATTGGAAAAATGGCGCCTAATAACAGTTAAAAACACCTGTTGGTATATAAGATGAATAATAGTTTGCGGCGCTCGTACGCCAAAACTATTGATTTTACAAAAAATTGTAAGTAACACATAAATTGAAGGAGATTTTCTCTAGTTTAATTTTTTTACATTAATGTTTTATCGTATAATGAGTCAGAAAGGAGATATTGTCTAAAACCTGTTTGTTATTAGGCGCCATTTTTCAAATATGGCGGTGCGAGCGGCAAAAATAAAACAATGAGCGACAAAGTGAAAATTCGAAGAGAGCACGTCGAACTTAATTAAATCACCAGTTTAAAAACTTTCCAGGTAAAACTACCAAATGACTGGACTAACCCCAGATAGTCAAGTCGATAGTCGTTTTTGGTTCGTCCTTTATATCACGCAGTAACGAATTAGGTAAGCTCAATGTTTGTCGGCGTAGATACACTTAACGTTGTAAGTGTTCAGATATTTTTGGCTAGTTGTGTGTATAGAAATTATTGACAAGCATCTGCTCAGATATTAATGAAGTAATGAATGTTCAGATATTAATGGTAACTTGTAGTGTATGGAACTTATTGACATTTTAAATTGTTCAGAAGTATTTGGTCACCTTGTCTGCTACAATATATCTGACGGCGACTGTACCATAAAATTTAAACCTAATGAGAAAATTCGAATCTAAGAAAAACTGATTCAGTTACTGCAAAAAAAACAGCAAATGTGTTATACTGTGGCATGGATTTTCCGCGAAGTTGTCGGCGGCGCGGCGGCGCATCGTAAATAAATACGTCGCGCTGCATTTGGGGGAGGCGGAAGTAGCGTTTCAAAGGCCTACAGGCTCGGAAAACCTTGCCTTATGATGATGATGATGATGATGATAGGACTCCCTTTTCCGCACTTAGACTCTCATTCGGTCCGTTGTGCGTGGGGATTCTGGCTAACAGAGCCAGCCTAGCTCCGCCCAGAAGCACAGAAGCTTCCTGGGAGCTTCACAGGCTTCGCGGAGCGACCTCATTGTTCCGAGGATTTCTTCACGTTGAGAAGCCACGGCCTCGCAATCCAGGATGACGTGGGCGGCTGATTCCTCGGCATCAAGGCAGCCCCTGCAGAGGGGGCTGTCCGTGACGCCTATGTTGAAAAGATGTTTGTTAAGGAGGTTGTGGCCCGTAATTGTACCTATTATTATTCTAAGGTTATTCCTACTCAGGTTGAGAAGTTTTTTGGTTAATCGCGGGTGTATCATTGGTAGAGCCAACCTTGCCTTAACGGGTTGTCTGAGACCGAACAAAAACTCCTTCTTCCTCCTCGTGCCGTTTATTATGTTATTTCATATGAGAACACAAAATGTTATACCAACCGACCCATTTCATTACTCGTATTTTAATAACTAAACTTCTTCATTACAACAGCAATTTTCGCCATTATACTATTCGATAAATATTTTAATTACTCGCTCAGTGGCGTCCATCTTAGTTCCACAAACAATCCATCGCTCACGGGAAGATTGACGTAACGTCACCCCCCCCTCACCCCGCCACCATTACCACCGCCATGCGAAGCCCAAGGGGCCTAACAAGGCCACTTTGGCAAAATCATAAAAGGATAAAATTATGAATCACAATGGACAGTTAACTGTTAAATTAATCGTATCAAATCCCATTGGTGAAGGATTTTTCAGTTATTTTTTTGTCTTTGCTAAAATAACAATCAATTCAATCCAAATCCAATCCAAATCTCTTTGATTATGCGTACGTAGTGCAGCGAAAAAAGAAAAAACACGGACTGTCTTCGCCATATTATGATTCATAACGTTATCCTTTTATGATTCTGCCAAAGAGGCCTTTTTAGGCCCCCTAATGTTTTGTTAACCTCTCAAACGTCGCCGTAACACCATTGGATAATAATAACAATAAAATTCTATTGTGTCTGCTAATTAGACGCGCGAAGGATTAATATCACTTAGGCATCATTTTTAAGCCTCGGCTTGTTTACCAAGCTAGGTTATCATTTTCCAGGACGACCCCGTCCGCGTCGCCGCGTGTCGCCGCGCCGCCGCTCGGGCTGTTACTCTTCAAATACGGATTAAATATCCGAAGGCTTCTAACGGGAATTTCCAGTAGGTAGGTACTCACCACAATGTTGCGTATGTTTTGTTGTCATGCAGCTATGACGTCGATTACGTTCCCCCACTATTTTGAATAAAACCATAACCTATTAGGAACAATATTTGAGTTTCGGTACCTAAGTATATTTAAAACTTCAATGATTAAAGGAAGTTGAAAAGGTCACAATATTTTAACGAATGGCTTGATAAGTTGCTCTACTAGATTTCTACGTGATATTATTGATAGGCATTCGCAGAATTGGAACCGTTTAATCATATTTAGAAGCAGAATCTACTCGGTTCTATTTCCAGAGAGCATTCTTGCGTGATTATCAATCTGCGTCAGACAAAGAGCCGTATGGTGTCTTATTACCATTACTGATATATTATGCGATCACTCTGTAGAATACAATATACGGATCTACTTACGTCTGTCACACAAGGCACTTTATTACTTGTAAGAAAATTAATGAGAGAAGAAATTGACGGAATTTAATACATATTATTATTAGGTTAATTTAATAGACGGAGACATGTTCTGATGAAAATTACTTATGTAAGGTGCATTCGGGTAATGTCGAAAATCGGCATATTCCGAAAATTTCAATTTCCTACCAAACGCGACGACATCTTATAATGTGGCAACATTTACCTAGACGCCAGTTTAATACTCCCCCCGCTTCTGTTGACTCAAGTCGCTTATTGTAAATGTACGAGTCACAACGCCGCATTTCTCGCAGTGTGTCATTTTTCGCGCGTTTTCTAGTTATCGGAAATTACACGAACATTGTTATCTCAGAAATTTGGTAAGTTATTTAACTGGTTGTTTTTTTGTTTTATAGATTTTCGTTTTTAATATAGTTTTTAATGGGTTCGCGCATCCTAGGTATCTTTTTCTGTTTTTATTGAAATTACCCGAAGATGGGTAAATCCGAATCAAAAATGATTCGGATTTAGCCGATGTTGCTTTTCTATGGAGATTGTCAGTGGTTCTCAAAATTCTCAATCTATAATTTATTTGGGTAATTTCGATGGCAGGTTAGTTCTGTCTAAACGTGATATACCTAAGCAGGGGGGTGTCATTTCACAGTTTAGGTCTGATCGGCCGGCCCGCCTATTGGTAAGCAAATGGCAGTCGGTTGCCACTCGGCTAGCATGCTCGACATGTCTCGCGCGTATTTGAATATCTTATCGACAGTGATTTGTTATACCTAAACTTGTATTTTGTTCAGGAGTGATCCTTTTGTACGCTAGTTCTATTACTAATACTGTGATATAAGCACTAATCTACATGAGTTTTTTAATACAATCGCTATACAGACGGAGTTATTTTTGTTCTTTTGACAATCAAGACACGGAGTTCTTGTTGTGCTACTCAAACTTGACAGTAAAATATAGGTACGTCATTGCAAATTATTATTGAAAGTTTTCGTAATTTATTTATTTAAGGACAACCAACAAAGCATACACAAAAATATTTATAAACACTGATTGTTATAACTTGTCAAAATTTATTTTATAAGTTTTGAGAACTTCTTTGTTTAGTTTTTTTTTTATCTAAAATATCGAATAAAGCTTTATAATTTGTTTATGTTATTCAGGTGTCAGAGAGAGGCTCAACTATTTTAGTGTGCATAACTGAGATATCAAGTTAACATTTTTGTTTAATTTATATGTCAAATTTATATGTCAATAGTCAATAGTCAATAGTCAATAGTCTTTATTTGTAAACATAGGTTCCAACAGTGTGTAAGATGTTACATTTGTTATATTATAGTTTCTCTGTGTTTTGCCATTTGGCGTACAAATATACAAAACGTCAAAAAATTGAATTATAAAATTAACCCACTTACAAGTAGAAGTGGATTAATTTTATAATTCAATTTGACTATTTATTTGTGATTTTGCTACATAAGTAGTAGTTTAATTACTTACTTAATTTTCAAATAAATCTTTATTTTTTATTATATTAAGTCTTATTTTCAAACCCAAGACCCATGATTATTTCCATTCTTATTACAGAAAATCTTAAACATTTTGATCGGATCTCAGCAGTCGCGACCCGGCAGCGCTGCCGAGTCGCAACTGCCGAAACTGCCCACCTCTTTGTATGGATTTTTATGCAAAGCTCTTCGATGCAAGCTGCCCGTCCCCGCGCTGCCGGGTCGGGCTACACGACCGCGTACCTACATCGGAAGGGGTAGCATACAAATCCATACAAAGATCTGAATGTTACTTTTAGTAAGATATGCGATCATTTTGATTACGATATAATAATATCTTTTAAACTATGAGAATAATCGCGTGAGTAAAAGAATCATATCCGCTCTGTACCTGCTAAAAGATTGAGAACCATTTATCCATGCGACGGGTAATTCCGAAATACAAGTGTCACACAAACGTGTTTAGGTTATTCTATGACAAATATAGTGAATATTATTTTTGGAGGATAATAACGATATAAAGAGAAATATGTACTTTTTGTCAAAAGTGAATAAAGTCCACTTTTAACCGTCATTCGGAATTGCCCGTACATAATTCGAAATTACACTAGTGCAAAGAAAAAAAAAGTAAGTTTTTAAACACTTTTTTTTTTAAAACTACTACGATATTTATGAAAGATCTCCGAATAGAGCTCTAGGCTATACATTCAAGAAGACGAAATGACTTCTTTAGAAGACATATAATCCACTGCTTCTGCCTGGTTCATCAAAATACACACATTCCATCAATTTGTCTGAAAACCATTCGATATTACCCGAATGCACCTTACTGGGTGGGTGTACCTAGGCATTGTATATATATAGGTCGACAGAATCTATTCACTATAGTCCGCGCGGAACTAGCTGGCCGCGCCTTTTTTTTTTTTTGAGGTATGGAAATCATCAAATGACCCTCCTGCTCTGGGTGGAGCGGAAGGGTGTCAGACTCTTACTGACTAAAACCCACCCGTGTTCCTTCCTTAGCCCTTTATGTTCCGAGCCAGCGGTAACCCTTTCGGACAATCCCGCTGACCCGGCAGGCTTCGGCCCTGACGGACCCCTCCGAATGATGCTGACATCCCTTTGAGGCGCGCGTGGAACACGTACGCGCCATCCGGCACGGGCCTGGTCCTGATCGGACGGTGAGCTACCCATTACTCACCGCCCGCAGGCCCGCGCCTACGGTGGCCGGGAGTCGTCGCGCGGCTGCCGACGCCCGGAGCGTCTCCCGCGGCGGCTGGGACGGGAGGCTCTCTCCCTCAGCCGTCCCGCCGCCTCCTTCGCTAGCATGACTGCTTCGCAGAAGGAGGCGATTGCCCCCCACTCCCTCTCGCCCCAGACCATGGCTTGAACCAGGCCCGAACGCGAGAGGTCGCTGCCACTGCCGATCGCCTCAACGAGGACACGGCGGTGCTCCGCCAAAGCAGGGCAGACCTTTACCGTGTGCTCCACCGTGTCCTCTGGGCGATCCTGGCAATGGTGACACCCGGGCGTTTCCTCCCGCCTGATTATGTGCAGGAACCTCCCGAAACTTCCATGTCCAGTGAGGACCTGCGTCAGGCGGTAGGTGAGGGCGCCGTGAAGCCTCTCTAGCCACTCCTCAAAGAGGGGTCTTACCGCCGCTATCGTTGCGTGCCTTGCGCTGGGTTGCGACAGTCGCTCTTTCCATGCCGCCATGAGATCGCGCCGGAGGTCCGTCCGCTCCGCCGTAATTTGCTGCGGAAGCGGAGTTTCCCCCGGCATAGTGCCTCCGCGCGCCACACATACAGGCGCGCGAGGACTATCGCCTCCAGATCCCATAGCTGGCCGCGTCTTCGTCCCGCCGCTCACATACCCAAGGCGCGGCCAACTAGTTCCGCGCGGACTATAGTTGGTTCATGATTAATGAGAGTAGAAGTAATAGCCACGACTTGCGTCTGATTTAGTGACTCCTCCACAGGATATGGAGCGTCGTAACTCCACGCCTCTTCAAGACGGATGATGACGTATAGAAGGTGTCCCGAGAGTGATCGCGAGCAAATAGCCACGGACTCGAACAAATGGCCGCCACGCGCCTCTTCACCTGATCGTGGGGAAATAGCGTTTTTTTAAGCGCAGACGGCTAACGACGCCCTACATTACATTAGGGACCGCTTGACTATCAACAAAAGTCGGAGAAAGTTTTCTAGGCCGTTAGCCATGTAGCTACGCAACATATATTTTAAACTGGTTCTAAATAAATGTTAATGGCCTAACACTACCACGCCGCGGTATATTACTTTTCTCCTCGCTTGTTTGTTGACACTCGTGCGATAAAGAGTCGGTAGGTAACAATATGCCACGTCTTATTCAAGCCATATTAAATCTTTGTTTGAGCAGTTTGAGTAACAAAATGAAAAGTATTAAGCAGTCAGCACTCGAAATATAAGATCGATTATTTTTACGAAAGTAAGTATTTTTTTATGAGGGTTTACTGTTACATTAAAAATAAATACGAGTATAAAGCTAGCAGAAGTAAGAAGCTGATACTCCTTTCAAAGGACTATTGCCAGCGGTGTTGTGAACGGTGTTGAAGTATCAAAAGGCGATAGGATTCACAAAGGGGGAGTGATAATATTTTGCACTGAAAGTTTCCTCCAGAGACAGCTGTTGTTAGAGTTTGGTCGGTTAACTGCATTTATGTATAAATGTAATTATTAATGTGTCGCAATCAAGTACCTAATGAAGTATATTGTGAGTAGATCTTGCATGATAACATCTAAATGTGATTTACCTTAAATTATTTTTCATGATTAAGAACACAAAGATGTTGTCTCTGGCTCAACTTGTTGTTTGAACTTTTTTTACGAAAACCTAATGTGAGTACAAAGTTCCCAATTAGATAGATAGATACTGTTGATTGATGATTTGTGTGTGCCAAATAAATGGTTTATCTATATAAACCATTTATTTGGCGCACACAAAAGACAGCAGAACAGACTAAATTACAATTAAATGATAACCAATTACCTGCATGAATATAATGTAAAACAAGGTGCCGATATAAAAAACAAAAAGATTTAAACATGCACGTCGAAGTAAAAGTGACACTGGCAAATACTTAAAATCAAATTCATGACGAAAATACACAGTGCGGTGTGCGTGTCTAAAGGTTGTACCAAATGGGAGTTCAGCTCAGCATGTGTCAGGCAAATAATTATACCTTTTTTTTTGGTTGGGAAATTATCAACTAACTTCCCCCGCTCTGAGCGGAGCGGGAGGGCATGTCAGACTTTTACTGACTAAAACCCACCCATGTTCCTACAGTTGCCTGTGCCAGGGACCACGGTATCCCTTTCGAACAACCCGTGACCCTGGCAGGCATCGGCCCTGGCGAACCCCGTCAGTTAGAGCTGACATCTCTTTGAGGCGCGCGTTGAACACAACGCGCCGTCGACCCGAGCCTAGTCCTTACTTACGAGCGTTTCCTACCGCCTTATACGGAACAGGAATCGCTCGATAAACCGTGTCCGGTGAGAACTTGCGTCAGGCAAATATGCTTGATGCTGATATTCTGCTGGATCCCTGCAGTGACACACGGACTTAGAGCAGACGAGATAAATTGGTGTTGTGACAGTGTTATGTGCAGAGTGAAATTATGTAAGTATACCCGACACTTTAATTATGTATTCTACAGTAATGTTTTGCATTGGGAAACATTCATGTTCGTAGGCGTGTTAATATTGTTTTGATTACTTGATTATATTATTCATAAAGTTATAATTAGATATAATGTGTAAATAAATAATAATACCTATATAAATAGTGGAGTAGGTGCGAATAAATGAAACGATTCGACTAGAATAAAATTAACTAGTTAAGACCAGCTAATGAGTCACAATTGATTTTCTATTGTAATGGGCCACCAGTCATGGTACACGCCGGGCCGGAGCGATTAAAATTAAATCGTTTACACTAAATAAATATAGGTAACTAACATGTGCAAGTATTATAACTACTATCCAACAAAAGATCTACAAACTACTCAATTAATAATACCTTTGTTCACTGGTTGTGACCTCGTGATACGCTACATAGACAAATTGACTCGGGAAGGACACGACAGCCAGTTATATAATGGACGTGTTCGAAGCAGTCATCCCTAGATGTGTTTGCGAGGCGATAAGAAACTGCCGTAGTCGAAATCTGAAGGTACCAATTCAATTAAGCGTCGCTCAGATATTGCAGGAAAACGGGCGAAGTTTATAGTAGGTAATAACTTTAATAACTTGTATTTCAGTTCTAAGTAACGGTCTAGGATAGGACGAGTCTTACACCGGCACCCTGTTCAGACCATCCATCAGAACCCTTCCCAGAATTGGACATAACTGCTGTAATTTTAGTTTCCCTAAGAGTAACCCTACTAATTGTGAGGTTTCAGGCCCGAAGCATCCCTTTATTATAATAAGGGCCTTACTCTCGTTTAGTACCGTAACTCGGTCACTTTATGAAGCTTATAACTCATTAACGGTTTGGTTAGAAGATCTGTAAAAAATATATGTTTGCTATAGATTCATGTACAGCATTTTTGAAACAGGGTTTTTTCATAAGGCTAATACTTTTGCCTTAAAAAAATATTTACCAAAACGCTATTTTGGCTAATATTTCCTTATAACTTCTAAACGGCTTTGATGTTTGGAAATATTTTTACACTGAAAAATTGATGGTTAGAGGTACTACATATTTGAAATAGCGTTTTTAAATCAATCAACAGTTGCAAAGACAATGCCCTACTTTGAGATAAAGGCTCAGAGGTGCTCTACGCGCGGGCGCGGGCGGCAGTCGTGCGTTAGCACTGTGACGGGGTGGCTGTGTCGCTCGCTGCTCCGCCCCGGCTATCGATCGACTACGCGCGTTTGGCTGTGTTAGTGCAAATATTTATGAACGAATTGTATCAGTATGCGTTTATAGACTAGCTCGCTGCAGAGGGCCCATTTCTATTGTCCGCGTGGACGCTTTATTAGTGGTGCTATTTCTAAATACTGTTTTTGTTTATATTTATTGTTTATTTTGTAAATATAAGATAATTTGTAAATAAATAAAAATGCCAAAGCAAAGCAAGTCAAGAAAAATACTTTTTCTCTACGACGACGCACCGTTTTATAGATATTAGCGAAAAACTCAAAAGTGGGAATTTTTATACCCCCCAGTCCGGCTCACCTCCTAGACGCGGGGACTTTTAGTATGTTTACTCCCTAAGCACTCTGAGCAACTTTCTGAAGAAATCGCTCAGGGCCCAGCTCACGCACTCTACACCTCTTTTTGGGTTATTCGTTGAGTGGACTAAAAAGTATCTATCTATCTATACAAATAAATAAAATTGGAGTATCTGTTTGTAATATTAAAACAACCGCTTCTTACTAAATGCATATGGATGTATACACGGTACAGTCAACGTCTAGAAGTCCACTTACTCTGCAATGACCATTATCGCCTGCGCTATACGGGCTGCGGCGTCTATACACAATTCTACACACATGCGCATATTTATCCGTGTGAGTGATGCTCCAACGCTAACAAATTAACATGCCGTGTAGCATCGCTACGAGTAGTTAAAGATGTGCTCAATGCGAGACAAGGAAACGATATCAGTAACTTGTTTTTTTATCGCCGTCTGATTATTATTTTCATAGTAATCCAAAATTTCGATAGCATAACATAAGTAAACATTAGCTGGATCGGTAACGAGGCTGCACTCGCTAATGTGATCGGGATAGATGTGAGTTCAAATCCGAGTTGGGCCAGTTATTTTTGATGTTTTATATAATTATTATTATGTTTTAGTAATTTATTTTTGTAAATTACTTTGAACAAATAGATATTACAATAAAGGTAATTTATTATTATAATATGATAACAAATGAAATAAATTTTGATATGGTAATATTGTAATACATATTTTTATACATAAGAAATCCTTTACACTTACTTATGTTATTATTATAGTATTGAATGTTAAAAAACACATTTTAGGTTATATATTATGGATATTATGAAAATTCTGATATCATTTAAGAGGTTACAGCTTAATTATTCATTTTCTCAATGAAAAGACGATTGAAACTTAATCTCAATATTACAATAATATAAATACTAATTTGGTAAGTTACGACCACTATGTCCCCTGACACAAAATTACCTGTTTAGGATTTTTAATATTTCGTGTGATCTCCGTTAGCCTCGATACAGCTAATGAGACGTCGACGCATAGACGCTACAATATTTGCACAAATATTTTTGCCGCGAATAGTGGAATAATTTATGTGAATTAGTAAAGTAGTTAAAAAATGAGGGTAGAATTGAAACAGTGAACTTAACACTGTTTGAAATCTACCCTTATGTTTTTAAAAACGACGCCAAGATTGAAAATTATTGTAAAACAAAAGAATCTTCGTTTAGTTGTGGAATATGTAACATAATTATTGGTTAGCAACTCGGCATTCTTATTTCACATGTAATACTTAAAAAATATTTTTCATGTTTGATGTGAGACTCGAACCCGAAAGTTCGCCATGCGAGGCACAGTGCTAGCCACTTTGGCCACCGTAACGCTTACGAAACTTATTGTTTGTAATAACAATCATGTTGCCAATTTGTAGTGTCGTCAAACGTTCTTATAGAAGAAGGTCATAGTACTAATATTGCTATGCCATAGTTTTGTGAGATGCTAGTCGACTTCTGAGTTCTGACTTTATTGTACATATACCAAAATATATTTTTTTACAATTTTTGTCTGTCTGTCCGTCTGTCTGTCTGTTTGTTCCCGCTAATCTCTGAAACGGCTGGACCGATTAATCCGGGACTTTCACTAGCAGATAGGTGAATAAGGAGTAACTTAGGCTACTTTTATTTTAGAAAAAAAAAGAAAATAGGTGCCTACGAAAAAAAATTAAAACCAATGAAATGAAATATTGAATAATATCCGATTCAAATAGGGACGTTGTATTATACTCCATTTAATTAGGTACTTCCAAATGTAATCAAATCATAATAAAGAAACGGAGTATAGTTATGTTTATAAGTGGATCCTATACGTGAAGATTCCTTAATCTCCATAGAAATTGATTGAATAAATAATATAATAATATAGTATTTCAGTTCTGTGCCTTCGGCTTGACCTTCGGAGATAACCTACCTTACCTATCTATACACACATGCGTCTACTTACGTCCTTTCATCTCTGAGCGTGTTCTAGGTGCGGGGGTGAGGCGCGGAGATGCTCCGCCCCCGCGCGGGGGGCGACGGCTGTCGCGCGACCGCAGAGCGCGCGTTCTCGTTAGTACGCTTACTTTTACCAACTGTGCGCACATGTTTCTGTATAATACATATACATAAAAATAATACGGATTGCTCACGAAAAGTTTATATTTTAACGTTGCTGTAACGTTTTGTGAGTGACTTGCCATTGGATATTGGAGGTAAGTCATTTAATTATTCTTTTTGTTTCTGGGTTGTTATGTTCAAGGTGCGGATTGTTTGTGATAGATCGCAAGCTTAGCATGCTCGATGGCATTACCGGTAGCACAATTTTTGTCGGACATGCCATTCACAAAATGTGCTAGTTATTGTATTTGTCGGACATACCATCCACAATATACATGAGTCTTTTGCGACGCAACTACTGCGCTCGTGGGACACGTCGGCCATTCAGCCACAGTCCGTCTAGTCATAGCCACAGCCTGAGTAATAGGCAGCGCGCTTCGAAAGTGGGGCGGCGCGGCTCGAAATTTGGGCGGCGCGGCTCGAAATATGGGCGGCGCGGCTCGAAATATGGGCGGCGCGGCTCGAAATATGGACGGAGCGGCTCGAAATTTGGGCGGCGCGGCTCGAAATTTGGGCGGCGCGGCTCGAAAATTTGGGCGGCGCGGCTTAAAAATATGGGCGGCGCCGTTCAAAATTTGGGCAGCACGGCTCATAGATTACGCAGCATGGCTCGACTGCTTACACATTCACAATGTCTAGGTGTTTTGCTTATTAATGGGTGCTAGAGGTCAGATGAATGCACCTGCTTGACTATTGTCTGACCGCTTCACTCTTGATTCAGATGACTCAACAACGAATCCTGGTAACCCTCGGCGAACTACTGGACGAGCATGCAGCTACGGACCAGGAAGACGAGATTTTGGACCGGGTTAAGGTGTTAGCGCAAGAACATCTACCGGATGGCTGGTCACGCTGGGAGGTGACTACAGCGACAAAAGAAGAAGTGTTCGGTGAGAAGATAGATCCCAATATACTAAACAAATTAGTATTCGCTCTACCTACTGCAGGCTTAGTCCGGGCATTCGTACCAGAGGCTGATCATCTTTCGGAAAAAGGGTATCAAGAGATAAGGTGCAAGCTTATGGATTGGGCTTTTACGCGGGCTCTTATTATAGGACCACCAGCTGTGGCTAACCGCATTCGGGGTTCAGCAGCGCGTACTGAGTTGTTTAAGCAATCAGTCGTGGCACTGCGGCCGTTGTTACACACTAGGGCCGAGACCGATCAAATTCTTTCTGGTTCTCGCTCCGAAACCGAAGAAACTTGTAGGAAGAGAAGGAGCACGTCCTCTTCTAGGTCAAAGAGTCAAGAACCTTCGGCACGTAGACGCAGAAAGGATCCAGACTCACCCTCAACATCGCAGGATGCCAGAATCGAAGCTCTGGAGCAAAAAGTAGAGGGCATGTTTGCAGTTCTCTTGAAAAAATTAGAGCAGCAAAAGCAGTCCGACTGCCAGTCTGACAAAGAGAATTACTTTTCTGACGGCGATGAGGATTCTGCTTCGGAGGCTTCTGACTCTCCGTCATGGAGAGCGCCGGCTCTGGACCCAGATTGGCAAGTTGAGGGAGACGAGAAAGAGCTCGAATTTCTACCCACAACTAAAGAGGCGGACCCCCTCATACCCGAGCCTTCGCTGCTACTTAAGAAGGAGGGCATTGAGTGTCGGGCACCGATGGCTGGAACCGAATCCGATACAAAGAAGTGGAAAAACACTTACAGGCGTCGTCGGTATTCAGCGCGCTCAAAGTGAATATGGAGCTGGGCACTCTAGCCTCTCAACCGTCTCCTTGGGTGACGAAGGAGAAAAATTTGTTAGGAACGTTAACGCACGGGCTGCTGCTACAACGTAGGGCCTTTTCGGATAGTCTTAACGCAATAATTAAGAAGTGTCCGAGCGCCAGCGCAGAAATTAAGCAGCTAGTGACGGAGGACTATAACTTTAAAACTATCTCAGACCAACTTCTGCAGTTTGTGTGCGCTCATCGGTCCGAAACCATCGACCGTCGTCGTAAAGCTTTCAAGACAAGGAATGAGATCCTTAATAACGCACTCCACAACATTCCTCCATCGCCGACCCACTTATTCGAGGAAAAGCAGCTTAGTGCTTTAGTCAAAGATAACGGGGGAGTGGCAGCTGTTTTTATCTCTCCAAAAACCACGGAAAAGACCCTTAATTCCTTTCGTAAACCAGCTCTACCGGCTAGATCCAAAGGTACAAAGCCAACTTGGCGCACCCGTTCGGCTACTCAATACTCCGGAAACTACCACTCATCGCCCCACAACTCATCCTCTCACCACCCTTCATCCAGCAATCTGCATTCCAAAGGGCCGCCTAATTACAGCCAACGTAGGGGCAGGGGTGGAAGCAACAAGAAGGCCCGAAAATCCCGCGTCACATATTGACGGTTTTCGAGGGGGGCAGCTGGGCAAGTTCCGACCACAATGGGAGAAAATAGGGGCGCCAAAGGCAATTTTAAAAATAATTTCGGGTTACACGATACCGTTCGTATCCAAACCACCTTCCATCCCCCTGCAAGAAAACTTAAAAAGTTCGCGACAAAACCCTCGGACACGATGTCGAAAGAGCTCAGACAGCTTCTAGCCCAAGGTGTAGTCGAGAAGTGTCTTTCCAAAACTGGATTTCTGTCGCGAATGTTTTTAATTCCAAAAACAAACGGAAAGCTCAGGCAAATTTTCGATCTTCGTCGCCTGAATTGTTATTTAAATCCACGAAAATTTCGCCTGGTAAACCAGACTCAGGTCCCCGACTTTCTCCAGCCCGGCGACTTCTTAGGAAAGCTAGACATAAGCCAAGCCTACTTTCATATCCCAGTAAAATTGAGCCACCGAAGATTTCTTGCGTTCGGTTATGCAAACGAACTCTTCCAAATGACGTCCCTTCCCTTCGGCCTATCCAGCGCGCCGTTAGCTTTCTCTTGCGTCAGCAAATGGGTGGCAGGATTTCTGAGAACAAAGGGACTACGAATTCTAGTATATTTAGACGACTTCCTTGTAGCACATCAGGACCCGGACATACTGAAAAGCCATATTACCTACGCAGTGGGTCTTCTACAGAGTCTCGGCTGGTGTGTAAATTTAGAAAAATCAGTTCTAAAGGCTACAACAAACATAGAATTTCTAGGGATCGTATGGGATACAGAGAGGAACGAGAAAAGGCTTCCGGAAGAGAAAATAATTCGAATATTGACGGATTTAGAGAAAGTACTTCAAAAACGCCAATAGACGTGGCGGTTAGGAACTTCACTCATAAGTCGATTGGGTTTTGCAGCCTTGGTGACCCCTCTAGGTCGTCTGTTCACCAGATATATTCAACGCGCCAGTCTAAAACTGTCTCAGAGCCAACCCAACCGGCTGCGGGTCTTACCGCCACAGGCGGTAAACGAGGTTCGTTGGTGGATCCTCAACGTAAGAAGGCCAGGGAAGGTTTTCATTCCAGAACCTACGACTTTTGTTACGACAGATGCGTCAAACGAAGGCTGGGGTGTTCAGATTGGCGATGGTCATCTATTGGGGAGATGGACCACAGAGCAAGCTACTTGGCATATAAACAAAAGGGAACTATTCACCGTATACATAGCTCTAAAGAAATGTCAGAACACGGTTTCAGGACAATCGATCATGATCCAATCCGACAACAGAACGGTAGTTTCGTACTTAAAGAACCAAGGAGGAACACGGTCTATAGTACTGTTAGAGGAGTCCAAAAAGATCTTATTACTAGCGGAGAGCTTAGGAGTAACCATTCATTCCTTTTACTTCCCGGGCCGTTACAATACTATAGCCGACTGTTTGTCAAGGGGAAAATCTCCCGGATTGGCATGTCGTAGACGAGGTCACGACGAAAGTGTTCCTCAAGTGGGGTATCCCTCAGATAGATTTATTCGCAACGAGTCGATCGAAAGTAGTCCCGACATATGCGTCGATAGAAGCATGGGACGCGCGAGCGACGTTCATCAACGCATTCAGCCAGAGTTGGCATTACAAACTGGCATGGGTCTTTCCACCTCCTCCTCTGATACCCAGAGTACTACGACACCTCAACCAGGCTTCGGGAACTTACTTACTGATGGTTCCACGTTGGGAAACAGTGTTCTGGAGGGGCGACCTGAAATGAAGGGCTCTGGAACCCCCCTTTCGGATACGCAATCTCAACACTTGCCTGGTCGACCTATCCACCGGTCGCCCTCTACCAAACGCAGGAGACCTCTCTTTCGAGGTTTGGAAGATACGGGGTGGGGTGGCCTTATAGCAGATATGGATCCTGGCGATGTCGATCTTGTACAATCAGCATGGCGTGAGTCCACGTGGCGCACTTATGAGTCTAGCTGGAAACAGTGGGTCTCGTGGTGCAGACAAAATGGGAAAAGCCCTAGTGATCCTCGACCCCAGGATGTAGCTACCTATTTGGGATATCTATCCCGTATAAGAAAGCTCGCAGCGTCAACCATTTTGGTCCACAAGTCAGTTATTTTAACTTTGGCAGATCCCACACAGGAAAAACGGCTGGCAGCTCACCCTTTAGTTTCAACAATAGTCAAAGCTATAGGAATTAAAAAGTGCGCCTCCTCATCACCGAAGTCACAAATTTGGGACGTCCACGATCTGCTAAGATGGTTGAGATCTCATTACCCAAGTGAAGATAGCATATTCCAGGTTTCTCGGCATGTAGCATTGCTTTTATTGTTGGCGTCAGGTCGTCGTATCCACGACCTTACACTCTTATGCATTGACGATCAACACTGCGATAGATCAAACTCTTCGATAACATTCTGGCCTAAATTTGGCTCTAAGACTGATAACATAAAGAATCGGCAATCGGGATGGCAGTTACATTGCTCAGGAGATCCAGAACTGAGTTTGGTCAAATGGGTGAATTGCCTGATAGACTTGTCAGCAGGTAGAAGAAAGGCACGACCAAATTTGCATAGTCTTTTTATCACTACACGTGGGGAAGTAAAGGCCGCTACTAGAGCTATAATTGCTGGTTGGGTTAAGAATCCCTTCCGAGATTTAGGCATAAACTATAGTCCGGGTGCAATTAGATCAGCCGTTGCGTCAAGTGACTATCAAAATAATGTTCCCTTAGACTTAATCTTGAAAAAGGGAACTGGAGAGGTGCCGACAATTTCTTTAAGCATTATTGCAAATAGCTAGAACGTCCTAGAAATGACAACGTTGTTAATTTTCTTAATAGTTCATTCTCCGCAGTCTGACTAGCTGTAATTGTTACTGTGATTTTATTGAGATTCAAAAGACTGGAAAAGATCTCGCTATTTTAATTAATAATACGTAGTTTTAATTATAATAACTATACTCGCTGTTTGTACGCTGTAAATTAGACCTAAAATATTTGAGATAAAGACTTGTATTAGATTTATGATTCCTAAGGGAAATAAATTTGTCTTCATTTACATAAATATCGGTTTTATTTCAAGGATACTTTACACCTATTTCTGTCACAGTACGCTATAGTTAGAGGGCGCCGGCAGAAAATAGACACGTCTCCGAAGGTCAAGCCGAAGGCACAGAACTGAAATAAGACCGTTTTCCACCCCGAAGGGAAGAAAACGAGTATTTCAGGTCTTGCCGAGGCTTGACCGAAGCAAGCCCTTGCCGGCTCTTCGGAGTAAACATACTAACGAGAACGCGCGCTCTACAGTCGCGCGGCAGCCGTCGCCCCCCGCGCGGGGGCGGAGCATCACCGCGCCTGACCCCCGCACCTAGAACACGCTCAGAGATGAAAGGACGTAAGTAGACGCATGTGTGTATAGATAGGTAAGATAGGTTATCTCCGAAGGTCAAGCCTCGGCAAGACCTGAAATACTCGTTTTCTTCCCTTCGGGGTGGAAAACGGTCTTATTTTTGTTTAAGAAAATCGTACACCAAATATTGTATATAAAAAGGCTAATACGAAAAACAAAAAATAAATAATAATTAAACTAAAAATGCAAAAACGATCAATGTACGATTACATCGCACATTATTTAGCACGCTAGCATAAGCATTTTTATACCATTTAAATCCACATAGCAATTAATATTGTTGAGTACACTATCGACCGTTTTATTGTAAACACCTGTGTTACAATTAATAAATAACTTATCAAGAAGTCAGCAAGAAAAGTTTTTCTTCCATCTCAACCTATCACACGTACCAGTGCTCGTACAATCAAAAAGAACTAAATGGAGAAATATTAGAAGAATTTCATTAAAATTAGCATAGGTATTTCATTGCGCGGAATACAGAATTAATAAGTTATCGTAAACTCTGCGAAATCAAAAATAACTTTTTTGTTAAATTCCACGCGGACGAAGTCGCGGGTAACAGCTAGTACAAAATATATCCGATAAAATATAAAATATGTCTTGCATCCGCCATTCCCTTCTGGAATCGTAGGCAAAAATAGCGACCTACGTGCGGCATGTCTGCGCCTCTGCATATTCTTTGATCATCATTTTAGTGTCGCGCGCCACCGCACGAGTTTTACGTATTCGGGAGTAGGGCATTTAGCTCCGCCCACATGCACAAGGTCAGTGAGCCATCTATACAATGGACATGAATACAGGATGGTTCCATCTGATATCAAAGGGATCATTAGCTTCTGTAGGTACCTATTTGATGTGTCTGTGGTTCATTAAGCATAATATGATTATTCTCTTGATAGATTGTGGACACTACCGGTTGTAGTACAGCTAATATTCTTAATTTCTTATCTGAAAAATGGCACCTCTCATGATGAAATATTTATGTCTCGATAGCATATTTTTAAAAAGAACACAAGTTCTCAGATAGTGGCGCAGCTCTTAAGAGTCACCCGTGGTGGCCCTGCGGCGCAGTGCAATGCGGTGCGGTACGGTGCGGTGCGGTGCGGTGTGGTGCGGCGCGGCGCGGCGCGGTGCGGTGCGGTGCGGTGCGGTGCGGTGCGGTGCGGTGCGGTGCGGTGCGGTGCGGTGCGGTGCGGTGCGGTGCACTGAGGTGTGCTAGTTCCAAGATTATGTTTTAATTAATATGGCGGCTTGAATGGCACCTGACCTCATTTGCGAGCTCGACCACGATAACATCTTAAAATCTCGACTTTTATGAAAAACACGAAACACATTTTCTTGGACTCAATTTGCACAAAACTTTCTGATGTATTCTCCTTATTTAACGCCGGTGAAATAAACTCCGGTTGCCGAGATATTCAATACGATAATGACGAGCGTTCCATTGAAACGAGATACGAGTATCGTTTCTGTTTGTTTGCTGTCGTTTGGTATGAGTCGCGTTTTTCGAACAAGTTTATCGAGTGCCGATGATTACTTGGATACATACATTAATGTAAAGTGCAAAACTTGTTTCATAGCAACTAACCACTCACTTCACACGCGAACTAATGAGCTGTTCGTGTAATATGTCAACTTTGACATTAAAACGAGACCAAGAGTTAATATGAATATCCTCTCGCATAAACTTGGACGAACATGAAAGTATATCAGGTTCAGTTTTTTTCATTAATATGTCATCACTCACTGTAAATAAAATAATCTTAGCCCCTCATCGACAAGGGCTTATTCCAAAGTTCAAAGCAATAAAATACTTAATTAACGAATTTAAACCAGTCTCGTTGATATTCACTATTAATAAGGAAAACTAATAATAATTAATAAATATAAAACCATCAGATTGAACGCGAGTCTAGGCACAAGGCTATTTGATATTCCGTCCGAAGTGGAAGTTTGTGCCGGCGACGGCGACGGCGACGTCCTGGACGCGGATTAATTTAAGTTAGTAAACTCCTGGTATCAAGTTCTTTCAGCGGTTATGATAGGTACTTGCCCCGCGCGCCCCGCGATAGGTATGTCGTCTCACAACCACTCGCAGCGCCAAGCAATGGTTGCTCCCGAAGGTTCGATCTCATGTTTTCTACAACGCCATTATGAATTCTTGTAAAAGTTTTACTGATCGACAAACTTGGCACATATTTTTGATTGCAATGGCTCGCGCCACGAGTTCCGATGTAAGCCTTTCATAATACCTAAAAGTTGTCTGTAGTCCTGGAGGACCGCCCGACAAGTTTGGTGGCGTATATTGAAGTGTTTGTAACTTGGGCGTTTTACAACCTAGACACTTTTATCCTTTGTTGGCAAACTCACTTTTATATTCAGTTCTTATTTCTTCAATAAATTCTAAGACTTCCTTCGTTATCACTACAATTACGTCACTGTTATCAGTACTGAGTCCGCCTCTCTGATACGCTATATTTTCTTCAATATTATCTGATCCTCATGTCAGTGATACCTGAAAGGGTCTGCTATATCCTAAGCGTCTTTATTCCTGCTCATTGATGACGAGCTATGTACTATGCTGTACAAGTACTGTGTCAACTCCAGCTACTTACCTCGATGGCGGCGTCAACGACCAGGTACACGGGCTTGTAGGCGCGCTCCACGACACCGCGGTACACGAACAGTCGGCGCCCACACACCCTGCGCGCCTCCAGCACCACCTGCGACAAGAGCATAGTTACTACAGCGCTACAAGGCTCTTTTGGCGCGTGGCCTAAATCGAAACTAACGCTGCCATCTTGTTTTTTCAATACATTTCACAAAAAAATAGTTGCAGAAATGATTACCAGCCCCCCCTTTTAATGTCTCTCGAGCGCCAGCAGATCCCTGTAGCAATATACCCTGCATTGTCACACGTTGAGGTAGTCTGTGACACAGTTGTGAGTGGCAGAGACGACCGACGTCAGACAAAGCCAAAGTTTTCCTCAAAGTCGATGCGCGATCGAAAATCCTAGTGAAGATTTATCACCGGGTTTTTTTTTTATTTAGGCGTTAGAAATAATGTGTAAAAGGTCTTTTTCACTAACATAAAAATGCGATGCGATGCGATGTGATGCGATTGCGAAATGCGATGCGATGCGATGCGATGCGATTGCGAAATGCGATTTTGCTCACTGAGTGAGACAAAGTAACTTTTTAATTTTTTTTCAGAAAGCCGCGAATGTATTATTCAGCCTTGGGTTAATCATACAATTCGAAACATTTACACTCTATCTCTTTCCCGCCATTAGAAAGAGAGAGAGACAAAGACCAGCCCTTTCGAAGTTCGGATTTTGAATTCGACCTTAAAGACAAACACGTTCGGAATTTCGTACTAACTAAAGAAATTTCGCAAAAAGAAAATTATGTCTTTTAATGTAATTTATTGAATTTTTAACTTATTTTTGTATTTAAACGAAAATAAGTACATATTTACTGCAAATAAAACTGATATTTAACTTGTAAATATTTATTTCTAGTTTCAATAAATGTTAGGTACTTACGTAATATATTTTGGATAATAAAATATCATGGGTGCTATTTCCGAACACGCCTTAATTTAAATAAAAGAGCGGGAATAAAATTTCGTGACTGGCGTAGGGGAGACCGGGGCTGGTAGTGACATTTTTTTTACAATCTGTCATATTTTTTACTTGGTTTGATTGTTTTACATGAGTATAGGCTTGTTTGATAAAGTAACTATTCAGGATCTTTATTTAAAATAAATGTTATGTTGTAGACTAATAGTAATGACATACATGTGTGATTTGTGGAAAAAAAACCGTGTAACATTCAACCCCGTGCTTGGGGCCGGTTGTTACACTACATGGGGCAAGTTGTTACAATAAAAAACAAACGTATTATATGAGTTTTTATTAGGAACAATCATCACAATTAGTTACTTTTCTTAATTGAAATAACATAACATATGTCTAGAAAGCAGTCTTGCCTCATTACAATAAAAACATAATAATCTAAAATGAAACGAAAATACAAATTTAATATTTGGTCTTCTACAGCGTAAAAACAAAATAAAGATAATTTCTCAACTAATAATTAGATTATATAGCTCTGCATTAAACAAAACTCTTGTACATACTAATCAACAATATACTTTTTAAAATTTAAGATAAACTATAGTTTTAAAAAAGATAATCAGATCTATAAGGAAAGCTAAGCAGTTTAGTCACTGTAGTCTGAAAAATCACTTTCGCAATTCAAACATTGTGCAACATTTCCTCTAACACATTTCACATGTGACCAATTTTTACAAGCTCCACACTCTACCCATTCCTCACCAGATTTCTTCGGATCAAAGGGATCACAACATATCAGACAAAAATAACCATCTTCTACTTCACTTTCTTCATCAGTGTCATGTAAGACACATCTCTTTACAGCAAGGATTTTATTTTCATTAATTGTTTTCTTTCCCTTATTGGCATTTTCCTGTTCTGTTTTCTTTCCTGTAGATTTTCCCCCTTTGGCTGACTTTCCTATCTTGGATTTATTTACCTTTTTCTTATTCTGTTCCAGTGCTAAAGCATTTTTCTCTGGCGTATCTGTTAAAACTGCTGATTTGCGAGTTTTTCGTGTTATCTTCGTGGTTCTCGCAGCGGCTTTTGGATAAGGCCGAATAATCTCGGGAGAAAAATTGTTTTCATTAGACATCATAAAATCTTTACTACAACCAGCAACTGGGTTAGTATAAATGGAGCTTTCAGGGACTGCCATGGTACTCTCTATAGGAGAATGAGGAGGAGGAATAGTTGAAATTTCAGCCTCCGTGTTCTGTATTGTAACAGGGATATTTTCGATGTTCGAATCAATTGTTTCATTTATTGGTCTGTCAGTAACGAAAGCAGACAAGAAGTCATCATCTTGAAAAATATCTTTGTTAAATGGTGCAATACCGGTCTTCTTAAATCCGTTGATGATGTTCGTTGGATTTAACGCCAAGGGTAAAGCATTTTTCACTATTGATGGAATGTCGTGTATAGTCATAGTCTTGCCCGGATTGTTTCTAAGCCAACCATCTTGTTGACTGGCACAGTAATTTTTGAATGGTCCGTAGACCCCCACATCCAAAGGTTGGAGCTTATGTGAACAGTGAGGTGGGAAGGATAGCAATATCACATTGTTTTCTTTAGCTGTTTCGATGACCTCAATGTCCAAGTGTGATGAATGATTGTCCAATAATAAGAGAACAGGGTCGGACGGAGATGGTTTCACAGCATCTATGAAATGGTTTATAAATATTTTGAATTCTAGCCCAGTCATCCAGCCACTTGCGTTCCCGGCGCCAATACAGCCTGGAGGTCCATCGCGAACAAAATAGTCCCTGTATTTAATTCGAGGGAAGATAAACATACATGGCACCGAGTTCCCCACTGCATTTACTGCTACGCAGAGAGTAACAATAGTCCCACTCTCTGCTGATGTAATGGAACCAACTTGTTTATATCCTTTTGGAGCAATAATTTTTCTAGGTTTGAGTACTGTTGTCACACCTGTTTAGTCTACATTCCATATGCGTGATGAAGGAAATTTATACCTATCCAACACGTCACCCAACTTAGAAAAATAGTTACCAACATTCGTTCTATTAAATGATGTGGCTCTGCTCAAACTAGTTGCCTCTGGTGTTCTTATAGATAACGACTGGTTGCGTTTAAGAAACGCTGCAAGCCAATCAGCCCCTGCTTCTTTTTTGTCAAGCCACGATTGCGGCATTGCAAGGTTGTGCTTAAGTGCACATGAAAATGCTAGTTGCTTGACATCCTTTTGCGTCAGTCCGTAGTAAATTTGGCTGCATTTAATTAAGTAACTCACTAATACGGCCTCTTGCTCATCGTTGAAAACTTGTCTATTTTTGTGGTAGCCGACTGTGAGAGATTCCACTAATGTGCCCTTCTCTTTTGCTTCTTTTCTTTTTTTTTAATATCTTGTTAGGGACATATGACATAATCCGAAGTCTTTTGCGATACCACGAACTTTTTTCGTTTTGTCCTCCTCCAAAATAGCTGCTGCTTGTTCGTAAATGTCTTTAGATATTTTTCCCCGGTCAGTTTTTCGTACATACGTCCTCATCCTATAAAAAAGACAAAAACTATGTAACACAAATTATGTTAGTCAGTAACAAGCACCACGGGGCAGGTAGTGACAAATCACAACCTGCCCCGAGCAAATGTAACTTTTAGCCCCAATGCCAAATCTGACCATTTAAGGTTATGCAGTGAAAACATCAATAAATATAGCTGTAAAAACGGAGATTCATTGCAAAACGAAAGCATTAGGGAGTAAAAATCACAACAAGGACATCTCTGACATTATGGAACATAGCTTGTAAACCAATATTACTAAAAATGTTAAATTTTACTAACCTGCAATTTTAATGGCGGCATGCGCGGGCTCCTCTCACAAAAATGCTGGCACCACTGGCTCTCGCGGCACGCTAGCCGACGGCGGCGAGAGTATTTGTCTCTTTCTAACGTTAATATTGCGCTCCCCGTTTTGCGGCCATTGCCACAGTAACAACCTACCCCTGTAACATCCAACCCCGGTCTCCCCTACAGAGTTGAATAAGTAAAAAAATATTAAAATAATCGTAAAATATGAGTGAAACTAGCGACGAGAACAGTATTTTAACACCGGAAGAGTTAAAACAACAAGTTATTAATGCAGAAATAAGTTTCCTACCTGAGAAGTCTCGCGAGAAATATCTGAAAGCATACCATGTCTTCAATGAATGCAGACTTACAAAGGGCGCAAGCAGTTTTTCGGAGACGGTGCACGGTGTTGCTATCTTATTTTTTAGATTTTATAGAATTAGTATCTACCTACAATGTTAATTAATTATTTCGATTCACAATAAATAGTTATTTCAATCTATTACTGTTTATCATTTTATCTCCTAAAGTGCTCTCGCTGCTGAAGTGAAAAGTTATGTGTGTTACACGAGAGCAAAGTTTTTTTGCATCTCGTGCCTTTGAATCCCTCGCCACACTCAGGATTCAACTTTAGAATCACTCGCTACGCTCGTGATTCAATCGTTGAAACCTTCGCTTGCTCGGGATTCAAAATCAGCACTCGCAGCAAAAAACTACTTTGCTCTCTTGTTGCACAAATAACTATTGTAAACTTATGTGCTGTAAAAGCTGCTAAAGATCCAAAAATCAATTTTTTGCTAGTATTTCGTTAGGTACTAGTTTTACGTCATGTATGTAACGACTAAGTGTCTTTTGCAATCTGTATCGTTCTGTTTCAAATATAATTGATTCTCTTATACTTCTGAACAACAAAGATGAACCGCTTGCAAATTCATAACTCCACAAAACACGAGGCATTTTTGTTCTCAACCCCGCAAAAACCAAATCATAACAAGATAATTTGTGTACGTATACCTACAGAATAAGACGTAATTCCATCAAATACATTATATGTAAAAAACTCAAGCCAAGTCTCACGACTGTTACTTCTTGTAAAAATGAAAAAGAGAGATCTTATAGGCCGCTTTTGTTAATATGTATTATGCCAAGCCAAGTCCAACCTTTATAAATTTATGATTGCCTCTCAATAATATGAAAAAATTAACTTGTTTCTGCAAAAACGATATTTTCATAGTGGATTAGAAGTGAATAACTTGTAATTCATAGAAATTATAAGTTAATTGAAGGTATCAAACTTTGTAAGTTTTATCTTGATAAAGAATAAAATGTATGGGGGCTCAAGAGTTGACTACCATAGCAATGGCGTGTAGGTTTGGACGTTTGGGTTAGACTTGGCTCACTTTGCCATGCCCCCAGATTTACCTTAACGTAAATCTTTTCATATCGCAAGACGGTCCATTAGCTAAAGATTACACTAAACAGAAGGTTGCACAGGGCAACAGGGCTTGATTATTAAACTCGAGCGACGCCACGGGGCAAGAAGATACAGAAGCCTTATTGGGCATTAATAAAGGGCACAAAAACTAATATTACTGTGAGGGGCACATGGCGTGTTACTAATCCCAGTAATATGATACTCTTACCATACGAAAACTACCTTTTGGAATGGGCGACTAGAATCAATTCTATTTTGTTGTATTTTTTGACGTTCAAAAGTGCCTTTTATGTGCCTATTTGAAATAAATGCTTTGACTTATTCCGATTTACAGTCAACTGCACGTTCATGGAAACAACGACTTTGCCACTACCTCTGTTTCGTAGCATCAGGCGATCTTCGCAGTAGTTCAAGTGTTACTTCCTGCGGTTGACCGTTTGATCTCCAGCGAGCCATAGCGTAACACCAGAGTTTACTGTAAGCGTTGTGAACTCTGAGTAGACAAGTAACAAGTTGCTATTTCAAAGTCAAAACAAGGCACAACACAGATTGCGCACTGCACGTAAACTGTTACCTGTTATCAGTGGCGTACCTAGGGGTCAAAATTAGGCAAAGCCCACAGATTTTCAACGTATAAAAAAACGGCCAACTGAGGGATTGGCTGATTTTCTTATTGTGTACGTGTGTGTTGCGAATGTCTGAATGATATTTTTTAAAATATATTTTTTATTGATAGGTTTAAGTACGTTTGTTGTTGTGAATTATGATTTTATTAGGGCAAGCCGGGCTTTTCGGCTTCTATGAAGGTACCGCCACTGCCTGTTATCCCATAAAATTCACTAGATTTTCTGTATCTCTCTGTTTTATGGTGATAAAGTTAACAAAGGACCTGGTTTCTGCAACAAAGCGAAGCGCATGTGACGCTGGCGGCGCGCGGCGGCACGTGATCACGACCGTGACACCGAAATACGGAACCGTCGCCAAGGGGGCTCGGTTATGCAAATGACAGTATGTGCATAGATATCTATACCCAAAGAACCACGGTCTTTGTAGACCCAATACACACAAATACTAGAATAGATTTGATTTCAAAAAGGTTTTTCAGAGTCAGTCAGTGATTCAAGAGCCCACCTTTTCTTGAAATTTGATACGTCTGTCTGTGTGCTTTATTAAAATCTTGGTTTTCATTTCGTGACTTAAGAATAATCTGAGAAAATGAGAATTATAATGTTCTGGGTATTGCGAAGAACTGTATCAAACAAAATACTGTTACGAGCTTGGGGTTCGTGACAATAAAAACTGCCGATTTAATAACCAAAAAAATTACACTTTACTCACCAACACTAATTACAATTCAAGCACACTAATTAGGAAACACAATTGCATTTACTGATCACTCTTCGAATGTCGCTTTGATGTACTCGCTCGTATCGCTTAATCGAAACTATGTGTCTCGCGGCTCGCGGCCGCCTTATATAGTGCCACAGAGCTATTCTATAAACATCTAGTATGTTCGAGTACATAGCGGTCCCGACTGACTCGACGTCGATAGTTCTCGGAATTACTAGTACTTAGAAAAAGGTCAAGTAGGGTCAAGGTCCTAGTACCAAGGTACTAGTTCCGCTACCCGATACTAGACGGCGCTAGTGGTAACTAATGTCGCCATGTATCAAGCATTATTAATTAATTTAATTCATGATTTGTATATTTCAAATTTTTTTTTTTAACAATTTACATAGTTTTTACTAGTATGAATGTGCTTTGAGCAATTTATTTTACAAGTTTTATTTACAACTTTTAAACATGTGTGATATTTATAAACTTCTTACAATTTGTGTTATTCTGTTGAGAATAGGACGATGATAGGAAAAGTAGGAAATGAAAGGGAGTGTTTTATTTCGATCGAATAGTAAAGCAATTGATTTTTTACTCATCGTGAAATAGTTCTGTTAACTTATTGTTATAGTTTTGTCAATTATAGCATAACCTACAATCGCTGCACTAGCGGACCGATGCTATTTATTTTAATGATGAAAGCACGAATATTCGACAATATATCACTGAACATATATTTAATATCGAAAGAATCATTACCTTTATCGCCGCAATTCGTCGTTGAAGTTCTAACACCACGGAAGTCGAAACATAACGCCGATTCGGTGGATCCCGTGTTGTTGCATTGTTGCATGAGTTGTTGCATGAGTTTCTATTGGACAATACGTGTTTCTGATTGGCTAAAACGATGCGTGTTCCGATTTTCTAGCGAATGGCATCAAAATGTCAAAACCGCCAAAAATTACTTACGTGGTGTTAGAACTTCAACGACGAATTATCGTTGCTATAAACAATTGACCCACATTCACTTTTCACTGCACTTCATACTTGACGAAACTCCATACGAAAACTACCTTTTGGAATGGGCGACTAGAATCAATTCTATTTGTTGTAATTTCTGACGTTCAAAAGTGCCTTTAATGTGCCTATTTGAAATAAATGCTTTGACTTTGACTTTGACTTTGACGAAAACATGTATTATTGTATAGCAGCTGTCCACGCGGACGCATCGCTCACTCAAGTAGGAGGGAGACAGATGATGTCGAACGCTGCCGAATCGGCCTCCGCGTTCGGCAGCGTTCGACATCATCTGTCTCTCTCCTACTCATCGCTCGTTCCGCGCTCTCGCTTGCACTTCAAGCCGCCATGGCGTACAACGCTACAGCAGAGCAAGGCCGCGAGGTAACGCTACATGAGTCATGTTTTTTTCGTGTGTGCAGCCAGCTTCATCGATTTATTAGACGTTGTCACGTCAAAACCGCGTTTTTGAAGCTTCGAAATTATACAGAATAACAGATCCTCGAGGAATAAACTCGCATTTGACAAAAGTAATGGTATTGCCCGCATTTAATAATTTAGGAATTAAAATAGGTGTACAAATTGTTGCGTATGTTTGCGCGGACTCCGGTCATAACGTAGGACCCTGAGGGACGTCACAGATTTTCATTAGTCATCTGACCTCATAGTACCTAATTTTATTCACGGTTCAAGCTTCTGAGTAAAGTAAAGGTTTAACTCAGAATTATTTGCGTAGACAGTATAATGTTAATGATAGCTGCCTTGTAAAGGGATGTCAAATGGCTCTAACGGCTTGTTCAATTCAAAATGTTATTTTGAAATTCTGAAGCATGGTCGAGGAATCATCAACAAGTGTGATAGTGATTGGCAAGAAATGATAATAATATCTAAATGCTGATAGCACGTATTTACTTTTTTAATATTTTTTTCTCGTTAAGAAGTAGATTATTAATATTAAACCAGATAAATACTTTATCTAGGGCGTTATTTACATGGTCAGTAATCAGCTGCTGACGTTTGAATTTAAATAAAAGTGAAGTGTCATTTGCAAACAACACTATAAGACGATTATCCTTTATGAGGTAAGGCAAGTCATTAATATATAAGTAAGAAACAAAAAAGGACCAAGAATTGCATTGTTACTACAGATCCGGGTGATCTTTTTCCGTTAACATCAACTCTCTTAATACTATTACCGAAGTATGAAGTAAGAAGATCTAAGAAGATGTAATTTACTCTCAATAGTTTTTTTATTTACAAATTAAGTATCGAATTCATCAAACGAGTAATCCATGATATTTCAAATCTTCGTCATAGCTTTGCAAGAGAAAAATTGTAACGAAAAATAATAAAAAACTTCGGATAAGGTTGGAGTGCTTAGCATCGAATTTTAAAAAAGGGAGTAAGAAATAAATTTATTTAAGAGGAAAAGATAGAATAACTGGAACAGGGAGGGCTTTTTTTTTAAATGGAAATAGAGATTGCATCAGCAAAACGAATAAGGAAAATATGGTAACGTTTTCGACGAAATATAGGAAAGGATGATACAATATCCTTGGCATTTGCACTAAATTGTGTAATTAAAAAACACTGTTTTCTTTACCCATTTTCTGCACGAGTGGTTTTATTACTACAAACTCAGTTTCAAAACTTACGAGTACCAGAAACATTTATATTAAAATTTCTGTGAGCAGGTTGGAAGATTTGCATTTTCTTTGCGATGCTGAGCATTCCCGACCGACCCGACCGCTGTCTACGACAGCCCAGTGCCATTGTGTTTAACGCTGAACTACGAAGTAATTAAAACATACCAAATGATGTGCCACACATTAAATGAAGTTGAAATTAGCTAAAAGCTCATGTACGTAAGTATGTGAAATTCGTTGCCTACGTAAGTAAACAAATTCAACAAATCAAAGATCATAAAAATCGGCCGTTGTTGAGTTATAACTGGTAACCTAATCTTTTTTTTTATCGTGGATAAATGCTCTTGCGTTCTGCACTACCACGGGAAGATAGTGCAGTTATGTGGGACTCTAACCCACAAAAACTCCACGGTGTCCTCCTCTGCCGCTTACAGCAGGAGTACGGGTACGCGTTAGCGCTCATCCGTGAACCCGCCACGGCTGTCCGTCACCGGACCCTCCTCTGGGGTGTACTCCCCATCACCGGCGCACCAGAACACATAGCACGCCGTGACCATTCCAGGGACTGAACCAGCACATGGGCATCATTAGCCCCCCCTGCGACGGATCAGGTCATTGGCCTCGCCGCCTGCCAATTTTCGGCCGCAGAGGATAGGGAGAGCGGCCAACGTAATACCAACACTCCTCCTGCCTTGCAGCTCCACCGCGTCCGCCATCAGACGGTGGCGACCCCGTCAAGGCCGTGGCAGGTAGGGAGAGCGGCGCACCACAATATCAGCACTCCACTCCCGCCGCTGCCTCCAACCCTCAGCCGCGATGCCTCCCATACGACATCGCGGCCCGCCTCAGTTGCGATGTCGCCCAAGCGGCACCGCAACCTACTTGTTGACCGCTACGGCGGCTTCGGCTTATCGGCAAAAGCCCTGACGAGCGGCCCCTCTTCGGTTCGTCTTGCTTCACCGTGGGTGACCAAGCCACGGCTACTGGGCCCCCCCGCCTCGACAATGCGGGAACCCACCGGAGGGGAAACCTTTTTTTTTAACGTGGAGAAATGCTCATGCATACTGCACTACCACGGGGAGATGATGCACGCGTTAAACGGACAGCATCGATCTCCGCGATCCAAATGGGCTTCGACGTCGCGCCTCACGGGCTTGTGTGAAGCGCGACTAGTAAATGTTTATGCAGCCTGTTCTAAAATCCGATATTATTTTAGTCACAAAGTCGTTTAAAAATACTAGTACTGTAGGTATTGACGGTGTATCTACAAAAGTAAAAATACGTAATTGAGCTTATAGCACCTGCCCTAGCACATATCATTAATATAGGTATTACTGAGGGCATCTATTCCGGCTTAAAAAAAGTCATAATTAAACCGATCCACAAAAAGGAAGACAAGACGAATATAAAAAATTACCGGCCAATAGCCAAAATTCCTATTTCTTCCAAAATCTTTGAAAAAGTTATTTATAACTCGCTATACCAATATCTTCACAAATATAATATTTTGTGCAAAGAACAAAACGGTTTCCGGAGAAATAAAACAATTAACATGGCTATTTTCGACCTTTTAAATAATGTTATGTGTGGCGTAGATAAAAAGACTCCCATCTGCGCTATTTACACAGACATGACTAAAGCCTTTGATTATGTTGATCACAAAATCCTTTTAGACAAATTGCATTGCTATGGCATCAGAGGGAACATTTTAAAATTACTAGAACCATATCTAAGTAATAGATTGCAATGTACTGAAATCACAAGAGTGTGCGCAAAAACCAAAACGGAACGAACGTATGTGTCGCATTTCAGGAGTATAAAATATGGAGTGCCTCAAGGTAGCGTGCTTGGGCCACCTTTATTTCTCATTTACATAAATGATTTGCAAAAAGTAACACAACAACAAATGATTTTGTTTGCAGACGATAGCACTGCCATAGTAAAATGTAAGGACCTAAATACTTAT
Organism: Luperina nickerlii; assembly: GCA_963855955.1. Lineage (NCBI taxonomy): Eukaryota > Metazoa > Arthropoda > Insecta > Lepidoptera > Noctuidae > Luperina > Luperina nickerlii. The sequence continues at coordinate 22,883,135 of OY979676.1, read as the reverse complement.
CAATTTGACATTAATAATACTCTTACTGGCATAATTAATTGGCTTAATATGAATAATCTAATAATCAACCTCAAGAAAACCAAAGTAATGCATTTCCACCAAAGAATTGAAGCTCCAAAAATTTGTGTCAATTACAATGGCAGCGAAATAGAAGAAGAAAAAGTAAGTGTGTTTTTAGGAATCCATATTGACAGTAGCCTTAATTGGAAAGCTCATATAGAACAGCTATGTAAAAGAATAAATAAATCTGCCTATGCACTTTTTTAATTAGCTAGAAAAGTAAATATAGATGCGTTACTTGTTGCCTATCATGGTCTAGTAGCCTCACTTCTACGATACGGAATTATTTTTTGGGGTAATTCCCCGGATAAGGGATTACTATTCAAGGCACAAAAAAGGTGCATTAGAGCCATGTGTGGTCTGAAAACAGATGACAGCTGTGCACCGTACTTTAAATCATTAAAAATATTTACGTTACCGGCGATATACATATTAGAAATTAGTATCTTCGTCAAAACAAATTCCAACCTTTTTGAAAAAATGACAATGGTACGAAATGTTCCAATTCGTAGTCAGTACAAAAATGCTTTGAGTAATTATAAATGTAAAACTGCATTAGTAAAAAAAAGTGTCCTGGGTATGGCTCCACACATTTATAATAAAATTCCAGACCCCATAAAAGAATTAAATTTTACACAATTCAAGAAAAAATGAAATTGTTCTTGATTGATAAAGGTTATTATACTATTGATGAATTGATGTGTATGTATGTGTGCGTGCCTGCACCATTACTATTATGTTGTGTTGACCAGTAATAAACTGGCATCCAATAGCAACGGTGGTTTTATTCGGTAGCTGACAGATCACTGGCGACGAGTTACCCACGCTTACAAAAAAAAAAAAACAAAGTTCGTGCAAAATGACAAATATCATCGGAAATCTATCAATTTTCGATCATGACGCCCAAGAGTGGCCTATATTTAAAGGTCGGCTACAACAGTACATCAAATTGAACAGTGTTAAAACCGAAAATAAAAGTGCTTTGTTACTGACGCATCTTTCGGACAACAGCTACCGCCTTGCACGGAACTTACTACACCCGGATGTACTCGAGGAAGTTAAGTTCGAGGATCTAGTTGGAAAATTAGACAAGCATTTCACGCCGAAGCGTTGTGTTTTTGCTGATAGAGAGAAGTTTTACGAGGCGAGGAGATCTGATGGCGAGAGCGTCGAAGAATGGGCGGCTCGTGTGAGAGGTTTGGCCGCTAACTGTGAGTTTGGCGAGGCATTGGATATACTGCTGCGAGACCGTTTACTTACCATACCGTTTATTTACCATACTCGGGCTTGCTCCGTGTCGGGAACGTGACCGGTTGTTTGAAGAGGATGCCAGCAAACTCACTTTTGCTAAGGCATTGGAGGTAGCTCAACAGGCTGCGTATGCGCGATTGGCTCGATCCAAGGCCGCAGCAGTAGTTGACACCGCGGCGACAACCGCCCAGGCCACGCAGATCAAGGAGGAACCTGTGTACCGGCTGAGCGGGCAGCGCGGGCAGCGCGCGCGCGGCGAGCCTGCCGCGGCCACCCGCAGCTCGAACAATAGTTCCGAGGAAAATCGTCGGTATACAGTGTGCGGTCTCAGAAACCACGAAGCTGAAAAGTGTCGTTTTAAAAACTATCGGTGCCAAGTGTGTGGTGTGAAAGGCCATCTAAAGAAAATATGTAGTGCTAAAAAGAGTGAATCACGTTTACATTGTTTGAACACGGAAGAAATAAATTCGCAGCAAAGTGACTGCGAGGAATGTGAGCTATTTAACGTAAGGTATGTTAGTAACTCCCCTATTTTAATAAAGGTGTTGATTGATGCTGTAAGATTGGATATGGAGTTGGATTCGGGGTCGGGGGCTAGTGTAATTTCCGAAACGCTTTACAATAAATATTTTACTGATCGTATTCTGATAAAATCTAATAAAAAAATGTGCCTTTACAATGGTCACAAAATGTCGCCCCTGGGATATTTTCAAGGTCAAATTACGTACTTAAATAATACACATGACATTAAAATATTTGTATTGCCGAACGGAGGCCCACCGTTATTAGGACGAGATTTTATGTCAAGGTTTAGGATATATTTCACTTCGGATATCAATAAAATCCAAATCCAATCTATAACAGAGTCCGACATGAAAGAAGTGCAGCAACTTTTATCTAAATACTCCGACTTGTTTAATGGCGAACTAGGAAGGTTTAATAAATTTGAGGTGAAACTTGTTTTAAAAGAGGGTACGCAACCAAAATTTTTTAAGCCACGTTCGGTACCTTTCGCTTTAAAGGAAAGGGTGGAGGAGGAGATAGATAGACTGATAGGTTTAGGGATATTACAACCGGTTAAATTTCCAAAATACGGAACCCCTATTGTTCCAGTACTAAAAGAAAATGGGAAGGTTAAGATTGCCGGTGATTATTCAATAACTTTAAATAAAGATTTAGAAATAGATAAATACCCAATGCCTAGGATAGAAGAGGTTTTTGCCAAGATAGGTGGAGGGGAGTGTTACAGCAAAATAGACCTAAGTAATGCGTATAACCAATTTGTTCTCGAGGAATCGTCGCAAGAGCTGACCGCGATAAGTACATCTAAAGGTTGTTTCAAATATACGCGACTTGTATATGGTTTAGCAAACGCGCCAGCCATTTTCCAAAGAGCAATGGAAGCATTACTAATTGGCATAGAAGGTGTTAGCATATGGTTGGATGACGTGTGTGTAACTGCGCCGACTAGACAATTACATTTCAGCAGGCTACACGAAGTACTAAATAGATTGAAAGAAGCCGGATTAAAATTACATAAAGAAAAATGTTGTTTTCTTCAGGATAGTGTCACCTACCTAGGCTACATTATAGATAGACATGGATTACGAACATGTCCTAAAAAAACCGAAGCTATTACAAATGCGCCGCGTCCAACAAATGTCACAGAAGTTAAACGATTTATAGGGTTAATTAACTATTACCGTAATTTCATACCAAATGCATCAGCCAGGTTGCATCCACTACATGATTTATTGCGTAAAGGAGCGCAGTGGGAGTGGGGCGAACGTCACGATCGTGCATTCAATAGTGTTAAGGTCGAGCTATCATCAGAAAGGGTGCTAGCCCATTTTGATCCCGCAGCACAGTTAGTGTTGACGGTGGACGCGGGGCCAGCCGGCCTGGGCGCTGTGCTGGCGCAGCGCGACAATGACCAGGCGCAACTCGAGCGACCGCTGGCGTTCGCGTCAAGGTCATTGTCCACAAGTGAAGGAAACTACAGTCAGATTCAGAAGGAGGCGACAGCCATTATTTTTGCTGTCATATATTTTCACCAATATCTGTATGGACGTCAAGAACCGTTTGTTCTTAAGACTGATCATCGTCCATTACTTTCGATATTTGGGAAGAAAACAGGTATTTCAGTCATGGCAGCATCGAGGTTACAGCGTTATGCGATAATATTATCTGCATACAATTACAACGTCCAGTATATTAAAAGTGAAAATAATGTCGCGGCGGATTATTTGTCTCGCTCGCCATTACCAGAACCAGACTGTAGAAAAGGACAAAATGATCTGTCTTTCCTAAATTTCTTAGATGCTAACGTCGCCCCGCTAACTTTCAATGATATAAAAGCAGAAACAAGTAAGGATAATATTTTAAAAACCGTGATTAAATACGTGCAGAACGGCTGGCCGCATAAAATTAATTGTAATCAAGTTCAGCCCTATTTTAACTGTAAAACGGATTTAGAGGTAGAAAATGGTTGTATTTTTCGAGGTCACAGAGTTGTAATACCAGTATTGTACCGAAATAGGTTATTAAAAGAACTACATACGGGTCATTTTAGGGTAGTAAAAACAAAGAGTGCAGCTCGTAGTAGATTTTGGTGGCCATCAATCGATAAGGACATAGAGGAATGGGTGGGCGCATGCCACACGTGCGCCGGCACTCGCGCCGCACCGCCGCGCGCGCCCCCTGCGCCCTGGCCGCGCGACTCGTTTCCGTGGCAACGCTTGCACATTGACTACATGACTATAAATCAATATGTATACTTGATCGTTGTAGATTCATATAGCAAGTGGTTGGAGTGTTTACATATGAATTGCGGTACTTCAAGTCGGGCGCTTATAACAAAACTAAAGGAATTATTTTCTAGGTTCGGTATACCGAGTGTCATAGTTTCCGATAATGATGTCAAAATTAAGTCGAATGAATTTAAACATTTTTGCGAAATGAACGGTATCCGATATATAACGTCCCCAATTTATCACCCTTCCAGTAACGGACAGGCCGAAAATTCTGTGAAAACATGCAAGAAAATGATAAAATGTATTATTAGCGAAAACAGTCAGCAAAATGTGATTAACGAAAAACTACTAGGATTTTTGTTTGATTACCGCAACACACCACATTGTGCAACGGGCGAAAGCCCAGCAAAACTTATGTTTGGCCGAAAGATAACATCTAGGCTAGATCTGTTACTAGAAGATAGTCATAACAATGAAACTAATAATGATAAATTGGGAACAAAAACAACATTAATCATAGGCGATAGGGTATGGTTAAAGTGGTACATAGCTAGGAAAGAGATATTATGGATTTTAGGTAAAATAATAAAAATAATAGGTAATCGCATGTTCGAAATATTAGCTAAGGATTATAATGTAAACTGTAGAAGGCATATTGACCAGATAAGGAAATATACAGGTGCAACCGTTAGGGCGACGAACGGCGCATGTGCTGATGTCGTGAGCCCCACGCAGACAGCGCCGCCGCGCCCGCGCTCCCCCCCGGCGGCGGCGGAGGCGCAGCCGCCACTAACATTACCTTCTGCTATTGAAACTCAAGCCATAGTAGGCGACATAACTGATAATAATATAGGGGAAGAGGATGAGTTGGCTGAGGCTCAAAGTGATATCGATGCTAACGATCATAATAATGCGGAGACTAATCAAGAAGTAGCCGAGGATCGTGGCGATCGTTCTTTTGAACCACAGCCTACAAGACCGACTCGTAGTTGTAGACGTAAGATTAATTATAAGGTTTAAATTGTAATTGTATCGCACACCACGCATTTGAGTATACAGTATAGTATGTTAAGAAGCGCACTTTAAATTGCTACGCGTTAATTGTGTCCATAGATTGATGATAACGAATGATGTGGTGTGCGACCGGCCGAGTGTGGCGGCCGCTTGTTGTTTGTAGTTATATAAGTAAAATTGTTATTCCTACCTACTTAATATTTAGTTCTTTACTTTTGAAAATAGTGTCGGAGGAGTGATGTGTATGTATGTGTGCGTGCCTGCACCATTACTATTATGTTGTGTTGACCAGTAATAAACTAGCATCCAATAGCAACGGTGGTTTTATTCGGTAGCTGACAGATCATGAATACTTAATTATGACGAATTAATTTAGAATTACAATTATAAATATTGATATTTTAATTATTTGGACATAGATCTTTGACATTTTAATAATTCCTCATTTGCGTTTGACATAATTGGAGTATGAAATAATATGTGATCGTTCAATTTATTTTCTAATTTAATACCATAACTATGCATGATTTTCAAATATTTTTAGTAAATTTTAATTTGTAATCCTTGGTTAGATTTGCACACCATATTTGTACGCCTCCTGGCATAACATAGCGCTCTGATCATCAAACATAAGATCTGTATTTCTTTACCTATGCTAACAAATAAATAAATTATTATTTTTTAGAGTGTTTTCTCTTCTCAGCTCTTTGGCTGGTTTTTGCAACATTTACGGACCGAAGTCAAGTAAATGCAGCTTGTGGTGTGTTAAGTTAAAGCTGTGTTGTGATGAGGACCTATTTCGTTTTCATCTATTTGCATGAACTTTCTGACAATGCGACATGTATTTAAAATTGCAGCTTTTTGTAGGGTGATATACAGGGTTTTTTTAGGTTTAGTAATTTAAGGCTATGGAGAAGGTAATTTGGGATGACGCCTGTTGTGGAGAGTACTGCATAAACTTTTTGTTGGCGCCATATTCTAGTTATTTCATCTTTTAGTTCTGCGTATTTACTTATTTTTTCAGATATTGTCTTCTGAATGTTGTGTGTGTTGGGAACGGCAATATCTATTAGGTAAGTTACTTTATTTATTTTATCCTGTAGGGTTATATCCGGTCTATTGTAGTGAATTGTCCTGTCGGTAAGAATGGCGCGGTCGTAGTAAAGTTTGTGTGTGTCGTTTTCTAATATTGTTTGTGGTGTGTAATTATAGTAAGGAGTGTTTGTGTTTTGTATGAGTGTGTATTTGAGAGCTAATTTTTGGTGAATTACATTCGCCACCTGATTGTGCCTGTGTGTGTAGTCTGTCTGCGTGAGAGTTGTGCATGCTCCTGTTATGTGCTGAATTGTTTCTGGTTGGTTGTGACACTTGCGACATTTATCATTTGTTACTGAAGGATCTTTGATAATAAATTTTATATAGTTTTTACACTATTTGCGCTGTAGCATGGTGCGGGTGACAGTTGCCCGTATGACGTTGACATTTGTCAGTACCACGTAGAGATGTGAGGTTATGCAATTCATTTTTATCGCTAACGATACTCGCAGCGTGAATCTAGTTCTCTTTAATATTGTTATGAAAATTAGTGTATTATTCAGTTGTGCAGTGTAACTACGTGTGTGCTACGTGTATAAACTTGTCAATATAAATGTTTTATGGCTACATAATTATCTTTGTACTTATATAAAATAATCAAAATCGGGTTTATGTTTTTTTTTTCGTGACAACATTTTTGCTCTATGGTGCATCGGCGCGGCGGCCATGTTGTTTACCCGTGCGATCCTGTGAGTGCGAGTACGAGTGCAAGCGCGTTATATTGTGACTTAATGTGACACGTATTACGATTTCATTGTTTGTTTTCATTTTTGTTAAATTGTTATTTGTTATAAGTTTGTTGAGTTTGTTGTTATTACCATGCCTAAGCATACAAAAAAAACTGTTTTGGGTAGTCAGGCCAGGGAGCTTGTTGTTCGCCTCCGAGACTACTTTGAAAGAGAACAACAAAATAATGGACCGTTGTTACCATTGAATCATATTGTAGAACGAGTAGCCGAAGCTCTTGATATTGGCCGCAATACTGTTTCGCGTATAACACGTGAGAAAATTGGCCAAGATGGGATGTTTGAAAATAAATTATCGACACCCAACAAAAAGCGGACCAAGGTGAAGCCAATCACAGATTTGGATGATTTTGCTAAGGTTGCTATTAGAAATCATATTTATGATTATTATAGAAGAATGGAGCTACCCACATTGCTCAAGCTTCTAAAATCATTAAAAGAAGCTGACTTGTTCAAAGGAGGTATTACTTCGCTACGGCAAGTTATAAAAGATATTGGCTTTGTTTACAAAAAAGTTAACAAAAGAAAGATTATTATGGATAGGACTGACATTGCCCTAGCAAGATGTAGATTTTTAAGGAAGGCCAAAAACATAAGTGATTGGAGCAAAGTTGTCTTTTTGGATGAAACGTGGCTAAACGCCAACCACACAGTGGGTAAAAGTTGGACCGACGATACGGCACAATCGTGTACCAAAGTGCCGGAAGGCAAAGGCGAACGCCTTATTATTTGTCACGCAGGTACAGCAAGTGGATTCGTCCCTGATTGTTTGCTGGCTTTTAAGTCAAAAAAAACTACGGAGTATCATGAGGAGATGAATTACGAAAAATTTAAAGATTGGTTCATAGGTCTATTAAACAATTTAAAAGAGCCTATGACCATAATAATGGACAACGCACCCTACCATTCGGTGCAAGTTAATAAACCCCCAAACCAATCCAACCGCAAAAGCGAGTTGGTGAAGTGGCTGAGTGAAAACGGAGTTACAGCAGATATAAAAATGTTAAAGACGGAGCTTATTGCCTTAGTCCGACGCCATAAGCCACCAACTCCTACCTATGCTCTGGACGAGATGGCAAAAGAAAAAGGCCACCAGGTCCTTCGACTACCACCCTACTATTGCCAGTATAACGCTATTGAGCTGATTTGGGCCCAAATAAAAGGTATGCTTTTAATTTCAATTCCCATTTTGAAGCTTTATAAAAAAATCAGCTTTCCGATCGTAGCATGTACCTAGTTTAAAAACATTACCAGATACTAGATTAGGCTGATTGATGATTATTTGAATACTTTTTTTTATAAGTTCGTTTATTTTTAGGTTACGCCGCAAGAAATAATACTTCGCCGCCATTTACGGCAAATAAGATGTTGGCCCTATTACAAGAGGCCATCAACAATGTTCAACCTGAAGACTGGTCGAAGGTCGTGAATAAAACAAAAAGGGACATTATGTCTGATTGGGATCGTGACATACATATTGACAACATAATTGAGTCATCGTTAATAATATCCGTCACAGATTCAGATGATGAATTGAGTGACAATTCAGATGTTCCTGATTCTGATATGAGTTTAGACGAATAACATGTATTTTTTTTTAGCAACCTTTTAAGCAACCTTACCCTATAAATGTTCTGTTGTATAATTAGACCTTTTAAAAATAAAAATTGACCTACGCACAATATACGTTTTTTATTATAAAAAATATCGACTATCCATCGTAGCAGTACATCCCATCACTAAATACGTCTATGGCGTTACGTTATACGCATAACACTTTGCTTAATTTTTCATTCAATTTGATTTTATTTCTTGATTAGAACATTCTGGTTGGGTTTAATTTAATTTACTACAGTTATTAATTATTTAATATATTACGAATGTGGTACAACTGAAATATTAAGTCATAAATTGTAAATCGCGGCAACTTTCAAGAGTGAAACGAAATGTTACTGAAACTGTCACCCGCACCATGCTACAGCGCAAATAGTGTAGTGTTAATAATCTGGTCCTGTATCGCAATTATAAATCCTTCAGTTTCTGGGAATAAATTACCTATTTTAAGAAACTTATTTGAGGCTACTTTGTTCACATGGGATTGTTCTAGGTCATGAGGATGTCGGCCATGCAGTACCTTTTTCTTCCAGTCCTAAATTTTTTGTATTTGCGGGTCATCGCTAGTAATTTGTGGAGTATCTAGCTGTTTATTTAAGTTAAGTGGGGTGTAGTTGAAATCATTTTGGGCTATGGCTTTATGAATGTTACTAGTGCGAGCTTTTGAGTGAAAGAATGTTTTAAGTCGACACACTTGTTTCCGCCAAAGATGCTGGATGTCTATTAGGCCTCTCCCTCCATGTTGTCTTTTGATAGTAAGTCTTTCTGTTTCAGCGGGATTGTCCGAAAGGGTTACCGCTGGCCCGGAACATAAAGGGCGAAGGAAGGAACACGGGTGGGTTTTAGTCAGTAAGAGTCTGACACTCCCTTCTGCTCCACCCAGAGCGGGAGGAGTCATTTGATGATTTCCCATCCACAAAAAAAAAAAAAGTCTTTCTGTTGCAGATTTAGGGTGTAAGTTGTTATGTTTTGTAAGAGTGGTGCGTGTGGTTCGTTCTAACTGTTCTGTGTCTGTTTTTGTCCATTTAATAACTCCGAATGAGTATGTTAATATGGGGATGGCAAATGTACCTATTTAAGGCCTTGATGAGATTTTTACTAGAAAGTTGTGAAGTCTCCTTTTGTACTCTGCAGTGAGTGTTTCTTTAATCCTAACATGATCTAGTCCCTTTAGTTGCGTGTACCCTAAATATTTATACAAATCGGTCGGTTCCATTGCTGTTATGGTGTCTGTGTTATTTACAATATAGTCACCGGGTCGTATCTTACCCCGTATGATATGAAGTGTCTTACATTTATCCAGGCCAAATTGCATATTTATATCTAGGCTAAACTCTGCTGTAGCTTCTACTAGTTTCTTCATATCTTTTTCGGTTTGTGTATATAGTTTAATATCATCCATGTAAATGAGATGTGAGACTGTTGTTTGTTCTGCAGTGTGTTTGAGACAATATCCGGCCTGATAGCGCTGCAGCAGGTGAGACAGCGGATTTAGTGCGAGACAGAACCCCAGGGGACTTAGTGAATCACCTTGATAGATACCCTTTTTGATAGATATTTGTCGCGTTGTAACATTATTGTGATTGGCATAAAAAAGTAAAATTATTATTATTTTGAGTGTTTTTTTTTCTCAGCTCTTAGGCTGGTTTTAGCTACATTTACGGGCTAAAGCCAAGTAAATGTAGCGTGTGGTGTGTATTAGGGTGTGTTTTCTTCCTCTAACTGCATGAATTTCCTAACTATTCTGCAGGTGTTTAAGATGGCAGCTTTCTGTATGTTGATATAGACGGACTCTTCTAAGTCTATTTGTTTTAGGCTACGGAGAAGATGGTTGGGAATAACGCCAGTCGTGGAGACAACTATAGGAATAATGTACACTTTTTCTTGACTCCAGATTCTTGTGACTTCTTCTTTAAGTTCAGCATATTTACTTATCTTTTCATATATGGTTTTTTGTAGGTTATGAGTATTGGGAACTGCAATGTCTATGAGGTATGTGATTTTTCTAATTTTATCCTGCAGGGTTATGTCTGGTCTATTGTAGTGGATAGTCCTATCTGTAAGTATGGCGCGATCGTAGTACATTTTGTGCGTATCATTTTCTAGTATAGTTTGTGGTGTGTACTTGTAGTAAGGAGTGCAAGAGTTTTGTATGAGACTGTGTTAAAGAGCGAGTTTTTGGTGAATGATGTTTGCTACCTGGTTGTGTCTGTGAGTGTAGTCTGTCTGTGTGAGGGTTGTGCATGCTCCTGTTATGTGTTGTATGGTTTCTGATTGAATGTGGCATCTGCGGCATTTATCATTTGTGATGGTAGGGTCTTTAATGATAAATTTCCTGTAGTTTTTTGTTATTATTATTAAAGTCACATTGTTTAGAGCCTCCCGACTCTCGGGGCTCCACAGTGAGAATGTCCTTGCCGGATTCGGCTAGGCTGGCTTACAAACCTGGCTGGCAAACCTACAGCGATTTGGGTATTTTTTAAAGTAACTTGAGCATTTGCATTCGGAAATCATCATTTGGTAAAGTGGAGCTGATGATGAAGACCACAGATGGCCATCGGAACTATTCAATGACAAATATTTCACGGGTTCCAATTCGATTACTTTAATATGGTTGCTAAGCAATTTATGCTCGTTACAATGCGTATGGTGAGTGGTTTTTGAGGAGTTCTCCTAGTTCTTACCAGGAGAACTCCTCAACAATTAACGTCCCAGCATCGGGAAAAGCAATATTTTGTAACATGTGATGAACAGCTGACATTAGGGTTTGAAAGAGTATGCTCTCGAGGTGGTCCCATTGTCACCAAGTCAGAATCTGATGGGTAGGTACAACTAAAAAGTGATAAATAAAAACATTTTCACAAAAAAAAAACAACCGACTTCCAAAAAAAAATACTACAAATTGAAAAATAACTTAAATTTCGGAAATCGGTGTCACTAAACGAAAATGCGGAACCAAAGACACCGGCTTCCGAAATTAAAGTTATTTTTCAATTTGTAGTATTTTTTTTTGGTTGGATGTTTTTTTTTTTGTAAATAGTTTTTATATTTTTTGTATAGAAAATGATAGATGAGGATAGGATCGAGAATCTTATTATTATCTTAAATTGAATCTCTGTTGATTATTATTTCGCCTGAAGTGTATCATGTTTGAATTGAGAATATATGGCTTACCCTAACTTCTGCTTCTCCATAAGGCCGCACCCTGAAATCGTTGGGGCTGAACTTCACTTTCAAGACATCCACAGCATCTGTAATAAACAAAACAACATTAAAATACGTTGACGTTTAGAACCATCGCGAGATTAGATTGATGCGGTGTGGAGCCCCAATATTTTAGTTTAATGTAACGGTTATTACTATAATAGTCAAAAAGCCATCACAATATCAATTAAAACATTTTTGTCTTCATTTAGTAGAACGTAGCCCAAGTTTTGAACAGGGGGCCTAAAAAGGCCTCTTTGGCAGAATCATAAAAGGATAACATTGTGAATCAAAATGGACAGTTGACTGTTAAGTTAATCGTATCAAATCCCATTGGTGAAGGATTTTCAGTTTTTTTTTTTGGTCTGTGCTAAAATACCAATCCAAATCCAATCTCTTTGATTATACCTATGTAGTGCAGCGAAAAAAAGAAAAACACGTACTGTCTTCGCCATTATTGTGATTCATAATGTTATCCTTTTATTATTTTGCCAATGTGGCATTTTTAGGTCCCCAGATCAGCAGACGGACGGAGGCGGCTGTTTGGTAAGTAATAAACTTTTATTCCTCAAAAGTATCCGTGGCCAGCAATACAGGCCCCGGGCGATCCTCTCGAGAGACTCTCTGGGATGAGAAATATATTTTTTTTTAAAGAGAACTGCTCCAAGCAGTGAAGTGCTAAAAGTGCAATTTGCTATCATATAACATGTTATAAAGTACTGGGGGCTGTGACGTCACAGCGGGCAAGCTCAGCGGATATCTAACCGACAGATAATATTTAACTTTTGTTTCGGTTCTTTTCACGTATACTTACCTACCTTCTTAAGTGTGAAATCAATAAATGTAGAAAAGGCGGTAAAAAGAGCAATGTGCTGTGATGCGTCAGGTAGACAATGTGCTGTGAGCGTCAGGTAGACAATGTGCTGTGAGCGTCAGGTAGACAATGTGCTGTGAGCGTCAGGTAGACAATGTGCTGTGAGCGTCAGGTAGACAATGTGCTGTGAGCGTCAGGTAGACAATGTGCTGTGAGCGTCAGGTAGACAATGTGCTGTGAGCGTCAGGTAGACAATGTGCTGTGAACGTCAGGTAGACAATGTGCTGTGAGCGTCAGGTAGACAATGTGCTGTGAGCGTCAGGTAGACAATGTGCTGTGAGCGTCAGGTGGACAATGTGCTGTGAGCGTCAGGTAGACAATGTGCTGTAAGCGTCAGGTGGACAATGTGCTGTGAGCGTCAGGTAGACAATGTGCTGTGAGCGTCAGGTGGACAATGTGCTGTGAGCGTCAGGTAGACAATGTGCTGTGAGCGTCAGGTAGACAATGTGCTGTGAGCGTCAGGTAGACAATGTGCTGTGAGCGTCAGGTGGACAATGTGCTGTGAGCGTCAGGTAGACAATGTGCTGTGAGCGTCAGGTAGACAATATGCTGTGAGCGTCAGGTAGACAATGTGCTGTGAGGTAGACACTATTTGATTTTCCACCTGGTGGCCTACCATGATATAGTTAAAAACGATTCAAAAGCAAGACATTTCAGTTTAGGTTCCTAAACTGCATCGTATCAAAGTCTTACCATGGCGTCCAATACGCTCAGCGGCATTTGGATCGTTAAAAGTGAATGAAATATCGCAATTTGTGGCTGAACCGCGTTTGAAACGTTTTTGATGAAAAAGAGACAACGCTATTATTATCAAATAAGTTTGTTCACACGTTCAGAAGCAAGTAACATTTTATTTTTTCTTAACTCAGTATCATTACTTTAAAGTAAATAAAAAAGACATTCAACAATTGTTTTTAAGATTGCACGTTAATACGGTAACTATTGTTAAAATAATTCTTAGTCAAAGTAGATATTTATTTAGATACCTTTTGCTATTTATTATACAATTTTTTTTGTTTCGACGTAATAAAACAAATTATGTTTATGTTTCGAACGTACCAAGTAAAACAAATGCGGTTAAAAAAAGCATGTAAAATAGATATTTTAGACTTTAAAAGAATGATTAAAGTACTACATTGGTTTTTGTAAAATTCCACTAAAACACTTTATTTTCGTCAATAACACCGGTCAACATGAATTTTGAGTCTGAGTTCTGTACCTCTGATTTTGATTACTTATGGCTAACTAAAGAAAGAAAAAATATTTTTATCTAATAAAGTTTGCTTTTGAAGCTACCAGAACGAAATTTCAAATTTTATGAAAAAAGTACTATTGTTTAATTTCATTTATATTTAAAAGGAAAACAAATTTTGAATTATATATTTTTATTAACTTTCATTATAAAATAAAGCATAAATAAATCCACAAATACAAAAAAGAATACAAAAAAAAAAAGGTTTAAAAATGGATAGTGTTGGTATTTCTTTTGTATGAGTAAGTACTTTCTCGTATGAGCCCCCAAATGTAGTCACCCATCATGTTCTCATTATATTGACCTTGATACCGTTGTTCGAAGTTCAGTACATCTTTGTGGAAGCGTTTCCCTTGCTCTTCTGAATATGCACCCAAGTTGTCTTTAAATATATCCAAGTGAGCATGTAGCATGTGTACTTTAAGAGACATTCTGCAATGAGGTGCCCATATTTTATCTTGACTTCGTACGGGTAAATAAAATAAGCTTCATAGGCTTCACAGAGTTTCATATTTGATGACAAACTAAATTTTTTGGCTCTCTCTTTAATAAATTCGCCGCAAATATAGCAAAAAGGGTTCACGTCATTTTTACACTTTTTGGAAGATATTTGTAGGCCTCGCGATACATGAAATGCGTTATTCCTTTGGAACGTGCACGTGCACACTGCCGTGACAGTCTGCCACTCCCGGTTTCATTCCCACAATCCCCCCTCATCCCTCTCTTGCATCTTAAATGCAACGACTCCTCAAAAAATCTGCCAAAATAGCATATATTTATTTTTCATTATATAGAGGTACAAAAGCAAACTTTATTTATTACTAATGGAGTTTCTGCCTACTTTTCGATGTATACAATCAGAAAATATTCACTATATAACAGACTCAAAAAATTTTATTTTTTTTGTTGACCGGTGTAATTCACCAAACGTTTCAGTTTATGTTAGAGAAATAGTAACTTTTATTGAATCGCTTATATGTCACTATAAGCGATTCAATAAAAGTTACTAGTTGAACGTTTCAGTTGAGCTGCTCTATAAACGTCATGGTACCAAACAAGTACAAAATTGAATGAACGAAACCAAAATTTGCGACTCAGTTTGGGACAATCGCTGTCAGATGACATGGCCTAAATTGAATCGTTAAACTGATGTCATGGTACGAATTAGAAGAACAGTTCAGTTTAGGTCCTAAAATGGGTCGCGTTAAGAGCTCGTGGTAGGCCTCTCTATTTCAAGAAAAACGTTATCTATTTTTTCAAAACTTATTCAGTGTTGTTGCTTCAACATAATTCTTTGTTTAGTTCAAACTAAATAACTTGTACACCCACACATATTAAATAAATACACGCGCATGTATCTTATCAAAGATTCGAAAAAAAGGAGGCAGTTTGTTTCACCCAACATGTCAGAACTAGTTTAACAAGAACTAGGTACCTACCTTCATAAATAAAATAGAACCCACGAAATATTAGAACGCAGAAGTACCAATAATGATACTGAGGAAGATAATGTGGGTGTGAACTTAATATTATAAAGAGGTAAACATTGTGAGTTTGTATGGAAGGGATAATTTTCGAAACTACCGTTCCCATTCCGAAAATTTTTTCACTAATGGAAAGTTACAGTATTGCCGAGTGTCATAGGATACATTTTATCTTAAAACAAGAAATTTTACATGGACGAAGTCGCGGGCAGAAGCTAGTAGTTTATATAGCGATGTATATTAGAGAACAATGGAATGCTTGAAGTTGAAACTGCTCGACGTAAGTAAATTAATGTTCAAGTCATGCGTATGTAGAATGTGTATTATAATAATGTGTTTTCTACAAGCAGTCGTAATTTACTTACACTAATAAATGTTGGTGGGAATGGGATTTTTAATAACTTTTATGTTGTGGCACAGCCGGCAATCCGCCGCTATTGTACGCCAAACAATCTAAACGCGCCCATTGTGCGCACAACGTGGACACGAGCAGTCGCTCTCTTCCATGCTTCATGAAGAACCGGAATTATTCGTCATAACTCGCTCGCTTTTTATTATAATTGGTTTTTATTGAAACGTCGCCGGCATCCGATAAAAACAAGCAATGTGATGTTATTGCGAGACACAAAGCTTTCGTTAAATAACAGGCATTTTCTTAATTAACTACATATAGGCAAACAGAGTTCGCAAACTTTGAAATTAAAGCCAATGTCTAAGGAACATTCATGAATGATTTATGTTTTAAGTTCAAATTAACTTTTTGTCAGCAATGAAATATATTTTTTTACACGAGGAATGAAAGTAAATAATGTTGTCATCACATTAAAGCATTATAATGTAGAGTGTTTCAGTGAAAACATTTTGAACAAGTAACAGCGACAGTTTTATAAAAAGCCTCAGGGAATTATGGTCCCTACTAAACATGGCGGAGTGTGAACCCTTACTGAACGGCTGAGACTGCATACAGACACACAGACACGCGGGTACAGGACCGCCTATGCAGTACGCCTAGCTAGAGGATTACCTACGGCTACGGCTCCTATTGCCAGGAGAAGGGTAAATGTGCATGAACAACAAATATTTGCACCGACTCCTAATGCTTGTGAAGTAAATTTTAGAATAGATCCAGATGGACTGAATTTCTACTTGAATGTGCATTTTAACTGATAAAAAGTTTTGGTTTGCGCATTAGGAAAATGTTACGAGTATGTATCAATATTGTTTGTCATCAGAATCAATACACATATTAATACAAAAGTAGTGAAGAACTTTTGTCTGTTTGTTTGGATGTATGGACCGAAATGTTGTAAAATTCACTAAATGGATTTGGATGAAAGGACAATGCTCATGAATTAATAAGATACTTAATTATGTAAATACAAGTCTCTCCATTAATAAAAATAAAAATTGCCAATGAGGGCACTAGACAATGAGAAAGTAAAAGTAGGTATTGTTTTATTAAAATATTTCTTATTACAGGTACTGCAACGACCGGATGATGGGTGTAAGAGTTAGGCTTCGAGAACGGGCCTGGACAGGAAGGCCGTGACAGCCACACCTAATGTAGTTATTAGCTGACCCGGCGATCTTCGTACCGCCCCGCCAGCCACTCTGCCTCCGCTTTTTAAATCTCTGATATTCATTTTAATGATATGCTGTAAGGGGCAATTTTGATCTCCTTGAAATGCACGTCGTATTTAATTGGATAAGGAATTTATTCCTTATCCAAGCTATTTTAAACAATACAGTATTATAATACTGTATTGTTTAAAATAGCTTGGTAAATAGGTAACCCATATTTTTTTTGTAATACGTGAAAGATACAAATGGTTACTGTGGGTTATTCTTAGGAGATAAACATATATAATCACGGACTTTTTTACCGATATTTTAAGATATACAATTCCGTAGTAAATTAATTTGATCTATCTCGTAAGGTTCAGCCAGCGTTTGCAATGTAAGCGCACAAAAATATGTTTGTTACGACTTCACATTACAAATCTTAGGATTTATTGGCTTTTATCTACTATAATATGCATGTATTATACATATAAACCTTTCTATTGAATCACTCTATCTATTGCTGAAAACTGCATTAAAATCCGTTGCGGAGTTTAAAAGATCTAAGTTAACAGGGAGCGGGAGCGACTTTATTTTATACTATGTAAAGATAAAGATGTGTGTAGGACTGCAGGTTTCAGCGGGATTGTCCGAATGGGTTACCGCTGGCCCGGAACATAAAGGGCTAAGGAACGAACACGGGTGGGTTTTAGTCAGTAAGAGTCTGATACTCCCTTCCGCTTCACCCAGAGCGGGAGGGGTCATTTGATGACTTCCGATCCTTAAAAAAAAGGGACTGTAAGTAAAGCTTATTATAAACAAATGAAAAATTAAGATAATTAGTAGTAACTTATAGCGTGTTCTTTAGTCTGATTAAATACTTCGTAGTGTAAAGACGATTTACATTAGGCCACTTCTGTCATGCGCATGACGTTCTCGTTCATAGACTGAGTCCATCTCATGCGCTGCACACAACCGGCGGTAGTGGGGACCCGGATCGGGGCCGGTTAGCTCCTAAGTCCCAAGCTCCTCGGTGACCGGTCTCTCCCTTGCCGACGTATGGATGTTGGCGACGACGGCGGGTAAAAATATTCGTCGCTCGAGCTCGACGCAACTGCTACGGCCGGTGTCACAGCACTCTCGATGGGGCTGGGTTCGGCGGCGTGAGCGACGAGTCCGGAGGTGGTAGGTGTGCACGGCGAACTGCTGATCTCGTCAACATTATATTATTATCTTTTTCATTATCTTCACAAATTTTTCGGGGGCCAACGACAGCCGTCATTTATATTTTTTCTGTATGTAAGTCTTTTGTATTTTATTTTTTGTTTGTATATTTAATATGTTTTATTCCAAAAGGATTTTAATGATACATATTACTACTTCAAAAACAGGAAATATAAGGTATGAGAAAAAAATGTACGTTGTTGACGTATCAGTGTTGCCACGTTATTATTATTATTATATAATTTGAAACGGAACTTCATGTAAAAGAGACAACACTTTTTTACTTTAAATTTAATTCCCTGTTCAAAAATCAAATTCCCGACGCGTAACGTCGTTACAAATTATGAAAATAATTACCTACTACGAGTATAATATTTTGATCTTGATGCATGAGACTTTTTAGTACGACTTTTGGTCATTCTCTATTGGCACGCAGATAGTTTATAACCTGGGTTAAAACACATTAAAAGTAATATATTAACACATTACTTTTACTTCCAGTACTATGTTCCTGTCGAATATTTTCCGACATCCATGTATTCAGAAAGTTGTTCCAAGTGTATAAGGCTAGTATAATAATACTATCTTGATTTAACTTGAGACCCGTTAAAACAAACACATACTGTAATACAATACAGACACAAAATATGTTCAACATTCTGTGCGTTAAACTAACCAGACCCTTTGTCGTTAGGTTGATTTTTCGTTTTTCAAATTAACTCTAAATGCAGCAAAGATATACCTTGAAACGAGTAAGTACTTAATGGGGATTTATGGACAAAAACTTTACAAATCCCCATTGGTTTAAAATTTAAATAAAAGCAACATAATTATTATAATAATAACCATGAAGTCTTTATTTCTTATGGAGGTTAGGACTCATTGAATTATTTTTATAATCAATCAATAAAAGTAATGGCTCTTAACAGAAAAGCACAGCTTAAAAATGATTAATAAAATCATAAAGTTTTAAAATTATTAATAAAATCACAAAGTTTTAAAATTGTAAATAAAATTTCTATAAAATTACTTAATAAAATCACAATTTTACAGCCTTTGACGAAATCACAGACAAATTTTCAATTTCATATTACCTAATAAAATCACAGATTTTTACAATTTTGATTCACAATTGAAACAGTAAAACACCTAACATATCTACGCAACTGTTATTAAATTCAAGTTGGGCAGTAATACCTACAACGCAACGGTTACATAATTAGTAATTTGTGTCAATATTAGAAATTGTGCAGTCATATAAGTATTTCTAAGCAGTGCCCAATTGTAATAAGTTTCATTTGGACCTCTTAAATACCGGCTGGATTTTTTTACAGTCTGGACAAAAACAGGGTATAAAAGGTGAACGGAATAGAAGTCTCTGGCACAGAAAATTCTAATTCAAAAAACGAATAAATCGGCAAATAAGAGGACTACAGGACCTAAACGCAACGTTTATGCCTAAAAGTATATTTTCGACTACAGTAAACAAAATCAGAAAAATATATGATATTCTTCAGGATATATGCTAGTTAGATAGTGTGTTGAAAATATAATACAACTAATTTGATACTTACGATAGAATAAAATTACGAAGATATCTCTAAAAGTTCCTTTTATCGATTAAAAACCATATTAGTATGGTTTTTAATCGATAATAGGAACTTTTGCAACAAACATGCAATCATCCTGATTTTTGCCAGGTTATTCTACAAGGAACATAATAACGCTGCAGGAACCCGTTGAAGGCGAGAAGCACAGAACCGGTCGAAGTGGAGGTGCTTGGGGGAGGCCTATGTCCAGCAGTGTCTTTCGGCTGAAATGATGATGATGATGGGTAAATAGTGTTTTCATTTTTTTGTCTGACCAATAGATTTTTTGTAAATAGATAATTGCTTCATATTTTGCTATAAGTACCTAAATTATCAACGTTGTGTCATCGCGCTTCTTTTTATTTTCGATGCAGTCCGACAGTGATCGCGCTTTATGTCATGTAGTCCCCATAATATCAAAATTCAACTATATTCCACACGTAGAGAAGGGTGCCTCCTTATCTACGCGGAATTTATCAATGAATTCATAGTAACATTCAATTCTTTGATTGAAGCCATCGACCGGCTTCAATCAAAGGATTGAACGTAAAAAAAAACAGTATGTTAAAATTTTGCTTTGCTGCACTTACGAGTTAATTTGAAAAACGTGAAAGCTACCTAACGACAAAGGGTCTTGTTAGTGTAATGCACAGAATGTTGAACATTTGTGTCTGCGTATTGTATTACAGTATGTGTTTATTTTAACGAATCTCAAGTTAAATCAAGATAATATTATTATACTATAGGCAAACCGCTTGAGTCCTAGCCTGCGGGGTATAGGGGAGCAAAGGTACGACGTGAACGCGGACCGGGAAGCGATCAAATGTGTAGATAGTTGCGGACGTTTTGTGAGAGTCATACATGAAATTTCACTAGAAAGATGAGTCGAAATCGGACAGAAAATAATTAATAGTCAGTGCAAGCAAATAGCTTTTAACGTATACGAAGATTTTAGAAAAAAAAAAACTTGATCCAAATTCTGCTGAATGTCAATAAGTTATACCTTTAAATAAAACCGTAGCAAAAGTTACTGGACTATCGAAAAAGTCTGTATCTAGAATTTTACAACAAGGAAAATTATTAAAAGACAACAAATGATTTAAATCACCGAGAAAACCAAAACAGAAGAGTGGAAGTAGACGATTTCAAAAAAGGCGTGGTAAGAAGAAAACTCACTCAGATTTACACAATTGTAAATCTGAAAACTTTGAATGCTGTACTTAGAATGTATTACAATGCGGCAGTGAATATTTAAGACTATTATTAAATAATCGAGGTTTTAAATTTAAGAAATACGGATCGAAAAGTAAACTCCTTATCGAACAGCAAAATATAAAATCGTAGAGGTAGAAATACCTAAAAACTTTTTAAAGCTGGGTCTATCCTTTATAGCAAAACTTTTTCTGTCATAATAATATTATTTTGCATAACAGCGGATTGTTGAAACTATTTGGTTTACCTTTTTTAATAGAAACACCCTGGCCACTTGTTAGAGTAATTTCATGTACCCAGGTACTTATTTTGAATAGAAAAATATTGTTGTTGTCATTCTGTGTGTCAATCCAAATGTGCTCCATAATAATATAAGCGTTGTAACATAAAATCGTATTTTATTCCAAAAGGTTATGGGCATTTAATCGATTTTAAAAAAGTGGACGCTCTACATATATTCCTATTCAAAAATGGCAAGTGGCGATTCTTCCCTGGTAAGCCCAATACAATCCACAATGACATTCTCAAAACTACGTGGAAAAGAAAATTTTCACACCTGGTCGTTCGCAATGGAATGCTACCTAGTAGATCAGGATCTTTGGGACATAGTGTCAAAACCGGCAGATCTTACAACAGCAGCAAATGCTAGTAAAGATGCCAGAGCGAGGTCTAAAATATGTTTAGCATGTCACGAAAATGTTTATCCTGTGATTCAAAATGTACAGACGGCATGCGATACTTGGAACAATTTAAAAAAGGCCTATGCAGATTGTGGTCTTGTCAGAAGACTATCTCTAATGAAAAAGCTACTAGCTGTGAAATATGTAGTATATAGTATAGTGTAGTATAGTGTGTGTGTGTGTGTGTGTAGTGTAGTATAGTGTATGTAGTATATATAAATAAATAAATAAATATGAAGGAAATATGGAAAAGTACGTGAACTTAATGTTGACTACTCAGCAGGAACTGCGCGGCATGAACGCTGCCATAGAAGATGAGTTTTTAGCCATCATTCTACTAGCAAATCTTCCTGAAAGCTACAAACCACTTGTTATGACCCTGGAGCACTCTAACACGAAGATAACATCTGAAGCTGTAGTCTCAGCACTTCTTAAGGAAGATAGCCGACCATCACCGACTACAAGTCTTACTGTACCTGATGCAGCATTACAATGCACCGTGACTAAGAAAAAGTCTTTTCATTCGAAGAAATGTACATACTGCAAGAGATTTGGACACTATAAAAATGAATGTAAAATCTTAAAGAAGAAGCAAGAAACTCCTAGTATTAATACTACTAATTACACTTCACACATTACACTTTCATCTTGTTTTAATGTGTCTCATTCCTCTTCCTCAGATTCTTGGTACATAGACTCCGGTGCTACTTCTCATATGTGTAACAGAAAGGAATACTTTCGTGAAATAACCCCTGTAATTAAGCCTGTCACTGTGGCCAACAATGACCAAATTCTATGTGAAGGTGAAGGTACAGTCGTCATTAATAATACTAATAATATTAATACAATTAAAGATGTTCTTTATGTTCCCCAACTAGCTGCAAACTTATTATCAGTTAGTAACTTAGTTAAAAAAGGCTTTATTGTTTTATTTTCCCTAAAAGGTGCCACTATTCTTCAAAAAGAAGGATGTAAAGTCTCAGGTTCTATTATTGCAACCGCCTCAAACTTCAATGGCATGTATAAACTTAATGTTCCTGATTCGCAAGCTCTTTTAACTACTTCCACAGAGTCTGCATTATTATGGCATAGACGCCTTGGTCACCTTAATACTAAAGCCATGAGTATTTTAAAAAATAAGTTTGTGGGCATTAACTATAATGACACATTGAACAAAATCTGTGTGCCTTGCCTACAAGGCAAACTAGCAAAGAAACCGTTCAATAATTCTTCAAGCAGGTCAAAAAATGTTCTAGAAATAGTGCATTCTGATGTTTGTGGACCCATGAGTACTCAATCTTGGGGCAAAGCTCTCTATGTACTCACATTCACTGACGATTTTTCTCGCAAAACTTTTGGATATTTTCTAAAACACAAAAGTGAAGTGTTCTCTAAGTTTGTAGAATTCAAAAGTATGGTAGAAAATCAAACGGGTCACAAAATAAAAAAGTTTAGGTCCGATTGCGGCTCTGAATATATTAATCGCAATATGACTACCTTTTTGAAAGAGAACGGAATTTTGCATCAAACTTCTGTTCCCTATAATCCACAACAAAACGGTATTTCTGAGCGAGTCAATAGAACTATTATTGAAAAAGCTAGGTCCATGCTTCAAGATGGTAACTTATCAAAAGCATACTGGGCAGAAGCAGTAAATACTGCAATTTATCTCAAAAACCATTCACCTACTCAAGCGTTAAATAATAAAATTCCAGAAGAGATTTGGACTGGAAAGAAAATTAATCTTTCACATTTACGTGTCTTTGGCTGTGAAGCACATGCACTTATACCCGTAGAAAAACGTACAAAACTAGAGTCAAAAACTCGAAAGTACATATTTGTTGGGTATTCCAGTCAAAGTAAAGGCTTTCGTTTAATTGATCCCCAAAATCCTCGAGTGGTTTTGACCGCGAGAGATGTTGTCTTCATTGAGGATAAGCCTTCTACTAGCGACACTCAAGATGTCTCTCAGTCACAGACAAGTGACATAATTCAAGTACAAGATACTGAAACAGGTTTAGACATGGAAATACCTAAAGTTTCACAAACTGAAACAACTGAAGTTCCAAATACGGAAATACAAGAAATCTCAGAAATAGAAACACCTGAAGTGTTTTTTGACTCCGAAAGTGAGACTATTTTGGAACATCCCCATGTTAATGTTGAAAGGAAAGGAGATATTCCCTTAGAGACCGACGTACACCAATAAGATATCCCGACAATGACACCCTAGCAAACTTGACTTCTACGAACTTTGAACCTGAAACGTTTAAAGAAGCCATGGAAGATGTTCATAAAGACAACTGGCTTAAGTCAATGGAACTCGAATACGATTCACTAATTAAGCACGGTACCTGGATTTTGGTGGACAGATCAAGTGACCGTAAAATTGTGAAATGTAAATGGGTATATAAAATAAAAAGGGATACATCGGGAAATATAATAAAATATAAAGCCAGATTGGTAGCCAAAGGGTTCACCCCGATTTACGGGGTGGACTATCATGAAACTTTCTCACCTGTAACTAGACTATCAACTGTCAGGTTGCTAATAGCTTACGCTGTTCAGCATAACTTAGAAGTCGATCACTTAGATGTTGAAACTGCCTTCCTTTATGGGACCTTGGACGAAGAAATTTATATGACTCAGCCAGAAGGATTTATAAAAGAAGACAGCAAAAACAAAGTATGTCTTTTAAAGAGAGCTTTGTATGGATTAAAACAATCCCACCGGCCACCCTAAACTGCAATCGTGCATTTTATGCTCTCACAGTGATAACGCGCTGCGGTTCAGGTTACATAACTCCTCCCTCCTCTAGAACGAAATTATCAGAGTTGTTAAGATTCTGATGATTTCGCAAACAGATTAACAATTTGATATTATATCTAAAAACAAGAAAGGTAATAAATCCTAAAGTTAAAACCACATATAGAATTACTGTGCCTAAACTAACGTTTTTCATGTTAACCGAACTGTCATTTTCACTGTATTTCACTTTGCTCATTTTCACTACTTGAGCTAATTCTTTCGAGATTTATACCTTTTAGATTCACTGCACTGTCACTGTGAGTACGTTTTTCAGACTTCAACTCTGGTAGGGTAATGATTGGAGCTATTGGATAATTCAGACGTGTAAGGGAAAATTGGTAATTTTGTAGATGTATGTGCCCGATGTTAACCTTGCAAGCATCGTCAAGGATAACTATGTATGTTCCTTGTAGCGACTCGTGGCTCATGACGTCATCATAGCATTTTCTACTTGCTATAATATTATTCTTTGTATATAGAATCCAACTTCCACGGCCAATTCGTTGAACTTTTAAATCTTCAATGTCAGCTGTATGCTGCTCACATGCACTAGTATTAGAATGGAACTTCATCAACTGTTCTTCACATAATGGCTCTAGATGGGTCAGCACATCGTCTCCGGTACATAAGTATTTGTCGTCTATTGTAATCTGGGCACAGGCTCTCACGACTGGTAAGTAATCTGAGTCTTTCACCAAAAGGTAGGGATATTTAGGAACTATTATTACAGTTTTATTTAAATCTGTGTTAAAAATAGGTAAGGAGTTAAGTTTAAAATAACTGTAAGTATCGTTTTCAATTAGTGGAATCTCTATTATGAACGTAATCTGGTTTTGTTTAATAAAGGCTTTAACAGTAAAACAATCTTCAACTTTAACTAAATTATTTTCATTTACAGCATATAATAAATTTTCTGTCTTGGCTATAGATTACAACATGTGCAATAATTCGGTAGAATTAACAATCGCTCGATGCAGTACAGACACCTTACTAAACGCTAAGGCCGTTTCGATCTCACTTAAAATCATATTAATTGTTCTAAAATTACTTAAAAACATATTAAACATTCCTAAAATGTAAGTAGAGTAAATAGAAATTTCTTCTTTAGTAATCATATTTTTTACCAATCTCTCAATCCTTTTTAAACGTTCATCTAAAATTAATGTATTGTTGTGTAAGATTTCTGTACTGTTAACAAAACCATTTATCATTTTGGAGACCAAAGTTATTTTCCTGTCTAATATTAATTGATTGCTTTTTAACTGAGAAATGAGTGAATCATATCGGATTGCGTCACTATGATCTAAATTACCTGTAACAATTTTAATCATAGACCCTAGTGGGTCAATTAGTCCTCGTTTAAATCTTTTAGCTGGTGCTAGTTGCTGAAATTTTTCAATAGTCCTATCCTTTAAATAATCCGTTTGAGTACGAATGCCTAAAAACTCATGACTGTAAGGTTTGTTAACATCTACTAATTTACTGAATTCATTATATTTGATTAAACTTAATTCTAGATCATTACCTAAACTATCTAAATTTAAAAGGTTTATAATTAACCACTTATCTACTTGTTTAAACGCCTGTCCTTGTTTCACAGGAAGGATACCAGGGTTTTTCTCAACCTTCTGAAGTTGAAGGGTCGATGTTATTTGCACAGTTGCCAGTAGTGTGAGGCACCACCTGCGGAGGACGTTTAATATTTTTAATTGGTACTTTTGTGTTTCTGGTTCCAATTTTCACAGGGATTATATTATGTTCTACATCACCGCTGACAGTTGCTTTTCTGTAGCGTGGCTGGTCTTTACTTAATCTGGTGTTAACCTCCTTTGCATAGATTACGTCGCCTATTTCAAACTTTCTACTTATCTCACCGCCCTTACTATTTCTAACCTTTTGCTTTGTTTCTGTCATCTGATCTGATATGTAACTATAGAGACGTTTAGTACGCTTGGCATGATCTTTTAGTAATTGTTGTGTATAATTTTTCTCGAAATTTGCATTTAATATAGAATTTGAATCAGTATGACCGAAAACAACTTCAAATGGCGTCAAACCTGTCGTTGTATGTCTGGTATGGTTATAAGCCATTATTGAGTAGCTCATAACGGAGGCTGCATCGGTACATTTTCGATCGTATTTTGCTAAACGATATATTTCTATGATAGTCGAGTGGAAACGTTCTACTATTCCTGTTGAATTAGGGTTATTAGGCGTACCGATGTGTAACTGTATGTTGTACATTATCATTAATTCCTTTAGTAGTTCATTATTAAATTCGCTGCCCGGATCGCAGCTAATTTTTTTGGGGGTTCCATACATTGAAAAATATTTAATAAGTGCACGTATTACTTCAGGGGTAGATCTATTCGATATTTCTATTGCTTGTGCTAATTTACTGAATGCATCGACTAATGTAAGATAATACACAGATTCTATAGCAAAAATGTCTATGAAAATTTCCTGAAATGGCGCATTTTGTGTTTGAGTTAACTGTAGAAAAGGCTGTATGGGCTTTCTGTCATACTTATTTTTACGGCATGCTTCACAATTATTTATTACGGCTGAAATCGTCTGTTGCATGTTATTCCAAAAATAGTGTCTTCTTATCCTAGACATGGTCTCTTTTATACCTCTATGACACGTTTTTCCTTCGTGATGTTGTAAGATGATTTCTTTTTGTTCGTTTTCTTCCTCAACAAAAACCACACGCTCCGTACATTCCACGAATTCTACCATTCCCTTTTTAAATAACTGTATAATAACTTTGCTAAATTGTTTCCTGTGCTCTATGCTTTCGAAATATATAAAATATTTAATTTTACATTTAATATATTCTTTTAAAAACTGTTTAATTAATTCATCATTATTTATAGGTAAAAATACTTCAAGGATTTTTTGTTTCTCACGGGAAATATCTGTAACTTGGATATCGTTTTTATGCCATGTAAAAATTAATATTTGATTGGGTTTAGTATCTATTGCTTCTTGCAATATTGGAATACCAATTGATTCCATATCTTCGGCTGAATGTACTGTAAGTGTTCTATTTTTTTCTGGAATGTATGGATTAGGTTCATTTGTATCATATTCAGAACTGGCTGTTACCGTAGCAGACAGATCCGAGATAGAAACTGCTCTAGAGTCGTCACTATCTTTATCAGTTAAATTTTCTATTTTGTGAGTAGTTTGAGATTTTTCCGGTCTTTGTTCTTTCTCGTCTACGTTAACTTCCATAGATAGTCCGTCCTCATCTGAACCTAATGCATTTAATTTAATACGAGACAGGGCATCAGCGTAATAACATTCATCGTTATATTGGTAGTCGCAGGGTAACTGACAATCAGCGTTATGGTCAAGGTCAAGATTATTTAATTTAAATCCTTTTATATGGACCGCTGCCGGAGGCGCCATACGCATTGTGACATCACTAGATTGAACTTTAGGTTGCTGAATACCGAATGACGGTGAAGGCTTATTGAACGATTGGTTCTGGTTGCCAAATGGCTGTAAGGTTCTATTATATAATTGCTGTTGATTTCCAAATTGTTGAGGGCGCATCCCAAAATGTTGGGGGTGCATCCCAAAATGTTGGGGGTGCATCCCTAATTGTTGCGGACGTATGCCAAACTGTTGCGGGCGATAACCAAATGTTTGGCCTTGAAATCCAAATTGCGGAGGACGAATCCCGAATTGTTGACCTTGGGAATTACCAAAATTAAATTTGGGGTGTGTATTTGGCTGTGTAAAAATAGGTTTATTAGTATTCATAGGCGTATTATAATTATTTGTACCGAATTTAAACGTTTGTGTATTATTTGGAATAGCATGTTTACTCGACGACGTCAGTAATATTTTATTTCGGGCATTATATTGATCATGGAAATTGAC
This sequence comes from Luperina nickerlii, assembly GCA_963855955.1. Lineage (NCBI taxonomy): Eukaryota > Metazoa > Arthropoda > Insecta > Lepidoptera > Noctuidae > Luperina > Luperina nickerlii. The sequence goes on along the minus strand of OY979676.1, from coordinate 22,854,824 downwards.
CTCTTCTAATACGAAGGATAAAGCCTGTTCCAAAGTGGACGGCGCTTTTAATCTCACAATACGCACCATATTCTCCGGTAGATTATAAAGGAACACGTTCAATGACGTATTATTATAAATAGTTATTTTGCTTTCGCGCATACTACTCGATAATCTATATACTTTTGATATTAAAATACTACGCACCGATTGAATACGATTGCAAAAATCCAGAAATGATTCACCATTTTTAATACGCATAGTTTCTAATTCAATTGCTAAACATTCTTCACTTCTCGGGTCACCAAAATGTTGTATAAATAACTCCTTAAAATCTTCCCATGTAACAATATCCTCGCGCTCACTGATAAGCGCGGCTGCATTTCCTGCTAATCTACTCGTTATAGCATGCATTACATACAAGTTTTGCTCGTCATTTCCTCTGTACTTATTTATAATATATTCACTTTTACGTATGAAAAGATTTAAATGGCGCTTATCGCCGTCAAAAAGCGGAATAATTTTAATCATTTCATTTGGAATCATAGCAATTTTTACGCAATCTTCCATTTTTTAATACTATTAATTAGCTTAAAAATACACAATAATAGTTAATAGTACAAAAGTTAAAAGTATAGTAAGTAAGTATATATATGTAGTTAAATGTTTTAGTAACTTATTCACAATATTTAATTTTTATTTTATTTAATTTTTAATATATTTTTTTTATTACACTCTGAATTACTTTTTCTATTACTAAACTAGTATTACAGATTTTATGCAAAACCAGATAACGTTATAACGCGAGACTTCTAATCGCAAAATAACAGGTAAAGGAAATACGAAAGGAAGGTGAAAATTTGGACTCACCAGCTTGCCTTTCCCATTTTCAGCTCCAACATGACAATTTGTTTGGTTCGTAGAATCACCACAGCTGTCTTCAGGGCCACCCGAACGCGTAACACGAAAAAGTTTTATTCCAGAGAACGCGAAGGACAGCGCAGCTCTATTCGGCGATCCTACCGGCTGCGCCAGTCAAGTTTTTGGGGAGCTTTAAATAAAAGATGTGAATTATACGTGTGAGCAGAAGCGCATGCTCCGATATAATTACTTTTATGAACTTACTCTAACGGTTACATAGTTGGACTTAACGCTACTTAGAATGCTAAATTGACAAAATGCATCGAACGGTCTAGAAGGGCCACCCTAAACTGCAATCGTGCATTTTATGCTCTCACAGTGATAACGCGTTGCGGTTCAGGTTACATAACTAGCTTGCTTTTGTTTTTGTATTCATTGTTTTGTTAAGTGTTCGTGATTATTATTTATAGTGTTTGTTATTAATTTATTAGGGTGTATATATTTTTTTTGTATATCTGTATGTACAGGATGTTTCCATTACGGGGAGGTGTTGAAACTATTTGGTTTACCTTTTTTAATAGAAACACCCTGGCCACTTGTTAGAGTAATTTCATGTACCTAGGTACTTATTTTGAATAGAAAAATTATTGTTGTTGTCATTCTGTGTCAATCCAAATGTGCTCCATAATAATATAAGCGTTGTAACATAAAATCGTAATTTATTCCAAAACGAATAGCATAAACTTCATTTCGCAGAAAGTCGTTTGGCAAACACTCATTTATAATATATACAAAACTCATAATTTTGTAAGTCAGAATCATCTAGGTATATTTAGGTATACATTTCATATTCATAATAATTAAAATGTAGAACCATCATATCGCAGCTCCGTCATATTATGAATGGATAACGCAGCTTATCATTCGGTTCGAGAAGAGAAAAAGCCGACTTTGGCTTCTACCAAGCCAACTATGCAAGGTTGGCTACGACGGCATGATGTGCTTTTTGATGATAAACTTAGAAAGGATGACTTATTTAAATTAATTAAAATCCATTTCACAGAAGATATTTACAAAATTGACGGGTTATTGAAAAGAAACGGACATGAAGTGTTGCGTTTGCCTCCATACCAACCAGACCTGAACCCAATTGACTTGATTTGGGGTCATAATAAAGGACAGTTCGTACAAATAGTATCGACTCTTAATTTGGAAAAAAAAATATTGGAGGGATTATTTGCTGGATATTCCTTAAAGAAGTGAGAGCATTTTGTTAACCATGTAACTAAAGTAGAGGGCGAATACTGCAAACATGACAGAGTTCTAGATAATGTTGTTGATTTTATAATTAATGTGCAGGACGATTCAGATGATTCTGGTGATGGCTGCTTCGAAAGTGAACAATCAAGTTACAGTGATATTGATATGGACATAAGTGATTGATTTATAATTTTGATTAATCTTGCAATAAATCGTACTTCCATAAGTTATATCGTACCTACCCCGCAGGCGAGGACTCAATTAAGCGGTTTGCCTATAGCCTTATACACTCGGATTACTCGGAATCACTTTATGAATACAGGAACCGGCCAAGAGCGCGTTGACCTTACACAATTAAGGTTCCAAACCAAACTACACTGAGCAGTCTGTGGAATGGCCGCTGGTTTGCCGTAATTACTGTATTGCGCGTAATTAATAAACCTGTGCTAGCTCCTAAACTAACATCTAAATGTTAGTCATCGAGATATAAACATTATGTCAAAATTCAAATTCCAACGTTGGATAGATCTCGAAAATAACCTCTGTGACACACGGACAAAAAACTGATGTTATAAAGGTACAGTTGTTTTTTTTTTTAGTGCGGAACTTCAATCAGCACTAGGCGTACGAGTCACAAGGCACTCGCCTCCGCTCATCGCTATGTCCTAAGTGTTACAGGCGGACAGTCGCGCAAGAGAGTAATAACACGCACCTCAGAAGAAAGGCAAGTACTCGAGTAACGAGTTGTCGCGAACTCGCGCCGCCTGCCAAACATTGGCTACTCGTGCAAACACTGAGGTGCTAAGTAGATAACTACAGAAGGTCGGCTCCACGCGCCGAGCACGCACGCATGCGCGTACACATAGGCACACATTGAGAGTTTTTATTAATGTTGTAAAGTTGTTCACAACAATGAGTGGGTACAATGACCGCTTTTTAAGTTTTCAGTTATTTCTGTGTATGTGTCCGTGCGCCTGTATTCACTCGTTACATAGAGGCCTTCTGTACCTTTTTATTGTGTGACTGAAGGACCCGTAGAGAATAACATAAACATAATGTTTTCATTAAAATTCAGCTTTTTACATCTTTGAGTGCTCCGCGTGTTGAGTGTACAAAATATCCTTGCTTCTGACTCTGTTTGTCTGCAAATTAGCTGCACGAGTAGCTTTTATTTAATTTCCTGTTGTGCTAACATCTGAGGGAGATTATGTAAGAATATTCCTTGCGAGTGAACATTCAAGTTTGGAATCAAATTAAGAGGCACGTGTACCTGCCATATTTTTATTCTTATATGATGTAGAAACATTTTTAACCGACGAAAAAACGGAGGAGGTTGTCAAGTCGACGCGTATTTTTTTTATGTATGACTACGTATAACTTCTTACAGAGTTATCCGATTTTGATAATTCTTTTTTTATTGGAAAGGGTATAGGTATCTCGAATCTGGTCTGATATAAATTTGAAAAAAAACATATAACCCTGAGGGTAGGAAAACAGGGGATGATTGATTGTTCACTCACTGATTGTAATGTATGACCACGCATAACTTTTCACATAGAGGTTAAAAAGTAATTTTGAGTCGACGCCAAACAATCTATGAACAAAGATCAGTAAATTACCTTAAATTTAAAGGAATAACCAAATCAAATTAATAATGCAACGTGAAATCTCCAGCCATAAACATTAACATTCTAAAAAATGCGCTCTCCACACTACCACTTGTAACGACGTGTACCCTCACGTGTGTGCCCGTTCGGGTTGCTGTCTCGCTGACATTAACTTCGTGAACGCTCGGCATTTTACAGCGAAGAGGCGTGTCGTGCCGGGCCGCATCACGCCATAAGGAATTAATTCATTTGCTTGTTTGCGACTCAAAATTACTTAGGTATACTTATATTAGTTTAAGAACTTAGTTGTTAATAAAAAAGGTTTATTATTTTTTGCGTTTCAGTTTTTTCCACGTTTTAATTTTTTTGTTAAAAAGTTTTTATTATACTTATATCTTTTTTGTATTATATTTGAAAACAACCTAAAAGAAAGAAACTTAAAGCCACAGCGATGCGGTTTATCTGACTACAGATTTGAATAGAAAAGAGACAAACTTAAAGCCACAGCGATGCGGTTGATCTGACTACAGATTTGAATAGAAAAGAGAGAAACTTAAAGCCACAGCGATGCGGTTGATCTGACCATAGATTTGAATAGAAAAGAGAGAAACTTAAAGCCACAGCGATGCGGTTGATCTGACCATAGATTTGAATAGAAAAGAGAGAAACTTAAAGCCACAGCGATGCGGTTGATCTGACCATAGATTTGAATAGAAAAGAGTGAAACTTAAAGCCACAGCGATGCGGTTGATCTGACCATAGATTTGAATAGAAAAGAGAGAAACATAAAACCACAGCGATGCGGTTGATCTGACCACAGATTCGAATAGAACAGGTCTCTACGGAGACAGAGACACTATTTCTTTTTTCTAATTAAATATTTTAGATAAAGAAGTATGAAGAACAGGGTATAAAGTTCACTCATCTTTCGACCAGACGGGTGTAGTGTCTGGTGGGCTATTGCCCGACCAGTCGGGACGTAGTATATATTATGCTAGTCGCGTTGTAAACTTTGCTTGCGCGATGCAACATTTTGCGTAACTTTACGTTCGTATGTGGCGATGTAGATCACCACATAGACATATAAGGCACGCAGTTCTTTGTGACGAATATAAGTAACTGGACTGAATTGTTAGCCTTGTTAAGACTTTGCTTTGCTTAACCTAAAACAAGTGGCTTATTGTAGTTGTAGCCCTGGGTACTAACTTTACAGACTACTTGAAACAATCACTGAACCAATGCTAATAGTCTGGAGTGAGTTGTTTCTCTCTACTTACTTTGTACTCACTTATGTAAAGTCAGAGAAATTAACTGAGTAGCAAATTGACTACCAACTTAATTTGCCCGTATATCGAAATCAATACAGTCTTTGACAGTTGTTTGAAAGGGCTACAACACGGCAAATTGATGTAGGTAGTGTGTTCATTTTTTTATAAACTATTTATTTCTCTGTATGTACAATCAACGGTCAATCTACCCTCAACTTTTATGTGATTAGTTTAAAATATTCGCTGTCTTTTTCTCATTACCATAATTAGAAAAAGACTACGTGCCGCGATAGGCCTATGATGATGATCATATACCGCGCTTTTTCTGTTTCGTACGTGATGAAAGAGTGCAATATACGGGTGCGTATGTGTGTGTGAAATGCCTAAATAGAAGAAAGTCTCAAGTGCGACGAGTTGCGATGTGATAGTTTTGTAATGCAGGCATTGGAGTTCTGACCGCTACTGTACAGTCTATTTTACAAAATCACTTAGAATAGATTTGTTGAAAAACAAAAGTTCCATGAACATAGCAAATAATTTCGATCATGGCTACAAGTTTCAGTACTGGCGGCTAGTTTCCAAAAGTCAACCCAAGATTGAAGTTCGCTTTAATATTGACCTAATGGATATCCTATTAATGGCACAATTACTAGTTCGTTTCAGTGATAACCATTCGTTTGTTTAGCAAAATTGCCTCAAACAAGGCTTGCACGAATTTAATGTGTTAAAATATTTTTAAGTCAAGATGAATCTGAGTAGATACGGGCTAAATTATAACAGCCGCACAGGTCGATCGAAGGTTAAGCTATGCTTGCCGCGGTTACTTCGTGGATGGGTGAGCTCCGGCACACGGAAGGTTGTTGCTGTCTAATGGATGATCCATTATATTACAAATCGACACCCCTCCGTGCCACTAAAAGCACATTAAGCCGTTGGTCCCGGCTGACATTCTTTGACAGTAGTTACAGATAGTCAGAAACCCGGAAGTCTGACAACCAGTCTTACCAAGGGGTATCGCATACCCAGTAACTGAGTTGTGGAGGTCAGGTAGGCTGTCGCTCCAGGTACGAGACTGGACGCCGACTGCAATATAGTTGGGAAACGGCTAGGCAGATTGATGAATCTGAGTAGGTCACTTCGCCTCATTACACTATTTGCGCTGTAGCATGGTGCGGGTGACAGTTTCAGTAACATTTCGTTTCACTCTTGAAAGTTGCCGCGATTTACAATTTATGACTTAATATTTCAGTTGTACCACATTCGTAATATATTAAATAATTAATAACTGTAGTAAATTAAATTAAACCCAACCAGAATGTTCTAATCAAGAAATAAAATCAAACTGAATGAAAAATTAAGCAAAGTGTTATGCGTATAACGTAACGCCATAGACGTATTTAGTGATGGGATGTACTGCTACGATGGATAGTCGATATTTTTTATAATAAAAAACGTATATTGTGCGTAGGTCAATTTTTATTTTTAAAAGGTCTAATTATACAACAGAACATTTATAGGGTAAGGTTGCTTAAAAGGTTGCTAAAAAAAAATACATGTTATTCGTCTAAACTCATATCAGAGTCAGGAACATCTGAATTGTCACTCAATTCATCATCTGAATCTGTGACGGATATTATTAACGATGACTCAATTATGTTGTCAATATGTATGTCACGATCCCAATCAGACATAATGTCCCTTTTTGTTTTATTCACGACCTTCGACCAGTCTTCAGGTTGAACATTGTTGATGGCCTCTTGTAATAGGGCCAACATCTTATTTGCCGTAAATGGCGGCGAAGTATTATTTCTTGCGGCGTAACCTAAAAATAAACGAACTTATAAAAAAAAGTATTCAAATAATCATCAATCAGCCTAATCTAGTATCTGGTAATGTTTTTAAACTAGGTACATGCTACGATCGGAAAGCTGATTTTTTTATAAAGCTTCAAAATGGGAATTGAAATTAAAAGCATACCTTTTATTTGGGCCCAAATCAGCTCAATAGCGTTATACTGGCAATGGTAGGGTGGTAGTCGAAGGACCTGGTGGCCTTTTTCTTTTGCCATCTCGTCCAGAGCATAGGTAGGAGTTGGTGGCTTATGGCGTCGGACTAAGGCAATAAGCTCCGTCTTTAACATTTTTATATCTGCTGTAACTCCGTTTTCACTCAGCCACTTCACCAACTCGCTTTTGCGGTTGGATTGGTTTGGGGGTTTATTAACTTGCACCGAATGGTAGGGTGCGTTGTCCATTATTATGGTCATAGGCTCTTTTAAATTGTTTAATAGACCTATGAACCAATCTTTAAATTTTTCGTAATTCATCTCCTCATGATACTCCGTAGTTTTTTTTGACTTAAAAGCCAGCAAACAATCAGGGACGAATCCACTTGCTGTACCTGCGTGACAAATAATAAGGCGTTCGCCTTTGCCTTCCGGCACTTTGGTACACGATTGTGCCGTATCGTCGGTCCAACTTTTACCCACTGTGTGGTTGGCGTTTAGCCACGTTTCATCCAAAAAGACAACTTTGCTCCAATCACTTATGTTTTTGGCCTTCCTTAAAAATCTACATCTTGCTAGGGCAATGTCAGTCCTATCCATAATAATCTTTCTTTTGTTAACTTTTTTGTAAACAAAGCCAATATCTTTTATAACTTGCCGTAGCGAAGTAATACCTCCTTTGAACAAGTCAGCTTCTTTTAATGATTTTAGAAGCTTGAGCAATGTGGGTAGCTCCATTCTTCTATAATAATCATAAATATGATTTCTAATAGCAACCTTAGCAAAATCATCCAAATCTGTGATTGGCTTCACCTTGGTCCGCTTTTTGTTGGGTGTCGATAATTTATTTTCAAACATCCCATCTTGGCCAATTTTCTCACGTGTTATACGCGAAACAGTATTGCGGCCAATATCAAGAGCTTCGGCTACTCGTTCTACAATATGATTCAATGGTAACAACGGTCCATTATTTTGTTGTTCTCTTTCAAAGTAGTCTCGGAGGCGAACAACAAGCTCCCTGGCCTGACTACCCAAAACAGTTTTTTTTGTATGCTTAGGCATGGTAATAACAACAAACTCAACAAACTTATAACAAATAACAATTTAACAAAAATGAAAACAAACAATGAAATCGTAATACGTGTCACATTAAGTCACAATATAACGCGCTTGCACTCGTACTCGCACTCACAGCATCGCACGGGTAAACAACATGGCCGCCGCGCCGATGCACCATAGAGCAAAAATGTTGTCACGAAAAAAAAAACATAAACCCGATTTTGATTATTTTATATAAGTACAAAGATAATTATGTAGCCATAAAACATTTATATTGACAAGTTTATACACGTAGCACACACGTAGTTACACTGCACAACTGAATAATACACTAATTTTCATAACAATATTAAAGAGAACTAGATTCACGCTGCGAGTATCGTTAGCGATAAAAATGAATTGCATAACCTCACATCCCTACGTGGTACTGACAAATGTCAACGTCATACGGGCAACTGTCACCCGCACCATGCTACAGCGCAAATAGTGTAGTTAGTTAGTTAGGTGATACTCGTGTAAGTAGTAGTCTAAAACGTGTATATCCAAAACATACATTAGCTTAAAGCCGTGTCTCTTGGGCGTTTTTCGATTACACAAAATTACACAAAAACGTCGAAACAAAGAGGCGTGGCCATACACATTTGTGTATGCAAACACGATGTTTTTGTTTTCCGAACTTCATAGAAAATCTTCCCCGCGCGGGTGGAGAGGGGAAGGGTTTGTTTTATTTTGAACAGCCGCGCGCACATCAGCTGCAGCGCACCGATCACCTAGTCGGGAACCAGCAATGCACAACACAGCAATGCACGGCACGAGAACGCACGACATTGGAATGAACGTGTTTTGAATTCCAATGACGTACATTGTCATGTCGCGCATTCTCGGCCCGGACCAAGAGTGTCCGGCTTGATAATGTACAGCACGGGAATTGGAATCAAAACAAACAGTGACGTCACAATAAAAAAGTAAAAAGTCATGTGAAACTAGGGATGAGATTTTGATTGATTAAGGATTGATTTTGATTGATTTTGTTTCATTTGACGTGTGGTTGACGTTCAATCAATTATTATTGAAGTAAATCTGTGAACTATTCGTTAAGAGGAAATACGGGCGGAACGACTTTTGAAAATTAGGTATTTGAAGAAACTATCGCTGTCGCTCTGCGAGCCCCCGCCCTCTAATGCGTGCGATAAGGACAACTGCAGATCCGACTGAATAGCCTAAGTAAAAAGTCACATTTTCGAGGTTTGGCTCTCGCCTATTTTCTTCACCAATATTGAACCAATTTAAAAGATATTTCATAAACTGGATAAGAAGGATATGTACTGTGCCGCTACATTATGGTTAACATCCCGACTCAGAGTACCCCGACTCGGATAGGTTAGGTTAGAAGGCTAAGGCGGGAGCGAAGCGTAGCGGAGCTCCCGCCTTAGCCTTCGTGGTTATTTTTTTTTAAACCACCCAGAAGTAGGAGCCCCGCGAAGCGGGGCTCCGTCGACCTATCTTACACTCTGAGTGCTTACCAAAATTTTATTAAACATGAGCAGCTGATTGCAGCTTATATAATTAATATGCTGTACAAAACTCTTTTTATAAAGACTTCTCTGCTTAAAAACTTATCAATCGCGCAATCAATCGTCTTTCGGAACAGCACTATCTAGCTCAATTACCTAGTATCCAAGTCCCAAAATTTCGAGTCACCTGATTGGCCAACCAATCGGCCAATCACGCGATGTCGCCAATTCATGTGTTGTACACTCTCGGGTCGGACCATCAAGGTACACCCCAGGAATTGGAGACATCGCGATGTCGCCAATTCTTGTGTTGTACATTCCTGTGTTGTACAATCCAGTGTCGTGCATTGCTGGTACGTGCATTACAGTGACGTGCATTATAGGGACTCACCTAGTCACATTACGTCTGCAGATCGGACCATAGAAGAAAAACCAATACGTGAAAATCGATTTCAGAAACACGAAAGAAATTGCCCAATCCAAACCGGTCATCAATCTGTACTCATAACTCTTGGTAAATGTCAAAATTTCGAAGTCGTAAATACGGTCTAACTTAAAATCTGTCTTCTCCTTAATATTGAGTCTATATATAATTGCTAAAACTGATAACAGGTCTTCCTCGTCGCAACTCATTACGACATGTACACAAAATGTGTTTAATTAATCCATAAGTACTAATATTATAAATTCGAAAGTAAATCTGTCTGTCTGTATGTTACCTTTTCATGCTTAAACTGATGAATCGATTTAGATGAAATTTGGTATAGAGATATTTTGAGTCCCGGGGAAGGACATATGATAGTTTTTATCCCGATATTCCCACGGGATCGACACTTATACGCGTGAAACCGCAGGGCGCTGCTAGTCTAAAATATTTCAATGCGCAGGAGATAGCTTGTGTATGAAAACAAATGTCTATGTGTAACCGTAGGTTGTGTAAGGTTTCGAAAAAACACGCGCAGGTGATACGGCTTAAAGTATACATTAAACAAAGACACTTTTCTTGTTGGATGTGTGACTGCATATATCTTTTAAGCTAGGTACACAATGGATCTTTATGCGGTTACAACCATCATTTAGATCATTTATTTTGGAAGGTTTATGTGCAAAAAACATGTACATTTATAACATAGACAAAATTCAATGCTTTCAATATCTGTATTGCACCCGTGCGACATAGGAACGGGTCGCTAGGTAATTTATAATTTTGAAATCATGGTAATACAATATGGGCAAATATTTCCATGCTTGGAATAGATCCATGTTAGATCTTATCATAGATCTTATGTATTTCCGAAGATAGCCGATAATTGCCGAAGTGCACAGTTCTCTTGGGATATCTGTAGTATGTCAGTACCCAATTACTATATGAAACATATTGAAAGCAGTGCTTACCATGGTCCCTATCGAAATGCACGGCAGTCGGCAGCGGCGTGACGTTGGTGAGGCGCAGGCGGTAGCACGTGCGGCGGCCGAGCGTGAGCGCCTGCCGCGGCCGCAGCGTGGCCGCACCGCGCCGGCTGTCCAGCGCGCCCTCGTCCACCTTGCACCCCGAGCCTGCAGACGTAGGCATCTTTATTATAAATAAAGTTGCTTCCAAATATAAAAATAATTTATTTACATTAGGCTGAAAATCAGCATTGAACTTCAAAATGACATAGGTAAGGCAGTCCCCATAACTCACGCCCTTCACCGGTTCCTAGTGCTAGTAGCTTTACCTGGGAAAAAGAAGTGGCGGTTTTTCTTCATGTCAACTAAGTTCCAATAAAAATCGTATAATTAGTCACTATTTAAAAAAAAGTAATTGTAGAGTTTCTTGCCGGCTCTTCTCCATTGGGAACGACCAATTAGAACCGAGCATCATGTAGGTTTAAGAGGCTTACATGATCTAAAGCGCGGCCACTGACGGACTGCATAGAAAAGAAAGAGAAGCGCGATGACACAACGCTGGTAATTTATTGCAAAATATGAAGCTATAGAGGTATGAGGAACAGGGTGTAAAGTTCACTCATACTCTATAGAAAAGGGAGGATCCTCCGACCAGACGGGTGTTGTGTCTGGCGGGCAACTGCCCGTTGATTCATGTCGGGTCGTTGTATCTATGCTAGATGCGCGGTAAACTCTGCTTGCGCGATGCAGGGTTTTGCATGACGTTAGTATGACGCGTTGTTTGCATGTGGCGTCGTAGATACCACTACAAAGCAATTATTTAATTACAAAAAATCTATAGACGAAAAAATTAAAACACTAGTATTTTAGTATGTTACTTGTAGAATAATCTCACAAATGTATGTATATTAGTATGGTTTTTATTGTAAAAAAAAGTTTTTAAAGGTATCTTCATGATTTTTTTCTATCGTATCAAATTAGTTGTTGTATTAGGTATGTTTTCAACACACTATCTACCTAGCATATATAATCCTAAAGAATATCATATATTTTTCTGATTTTGTTTACTGTAGTCGATCGTCGATCATATACTTTTATTGTTTCTAAAATTTGCGTTTTTTGTATTTAGGTCTTAAGCCCCTTAAGGGGGTGGTAAGCCCCTTAAGTGGGTACGTGAAACAAACTATTTTAAATTGAATTTGAATTGACTGCGACTGCGCCGCGTTCGTGTTTAAATGGGTAGTATTTAAAGGAGTGACTGTAAATATAAGTTTTAAGTGACAAAAATAATTGATTTACGTTACAGTATTTGTTAAAGAATGATTCTGTTTGATGGGCAAGTGGACTGTATCTAATGGGAAAGGTAGAAGGGACTCACCGATGCTCGCTGAAGAGAGCCGGCTGGCTCCGAATACCTGATGATTTTATGCTGTGGGGCGCCCCAATTCTTGTTTCTTGTTGATTTGGATGAGTATAGGTTGATGGCACACACAATTTGTCTTGAATATCACTTGATTGCATTATTTCACGATAATTTTTACGGAGTCGTTAAGTTTTGTGGTGAGATATGGCGGGGAACTAGGGGAACTGTTTGATCCATGTCAAAAACGTTAGGTGGCGCTGTGTGCGCAGGAAATGGTAGGATTTGAAAGGGCGGGAATTCAAATTATGTTTTATGGTGCTTTAACAGTATTACTAAGCGAGCGACTGGCTGCGAGTGACGAAAAATCAACAGAACAGCAACTTACAAACATTAATATGAGTTACTTAAAATACAAAATGAGAAGCTTCATTATATTTGAGCGACCTAATATTTGTTTGAGTGTCAACGTTACGTCCTGCATTTTTTTCAATATTTGGCAAATGATTTATTTAAGTATACTGAGCGGCATTTTATCTTAAATATCATTTTATAATACATAATACATTTTATTATTTATTTATTTAATACTTCAAGCACATAAATGTACAGAGGCGGACTACGGCGGGCGGCGGTATTTTCGTTCTTGCATCCTATGTAGACGGAGCCCCGCTTCGTGAGGCCCCCTATTTCTGTGTAAAGGGTTTAAAGTAACCTAAGGAAACCTAACCCTGGGGTGCCCATTGCTTAAAGTGAACTTTGTAGTAATTCGTTATGTAAAATCTCAATTGGAAAAATCGTCCTTATCTTCATATTGAAGTTGCCCTCTCTGTATTTCTAGTCGCTCACTTAGTAATTTAATCGCACGGCTAGAATTTTAATAGTTCAAATAAATGGTGTCAATTCGAATGGTTTAACCGTAAAAATGGGTGTGCCACAAGGCTCGATATTGGGTCCTTTCCTCTTTTTAGTGTATGTTAATGATCTACTCCATTTATTAAAAAATCAACCACAAATGGTGTTATTTGCTGATGACACTTCCTTAATTTTTAAGGTAAATAGACGTGCTACAAATTTTGACGATGTAAATAACGCCCTACTGCAGGTCCAAAATTGGTTCACTGCTAATAATTTAGTATTAAATGGAAAAAAAAACTAAGTGCATAAGATTTTCTTTACCAAATGTCAAGAGTAGTGATTGTGAGATAATATTGAATCAAGAGAAACTAGAATTCGTCGATGAAACTGTTTTCCTGGGGATCACGCTCGACTCAAGGCTACAATGGGGTCCTCATTTAACATCTCTTGCAGGACGGCTAAGTTCAGCAGCTTATGCTGTCAGAAAAATCCGTCAATTTACTGATGTAGATACCGCGAGACTAGTCTACTTTAGTTACTTTCATAGTATCATGTCTTACGGTATTTTACTTTGGGGACGGGCTGCAGACATCGATTCTATTTTTATTCTGCAGAAAAGAGCTATCAGAGCCATTTATATTCTCCGCAGGCGCGATTCTCTAAGGGAACTGTTTAAGGAAATTAACATCATGACGGTGCCTTGTCAATATATCTACGAAAATATCATGTATGTAAGAAAAAACTTACATCTTTTTAGTAAAAGAGGTGAAAGACATAATTATAGTACTAGAAATAGGGACCTATTAGTTCAACCAGGTTTCAGACTGGCTAAAGTAGACTCATCTTTTATGGGGTACTGTTTAAAATGTTATAATAAAATACCTCCCCACATTCTTGAAATGAATGAGACAAAATTCAAGTCTTGTATAAAACGCACACTATGCAGTCAGGCATATTATAAGTTAGGGGATTACATCGCTGATAAAAATGCCTGGCTCAAGGCTGGTCCTGCTCCACAACCACAACTAATTGATTAACACTTGAAGATTCTGTTGGAGCTGCTGAAGATTGTAAGACTATCTTTGCATTGTATAAACTCAATTTCCTTGTATTGTATAATTGCATAGCACAGATGTGAGTTCTATGTATATACTATACACTATGTACCATTTATCGGGTAATGTGTCTTTCATTGACTTGAATGTGCCCTGGCGGCTGATAGTATGTCATGCTCACACAAATGTCTCGCTGACGGTGGCGTGTGTGTTGGATCATTTAGCTCCCTTCAAAATGGTTGAGCTGAATGGTGCCGATCTATGCGTCATGTTCGTGAACGGGCGCCGTCAGTTGGGGCTGGTCATCACTTAGCTGCCTCGGCTTATTTTTAATTATTTTAATATTGAATTGTTGTTTTCTTACCATTAGCTGTACTCTGGACACTTTTAACGCGTACGTCTTTTTTACATCGTTCTCACATATAATTATAAATTCACATTATTGATGTAACTAATATTTTTGTAAAACTATAATTTAAAAGAGTGTCCATGGAGTTTCTTGCCCGTTCTTCTCCATAGGTACCTACGCTTTGGAATGGGCAACTAGCTTCATATTTTCTGACTGACCGACTTTTTGACATTTCAAAAGTGCCTGTAAATGGTTTAATTGAAATAAATGTTTTGAGTTTGAGTTTGAGTTTGAATATCTGAAATGGATTAATCACAACCAACTTCTTGTAAGCTCATTCTGAATTTTATTATCAATCAATATACGTCGTTAGTTTAGTAAATTTTTTGTTTACTCAAATTCATATCACTCAAGTTATTAAAACAGTATCTCATCATCAGTCGCTAAGTTCTTTTTTATACGATCATTTTCTATTTCTCCAATTTAAATCAGCGCGAACTTATTATAATGATGCAGTTCAAGCTAAAACTGGGTCCTTCTTCCTCAACGCGTTGATTATTAAAATTTGGATTATAAAATTCTTCGCCTCCATTAAAAGTCATTCAATGAGGCATGTTCACAAGTTTTCTTTGAATGTTGTTGATTGCATTTAAAATACTTTATTCAAGAAAAGCACTGGATACAAACTTGTACAAACTTCTGTCGTTACAAACTTGAACAACACGTCTTAATTTTTAAGTGAATAAATTGGGAAGTAATCTCAAGATTCCTATTCTTAGTGGATCAATATATTAGTCAATTGTTATTTGTTCCTGTAGACAATATCGTTCGCTAAACTTTCCTTAGAGCATTTCTTGATCAAAACCAGATTCATTTATCAAAATGTTATTTCAATTCTGTACCATAATAGAATTGAAATGGTTGGTGAGAGACTCAGTGCTCGCTCGGTTGACTTCAATATTCTATAAATAAATTGTAACTGTTACGAGTGATTTACTTACTGGTAGTTTGTTCGTAGTATTTGTAACTAAGTATTTAAATAGAGTAGATTCTGTAATAATTAAGATACAATTTTAAGTAATATTGGTGCAATCTGCTCTTTGTCTAGTGAATGCTTTTTTAACCGGAATCATCCCTAAGACTCGATTTACATTTACATTAGTTAATTAAGTAATGAGTTGAGATTAGTTCAAGACTTCAAGTAGCAATTTACTTGTATCGAAACGTCAGTACAAAACAGTACAATTTTCGTGGTGAAGTACCTGTGTCACGTATAGTATAGAGTACCTGTGTGTCAAGGGACTTTTAACCTGTATTGTGTACTTATTTTACTTTTTCTTATTTTACTATCTCTTTTTATGCTGCACCGGGTGACGTCATCATCTTAATACCGGCTGTCGCTGAATACCAGCGCTGTGGCTCTGTTTTGCTTAGTGTCATCAGCATTATGCTGAGCAATGGCCGTTTTGCGAGGATGTGGCACATATTTTTCCTAAACTTGTTTTTTCTTTATGCCTCGCGTTTGGTGCAAATAGTTGCACCACTAAAGTAATGCAAAAATGTAAATCAGTCTTAATTACTGAACAGTATGAAGAGTGACCTACATTCGTTGGTGTCGTGCAGACAGGGCAGCAGGCGCAGGTAGAGGCGCGGCGCGAGCACGCGGTAGGCTACCAGCGCCGCGCGCGCCTCCGTGCCGGGCGCGCCGGGCACCTGCGCCACGTCCGCGCCCGTGCGCCGCACGCGCACCAGTGTCGCCACGCACCCGTCACACTGCACCACAAACACTCCAAGATAGACAGCGAAATTTATGTTTGTCATCTATAAACAATATGTCTTCAAATAATAATAACAATATGTACTATGTATAAAAAGGGCGAGGAAGGAATCCAGAAATTCGTCCGCATCGCTGTAAATAGGAAAAGTGCCCTTAAGGCTGGCAGCATTAATTCCCACGTTGAATGGCAGTGCTGCGACTAACCGCTTGGCCGTGTCCCGAGAAACGAGGTGAGCACTCGGACCCCATATGTGTGTTTCAGTCAAGACATATTCCTTTTTGTACTAAACTTGACTTACATCAGCCGTGGTCTTGGTTGCTATAGAAGCTATAACGAGAGCGTCGGTCACACTAAATTGCAATCGAGCTCTGAATAAAGCTCGAGGCACTTTTCGCGACACTTCTACCTTCTTCAAAGACAACGGAAATACAACCAACTTTCTTTAAGGTGACAAGATGGTTTTCAAACTCTTCACGGTTCAAAGTCAAGTGACTTTTCTTTTGGTGCTTAAAAAATAAAAATCCGCTTGTGGACACAGACGAGTGTATCAAACACCTGTTGTGGACTATAATTCTATATCTGTCTACATACCAATAATAAAGCTGAAGAGTTTGTTTTCCTTTTGTTTGTTTGAACACGCTAATCTCTGGAATTACCAGTCGGATTTGAAACAGTATTTTTGCATTAGATAGACCAATTCTTGAGGAAGGCTATTTAACATTATCCTAGGATCCTTAGGAGCCCAGCAAAAGGAAAAAAAGGAAGAAAAATACACTAAGCGAAAACGAAGTAATAGCACGCACAGGCGATGCGATGCGACGGGTCGGTTGGGGAGACAGGCGATGCGATGCGACGGGTCGGTCGGGGAGAAAGGCTATGCGATGCGACGGGTCGGTCGTGGAGACAGGCGATGCGATGCGACGGGTCGGTCGGGGAGACAAGCAATGTCACGCGGACGAAGACGCGGGCTAGTAATAATAATAATAATAAGTTTGAGTCCACTTTGGTTCTGCTTAGCGTTGAATCCTCTTAGCACGCTGCTGGAAGATTCAGGTCTAGGCTATCGGTTGAAGAGAGGTGGTCAGGTTATATCTCACCTCCTTTACATGGATGACCTGAAACTCTTTGCCCCCAACGATTTGCAACTGTTGGAGCTATTGAAGGTCACTGAAACTTTCAGTAGCGCCATCAGGATGAAATTCGGTGTGGACAAATGTGCGATCATGCATGTAAAGCGAGGGGGGATTGTGGAATCTGTGGGAACCCATCTCACAGATTCCATAAATATTAGATCCCTCTCAGCAACCGAAACCTATAAGTATTTGGGTATGTCGGAAGCACTGGGCATCAACGTTACTGACATGAAACAATCGCTAAAGGAGCGTTCCTTTGGCCGCCTGAGAAAAGTACTTAATAGTCTTTTATCAGGCGGAAATAAAGTGCGTGCCTTCAACGGTTGGGTCATGCCGGTTTTGATGTACTCTTTCGACATACTCCAATGGACTCAAACAGAGCTAGACGCCCTGGATAGGCAGGTCCGTACATTTTTGACGGCATATCGAATGCATCACCCACGTTCTTCGGTTATGAGACTGTATATCCCACAGAAGTGTGGAGGTTGAGCCTTTTTAAATGCTAAGACTCTTCACAATCGTGAGATATGCAGTCTCAGGGAATATTTCCTAGAAGCCGACGTGGGGATGCATCGAGATGTTATAGCAGTGGACAAGGGCCTTACCGCGCTCTCCTTGACTAAAGAGAACTGGCGCAAACCTGTAGTGCTTGACACTAACGACCGCATGGAGGTATGGCAGAGTAAGGAGCTTAACGGACGCTTTTTCCGGACCCTACACGGTCCCGATGTAGACTTCCTAGTGTCCGTAGCCTGGCTACGTTCCGGGGAACTCATCGGAGAAACCGAAGGGTTTGTCTGTGCAATTATGGACGAAGTTATGATGACGAATAACTACCCGAGATTTATTGTGAAGGACGGTACGGTTGACATTTATGTCGGGCATGCCACCGTCCGGGCGAATCAATCCGTCACATTATCTCCGGGTGTTCTCGTCTTGCTAACGGAGAATATTTGCATAGACACAACCTTGTACCCAGGATTATCCATCAGCAACTTGCACTGCAATACAACGTTGTGGAATTGGAGGTGCCGTACTACAGGTATGCGCCCGACCCAGTTCTCGAAAATGGCCATATCACACTGTACTTGGGATCAATCCATCATCACTGACAGGACTATTATAGCTAATAAGCCTGATATAGTAGTGGTGGATCGATCAGAGCGGCGCGCAATGATTGTTGACATAACCGTCCCGCATGACGAGAACCTCGTGAAAGCCGAGAAAGTTAAACAAATCAAGTATCTTGACTTGGCTCGCGAGGTTGTCGACATGTGGGATGTGGACTCAGCGATCATTGTGCCGATAGTCGTGACAGCCAATGGTTTAACAGCCAAGAGCTTCGACCAACACCTAAGGAGGCTCTCGTTGAGCAGCTGGATCAAGGGCTTGATTCAGAAAGCGGTACTTTTGGACACGGCCCGCATTGTTAGGAGGTTCCTCTCTCTGGAGCCCTGACCGCCGGTAGCTTGGACCCTGTTCCCGATACCGGTGGGCTACTATTTTTTATATTTTTAAATGTTTTTATATTTCTTTTTATATTAATATTTAAAAATATAATTTATATGTATTTAGTCGAATAAAGAAATAATAATTATAGGTATTTTTACACATTACGGAAACGTATGCTGAAAAAGTTTTCTAGAGTAAACTCTTCATTTTTACTGAAATAATCGGAGCGCCCGCGCCGGTGTGTGCTTATTTCAACAACGCGCTCCACTAAGTGTTGCCCAAATGCAAGACCAAGACAAGACCTTAGCCAGTCTTGATCTTGGTCTTGCGTCAATACACCTGGTCTTGGTCTTGGTCTTGGTATTGCGCTCTCAGTCTTGGTCTTGCAGCAAGAGTCTCGCAAGTCTTGCGAGACTCTACTACTTAGACTAGACTACATTCAAATACCTATTAGTCTATTGCTAAGGGTGGCAGGGACATCGACGCGCAACCGCTTACCATGGATTCAGTACATGATTCTGGACCCTCCTGCGTTGAAATTTTTCGTCGGCTTTTTCTTAATTTTTTACGTTTTTTTCTGCAATTTTTTTTACTGTAAACTGTATTAAATCATTATTTCTATTTGACCCAATTAGATTTTTAATTAAAAATAGTAAATTCACTTATTTCACTTAAAACAGCAATGTAAATAAAACTCGAAAGGGCTACCTGATCAGCTGTATTGCTCATTTGCGAGGTCAATACTGTCTTCGCGCTCACGCTATTCGCTTTCAAATGGCGCGACAAAGGGACCGCAGCGCCAAACGGTCTCCTCGTATTATTAACACACTTGAAAATAAACTTTAAAATTATTTCAATAAAGTGCATAAATGCTTGAACCTGACAAAAAATGCGGAAGATTGCGGGAATCCCCGCGCGGCTTCGAGTCGGCCATGAATCCCAATGAATCTAACAGACGCGTCACATGAGGCATTTTAATCATCTACATAATTGAATGACCCATTTACTACTTTTATTTTAGATTCGTCATGAGGGGATAATTATTTTTCTAAAGCTTCATCGATTTAAGGGGGAAGCGCTAAGGTAAATCAACCATGAACCTTAATGCTTTAGCGATAAAGTTGAAAATCTGTTAAAGAAATATGGCAGATTGTAGTAGCTTGATGTGCTAGCGTCTGTACCATAACACCGGCTGGCTTAAAAACTGCTACTAGTACTAGACCTACTCGACTCGCTGTTAGTTTTAAATTTCCTGAATAGAAGAATAATATAAACTTTGAAACATAAATACCTAGGTACATAATTTTTACCAACCTACTAAAGTTAGATCTGCACATTAGACTTATACAAGTATAATATAATTAATACTCTAAGTAGATATACCTACAAGTTATGAAATGAACTTTGCTAGAAAGTTATGCTAGGTACATTTTTATCACATATGGGAACAAATTTGTAAGTAACACGCTACCTACCTACTTAAGAGTCCGTCCATAAAATGCCCTCGCTAGAGTTTAGGTAAATTCATTGCAATACTATATTTGTGTGCAACGTTTACGCACACACGCCTAAAAATCGAGCGTAGCGATCGTTTAAACAGTTTTGATCCTATAGATGATATTTTTTTATTCATATAGGTACGGTTGAGAAATATAAGTCTGGAATGTTTGTCTAACATAGTATTCGTTTAGTATGATTGCCAAAATCAACATAGAAATGGTACAATTTGGTGTTAGATCCATTTAAGTACATTAAGACATTCAATAACATTGAGGTAAGCGTTTTACATAAATATCTACGAGTAGTATGCATATTTAGGTAATTCAATGTTTTCCTTCATCGATGTCAATGATGACTAAGATAAACTTATTTCAAACAAATTGAAAAAGTCTTCTTGGGACTGGGCCCGTACCTATTTGAAAAAAATAAAATAGGAAGATTGGAATTGGATTGGGATAAAAATATAGTTTTGGAAAATGCAAAACAACTAAATTTGAATATTAAGCCTATACCTGTGAAATTGCTGTTTTATTTTACTGGCCGCGAACCAAGGAATTGGGAAGTCCAAGTCAAACTGTAACTACTAACATTTACAGTTCGAAGTGGCAGTTTAATTAAACGACAATTTCATAGGTATCGAGTATTCGTGGTGTTTTTATAATATATTACAATGGAGGTTATTGTACTTATCATTATGAACAACTTTTACTATGAGACCACACCTAAAATCGCAAAAACAAAAAACAGCTGTTCCCTACATTTTGACGAGTTATACGAACATAAATATAAGACAAAGGTGATGCCATGCCTAGATCAAGCTGATATGAGTTTTAACAACTCATGTCAACTTTACCATAGAACATAACACTAGTAATTACTGTATTTTCAGAACTTCCATTGTCATCGATTTCCTAAAATTACCAGCATTTAAAAATAAGAATGTAGGTACTCGTAAATACTTCTTTATGCAATTCTAGCGTTGATCGAAAGTAAAAGCTTACATATTCTTGAGACGAAGTCGTAGCGATTTGATTCGAATTACGTTCTATTAGAATTTGTCTGATACGTGCCAGTCCCACGTTTTGTCGTTTTTTTTTTGCGGTGCACTGGTAATGCGATTCTTTCTATCGACCCATGATCTACAACAAATTTGTATATATTAATATACAAATTTGTTGTAGATCATGGGATAATACCAGTAACTTATGGGCAGTGTAGGGCTTAATCACTAAAATTCTCCATCGATTGATTAGTCAAACTAAAGGTTTTGAACCATTAAAAAAACCGGCCAAGAGCATGTCGGGCCACGCTCAGTGTAGGGTTCCGTAGTTTCCCGTCCGTCACAATAAGTGTTCCCACTTATGAGTTTAAAAGTGGGTATCCATTATGTTCGCGCTCCTGCAACTGCTCCCGGTAGTGGGTACGTGCGCGAACACGGAGCGTGCAACATTGCACGCTCCGCGGCAGGCGCTCCGACTCGTGACGGTTTTTAGCGCGAACACAAAGGGATAATAAAATATGTAAACGAAGTTAAAAAAATGCTTGCATATACGATTATACTACAAACTTAGTCCAGAAATTATTTTGTACAACTTTTTGTCTTTTTTGTACAAAAACTTTTGTTTCCATCAAGTTCAAAATAATTTTCCTATAAAGTTCTTATAAAGTTCTACTTTGCAGATTTTTTTCATATTTTCTAAACTTATGGTTCTAAAGTTAGAGGGGGGGACACATTGTTTTTTACTTTTGTAGCGATTATTTCCGAAATTAGTGACATTATCAAAAAATGATTTTAGTAAACCCCTATTCATTTTTGAATACCATTCCAACAATATATCACACGTTAGGGTTGAAATGAAAAAAAAAATCACTTCCCACTTTACATATAGGGGGGCTACCCTAATAAAACATTTTTTTCCAATTTTTATTTTACCACTTTGTCGGCGTGATTGATATACATATTGGTACCTTCAGCTTTCTAGTGCTAACGGTCACAGAGATTAAGCGAGGACGGACGGACGGACGGACAGACATGGCGAAACTATAAGGGTTCCTAGTTGACTACGGAACCCTAAAATATACGTGTATGGTCGGAGGGCCTCCGTCAGGAACGCGGTTCCTTTTCACGTATGATTTAAATAAAACAAAATTTTCACAGCCGCCATCTTGGATTTACGTTTTAACGTCACTATCGGTTTTAAAACCCTCAAAAACCATGAAAAAAACGACGACAACGACTAAATTTTTTTTTTCTGTAAACCATTAAAAATAATATGCAGCCATGGCATCTATCGGAACTCCGAGCAACGACAAGCTCAACACGTCATACTTATAGCCACATTATGGATACTGATAACATAAGCATGTCGGTGACACGAACGAATAAGATTTCCCTCTACCAAAACATTTGAAATTTTTTGCGGCTGCCATCTTGGATTTTCATTTTGGCTCTACTATCGGCGTTAGCATCTATGAAAATAACAC
Organism: Luperina nickerlii; assembly: GCA_963855955.1. Classification (NCBI taxonomy): domain Eukaryota; kingdom Metazoa; phylum Arthropoda; class Insecta; order Lepidoptera; family Noctuidae; genus Luperina; species Luperina nickerlii. The sequence continues at coordinate 22,831,913 of OY979676.1, read as the reverse complement.
CCATGATCAAAAATTTGAAAATGTTCGCAGCCGCCATCTTGGATTTTCATTTTGACCCCACTATCGGCTTTAACACCATCGAAAACCATGCAAACGATACCCATGATGAAAACTTGAACATTTTCGCAGTCGCCATCTTGGATTTACATTTTGACTTCAGTAACTTTAAAGAACTTTGTTCCAAAAAAATACTTCTCTTACTGCTACAACAGCATGTCTGTGCGGGCATGTCGGTGACATGAACTCATAAGTTTTTACCCTTAACGCGCATAAAGAAGTTTTCACTTAAAAAAAATCGATGAAATATACAGTCTATATATAACTAGCGGACGCTGTAGGCAGACGTTGGCCCGCGACAATAGCTAAGAACATCTGCTCCTAGGACAACCCACTGACCAACCATCCAAGTGACACAATAAGAATTTAAAAAAAAATACATCTAAATCAGTCAAGCCATTTAGGATGAGAAGAATTACGAACACAAGCACACCGCTATTTTATATAATATAAAAATCAGGCATGCACAATTTTAATGTTGTTCAAAAACAAGCAAAGTACTGAAAATAAAATAAATACTAAACGGATCAAAAAGTGGTAGTCGGTGTACCATTTCTGGAATATGTTTACGGAGAACACGTGCGCGCCTGCGATACAAAGTGATACGTCCTCACGCTGGGAAGGCCCGGTTGCTACTGACGGGATCGATTTTGCGCGGTCGATAATATAGTTAACTTTGCCATTTATTTACGAAGTTAAGTTATTGTTTATTTATAAAATAAAATTTTGATTCTATTAAATGGTTATCTTAACTTTAATATGTAATTTTTAAATTTTCTGAAAAGTGTTTCAAAGTATTAGAAAAAAATACTTATTTGTCAGGAAGTTTTTAGAATATTACGTTATTTCAACATTTTTTTTCTGCTATATTTTGTATGAAAATTGAGAAAAGTAATTCCACCACATGCAAGTACACCATATAATGATGTTAAAGATAATTTTTAATTTTCAAAATCATAAGTAGTTTCTTATAACCAAACGATCAAACGTCAGTCTCGCGTCATTTTTCGGAAAACTTGTTGCGAAGATTAGTGATTTTCAACGAATACTTAGTTTATTTGAAAAATCCCTTTCCGCCACATGCAAGACAAAGAACTCGACTTGTCAAAGCACAAATAATTTTGTTTAAATTCTATTGCCCTTTCTCGCAACGAATGAACAAAATTGATCAAAATTAGTCGATTTTGTGCCAGGCCCCTTAATAAATAGTCGAAACATATAATAATCAATACAATACCTGTTAGTGTTATGACGATACGGTTTTGATACTGGGGGACGTCTATCAAAATCGGAATTGAAACCAAATACCTTCTATAACGCCCAAATCTCAGTTTGACTTAACTGCGAGACGCAAGAGTCATGCAGGCTTAGTCTTGTTCTTGCTCAAGTCTTGCAGGGGTCAGTCTTGGTCTTGGTCTTGCTACAATAAGTCGGTCTTGGTCTTGGTCTTGGTCTTGCAAAAATGCAAGAACAAGACCAAGACTGCAAGACCAAGACCGATTTTGGGCAACACTAGCTCCACTCCGCTCTAATTGCGAACCATTTCTCCAGAGGGACGTAAACTTGTGCAAGTAAGGTGGTCCCGCCACTTGTTTGCAAGCGCGGACCGTTATAAATCTTCTTATAAACGTGAATTTTTAGACTTTTAAGTAAAGTGTGCTCAGCACCTGATTTTCCCGGTGACTGGATATCTGGCGTTTTAGCATTATCCAAATGAGAATTTAAGTCACGCCCACAAGCTTCGAAGCTCTGAACTCGGGTGTATCTGAGTATTTTTTAACCGACTTCAAAAAAGGAGGAGGTTCTCAATTCGGTTGTATTTTTTTTATGTTTTTTACCTCAGTACGCCGTCATTTATAAACCGATTTGGACAATTATTTTTTCATTGAAAGGATATACATATTTCCAGATGGTTCTATTTTTTATCAAAATCCAGTTCTGATGATAGGGTCCATAAGGAATTGAAACTCCTCAAATATTATAGGCACACCTATAGCGATTTGAGTATTTTTTACAGTAACTCGTGCATTTGCTCTCGGTAACCACCATTTGGTGAAGTGGAGATGGCCACCCGGAACTACTCAGTAATAAGTGTTTCACGGGTTGCGATTCGATTACTTTAATATGGTTGCTAAGCAATTTATACTCGTCACAATGCGAATGGTGAAATGGAGCTGATGGTGGAATACTATGAGAACTCCTCAAGAATTAACGTCCCTGCATCGGGAAAAACAATATTTTGTAAAAAGCGATGGGCAAGTTGACATTAGGCTATTGTAACTTAGATACATCATAAACAGACCCACTAAATAATTTTACAAACCCCATAATTTTACAAACCATATTTGTACGCCGGAAACTGCAGAATATTATGATCGTAACACATAATGCAGGCTCAATGCACATAACAACTTTGTACAATATTCTGACAAATAAATGCATTGTATTATATTGTATAAAAAGCAAGAAATAAAAACATTCTAACAAAAAAAATCGACTTCCAAAAAAGAACACTACAAAGTGAAAAAAACTTCAATTTCAGAAGTCGGTGGTTTTTTTTGGAAGTCGGCTTTTTTTTGTTAATTTCCCGAAAAGGTAATATCAGGATTTAGCTCAAAACATGTTTCCCCTTCGCTCTTGAATGATTAATGTACCAAAACCATTAAGGCTTTTGTCGGTATTAAATAGGTATGAGATTTTTCTCACTGTAGTAACTCCAAATCAAGGAATGGAAGTAATTTGTTTTGTAGGTAATTTTTACCCGGTGGAGAGGAACATTTAAGAGTCGTCGTAAAAAACGGTCCCGCTGTTTCTATTGGTTCTGACTTATATTAGAATTTTATTGCGATTACGCCCGAATTGCTTCCAAGTAAATTACTTTGGATTCAATTTCCTTCTTGACATTTGAACTAACGTAAACAAAACACAATTCACCCGCTTTTTCTTGACCTCAGAGAACAACCATTTGGAACAACAGTTCAGTAAGTATCTGTAATAGGAACTCTGTAGTGAAAGTAACTATATTAGCGTTAATGGATTTATGAGAATAATTACCAGGTTTAGCTAAAAATCAAGTTTTCAGGAGTCACAAACCTCAGGCGCGTTGACGTTGTAGCAGATATCGGCGCGCGCGCGGTGGGGCAGCGCGCCGCGCGCGGGCCGCAGCAGGCCGCACGAGCACGCGCGCTCGTGGCACGTGGCGCACGGCATGCGGCCCACGCACGCCGGCGACGGCTGGTTCTCGCCCCACCAACGGAACGGCTCCGCCCACCAGCAGATCTGCCACAGTTAACACTCCTTCAATATTATACAGGCTGACGCAAATAATTTGAATTGGCTGCCATTTTGTTAGAAATGTGTTTAGCGGTTCGGTTAGTGTTTTTTTGGAAGTCGGTTTTCTTTTGTTAAAAAGTTTTTTCATGAAAGATTATTTCAAAGTGTAAAATTCATGACATTAATAAAATTGTTAAAAATGATATCGCTCAAATGGCCACCTCTCGAGTTCATGCACAATATTGTGCTCGTTTTACGTTTTGCATCGTTTTACGGTATTTTGAATTGTTGCTCGCAATAGCGAGCAACAATTCAAAATGCCGTATTCATCTGGTTCCAAATTGGCCACTTCTTGCTAGATCTGTAGTGGACCCAGTAGCACGAGGCGCTCGGCCAAACGCTTAATTGTTTGAGCACACGGAACACGACGACGAGGAAAACGACGACGGAATTCACGTTGCGTTAAAACAGATTGAAAATTTGTCAAATAAGCAGTAACAAAAATTCCCCGTTCTTGAACTGTGTATCGCTCCATGGTTTGTTGACAACTGTAATTCTCTATATGTCTACAAGATAAATGTCAAAGCGCAATAACATTTGGCGCCATCTGCAAAAATTAAGTCACATTAACATCATGACATTACTTTTGCGCCACCCGTTATAAGCTTTTCGAGACTCGCCAACTCTCAATAACCCACGAACAATAGGTATTTACATAAAATAGTTCCATCAGATGTGAACGCATCTTAGACGTCATATCCACGGGCGACAGATACGCTGTGTCATCAGATTATCGCCGCGATGATATCGCCGCGTAGAGACTGATTCTTAACAAGTCTGTTTTTGTCCTCGCAAGTGTGTTGAAAAACGTCTTATGAAACGCGTGTGCATTGATCATTATACGCTCGGTTCCTTATCGCGCTCGCCGTGTATCACAATACACTATTAACACTTGCTTATCGTACAAATTTAAAACGAGTTCACGAACAAATTCGATTCCCACTGATTAAAAATTTTATTTTAAAATCAACCCGAAAATTTTATGTAAAAGACCCAAACATTATAATCCGTTAATTTCATCCATAGGCAAAAATATATCTAATAACTTATTGTATTTAAGGTGATTGGATACTGACACTTTTTCATACATTCTATCGGGGTACAAATCTCGATACTTAAACGATTTTTGCAGAATAAAAGCACGTACATTACATGATTATGATCTATTATTGACGCATATCGTAAAAAACTTATAAAAAAACACTATTTGTAGGATATTTAGGCCTGACAAAATACGATAAATCTTTGTATGTGTGCGCGGGCGGAGGCACGCCCTCTACAGGATATTTCAAGAACCATCAAGAAACAGAACAACATCTTTGCTAAAGTTATCAGTTATCATCTAACGATCAAGATCTACTGTAATCTTGATCGTTAGATGGCGTTGTTTGTCAACGGATGGCCAATTTTATAACATGCGTGATATTGTTGACAAGTTTCGAATCGTAGGTTTGCTGTGTGTGTGTGTGTGGGTGTGTGAGTTATATTTTATCAATATAATCATGAAGTGAGAAAAAATGCATTACTTAGTGATAGGATTATCTGCGATCTACCCTGGGTTCGATATTACTGTAATGAATGTCTAAGTTCAAGTAAGTACCTACATGCATTTAGTAAGTAGGTAGGTACTAACTTAGTCTTACACATGAACTCTTCGAGAAATTTTCTGATATAAAAATCATTCTGCATTATGTAGGTAAGTACCTATTGAGAGAGCCCTTTCTTTTAGTAGGAGTGGGCGATACAAATCGTATATCGATAATATCTATGTATCGGTACAATATCCAATACCTACCTATATATCGTACGGCACTGAATCTATATTATATCAGGTATCCGCGTACCTAGAACGAGACACTATACCGATATCGTATCACATGATCTATGATATTCGGTTCAAACTGATTCAGGTACAATGCGTGCCACGAAAGATGAGACTTGACCCCGCCTCCCCCGCTCTTTCCGCCGCCCCTATGACGTCCGGTCCCGTCCCGCACTCAGACCTCATACCGCTAAAGATACCTAAAATCGTGTAGGTACTGCGCATGTCAAACCACGTGGTGTGTCAAGTCTCATCTTTCGTGGCACCCATTGTACTGTGGTAGTAGTTACACGGTTTTAGGTAAGTACCGTATCCTTGATGCGCGCGGGCGGGAGTGATGTACCTAGCTAGAGATGAACGAGCGAGAAAGCGCGCTAAGCTAACGTCTAATACTAATTTTAAACATTATTTACAGGAGCATAGAGTTTAATACCGAATACATTATTTTGTAAACAGGTAACCATCAATAAACGTCAAAGGATTTTAAATCGTATGGCATTCTCAACAAAAATAGGTAGGTACTCGTAGTTTTAAAATCATTTTACGTTGACCTTGATTGCACTTTGCTGTTTTCGTAGGTACTTTTCGTGTTCTATTTTTAGTTACGCGTCGCGTTAGCTGCAGTTGGCCGAATTTCTCTGCTTGATTTCTTTACTTTATAAAGTAGACAAAAAAAAAACCGGCCAAGAGCGTGTCGGGCCACGCTCAGTGTAGGGTTCCGTAGTTTCCCGTCCGTCACAATAAGTGTTCCCACTTATGAGTTTAAAAGTGGGTACCTATCCATTATGTTCGCGCTCCAGCAGCACTCCGCGCTCCTGCAACTGCTCCCGGTAGTGGGTACGTACGCGAACACGGAGCGTGCAACATTGCACGCTCCGCGGCAGGCGCTCCGAAACGTGACGGTTTTTAGCGCGAACACAAAGGGATACGTTCAGGATAATAAAATATGTACCTAAACGAAGTTAAAAAAATGCTTGCATATACGTTTATACTACCTACAAACTTAGTCCAGAAATTATTTTGTACAACTTTTTGTCTTTTTTGTACAAAAACTGTTGTTTCCATCAAGTTCAAAATAATTTTCCTAGAAAGTCCTTATAGAGTTCTACTTTGCAGATTTTTTTCATAGTTTCTAAACTTATGGTTCAAAAGTTAGAGGGGGGGACACATTGTTTTTTACTTTTGGAGCGATTATTTCCGAAATTATCAAAAAATGATTTTAGTTCATTTTAGTAAACCCCTATTCATTTTTAAATACCTTTCCAACAATATATCACACGTTAGGGTTGAAATTAAAAAAAAAATCACTTCCCACTTTACATATAGGGGGGCTACCCTAATAAAACATTTTTTCCAATTTTTATTTTACTACTTTGTCGGCGTGATTGATATAGGTACATATTGGTACTAAATTTCAGCTTTCTAGTACTAACGGTCACAGAGATTAAGCGAGGACGGACGGACGGACAGACAGACATGGCGAAACTATAAGGGTTCCTAGTTGACTACGGAACCCTAAAAAGAAAGAAAGAAAGAAAGAATTATAAAAATATAAATCTAAAAAACCGAAACGGCTGTATTAGTTTCATTTCAGAGTGCCATATTATCAACAATACCAAACGATACATTCACTGATTTCGAGTACTTATACAGTTACAAAAAAAATACAATGATGTACCTACAGACGCCAGCACATCGAGCTACTACCATTTGTCAAATTTCTTTAATAGATTTTCAACTTTATCGCTAAAGCATAAGGTTCAAATTTAGTGTCCGACCGAAACAGGTTTTTCAGCCGAAACCGAAACCGAAACCGAACTTTCGGCCTTCCTCTTAGTTTCGGCCGAAACCGAAACCGAAACCGAAACTTAAATATATTTAAAATTTCTATCGTATACAGAAATCTGGTGTGTTTTTTACACATTTATTTGAATATAGGTACAATGTATATTATACATACAGACAGTTGAATTTACCTAATCATTTATGAGGTCGGTCCCATAATGAACTGCCCTGGTATAGTTCTACGCGACATGTCACTACATGTTGTGTTGCATTAAATAGTACGTTTATCGTGCACTTAATATAAGAAACACGCATCGACATGAAATGCTTAGCCTTAGTTTAGCAGGCATTAGCATAACGAGAGCCGCGTATTTTTTCAAAATGTCGAAAGCTGAGTATCGAAGTGTCATAAAGTTTTTGTTTAAAGAAGGTTTATACCCTGCCCAAATAAAAGAACGATTGGAAGACGTGTATAAGGAGTCTGCCCCTCCTATAGCACAGTGAAAAATTGGGTGAAAGAGTTTCGCCGCGCGGAGAGAAACCGTCGAAGACATTTGCCACGACGTTTGACCTGTGGAAGTGCTCACTCCCGAAACGATTGCTCTTATCGAAGAGGAGGTTCTGAGTGACCGCCGTTTGAAGATTAGATAAATTGCAGCTAGGCTTGGGCTCTCTTAAAGTACGTCATCGTGCGATCCATGAACATCTTCACATGAAAGGTAGCGAAACTTCTTTCAGCGGTACAGAGACAGGAAAGAGTGCGCTGCGCTTCGGAGTTTTTGGATCTTTGTGGCAAAAATTCAAAGACTGATCGAGCGGCTAATGACTGGTGATGAAACTATGATCTTGTATTATGACCCACAAAGCAAGCGCGAATCAATAGGATGGCGTTATAAGGGTGAAAAGCCCCCTAGAAAGGCAAAGGTGCAACAATCGGCTAAAAAACTGATGTGCACAATCTTTTGGGATTTTCAAGGCATTTTGATGGTGGATTTTAAAGAACGTAATACAGTCGTGAACGGCTAATATTATGCTTCTTTAATATATAAATTACGAGACAATTTAAGATAAAGGAAAAACGAAGAGGCAAGCTGTCTAAAGGTGTCCTGTTGCTCCATGACAACGCCCCTGTTCATAACATTGGTGTTTCGAAGGATGCAGTTCGTCAATGCGGGTTCACAGAAGTTGAACATCCACCTCACAGTCCAGACATGGCTCCGTCCGACTATTATTTATTTCCAAATTTAAAGCGAGACTTAAGAGGAAGAAAATTTTCAAGCGATGAAGAGTTGCAGGCGGCCGTCTTCGGTCATTTTGAGGCTAAAAATTGTGATTAATTTTATAAAGCTTTAGAGATATTGATTCACAGATGTCAGAAGTGTATTAGTAGTAGGTATTCATGGTGATTATATTGAAAAATAAAATTGGTTTCGTTTCATTTCCTTCATTAGTTCATAGTTAGGCCAATTCATTATGGGACCGCCCTCGTATGTGCAAAACACAACCTCAACTCCATGCGATTAACGATGGACGGCGGCGAACTGGGCCGGCGACGCGACGAGCGAGCACGAGCTAGCCGCGAAGTTCGCCGAACGATGGACGATAATTCATGAACACTCGAGTTTCGGCGCGGCCGAAAGTTTCGGCCATTTTCTGGCCGAAACCGAAACTAAGGCCGAAACTAGATTATTTGGCCGAAACTGGCCGAAACCGAAACCGAAACCGAACTTTCGGTCGGTCACTATTCAAAGTAGATTGGAAAAATTTGACAGTTTCGGGTAGGTTGATGTGCTGGCGTCTGTACATGAATCGAACAAAACCGAAACCTAAATATCACAGTACTACTATCGATTCCGAGTTCCACACTGATTCAGTCAATATTCAAGATGTTGCTTTGCATCCTCGTCATAATTCAGGAGGTTGTCATAAAAGACGTAAATAATCAATTTAAATTACGGTACCTGGCCAATAATATATAAACGCTCCTTTTTTTGTTGTTTACATTTGACACTAATTCAGAATGAAGCTATTCATAAAAGAGGAGAATCACCGTCGCCATTCCACGCGCGAGGTACCGCCCGCTTAGGTACTACGACACACATAAACGCGCTTGCGCACGTGCGCGCTTTATACCTAGAGTGACCGAATAAATGGCCATACTTTATCCTAGTTCGAATTCGAAAATCACCTTCATTATTGTCATAAATTACGCTAGATAATTAACTCATTTTTAAGTATCATAAGAATGCGGAAATCTTACTAATGAAAGTAGTAGTGCCCCAAAGAAAAGTTCATTGACCTACTGTAAGTAGTAACCTACGGTAGTTATCAATCAGCTGATTAACAAAATGTTAGTTTTGCTTTATTGCGTTTTATTGCAATCCTGCTGAAAGAACAATCCTAAAATTGGTATTCTTAGATCTTAGGGCTCTTTCAATTTAGAGGTTTCGTGTCGGACCGCTGCCGCACGTTTACCGTGCCCGGGCCTCTACAGTACGGTAGCAGTCCGATACCAAACGCCTAAATCGAAAGCGTATCCGACTGCCGCGGTGCGTTTGTATGCTAGTGTTAGTGTTAGTGTAGTGTTTGTTGTGTGTTATTATTGTTTGCGACGTTGCCGTCCTGTTGTCGAGCGTTCGCGGTACCGATGCCGCACTGTTGCCGCACCGCGCGCTTTGTATAAAAACAAACGACCGTGCGTGCGCAATACCGCTTCGGCACCGCAGCGGTCCGAGAGATTGAGATTGATAATGTTTTACGCAATTAGGGTGCTGGGTTAGGACAGGACATAATTATGTAGGATACTTTTTTAAACGGTTTTATTTAGCTTAACCTGTTTGTTATTTATTTGGTTCAAATTTAGTAGGTAGGTACTTGAAATTTTACCCCCTTCCTGTTGGCAAATTGATCTGATATTTGGTACACACTTTAGTTTTGATGACAATACATCAGTATCACTGTAAATCCAAGATGGCCGCCGCTACGAAATGGCGGATTACATAGTTTCTCACAACCCCCTCAATGTGGGTAGGTATCAAATGAAAGGGCTTGACTAGTAGAATATTGCCGTGCGTTTTTGTAACCCTCTCACCGTGAAAACTTAGGTGAAGTGAGCGTGGAGTGAGCTATCAATAGTGTCAATCCCTAACAATCAGGTGGAATGACAGCTTACATCACTTAGGTTTTCACGGTCAATGATGTATAAAACTATACTTAGATACGTTGTCCGCACTCTAAAATGGCAACATGAAATGAAGCCAATTGGCCACATTGCGCTCAGTCACGCACCAACCTGTCGCGCGACGCTATGTTTGTTTTTAATTTATGTCGTGTGTGAAAACCTGTGCAAAACATAAAGAAAATATGCCGTCGTGTGTTTTCAGAGGATGTAAAAATTATACCCCAAAAGTTAAAGACAAAAATGTGTCATTTCACGCGTAAGTTTACAAAACTAGATTATTTTATTTTATTTTGTACGACGCTGCGTCTAATGGCGGCCGGCGCATGAAGTTAGTAATCACATGACGTTAGGGGAGGTTGGGACACTAATACACAAGATTTTTGTGGTTGTTAGAATTTATAATATTGTTTGAATATAATATTATGCACTTTTTATGTTATGAATATACATTATTGTTTTCCGTTTCATTTTAGATTGCCTACAGATGGGCTGATAAAAGAAAAGTGGCTTAACATAATAAGGGTTCAAAGACGTGAAAACGATTGGCTACCTATACTGAAGTTTGCTCAATGCATTTCTCAGCTGACAATATTTATGTGACGAAAAAAAATTATCGAAGAATAAAAAAGACTGCAGTTCCTATAATTATGGTAAAATTATACGTCATTTAAAACACATTATTTAAAAGTATTGGTTTTTGTGAAATAACCGGATTGTAATAAACATTTAAAAGATATAATATTGGTATTACTTTATTCGTAAAGTAGGTAACACGGTACAATTATCAATTACTTATTTTATTAACTCTAGAAAATCGAGTGTCCTTTTTCCCCATATGCCTCTGATAGCTACGTCACTCATGCGCTCGACCAATGAGCATGTAATTTGACTATTACTTATCTGAAGATGTTTATTTATCTCCCTCTAGCAACAGACATCCCGCCGTACGGTGTCATATTTTCTTTCCCTTTCTTTACGCGTATAAGTAGTTATCTAGTATTTTCGCCGTTTTTAAGCGCCGAGATGTTGGTTGATAACGTGTCTATATATAATACGTCATTGTTCACGGTGATATTTGTACAGAATAGGCCGGTTGTACATTATAAAAAATCGAGCCGAGCGGGCGCGCCAGCGGCGCTCGTCAATCAAGTTCCCCATTTCACCTCGCCCCGACCCCGCACGACTCGACTCCCGTGCACCTCATACCGCCTGTCGACTAACAAGCAAGTGAGAACGCGATAAAATTGAACGAAAAATAGTGTGCGGAAATATGAAACTTGTTCCGGGAAACAGGGGCGGATCTTGAATTTGTGGGGCTCTGGGCTAATACTGCTTAGGAGCCCTACCTAATTACTCAACCAATTGCCATTTTATTATGATCGCAGGTTTTTTAATTCTAGATTATTTTTATTATTGACAATATCGTCTATTGTTTTCAATTCGGTTGGGGTCCCTCTGTATCCAAGGGGCCCTGGGCTGCAGCCCAAAAAGCCTTTAAGTAGATCCGCCCCTGCCGGGAAATACGTGTTTTTGAGCAAGTTTCAAGTTTGGCTGCTCCACAATTTCTGACACGATTACCCTAATCCATGGTCTGGGGTTGAAGAATCCATAAACTTGGTATTTACTAGCTAGAAGTTCATGCACGGCGCGGCGGAGGAGGTCCAAGGTAGGTATAAGTACAAACTATTTAGGTACCTATTTTTTCCCTAAGCTACGATTCACCGTTGCGTAGATAGTACCTAATCGAATAATTGAATTATAGGTATATAATTCTTGTGAAACCAGCATTCAAATCAAAAAGGTAGGTACAGGAAAGCGAATACACAAACAAACGATTTGTTTTTTCATAGTATTTGCGCTTTTCAGTGTTATTAGCACATAGTGCGTCAAGGTCAACGTCATTCTCAACTAGCTAGGCGTCTCGCCTACTGAAAACCATTCGTTCAGAAACTGAACTGCAAACTAATTCAAATAAGAATAATTTTATAATTTATTCATTAGGTAGGTACAAGCAATACGAAAACGTTATTTCAATCAATATAAATAAATGTTTAGCGAACAGTGAAGCAAGAGTGAGGCAAGTAGGTAAGTACGACGTCTTTTTAATTTTTGAACGTATTACTTATATTGTGCCTTGTGAACTACATTTCAATACGTGAAACGAGCATAATTATATTTCACCTAATTATCTATACTATAGGTATAGTAAAGTTTATTAGGGTAAGAAATGTTTTATTATAACAAGTTATAATAACATTCGTATGATGTCGACGATGATGTACGACGTATTTTAAAACTGACGTATTTTATTAGTATCAAAAATAAATATTCGTAATAAAATTGAACGACTACGGACTTTGATATTTTAAAGATTGTGACAAGGAGTTGGTCGTACACATTTGTAACATCACACTAAAAAACAAACTTCCACTTAATTATTTAAAATCACCGACCATAAGCTTATTGTGTTGAAAATTCTGTTTGCGCGATGTAGAATTTTTGATTATAACTTCTTTGTTTATGAGAAATTGTTAAGTAATTTTATGTCATTAATTGTGTAACTACTCTATAAACATATACTATACTTGTTTTATTAAAATTGTGATATAGTTTAACTGTTTTCCCGATTTTTTGAAATCATATAAATTACTTTTACATCAGCGCCATCTAGTAAACGACGAAATAACGATTTTTAATTATTTGTAACTATTGTGGTATAGTAATTGTATTCTAGGTGCATCGTCTTCATATATACCTACTTATATAATTAATGTATACAAATATTGTAAAACATTTCAATCAAGTCAGTTTTTGTTATAAATATTGATGTTATAAAATGCCTTTTAGGTGCCTATTTGAAATAAATTCTTTGACTTGACTTTGAGTCTATTATTTATTTAGGGCTGACTTTTCAATCATCTGATAACTTAATTCGTGGAATAATTTTGAAATTTTTACAGTTCATACAAAAACTGTCAAACGTCAATTTTATTCCTTGAATAAAAGTTATCTGGCGATGGAAAAATTTGCCCTTAGTGTAATAACTGTTAAGACACGACAAAACCATTTAAGGATATTACATTGCTCGATGACCTTGAAGATTTGATCTCTGTACTAACATTTGTTATTTTGGCGCCCTCTACTGACAAACGAGCATACTAAAAACAAACAAACTGAAGATTAACCAAGAACACAGATGTGTCACAGAGCTGTCATCGTTTTTGCCTATTTTATTCGTTCTCTGAGAGGTCTAATAATTATGTAGATTTAATTCCTCTAGGAGTTTTGTACAAGTACCTACATCAATTATGTAATTTATTTTGTAATAAATAAATGTCTATAATCAACATTTATCTAGTTGAGCACGGGTGCTACTACATGATACATTCTGAAGGTCAGATGATGACCAGGTAAGTGCCTATCGGTTCTCAGTAACGGGAATAGTTAGGATAACCTAGCTTTCAATATTTACCTAATTGAGTACGGGTGCTACTACATGATGCATTCTGAAGGTCAGATGATGACCAGGTAAGTGCTTACCGGTTCTTAGTAACGGGAATAGTTAGGATAACCTAGCTTTCAATATTTATCTAATTGAGTACGGGTGCTACTACATGATACATTCTGAAGGTCAGATGATGACCAGGTAAGTGCTTACCGGTTCTCAGTAACGGGAATAGTTAGGATAACCTAGCTTTCAATATTTATCTAATTGAGTACGGGTGCTACTACATGATACATTCTGAAGGTCAGATGATGACCAGGTAAGTGCTTACCGGTTCTCAGTAACGGGAATAGTTAGGATAACCTAGCTTTCAATATTTACCTAATTGAGTACGGGTGCTACTACATGATGCATTCTGAAGGTCAGATGATGACCAGGTAAGTGCTTACCGGTTCTTAGTAACGGGAATAGTTAGGATAACCTAGCTTTCAAAATTTATCTAATTGAGTACGGGTGCTACTACATGATACATTCTGAAGGTCAGATGAGGACCAGGTAAGTGCTTACCGGTTCTCAGTAACGGGAATAGTTAGGATAACCTAGCTTTCAATATTTATCTAATTGAGTACGGGTGCTACTACATGATACATTCTGAAGGTCAGATGAGGACCAGGTAAGTGCTTACCGGTTCTCAGTAACGGGAATAGTTAGGATAACCTAGCTTTCAATATTTATCTAATTGAGTACGGGTGCAACTACATCATACATTCTGAAGGTCAGATGATGACCAGGTAAGTGCTTACCGGTTCTCAGTAACGGGAATAGTTAGGATAACCTAGCTTTCAATATTTATCTAATTGAGTACGGGTGCTACTACATGATACATTCTGAAGGTCAGATGATGACCAGGTAAGTGCTTACCGGTTCTCAGTAACGGGAATAGTTAGGATAACCTAGCTTTCAATATTTACCTAATTGAGTACGGGTGCTACTACATGATGCATTCTGAAGGTCAGATGATGACCAGGTAAGTGCTTACCGGTTCTTAGTAACGGGAATAGTTAGGATAACCTAGCTTTCAAAATTTATCTAATTGAGTACGGGTGCTACTACATGATACATTCCGAAGGTCAGATGATGACCAGGTAAGTGCTTACCGGTTCTGAGATCCTATACTCCCACCTTCGGAGTCCACCATCAGGTAGGTGACATCGTCAATCATCAAGGTCTCCATGAGACCTTTCAAATGAGTCTAAACACGATGGTTTTACGTAGTGCCGTCACTGAGATCCTATACCCACCTTCGGATTCCACCATCAGGTAGGTGACATCATCAGTCACCAAGGTTTCCATAAGACATTTCAAATGAATACAAACACGATGGTTCTACGTACACCCGTCACTGAGATCCTATACCCCCACCTTCAGAGTCCACCATCAGGTAGGTGACATTATCAGTCACCAAGGTCTCCATAAGACATTTCAAATGAATACAAACACGATGCTTCTACGTACACCCGTCACTGAGATCCTATACCCACCTTCGGAGTCTACCAATAGGTAGGTGAAATCGCCAATCACCAAGGTCTCTATGAGACCTTTCAAATGAGTTCAAACACGATGGTTCTACGTACACCCGTCACTGAGATCCTATACCCCCACCTTCGGAGTCCACCATCAGGTAGGTGACATCGTCAATCACCAAAGTCTCCATGAGACCTCCTTTCAAATGAGTCCAAACACGATGGTTTTATGTAGTGCCGTCACTGAGATCCTATACCCACCTTCGGAGTCCACCATCAGGTAGGTGACATCGTCAATCACCAAGGTCTCTATAAGACCTTTCAAATGAGTCCAAACACGATGGTTTTACGTAGTGCCGTCACTGAGATCCTATACCCACCTTCGGATTCCACCATCAGGTAGGTGACATCATCAGTCACCAAGGTTTCCATAAGACATTTCAAATGAATACAAACACGATGGTTCTACGTACACCCGTCACTGAGATCCTATACCCCCACCTTCGGAGTCCACCATCAGGTAGGTGACATCGTCAATCACCAAAGTCTCCATGAGACCTCCTTTCAAATGAGTCCAAACACGATGGTTTTATGTAGTGCCGTCACTGAGATCCTATACCCACCTTCGGATTCCACCATCAGGTAGGTGACATCATCAGTCACCAAGGTCTCCATAAGACATTTCAAATGAATACAAACACGATGGTTCTACGTACACCCGTCACTGAGATCCTACATCCACCTTCGGAGTCCACCATCAGGTAGGTGACATCGTCAATCACCAAGGTCTCCATGAGACCTTTCAAATGAGTCCAAACACGATGGTTTTACGTAGTGCCGTCATTGAGATCCTATACCCACCTTCGGATTCCACCATCAGGTAGGTGACATCGTCAATCACCAAGGTCTCCATGAGTCCTTTCAAATGAGTCCAAACACGATGGTTTTACGTAGTGCCGTCACTGAGATCCTATGTATACCCACCTTGGGATTCCACCATCAGGTAGGTGACATCATCAGTCACCAAGGTTTCCATAAGACATTTCAAATGAATACAAACACGATGGTTCTACGTACACCCGTCACTGAGATCCTACATCCACCTTCGGAGTCCACCATCAGGTAGGTGACATCGTCAATCACCAAGGTCTCCATGAGACCTTTCAAATGAGTCCAAACACGATGGTTTTACGAAGTGCCGTCACAGATCCTATTCCCACCTTCGGATTCCACCATCAGGTAGGAGACATCATCAGTCACCAAGGTCTCCATAAGACATTTCAAATGAATACAAACACGATGGTTCTACGTACACCCGTCACTGAGATCCTATACCCCCACCTTCGGAGTCCACCATCAGGTAGGTGACATCGCCAATCACCAATGTCTCCATGAGACCTTTCAAATGAGTCCAAACACGATGGTTTTATGTAGTGCCGTCACTGAGATCCTATACCCACCTTCGGAGTCTACCAACCAAGGTCTCCATCCTCCGTCAAACGAAGTTCTCAAGATATAAAAATATGTATTGTAGCTAAAAACGATAACAAAAATAAACACACTAGAAATAATGTACTCAATAGGGTAGGTAAACCAATAGTTTTGGTGAGCTCGGCCACGCATCACCTTACATTTATTTTTATATTTAGGCATACTCAGGCTTACTCTATGATAGGTGCAAAAAACAAAACGAAATTACAAACTACTTTACATTATATTTACAAACTTAATGTCTATTGTTTTTTTACGAAATATTTATATTTGTACTATTTACAATATGATTTAATTCAAAAATCATTCAAAACGTGAACTTTTAGTTTTTATTTAGAAAAAATAACGCGCGTAAGTCCACCCGTCACAAGAGTCATCGAGACACTGATGTAACGTGTCCCGAGTACGCCTCACAGGCCGTAGCGGGGGTGCTCCAGCGGGGAAGTTTCGGGTTTTTAGGTTTTTAGTCATTATTTTAAAATATTAAAAGAAATATGAAAAAAAAAACAATACAAATTGTGAAATAGGTCATTACATATTTTTTAGTACAAAATTCATGCCGAACTATTCAGCCGTTACAGAGAAAATTTACAATTTAGGTTGAAAAAGGACCTATTTCATAAAAAAAAACCCAAAGTCTGGGAAAGTTTATTAAAATTTTAAACAATACAATGTATTTGTGATGACCCTAAGTATACCATATATTTTTTATACGGAAAACGCACAAAAGGATTCATCTAAAATCTTCTTTAAACTTACAGTGTTTTTGGGATTTGAGCGAGGTAATCCCCTTAAATAATTGGATAATTTGTGGTGTTGAAAAGGTGGCCAATCATGATATGAGCCTTTATGAAACAAAATAAAAATATATAAGTATTCTTTTCTTCAGTTTTTACTTTATTGAATGAAGGATGGTCATCATAAAAATCTTTTATTTCAATAAACGCCATCTCGACATACTTATTTCAAACCAAGTTTATGAATTCAACGCCATCTAGTGGTATCGAAAGTAAAACTATTTTACTGTACATGTGTGTGTAATCAAATAAAGTGAAACGGCTAAACGTTTAGGGGTACAAATCTTTGTATGAGACGAGTTATCAAGCAAAGTGAATATCTCAAAAAATTAAGTTAATACTCTAGTTGACGCATATAATGAAGTTGTCCCTCAAAGATTTCTGAGTTAGGCGTAAAAATTGAAAATGTTCGAATTTGCGAATGTGCTGCCATCTCGCGAAAAAGTAGCTGGGAGATCAACTATTCAATAGCCTTAACAACATATAACTATTAGGGTTCCGTACCAATATGGTAAAAAGGAACCCTTATGGTGCGACTCAGTCTGTCTGTCTGTTTGTCCGTCTGTCACAGCTGGATATCTCAAGAACTACTTATGCTCATCATCATCATTTCAGCCGAAAGACGTCCACTGCTGGACATAGGCCTCCCCCAAGCACTTCCACTTCGACCGGTTCTGTGCTTCTCGCATCCAACAGATGTTCCCCCGGTCTTCACAAGGTCATCGGACCAGCTTGTGGGAGGCGTTCCAACGCTTCGTCTTCCGGTACGCGGTCACCACTCCAGAACCTTTCAGCCCCATTGGCAATCTGTTCTGCGAGCAATGTGCCCTACCCACTGCCACTTAAATTTGGCAATTCTTCGGGCTATGTCAGTTACCTTGGTTCTCCTGCGGATCTCCTCATTCCTGATTCGATCACGCAGGGAAACTCCAAGCATAGCCCTCTCCATTGCCCTTTGGGTGACTTTTAGCCTTCTTATAAGGTCCATTGTGAGCGACCACGTTTCAGTGCCATATGCCATCACTGAAACTAATAACACTAATAACTACTCATGCTATCAATTTGAAATTTAGAATAGTTTTAGATGATTTTGCCTAACTATTTTGCAAATAAGAAAGATTTTTTTTTCTGAAACGGGGACTGAAAGCGGGTCTTTAAAATTCGCAGTGAGGCTACTAGGACATGTGGGGTATCATATGAAAGAGCGCTGTTTGCACATTCTCAAACATGTTCTTTTTAAAGGCCGCATTGTTTTCGACTTTAGATGAAATATGTGAAAAAAAATACCGTTCCCCCCTTATCTCCGAAGTTTGCATGGAGAATAATCTGAAATTATTCTCTGTGATAGAAGTTTATGTAAAGATTACAGAAAAATAAAACGAAGTCTCTAAACAGCACAATTTTCCAGAAATCATCAACAAAAATTACAATAATTCCACTATCGGTCAAGAGATGGCGCTGGACCGACCGTGCTACCCTCACCCGGTCGCGGTAAACATACTCGGCGCTAATTACCCTCAGTTTAGAATGATCATCAGGGGGTGTCGACTCTATACGTCGAAAGAACGACATACCTTCAAGGGCTATTTCAAGTGTAGCTAGAGTTAAAAAAAAAATTGGGACCTAATACGCGCGACTAAAAAATTACGTTTTATGAGCTTCTAAGTCGTAATCATACCACTAATAATTATCACTACTGACATCGATGAAGTTGACGTGCCGATATGAAGACCAAACAAGATGCTTGCTTTTCCAATTCACTTTTGACATTGGCAGAATAGTCGACATCGGCTTTACTTGCCATAATTAAAAATAGAATAGAAGATGGCGGAGTTGTTTGTGTAACTTGTAGCGTCCTGCTGTTGTGTTGTAAGTTTTTTGTTTGTTTCGACTCAGTGCGATCCAAATATTTTGAGATAGTGACTCTGAATGTGTGTTTCGACATATTGACTCTCGTTTTGAGATAGTGACTGTATGTGTTTGTTGAGAAAGTGACTCTGTTTCTGTTTTTTGAGAAACTGTTTCTGTACCTATTTCGAGAAAGTGACTCTTAAAACGTGACTATGTCGTCATACAAATAAAGAAAATTATTATAATTCCTGAGTTTTTTTTTTTTGTTAATGTTTAGTAAAGCAAAGTAGGAAATGAACGAAGTTACATTTTTCTTTCTGGTTGTGCAATAGAAATGAAAAGTTGTGTCAAATTAGCATAAGCATAAATTACATAGGTCGTTAATGCTAATTGGAGATAATTATGCATTCCTATTGCACAACTAGAAAGAAAAAAACAGTTTTGATTAAGCTGTAATTTTCCCGCCCTGTTCGCGCCCATTCGTTGTTCTGGGGTGCCACTAGATGGCGCGCAGCAAAACTGTCTTCACTTCTTTTGTACGAAGTCGTCATTCTTCTCCTTAGAGTATATAGTGTTCTGTGATGATCATTATTTTCTTTGATGTAACTCATCGAAGATTAAACACTATTTTAACATTTTATCCTGTGCTTCAAATACATTGTATATTAGTTGAGCGCATTACCTGTAATAGATAATAGTAGTATGCGATTAATGTCAGTGCTAAGACTTTTGTGCTTTTAAATAGTAGGTAGTGTTTTCTAATGGATTTATAATAATAGAATGTTTATAGAATATCAACAGCTAACTCAGTGTGAAAAGTTTGTAAAGGTAAGGTAGCCTAAGAACTTGTTGCTTATAATTATGGTTGTACACAATTAGAATAAGATCTTATTGTATGTACTTCGTAATATTACGTATTAACGTAATATTACGAAGTACATACAATAATATAAAAAAAAAAACACTGGCACTCCGGTAGTGCCGACAGAAGTGAAAACTTGAACAATTACGAGTGTATTTTGTGAATCGTCTTATAAACAAAACACGCAGGTGTGTTCCTTATTTTATAGGGTTTTTTGCAAATCAGGTATGATGACCGCTCGCATGGAGCTCGTCGTCAGTTATATATCCGTGGTTCAGCGCCATCTCGTCGTTGTTGGATGAACTACGTAGTTAGTACGCGAGGCCCTCGTAGTTCTTCCCGATGTGCATAGATGGCGCTGTCCTCAACAACGCGCGTCTTACGTTTTACGTCTTACGTCTTACGAATTTTCGATCAGGGTCACGTGACCTGACGCGAGTTTAGAAGTTTTTACCCATTCCAAAAAAAGTACACAGCGCCGCTAAAGAAGTTTTCACTTCAAAAAACACTGGCACTCCGGTAGTGCCGACAGAAGTGAAAACTTGAACAATTACGAGTGTATTTTGTGAATCGTCTTATAAACAAAACACGCGTGTTAAGGTGTGTTCCTTATTTTATAGGGTTTTTTGCAAATCAGGTATGATGACCAAAGTGACTGGTTTATTCTTCTCGTGAAAGGAATTTATTCAGATTTACAAATAAGCACACAGGATAGACTTCAGTTCGTGGTGTTGGTCTCGCATGGAGCTCGTCGTCAGTTATATATCCGTGGTTCAGCGCCATCTCGTCGTTGTTGGATGAACTACGTAGTTAGTACGCGAGGCCCTCGTAGTTCTTCCCGATGTGCATAGATGGCGCTGTCCTCAACAACGCGCGTCTTACGTTTTACGTCTTACGTCTTACGAATTTTCGATCAGGGTCACGTGACCTGACGCGAATTTAGAAGTTTTTACCCATTCCAAAAAAAGTACACAGCGCCGCTAAAGAAGTTTTCACTTCAAAAAACAATCAATGTCAAGCAGGTCTCTCACCCGACAGGAAAAGCGTAATTCAACTTCATCAAGTTTTTATTGTTATTCTTACTGACTATTGTGGACTCAAGACTAAGGAGTATTTATGTACATAAAACGTTGTCCCATGTTACTGTGGCCGGCGCAATAGGTACGTATTGCAGCCCTTCCTGCCCTTGTCCCATGTTACTGTGGCCGGCGCAATACGTTTTGCAGACCTGCTTGCCCTTGTCCCATGTTACTGTGGCCGGCGCAATACGTTTTGCAGACCTGCTTGCCCTTGTCCCATGTTACTGTGGCCGGCGCAATACGTTTTGCAGACCTGCCTGCCCTTGTCCCATGTTACTGTGGCCGGCGCAACACGTATTGCAGCCCTTCCTGCCCTTGTCCCATGTTACTGTGGCCGGCGCAATACGTTTTGCAGACCTGCTTGCCCTTGTCCCATGTTATTGTGGCCGGCGCAATACTGCCGCCTTAAGTAAAAAGGGCGCAACTGAGGAAAGGGAATAGAGGAAGATGAGCCTTAATGGATGGTGCCTTTTTGTTCCATTAAGGCTCATTTCCCTCTATTCCCTTTCCTCAGATGCGCCCTTTTTACTTAAGGCGGCAGAATACGTTTTGCAGACCTTCCTGCCCTTGTCCCATGTTACTGTGACCGGCGCAATACGTTTCCTTCTTCTATTCTCCCCTGTCAATAATGTCCTGTCTTATAATGCCTCAAACAATCCATCCATAAAACACCAATAAAAGATAAAGCTTTGTAAATAATGAAAGGTTTACGTGTTGATATGTCTCGTTGAAGAGCTGGAAGGTGGTTTGCATGTGCGTGGCGGGCGCGACCACGCCGAGCCAGGCGCGCCCCGGCAGCAGGCCGGGCTGGCGCGCGGCGCATTGCCGTGTGATCGCGCACTGCGACCGCCACTCCTCATTCGCAGCCACCATCCTATTGTGACAAAATGATTGAATCGCTTGTTGATAACCCTGAGTGGGATCTAAGTTTAATTCTACAAGGTCAAATTAAATTCGCTGGTGAAACTTTGCAGATCAATGACCTCTGGTAGTTCAGTTACGTGAAGTATTCAAATTCAAATTCAAATTATTTATTGTGGTACACAGGTAAAAATATGGTGTTACAGTTTATGAAGTGAAGTACATCTATGAACCGCCTTTAGGCATACAATAGTTAAAGACTAGCAACATTATAGTAGTAGTCAATAGTCAATAGTTTAGTATTAATTAATATATTAGTAATAATAATCATCAATAATTAAAAAAATATGTCACTAATTTTATAGTAATTAATTTAATATTAATTTTCCAATTTCTTATTAATTAAGTCACTCACTGAGTAGAAATTCTTTTCCCTTAACCATACTTTAAGACACTTGGCAAATTTATACGTGGGCAAGATTTTAATACTGTCAGGTATAGCATTAAATATACGCACACACATTGCATAACTGTTTTTACTGTATAGCGCTGTCCTTGGAATTATGGGCAAAACTATTCTATTCCTGTGCCTAGTGCTTTTTGAAAATATTTCATGGTGTTTCTTAAATAACTCTGGGTGCATTCTAACAAATTTAGCGCATTCAAAGATGTAAAGACATGGAAGGGTTAATATCTTGTACTTTTTGAAAAAGGGTTTGCAAGATTCCCATGGGCGTATTCCCGCTATGGCGCGGATACATTTTTTCTGCGCGATGAACACTCGCTGACTCTCTGTTGAGTAACCCCAGGTGATGAGACCATATCTCAACACAGAATCAACATACCCATAGTATGCAGATAATACAGTTTTTAACGCCGATGTTTTTACGAGTTCGTATAAAACGTACACGAATTTATTTAATTTATTGCATACTTTATTGACGTGTGCCTTCCAGTTGCAGTTTTTGTCAATCGTGATACCGAGAAATGTTGTTTCGTTTACTTCATTTAGTTTAAATCCTCTATAATTAATGTCTAATGTCTTATTTTCTTTTCCATATGTACTAAATTGAATAAAATTGGTTTTTGTCATGTTTACGCATAGATTATTATCGTCAAGCCATGAAATTATCGATTCAATTGTCTTATTTATGTCAGTAGTATATTTATCAATGTCATTATTATTCGATGTCATTATTAACGATATGTCATCAGCGAACAAAAAACAGGGGTGATTAGTAACCTCAGGAAGGTCATTTATATATAGTATAAATAATAGGGAACTCAGCACACCCCCTTGGGGCACACCAGACCCATTATGTTTATAGTTCGATCTGTATGACTTTAGTGTTCGTTGACTATCAACTTTTTCAATTTCTACACACTGCATTCTGTTACTTAAATAGCTGTCTATCCATTGGAGTGCTAGACCCCGTATACCATACTTTTCTAATTTGTCCATTAGCAATTTGTGTGATACGAAATCGAACGCCTTAGACATGTCAAAAAATATGCCTGTTGTGCTAATTCGCTTATCTAAATTAGTCACTATCGTGTCAATTAGGTTAAAACATGCTAGTGTTGTGGATTTTCCCTTTTGGAACCCGTATTGTTCTTCCCTTATGATAGCATGCTTACTTATGAATTGAGTAAGGCGTTTATGCATGGCATTTTCAAAGATTTTTGATATGATGGGTATAAGAGTAATTGGTCTGTAATTATCGAGATCTTCCTTGTTACCTTTTTTGTGTAAGGGTTTCACAACCGATTGTTTAAGTAGGCTGGGAAAACATCCAGATTCAAAAGATAAGTTTATTAAGAATGTTATGACTGGTGTTAATTCTACTGAACAGCTTTTTAAGATTTTAGTCGCTAGCTCATCATACCCAACTGAGTTTGTGTTGTTTAATGATAATATAATTCTATGTGTCTCATCATATCCATACGGTTTTAAGAATATACTATCACTAACAGATTGCTTCAAGCTGACACGATTATTTTTATGGGTATCGTTTGTTAGATTGATCCAATAGTCATTGAATGTTTCAGCAATTTTGTCCGGGCTATTAACTATATTACCGTTGTTTCTTACGTTGTCTATGAATTGTTTACTCCACGTACCGGTGGACTCTTTTTTTATTAGCTGCCATGCTGCCTTGCATTTGTTTTTCGAGTTACTAATAAACTGATGATTAGTTCTTTTAATAGACCCATGTATGCAACACCGTAGAAGTTTAGAGTATTTATTGAATTTTGATTTATTTTCCACAGTTTTATTAGCGTAGTATTTATTTCTTAATGATCTTTTGGTTTTGCAGCTTGCTTTAATACCTTTGGTTATCCATTTTAGGGGCCGAACTCTGTTTGACATCGTTATTCTTCTGATAGGGAAACATAATTTGTAAAACAGATAAATTAACTCGTAGAATTTTTCGTAAGCTACGTTGACATTAGATTCTGTAAATACTTCTGAAAACGATAGTGCGGACATACATTCTTTAAATTTAATAATGTGGTGTGCATTATAGTCTCTCTTAAATGTTGAATATTCTATCAAGGCCATTTCTTCGTTTCTCACAGGTATACTTAATAACTGCGCCGTATTATGATCAGAAAGACCCAGGTGCAAAAGTTCTCCTTTAGCAGATTTGATGTTGCTGATTATGTGATCAATACAAGAATTTTGCCTTGTTGGTTCTTGAATATGGAGCACTAGATTATAATTTTGAGCAATATCAATCAACGTCTTGGACTTATTGTTTGATTGTATCGTGTTGATATTCAGGTCACCTGCTATAACTATCTTTTTCCTAAATTTACGTGTTATAAATTGAAGAACTGTTTCAAATATTTTAAAAAACTTGTTAATATCAGAAATTGGGGTTCTGTATAAGCTTAGGATAAATAGATTTTGGTTTACGATCTCAATGCCACAACACTCAAAGATATTGTCAATACAATGTTGATTTAAGAATGAAATTTCTTTAAATATGGTACCCTTTTTTACCAGAATAGAGACTCCACCACGCTTTTGTTTTTTTGTCCTGCAGTAGGAGGTTGCCAAACTATAACCAGAGATTTTTATAAGACTTTCATTACCTCGTTCTATAAAGGTTTCGGAGAGACAAATAATATCCGGGCACATGTTACGATCCGAAAGCTCGGATAAATGTACTTCTATCAAATGGATTTTGCTTAGTAAACCGGCGATGTTTTGGTGAACTATTCTTAAGAAATTAGGTTCGAAAAAGCATTTGTGTACCCGCGACACAGAGGTCATCCCTTTGAGACATACTAATATGGTTGTCGTTCGAGGTACTAGGTACAACTTCCTCAACAGAGACCACCTCATTCGTTTGAGTACTAGAGTCTTTTAGGATAGGTTTCGACTCCACAAGACGCTTTTTTGTAAATAGATTATGAATTGGCGCTGGGGGATGTTTTCTGAGATATGATAATCGCTTTGTATGTTCAGTGTTTTTATAAAAATGTAAAAATTTTGACTCGTAGTCTATCTGGTCTAGAATTGAATTAATTCTGCCGCATAACCCATTAGCGCTGAAAACGTTCAGATCAGCGCAATCCACAAATGTGCAGTAATTCGATTGTTTACTAAGCAGCCTTAAAGTATCGTTTACTTTGTTTTCATTTAAGTGATCAGTTTTAAGAACTTTAAGCACTAAACTAGGACATTTTATACATTTCAAAAATACACATAATTCAGTCATAATTTTAAACGGGTCAGTGTCATGTTCGCCAACACATAGTATAACACGGTCTTCAGGTAATATCTCAAACATTTTTGCGCTATTTAGTATTTCCTCTGTATTAGCATTTGGTTTTACTATTGATATTAATTGGTATCTGTTGTAGCGGCTAAATTGTCTGGATTCTATAATATTTTGTGCCAATCCCTTGCATTGATTACTACCAAATATAAATACCCTTTTGTTAGGCATCTGCTTTCTCTTGACATATATTGGATTAGGCTGTGATTCAATGGGCGTTCCTAATTGCGCTTGCAGCGATACCTCATGTATGGGCTTAGATAATGGGTTCGGTATCGGTCCGGAAGCTTTTTCTGTTTCTATGACAGGTTGAGTGATATGTCCTATTTCCTTCTTTGGCTTTGGTTGTTTTTTATTTTTATTTAATACCTTCGTCAGGGAGTCATCGTTTTTTGTTAATGTCGAGGTTGTAGGGCTATTAGAAAAACTATCCGTGAGTCGCCGTCTTGCACTTTTTGTAGAACTGGATGACATATTTTTTCTAAATGATGAAAGTGGACTAGAACATATCTGTTTTAATATGGTCATTTCTTGAGTCAGGTTATTTATTTGTTTTTTTAGGTCAGAATTTTCGAGGATAATATTATCCAGCTCATTTTGTGTGCTTTCTAGACTAGATTTCAGTTGTTTTAGCTCTGTTCTCATTTCTTCTGTGCTATGGTTTTGTACGTTGGATGACAGATCTAAGCTTCTGCCTAACATGTCTTCAGACAATGTTGAGTCTATAGAATTATCGTTTAACATATTCATGGACTTGTGTCTCCGGAGTGTGACATTTCTATTTGCACTATCCATTGTTGTTCACGTAACCTTTTTATTTTATTAGACTACTAAATAATACCATAAATAATAATAATAACTGATACACGTATACACCTCTGTCGAACCCTTAGTGAACACAAGGCGTGATGTTGTGTTGATTTAGTCTATTAACTTGAGTTTCTTGACTGAGTGAGGATTCAAAACGTACAAAATGTGAGTTGGTGGATTTGAGTGTTTCTGTCGGGATCGAACTTGCGCTGTCCAACGTGTAAATCCAGATCACAGACCACTCGACTCCGGACACTGTTGAATATGACCGTGAAATCGTTGATCGGTCGCGTCTACAGATTATAGTTCCGTGAGTGGCCAGTAGATGGCGTTGTGTTCAGGTTGTAGCTGTAGAAGTTGTGGCTGTTTGAACTTTAAAGTATGGCAACTCTGTTTTGGATTTAGCAACACTGTGTGATCGGTAATACAATTCGAATTTTACTTGTCATCTACGAATGTAATGTAAACAAATCGTTTTGAGTCACTGTTTTAAGAAGTTATGTATAAAATCTGTGTTTTTGTGTTAACATATCGATTAATGTACAATACGAGTTTACAACAAAAAATGTATTTTTTTTAAGGTCCTTGACCCTGATAAAAAAAATCTTCAATTTTTTTATCATGTTTAGAATCCATAGGTTTAGGATCAACCCATCACGTATGCAGAGCTTCGCAAGTTAATTTAATTTGACATTTTTATATTATATAGAGCAAGGAATAATCATGTTTTACCACTGATACTAGATTGGTGGTAAGCAAGCAACCCTTAAAATATACCTCCAAGAAGTTACTTCATTTAAGCTGCACGGTCGAAGAAAGTTGCGTTAACATCTAAAAAGGTTTGCCAACAGAACAGGAAATTCTGTTCGCGGCAGTTAATTAAAGTTGTTTGCGGTGCACTGGCTTTAAGTATAACTTACTAAAGCTGCAAACTAACCGAAACATGCAGGAAGTAAATAATGTTCACCTAGTCTTTGCTGGCTAAGGCCTTAAGGTGTTTGCCAAAATTGGACGAGTTGAAAATATTAAGGTTGATATTGGAACCGCTTTTAATTTAGAAAATCGGCCAAGAGCGTGTCGGGCCACGCTCAGTGTAGGGTTCCGTAGTTTCCCGTCCGTCACAATAAGTGTTTCCACTTATGAGTTTAAAAGTGGGTATCCATTATGTTCGCGCTCCAGCAGCGCTCCGCGCTTGGATTGCGAGAACCGATTTTAATAATTCTCCTTTTGTTTTTGTTTGAAAAAAGATACGTTCAGGATAATAAAATGTGTAAACGAAGTTAAAAAAATGCTTGCTATACGATTATACTACAAACTTAGCCCAGAAATTATTTTGTAGAACTATTTGTCTTTTTTGTACAAAAACTGTTGTTTCCATCAAGTTTAAAATGATCTTTCTAGAAAGTCCTTTTAAAGTTCTACTTTTCAGAATTTTTTCATATTTTATAAACTTATGGTTCAAAAGTTAGAGGGGGGGACACATTGTTTTTTACTTTTGGAGCGATTATTTCCGAAATTATTGACATTATCAAAAAATAATTTTAGTAAACCCCTATTCATTTTTAAATACCTTTCCAACAATATATCACACGTTAGGGTTGAAATAAAAAAAAATCACTTCCCACTTTACATATAGGGGGGCTACCCTAATAAAATTTTTTTTTTCCAATTTTTATTTTACCACTTTGTCGGCGTGATTGATATACATATTGGTACCAAATTTCAGCTTTCTAGTGCTAACGGTCACAGAGATGAGAGAATAAGCGAGGACGGACAGACGGACGGACAGACATGGCGAAACTATAAGGGTTCCTAGTTGACTACGGAACCCTAAAAAGTTGGTTAGAAAATTGATCAAGTTTTGACCGAAACTGACGGACAAAGTTTTGATGCTAGAAGGCTGTTACGATTTTTTTTTTAATCTTTATTTATTTATAGAGGGATTGATCAATATGACCATGTCACCCTCATAGGGGCATTCTATGTCTGTGTACAATTTTATATAATTTTCTGGCTGTCGTGGACAAGGGAACAGCCAAGATTCTATTAAACATGCTATGATTCTATTATACATGTTATATTACTAGCTTGGGGTTTGTGACGATAAAAACTGCCGATATAAATTATCAAAAATGACACTTAAATAAACAACCCTAATAACAACTCAAACACACTAATTATAAAACACAATTGCACTACTGATCGCTCTAGGTCTCACTTGAAGATCGCTTTCGATGTGTTCGCTTGTATCGCTTATCCAACTGTGTCGGGTCGTGGCTCAGACTGGCCTTATATATTATAGTGCCTCAGATAGTTCTAGAACCTTCTACTGTAGAAACACTTAGAATGTTCGAGTACATAGACTGACCAGATGTCGATAGTTCTAGAAAGTTCTCGCATCGAAACTTCTAGAACGATCTTGACTCTACTAGTTCTGTTACTCGATACTAGATGGCGCTAGTGGTAACTAATGTCACCATGTACCAGGCATTAATTGTGGCGCGCAACAGAATTAAAACCGTTTTCCATGAAATAGTTACTCTTCTCAACCTCGTTCCGGACACATTCCGCTAAAATATGAGTGGTATACTCTACCTTATCATACTCAAAACAATTGGGCGAATCACCATTTCTCATTAAAAAGTCGAAACTATTCAACGGAACATGTCGAACGTAGTCTGAAAGCAGTCACAAACCAAGAAAGGCGGAAAAGGCTATGTTGAATGGTTCTATTTCAAATTCCCTTACTGAATGACCTCTCATCAAACTATTATTTCCATAATTCTAAACACGGCCGCGAACTCGGTACAAGAGGTAATTAAATAAGGGAAAACATTCAACAGATATTCCGTGCCTTTTTTGCTAAACGATCTACTTTCTCATTTCCATATAATCCAATAGCGGATGGTACCCATTGCAGAACAATTTTCTTTTTGTCTTGGACCTTACTAATAGAATCTAAAATTTTATAGGCTATCGGTGCATCTCGAGAATTCTAGGTGCATCGAGCCAGGTGTTGCAAAGCTCTCCTAGAATCAGTCAGTATTAAATAGTTTCCTGATTCGAATGACTCAATGTATGAAATAGAGATAGAGTACTAATATAAATTTTAACACATGACCTAAATTTTATAGATGCCTTCGTTTGCGAATCAAAAACAGCCCATCCCGACTCGTTACCTTCCTATGACCCATCAGTATAGGACTGAGTAAAAATTTAATTTTTAAACATTAAGATACTGATCACAAATTTCATGTATGTTGCTACATCTATACAGATGGTTCGGTTTGTCTGTGCCATCTACACAAGGTTTTACTACATTGGATAGGTCCAAACGGCTAACTCACGCGTTAAAAGAAAATCTTTCCGATTTTTGCGATGAAATAAGAAACTCATGTACCGTCACTAATAGTGTTTTTTTACGCCTCCAATATAAACTCAGACATGACTCGGCAAAATTGTTTAACAAGACAAATATTTTGCGGAAGGAACGACGAATGCACCTCAACCAATAGTTGCTGGCTAAGAGGTACCTGCGTACATATAAAGGTTGAAGGTGAAGCTCACACTCCATCAAGTGTATTGGAGTAGTCCTCACAAAACCACCAATAACGCGCATACACTGATTTTGTATTCTGTCCAATTTCCCTAAAGTGCTCTTGTACCCGCTATCATATAAAAAGTCGCCATAGTCCAGTCACGAACGTATAAAAGAAACACGAAATCATTTTGTTCGTTTAAATATCCTATTTGTTGGGTGCTGTATATTTTTAATACTCTTGGCGAAGACGTCATTTTTTATTTAAATTACTGCACAGAATCAAGGGATTATTCCAAGGAATCCAATTATCAGA
This sequence comes from Luperina nickerlii, assembly GCA_963855955.1. Classification (NCBI taxonomy): domain Eukaryota; kingdom Metazoa; phylum Arthropoda; class Insecta; order Lepidoptera; family Noctuidae; genus Luperina; species Luperina nickerlii. Next base: position 22,801,374 of record OY979676.1, on the reverse strand, counting down.
TAACTAGGCTGCATTTAAAAACGTGCCAGTGCCTTTTACATCAATGTTCCATTCCTCTTTTCAGTGCAAACATCCCGCAGGTCTCACAAACATCGTACCTATGTATTTCAATTCGACACACTAAATTGATTTTTCATGTTTTGGTGCAGAGTGTTACTTACAATTCCGTAGACCTACAGGAACTTTTTAGTTTAACGTAACTTTAGTAGCACCTACGTGATAACATCAGTCTCTGGGAAGTGGTTGGGCAGGCTGGGTAGCGGGTAGTGCAGCGTGGTGGTGCGGGTGTGCGCGGGCGCGAGGCTCAGCGGCGCGGGAGCCGGCACGCGCGGCGGCGCGGCCCACGTCACGCGCGCGCCCTCGCACCCGAACAGTTGCGTCGCCTTTATGTCCACCAGCAGAGAGTCCAATCTACAACATCATAATTCTCCCTTTTTTTTGTTTCCGTGGTGAAAAATCCTCATGGATGTCCGTCGCCCTGCGACGGGTGGCGGGGTCTGTCAGACTCTTATTGACTAAAAACCACCCCGGTGTTCCGTCTCATGCCTACGTAGGGGGTCGTAGGAACGTACGATTCTTCCGCAACCCCCGACTGATGCCGGCCCGCTACCGCGGGCCTCCTCGGGTCAGGGGGGGGGGGAGAGTGAGGTGTTTGACTCCCCCCGCGACGCCTAAGAGGGGCGCGCGTGGAACACTACGCGCCGTCACCTCGGGTCCTGACATGTGTGGGAGGCGACGGACGTCCCCGAGTCGGTCGCCCCTGGACCCATTTAGGGGGGCCTGGAAGAGGGTGTTATCCGCCCTTCGCTGACGCCCGGTGCGCCTGCTGCAGACCGGGTGAGTGGAAGAGATCTCCCTCTCCCTTTACGCAGCCTCGCAGGTCGGCAGCGAAGAGTCCTGGGACACGGTGGTTTCCTTCTGCGAGACTACTGTTTCGCAGAAGGAAACCACTGACCATCGACTCAACTACGGCTGGCAACGAGAGGTCACTGCCTACTTTTAAGATGAGGACACGGCGCGGCACACTCTGCCAGCGTACGCCGCGCCATGTCCTCCCGGCAGTCGACGCAGTGGTGACACCGGGCGTCCGGCTCGCTGTTTATGCGACACAGGTTATTCTCGAAGCAACCATGCCCCGAGAGCACCTGCGTCACCCGAAACGACAGGGAGCTGTGCCTCCTCCCGAGCTAGCGCTCGAGTACCGGCCGATCACCTCGATGATGACGAGGCTGGCAGTAGAGCGTGAACGCCTGTCCCGCCATTCCGCCACCAGGACCTCGCGAAGCCGAAACCGACACAGCGCCATCGCCGTCGCTGCATCGGTCGTTGGCCGCCTGCGCCCTCGCTTCTTCGCATCATAACTCTCCCTAATTGTACTGCGTTGATGCAAATAATGTGAAAGATTTCCCTAATACGAAGATAGGTACTTTACTGACACATTTTACTAGCCAAGTTGAACCGCAAAACGTTATCACTTACTCAGAGAGACATAATGGAATACATACTGCCAAAGACCGGCAAAGTCTTGCACCACGATGATGTCACTCAATACTCTTAGTTAAACATCAAACCTGCTGAGTGTTGTAGCAACTAGTTCATTTCTATGAGAGCTCCTGTTTCACAGCAGCACGCGTAGCGTAGCCACCGTAGAAACGGAGAAAATGGAAGACAAAACGACAGGCTGTAAAATGATTTCTACAGCGCGGTGTCAAAATAAAGAAAACATATTACTTCACTTTGTAAAAAAGATAGAGAGCTGCCGATCTATTCGGTAACAATCTCACCGTGGAAGCTTGGGTGAAGTGAGCTGTCAATCCAACCGATGCTAGGGAATGACACTATCGACAGCTCACTTACAGCTCACTACGTCTTAGTTTTCAAGGTTAGATTTTACATAATTGCTTAGCTGTACCTTCTAGAATGGTGGAGCGAGAGAGCGGGCGGGTCGAGCACGAAGCGCACGGGCACCACGTCCCACCACACCTCCATCTGCGCGCACACGATCTCGCACACTTCGTGGATCGATCCCTGAATACAATACACTTACTTATAGACTCATGGGTATCATCCTTTGTCAGACTTGAATGGCTATAGGAGTAGGAGGTGACCAAAGAAACGAATTCTAGGTGTATTTTATTTTTATTTTAAAATGATTTTAGATTAGTTAAATTTTAGTTTCTTTTCCTGTCTTGCAATAATCACTATGTACCACATAACTTTTAAAATGTCGCAACACTGACTCCCAAGATACAGGCAAATAATGCCTAGTTTGGGGGTCACAGTCTACTCTATTCCTGTACAAATTGTGACTAATAAATAATTTGAATTTGAATTTGAATTTGAATTGTCTGTGTGAAAGATGATATGGCTAGAAACGGAAGCCATGTTGCGCCGACTGCCGAACCCACATAAATTGGATTGAGGGCAAGAGAATGATGACAGTTATTGAAAACCTGATTATTGAAAGCGTGAGGGAGAACGCAGACGTGACCCTTTTTTCTCCGTGACCGAACTTTCTTTGTATGATCGACTCTTGTGGTACGTGTATGTTGAAATTCGCGTTATATTCCATTTCGACGGCCTTTTTACAAACCGTGCATATACAGTCGTTTCCTTTCTCTCTTATCCTAAAGTTAGATCTAAAAGGTTATTTTCTTATCTATTTTAGTGAACAAAGGTTTTATCTACGACATAATAACAATAACGCCAATTCAGCACGTTCTATACAAAAAAAAAGTTATAAGCTTACACGACTGCCAAATTTTCGGAAAGTAAAGAAAATGCAGCACTATTCGAGGTTTTCCTCAATACTTAATTATTATGTAACCGTCTATTGAGAAAAACCTCGAATCCTTTTAACCGATTGCGTCGTATATCGCTCTCATGTTGGCGCTCGTTAAATCTACTATTTTATGGTGCTGTATGTCTGTAATGGTGCACATATCGTCGCAATCACGGCGTTTGTATCGAACGCGTGGAAACGGATAATGTCCTTCATTTATGAGAGCTCCATGTTGTTACTGTGTTGTCTGCTAATACTTCTTCAAAAATAAATCTCTTCTTACTTCACTTCTACTGGACCCTTAGTTTCAAGTGATAATAGGAAATATAGACAAATGTATTGCTCTTGTTCTGTAATCCTCGTAAGTACTTAAATATTTTTGAATGCTTAGGTCTTTTACCTTATTAGGATAGTTAGTGTGTAGTGTCAGTCGTACTCTAAAGGCTCCTGGAAGCCCAATTATCAGCACAACATTACCGCAACTCCTGGTATCGGATCCGACACGATCTCCATCGAGCTGACGATCATTGGCTCGTAGTTCGGAGGGAAGCTCTCTTTAGGGATGTCCCTCAGAATCAACCTGAAACATCTTTTGTTTTAATACCTTGTATAAATAAAATAAAGATAAATAACAAATATTTTTAAACATAACATCACGCCCGCATTCTCCATAGCGGATAGCACAGGTTAAATTCAAGTACGCTTACATATTGCCATAGAATGCGCCGAATACAAGGATTATTTATATGAAATTCTATAATCCTAAATCCTCATACACTAATCCACGACGAATCGTACGAATCGTCAGAAGAATTCGGAAGGGACCCAAATCCCAGACGAATTTGGATGACGCTACCTTCGGCGCGGACAAATCGGCCGATTTGGACGAAATATGAGTCCACCTTAACAGAGGATAAAGCTAGGGGTACTGACATGAGCACGGCGCGCTGCACGCCTAGGCGTGCGCCCACGTCGGGCACGTGCACGTGCAGCGGGCACGTCGAGCGTGGCATCACCTGCCCGCGCGCTGGCTCCACGCGCACCAGCTGCGCGTTCTCGCCGCGCCTCGCGTACTGCTCTGGATCCTGCGCAGAAGATGTCAATGTAATGGATGTTCTTGCACATGATGACATAAATACTGAAGATTGCTGAAATGATTTTTCGGATCATGTAACATCTTTCTTGCTTTTTACGAACTCACTACTAATGGATTGGTTATTCGAAATTTTTTTTTCAAGCGCTGCCACCACCGCCAGCAGCATCTCACTAAACGCATCTGTGTTTACGCACACACCTGTGCACTACATTTCGTGCGAACCTGGCTGATCTCTGTTGAGATTGGGCGCTGTAACTGAAATTCGATGAGGAGTACATTATTATACAGTCGCCGTCAGATATATTGTAGCAGACAAGGTGACCAAATACTTCTGAACAATTCAAAATGTCAATAAGTTCCACACACTACACGTTACCATTAATATCTGAACATTCATTACTTCATTAATATCTGAGCAGATGCTTGTCAATAATTTCTATACACACAACTAACCAAAAATATCTGAACACTTACAACATTACACAAAATACTAATATTTTATATAGGTACGTATGTTGTCACAAATAAAAAAATATTTACAATAATTTATAATTTCATTACAAAACCAAGATCTATTTTCTATCAATAGTTTGACATTAACATAAAATAGCAGTTGTATCCTAAACAAATGATTTTCTATACAATTTGTATTCCCTTTTCATCGTATTTATACCTAAAACAGTCATTTGGTGTTCAAAAAGGGTGTGGAACCTGGAATTTTATCCGGGAGTTTTGAAGGTTGGTTATTTTATTGAGTTCGACGTGTTCTCTTCGAATTTTCACTTTGTCGATCATTGTTTTATCTTTGCCGCTCGCACCATCATATTGGAAAAATGGCGCCTAATAACAGTTAAAAACACCTGTTGGTATATAAGATGAATAATAGTTTGCGGTGCTCGTACGCCAAAACTATTGATTTTACAAAAAATAGTAAACACATAAATTGAAGGAAATTTTCTCTAGTTTAATTTTTTACATTAATGTTTTATCGTAGAATGAGTCAGAAAGGAGATATTGTCTAAAACTTGTTATTAGGCGCCATTGTTCAAATATGGCGGTGCGAGCGGCAAAGATAAAACAATGAGCGACGATGTGAAAATTCGAAGAGAGCACGTCGAACTCAATAAAATCACCAGTTTAAAAACTTTCCAGGTAAAACTACCAAATGACTGGACTAACCACAGATAGTCAAGTGGATAGTCGTTTTTGGTTCGTCCTTTATATCATGCAGTAATGAATTAGGTAAGCTCAATGTTTGTCTGCGTAGATACACTTGACGTTGTAAGTGTTCAGATATTTTTGGTTAGTTGTGTGTATAGAAATTATTGACAAGCATCTGCTCAGATATTATTGAAGTAATGAATGTTCAGATATTAATGGTAACTTGTAGTGTATGGAACTTATTGACATTTTAAATTGTTCAGAAGTATTTGGTCACCTTGTCTGCTACAATATATCTGACGGCGACTGTACAACTTACAACTTGCGCCATGGCCCGCGCCTCCTTAGCGCCGATACACAGCCGGTTACTGTCGTCCTCGGGCCCCAGCGAGCCCACAGAACTCTCGTTGTCTAAGCACGAGCACACGCCCCACGTGCGCACGCTCCAATAGTATGAATAAACCACAGGACTGAAAATACAAATATTAAACAAATCTAGATACTTCTGCATAGCGTGTCGATGGCAATCTAAATGAAGTCAGCCCAGAATTCGGCTACACGTTTGGCGCCATCAGTAGCACAGTCAGTAGCGTCCATTTAGACACTGCTACAAAGGAGATTGTTCAAAACCAGTCTAGGAAAGTTGCACGTATGAAAACCAAATTAATAAACAAATTATTTGCTTATTTTTTACAAGCTTTTCACTTCAGGAATTTTGTTTTCGTATCCGGAATTATAATTTTAAGATAAACAGTAAATTAACGATTGCTAGGTACATTTCCGTATAGTGATGATGGACGTTTCGTTCTCTTCATTTGTACGAGTTACGTAAGTATGAGCCTTTACATAAAAACATCACAAAAATGATATTAAACTCATAAATAGCTAAATAATTAGTAATATAATTATTATAACGTAGGTACTGTATATGTATTTCATAGTTCCGTTGTGAAAATATTAATTTTTGTGTTTCGTCTCACGCAGATGCAACTGTCAAGGCAGATGACAGACGTACCGGTAGGGATGAGGATTATTCCTAAACAAGATCGATTTTTAAATCTATCCGAATCGCAGGAAATAATCGATTCAGCAATAAATTGAGTTCTGGTAGATCTGTTCCCGCTATTATTCTACATCGACAGCTTTACCAGCATAATTAGTCAAATGTAATGAATAATCGAATACAAAATAAATTAAATAATATTGTTGGTTACAAAAAACAGAACAAAGAAACTGCGTATCAAAACTTAAAAGTTGCAATCCGCAGGAAAAACATTGGAACTCGTTTTCAAGTTTCTAAAATCGATTAAAAAATCGATCGCCATCCCTATGCGCCTGCGGAAGCCGCCATTACTGTTTATTATTGTTTAAGTATGTGTCGATTGAGAATAGTCACCGCGATTAATCTCTCCACTTAAATAGTAATACTTACCTTACGGAAATTCGTTGGTGTGTTTGTTTTAAACAACTTAGCGTGTTTCATGTAACTAACGATAGGACATTTTCATATTTAATTGTGTTTTATTACGCCAGGACGTTTTTGTGTTGTGTTTTTGAACTGTTTTAAGATTCCAATCATGTCGATGCTTGATTCTGATCAACGGATGCCGGTGGTAATGAGTGATCTGCGAGTAGTTTAGACATATTTTTTAGGTTATCTCCGAATTTGTTTAATTACTTTAAAACTCGGATACTTGTGTGAAAATAAACACTTTTATTTAATAGTAGATATACAGGGTGTCCCAGAACTCAACGTCAAGCCGAAACGGGGTGACAGGATTGATCATAACCATCACGAGAAAAATCTGAAAAAAAAATCTATCCCATGCAGTTTGAAAATTATGGGCATTTTAAGAAAAACCTAGAAATTTGATCAAACTGTAACATTTTTCGGTTATTGTGGTTATTTTTTTTTTATTTTTGTTCATTTGAACTTTGGAAACGTAATCCTAAATAACATTTCTAGAATTCCAATAAAAAATAATGACACAATTGCCTCAAGTTTCCGAGAATTGAGACTATTCGTTAAACTACGAATTTAAAGTTTTCAAGATTCGTCGACTTTGATAGGCCCTCCTTTAAAAAAATGTACTAGAGTGCCTTGGCAAGTGGCATTAAAAGTTGACGCATTTAATCAGAATTCTAAACTGGTACAATACTTGTTAGTTCCATACAATAAAAAAGAGTAAAAAAATTAAAACCTCAAGTAACCCGATTTTTGCTATCTCAGTTAAAATGTTTTTGATTCGCACAAGCTCTAGGTAGGTTCTTAATTTTATGGCAAAATGATGAGAGAGATGGATAGTGGGTATGTTTGCCATGAGTGAGCAAGACAGATAGTGACGCCACTTTTATTAAAGTGAAAAAAGTGAAAAAAAGTTAGTAGAATAATGAAAAATCTTGATCTAGTTTAATTTAGGTTTGTTGGAATAAAAGTCAGATAGAGACATAAGGTTTTTTATTACAATAAATAAGCCCATTGAGAACGTAGCCGACCTGCATGAACGCATTTCTCAAGCAGCTGAGGAGATCAACTCTCGAAGATATGCCCGACTAATAAGTAGATCTTTTTTAAGAAGATGTAGGGCTTGTATTGAGGCTGATGGTAAACAATTTGAACATTTATTAAAAATGTTATTTCTCTATCTGACTTTTATTCCAACAAACCTAAATTAAACTAGATCAAGATTTTTCATCATTTTCCTAACTTTTTTTCACTTTTTTCACTTTAATAAAAGTGGCGTCACTATCTGTCTCGCTCACTCATGGCAAACATACCCACTATCCATCTCTCTCATCATTTTGCCATAAAATTGAGAACCTACCTAGAGCTTGTGCGAATCAAAAACATTTTAACTGAGATAGCAAAAATCGGGTTACTTGAGGTTAGGTTAGGTTAATAAAAATTGGAAGAAAATGTTTTACTAGGGTAGCCCCCCTATATCACTAGAGTGCACGCGCCCATAAATGCTACTTAAGCGCACGCGCGGGCTACATGTGTAGGCCACTTATAGGTCAATTATTGCTCTGAATAAGGCAAAAAAATGAGTAAAACACAGCATATAATTACTAAACATATTTATTTTTATCAAAATGGCTCATAAAATCAACAAAATTTAGATTCTTTATTATAATTTGAAACTTAAACATAAACTTCTTAAAAATCAACAAATATTTGGAAGGGTTGAGTTCTCTTAGTCTTATTTTCATTTAGGAACGTAATATTTATCACAAAAGGCGTTTATTTTAATCTAATTGAATCTATTATCAAAGTAACGGGTAATAAATCAGTCTATTGGCATACATTCCGGACACACGACTGCCTGATGTTCGCTACAAATACGCCTCATACATTTGCTGCATTGCTTGCGCGTACTACGGTCGCGAGCCCTACTGCAAAAAGCACACCGACCAACTCCTCCCCGAATAGGCATATTTTGTTGCAGGGGTTGTTCTGCCAATTCTAGAAGTGGGCCTGGTGGACCTACTGGGCACCTACTGGGCCTGGTGGACGGACTAAAATGTTGTGAGATCTGGTTCTTGAAGTGGGCGGTGCAATCTTGCTCCATTTTGTTCCATTACGAGACTGATAGGAAGCCAAAGTCGATAGAGGCACGTCTTCATCTTCGTCTTCCTCGCCATCTTGTTCCGTATCAGAATGGTGAGGAGATCCAAGCGAGCCACTTTGTTCCGCGGATTCTCCGCTTTCCTCACTTTCGCTCGAAATGTCGTCGTCTTCATTATCCTCCAGCAGCCATCTTTGTATTTGGTCGCACAATCTGTTCGAGTTAAGGTTCCTGCAAACAGGCGCGACGCGCGACGCGAATCGTGCGGGACACAAAGGCACCGCGCACCGCGGTGCCTTTGTGTCGCGTGTCGCGTCGCGCCTGTGTGTACAACAAGCCTTTACCCGCCATCTAAAAAGTGAACAAAACAGAATAAAGATACATGAAAAACCCATAAATACAAACAACAAACACTTAAAAATTAATTAACAGTACGTTTTGTAGTAATACTGCAACAAATGTTTCATATTTACCTCAATTTCACCACATGCACACTAAACACTTAATTTCCTCCAACGCTCGCGCGGGCTACAGGCGTAGCCCACCAACTTCAAGGGCGATTTTTGCAAACGTCCGTGTGTCGCGGGCGTCGGCACGCTACTGGCGGGAGCGGGGGTAATGCTTGAGGAATACATTAGAAGATTGCGTTGTAGCGCGGCAAACAAAAATTATATACGACAATATTACATGCTGGGTTACATATTATGTAGCCCGCGCGTGCACTCTAGTGATATGTAAAGTGGGAAGTGATTTTTTTTTTAATTTCAACCCTAACGTGTGATATATTGTTGGAAAGGTATTGAAAAATGAATAGGGATTTACTGAAATCATTTTTTGATAATGTCAATGATTTCGGAAATAATCGCTCCAAAAGTAAAAAACAATGTGTAAACCCTCTAACTTTTGAACCATAAGTGTAGAAAATATGAAAAAAACCTGAAAAGTAGAACTTTATAAGAACTTTCTAGGAAAATTATTTGAACTTGATGGAAACAACAGTTTTTGTACAAAAAAGAAGAAAGAGTTGTACTAAATAATTTCTGGACTAAGTTTGTAGTATAATCGTATATGCAAGCATTTTTTTAACTTCGTTTACATATTTTATTACCCTGAACGTATCTTTTTTCAAACAAAGACAAAAAAGAATTATTAAAATCGAATCCCAATATTTTAAGATCTGTGATCGACTACGATTATTAAAAACTTTTAAACTCATAAGTGGGAACACTTATTGTGACGGACGGGAAACTACGGAACCCTACACTGAGCGTGGCCCGACACGCTCTTGGCCGGTTTTTTTTAGAAGCTAAATGCAGCCAAACATTCCACCCCGCACACTTAAAAATGCCGAACTCGGCGACTGAGTCGCTTTCCGGAAGCTCGACACAGCGGTTGAACGCTACACTCCGCACACATTCGGATGCCAGTCGCATCGATTTGGCATCTGCGGAACAAGACTCAGTGTTGCACTAGATTTTGACAAAGCTACACCCTTACCATGGATTCTAATAAAGCTGCATTTCTGCTTGCTTTATTGATAAAGCGAAAATATCAATCGCGCCGAAGACGGTATTGATATTGGGTATGTTTTGACAGCAGTGTAATTAAACGAAGACTATTCAGTTAGACCAGTATATTTTTTTTATATTGCTACCGACCTGTGTTACTGCTACTGTACAGTTTTAAAAGAATAAAGAAAGAAATCATTTTGAAATTTATCATTTGTAAACAATACCATTGCAAATCGGCAAACTATCGATAGTCGACTATCGATCGGCAACACTACAGCCGACTCGGTTCAGCATCGGAGCAGTCGCTAAAACGCGCGATTCTGATACCGCGTCCGAACGCAGGAAGTCCCGAAATCGCGATGCAACATCTATAGAATCTCTAAAACGCGCGATTTTAATACTGCGACGGAACGCAGAGAGTCGCCAAAACACGATGCAACATCGATACAGTCGCAAAATCGCAGATCGCCGATGCTAAAAGTAGCGTGTGTGCTTTGGCCCTATGACTTTCATTCAATTCTTCTCGTAAACGGAAATGTAAACAGTCTAGTTTAAGGTCAGCATTATGCTGAGCGATGGCCGTTTTGCATGGATGTGACGCATGTTTTCTGCCAAATTGTTATGGTTTTTGTGTTTGTGTTTTTTGAATGCGTCATGTTTGCCGTAAATAAACGTATTTTCTTTATTTCTTTCAATTTATTGTATCGATACTGTTGTGATAAATCTACACATTAAATGTTCCATTGCCTGTATTAAAACTGCAATGAATCAAAGCTAAGTGGTTTATTTGTTTGTAATCATTAACTCTCAACTATATACGAATATTCATTTTGCCTTTTACAGTTCATGGGTTTTGAATAATCATGAAAACTGAAGTAGGCTAAGTACATAATTATAGTTCTAAGCTAAGTAGCACGATAAGTTACACATTGTAGAACAGTATTAAATGGGCCGTCGACACAGGAACTCGTGTGCATCATTTCTCTCCGCCTTTACCCCCACACACCTCATGGCGACCCTGCCAGGCGCGGGCGCCGCATCGGTGCGCCGCGTCGAGGCCATGGCGTTGAATTTCGCTAAGTCAGCGTAATATGTGGGAACGTTGTGAATGTGACAATCCCAGTGACTTTAAAGAGAAGAAATAATACACATTCAATTTAAGCACATTAAAATAGTGAGTGACTATTCCGATAATTCACCTTTTCCGTGACCGTCAGTGAGTCAGTGAGTGTGCCAGTATGAGCAAATCATATTAAAAAACAGAAGATAACAATGTCTAATAATCGGATACAAACAATATCGAAACTGTCATAAAAGATGGGTGCAGAAGGAGATAAGGTCCGATGTAATGCAGCGTCTCCGGTATCGCCTATCAAGGCCGTAATAAGACAGCAGCCGAAGGAGAAGAAAACCAGGCGTAATTTGTGGAAATCGTGAGTGTTGTGCCTAATTCGTCATCCTTATTCCAAAACTATTATAATTAGCGTTTAGTAGCGGTAGATACCTATGTAAACGATAGGAAGTAATATAAGTTATAGCAATTAATTCAGTGTAGTCTTAGTAAGATTGTAATGTTACTACTTATTAGACAGATCTAGTATTTAACTAATATGTGTTCACTTCATGAACATTGTTTTGTTTGATGGATCTTAGTGAGTTAAATGAAATATATCAGAAGTTAAAAGATATCCAAATAAGTTTAAGGAAATTAGGACCAGAAAAAAAGAATAAAATATAAGGAAAATGTTAAAAACAAAATAATAAAAACTGAACAATATTATACTTGTGCAAAAAATATAATTAATGTATTGAGTGCTAAAGAGCTGAAACCAGAACTATCAGAATATATTTTAGAAACTTTAGCAGATAAGATTGGGTTAACTTATAAGAAAATAATTAGTTATTCTGCTAGCGGGAACGGAAATAAAACAACAATGGAGCAATTTAGCTTAAAGACGGCAGCATGTTTGATTCCGGTAATGGACGGTACTGAAAACACAATTGAAAAGATAATCCAAAGTGTTGAAATGTATGAAAGTTGCCTAGAGGAAACGGATAGCATTAAAAAGCTTATCTCTTTTGTGTTAAAAACGAGACTTGATAAGACGGCTCGGCTCAAACTTAAGTCAGAATATTCGGACTGCAAGTCCTTAATTCAGGATATAAAATTAAATTTGATGACAAGAAAGTCAGCGTGTTCCTTATTAACGCAATTGAATAACGTCTCTCAAAAAGAAAAGTCATTATCAGATTATGCAAAGCAAATCGAACAACTCTTTGTTGACCTCACAATCTCACAAGCAGACTCTAACGAAAAAACTTACGAGGTTTTGAGGCCAATAAATGAGCAATTAGCGGTGAAAAAATTCGCCGACGGTCTTAGAAATAGACGATTAAGTACTATAATTACAGCACGCAACTATACAGCCCTTAAGGATGCAGTACGTGCGGCTGAGGACGAGGAGCTTGCACAGCCCTCAACGTCAAATACAATCATGACTGCGAGAGGTAAGTTTAATTCTAATTATAACTATCAACATAATAGGTTTACAAACAGAGGCAGAGGTGAATATTATAACCGGCAGCGAGGAAATTATCAGCGTGGAAATTTACAGCAAGGTAATTTTCAGCAATATAGAACTCGACACTCATATCGTGGTCAGAGGTATAACAATTATCGTGGCAGAAATTATCAAGGCTATACGCGTTCAAATCGCGGTCGTAATAACTACAGGGGTAACCAGAAGACAGTATTATCAGCACAAACATCTGAACAGGTAAAGGAAAACGCGGAAGAGACCAATCAGCAGTTTTTTCCTGCCTAAACATTACCTTTACACCAGTGACGAAAATATTAAATATGTAAGTTTGAATTTAAATAATAAACAATGTACATGGTTACTAGACACCGGCGCGTCATTATCAGCGGTTAAGCGACAGGCCTTATCGGAACACATTCCTGTATACGCAACCAACATTGTTATTAACGGTATAGGTGGTAAGATTAACTCCGAAGGTTTTGTTTATTTATCATTACAGGCCCCTAACGGTACAATCTATGAGAATAAGTTTTATGTGTTCGATAATTTACCGTGTAAATCAGATGGTATATTAGGACTAGACTTTTTAACTAATTATAACTCAAATATTGATTTAGAAAAAAATACATTGACATTAATGGGTGACAAAAAGGAGAAAACTACAGTAAAATTAATAAGCAAACAAAAGGTTTGTGACGGGTATTTATTAATACCGGCACGATGCGAGTCGATACATTATATAAAACTAAGTGATAACGTGAAAGAAGACTGTGTAGTTTTACAAAAGGAATTAAAAGAAAATTTATTTCTGGCAGGATTAATAGTGAAACCGGAAAATAATATCATTCCAATTAGGATTATGAACACAAGCGATGAAGATGTTAGAATCCCAATATTTCAACCAGAAATAGTACCATTACAAGAATACATTGTATGCTCATTTAGTAGATGTAATTCGAATGCAACACGTGCAAGAACATTGTTGGAATTATTGAAACTTGATCACTTATGTTCCAGTGAACGACAAACAATAGAGTCCATTTGTTCAAAGTATGCTGACATATTCTACCTACCCGGCGATAAGCTGACTACGACAAAACTATGTGAACAATCAATTCATTTAAAACCCAATGTAGGTCCTGTATATGTAAAGCCATATAGATTACCACATAGTCAAAAACAAGAAGTAGATAAACAAATTCGACAAATGTTAAAAGATGATATCATAGAAGAGGCAAAAAGTGAATGGTCAAGTCCAATCCTTTTAGTACCTAAGAAATCCGAAGATAAAGTTAATAAAAAGTGGCGATTAGTGATAGACTATAGAAAATTAAACGAAGTTATACAAGACGATAAATTCCCATTACCAAACATTACAGACATCTTAGACTCACTATCGGGTGCCATTTATTTCTCACATTTAGACTTAAGTCAATCATATTACCAAGTGACCTTGAACTCAGAATCAAGAAAAGTCACATCATTTACTACTCATAATGGACAATATCAGATGAAACGAATGCCTATGGGGCTCAAGACCAGCCCAAGCGCATTTTCTAGAGTTATGTCATTAGCTATGTCAGGGCTAAACTATGAAAAATGTTTCATATACTTAGATGATCTGGTTTGTTTCGGCAGAAATTTAGATGACCATAATAAAAACCTAATTGATGTCTTCGCACAATTACGCAAAGTCAACCTAAAATTAAACCCAAATAAATGTCAATTTTTGAAAAAAGAAATACTGTATTTAGGACATACTATATCTTCAGAAGGAATTTTACCAGATGCCAATAAAATTGAAGTCATAAAAACCTATCCTACACCAAAAAATGCAGACGAGGTAAGACGTTTCGTTGCTTTCTGCAACTACTACAGAAAATTCATAGAACATTTCGCCGAAATTACCGTGCCTTTAAATAAACTATGTCGTAAAAATGTAGAATTTTCGTGGTCAAAAGAATGTCAAAAATCATTTGAATATTTAAAAAATGCATTAATAAGTCCACCAATATTGCAATATCCCGATTTAACAGAAAGTAATGAGTTTGTTCTGCAAACAGACGCTTCAGGCACAGCAGTAGGCGCAGTACTTTGTAACAAAAACATGAAACCAGTAGCTTATGCTAGTAGACCTTTAAATAAAGCCGAACAAAACTATCCCACAATACAAAAGGAATTAACTGCCATTGTGTGGGGAGTTAAATATTTCAGACCATACCTTTACGGTCGAACATTTACTATTATGACAGACCATAAACCACTAATATACTTATTCGGAATGAAAGACCCATCTAGTAGACTATTAAAATTTCGTTTAGCTTTAGAAGAGTATGATTTTAAAATAATATATGTAAAAGGGAAAGAAAATGTAGTAGCGGATGCACTATCACGAATATGTATTACATCAAAAGATTTGAAAGATATAAGTACAAAAGTTATGACAGTAATGACAAGAGCACAAGCCAGACAAAAAGAATTATCTGACTTGCATAATAATAATAATGAAAACTCAAGTAATAATACGAACCAACGGCCTGATCAACCGAAGGTTGTAGAAATACTTAAGATACCAGATAGAGCAGTAGAATTGATATTAATGAAAGGAAACGAAATAGAGAGAATGAAACGGAGTAATAGCTTAAGTGCAGAATCGGAATGTTTCGCATTTATAGCAAATAAAAATATAATATATTTAAATCTCGATTTTAAGTCACACTACACGCGAAGCGTTTTTGTGAAGAAATTGAGTGATTTTTGTAAAGAAATAAAAATTAAAGAAATATGTATAATTATACTCAGCTTCGTCCTCGAGATTAGCATAAACACAATGTAGTAACACGTACGGTGTTGCCTTTGCGCACTGAAAGTAAAAAGCCCTATACCCAAAACTAAAAAAAAAGGCGTTTATTTTGAACATTTTAGGTGAGGGTAGACGATAACTCCTTTGCTCGATACCCCGTTCTATTGCGCTCATTCACAGTTCAGTGCTCTGCCGGAGCGCACATACATTTTTAAAATAATTATTATCAGTGTTTTTAAAGTTTAAAAAGTGTCATGGGGAAACGAAATATTAAACATGATTACGAATATATCACAAAAAAGTTAAAGAAATGGGAGAAGAAACTTCAGCGGGAGACAAGATCGACGACGAATACCACAGGTTAGTCAAGTGTCATATTATTACGTAAATTCGTTATAATAATAAGGTGTATAATCACACCAACGTTTTAACGTTGTCATAAGTCATTGCGGTTAACTTTTGGGGTTAACACTTGGGACTCATATCATAAACGTTATTTAAGTAACTTCTTTTGTTCTATATCACGTGCAAGGCTAATATTGCGATCAGTTTTAAGAACTGTTACTTTATTAGTATACGTGAAGCTATACGGATGATGCGGGCAGTCTTTGGGACTGTCACTTCACCGTCGATACTAAGCCGTACGCGGTACGTACCTATGTATATAGATACATCGGCCCACCTGCGTGCGCTTATCTTATTGTCTTAATTTAATTCTCCATTAGTCCGGTTCATTTGAATAAAAATGAAGACTGATTTTCTTAAATTACCTAAGAAACCTGCACATTTATATGGAGGATACACTCTCTCCTCGATGTCGATACTACGACAACGAACCTTTTGAGGAAGTCCTGGAATCGGAACCAGAATATAATGATGAACCATACATGAGCGCAGGGGATCCAATTCCTTCTATCAGTGCCTTGGACCAGTTCCATAAACTAGCGCCGCAGAACCAATTCCATCCACAAGTACTTCATAGCTACAGGTTCCTTCCTCGGAGACTAAAGTACTTATTGCAACTGACACGTTACACCTCCAAGCATCGAGCTGGACTCGAAAATTTTAGAAATATTTGGAGAGAATCCGTTAGTGGAAAAGATCTACGGCAAAGAAATTTATACTGACCTAGTTATTCGGGTACAGCATGTGGCTTCTATGGGCTTGTCCAGCGAACGTCGTAAGGAATTGTTGGAAAAATACTTACCTCCTAGTAAGCTAATTGACTCGCCGGAACTTAATTTAGAAATAAAATCAGCCATATCAGAAGTTGTCTTAAAGAGAGATAAGGGTATTGAGATGAAATAAAAACAGTTAGGTTGTGCCATTTCAGGCTTAAGTAATGCTATTACTCATATAACTGCTAAAGAGGACAAGGATATGGAATTAATACAAAAAACAATAATTGATAAACACTTTTTCGGATCAGATTCAGCTGAAACATTAAAAATTGCAAAGACAATTACAAACACAGAAGCAGAATTAAAAACAATCATATTTCGGCCACCTATAAACAAAACGAAGACAGCGCCGTCGCCTCCATCTTAATCGACGTTCCAACAACGGAACAATTTAAACTGGCGGGCTCCTCCCCCGAGTCGCAGGCAAATGGGGACTCTGAGGACGAGGGAGCCTGCACAGAGAAATCAGCCCGCGAGTACCTCGCGCGGGTCATATCGAGGTCGGCAGCAGACAACGCCCGCAGCACAGGTGAGCTACCGCAGTCGACGCTAGATGTTACCGGGGTAAGCAATTATGCTGGCACTTTTTTATGACACCTGGTCAGAACTAACTTCTGATCAGGCTGTTCTATCATGGATTTCTGGATATAAAATACCGTGTTCAGCTCGAGTTACACAGTATATTATCCCCAGTAAAAGAATCCACTCAACATCAGAAAATCAAAATTTCAAAAAATGTATTGACGAATTGATATGCCCTGGTGCTATCTCTCATTGCAACCCTTGTGAAGGACAGTTTCTATCAAGCATATTCTTGATAACTAAGCCGAACGGTAAACAGATTCATACTTATCTTAAAAAATCTTAATTAATTTGTAGAACATTTTAAGCTCGAAGAATTACGCACAGCAATTAAACTTGTATCGGAAAATAACCTTAGATTGAATTTGACAATGATTTGTATGAATTTAATGTGTTATCATTCGGCCTAAACACGGCACCTTTCGTGTTCACAAAGAAAATGAAACCAGTCTTCGCCGTCGGGCAGCTCCGATCCTGCGGTTATGGGCCTAGTATATATTTGGATGATTTATTGTTTATTGGTAATTCTTATGATTATTGCTTAGAAAACATAGCGATAACTCGGCAACTATTGTCAGTTTTAGGGTTCATTATCAATAAAGATAAATGCAACCTATCACTTACGACAATATATAAATACCTTGGTTACATAATTAATACTAAAAATTTTAAATCAGTTTACCTACAGAAAAATCTAATAATATTAAAAATAAATTACTTAGGTACCTTTCGAAAAATGTCACGATGTAAATAAATAAGAGATTTTGCAAGTCTAGTAGGTTTATTATGTTCTACATGCCCTGCCGTCGAATACGGATGGCTATACAAAAAAGAATTTGAAAGAACCAAATTTTTTAATTTAAGAAATTACCTTTTTAACTATGGCAAGTATAATGAACATATCGTCATACTTATTGTCAGATATTGATTGGTGGCTTAACGCATTAGATAACCCTATTAGTAAAATTAAAGATGATGAATACTGCTTAGAAATTTTTAGTGATGCTTCGACTATGGGGTGGGGCGCGACATGTGGAAAAGAAACAGCAAGTGGGGCATGGACAACTGAAGTACGATCACATCATATCAATTATTTAGAAATCGTTGCTGCCTTTTTGGTTTAAAAGCTTTTGCTGTAACAATGAAAAGTTGTCAAATACTACTTCGCATTGACAGCACCTCAGCCATATCCTACATAAATCGGATGGGAGGCTTACAATATCCACATCTAACACGCATAACTAAAGATCTATGGAAATGGTGTTAGTCTAGGAATATTATTGGGTATATGCATCATACATTCGTTCGGCAGATAATATAATAGCCGACGTGGAATCACGTAGAATTCATCCAGATGTTGAGTGGGAATTGATCAACTCATTTTTTTTTTTACAATATAACAAAGAAGTTTGGTTTTCCTAATGTAGACATTTTTCAAGTCGTGTGAACAAAAAATGTCGTAACTAATCCTGTTTCAGAGATCCTGACGCTTTGGCCATTAATGCATTTACCTTATCATGGTCAAAAATATACTTTTACGCATTCCCTCCTTTTTTCAATGGTCCTAAAAACGCTACGAAAAATAGTTAAAGACAAAGCTACTGGCATTGTAGTGGTCCCTTTATGGCCCACCCAACCTTGGTACCCTCTATTCAGGAAACTTCTTGTATCATCTGTTTTGTATTTTGATCCAAATAAACAAACAATCTTATCACCTTCCAGCAACAATGATACACACCCTCTGTTTACCCTGGCTGCCGGTCTCTTGTCCGGGACTCGTTGCTGAGAAGAATGTTCCATCACCTGCAATTGGCATAATGTTGGCTTCCCTCTCCGGTACATCGATTAAACAATACGATACCTGTCTCAAGAAATGGTATAATTTTTGTTTATCTAAGAATATCGACATTTTCGGGGCATCAATCAATGATGCGATTCTATTTCTGACAACATAAATAAATAAATCTATTTCATTCCATATATTAGTATTATCGATTCTATTTCTGATTTATGATTCTATTTCTGGTGCTCAATATGGGACTTTAAACAGTTGTTGATCGGCTTTGGCCTTAATTCTAATTGAAAAAGTTAGCGATAGTGAAGTTGTAAAACGCTTCTTTAAAGGTGTCTTTAGACTTCGACCACCCTTATCCAAGTATAACACAACTTGGGATACGTCTAAAATCCTAAATCTTGTCCTCTTGGTATCCTAACGATAACTTGGGTTTAGATAAACTTTAACGTAAATTAGTCACTTTATTGTCCTTGGTTTACTTTAACAAAAATGTATACAAATAACATTCAAAATGCTGATAAGATCACTATTAAGATACCTGATATTATAAAGACATCAAGGATAGGAACCGTGCAACCAAATCTTATTCTACCTTTTTTTTTTTTTTTTCGCGAAAAACCTGAAATCTATCCAGTTCTGATCCTTTTTTGCTTATAAGATTTGACTATTTCACTTCATGGTAATTTAAATAGCCTATTTATCGGTGTAAGAAAATCACATAGATTCATTTCGGCACAAACATTGAGTCTGTGGGTTAAGACTACACTAGGAGAGTGTGGTATAGATATATATATATTTGTACAGCTCACAGCACCCGACATGCTGCTATATCTAAAACCCATAAATTAGGTAATAATTAGAAAAACCGCGGGATGGAGCGGTTCGTCTCATGTTTTTATGAAATTCTGTAATAGAAATATGCAAATTACAGAGGAAGATGATTTATTTGCAATATCAATATTAAACAATTGTAATAACAATCAAGTAATTATTATGAAGTTTCATGATAATTAGAGTACTTATTTATGTTACTGAGATCACTTTAGCCGAAAGACGTCCACTGCTGGACATAGGCTTTTTTGTTGTTGTTTGCTTGCTTGTATGTTGTTCGGCATTAAGTCCGCCTTTGTACCTTTTTGTGCGAGAAGTTTAAATAAATAAATAAATAATAAGTACATTTCAACTGGGCTTATTAAAATTCTATTGTAAGCGGAACTATTACTTTGATGAATCAGGGTCGTAAACGAATATATGTGTGTTTATTTTAAATAATCATCATAATTATGTGATTTAAACTCATACCTACCTAATGATTAAAAAGGGTTGCCCTGTTGCACAAAAGTGATTCATTGATATTTCAGTAGCTCTCAAATTCTACATTGTGTTTATGCTAATCTCGAGGACGAAGCTGAGTATAATTTATGATTAAACGAACTTACCTGTACGTGAAGTTCGATCATAATTATACGATGGCTTCGTCCGAAGAGATTAGCAACCCACCCTCCCTTATTTATTTTTTCCCCAAAAAGAAATATCCCTTAGCATTCCCTGAAATATCAAAAAGAGGAATTGAGGGTCTAGGCTCTGAACTAAATGAGCGCAATAGAACGGGGTATCGAGCAAAGGAGTTATCGTCTACCCTCACCTAAAATGTTCAAAATAAACGCCTTTTTTTTTTAGTTTTGGGTATAGGGCTTTTTACTTTCAGTGCGCAAAGGCAACACCGTACGTGTTACTACATTGTGTTTATGCTAATCTCTTCGGACGAAGCCATCGTATAATTATGATCGAACTTCACGTACAGGTAAGTTCGTTTAATCATAAATTAAAAATAATGAAAACGCGTTATTCATAAAAGACATAATACAAGAAATACAAAATACGAACCCATGGCCCGGGCCACGTATATGCATATTGCGAGGAGTACAAAGAATAGATAGCGACGAAAATAAAAATTTTATTTTAAATGACTATCATTTGCTACCAACCAGCGGACACGCAGGGGTACGCAGGATGATTAATAATATAAAACGTAAATACTACTGGCCAGAGATAGAAAAGGACGTCAAAAAATTTATTCAAAAGTGTGAAAAATGCCAAAAAATGAAGCATTCACGCTATATCAAGGAACCAATGGTAATAACGACAACGGCTTCTTCAGCGATGGAGAAAGTTTTTCTAGATGTTGTAGGTCCTCTCGACAGGGATATAGATGATAACACGTACATATTAACAGTACAATGTGAATTAAGTAAGTTTGTTGAGGCATATCCTCTTAGAAATAAGGAAACAGTAAGTATAGCTAGAGCTTTCGTAAATAATTTTATTTTAAGGTTCGGGATACCAAAGGTAATTGCTACAGATCGTGGAACCGAATTCATATCTTCAACAATGGAGGAGGTATGTAAATTGCTAGAAATACAAAAATTACAGTCAACAGCCTATCACCACCAAACTATTGGGTCATTGGAAAACGCACACAAAAATCTAGGTTCTTTTTTACGTATACAATGTGAAAACCATCCTGATACATGGAGCCACTGGCTACCATTTTGGTGCTTTACATATAATAACACAGTACACACCAGTACCAAATATGCACCGTATGAACTTCTATTCGGTAAACATTGTGAAATACCAAGCAGAATGACTAATGTTGTAGAACCATTGTACAATCCCGATAATTATACTTTAGAGTTAAGATATAGACTACAAATGGCGCATGAAGATGCACGTAACAATTTAATCAAATGTAAACAAAAAAGAAAACAAATATATGACAGAACTGTAAACTCTGTAAACTATAAGAAGGATGATTTGTTACTTTTAAAAAATGAAACAGCAGGAAAGTTAGACAGCTTGTATAATGGTCCATACGTAGTGATTGAGGATTTAGGACCTAATGTAAAAATTTTACGAGGAAATAAAGCTGACATTGTGCATAAAAATAGAACCAAACCATTTATAACTGTAATGCCATAGCTTTATACAATCGAAAATGTAAACACTGTTGTTATGTTATCAATACATTCTTTGTAACAAAAACAAAAGCCAGTAACTTGTGTAACATGTAAAAAAAAAAAAACCATAAGATTTTTTTTATTTTTTATTTTATTACCCGGTAGATGAAGTAGGCTAAGTACATAATTATAGTTCTAAGCTAAGTAGCACGATAAGTTACACATTGTAGAACAGTATTAAATGGGCCGTCGACACAGGAACTCGTGTGCATCATTTCTCTCCGCCTTTACCCCCACACACCTCAAAACTAATTGCAAATATTGAAATAGTTGTTAACAGCGCAGCTTCAAGTGAAGCATTCATCGGTGCTAATAATTGTTTTAATGTGTGATTCGATGAAATGGAATGTTGGGTTCAATATTGTATAATAAAGGTAAAATCTATTCAAATCAAAAATTTTCAATTGACGTTACTTCCAAATAAATAAACGTTACATTAGTAAACGATAATTTGAATAACTAATAAATAAGGATGGTAAAGAAAGAAAGAAAGAAAGAAAATACGTTCATTTGCGGCAAACATGACGCGCAAAAGTAAAAAAAAAAACACAAAGAAAGGTAGGTACTCATAAGTTACTATTAAAAATATTTAGAAGTATAAAAATTGAAGAATCAAAACATGTGTGGTTAAAAAGTTTTTTTGTATCGAGAAGAGGCCCAATTGCGGCAACATTATTGGCTGATTATAAGAGCGCATGAGTGAGTATGTGCGTGAGTAGGCACCTGTGGTTGATGAGCTGCACGGTGGCGGAGAGCGAGCGGTGCGGGAAGAGTGAGTATGTGCGTGAGTAGGCACCTGTGGTTGATGAGCTTCACGGTGGCGGAGAGCGAGCGGTGCGGGAAGAGTGAGTATGTGCGTGAGTAGGCACCTGTGGTTGATGAGCTGCACGGTGGCGGAGAGCGAGCGGTGCGGGAAGAGTGAGTATGTGAGTATGTGCGTGAGTAGGCACCTGTGGTTGATGAGCTGCACGGTGGCGGAGAGCGAGCGGTGCGGGAACGCAGTGCCGAGGTGCACGTAGTACTCGCACGCCGGCTCGCCGTCGCCACAGATGTCGTAGTCTTTCTCTTGAGCCTAGAGTTATAATAGCACCAGTGAGTACATTCGTTAAAAACATTACGACAGAACACTGCTAAGGAGTAGAACACAGATGCAACACATTTTCGGACCACAATACGCTCGTCTTAAGCTTCCTTCCAAAATCGTACTTCATATTCAACTCACTACTAAAAAGTCTATTAATGAATTATTTTTCAAACTAGATGACGTGAATACTGGAATAAACCATGACACCGGAATAAAATAATGCATATTGAGAGACAGTGGCAGTCTGCAATGGATAACACGATCACAAGTTCGAGTTTAATTCGGATAGATATTTAAAAATCTTACACTTTCCAATAAGGTCTATAATGCCTTAGCCAGTTAGAAATTTCGACCTAGTGCGTGCAATGTCGGGCACACTGTAACCCATGGAACTTTCATCTTACGGCTCCGCAGAGTGCTATAACGCGGGATAATATGGGTAAGTAATAGATGATATAACAACAAAATCTCTAATATTTACAATATATAACAACGGAACCTATAATTTTATTTAATATAGCGATTAGTTAATATAATGAACGATTGATATAATTTTAAAATAACTAATTTTCATAAGCATAACATACATTAAATATAAAATCGTTTGACATACAAAAGATATAAAACTTATTTGGTCTAATAAAACAATAACTTTGTATTTTGTTTAAGAAATGTTTAAAAGTATTTTTTCTTTGTTTTATTCATTGTAAGTTCTATCGTAGTTATAGGTAATAGTCACCTAAGTAGATATTAAACATAACTAGTAACTAATTACCACCTGCGTTAAGATAGGTCGACGGAGCCCCGCTTCGCGGGGCTCCTATTTCTGGGTGGTTTTAAAAAAAATAACCACGAAGGCTAAGGCGGGAGCTCCGCTCCGCTTCGCTCCCGCCTTAGCCTTCTAACCTAACCTATCCGAGTCGGGGTACTCTGAGTCGAGGTGTTAACCATAATGACGTTTTTATATACATATATTAAACGTTAGACCTAATGATTTTCGATTAAATAAACAATATATGTACATATTAAACGTTAGACCAAATGATTTTCGATTACATAAACGTTATATCAAACAACGTTATACTAATTAAGTTTTAGAATAAATAAATGTTATATGTAAAGAAATTATATCAACAGTTGGTATATCTCACGTTGATTATATCTTATGAACGATAATAAAATGAAATTAGACCAAATGAGTTTATACGTTATGAGACGCACCCGGATAATATTACTTGTGTCGCATGATTTATTCTGCTGTCGATATTTAAAATTCACCACATGCGGGAGTTGGTAAGTGTTGCGGATTGCCGCATTGTAAACGGTGTCCTATAGTAACCAGTTTATCTTGGCAGGCGGTGACATACTGAACTAAATTTCAAAGTACTAAAATTCCAAAGTCAAAGCATTTTTTTTCAAATAGGCACATAAAATTTAAACCTTATTATCTAGAAGATTAAACCGTTAATAACCTTGTTTGATAAAAGGAGTAATGCTATTCCAATTTTCGTAGAGATTGATAACTAAGCCAATAGCCTAGTGGTATAAGACACGGTCTAAATGATCGGCTGGCGCCTGGTGATGCGGGTTCGTATCTTAATCACACGCAAAGTATCTTTTTGTAAGTTATACTTGGTATACGGTTCGGCCAGAAGGAAGCCGATAAAATACTATATAAAATTATTAAAAACTTGCATATAATATTTGAGGCGGATCGGTGGATGCGCTCAAGCAGAGATGGGCGCGGCGGCGGGAGAGGGAGCTGCTCAAAGCTCACGTGACACACGCGGGCCCGAGCACCTCGGGCGATAATCTTTAAGTCTTAGGGGGGTTCATTTTCTGTGACGCTGTCTGTACTCTATACTATTGTAGTCCATCTGTGTCACGTAATGCCTGCAAACCACTGACCTGTTTTATACAAGTACGCTGGACTTCATACTATCGATGACAAAATGAAAACAAAGATTTTCGCCGCTTTTTTTTTTTCGGTTTGTTAGTTTTGTTGTTATTTGTTGTTTTTGTTGTTTTGTTGTTTTGTTGTTATTTGTTAGTTTTTGTTGTTTACTGTCTTATTGTTTTTGTTTTGTGTTTTTTATCTGCTTTTATTTTGTGTGTGTTGTTTTATTTTGATCTTATATGTGTGTGTTACAATATGGATATTTTTCTGAAATAAATGTTTATTATTATTATTATTATTACTAAGAAATCTGTTCTAGACAATTTACATTAACTAAGAAAGCTTTCAAAGTGTATATCCATAAGTTACTAAAGACCAATATAAACTCAATATTTTCTGTTAATTTGTTCAGCTCGACTCTTTAAGTAAGTTGTGAACTTCACTGCATACAATTAATTCTCTAAGACGAGATGAGGATCTTGGCCAGTCGACAAACAATCACTTTAAGAATTTTATGAGAGTGGTGTCGCTTTTCAATCCAAAGTAGGTACCCGTAAATTTACCTTTTTAAAGATCTTTTATGGAACGATCTGTAACTTGATAACAGGCTGCCGCGATACTGTATGAGTTTCCGCATCTCTTTCCTGTCCATCTCCAATGTTACTTGGCATGCGTAAAATGTTTTCCGCTTTCATTCTCCCCTGTCAACCGTCTCGTCATCAATCATTTTCTTTTCATTCGTATTATCATCCCCATATTTTCTTTGGTCTTCCTCTTCATTAATTTCTCCTGACAAATTGCTAATATAATGCCTTACCATTATAGTAAGATGTTCAGGTCTGAAAAGCAGCGAGTCGGCGACGATGTTCAGATGGCGCACCACGGCCGTGGAGCTCACCACGCGCAGCGACGCCGCGTGCAGCCCCGCCACGTCCGCGCTGCACCACGCGCACCCGTGCACCATGCCCCCGCCGCCCCACCACGCCGGCCACAGCACAAACGGGCCAGCCTTCACCGAACCACGCGTCGTGAGACACTACAACAACAACAACAGAGCTCCGTTAATAGTGGTCAGCGCGCCTAAAAATGCTTTGATCTGTAATGCGCCTAATGGAATCCTGAAATGACGTACAAACTCTCAGCCCATTGTGGTGTAGCAAATCCTAGCTCGTTTTCAATACCTATTGGTATTGAAAACCAGAATGAATTAGTTTGTTTGGTGTTGTTTTTTGTTGTGTGTCAGTGTGTGTTTGGAGCAGAAACTGCTCTTAATAATGAACGATGCCGACTACGATGCATAGCATTTAAATGAGGTAATGGTCGTTTTATTGTATGAATTTGTCTGGTTAACTTGCTTTCGTCTATTGTTATGTATACCTACTTTATAATAATTAGATAAGTTAGTTAGTAAGCTTCGGTCATTTTATTGTACTGCTCCTGTCCTATTTCGAATATCCTCACGATTTATAAGACAATATAAAAAAAATACACATTTCTATTGCTTTTTACAGCAAACAAAGTCTCGATGGCCTACACACTACACAGGTATCAGCGCTACTCACGACGAGACCTCCTGTTGCGGCGCGTTAGCATTGAAAACCAATAATATTGACAGAGATATTACAAAACTTGGATTGTGTAGTAGACGTTCTGGTAATAAAGGGGATGACAACTGAAATGAGTGATTATGGAAGACGACGTGCTGCGTCGACCCTTGATGTTATAAGAGCCAGATGATGAAGCTAAATTAAAACGTGCAATATAAATATGAATTTGCCGCACCTAGCTACTGACGTTTCACAGGGGACTTGTAAGGTGCGGCCTTTCAAAATTTGCCAAAGATGTAAACAGAAATGGCCGCTCGATATTGTTTATGGTTTAGTGATGCAGTAGTATGAAGTTTATGTTTAGGTGCTATCGATGTTACGATTTTTGGACGGATTATTTAATACTTGAGGGGTCCCATATTACCACGGAACAGATAATAAGGTTGGAAAGGCCCTCGCTGCAATTTTGTACTAGGACCAGTATCGCCGCTTGACTCCCACTATTCTAATTTCTACACATACGCAATACTATGTTTACAAATATTTCGCACACAACCAAATCACACACACATAAATCACAGGGCAGATATTCGTTCGTCCACTAACAATAAGCTCCTGTAGGCATAGACACTCAAAGACGCATAAATGCCATAAAAATTTTCATACACGCTAGTGCTTGACAAAGCCGATATTTTTTGTCGATAAATTATGTGATGAATTTATGGGGAAAAATGAAACATTAAATAAATATTAAGAAATATATTAAGAAATAATTTTATTTTACTTTGATTAATTACAAATAATCACTGTCCTTGGAATAAAACATATTTATTAAGTAATTGGCGCTTGCTATTAATTGCGAACGAATTTTTCAAAACAAAGTGTAACTTCAAGTTATTTTTCAATAATTGCTTTGGTGAGGTCTGTGACGTGGTTTGTTGTAGGGTATTGGCCAATTTGATGATAAATTATGTTTTTGAATATTTCACTCCAAACAAAGTGGCGCATAATTTTTGTCACCAACATTTTTTTTAAATATAAAATAATCCAAAAATTATCTTTGTCAAACGTAAATATAGTCGAGAATTCTATCGATGGTTTTATTCAACCACATGGTTACCCCACTATCGATAAACATGCGCCGTGCATCATAGCCAATCAGAGCAAAGGACGAAACGTCGACGGTTGAAGTGTAGAGTACGCAATGCATGCAGTACATTGTACGCGTACTTGGTCATTGTGTTGATTGAGCGAGTACACAGTGAGCAAAGTATATTTTTTGTAAATTGTTGCAATAATGTTGTTAATGTTTGGTATTTCATAATGATTATTATATTTTTATGTTTTTGACAAATAATATTGTAATTAAGTGTTATTTTGGACTTACTGATGGAAAGATATACCTCCTCGCTTTATACTTGAGGTCTGACTTTTTGTCTTACATGTTATAATTGCACAACACGGCATTATTAAGCAGAGTTCTGTTCTCCGAAGTATTCCGAAGCGCACTGAACGCGGTGAATAAATTAATCGGTCGAGTTATGATTTTCGAATCATAACTGTGGCGCGCTTGCCCCGCCCACATTACCATTCCAACCTTATTATCTGTTCCATGCATATTGCCTATAGATCTACGACATAAGGAAAATAAAAAAAGTTTTTAAAAACAAGCTTTTATTTAAATAAAAACGTAACCTAAAAAAAAGAAAGAATAACGCGAACTAAAAAGAAAAAATAAGTTTAAGTGACATTTCAAAATATACTTAAATAAATTTTAAACGCTTGAGGCACTGTTATTGTGTAGTAAGTACACCTGTATAACGGATACCTACAGTACATCAGTACCTCAAGCTTTTAAAATTTATTTAATTAAATAATTATTTACACCATTTACTTTATTTAAACCACTGATTTTATTTAGTTCCCTTAAACATTACCTACTACCTGTTTGTTTAATATTTTAATTGAATTAATCGTTTTGATTGTTCACGTATCGTTTTCTACTCTTCAAGTCCTTTCATGATACCCATATTAAGGGAGTTGAAAAAAAAAGAAATCCACCACCTTGAAGCGGCGGCCATATTGAATTTAGAATGTTGTTACTAAATTTATCGTTTTCTACTCTTAAAGCTCTTTCATTTGATACCCATATTAAGGGGATTGTAAAACAATTTAATCTGCCACCTTGGAGCGGCGGCCATATTGAATTTAGTGCGATGTTATTAACTTTATCGTTTTCTACTCTTCAAGCCCTTTCATTTGATACCCATATTAGGGGGTGGGGAGGTTGAGAAAAAATATGTAGTCCGCCATCTTGGAGCAGCGGCCATATTGAAATTATTACAATATTGAGTATTGAACATTGTATTGTTACCAGAGCTAAAGATGTATACAAAATTTCAGCTCAATCGGATACCAACAAATGAACGAAAAATGGTTTGCAAATTTTGACGGACAACTTACATAATACGAACAGTGCAAGCTAAATAAAAGCCTGTAATAAAATACCGCATCTTTATTAAGTAGAACGCGGGCTAGCTCCAATAGCATCTTGAAAATTCTTCCCGAGACACAATTCCTGTCAGGGCTGATTTTGCAACCGACAGATAATTTTTATTCGTGGAATAAAATTGACGTCTGGCAGTTTTTATATAGAACTGTCAAAAATTCAAAATTTTTCCTCGGATAAAATTACCTGAGGTTAGAGAAATCAGCCCTCAGTATAATAAATATAAATAAGTACATTAAATGTTTTTTCATTTCTCATTCTCTGAAACAATCTCCGAAAATAGTGTTTGTTTGATCCGAATAGTGGGTGAAAGACGCTGCTTCCCTCCTTTGGGCGTGAAAGACTCATAGTAATTGCTTCCCTCTCTAGGGCGGGAATGAATTTTAAAATAAAAATAGAACTAAATTTGGTTAGGTAGTCAGTAAGAAATTTTTTACATAATTAAAATGTTGCGGTCTTGTGAGTGTATAAACAGCCAGTGTGAATTAAAAAATACCTATTAAGCGGGATGGCCCGCGGTGGTAACGCAGTGACATTTGATGATTTCCCATATTGAAAAAAAAAGGCTCATTGTGAGCGACCAAGTTTCAGTGCCATAAGTCATCACTGATGGCAACACGCACTGGTCAAAGACTTTCGTCTTGAGACACTGCGGTATGTGGGACAAGAAGATATTGCGTAGCTTCCTGAACGCTGCCCAGCCGAGTCGGATAAGACGATTGAGCTCTTTCTCGAAGTTGGACCTACCTAACTTTGACTTTGAGTATAGCGTCTCCGATCTTTATGAGAGTGGGTGTTACATGGGCATTTGACATGACCTTCGTTTTGTCCATGTTCATGGACCCACTCTTTCGGAGGCTCTACTGAGGTCATCGAGCATTGTACTGAGGTCCTCCATAGTCTCAGCCATGAGTACGATATCGTTTGTTGAGTTATGTACCTACTCGCCATTGATGTTAATACCAGCCCCTTTCCAGTCCAGAACCTTGAAGACGTCCTCCAGTGCAGCGGTGAACAGTTTCGGAGAGATAACGTCTCATTGTCTCACACCTCGCTGCAGAAGGGTAGGTTTGGAGGTCTGATCCTGGAGTCGGACTGACATAGAGGCGTTTTCGTATAGACACTTCAGCCCCTCGATGTACCGATAGTCGATCTGGCACAGTTGAAGAGACTGCAGCACAGCCCATGTCTCGATCGAATCAAAGGCTTTCTCGTAGTTCACAAACGCTAAGCAGAGAGGCAGGTTATACTCTTCGGCCTTCTGTATACCTGTCGCAGCGTATGTATGTGATCTACGGTGCTAAAGCCTTTACGGAATCAGGCTCGTTCGGGAGGCTGGAAGTCGTCAAACCTGCGTGCGAGACGGTTCGTGATGACTCTCGAAAACAGCTTGTAGACATGGCTCAGAAGTGAGATGTGCCTATAATTCTTAAGGGCATTGTCGCCCTTCTTAAAGAAAAGTATCACCACTCCTCTGTTCCATGCCTGTGGTGATTTACATAAATACATACAATGATTTTAAGAAGTGGCGAGCAGACAAGAAAATAAAATCTTTTTTACTTTCCTTATATTCGAAATGAAAAGTAAATTGTTTAACACGGGTGAAACAAATTGTTTAACAATCTGCTATTTTGTTTGCAGAAATAACTTGCATGTCAATGACAAGATAAATTTAGACGACGCAAAAAAGGATGTCGGACGTTTGACATTTGTAAAAATTGAAAATTAATCCCAGTTTTCGCTTTTATTATTAAATATAGATTATAGAATATTTAAAAGTTTAGTAACACGCAAATTATGTAAAAGTGAGATTTAGCGCGAATTTAATCAATGTAAGGTAAGTTAGGTTTATTTTATTTATTTATTTATTTATTTATATTGGTTCACCAACAACTGTTTACACTGGTAATATGCTTAGAGTAACAAAAAAGGTAAAAAATGTAACAAATTAGTGTAACAATCTCTTATAGGTGAACTCCGCATGCATACAAAAATTTGGTTGTACAAGGAAAACAACAAGAGAAAACAATAAGAATTTAACTTAGAACTAAAGCTTAAACTACGTAACTAAAGTTAAATGAAAGTTATATGTTTTAAGTTGTATGAAGACATAGGTCAAATGAAAAATTAAACTATTGGGGAGAAAAAAAAAACATGTTTCATTATATGCCAGAAAGTACCTACTTAATCTAAATTCGGAAGACATTTGTAAATTTTAGCTTTCAATTTGTTTAGAGAGTCAAAGTGCAGATCAATTTGATCGCTACAATTATTCACTACCTTACAAAATCTTGCAAATGGAGAATTAGCGCCTAAAACCGTTCTACTTTGTGGTGGACATAGTGGTGTTATTGGATTGCGAGGAATTCTTGAGGGCGCACGGAAGTTGAATGTGTTCAATATCTGGGGGCAGTCAATTTTATGGGACATTACTTTGCACACGAACGTTGCGTCATTTAGTCGTCGGCGTTTTTCCAGGGAGATCATATTGTAGTGTTTTAGTCTATTACTATAGGAACGTATTTTTTTTGCCAAGCCGCTGGAAAACGCTAGATGCCATAGAAATCGTTTTTGAACACGTTCTAGCCGCAACGAATGTGAGGCATAGTGCGGTCGCCAAATTACACTACAGTACTCCAAGACGCTTCGAATTAGACAATTATATAGCATTATTTTAGTCTTCGAACACTTAAAATGTTTGGAGTTTCTTATAACAAAGCCCAGCATTTTAGAGGACTTTTTTATGATATTGTCTACGTGCGGAATAAAGGTTAATTTTTTATCAAATGTGACACCAAGGTCTCTGATTGTGTCCAGTTCGCCAACTTTGACCCCATTAATAAAATAATTATGTTCAATTAAATTGTGATTTCTCGTGAATTTTATGTGATAGCATTTGCCTGAATTTAAGTGCATATCATTCGTGTCACACCAATGGATCAGCCTATCCAGATCCCACTGTAAGTCGAGGGCATCGTCCTTCGATTTGACAATTTTAACAAATTTTAGGTCATCGGCATACATAAATAAACTTGAGTTGTGAAAGCAGTTAGGGATGTCATTTATGAAGTAATTAAATAAAACTGGGCCCAAATGTGAACCCTGCGGCACGCCCGACGAAATATATCGTGAATTTGAATGAAAACCGTTGACCACTACAAAGAAAGACCTATCCACAAGGTATGAACCTAGCCATGAAAGCAGTGATCCAGTAATACCGTGTGCTTGTAATTTGCCAATTAATATACTATGTGAGACTTTGTCGAAAGCTTTACTAAAATCTGTGTAAATAACATTAGCTTGGTAACCCGAGTCAATTGTTCTCGCTAACAGTTCCGTGAACAGAACAAGATTAGTACTTGTAGACCTAGACTCCACAAAGCCATGTTGCTCTTCACTCAAGAACAGTTTTAGGTGTTTTTGAATATAAGGACATATGAGAGATTCAAAGACCTTAGCAAGAGTCGATAAGATCGATATGGGTCTGTAGTTAGAAACATCATCATCATTGTTCGTTTTGTGGATGGGCACAACCTTAGCCACCTTCCATTTTGAAGGGAAAACGCCAGATGCCAAAGATTTATTGAAGATAAGTGATAGGGGAATAACCAGCTCGGTTGCACACTCATAGATGAAGATCGGTGGTATTTCATCAGGCCCTGCACCCTTGCTACAATCTAGACTTTTTAACTTCTTGAATATAATTTCATGACTAATAACAATATTGGATAAACCCAAACTATAGTTTTGAAGGTTGTTTAAAAGGGTCGCATCATGTTTATTATGCTCGTCCTGAACAGAACTATAGACAGAAGAAAAATAGGATGCAAAAAACTCACATATCTCTGTCCCATCAGAAGACCTATTAATACCGTCGGTCATAGATATAGGGTACGTGCTAGACCCGCCCCGCTTGGATTTTACATAGGTCCAAAACAGCTTGGGGTTATTTACAAGTTCGGCTTCCATTTGCATTAAATAATTATTGTAACAGACAGTGGCGAAGTCACAGCAGCGCTTACTAATTATTTTTAATTGAATTTTATCTAACGGGTTCTTGTAAACATTGTAGCGTTTTCTGATTTTATTTTTTGAATTTAACATCTTAATTAGTTTTTGGTTAAACCATGGTGGGTATTTTCTATTCTTGGGTACTCGAGTAGGTACAAACTTTAGTATCGCTCCATTAATATAATCGTAAAATATTCGTATCATCTCATTAACGTCGTGCTGTCCCTCAAACAGTTCCTCCCAGTCCAGTTCTTTTAAGTAGTTACGGATCGGTATGTAACTCGTTTTGTGAAAGTTAGGTCTTCCAGTGACTGTATTATATGGAAGTTTGGCTTCTTTCTTTAGAGAAATTACTATGTCTAGAGGTGGATGATGCTGATCAATATTACAAATTGAACTTATACCTTTGCTTACATTACACAATGAGTGGTTACATAGTACCAGATCGAGTATGCGATCCGAGGTATTATTTACGTTGTTAAATTGCATGAGTTTGTTGACATATGTAAAATCTAACAAAGCTTCGCTAGTATTGAGTAGCTTAAGGTTATTATTTGAATTGCGGATCATATTCCAGTCAATATTACCTAAATTGAAATCGCCTGTAATACATACGTAAGAATCATTAAGGTGTTCAAAGGCAGCATTACACTTATCCAAGAATTGTTCCAAGTAAGAAATGCGAACCGGCGGTGGCAGATATACTGCACAGAGAGCTATTCGACGGGCAGGGTGAGCGGCAGGGAGATCCAAAAGAACCCAAAGGTCTTCACAGCTACTTTCGAATTGCACTGCACGCTTAGAATTGAAACATTTTTTGACAGCTATTAAAACACCTCCACCCTCTTTACCACTTTGCAAACCAGAACTTTCTCTGTCTCGTCGGTAAACCACGTACCTGTCGTCGAATAGCTCGCTGCTTTGCACGGTGTCATTAAGCCAAGTCTCTGAAAGAATTATTATATCATAGTTATTACAATACACATTGCGACTGACAATATGCGTTTTTGTTCTTAAACCTCTACAGTTTTGATAAAATATTTGTAAATTATCGAATTCTGTTAAATATTATAGTAAAAGTTACATGTATATTTAGTAAAAAAAAAGAGAGAAAAACATAAATACGCGAATCATGTTAGCTTATCTAGAGTATCTAAATCTTTAATGAGGATATGGTCGGCTTCCACGGTCTTTCTGACAAAAATCCTGCCGTTTCGTACCCATACGAATCTGTATCCCTTCTCTTTTGCTTTTTGTCTAGTAGCAGCGTGAAGAGCTTTATTAAAAGAAGACAAATGTTCGAGCACATATACTGGTTTTCTGTCTCCAGCTATCCCAAGATCGGCACTATTGAGTTTGTCAGTATTATTTTTCTTTTCTTTATTGTAATTGATTACCGACGCCAGAAGACTATCACGAGTTCTCGGGGAGGCCAGTTGCACGACGATAGACCGCGGGCGAGTATTGGTAGCTTGGAGTTTGGCTACGCGGGTACAGTGAAGAATATCATTGTCACTTAGCGCGCATCCGACCACTGACCCCAGCTGCTTCACGACTGTATTAAGATTCTCCTGCTTATTTTCTGGCAGACATTGGATTTCTACATTGCTTGAACGTGATTGCTGTTCCATATAATTTATGCGTAGCTTTAATTCTGACGTTGATTGTCTAAGATTATCATTTTCTTTGGTAATGTCCTTTAAAGCGGTTTTTAACGCTTTGTGTTCCGATTGGTAGTCCTCAAACTCTTTAGTGTGAAATTCTAATGATGCAGTCAGTTCTTTAATATCATGCCTAATTGGTTCAAGTTCTTTGTTGACCACACTAAGTATGCTGTTATTAATTTGCTGAAGCAAGGAAGCGAACTCAGTCTTCATAACTTCTTGAATAATGGTGCGCACGTCTTCAGTGGTTACCAGTGATGTCTGCGGGGGTGAGTATAAAGCAAGTCTCTTGTTTCCTCGTGTAGTGGAAACATTCCGATTAGGCGTACCTTCCGTTTTGGAGGTGTTCGAAAAGACGCTCACACAACCCGAACATTTCCATCGGCGATAATCGGCTGAATCGGTTGAAATTATCGGAATAGATTGACAATCGAAATGATAAGACTTATTACATTTAATGCAGTTAATAAATTCCGCAGATTCATCACCGACGGCACAGCAACCCCACGAACGCGTTGGTTGATCCATGATGTCTTAATTTTTATTATTCTCAAGTTGTAGTCTGTCACTTACGTAGTTCAGTGTTATGGTTCCTAAAACGGCACACCAATAAAGGCCCTCTCAGATGTAATACAACTTGGAAAGTAAAATCGCACACTAAAAAAGGCCCGCGGTGGGTGCCGACAGCGAGCGGTGCGAGCTGGTTCGCGAGAAGAATGTCGTAAGCGCCGTGCTTTATCGGGCACTTACGCGTTTTAACGCGCTGTGCTGTTATAACTTATAACTCACGATTGACGGTAGGCGGGAATCTTTCTAGATTTAATTTCGTCTAGATTTTTAAGACTACGCACTAGATCACCACAGTTTTTCAGCAAGCCAATTGTGGTAAAGTTCGTCTATCCGTTTTGCACTTGACACTGCACTTTCACACGCTTTTTGCACGAATTTTCGATATATAGGTGGAGCAACAACAAACAGCTGTTACTTGTACAACGACCGACGACGTTTTTTAGGTTAGTTCAATGTTATTGCTTTTGGCAAGTCAACTCCACATCCAGTCTAGGATTATAGGAAATGCAATATTTTTTATTTGAATTTGAACACTTACATCAAGACTCAACGAGAACCAGGCATCCTCAGTGAGCATGAAGAAGGACGCATGGGCGGCATCGCACTGTAGCAGCACGCGCGCGCTGTGCACGTCCCCCAACAGGCGCGCGCCCAGTTCGAGCACGTCGGTGCTCTGCAGAGGCGCGCACGCGGTATCGTCGCGCGGCGTGCATGTCAGGACCGATGACGTCACGTTCGGAATCAGGACTACACAATAGAATATGTCGACATTGATTCACTATTCACACATTTACAGGTACTTAAATATACACTGTATAGTATACACTGTACAGGAGTTCAGAAACAAATTACTATTGATATAATTTTTTTAAATAAATTACTTAAGTATTATAAAATGTATTATTTTATGTTGCGTTTGTTTGATGAACTGACGTAAGAAGTCCTGTGTATTCAGTTATTCAAATAGCTTATATTATTATAACACTATTCTTAGCAAACTGCTTGAAATCTCACTAAGATATAACTGAAGAAGAAGTAAGTAATTGCGATTTCTGAATGAATAATTCACAAGAAATAATTTAATTTAATTGATTTAGGGCTAAAAAAGAGATATAAACTTGTAGGCATGACGTTTGAATTGTTGGAGCAAATTTTTTTTTGAGCATGTAGCCATGATAATTTTAGAGATTTCCACGCATAGTAGTCATTATCAAGAAATGTCGTGACAATAGTGTTAAACTGCTAACAATTTTCAGCTTAAAAGTTGAAATATGCCATCTAGCTGGGGTGCGTAATTATAGCGCTTAGTATACTGACTGCCGCTCACCGTGGGGGAAGAGATCATCCAATTCATGAAGCCAAACTCACTGTTTAAGACAGGCGGCTGCATATAGCAAGCTATCGGCACCATGAAGTTCCTCCCTATGGAGACGCGAATAAACAGCATGTCTCTGACGGTCCTGACGTCACACGGTCGGAAGTGCACGCGGAACTCGGCCGCCGCGCCTGACGTCACGATCAGCCCCCGAGGGCCGGTGATCTCGACGTCCAACTCCCGCCGCTTCGGAGGACGAACCGACAGACGGATCTCGTATTTTGACACGTTGACTAGCCGAAGACCTTGCTGGGAAGAGAATTTAACACGCAGGTGATAAAGAAGGAGAAGACTGAAAGACGTGAAGTAAGGCTTTCAGTTATGTGAACAGCTCAGTTTTATAGTCGCTTCGTCGAGGGTCTCGGTAATACCTTAAGCGGTGTGATTATAAAACAAAACTGTATTACTAAAACAAGATTAATATCAATTAGCGCTCCGACATCGAATATCGCTATCAAAACGTTTGTACTGATCGAATTTCATTCCCGAATGTCCCAGATATTTCCATGCTCCTAAATTGGAACAGAACTAATTATTAGCACCTAGAATTATGGCAGTCACCTAAATTGCCTTTTAGACAACAGAAGGAATTTGACGCTATAAATTATTCTTGAAACTCCAAAACTGGCCAGCGGACCGATATTAAGGTCGATACAATATATACCTACTGGTCTGTAATATCCTTTAACAGACGTTGGGGCTATAAATCTTGAAATAGAATTCCCAACAGGATTAATAATGTATTTCATTATGGATTTATCGTATAACTTTGAGTTCGCAAGTTATAGCAATCAAGTGTCTCAAGAATTTCCTGAGAAAGGCAGGCCAAATGACCTTACCAAAAGTACCATGCCTACGCTACTTATACGCCGGAAGTTAATAATGAATCTTGATCTATTTTTGGACATCAAGATCTACATTTCAATCAGTTTGTTGGTTGAATCTTGCCAAAAACCAATGTTGAGGATGTTATCTTTAATCTTTTAGAGGGTGAAGAAATCGAAGATTGTAAAATTTTGACATGTACAGACGCCAGCACATCAAGCTACTACAATGTGTCAAACTTTGATAGATTTTCAACTTTATCGCTCAAGCATAAGGTTCAAATTGATTGGGAAAATTTGACAGTTTCGGGTAGGTTGATGTGCTGGCGTCTGTACGTAGATATGAACGTACGTACATGTAGCTATTGGGACATGGACCGCGTGGATAGATAAAATATGCAGAGATCAGTAGTAGACAGTAGATAGTATATTACTAATTTCGAGCGTCAAATGGCAAGAATGAAGATGACCAACAATAAAGTGTCAGTTACCGTGTGCAGTTGTCCAATAGTGAAGTTGATGAAGTCGAGCTGTGGCGGCACGCATAGCATGTAGTCAGGATGCGGCAGCGGAATGGGTGGCGAGAGCGGCGGGAGCGGGACGCGTGTCTCAACTTCGCCCATACTGTGAGCACAGAATACTATGTGCTGCAACTGTCGCTCAAACGACAATCGCTGTGTACACAAAGTTAGTATGTTGGTTGTACACGGCTAACAATACTAGCGTTAAATATAATATAGGGGTAATACAAAATAATTATTATATTCAATAGTACTGATAAACATCTTTTAAAGTAATATGCACTTTTATTGCTATACGTTAAAATGGATGCACCTTGACACTTGAGAAATAAAATGTAAACATGATAACTTTATGCCCATAATGAAAGCTCTTATTGTTTTGGTTAAATTTCTGTGACAAATAATAAAAATAGATATTATGTAGGCGTGTGTTGTGGGACGAATACTTATGTAGGCGTGTGTTGTAGGACGAATACTTATGTAGGCGTGTGTTGTGGGACGAATACTTATGTAGGCGTGTGTCGTGGGACGAATACTTATGCAGGCGTGTTGTGGGACGAATACTTATGTAGGCGTGTGTTGTGGGACGAATATTTATGTAGGCGTGTGTTGTGGGACGAATACATATGTAGGCGTGTGTTGTGGGACGAATATAAGACGTAAAGCTTCTCTACTGTGTTAACTGTACTCCGGTGATAACACGCCTATATAAATCATAAAGCCAATGTGTCGGAAAATACCGGCGACCTTCAAGATATTGGTTCCGTTACCTACGGATTTGGCAGCCTCACTGGCTTTCAACTAAGGTCCACTGGCTCGTATCAAGTGTCGAGTCATATGCCCAGTAACACAAGTAAATGTAACGTTCTTAGAGAACAGTTTAGAAGAGTTTATAATAGAATATTGTTTATTTTATTGCCGTAGGTGGTTAATAAATTTGAAAGTCGTTACGGGTCGGCAGACGCCCGAAAGTCTGACTACGAGTCTTACCAGGGGGTATCGTATTACCGAATAACTGGGTTGTGGAGGTCAGATAGGCAATCACTCCATGTAAAATACTAGTATTCACCTACATTCGGTTGGACTGGACGCCGACCCCAATATAGTTGGGAAAAGGCTAGGCAGATAATAAGGAGGTTAATTTAAAAAGTTAAAAAGTTGGGCTAACTTAAAAAAAGTATCTCTACTTTACCTCGAGGGTGTAAAAAAGGACGAAAATTAATTTTAATAATAATTCTAACATGGATAAACTGAAACAGAAAAGTAATGTAAGCTTTATGATGTAAATATACACACATAGATTTAGTAATAAAGAAAGTAGGTAATAGTAGATTGTTGCATCGAGCAAAAAGTGAGCTATTAATGCACGAGAGTTATGTTGGTGCCCGAGCGTAAGCGAGGGCACTAAATTAACACGAGTGCATGAATTACTCACTTTAGCAAGGTGCGTAATCTACTTTTATAACATATTTGCTCGTAAAGGGTCTCTTATTTCACCAATTTCAATATCGTAATGTATCTCATTACGCACTTGTGCGGTAATGTAAAGTAAATCGCACGGTTTATCAAGATGCTCCGTCAAAACGAACGGTACTTTTTTAAATCTTAGCAAAGAGTTTTTATTTCAGAAAAGATGTCAACATTTTATGAATAAATTAACTTTGGGAGATAAAATATAATAAATAAACATTTAATTCTTTAATTTAATTAATTTTGACTATAAATTACAACCATTAATATCTGTAACAAAAACAAAAATATTAATTTACTTTATTAATAATACCTACTGGCTGTTTTGTGCCTATGCCTGAAAAAAAAGCGCGAACGCGCGCGCATCGCTTATCTGTTAAGAAGTAAAAATTATTCCGCGCGCTTTTTCTTTTCGCTGTACTGTTTTTTATTTGAAAATGTCGTCAAGTAATGATGAATTTATTAATTCCACACCGCCAGAAGTCTCAGAGGCAGTGAAAAAGGCTACTCTAAGCCTCGCCCGAAAAATCGACCGATAGATACTTACAAGCGTATCAAAATTTCATCATATGGAAAACAAGCACATATGCAAGTTCAGTCCGAGTTTTATTTATTTCCTCGCAAATATGTTATAAAACGTCGTATGACATACGTGCGCTTTGAAAATTACAGTCTCTGCTTTCTTTTAGCCCTCGCCTACGG
Source organism: Luperina nickerlii (assembly GCA_963855955.1). Taxonomy (NCBI): domain Eukaryota; kingdom Metazoa; phylum Arthropoda; class Insecta; order Lepidoptera; family Noctuidae; genus Luperina; species Luperina nickerlii. The sequence continues at coordinate 22,761,163 of OY979676.1, read as the reverse complement.
CTCAGGCAAGCAATATCGCCTCGGCTGTAATTTTCAACTTACCGCACTTATATCATAATTCTTTCAACTACCAATCTGCCTACCGCAATAAAATATACCTACTCAAAATAAAAACTCAAGTTAATGAAAACAAAGTTTTCCTAAGCTTTTAAATATTTATCCCGCGACTTTTGCGGCAAAAGGTTATTAACAATTTAATTTGCAGCTGTTTTTATACTTTCTGGAGTTGCAATCATATCGCTATCGCTATTTCTATTTTTTAAATCTTTTCTTGCTAAATATGAAGTATCAAAGTTTTACAATGGTACAAAATGCGCACCATATGTTTTTTTTTTTTCACCAAAGTCGGTTTTATTCAACGGATTTTTATTTTCAGCAAGTATCTTTTTTATCTAATGCATACATTTTATATTAAACTTAATGGGAGACATTAAACCTCTGTGGTAAACTTATATCTAAATAAAAAAATAAAAAACAGTGCATTGATGAAAAACTGTGCAACCGATGAGATTTCATACAACATTTCTGCACAGTTTTGGCTCTAAGCAAAAAACAAGTCCTTTGTGATCGGTTTTGTAGTGATTAATGATAACATTACTACGTAGTTGAAAGAAAAAGTCTTAGAGAGTTTATTTTAGGGTGTCTTTGAAGTATTCATTGATCAATGAATCTTGTAAAGAACAGTAAAATCGCAGTTTCTGTTAAATATAAAACTTTGTTTTTTCGCTAGCCTCTAGTAATGTGTTCCACTGCAGGGCACAGGCCTCCCCTTTTTCCTTCCAAGCTTCCCTGTCTTGTGCGATCTATGGCCATGCTGACCCTGCAAATATTATCAGATCGTCACTCCACCTTCGCCGTGGTCTACCTCGACGGCGATGTCCTCCCTCAGGCGTCCAGTTAGTGACAATCTTTGCCCAATTCTCCGCGTGAATTTGTGTGCCGTGTCTGGCTCACCCACACTACAACCTGGCTGTTTTTTCTCCAACATGCATACTCTGATGTGACCCTGCTACCCATACCTCAAGTTGCAGTACTTGAGTTGTGGAGCGCACTGTAATGCTTCTAACTCGGTCTGTGCGCTTGACACCTATTATGCTGCGCTCCATTGCCGGTTGGAAAATCTTCAGTTTGGATTTATATGTTGTTCAGTAAGTAGTCAACTTCGTGCACATACTCGTAGGTTAGGATGCACATGTCAATGAGTTTTCTTTTCAGTGTATCATTTGATGTTCTTAATTTAACTGGTAGCTTATTATAAATACATGGAGCCTTGCTGATAATACCATTTTGTGCATTAGTGTGGTTTGGTAAGGTACCGCACATAATTTTTGAAGACTGATTGCTCTGTAGAAATGTTGGTCCAACCAAACGAAGACTATTTGTTGCTAATGAATTCTAGTCTAGAAGAGCAATTTAAAGTTTAAAACAAAGTAATGAATGCCTTTCACCTACTAAAGTATTCTAGCTGTATCTAAATTTATAGTAGTATCCTAAAACCAGTTCAAGCAAAATCTTGGCGAAATGCCAGGGTTCGCTTTGCTAACAACTCCTACTGGCAAGATTAGATTCTAAAATAATAAAAAATGTATTTGCTAGTTTAAGGCTGTGAACAGCAATATAAAGAGCCCGAGGTGACCGATACTGTCACACCACAAGAACTTATGTAATAATAATAACAATAAATCATTTATTTAGGACCGAACATTAGGTGTACACTGTGTTAGATCAATTAGGTCAAGGGGCATACTTTCATGGAATACTACTGAACATGAACCTCTTTTACAATGAGACCAATTCATTTGAAAAATAAAACAACTTGTCTATACATTTTGACCGTTTTAGTGTTGCACTTTTTTTCAGAGATGGTAAAAGATTCTAACTCTACAAGCCCTAACTTCACACACTCTACACCTTTGTCAAAATATGTGGCTTGGCCGTTCCGCTACCATAACATGGGCGTAAGGTAAAACATTTGTTCACTTTTCATTACATTTCTTTTATACAATAGTTCTTGTAGTAACGAAACGGCTAAGCCTCATATTTTGCCTAAGGTGTAGAGTTTATGAAGTTAGGGCGTGTAGAGTAAGAAGTTTAGCTTTACATGAGATCTGATATCTTTTTGACAGTGCGAGCCATATGTGGTCTTATCTTGGCAACATTTTACATGAAAATGTTTTTGGTGGGCTACTTATTTTCTTGTTACATCCTAGTTGATGACAAACCTTATTACCTATAATATTGGAACTTTCCTTAAAACGCCGTAAACAAGCTCATTTCCAATATTATATCATAGAAAGATAATTAATGGACGCGCAATGCCACCCTTCATGATGACGTATTGCTCACACAAAAGTATTGGAAACATTATTTTTATTACGAACGTCGCTCGTATGAGTTTCCTTACGATGTTTGCGCCATTTGACTATAAATTCAATTTTACTTGGAATATTATGTTTATGTTTCATCGTAATAGTAGTTTAACTTTATATCCTCGTCACCTCGTAGACTGGGGAAATATCATTGTACCCGGTAAATACTACAGCTCCTTTAATAGGCAATTGGTATAAAAAACAGATCATTCTTAAATAAGACATTTTTGTTTTCCTGATGCACTTATTAATTTTATTATTTTATCATCATCATTTATTTGCTCAGGTCTCCCCAGAGTCGACACTGTACCTTCTTCATTACGACCAGTAGTGTAGCTGTTTGCACATCACAAGCATATGTCATGTGACCTTTATGCCATTGATGTAAGGTGAGAGTTGCAATGATTACCTACAGAACTACATCTGAAGGCCAATTCTCGTACTTAAAAAAACCTTAAAATTCAATTCGCTATCTCATCTCAGCGACAATCAAAGTCAATAACTTGTCAGAAATGTAGGAAAATTATAAGATTTTTTGACAAATTGAGATTGAGATTAGAATGCGAACGTTCTTAAAAATACGGGAATAGCCCGTCTGTATGCTGTGCATCACCTCATCGACTGGATGGTCACGTTCTCCTCGCGGGGCAGCAGACGCAGCGGTGGCTGCTCGAGCGAGCGGCCCACCACTTCCACCGCACTCACGTCACACGAGCTGCGGTTCAGAATATTCTTGATCCAGAGACTGCCGTCACCTGCATTGCACAAAGAATCAAGCGAGTTTTAATAGTGGTCTAAAGGATTTTTTTAAATCTCATTTTAATTCCATAATATCATATTGTTATTTATTAACTTTAATTAAAACGGTTAAAAATTCATTACAATAATGAAATACACATACCTACACATAAAAAGAAAATAGAAAATTGCAAAGATGAGGCTAAGGAGAAAAAAACAACACTTTCATGAATCCCTTCCACAGTACTTCTGACATGTCAATATATCTGACATATCTTCGATTATAATCATATTGTGAAAGACGTTGGTATTCCCCGAAAGGTTTGGTAGACGTGTATTTATAGTGCAGTCAGATTTAAGTTCCATGTGGTGGGCCTATTACATCAACCAATGAGGCAGTTGATTCTATGCATATTCTATTGTCATCTACAGATGAGGCAGTTGATTCTGTGCCTATCCCATTGCCATCAACCGATGAGGCAGTTGATTCTATGCCTAACCTATTGCCATCAACCGATGAGCCAGTTGATTCTATGCCTATCATGTTGCCATCAACCGATGAGGCAGTTGACTCTATGCCTATCCTTTTCTGAGTTTTGATGAATTAATTTTGAAATTGGCTTCAAAATGAGAACCGTAATTATAGTAACAAATATTATACAATGGGGATAAAAACTGCCACTTGCTCACTTCAGATGTCGCTGCTATCCAACGTCCAAGAATTTGACAGTTAGCTGTCACTATCCATTGTAACGAGTCTTTTAAGCCTGTTACATGATAGCGGATTCTTTGCTTAATTTGTAGGCAACATGGTGGTGTTGCCATGTAAAAATTCATTTCTTGGTTGAATCGGAATCGTGTAGTGGTCACACTGTTTTTTTTTTGATGCTGTCAGTTGATTTTGACAGTTCACTTTCCGACTCAAGCTTTGCATAGAATGGAGTAATTTCAGAGCTCCGAAATAAATCTTGAAGTATTAACTTCAGATGGACGGCATATAGTCCCAATTATGTGGTAGCCAAGTGAGAGCAGTGGTGGCCAAGTGGTAACGGCCGCGACTTACGAGTTGTAGGTCGTAGGTTCGAACCCAGACAGGCGCTTTACTTTGTGTAAATTATTTCATCACCACTGCTCATAAAACGGTGAAGGAAAACATCGTGAGGAAACCGGCATGTCCTAGAACCAAAAATTCGAAGACATGTGACATCTACCAACCCGCACTGGGCCCGCGTGGTGGATTACGGCCCACTCCCTCTCGCTGAGAGGAGGCCTGTGTCCCAGCAGTGGGAACATTATAGGCTGATGATGATGTGGTAGCCGATTGCCCATGATGGCATCCTAATTAGATTGCCCATATTTTTTTAAAGGTAGGTAAATTTTTTCGTGGTTTCATGTTCACGTTGTTGCGTGGCTATTTTGATGGCAGACGTTAATAGTTTCCGATATTTAATTGTTTCAGGAACTTTTAACCTTATATTTTTTTTGGATTAATTCATTTACTGATGACAGCATTTTTTGGAAACGAAACGGTGAGTTTAATTGTATTTGGTCATAACCATTTCGATCGCCATTTTTATCAATGCTGGATATCAGCTAACGATAATTCATGTTGTTTTCAGCCGCATGCCGTTTCTTTTACAACTTAAGTTTTGAACGCTAGCCCCTACCAACATATCATGGACCGCCTTTGACGTCCCCGCAGAGATCCAAATCACCAAAGTGGACCTGGTTTACTCTTCGGTTGTTAGTTTATTCAACGGAATTTGGTATGGTTTGTGATACATAACTTAAATTGACAAAGGTGCAATAATGACAGGACATATAATAATATCAATTCCATCTTAGTTTTACACCTTAGAACTGTTAATTTTAGAAAGGAATTTTCTTGTGTATTGAGACCAGCAGCCTTCGGGTAATAAAATCGTTCAATAACTTTTATGTCGATTTTTATTGATACTCCCCGCTTGAAGATTAAAAGTTTCCAGTTCCCGCAGGTTAGTCTATCCTTGGCATAGTTTTGTGTACTCCTGGCGCCCGAATTATCACTTCTACTTATTGTTTATTTATTTGGAGTACCACACACATTCATGATACACATTTTTAATTACATTCATATTTTTTTTTATTATTACACCAAAAACTTTTAGGCATCCTTACCTCAAAAGGAAAAACGGAAACCTTATAAGACCACTTCGTTGTCCGTCTGTCAAGACCGTTTTTCTCAAAAACGCCTGAAGTTATCAAGCTGAATTTGATACTAAATACTCAAGGCTACAATTTCTTGAAGCAGTGAAAAAATAAAACTTATAAGTCGTGGCAATCAAAAGATATGGGCCGTTATGTTCCGTTTATGCCGCATATTTTAACGCAAGGGAATCAAATCTTACAAGGTACTTCCCGTTGACCTAGAATCATGAAATTTGGCAAGAAGCATTATCATGTAGCACAAGTAAGGGAACCGAAAAACCGTAAATTTATTTGGTACAAATTTACGGTTTTTCGGTTCCTTAACAAAAATAAAATGTGATAACAAACTTATTTGCAATTGGTAAACTAACCGCGACCTATCTCGATATATGGGGACAATAGTTTACTCACTGCAAAGTTAAGTTTCTTCCTCAATTCAGTTTACCTTTTTGCTGGTGCAATATGCAGTGCTTTCATAGTTTATGAACTTAATGTTACCTAATAATTATTTTGGTGAATGCAGCTGTGCATTACCTTACTGCTCACACTGTTATACGTGCTTTTTATTATATAAGCACAAAGATTTGTCTCAAAATCAATGTTTAAGTAGATGAATATTATCTTTGTTAATTTACAGCATTATTATTTTACGGTAGTTGTCATCTATTAAAAATATTATAATTACTTACCTAATAATTAATGCAAGTTATAAACATGCTAACAAAAAAAAAAGCCTTTTTATTTCATGCATTATTAAAGGATTTTTAAAATTTTTACATGTATTGTGTATTTTAATACAATGTAATGATTTAAAAATAATTGATGAATTGTTGCTATCGTTACATAATAATTAATTAGTAATTTCCATAATATATTTTCGTTTTCTTTCAGTTTACGATAGTAGTTAAAAATAAAAATATAATAATAATAGTTAAAATGTATGAAGTCAATTTGAGTGAATGTAATGTTTGAATTTTTTTAATTTTTTTTATATACATTTATTATTAATTTTAAATCAAAGTGTGATGTCGTCTGCCCATCTAGTTACAGGTCTTCCTCTTTACCGAGTGCCTGTAGGACCTGGCCATGACGTCATGCGAATTGTCCATCGATGGTGGATTAACATGGAAGTCGCATATAAACAAAATAAGATCTACGTTATCGTCATTATCAGGTCGTCTTTACGGTGTTGTTCGATGTTTGCCACGACAGGTTAGACTGAATATCTATCACTCCCTCGTCAGATCGCATTTAGATTATTTAATAGAAATATGGGGTAGCGCAGCCAAAACTAACCTAAACTGCATCCAAAGAATACAAAATAAACTAATAAAAATCTTATTTCATTATGACTTTCTCACACCAACAGATACAATTTACTCCGAAACTAAATTAATGAATATAAAACAAATTTATTACTATAATACATGCATCTTAATAAAAAAAATTAGAGATAAAAAGCTACACTCTGAACTCATTTTTAAAACTAACACCGAAGAAGGGTTAAGACTTGTGAAGAAGGGTGAAGCTTGGCTCATCGCCGCAAGGTTGCCTGCTTGTCGGTCTTCTACAGATTGTACTTCGGTGAGTGTGCCCAAGAACTCCACGACCTCATTCCACCGGCCCCCTTCTACCTTCGGACATCCAGACGCACTACAAGTTACCATCCCTACCTAGTTGCTATTCCACCAATTCGCACTAAGCGTTTTCAAATGTCCTTTATAATGCGCACAGCAAAAGAGTGGAACTCTCTACCTGCGTTTGTGTTTCCGAGTGCATACAACCCGAATCTCTTCAAAGTAAGAGTGAACAGGCTTCTTCTGGGTGAGCTCACTCCATCGTAGACTTTGTCTCTGTCATCTCTGACCTAGACTAGAGTCAAGAGCAAGCCCATTTCAAATAAAAAAAAAAAAAAAAAAGACTTCTCCGTAGCGCAAACGATATTTGTCTTGCGAGAACACGTACAAATTACGGAAAGAAAAGTATTACATACGAAGGAGCACAGATGTACAACAAACTACCACGAGAAATAAAAACCACTACAAGTTTAAAAATATTTAAAACTCTGTTAAAATCTTTTATTATTGACAAAATTTAAATCCGGCCCTGGTTCATGTTTGTAATTTACCCACAAAATTTTGATTTTTGTTTCGCATGAATCTTTTGCTGCTACCTTCGATGTCTTGTTATGAACGTTTTGTTGTCTTCTCTTAATATTTGTGCATGTCTACACTAGCTCTGCTCATGAATGTCACCATTATTTATCTTTAAAATATTTCTCATTAAGTGAAATTTGTAGTAAATTTCTTTTGAGTAAATAAAGATTCTTTAACCACATCGTCGCTCATTCTCGGTATGTGTCCTGCCCATCTCCATTTTATTTTAGAGCATAGATGAGAGCATCTTTCACTCCTGTCTTTTTTGACACTTCATGATTTTAGCGACACTTCTCTCCATGCTTGGCTGGCAGGACGTGATTTTTTTTACTGCTTTGGTGAGCTTCCATGTTTGGCAAGCGTAGGTTAGCGATGGTAAAAGACACGACTTTGTCTGACTATTTAGAATTTCCTTTAGACTCCAAAACTTTTTCCGTGTCGTTATTATTCTTCTATCCACTTCTGCATCGTTGCTTAGTTTTTGGAAGGAAATTTGTTTCCCTAGGTAGATATAGCTCTCGACGTACTCTACTGGAGTGTTGCCAAGACAAATAGGATTTTGTGCGGTATTTGTCATGAGTTTTGTTTTGTTCAGGTTAATTTCTAGTCCTGCCTCTCTGCTTGCTTGCTGTAACTTTTTTTTATATCATGTTATAGCATGAGAAAAAAAAATAGAATAGCGGCGCGTTAGCATAGTATAAGAACTAACACAATCATTATAGACGATGTTTTTTCCAACTTCGATGTACAATGCGGTACTATTAATTCCTTTTTTGTCATCATTTGCAAATATGGTTAAAATTCAATACATACATACGTAATAAAATATAAAATAACTTTGATTTCCAGTTTTCAATTTTACTTTCAAAGACATTAATATTGTAATTATACGCTTTGGGGACTGATTTTGAGAGATTAACTTTATGATTTCGATATTTTGAATTATATTAATATTATATTTGTGCGCTTTTCTAGGCAAACCATGTTGACTCTTTTTTTTTGTAATCATTCCAACTAATTGTAAATACATATATTATTTATCTAGTTTTCTTTTCATTTGTGATCGACACAAGTAAACATAAACAATACAATATTTTGTAGATGTTGAACTGTGCTGCCACCTACAATATATGTTCCACCTCATTCGAGCACAAAGCATACTAAACTTCATTCTCGACTGAGATTACCAAATCTAGTTCAGTGAAATTGGCTCCAACGTACGTACGGTAGGTACTAGCTAATTTGTTACTCAATCGGAAACGTAGATGAGCTCGCGTGTAACTAAAGTGGCTTGAGTACGTCTCTAAGCTGAGTGTAATCCTGTGTGTAGTGTTTTAGTCGCTGCAAATCATGTGAACACTAAGCGCATTGACAAAAGGTTTAAGTTGAAATGACCGAGGCGCGATCGAGAAATGCGTCAACTTTAAACTTCGTCGTATTAAATCTAGTTTCAATAATCACTTCCATAATCAGATTAAGTTATAATTTTGATTAAAATTCTATTTATACAGGATATTTGAGTAAGGATTAAATTATGCAAATAAATTGCGGACAATTTCAATCTGTTACGTTTCCAAATAAACAATAAAACACGCTTAAAGTTGGATTAAGCCTGTCAAAGTGACCACATAGCATTGGACTGCGGTTAAACAGAGGTCGGAATGTATAAATAACCTCAACGTTTTGTTCAGCGTGTCACTTTTAATTATTTCCTAATCATGAAATACGATCGTTTGATACTCTAACATAATGTTATAAATAATGATATATTAAATTGAACCTGAATAATTCATAAACTATTACGACGATTTCAATAATATTAAAATATTCTTTATAAAAAACTTTAAGCCAAAGATACTTAACTGGTACGGACCAGCTGAATATCTAAGTTAGCTGTCACTCACTACCAATAATAAGATACCTCTAGTGAGTAGAGTTAAAGATGAATAACAAATAGAGATCAGATCGGACACACGCTATAACTACTTGATAGACCGCGAGCCAACCTGAACCTACTTGTACTTGATAACAATCTTTAAAGATGACAATCGAGAATCAGTCTCTAAAAGGGGTCGCAAGGGGTCTTGAGTTCAATACCCAAGTCTGTTAAGTATTATTGGGTTGTTTCGTTCGGCATTTCTAAGTAGCAGCTTAGATTCTGGATTAACATCGGCTTATACGAACTACAACATAACTGACCGAATGTGTGAGTAGACAAGGGAGAGGAATACCTGTGCCTACCCCTTTGGGGATACAGGTGTGACAATATGTTAATATATATCCGATCTTACGTCCCGCATTCTGTCTGATGCTCGGCATGAGATGTCTGCGGGCGAGGAGTCCCCGGTCAAGTCGCCAGTGGGGCAGGGGCGAGCCGGTGCGGGTCACGGGCGTGCCGGCGCGGAGCAGGGGCGAGTCAGCGCGAGGTGAAGACAGGTGGTAGATGTTGGGCAGCGGCTCCCGGGATATCCTCGTGGCATGCTGCCGTTTCAGCTCGCCCTCACGCAACCAGAGCTCTTTGCGTTCTGATTTGTACTTTTCTATCTGTTGAAGAAGATTTTGTGTTAGTTGGTAGCCTTACCTAATCTGTAAAATTTTGTATGCCTATAGGCGGGACATGGTCAGATTCTCTACTTAATTTAATATCTTACCTCAACCTATGTTCTTAAAATAAATTAGTTTTAATTTCAAAGGGGAATGCCTACTCTCCATAGTGTCCTAGGCCCAAGATGGACATCAGATATTATTATAAAAATGGAGTGTTTTAAAATCATAATAGTATTAGATATCTAAAAAATATATTCAAATTGACGCCACTATTTCAGAAAAAAAAAAAAAGTTTTGAGGTTATTTTCTATATGAAAAAGTGTGGGACTGTGAGATACTTCAAGAACTTTTCTTTTTTCAATGCTTGATTATGATAGGAGGGGTGTTCCTAATATATTTTTATCCAATTGTAGTTATTAGGGTATAAAAAAACACATTTGCTATTTTAAATATCTTATGGTTTGTATATTTACCTGCTGTGGCGGAACCCACTGCTATATCACGCTTATTTCTTCGGGTTCCAAGGTATGATTTTGAATATCGGTCAGGTTAAGACCACAATTCACACAATGTACTTCAGTCATTGTGTAAAACGTTATTGATCGGTATCCAAAATCGAATGCAGCCGTAATCCTTGATTCGAGAGCCAAAGTTGTCGTTGAAGGTGAGAACAAAATCCATAAAACAAAGCCGAAGTCGTTGGTAAAAATCCGAATCAAGTTCATATAACAAAGCCAGGTCGCAGTAAAAGAAATCGAAGAAAAATCAAAACAAATCCACATCGAGCGCAAGCAACAAGCGAAGTGTCAGACAGAACTGTCAGATTCAATTCAGTGTTGTCACCATCGCGAAAAAATAAATATATCGATTACTTTTTTAAGTAACCGATAATTGGATTTATTTTTCTTATTCTGTTTTTATACGAGTACCTACACATTAGTTTTTATTTTAATATGTTTTCTTGTAGTTGGTTTTTGATTAAAATACCAGTAAAGTCCCGTGGGTATGCCGTTGAGGTTATTGTATTTAATTATATATCGATTCGAATCGATTGATTAATGACAATCTGAAAATATGATTTTGATGCTGGCAATGTTTTGCCAGCGTCAAAATCATTCTCCATTGAAAAACTTCTTGTTTGTTCAATGGAGTTCCTTTTTTTAACGAATTATTGTAGATTGTAGTGGCGGTCATTTGGAAGAAAGTAAATACATATTTTTTTATGGAAAAATTAATGCATAAAGTATTTTTTCTCTAGTCTAATGTCCACTGAGGGCCTCAAATGGGCATTGTCCTTTGAAACTTCAACTGCGGTGAAAATATTTCTTGATGGTCACACAACGGTAAAGTATCGAAAGCATCCAGCTTTGGAATTTTACATAGAGGCGTTTTCATATTAATACAAATCACTAAAATGTTAGTATTCGTATCTCTATTACAGGGTGTCCCGTAAGTCGACGTCAGGCCGGAAACGGGCCAAGTCATAATACATAGTTATCAGAAATATATTTAAAAAATCTAAGTTGTGTATTTTTAAAGTTATTGGCATTTAAAAGTCATTTTTTGCCGAACGAAATATTCAAAATTAATAGTTTGCCAAACTTTAACTGACTGTACTGAAAAAAAATGTACTATGCGAGTTTGGCAAGTAACATTAAAAGTTGGTGCGTTTAAAAAGCATTAAAAAAAAGTATACTTTTACTTAATTGTTTTTATTCCACAAATATTTTTTTGTATTCTTCTGATAACTATTATCACTTGGTCTAGTACCCGATTCCGACATTTTTTTTTTCAGGATGGGAAATAAAAACAACTTGAAATACTTACATAAACATATTATAAGAATAGTGTATTGTATAGTTGAATCGGCACTCTACTCACATTTATATTCTTGCGTAAAGTAAATAAGTGTTTTATTGCCCGATGTTAACACGTTACGGGGCCGAGGATAGATAGGGGCCAAGAGCCAAGGCCCGTGGCTAAATAATAACAGCCGCACAGGGCGATCGATCAGGTTAAGATACGCTTGCCGCGGTTGCTCTGTGGATAGGTGACCATCTTTACATACCGAGACCCCTCCGTGCCTCGGAAAGCACGTTAAACCGTTGGTCCCGGCTGTCGTTCGTGGATCTTTGACAGTCGTTACGAGTAGTCAGAAGCCCGAAAGTCTGACAACCAGTCTTACCAAGGAGTATCGTATTACTCAGTAGCTAGGTTGTGGAAGTCAGATAGGCAGTCGCTCCATGTAAAATACTGGTATTCAGCTGCATCCGGTTAGACTGGAAGCCGACCCCTATATAATTGGGAAAAGGCTAGGCAGATGATGATTGCCCTATTTTAGCCGCTTAAAGAAATATGTATATTCCGTGTCTTAAATACATTATAATCATCCGTGTTTACTGACTGCTTAGGGAAACTTCACTACCTTACCAAGTTTATGGACGAAAATGAAAGATTCCTATAATTATTTATTTTTAATACAAAGAATAATTAGCAATGTTTCAGTTTCCGAACTGGCGCGGGCGGTATCACTTCTACAAAGTTGAATTTATAACTTTCCTAATTATCGTCTCAAAGGGAAATCGTCTCAAGAAAAAGAGGCTAAAAAGCAAAAACAGTAACTTGTTTTGTGCAATAGTTTATAAAACATTTTCCCAGGCGCCTCTCTTTTTTTGTTGCTCTTAATACAAAATTCAATTATAAATAATGTTTCATTCCATGAAAAAGTCGTGAACTAAAGCAAAGTTCGCATTGTTCTGATATCCATCGGAGTGGAAAAGAGCCGTACCTCGTAAATGCTCTGCGACTGATCGCAGCACTATTGCCAAGTGACCCGATTGTTTAGTGGATAGCCGAACTCAAGTACACAACTCTCTCTTACCCGCCTAGATTCAGTGATTTGTTATATAACATTTTCGTGAGATGATGAATGGTACTGCAATAATAACTAGAATATCACCTTGTGAGATAAAACCGCCCATTGTAAATGATTTTAAAATAATATTTATGTTTGTCCTTTTTGTTTTATGTGGTGTACGAATGTTGAATAAATATAATATTCACATACATAGTCACGTAGTCGATCATCAGTACGAGCTGTCTTCCAAATAACAATATAACAATATTTATAGAATTAATATACTACTGCTATTTGTTTTTAAGTCTGTGCAAAGTGTACCTACTGCGCTCTACCTCATTCTCTGTCTCGATAGATAAAACGAACATTCTGGCGAAGGCAAATTTATGATGTTACAAACAGTCTACTCGCAAACATTACGTTTTTCATAAACATTGATGTTGAAAAATAATACAGTACTTCCGACATTTATTTTCATTCGATAGTATTAAACCTGACAATAAAAATTAAGATTTGAATCAATGCAGCTGCCATAAAGCACTTCATTTTTTATTTAAGACTTCAAACTACATAATTAGCTAATGGAACGGTCGCCAAGTTGTTCAAGCCAGCCATTACAATGCAAATAATAAGAGGCGAAGAAAAACGAAGGAATGAATCGGAACAAAACTTGTCCGACTTATCGGAGGGTGAAATATCTCAGCCCCAGAGATTAATGTTGGAATTATGACTATCCATTACCTCTGACTAATAGATCTACCTCGCATTAGTTTTGTAAAGGATTTCGCATTTTTGTTCATCTAGAATAATCTTGGGATTGTTACTCGACTCTGTTTTTTGTGTCTGTCGTCCAAGAAATTAAATGAAATAAAAGCTATCATTATAATATCTTATAGGTATGTTAATGTTGCAGCAACATTGTAACGCAACTTTACGTTTACGCAACAATGTTCACCATGAATAAATGAGTACCAAGAAAATAATTTGTATATTCATATTGAAGAAAAGATAAAAAAAATATATTAAGACTTCGTATTTTGACACTCATTCTTAGCCTTCTTTCGGTAATACAAGTGTTTGATATGTACAGACGCCAGCACATCAAGCTACTACAATCTGTCAAATTTCTTTAATAGATTTTCAACTTTATCGCTAAGGTTTAAGGTTCAAAGTTGATTGGGAAAATTTGACAGTTTTGGGTAGCGTGATGTGCTGGCGTCTGTACCTCAAATCTAATTTACGTCTTGTGCTGATGGTTTATATCAGTGCACGGTCATCCATTAGTCACTGTAGATTCTTTTAGTGGATTGTTCACACAGTCGCTGGCGACCGGCGACGCGCGACGGTAGCTCGGCTCGGTGGTGAGTGGGAGGACGTAGACCAGCTCTTTAGTGTCCTACGTTGAATAACAAGCTCACCCATCGGTCGCCGTGGCGTTCTTTGAGTGCGTTGTTCAGGTAGTCATTAGCGACTGATGACGGCAGCTCGGTGGTGAGGGGGGGGAGGTAGTCCAGCTCGCGAAACACTGCGCGAATGATGGGCCGCACGTCCGCGCAGATCGACCTAATACGAACGATAGTATGGATCTCTAGTAATGTTTTACACAATTGACTGCCTCGTTGAACTTGTATTTGAAAGTCGATACCATAAATAATTATTGTTACAAACCTGTAATGTCCCTCAGCGGGGCAAAGGCCTCCCCTCCCTCAAATATTTCTGTTCTCTAAGTTCTCAAACCATTGAAGACATTCTACTTTTTTATTGTAATATCTACTTACCCCTTTTCGGGTATCAAAGGCAAGGTATCGCCCATAGCTACTTCAGATTCTATCACACAAAAATAATTATTATCAAACCGATTCAATACACAAACCTATTATATAAAAAGGTAAACAAATAAAAAGGCCTTTTGTGATATTTTATTTACGCAACTTTGACAAAAGGGACCACAGTTGACATTGACGGCTACAGTCTGAACTCGAAAAATAAAACTTTATTCAACACAAAAACGAGGTTGGCACTTGATTTATTTGCGAACCTACAACTTTTTTGGAGTAGAATCTGTTTCTTACCGCCTCATTGAAGCCGTGGCTGAGCTACTGAGCGCGATGTCATTTATAAAATAATATCAAGATCGAAACATGATTTGGCAGCAATATTAAGTTTTCTGCCATTCTTGGTAGCAGATTCGAGTTTGAAACTAATTCCTGGTGATTGATAAGTTCGCCTTTGATAAAACGTTGTATTCATCATCTGTGGGCACGTTTCATGGCTTTCACGGGTATTGTTATCACCACGGTAAGTCGTTTGTCTATATTTTGCACGGTAAAACGTTGGTACTTTGTCATACCCAAACAATACTGACCTGTATTATACGAGGTATAATAGAGGTCAGTGCCAAACAAGGACAATAATTAGCAAGGAGTAATGTATAGAGAGACAGTTACGTAAAGAGCTTTGGTTAAATTTATAATTAGAACAAATGTCAGTGAGCATGGAATGTGCAAGTAAAATCTGACAATGACTAGAGGCAATAATTAGGTTCTGTGGGGGCTATTAAACGATAAAGTGCAATGTTATAATTGTTACGTTTGTTCCAAGCGAAGGTGTTTACATCAACGCGCTTATTCGCGCTTCTTCGGTGCAGCGCAGACGGCAGACTTTTTGTGCGATCGAGTCTGCGGCGCACAAAAAGTCTGCATGGCGCGCAAAAAGTCTGTCGCGGATTTTTCACAGACTCAACGCACACGACGCACATCTTCGAATTCGATCATTCTGTCGGCAGAGCTGTAGGGACGTAGACGCTATGGAAATCGTGCAGAGATCGCGAAGTATTATTTTGTACATGAAGTACAGAAAAAGAAGAAGAAATAGACAATTTTGGGTACATCCTATACTTTCGGAATGATTACTGAAGGGACAGTTCCATACTAAACATTCAATTCTGAAACAACATCCGGAATTTTTTTTCAAATATAGTATAAAATGTAGTATAAAATGTCTGTTACTACATTTGATGAGTTACTATTTATTTTAAGACCTGCTTTGACTCATTCAGAAACAACAATGAGGAGGTGTATTGGTCTTCTCTTCTTGAATTAACATCGTTACATCGACCTCTGGCGCCATAATAATAGATCGCGTGCGTTACGTCCACGTTACGTCCACCCCTAGCAAATGCAGATTGCCGACTAAAGTGTGCTCCGTCTGCGTTAGCGCGCGTTGAAGCAAACGTTCTATTTTTTTCACAGACTTTTTGTGCGGAGCGGCGCGGCCCGGCGCGGTGCGGTCTGCCCGAATTACACGGATTTTTTGTGCGCCGGACTTTTTGCGCGTCGTGTGCGTTACTGCATATAATTGCATAGGTTCTATTTTCACAGACTAAAAAGTCCGTCACGGATAGTCTGTCGTCTGCGCTGCACCTTCTTGTCACGGTCATGACGTGCAGCTGTCGACTATCTCTGTTTTGTGCTCGAAATTATAGACCTATTTTGTTTTTATTATTTTTTATTATTAGAGTTAATTATCTTTTTATATGCACGTGTTTCTGTAGCAAATAAACCTAATTTTCTATTTCTTTCTTTATTCTATCACTGTTTTTTCGACACTAAAAACCTAATAGAAATTATTTAAATGCTCATTCTAAATTCGCTTGAATGTTCAAATGTAAGAAGAGTTATGTTTCTGGCAGCCTGCGCAACACATTAGTTCGACTTTGCAGACAACCGTTACAGTATATTTATTGTGTCCGTGTCGACGATCACTGCATTTGAGATGTATGGGGTGCTGGGTGCTACAGATGATACAGGTGCGGCAAACTCCATTCGATATCTACCCTCACTGAATTATGTTCGGGTCGGTTCGGCACAATTCGAGCTAAGCCTGAATTTCATTCATTTAAGACAAAAATCACTTGGTAAATGTTTCTTTCTTAGTATGTGGTGACGACGTTAGGTTGTTTATGCGTTGTAGATACTTTTGGGAGATTTTAATAAATGAAATGACGCGACTGTTTGCTAGCTCTGTATTGTGGCAACTAACATGCAAAACGATCGGACATACCGCCCACCAAAAGGACCGTGTCCTTTTACAAATACTTACTACTATTGCTACTTTTGTGGCTTAATAACTAACATAACGTTTTTTTACATTTCTAAACTGATCAACTCATTATAACAAATCTTTTATGTGGACTGTATGTAACAAAGAAATAATGACAGATTAACTAGTAGTAAATAAGTAAGTAGTAACCTCTAGGTACATGTCAGTTTATTTCATGTTCATAAGGCAAAGTAAACAGCATGACACATTAAGGTAAGTACCTACTCATCTATTTGTTTGACAACATCATTAGTTATTAGTTGTACATATTATTATAGTTTTAAGCAATAGCATGCAGGTGGTAAGTTACTTATCGTAAACTAGTTTAGGAACTTGAATTATTGAATGGTAAGTAATTATGTATGTGTACGTATAACATCTCAGTAGAATTAAGTAGTTAATGTAGTTAGTATAATAAACTTACATTGATAATTTAATGAATAGCAATATTTAACATTACGCAAACTTAGACGTAGACTAGGTTGTAGGTATATAACATAAAAATAGGCAAGTGTGTTAACAAACCTCTTAACAAACTTAGTTTCAAATAGAGTACAATCATTAATTAGGCATCTTTAGGTAGGAATATTAACTTAGATAAAGGTCTTTTTAATTCACTTTGTCCCTTACACTGCACTGTAACTACTCTAACTAAATTGTCTTTTCCAGGATGCAGCGTTTTTATTTTTCCCATGAGCCATCTCGTGGGTGGCAGGTTTTCCTCTTTGATGACAACAATATCTCCCACGGTAGGTGACTGGATAGCTGATTGCCACTTCGTCCGTTGTTGCAGAGTGTGCAGATACTCTGAATGCCATCTTCGCCAGAAGTCTTGTGTCATTCGCTGTACTAGTTGCCATCTAGTTAAAAGGTTGATGTTAGATTTTTCATAGTCATCATCAGGAACACTAAGTAATGGCTCACCTATCAAAAAGTGCCCAGGTGTGAGTGGTGACATCGTCTCAACTGTGTTGTCTAACTGGCATAATGGACGGGAGTTAAGACAGGCTTCTATTTGTGTTAGCAGTGTCGCCATTTCTTCATAGGTAAGTTTTGTGTCTTTGCTAACCCTTGCTAGATGTCTCTTTGCAGATTGCACTCCAGCTTCCCAGAGGCCCCCACAGTTTGGCATTCGCGGCGGGATAAAATGCCACGTAGTTCCATCGGTTGCTAAGTGTTCGGAAATTTCTTTAGAAATGCTATGTTCACCCACTTTGAAAAGGTCTTTAAGTTCTTTTGCAGCACCAACAAAATTGGTGCCGTTATCGCTGAACAGATGAATACATCGACCTCGACGTGCGACAAATCTCCGAAATGCAGCCAGGAATGCTTGAGAAGTTAAGTCTGTCACAGCTTCTAGGTGTATGGCACGGGTAGCCATACACACAAATAGACAGATGTACCCTTTAGTGGCATGATGCCCTCGTCCCTTTGATGTTCTTAATAATACTGGACCTGCATAGTCAACTCCGCTATTCAAAAAGGCACGCTGTAGACTCACCCTTTCTGCTGGTAATTCACCCATTAACTGGTTGTTTATTTTGCCTTTATTGACAATGCAAACCGTACAATTTCTTATGCACTTTCTTACTGCTGATTTTAAGTTAACTATCCAATAATTACTTCTTAGGTACGTCATCATGACTTGTATACCACCATGTAACGTTTGTTTGTGTGCTTCGTTGATCAACAATGTAGTGATATGTTGATTACTCGGTATTATTATTGGATTTTTGGTTGTGACTGGCAAATTAGCGTTTTGTAAACGACCTCCTACTCTCAGCAGATTGTTTTTATCTAAAAATGGTGTCAAGCTAATTAGTGAACTTGATTTTCTCACCTTGCCATTTTTCTTAATGTATTCTATATCTCTTTCATACACTGTCTGCTGATAATAATTTATGCAATTTTGCAAAATTGTGTTCAATTCACCAGTAGTTAAATATCTCTCTTTGTTTTTATGGTTTAATAATCTTCGGCAATACGCGAGTACCCTTTTCATTCTAGTCAGATTAGAAAATCTTTCCCAAATTGGTTTTTCTTCATTTTCTTTATTTTTAATTGTGAAAGTACAAGATTTTATTTTTAACTCTAAATCTGTCTCTGTATTTTCTGATTTTCTCAAATGAACTTCCCTTTTTGATAGCCATTCTGGCCCCTTCCACCACATCTTTTCCTTCTTTAGATCTACTAAGAACATTCCTCTGGATGCTATGTCAGCAGGATTTTCTTGTGATACAACATGATGCCACGGTGCGTTGTTTGTATTGTCTTTGATTTCCACCACTCGATTTGCTACAAAAGTCTTCCATTTTTGAGGTTCCCCATGAAGCCACGCCAGTACAATCGTTGAATCTGTCCAGCAGTAGGTTTGATTACAAGGAATTCTCATGGCTGATGTGACTTGTTTTAGAAGCCTTGCAAGCAATAGAGCTCCACATAGCTCAAGACGAGGAAGCGATATTGTTTTTAACGGAGCAACTTTGGTTTTTGATGCAATTAAATTTGTGAATACAGTACCATCCTGTTGTTCCACTCTGCAGTATACAGCGGCTGCATAGGCCCGAGTTGAGGCATCGCTAAATCCATGCAGCTGTATTGCTTTTATGTTGCTGCTGTACGAGTGTAACCATCGGTCTAGGGAAATCTGGTTGACATTCTCGAAATCCTTTCTTATCTTCAACCAGTCTGAGGTTAATTCTTCAGATAATGGTTCATCCCATTGTGTGCCAACTAACCATAGTTTTTGAATGAGCATCTTAGCGAGCACAATGCTTGGAGATATCCATCCTAATGGATCGTAAAGTTTTTGTATATCTGATAAAACGTTTCTCTTCGTAATGGTAGATGGAGGTGAAGGGAGACTGATTTTGTAAAGAAATTGATCAGTACCAAGATTCCATGCGATACCCAACGCCTTCACAGTACCATCTAGGTTTATATCAAGTTGGATGCTTGAAGAAATGTTGCTTGGATCCATCGACTTTATCAACTCAATGTTGTTTGATGACCACTTCTTCAACTCAAAACCTCCCTTGCTTAGCATAACCTTGAGTTGATTACTAGCTTCTATGGCTTCTTCAACAGTGTCACAACCCGACATTACGTCATCGACATAGCAATCTGACAAAACAATGTCAGCAGCTATTGGATAGCTATCTCGTTCTTCATGTGCGAGTTGGATCAAGGTCTTCACAGCTAGATAAGGTGCTGAAGTAGTCCCAAAGGTCACGGTAAGTAATCTATAATCTTTTACTTCTTCATTACTATCATTTCTCCACAGTATTCTTTGAAAATCGGCATCTTCCTTGTGTATCATGATCATTCTGTACATCTTTTGTATGTCTGCAGGGAAACAGATGGCGTGCATTCTCCAGCGCATGATTATACAACGTAGGTCTTCTTGAAGCACTGGACCAGGTAAGAGTTCATCATTTAATGATATGCCATTTGATCCTTTACATGATGCATCGAAAACTATACGGGTTTTCGTGGTTTCTTTTTCTTCACGCAGGACTGGATGATGGGGTAAGTATACTGATTTTCTTAAATATATTTCTTTTTCAGGTACCTCTTCTATATGACCTAAGTTTTTGTAGTCTTCGATAACCTTTTCATATTCCTCTTTCAACTTAGGCTGTTTTTTAAACCTTCTCTCTAATTGTATCAATCTTGTTTTAGCTATGTCTCTTGTATTTCCTTCAGTTGATTGAATACAATTTGTTTTAAACGGTAGTTTCACTATAAATCTTCCTTGGTTATTCCTTGAATATGTTTTGTGATAAATGTCTTCACATATTTGTTCTTCTTTTGTATTCTTTCGCCTTGTAGTAGTATCTATCTCCCAGAGAATTTTTAACATATTATCGACGTCTACTTGGTGATGCATGACAAAAAATGAATGTTCTTTTTGTGTTGTATTTATTTCTCCAAATAATATCCATCCTAGGGTTGTTTTCTGTGCACATGGAGACCCTGGTGGACCCTTTATTAACTCTTGTTCGACTATTCGTGCATACTCCTTGACACCAAGCAGCAGATCTATCGGGCCTGGGTTGTTGTACTCTGGATCAGCAAGATCGAGACCCTCCAGGTGCTGCCAGTTGTGAACAGTCATTGTGTGGTGTGGTATTCTCGTGGTCAGTTGCCTGGACATGACGTAAGCTTCGACGTGCATGTTGAATTCTGGTTTTCTTCGCGATAATATGTTTAGCTGAACCACGTGTTTAATTGGTGCTTGCATAGAACCCACACCTGTTACAGTACCTTCAATTGATTTTCTTTGTAGCTTCAGTAATTGAGTTGCCTTTTCACTTATGAAGCTCGCTTGTGAACCTTGATCTACAAGAACCCTTAACAGTGTCGCATGTCCATCTTTTCCTTTTGCTTTGACTAGTGCAGTTGCTAATAATGCTCTTCCAGATACTCCGATACCAACATGAAGAGTTGTTATGGCCTCCTTGTTGGCTTCTTGTTGAGATGTCGATGGTTGTATTGGTTCTGTCTCTGTGGTATCCTTCGACTTCTCTGATTTGTGAAGTAAGGAATGGTGACGTCTTCTACATACGCGGCAAGTAACTGGTACCTTGCATTTGTAAACTGAATGACCTGGAAGCAGGCAGTTGAAACAAAGCTGTTTTTCTTTCACATAATTGTTACGTTGTGTAAGGTCCATTTTAATAAATTCTTTGCAATGACATAAGGTATGCTTTTCACTACAAAGTGCACAGCTTTTATCTTTAACAACATTTGCGGCATGGTAGGATCGCTCTTTGACTGTACGATCTTTATTAGTTACGGGTTGAATCATTTCCAGTGTTCTAAATTTTGATTCCAAAAATCTTTTTAACTCTTCCCACGATGGCACTTCTTCTGACTTTTCCTTATAAGCAAAGGTTTCCCACTCTTTATGTGACTCCTGGTCCAACTTCTGAATCACCAGAAATATAATTAAAGGATCCCAGGAATCGGTGTTAATTTTCAAGTTTTTTAGGTTATTTATGCACTCTGTCGTAGTATCTAATAAAGTCTTCACACTATTAGCTGTCTGTGTTGTGATTTTCTTTTGATTAAAAAGTCTTTTCAAAACAGAGAACACAATAACACGTTTGTTGCCGTATCTGTCTTTTAACAATTGCCATGCTTGATTGTAATTACTGTCCGTAACTTGAATGTGCCGTAATATTATTTCTGCTTCACCGGTAACACTAGACTTTAGGTAATGCAGTTTTTGAACGTCACTGATTGAAGTATTTGTATGCACAAGTGATGTAAACATGTCCTGGTATGTGGGCCACTCCTCGTATTGTCCCGAAAAAGTTGGTAATTGTATCCGAGGCAATTTTACAATCGAACATTGCCCTTGACCACTAAATACTGAAGAGTGTGAGGTTTCCATTGCTGTTTGTCGCTGGTTACTCAACATATCTGTCAAGTCTGCTTGTAGACAAAGGTACAGGTCTTCAATGACAAAATAGTCTTCATTGAGAAAGTAAGAAATTTCTCCACGCTTTTCTCTCGGAGTACACTGTGTTAACATCTCATGAGCTTGCTTAAAGGAACTCCAATACTCTTCAATGCACTTCACTCTAGCCTTTATGTAACCGTCTGTAAGTCTCACTTTAGGACATTTTTTTAAGTTCGTTTGTGCCTTTTGTATCAATTTTGCCACATCTTCTAACGTATTCAAATACTTTTGTTGTTCCGAAGTTAACGTAGCCATGATTGTATCTTTTTATTATGTTACCTATTAAGTATCACTTGTGCTATGAACTCAACCACACTGTCCACGTTTTATTAAAATAATTTCTAACTTCTTAAAAAACTGCACAATTTTGCGTAAACAAGTCGTCTTATCTCTGGAATGCGGCTGCCTTTTGTTCTCAGCTCGCTCGGACTCCGATTCACTAACGACCCACAGATGTGCCAGTAGTAATTATCCGGCTCGATTTGCGACCATATGGTGACGACGTTAGGTTGTTTATGCGTTGTAGATACTTTTGGGAGATTTTAATAAATGAAATGACGCGACTGTTTGCTAGCTCTGTATTGTGGCAACTAACATGCAAAACGATCGGACAGTATGAGTGAAAATATTATGGTAATTATGTTTAGGAATAAAAGCGTTATGATAAAAAACAGTAAGAGTTTAAATATATTTACAGTAATGATATTATTAATTACAATTTTCGGAAACATGAGTGTTATGAACATCGCCGGTAGCACTACAAATAGTATGAATGAAAACTTTAGGATGAAGAATTTTAGGAAGAGTCATTCGGATTACATATCATTAGGAAGAACAATTTCGGATATAGAACTTTAGGTGAGCCAATATGGACCCAACACAATCAGTTAGCACGTCCCCGCGGCGCATTTCAGCACTAACCAGCCTATAATGTCCCTTCTGCTGGGACTCAGTTCTCCTCTCTTCAAGATAGTGAGCTAAAATCTTCCACGCGGGCCCAATGCGGGTTGAATATGTCACAACTCACAAGTCTTCAATTTTTTGGTTCTGGACACCATAGCAAAATATTAATGAGTTAAGATAAAGTAGTGTATGAAACTGTACAAGGTATAAATACTCTGATACTATAACCTTTATTAATCACACTAATATTATAAAGGCGAAAGTTTGTGAGTGTGTGTTTATATGTTTGTTACTTCTTCACGCTCAAACGGCTGGACCAACCATGGATTAACATATAGGCTACTTTTTATCGCGATATTCCGACGGGATCAACACTTATGCGGGTAAAACCGCGGGGCGCAGCTAGTTATATATAAATGCCAGGTTAACTAACCCGTGACAATGTTACTTACTTATCTCCGAGTTTACTCTCCATTTATTGAATTAACTTACACAATTAATTCTATCCATTAGTGGAGCATTAATAACTGTGAGCAGGTACTTTCAATACTGTATATTAATCATTGTTGGTGAATTATGGACGGTGGGTTCAGTCCGACCCCTATTAGAACAGGATGAATGGTTATTATTACGGATGCCGTTGTTCTATGGAACAAAAACGTTGTCAACTACTTTTTGTGTGTACCCTTCCAGCATTATGTGTTATCTGAGTAAACTTCTTCTACCAGCATCGCATTCCTTTGACTTCTTGTAATTGCACGATCCGTTTTGAAGACCACTCATCGCTTCGATCATAGTCAAAGCAATTAATTCAAATAGGCAAGTTTGAACGTAAATAATTAAATAAAATAGTATTGATTCTAGTCGGTCTTTCCAAAAGGTAGTTTCATAATTATGTAGAAGAATGAACAAGAAAGTCCACCGTTATTTTTTTAAAATGTTTTGTATGCATTAATATTATATAATTCATATTTGAAAACGATACACCTATAATAAAAATACTATACCACAATAGGTAAAAGAATTAAAAATGAAGCCAGGACAGATAAATAAATTTTGTTAAAGATACATGGTGCACACATATTTACAAACATTGTAAATGATAAATGATTTTATTTTTGTAAGTAGGTTTGTACAAATACTTTTACACGTCAATCATATTTTTTTAACTAGATGAGGTCGGCGTTTCCTATCTGACTACTCTGAGAAGAAAGGCCGAAACAAACTCAGAGGTCATAGTCTCTTTTAAAGTCCAGACATAATCTTGGTCAGGTTATATGAAAACCATGTAGGTCGATGTCTGAGATGGTCTTTTGAGGAAAGAACCACACAGATTGAGAGGACCTGCCCAGTCAGTGCACGCATTTGTCAGAAATCGTGCAGCTCAACTCGAGACTTAAGGAGCTCAACGATCCGACGAACAATACCAAAGAAAGGACATTTGGTAGACCACAAAAATTACTCAAACTGCCAGACCATGGAGAGAATAATAAAACATATAAAATGAATAAAATAAATGACCCACATCGTCTTCATATTCACAAAAATTAAAATAATGTAATACTTTACAAAGTAAGCAAATTTCATTGTTTTAAAAAAAATATTAATGTCAATGTGTATATTATATAAAAAATAAACAACAAAAGAACAACAAAAACACTCAAAATGCATAAATTGGAAGCAGCTAAATCCCAAGCCTTTTTATCCTCAATATAATCTTTAACAGTATAAAAGGCTTTCTTGCACAACTTACGTTTAATTAATAATTTAAATTTATTAAGGCTAAGATCTTGAACGTGGCTTGGTAGTTTATTATAAAAGCGTATACATTGGCATCTGAACGAGCCACCTATTTTCTTGAGCCTTGTTGCAGGTGCAACAAATTTGTGTTTGTTTCTAGTATTTATATTATGGATATCACTGTATTTTTTGAACAATTTTATATTTTTATGGGCATATAAAAGATTTTCATAAATATACTGAGAAGGCACAGTCATTACATTAATCTCTTTAAATTTGTCTCTGAGAGAGTGTCTCGAACTTAATTTATAAATTGATCGAACAGCACGCTTCTGCAAAACAAAAATAGTCTGAATATCGGCGGCATTTCCCCACAATAGAATGCCGTACGACATTACACTATGAAAATAGCTAAAGTACACTAGCGGAACTTAGCTTTTTTGACAATTTATCTATATGTGGACCCCACTGAAGCTTAGCATCCAAAGTTATGCCCAAGATACTGTGCTGTCTGCAGGATTCAATTCCTCGCCCTTTATCAACACATTAGTTTTCACCTGCCTAACGTGGGGTAGCGTAAACTTAATGCATTTGGTTTTCTTCTCGTTTAGAAGCAAATTATTAACATTCAACCAGTGGACTACTTTCGAGATCGCGCTATTTACATCGTCAGTAACCAACTGCTGACGTTTAAGTTTAAACAAAAGTGAAGTGTCATCTGCAAACAACACTATATCATGATTATCCTTTATGAGGTACTGCAAGTCATTAATATAAATAAGAAACAAGAAAGGACCAAGAATTGAGCCCTGTGGGACTCCCATCGTTACTATAGATCCGGGTGATCTTTCTCCATTAAGATCAACGCTCTGAATCCTTTCACTCAACTATGAAGTAAGAAGATCCAGAGCAGTATTCCGGATCCCGTAGTGGTGGAGTTTCCTGATTAACGTTTCGTGAAAAACGCAATCGAATGCCTTGGACAAATCACAAAAGATGCCCAAGGCATCGCATTTATCTTCCCAGGCATTATAAATATGTCCTAAAAGTTCAACACCGGCATCAGTAGTTGAACGACCCCTTGTAAAACCGAACTGTTTACTATTCAAAACCAAAACAAAAAAGTGGCTAAAAAGGATATCACTGTTAACCCCAAAACTGCAAGTCGCTTGGAGGTTTTTAAAGTTAAAACCATTAATAAATTACCAGTTTTGTCCATTCATGCTGATCCTAATCATCTTTTTGATAATTTTTTTTAAATGTACTGTAAACAATTTGATTCCACCTTTATTCCTAAGACTATCTTGGTTAATAGTAATGCATCGTTCAGTGATTGGGCTACCATTGGTATTCATAAAAGTATAACACGGATTTATGAACTGTACAATGAAAGGACTTATGTTAACACTGATGAATTTAATTTGTATGTTAGAAATTATTCAAAATTATTTAAAAAAGTTTGTTATATAGCCAAGTCACGTTATTTGGGTTCAAAGATTAAAAACAGCAGTAATTTAATTAAAACAACTTGGAATATTATTAATAGTGAAGCGGGAAGGTCTAGTAACCGAGATACTAACTACAGCCTGTCTATTAATGACAACATAATAAAATCTGACTCACAAGTCGCCGAGGCATTTGAAAATTTCTTTTCAGATATTCCCGTTTCAACTACTAAATCCCTAAACTCATCACCTTCTGTTGCTGAGTCTTTGCTTAAGGAAAATGTTAATGTTTGCGATTCGGATTTTCATTTTGAATATATTACATGTCGAGATATAATTAAAACCTTTCACACTTTAAATGTAAAAAAGACTACAGATCTATGGGGTAATTCTGTAGAAGTTGCTAAGTCTATTATTGACATTGTAGCACCTTCTCTTGCTCTTATCTTTAATAGTTGTATTGACAATGGGGAGTTTCCTGACCTTATGAAACATAATAAAATAATACCTTTGTTTAAATCAGGTAGTACATCAGACCCGACAAATGATAGACCTATTTCTGTACTACCTACCTTTAGTAAAATTTTTGAGAAACTAATTTTAGACCAAATGCGAAGATTTTTTAATAAACATAAATTATTACATAGCAAACAGTCCGGTTTTACAAGGGGTAAAAGGGTGTAAAAGTAGAAAACTTTCCTAAAACAAAACGAGTAATAAGTGAGTGTGTGAGTTAAAGTAATCACAGAATGTAAATCAATGTCATAATAATAATACATTCTACAAATAAATTAGCAACCCGTTTTTTTTGGCTAAATGGACCTGCTCTTGTAAGAACGCTTAAAATTAATTAAAGTTTGATTTTGTCTAGACTCTCATTGTCCTATAGAGAAGGACCAGCATGTTTCCAAGTCAATGTGTGTGTTGCAATGATGAGGATTATATACATATAACCCAACCATATAATCCTCTAATTTGTAATATGTTTGTTTACAAAGTGTAGGTACCTACTTCTAATATGAGTTTTAAATTTTCTTTCAATTTTTGCAATATACCACAAGGTATTTTATGTCCGTTTGTTTTGAATTCCTGGAATTATGTACTGTTCTGAATAATGTCAAAGTTTTAATATACCTTCACATGTTTGGTAACAGATTGAACAGCGACCGGAGTCGATGGGGGTCATCAAAGTTACAGTGATATGTTGTAGAATGTGGCATCGACTAAGCGAAAGTAACTCTGTCTGTAATATACATTACTGAATTTCGCCCGCGGTTTCGCCTGCGTGGACATCGGTGATTTTTCCAAGGGAACTACTACGATCGGAATAAAAAGTATTTCATGTCCTGACCGAGGTCACCTGTAAGCTATCTATCATAATACCATCAAAATCCGCCCAGCCATTAAGGCATGAAAGATAACAGACAGAGTTACTTTCGCTTTAAATGTGAGTATTGACGATCATAATTATTACCTCACATAATTATGATAGCCCTTCAGTACACATACAGATCAAGCTGCAATTACATCTCAAGCACAGTGATTGACAACCTTCCCTCAGGATATGGTATTTACGTTACTAGACGGTAGGTGTATGCACCTCTGTGGATGTTCTAGTTTAGAGCACTAACGAACTAATTAGCTAAGCGGTCCACTGTTGCGTGTGGGATTCGATTTCTGCGCCGAACATACTGAAACATTCTGGAATATAGGTACTGGAACATTTGTGCCCTACAGCCATCCCACAACAGACGTGCTTGTGATAAACTACCGTATGACGAATAAGCGGCAGTTGTAGCCATCATTTTATTATAATCTTTTACACAACGACATTTGTTTACTTTGTTGAATTTCAGTTATTGAGTTCCGAATAATTTAGATACACTTAATACAAAGACCATTATTTATTTATTTATTTATCCATTTATTTCAGGCGTCAAGGCCCATATAAAACACATACAATACAATATATGACGATATTATGACGATTGTGCTTAGAATTCGAACTAAATGAATGGTTGGATCATAATACCTGCACATAGATCTTACAAACATAACGTGGACGTCTTTCTGCTATTGTGATCTCGTCCCCACTTACCTACATTGTAAACAACTACTATATGAAATGAAACAAATTAAAGATATCCTTGTACTATCACATTTAGATAATAATGCTAGCATTCCCATCATCAAATTTAAGAGTTTTCGTAGGAAGGTTAATTAACCTTTTTTATAATTTATATTTATAATAAGGTTCCTTTATCACAATAATAAATACCAGGAAAGTTAATGATGCCTACAAGAAACTTGCGATCCGTAGCTTCTTGGAAACTCCATAATTAAATAAGTCCTGGGAGGTGTGGCAGTAACAAATGGCAAAACATTTAATTTATGAATAACTCATTATAAGTTTCATATAAACGCAAAGGTATATTCTATAAGCTCCACATCTACCATGCGCACGGCCAAAGTGTAGAACTCTGCCAGCGGCTGTGTTCCCTTCCACATATAACCTGTCAGCCTCAAAGCAAGAGTGAACAGGCATCATCTGAGCACGCTCGTTCCATCGTAGACCTCATCCATCGCTTTATATCAGACAAGATAGAGACCGAGGCCCATCAGATAAAAATCAGAAAACGAGAACATTATCAAGATAATTCTCTCAACGTAATACAAAATGAAAATATTTATTATTTCTCCTAATACTTAGGTAGGTAATATTGGTTTTCCTTCCCAAGTAGGTATATGTAATCATCCTTACATAATCCAATTCACCTGACAAAGGCAACAAGTCCTCGACTTTTATCACGATTTGCCTTCAAGTTCTGTTTGTATATTTGTTCTGTTTGTGTATTTTAACTTTTGTTCAGTTACGAGTACATACGTGGAATAGACCGCGTTCAAACAATAAGATCGACCCTTCTGTTCAATCCGGTTGGTTGCGTAGCGGCTGGATTATGGTCGATCGATTTCAACTGTCTTAATTATACGTCAACCAAAATTGTGGTGTTGATCAAACCTGGTTGGTCGTTCATCGATTGACCGATATAGATTTTCTGCAATCTTTTTTGTTACTTTTTCGATACTTATTATGCGAGAATATTGTTTGCGCTAACAATTTTTGTTCTCAAGTTTTGTGCGATGTTGTAAGTTTAGAAGAGATTACATTATTTATTTTTCTCTTCGAAGTCGTTTATCATTTCATCGATACGTTTCATCGACGGCCTTCATTAAATATTTCTGCTTGTTAGTCATTGTGTAACAAAACTTTACTTGTTAAGAAACTAGTAACTATCTACAAATACAACATAAAAATTGGTTCAAATATTAATTTAATCAGAATATAATTGAAAACTTCGTGGAAAAGAAAAGAAAAGGGTTTCAATATTTTCCAGGATCTAATCATCTTCCTCATAGAAAATTAGAACTGAGTTCAAGCCGAATGACATCCCTAGTTCAACAGATATTGGAGATTGGATACCGTCTTCTAGTGCTGTCAGAACACATGTTTGTTTTACATTGTCATACCCTCCAAACCGCACTCAGCATCGATTTACACAACCAGTATCCGACCTACCATGAACACATGGTATAAGTCTTTGTTAGCATTCAATAACACAGCCGAACAAAAAAGGGTACGTATCCTTAATTAGTAAACCCTTCTCAAACCCAGTTTAGACTGTTATAAATAAATTTCCTAACGACTTAGCATTAATAGCTTTTCACAAATTATACACCGTCACCTCCTCAATCGAGTTCTTGGAGTGAATATAAAGTGCACTTTGACTCTCACCACAAGCAATTACTCTTAAATGAGGGTTTAGTTAAACACGGTGCCATTCACTGCGGCTCTGTGCGATTTCCGGCGTGACGCTGCGATTCTGTGCGTTTCTCTCCATTCCAATAAACAGGCGGTGAGCCGGCTTACAAATGGATTCCACACAGAGAAAGCCTTTGTATTCAATAAGATAGTTTTATTTACCTACTTGAGGAGCTTGTGGGTTAGTAATATCAGCCGCATGGGTCGATCGATTAGGTTAAGCTACACTTGCCGCGTTGGTCCGTGGATGGGTAACCATCTTAAAAACGAACTCTATAAATGCCAGCAAAGCAACCGCGATTGCTGCTATCGAATATGTATGCATTGTTTACGCAATCACACAATAACATCACGCCTGTACCCTCTAAAGGGGTACGCAGATGGGTTCAATAGCTTCCTGTTACTGATATTCACATAGCAAATAGTGATAACTGAATTTGTGTGGGGTTGGTGGGTACCTACAACTAAAAACTTAAAAATATAAACTTTTTACTACAAAGTTATAAATAGGTACCTAACTTTAATTTCGGAAGTCGGTATCAAAAAACGAAAATGCAGAACCAACGACACCGAATTCCGAAATTAAAGTTATTTTTCACTTTGTAGTGTTTTATTTGGAAGTCGGTTGTTTTTTTTTTTTGTAAAAAAAAATTAAAATATGTTTACGCTAAACGCATGTAATGATTTTGCGGTTCAAGTGGCCTTTAGATTAGTAAAGTAATAACAATGTAGTAAGTCAAAAAGACGAGACTGCTGAGACATCGTCTGTTTCTCTGTGGTACGGCGTAGCGGATAGCTACGGCGTAGCGGACAGCTACGGCGTAGTGGTTAGCTACGAATTAAGACCAGTACCTACACTTACTGATAAATCATTGGCATTCGTTTTTAGCCAGTTTTCTAGGCAAATAACCATTATTTCGTCAGCAAACTATTTAATTGCATTTCAGTTGGCAGTTAACAATGCCTATAAAATAACACCAACTAGATAAGATTCGACCAATGTGGCATTCAAAATCATTGTGTTATTACATTAAGAGCCGTGAATAAAGGTTTGTGGCGTAATAAGAGCTTACATTAATTTGAAATAGCCTATTAAATGAGCGATAGGATTCTATGATTAGATACTTTGCCATGTTTATTCAGGAGCTGTCAATGTAGAAGGAATAATAATATATCATCGGTCTTCTTCGCACGCGCGGCACTAAAATATTTCGTATCGAAGAGAACAGTTTAGCGATTCAGCACAAAATAATAGAATACAATACATAGTCAAACTAAATTATGTAGTGAAACTCCGCCGATGTGACGGGTGTCAAAAAACGAAACTTTGTAAAGATAAAACCTTTCATTTGTTGCCGGTTACTTGCCTGTTAGCTGTCTGCGGGGTCAACGGCCACAGGTGTAGGGCCGACGTGTACTTACTTGACCTCATCTGTTAAGAAAATTTTATTTTTATCGTCATCAGATATTGATACTCATCACATGTTACGCTTATTGAATTTGACCCTGTATTACATATTTATTATTGTTAAAGACAGTTTAATTTACAAAATTTAAATAGTCAAAATTAAAAAAAAGTAATGTCTTTGCAGTAGATAGCCCGGGATGAGGGTCAACTGCCAAGGGTGAGCATGCGTGTTGAGTGTCTCCTTGTTAGGTTAAAAAGATACCGAGGATTTAAAGTATCGACAAAATCTACCTAACAATGTTATCAAATGATTAATTTCTAGCCAAATAACTCCATTTTTCTTAACATTCCATCGCTAATATTGCCCTCTTGGGAACAGATTCGTCCTATATTCATAGCCTCGCCAAACTCTATGCATAAATAAAACAGAACCTTTCTAGTTTACGTTTCCGATGATCATATTATACTGGAGGGTCACACCTGAGTCTTGTTACTCTGTGCCAACTGTAGGGACCGAACAACGAGCAAGTCTAAGTTATACCTTCGGCGTCGAGTGCACTTGATTGTTTGGGCTTGTCAAGGCATAGGCATCATTTTGGCTTCCCCATAGGAAAAGATAAGAATTTACTCAAGAATTTATTAAGAAAGTCTTCGTTTGGTAGCACGTTCCTAATTTCTATTATTTCTTTCTAGGGCAGCGGCACTAGGCATGAACTCCAGCCAACTGTGTGCCGTGCTTATAGCAATACCCTGCTTGACGTTTTAATGTTAAAGGACGGGAAGAGCTAAATGATTCTAAAGTTTGCTTCGTTTTTGTAAAAGTTTAAAATTAAAAGTGTTTATACATACTTACAAACAAAAAAAGAGCAGTCATTTGAAAGATAAATGATTTATAATGATTTTTTTTTCTAAGATTTGCACAAACACCTATTTTCTTGAGCCTTGTAGTAGGTACAACAAATTTGTGTTTGTTTCTAGTATTTATATTATGGATATCACTGTATTTTTTAAACAGTTTTATATTTTTAAGGGCATATAAAAGATTTTCATTATATACTGAGAAGGCACAGTCATTACATTAATCTCTTTAAATTTGTATCCGAGATAGTGTCTCGGACTTAATTTATAAATTTATCAAACAGCTCGATTCTGCAAAACAAAGATAGTCAACATTACACTATAAAAATAGCTAAAGTACACTAAACGGGCAATCTCTATATCAGTTAAATTACGAAATTTTCTAACACCGTATGCTGAAGTAGATGTTTCACTATATACTTTATTTGTTTATCCAAATAATACATTATAAGCTTACAGTTTAACGAGAACGTTTAAATGCTAGAAGTAATTATCACAAAAAGTGAGAAAGAAACACAGTAATAGTCTACAACACAGTACACACAGAAATCACAAAGTTGTCTTAATTTTTAACTTATTGAAACGACTATAAATACATTATAAATCTCAAACAACAAATACATTATAACTATGTCTATTTATCGTCTCGTGTATACATGTCCTACATAACATGTCACAATCACGCGACAACGCCAGTTGTTGTTAAAGGTCGGCTTTACCAATAAATATTTACTTTAATTTGCCAGAAGAAAATAAAAATACCTGTAGGTAGGCTTAAAACTACGATTCTTCTATTCCAGCAGCAGTGTTTCTGACAAACAACTCAAATAAATTTGATGTCAAACCTGTCTTGTTATGATTGGCTATGTTAAGGGTCGGAAACACCGCGCCCCCCCGCGACTGGCCCTGGTTCAAGCCATGGTCCGGAGCGAGAGGGAGTGGGAGGCATTCACCTCCTTCTGCGAAGCAGTCATGCTAGCGAAGGAGGTGGCGGGATGGCTGAGGGAAAGAGCCTCCCGTCCCAGCCGCCGCGGAAGAAGACGCTCCGGACGTCGGGAGCCGCGTGACGACTCCCGGCTACCATAGGTGCGGGCCTGCGCAAGGAGAGTAATGGGTAGCTCACCGTCCGATCAGGACCAGGCACGTGCAGGACGGCGCGTACGTCTTCCACGCGCGCCTCAAAGAGATGTCAGCAACAAAGAAGGGGCCCGTTAGGGCCGCAATTTGCTTATCACTAAAATAATCAAAACCGACTGAACCAATCACAACGGCTTACATGAGATTTGGCAACAGAATACCTGATTTATATATGAATAGATTTCCAGACAGTTTTATTGCCTAAAGAAATATAAATATAGAAAACCGCCTATTTACCGCGCATGGTCATTACCTCCGTATAGAGAATGCAATCCGGACTATCCGTAATGCGAAAAATCCGGATATCCGCACATTTTTACTAGACTTCCAAATCCGGATTTGAAAATTAAATCCGAAGTTTTTGAATAATAAGAAATTGTAACAAAAAAATCCAAAGAGCGAGTTCGCTATTCGCGCGTCGCGTCTCGCGAGTATCGAGTCTATCGGCTCTTAGGGGAACGAGCGGGGTGGGGTATACTATGCCAAATCGAATGCCAAATAATCGAATATTAATTGATCAACCACTATAAATCTAAATACTCGAACGTTCATAATATCGAATGGTTAATAAATCGAACATTCAATATATTGTACAGTCAATAACATCGAGTGTTCAAAATATCAAATGTTTATAAAATGTTTATGTTTGTTTGATCGAGCGTTCAAATAAACATTCGATATTTTGAACACTCGATGTAGAGTGTACGATATATTGAATGTTGGACCTAATAACCATTCGACATTAAGAACGTTCGAGTATTTAGACGTTCAATTTATAGTGGTCGATCAATTAATATTCGATTATTTGGCATTCAATTTAGCATAGAAATAAAAGCACATGAAAATCAAATCAAATGATTTTTTTTTATTTTTTGTTATTTGGAATTATTCAAACTATCATCATTAAATACAAAGAGCCACCGTAGATAAACTAAAACCACTCGTTTCCACATGTAGAGTGTTTATATTTATCCTTTATTTATTATTGATTTTCCTATAATGAGATAAACGCAAATTCAGGTACTTAAAGTAACCATGAAGTACATACTTAAGAGATAATTTGATCTTGCTTTTTACTTTTATAAAAAGCCTATCAAGTAGATCGCTATTACATCTCAAAATCTTTTGTATTACTTGCTAAAGTAGATAAAAGCAGTATGAATACATTTCGGTAAGTTCTATTCCACTTAAAAGGAATTTTATTGTAATATTGCTTGCAAATACATTTATGGCGCGCAAAGCATGTCAATTACTTGGGGAAGTAATTCCTCTGAAGAGAAAGGTAATAGACGTGCACGTCCTGGAAGTAAGGGGGGAAATAGGGGGGTGCTGGCAACCTGTCATTGTGTTAGACGGAAACATTAGGAGTGAAAGTATTAATGTACTCATAGGTACAATCACACGAGTATCTAGTGGATTGAAAGTTGAACAAAAACGTAGGTGTATTTTATCGTCGGAAAAGACAATACAAGAAATTTAAGTAAGATTTTTTATTGCATTGCATAAAGAATTTATAACCACCTAACAATATTAATTTAACTTGTCATTGGCTTTTCTTTACTATGTTTTTACTACGAGTAGGTATGTAGGTACCTATAACTTTACTAAACAACTAAAATAAAAAAAATAAAATTGTTACAGGAAAAAATTTGTATGCAAGTCTTGAAAACAAGACAAATTATTGCATTAAAAAACAATTAACGAACAATATAAGCGATATATTTGCATGGCGCCAACGACAATGACTGCCGTGTTCACAAATCGGATGACTCCTCATTCGTGAACACCCTGGTTTTGACCACTCTGAATAAACTCGTACATCGTTTGAGGAAATTGCTTTCATATCTGAGAAACTATTGTCGGATAAATCAAAAGTAATCTGAGGCGAAATACAATTAAAAGAGACTACATTCAATGTAGAATTGTTTATTTGTAGTTTACTACTGATGGAAGATATAGGTCACATTAGACATAAAATACTTTCAAGTGAGGCCAGTGGATGTGTTAATTTCGTTATTCAAATTTTGTTCACACCTCAGTCTTGGGGTCTTTGTCAGCAATTCTTTTGTATAGTTTTCGTATTAATTAAAAATATTTTTACGTCAGAAGTTACGTTACCATCTTATCGATCAAAACATTATTTTACACCCATTGATTCCGCTTTCGTAAGCATGTGTGTTCGTGATTACTTGCAAAGTGTAGTGAGTTAGTGATTTAAAGATATTGCTCTAACAAATTGACATGTTCTACCAGGGTCACTAGGCACTGTTCCGATCAACTCGTCGTGGCTAGAGGCGGTGATTGATGGCACTGAGTTCTGCCAGTCACCCCTCACTCTTAACTCCTTACTCCCCCTCAACTGACTCTTTGTTACTCGTTATTAAAGCCGATCGTTTGTTTGGCTTAGATATGATTACAGTAACACGATCATGAGTAGATTCAAAGGTTTCTATCTTAGAAGCAGACACGGAAAGGTTATAATAATTATACCTACCTTGAATTCTGTGAATTTGGAAATGTGGATTTAATTTATAGGTTTATATGCTTAGAGCTGGCTCCTACTAGTTTTAAAACCAGATCTTGACTAAACTTAGTAGTCTCTTAAACGATATAAACAAAAAATATAAGTCTCATATAAATATAATTATAGCAGGTGATTTTACCATAAACACATTAAAAATGGGCTCTATTGCGAATGAGTTACAAGACCTGACGAATAACTATATCATGAAAATTCATATTAACGTAAGTCGATATATACCATATTTTAAACAACATCCCAGATACGATTGCAACAGTATTACCACTTCATCTATCTGCGACACTGCACAAATGTTAAGTATGCCTTTAATACGTAAAACTCAAAAACTAGTCACATATTATATTATATATTTTAAGAGAGACTATATTATGGAGTACATTTAAAAATAAAAAGGACTGGAATAAGAGTTTAATTTTGTATTTAAAAACTTTATAGTCGAGAACCTTCTTTTAAGAAATGGCTGAAAAGAGCTTTAAAAACAAAAATAATCCTTTTGGATTTACAATTTTACCATTCATTTTGTTGTTTTCAATTTTTTTCTTGATCGATGAGTCTTGTTACAAAAGTTAAGTTGGACAACAGCGCATAAATTTTATTTATCATGCCTCTTTCACCTGAAGAATGTGCTAGGATCATGACTTTTCTGGAACGTTCAAAAGTGCCTTTAATGTGCCTATTTGAAATAAATGCTTTGACTTTGACTTTGACTTTGACTTTAGGCATCAGTATGCGTCGTACTGCAAGAATGGTGGGTGTGACGTTACGAACAGTCCAGAAAGTGAAGCAAAGGTACGAAGAAAGAGACTAGAAACCATCTGAGGAGACCTTGTAATGGTAGACTCAGGTGTACTAGTGCCCGAGAAGACCCTTATATTGTTTCTACTGCGTTGAGAAATCGCCACCTTAATGCAGTTTAAGTCCAGCCACAGCTCCTTCCGACCCGAAGGGACTACATTAGTGACAGTACAGTGAGAAGAAGACTGAATCTGAAAACTCGAAGACCAGCGAGTTTCCCCAAACTCGAGAGAGAGCATCGAGTAGCGGGATGCGATACGCCCGTAACCACATAAGAAGATGAAGAAGAGTGGTCAAGAATTTTGTTCACAGATGTGTCTCGATTCTCGAAGGCGAAGTGTCTACAGGCGGCCTGGTGGCCGATACCTTCAAGACTGCTTCTCAGAAAGAGTCCAGTACTGTGGAGGCAGTGTACATGTATGGGTTGGCATATCTTCAGATGGTCGCACAGAGTTAGTGGCCATAGAAAATGGCACTCTGACTGGGGAAAGTTATGCCCAAGAGATTCTCAACGAGTATGCAGGGACGTATTAAGCAAATATGGGTGACGGATCGATGCTGATGCATGATAATGCCCGGCTTCACACAACTCAGGTTGTGCAAGAGTATATTCAGGAGGATCATGAAGCCCTGATCTCAACCCGATTGAGCACGCCTGGGATGAGCTAGGGAGCCTTGTCAGAAGCCGCAGACCACCACCTACTACCCTCAGGGCACTAAAACAGGCCTGATTGCAGAATGGGAGAATATTCCCTAACATCGGCTCCAAAACCTCGTGTTCAGTATGGCATGCTGAACATGAGGTTTCAACCGGCTCAAAGCTGTAGTCAGAGCCCGAGAAGGCAATACCAGTTATTAAAAATTAAATAACAAGTAAAACATTAGAATAGAATAGAATACTCTTTAATAAGTAAAACATTTTTGTTGTTTTATCTTTTTTTTTAAGTCAAAAATGTTACTAATGAATAGTTTACTCGTTTGAAAGATAGCTGATAAAATTTGCTATAAAAAGTTTTTAATTTAAAATCTCTAACTTCTATAGTTTAGAAAAAATTGAAATTTTAAAAGTGTAGTACCTACTTAATTTTGCAGGCCAGTGTATGTTGGGGTCGGCTTCCAGTCTAACCGGATGTAGCTGGTTAGGTACAGTCTGGGTCATACCACGATAATCCAGTACCACGTCAACGATCGTATTCGCCTGCATGGTACTGCGCTTAAACATACATGTGTGAGTGATTTCAACGCAAACATTTACCCGTCGTATAGTCTAACTAAGAGATAGTGATAGTGTGTGGGTCAATATTAGACAAAGATAACAATATAGTTTTGTTTTGAAACTAAAGCCAAAATCTAAACCCATATTATCAACAGTTCATGTGGTTAAGTGCAGCAATGTATGACTTGTAAACGAGTGCCGGTCGGTTCGAAACCCTGGGTGGGTTAGCTAGATTTATTTTGTTTATTATTCTTAATTTTTTTTAATATTCAAATTTTTATTTTTATTTACCTTTTAACATCTATGTACTAAATAAATAACAAAATTAAATTCTAACTTAACTAAAACTATACAGACTATTAAAAAATAGCGTCGAAAATTTCATCCGCATCGCTGTCGACTGGTAATGTACCCAAGAGACTGGCGGCATTACCACGTTGTATCGCGATGCTTAGCCTCTGGCCAAGGTAAAAGCCAGCCCTTGGATCACGGGAAGTGTCAACCAGCCGTTTAGATATTTCTATAAAAAGACCATGAGCACTCGGACCTCACGGCCCAAGAGTTTCAACCCCAAATGGCTCGAAAATATAATTTCCAATAAGGTTATCATATTTCCGCCGCTTGAGGTTTTCCGCAGCCGCAGCAGCAGCGCCAGCACAGCACCAGGCATCCAGGAAGATGAGATGGCGCAAGAGTATCGACACACGTTGCGTCCCACACTAAAGGCCTACCCACCTTCAATGGAAATAAAGACATACCGTCCGGTCTCTTGCCATCGTTGCGTGCCAGGCCATTGGGTTCTAATACATCTGGAACGCCGACGGTGACAAGAGCTCGTCGGATGATGCCATTAATGTTCGCGTGCTGCGCTAAGCGACCCGCACTTCGGCTGCAAGACAAGCCGTGGTGTCCGAGACTGTTGACATCTTCGCCACAGTGACAGTGATGGGGAGAACAGCAAGGAGTGCCTAGTCGTAGGGAAGCAGCGAGGCGAAAAGTAGTGTTGTCAAACAAAGTGCCTATGTTCGACGAAGATAGTGCATGAAGCCAAAGACCCGACTCCCACCTACCCACAGCCAGCAGGCGCGCACGTTCCGCAGAGGTAGCAGACGAGTCAAATAAATTGTTCTGTACTACTCTGCAGAGCGGCTCATCCCACCGTCTCTGGGAAGATGGATGGTCGGGTGGATCTGTATTCGGGCAAGCGAGTCTCCAGGCATCCATAGCCTCGGTGAAACACGGCACATCAGAATTAATCAGTGTGGATGCTAGGATTTTCCTGATTAATTTATCAGTGCCGTGGACCAAAGATATGAAAGCCGGTAAACTATACTAGAAATTTTGCGGACGCCGAAGCCCCCCATACGAATGGGAAGAGTAGCTTGTGCCCAAGCTCGGTCGTCCATGGCCACATTTAAAATGAAAGATAATATATGCCTGATAATTTGGTCCATTTTGTCTAAGAGGTAAGTGTGCTTCCATAAATGGGAATCGCGAAGGAAATAAGTTAATTTAGGGCCGAAACAGCAGTAGCCGATTAAGGTTATTGCCGAATGCATTTAAAACTCACATTAAACGTACACTTTGTAAACAAGCATACTATAAATTAGAAGATTATATGCAAGATAAAAACGTTTGGAAACATGCTGGTCTTTCTCCATAGGACAATCTAGAGTCTAGACAAAATCAAACGGGTTGCTAATTTAATTGTAAATTCATTTTTTTATTTATATTGATTTACATTCTGTAACTACTTAACCCACACACTGACTTATTACTTGTAATTTTTTCTTATTTATTTAAATGAAAATCGTTTAATTTTACCATATTTGTAAATATGTGAGTACCATGTATCTATCAGATAATTAATTTATATGTCAAGGCTTCATTTTTAATTCTTTTACCTAAAAAGATATCAGATTTCATGTAGAGCCAAGCTTCTGAATCTACACGACCTAACTCTACCGACCCTAACTTCACAAATTCTACATATGATACGTAGAATTTATATATCTTTTTCACAGGGCAAACCTTATGTGGTCCTCTTGGCAACATTTTACATGACATGTTTTTGGTGGGATTCAGTTTATAAATAGTAGTGAAAACAAACGTTTTTGGTGGGATTCAGTTTAAAAATAGTAGTGAAAACAAACGCCAAGCCACTTGGACAGTTGTAAAAGGTCAGTGGGTCGTCTTAGGGGCGGAGTTTATGAAATACCTAATACTAACTAAAAAGATCTCATATATAGAACATTAAATTTGATAACACAATACTTACAAACCCCGTCGAGATTCAAGATTCAAGATTCTTTATTTGTGGATACATGAGTAGGGGGAAGTCCCCTAGTGGCGGACATATAAGGTTATCCGAAAATAAAATTAAAACTACTTCGAGAAATATGTACCTAGTTACTTATGAATTAGTTAAATGAAAAATCAATTAACAAAAATACAAATTCTGCGTAAACATAATCTTGGAACGTTAATTCAATTTTGGTAAAAAAAATTAGTCTTTAACATTGGCACCTAGTACCGGACGGGTTAATCTTCAAACCCCAAGCGCCGGACATTCCTAAAAAATTGTGTATCGATCATATATATATGTTTCTCCACATTCCGGAACGTCTGCACATGCTTCATGGGCCCATTCTTGGCAGCTGAAGCATTGTATACAGTCCTCGTCGTGGTCCTCTAAACACATTACATAAATAGTTTTCTCCATATTAGATATTACAGGTAGTGGCTCCTTTTTCTCATCGTTATAACTACTTTTTCCTTTGGCCTTCACACCTTTGCCGTTTTAAACTTATTTCCCATTCCTTTTTTTGTTCCTTCTGGCTCATTTCGTTCTCTTTTTCTTGAACAGCAATTTTGTAGGGTGATGACGTTAAAATTTCACTTCTTTCACTTTTTCTTTTCCGAGCCGCTGCTCTTTTTTGCGGCATCAGGCAATGGTGACAGTTTATGTACAAACTGGACAATACAATTTACGACCACGAAACAGAAATTAACAACACAATTTGCAAATTAATTGATCGTACTTTATGGCATTTGATTTTTGCTCTTGAACATTCAAGAAACTGGAACTGAAACTGGTCAGTTGGTCGTCTTAGGGGAGGAGTAAAACTTGTATCGTGTAAATGGGGCTTTAGCCCTTTGCTGACTTAAATGATTTGTTACACAAGTATTAAGGCATACGTTCTGATAACCGAACAAAGTATTCTATAAACAATTTAAGGCTATTTTATTAACATAATTCCAACTGATGGCTACTTAAGTTAAGTTCTGAAAAGGCTTTCGAAATATTAATCCTAACCGTACCTAACTTTTTTAAGCCTTATACATAATGTAAGCCACGTTCTTACCATCTCGGTAATTAGCGTAATTAACTGATTTTAATGTTTTGAACATTATGTGTAAACATACGAAATATAAATTGTCTCATTACTTTGGTTTAAAAAAAACGTATTTACAGTACTACGTAGCTCTAACCCCCTGGCCACAGCCAAGAGCGGCGCGGATTGCGGTGCGGCGGGAGGCGCGGCAAGCGGTGAGCGGCGAAAACAAATGGTAGACAAACTATGAAGTATGCCACAGCTACCGGCGACGCTCACAGCGGCGCGACTTGCGGCGCGGTGAGAGTCGCGCGGTACGCGGCGGCGACGGGCTGCGCGGGGTGCGAGTGAAACAAATGTACTAGCTAGTATCGAGGCGGCCACAGCTCAGAGCGGCGCGCGCGGCGGCATCGGTGGACGCATTCAGACATCGCGCGACCGAAACAAATCATTTTGTTTTTGTCGCGCGTTGTATTATAAAAATAATGGATATGGAACAATTTATTAGTGAAATATTGAGTAGACCAGCAATATGGATGTCAAAACATCCACATCATAAATATAGGCATGTTTTAAAAAAATTGTGGGCCGAAATAAAACAACAATTTCCTCCTTTTTTCCTTTCCTTTTTTTTTCCTTCCAATTTCTTTTTTCATTTTCCTTATTTTTTCCATTTTCCTTTTTTGTGGTAGGCATTTTAATAGTTTAGCCATTCTCTAAATACGTCCACCGCTGACGCCACCGCGGTCGCAACTACTCTAGCTGTGGCATACGATCGCAAATCGCGCCGCCCACCGCGTCTCCGGCCGCACCGCGCCCCGCACCGCCAGAGACTGTGGCCAGGCCCTAAGGGCGATAAAGAGTGGTCACCTATCATTTGACTGATCTCAGTAACTGTAGCTTATCATCACATATCTATGTATATATACGTGCAGATTATTTAATGCGTTAGTGAAAAAATCCTTCCTCAAAGGACTGAAAAGTTAGTGGGCTTTTTGCTCCAACGCCCTCTGTGGTGGAAGAAGTCAAACCCAAACTCAAACTCAAAGCATTTATTTCAATTAAACCATTTACAGGCACTTTTGAATTGTCAAGAAGTCGGTCAGTAAGAAAATATGAAGCTATGGAGAAGAACGGGCAAGAAACTCCATGGACACTCTTTTTAAATGATATTTTACAAAAATATTTGTTATATCATTACTTTTGATTTTAAAATTATATAATGTGATAACGATGTAAAAAAATAAGAAAGATTTACGTGTTAAAAGCGTCCAGAGTACAACAAATAGTACTTAACAAACCACAATCCAAAAATAAATTAATTAAAAATAAGCCGAGGCAGCTAAGTGATGACTAGCCCCAACTGACGGCGTCCGTTCATGAACATGACGCATAAATCAGCGTGTCGCGGTGAATAGGCAAATGGCAAGGACCAGGGGGAGTGCGGTACCTATAGACCGCACTCCCCCTGGTCCTTGCCATTTTCTTTAAATGACAAAAACAAATGCCCATCGCGACTATGTACGCTAGGTCTGCGTATCCCGACAATATGACGGAAAATTCGCGTTAAGTACATTCACTAAAAATAACTGTCGCACTTTGTCGTTGTTATAGCAGCCCTTGCAGTTGACCCTTTGAGCTTCAATGTATCTCAGTTATGTGTAAGAGACGGCGA
The DNA here is from genome assembly GCA_963855955.1 of Luperina nickerlii. Classification (NCBI taxonomy): domain Eukaryota; kingdom Metazoa; phylum Arthropoda; class Insecta; order Lepidoptera; family Noctuidae; genus Luperina; species Luperina nickerlii. The sequence goes on along the minus strand of OY979676.1, from coordinate 22,717,867 downwards.
TTATTTCAGACAGGTGAAAGATCTCATTTCCGTCGTTTTATTTTATTGTAGACGTATGTGATGAATGGAGACCCTTTTGCCCTTTGAAGTGTGAAACTAAATACAAGTTCTTATGGATTTTCCTGCACTTACGTTTGAGGACAATCAATCTCTAATCCGATAGTGAGATTCTGATTAAGAGAATCTCATATAAGTAGTTAAGTTTTCTGCTATAAATATCATAAAGTAAACGATTGGCAAATGGATGAAACGGGTTACAGACCAGTGCTGCAGTTATGAGCAGTCGTAGTTGTGGCCTTATACGATAAGTATAATGGTATCAACATTGCAACATTATTTGGCATCGTTTAACCACCAAAAAACTACAAATGACCCATTCAGAAATTCTAATAACAGCAATATTCTGTAGATACATATGTAAATGTCGTCACGCTATACACAAACGTTAACATTTCCGCTACCCAGGACGCTTCACTGACAATAATCCATTCGTGAAGAGCGTTTAGCAAATTGTTTCCTTTCTACTGTTATCTAAAAGATAACTTTGCTAAACGATGGGGAGTAACGAACGAGTATAGTTATTGGTGTAGATACCGGGACGTGACGGGGGAATCGTTATAGTATGGAGTTACAGTTTACGCCATATTGAAACGTTTCCCCTGCAAAATGTATTTGTTATGGTGGCAGTTTTTTTAATACTGCTGTGTTTGCATGGTGTTTGAAAAGGGGCCTCTTTGGAGATTGTAAGTTGATGGGAATATGCGCAAAAGATATCTTACCTGAAGTAGGTAATACTTCCAACAAAATAACATAATATCATTGGCGCAATGTTCAGAGCCAGAATCGTGCTTATGTTTAGGGCTATCACACATTTTTACCAAAACTTTGAATGCTTTTTACTAAATTTGAACTCACCATCACTCATAATTTATATACATCCATATCTTAACACCATAATATATTCCTCTACACCTTATCATAAAATAGTAGACAGTTATTAATGTCAACATGTTAATGCAAAAGTAACACTGTCTGCCTGTTACCTTTTCACGCCTTAAAGGTCGAACGAATTTCGACGGAATTTAGCATACAGGTTGATTATGACTCGGTTATACGTTACCGTGGAATAATTTTTGAGCTCCACACGGGTAAAGCCGCGGGCAAAAGCTGGTCTTCCATACGTTACGCTACTCGAGTTACGCCGAGCCTTACCGAGCTACGCCGAGCCTTACCCGAGCCGCAAAACTGCGTGACACAGGGCACATCCGTCATTGTCCTCAGTTCCGACGCCCGCGAGCCGCCAGACCAAAGGGACGCCATATCCTCCCCTTTATGATCACATAATGTATGGTGTTTACCATTTTGTGTAAGCCTTTGTATTCTAGCCAAAATAAAGTTGATATATCTTTGCGTAAGGGCATATAAGTTTATCCCCTAAATTACGTGTGACTTATATTATTATCATATTTGGTAAAATTTCTGCCTTTTACATTTCAAAAAAAAGTGAATGCCATTCGTTGGCCAGACCTGCTTGATTATACGAGCGGTCATAATGGCATAACTTATGTTCACAGTTCACGATTACGTGCTGACATGAAGCTTTATTATTTATTTATTCAAGCAAGTAGGTAACATGACGCAAACACAATAGTTAATACATTACTCACATAAAATACAATTTATACATGAACATTACAAAACAAAACTAAAACAACACTCACATTAGTGACGGACGTCTATAGGTGACCTGAAAGTCACTGCTGCGTCGTATGTATGGACAGTTGAGCCTGTCCGCTATCATCATCAGCACGTTGTTGGTGTTGCCGCACAAAAACCATAAACTGACTTTTCGACACATTGTATTTCAGACCGCGTCTTTCAGTGTATGCCTCACAAATCTGCAACAATGTTCTAACGCCACAAACCGATGCGCTCAGACGCACCATGTCTGTCTGCATGGCTGATACTATTCAGGTTAATGCTCCGTTGGTCTCGTGATCGCAAGTGCGACTGCTGAGCGTTGGTCTCGTGATCGCAAGTGCGACTGCTGAGCGTTGGTCTCGTGATCGCAAGTGCGACTGCTGAGCGTTGGTCTCGTGATCGCAAGTGCAACTGCTGAGCGTTGGTCTCGTGATCGCAATTGCGACTGCTGAGCGTTGGTCTCGTGATCGCAAGTGCGACTGCTGAGCGTTGGTCTCGTGATCGCAAGTGCGACTGCTGAGCGTTGGTCTCGTGATCGCAAGTGCAACTGCTGAGCGTTGGTCTCGTGATCGCAATTGCGACTGCTGAGCGTTGGTCTCGTGATCGCAAGTGCGACTGCTGAGCGTGGGGTCCTGGGTTCGATTATCGGGTCGGGCAAAGTGTTATTGAGTTTTTCCATTAGGAATGTCTTAGTAGCAGCCCGGAGTTTGGGAGCTGGCGGCGTGATACCACCGTGCCTCGGAAAGCACGTTATGCCGTTGGCCCTGCGCCTGGTCTCCCCATCGCATGGTCATCCCATCGGACTATGACAGGGAGGGACGAGGGACTGCACCTACACACTTGTGCACCATAATATCACCCGCATCGAAGACTATTGAATGGTAAATTATGAAATTGGGCGCCGTGGCCGAAATACGGTCTGGAGGACTTTTATTTAATATTTAGACAAACTCCATCAGTTTAACCCGACATGATGACTGCTGAGAGCAACAATAAGCAAATTAACGTATATGTTAAAATGTGCGGAGAAGATCAACACAGAACCCGCCCATTTTACGCTTCCGCTTCAAAGCAAATGTGTTGTCACAGCTCCTATCTAAATCAGAATCTTTATAAGGATATTGAAAATAGGTTCAATGAAATCAGCTGAAGCGTAATTATATACGTCGTTGTAGTATGTAGCCGTCTAGTCGGACAAATTGATATAATTTTGTAAATCAAGAACATTTGTTTTCTAATTCTGCCTCCCAAGTCATAAAACAATAAATTGTACTTATCTGAAATTAATTGGTATAAAAAAGAAAAATAATTACTTAAGGAAAAAAACACGTTAAATATTACAACAATGCATAAACACGACATAAATGTAGGAATATCGTTATAGATCTTCAACAGCATAAAGACACTTATTCAACAGGAAACTTTTAAGTTTATTTTTAAAAGAGCTTGAGAAGATAGCGCTTTTTATGTCTAGAGGCAAATTATTAAATAATATAACCGATTGATATCTGGGACTGTGCTTCACAATATTCAAATTAGGCTGTGCCTTGTAATGTTTAATGTCTTGTCTACGTGTGCCTTCTCTAATGTCGTTCTTCTGCTGTCTCATATTCATTTATACAGGCTGAATTTTTCAAGTGGGCGTGGATGGCCAAATCCGAAACTATGAGGAACAGCGAAATGTACTCAGTCTCGGGCTCTATTTTGATGAAAACTAAAACTGCATCACTGGATTTTTGAACAATGAATATTCCTAGCCAGGAATTGAACCTGTTGTTTTTGCAAAAAAAACATACACTGTATTATTACACCATTCGATAGTGTCGCTAATAATGATCGAATTCTGGGAAGCAATGACATACGGCAAACTTAAGGAAAATGTTGGATTATGCTATATCTAATTTTTGATTCTACCAACGCGTAATATACCATTTTAAATTGCTCAATGCTAATTTCTGTTCTAAGTGCTCTTAAAGCATAACATGCGGAACATACCAATGCATTTATAGCATTTAATTCTGTTTACCAATTTAGCTGTTCGTCTATATTTATTCCTAAGAATGTAAATTCCTTGACGAGGACATTTTGTCGTTATTCAAAACAACCTCAATCGTCCTTATTACTAACTGTCGTAATAATGTATGACCTAAATATTTTTAACGATACATTCATTGGAACCAATTACGTGATGAGATTCTTGTTTATAAAGTAACAAGAGACGTTCATTTGTCCATCTGTGGCTGTTATAATGAGCTATTTAACAGTTTGGTGAGATGAAGACTGTTTATTGAATGATTTTGTATAGTCAAGGGCAAACATTTATGTAAACACTTAGTGAAATTCATCAACGACTATACGGAAAACTCGGTTGTACAATTTGTTAAATGGCTAAACTGTACTATTGAACCCATGTTCAAATATTCAGCTCTGTCAGAACTGCGTATTTCCATTCTATACAAGGCCAGAACGAACGGGTGTAAAACTAATCGCGTCCATACGCGATTAGTTTTAAAAGCGATTTCTAATCCATATTAGAAATCACTTTTTAACTAAGGTCTTTCAATCTACACACGAGCAGTACGCAAAATTCGTGTAATCGCAGATATAAAGTATACGTGAGCAGTTTTCTACGGCTGCGTTTTGGCCTTAGGTATATAGAATGGAAAGACGCTTCAGAACTGCCTAATAGATTCAAAGCCTTGTAGCTCCAAATAGCACGGTCCGGTACCCGCGCAATAAAAGCGCTGACATAGTACCTACGGTTACTAGGAAACTATTTTATAGTAAATTGAATACTGCTGCAACTTTGTTTATTTAGTTTTGTGGAACTGATTTACTGTTATAACCCTAGTGTCCTGAACTCTGTAAGTTGGAAATAAACTGCGTCTGCAATTTGACCAATGCACAATCTTGAGATGTACTAAACGAATTTAAAACATCATTCCAACCAAATTCATAGGTACTTTTACACATATTAAATAACTAGTAACCATCCTGACACTCAAAGCCCGCTAATTAAGTGGATGTCAATCAATACCTATTCAGCGGGATTGTCCGAAAGGGTTACCGCTGGCCCGGAACATAAAGGGCGAAGGAAGGAACACGGGTGGGTTTTAGTCAGTAAGAGTCTGACACTCCCTTCCGCACCACCCAGAGCGGGAAATCATCAAATGACCCCTTCATTTGATGATTTCCCATCCTGAAAAAAAAAACATAAAAAAAATCAATACCTATAAACGTAGTTTTTCTATCCACTGTCTAACACAGACGTTTATGATAAAGGTCAAAGTTCGCCAGCATCTTGAGAATCGCATTTTCTGCGGCGCTACGGGAAGTATAGCCTCTTCGCCCTTGCTAAAGCACTCCCTGCGCGCCTCCGGCTCTAAAGAACAATCTCAGGGTAGGGCAGACAACTACCACGTGGATTCGGGGTTGGTTAACTCGGTTCTGTGACAGTTTTTGAACCTAATCTATCCTATTCGGGTTTCACTAAGCTTCACTTTAGAAGGAATTAGGTACATTTGACGCAGTTTTTCCTTTGAACCATTCATTGTTCGTAGACATAAATGTCTTATATTTATGTGTACTGCACAATAGAATCGAAAAAATTACAGTATACGAAAAATAAAAAAGTCCCAAACGCGTCTGTAAAAGGATCCCTTCATCATCTTTACGACAAACGGCTGCTCGGAGACAAAACAATAAGACGCTTTTAGCCTTGTACGAGTATATAGGTAGGTTTTCTATACGATAGAATCGGGAAACAAACGATTTGCGAAAAAAACATTTTTTTCTTCAGTGCCCCGTTACGAACACACCGGCTTATGGCATAAGCCTTTGGTTTGGTCTTTGTAGTATCCAAGTTTCCTAAAAACCGCCTTTCTTTCAGCTGTCTTTTGTCTTTGGACCGGCATTTTATCAAACTCAAACTCAAAGCATTTATTTCAATTAAACCATTTACAGGCACTTTTGAATTGTCAAGAAGTCGGTCAGTCAGAAAAATATGAAGCTAGATGCCCATTCCAAAGCGTAGGTACCTATGGAGAAGAACGGGCAAGAAACTCCATGGACACTCTTTTTAAATTATATTTTACAAAAATATTAGTTACATCATTGCTTTTGATATTAAAATTATATAATGTGAGAACGATGTAAAAAAATAAGAAAGACGTATGCGTTAAGAGCGTCCAGAGTACAACAAATAGTACTTAACAAACAACAATCCAAAAATAAAATAATTTAAAATAAGCCGAGGCAGCTAAGTGATGACCAGCCCCAACTGACGGCGCCCGTTCACCAACATGATGCATAAATCAGCACCATTTAGCTCAACCATTTTGAAGGGAGTTAAATGATCCAACACACACGCCACCGTCAGAGAGACATTTGAGTGAGCATGACATACTATCAGCTGCCAGGGCACATTCAAGTCAATGAAAGACAAATTATTACCCGGTAAATGGTAGCTATAGGGTACATAGAACTCACATCTGTGCTATGCAATTATACAATACAAAGGAAATTGATTTTATACAATGCAAAGATAGTCTTACAATCTTCAGCAGCTCCAACAGTATTTCCATGTGTTAATCAATTAGTTCTGGTTGTGGAGCAGGACCAGCATTGAGCCAGGCATTTTTATCAGCGATGTAATCCCCTAACTTATAATATGCCTGACTGCATAGTGTGCGTTTTATACAAGACTTGAATTTTGTCTCTTTCAGTTGAAGAATGTGGGGAGGTATTTTATTATAACATTTTAAACAGTACCCCATAAAAGATGAATCTACTTTAGCCAGTCTGAAACCTGGTTGAACTAATAGGTCCCTATTTCTAGTACTATAATTATGTCTTTCACCTCTTTTACTAAAAAGATGTAAATTTTTCCTTACATACATGATGTTTTCATAGATATATTGACAAGGCATCGTCATGATGTTAATTTCCTTAAACAGTTCCCTTAGAGAATCGCGCCTGCGGAGATTATATATGGCTCTGATGGCTCTTTTCTATGTTATAGTGTTGTGACCCTTTTGTTTCTATCATAGATATCCTAGTTTCTATTTATTTTGCAGTAAAATGGTGAATTTCCGCGCTTAAGAGTCAGTTTCAATACATTTGCTATTTTTCTTTTCAGCAGCAGTAAAAGTAATAGGTACAAAGTAAATTAAAGTAATTAATTGGAAACAACGTTAAAAGGAAATGGCAGTTGCTTTTACCGTTGTAAACGCACTGCCACACAATTATTGTTTGTCGCACTACCGTAATGTCGAACTACTGCCGCACTACCGTAATGTCGAACTACCGTCGCACAATCGCTTGTCACCCCAGCGTGATGTCGAGCTTCAGTGTATCGCACATGCGTGCTTTCGAACTATGGTGGGTCGCAGTACAGTTTTGTCGCACAAGCGTTAATCGCACATCCATTTATCGAATTCACGTAGTACACTCCATTGCAAATACAGGTATCACAAGTCCTCTTTGTACAAGCTTTTACAAGCTTTTTATAAGCATTCGTATGTACGAGTAAGTTGTCCGTCAAAATTTGCAAACCATTTTTCGACCATTTTTTGGTATCCGATTGAGCTGAAATTTTGTATACACCTTTAGTTCTGGTAACAATACAATGTGCAATACTCAATATTGTAATAATTTCAATATGGCCGCCGCTCCAAGATGGCGGTTTACATTTTTTTCAATCCCCATAATATGGGTATCAAATGACAGGGCTTGAAGAGTAGAAAACGATAAAGTTAGTGAAATTACACTAAATTCAATATGGCCGCCGCTCCAAGATGGCGGATTACACTTTTTTCAATCCCCTTAGTATTAAGGGAATTTTTTAACGAGTATACCCGTATGGGTATCAACTCGTCAAAATGTAGGGAAAAGCTGATTTTTTTTGCGATTACAGTTTTTGTCCCTTGGTAAAAGTTGTTCATAATGATGAAAACAATCCCCCATTTCGGTTTGTCGCAAGTTTTCAATTTCAACGTGTTTAAATAGGAACGAAATAACATCAGTGGTGTAAATAATGTAAGTGATGTAAATCAATAAAATAGTGTAAATAAATAAATAAATAATAGTAAAAAAATGTTAATAATAAATCTTTAAGACTAAAAAGTAAAAAATAAAATGAAAATATTTTTTTTTTAAAACAAGCTTTTATTTAGATAAAAACGTAACCTAAAAAGAAAGAATAACGCGAACTAAAGAGAAAAAAATAAATTTAAGTGACACTGTTATTTTAAAATACATATAAATTTTAAAAGCTTGTGTGTTATAAATTTTAAAATCTCGTATGAGTCTGTCGTCTTAATTGAGACAGACTCATACGAGATTGGGCAACTTATCATGGGTCTAAAAACAGATAGCGCACCAGGATGTGATAATATCAGCATTAGATTCCTAAAACAACATAAAATTCTCGTATATCCCCTGGAAAAAATTTTCAACGGTTATTTAAGAACTGGAGTGTTTGTCTGTTCCCTAAAACGATCAGAAGTGTGCCCAATCTATAAGAATGGAGACATATTAATTCGTATAAACAACTATAGACCGATATCTATACCGCCCGCAATTTCCAAAATTCTGGAAAAAAATATAAATATTCGTCTTGTAAAACATCTCGAAAAAAATAATCTCCTTTGAGTTAACCTATATAGATTTGGTCACGGAAAATCTACAGAACAGGCAGTGAATAAACTTATTGAATTTATTAGTTGTAAATTGGACAAAGGGAAAAAGTGTCTTTCTATTTTTCTTGACCTGGCAAAGGCATTTGATACGTGTTCGGGGTTGGGGTGAGATGAAGATAAACTAAGATTAAAGGTTATAAAATACTATGTATTTCCGTAATACTTATGGGATAACGATTAAAATGAATAAGGTGAATGGGATGAGATTGAGTCGCGCCCGATATGCTATCCGAATACGTACTGACTGACTTTTCTTAGGTAATACATAAAATAGTCAAGGCATATAGCGCGGTGTCGCAATTACGCTGACATGTTTATTATTGTTCGGTGATTGACCCGAACATGCTCCCGGGGGAGAAAAAGATGAGGTTAGTAGATGTAGGTATACTTAAATGGGTAATGAAATTAATATTAACAAGGTGATTACAATATTCAAGTAATACTAAAATAGTTATGTAGGGTTAGTTATGTTAGAAGATGAGATAAAAGTAACATTATTATAAATTAAACAGAATCACTACAGTGTAAATCAGGAAGAGAAAACACACGAAAGATCGGTGAAGAACCTCTATCTTCCTTTTTTTGTAAGCACTCACTAGATAGCGCTAGTCGCGTATGATCACTTTTCACTGATTTACTACTAGATTGCCCTTTTTCCCTAATTTCACTACACTCAATCACAACACTTTCTGGAACGGTGTGTGGAGATGGCCTCGCAGTCGCCGCAGAGGCTGTCGACCGCTCTGTTGTAGAAGTGGAACGGTTTACTTTACGTTGCCTTTGCCGCCAACATTTAAAACAGTAAGCTGCCACCAGTAACAAGATTCCCGATATGATGAGATATATAGCAGTATACTGGTGGATGTCGTGGTAGGAGATATCGGTGCTCAAAGGTTCACTCGGCTTCATGATCTCAAGACTTCTCTTAATAGCTTCAAACTGCCTGAGGTTCTCTGAGTTATTGGGATAAAGCTCATATGGGATTTCTGGCATAGTGATATTTATTATGTGATTGATTGGTGATATTTCTGGCGAGATAATCTTTGTCGTCGTGCTAATTTTACTAGACATTCTTTTGTTCGAATACACAATAAAATCTTCTGTTTTTACTAAACAGCCTTCCCCAACACGCAACAGACCAGCATCTGATAACCTAACTGCCTGAACTTGATTTTCACACAGAAGTTTGATGTTACATTCACTGCAGCATAAATAATAATATTTATTTTCTGACGTTAACTCTCTCCAGTCATTCTTGCACGAGGTTGTTTTAGTTTTACAAGTTCTTGTGCCTGGAATCGTCTCACAAAGGCTATGATCATCTTTCATGTGGTGAATAGGCTTTCTGATCTGACACAGGATAGTCATAGGGTTTTGTAGTACGCATGACTGCAGATCCGTGTCTGTGACAGTTAAATACGAATCCTTTCTCATGTTGATGGCTGCTAAGTCAGAGATAGTTTCGACCTTCATCATCATGTTATCTTTCACAATGCGTGGAACCGGGATAAGATTGAATACCTCGTAAATATCCCTTTCAATCAGGGGTATTTTTATTTCTATAATTAGGTATTTGCCCGAGTATTTGGCTCTTACTTTGAGCAAGCTGTAAAGATCTTTAAGATTAAAGTTGTCGACAGGAACTACCAAGTCTCCAGATATTTGTGCTGATATTATGATTAGCTCTGATCTGAGTTGCTTCGGAGATATCAAATGAAAATCTAATTTTCCACTATAAATATCAGTTACAGTATCTAAAATTGAGTCCTGGATTCGTCGAAGGGTATACAACAAGTTGTTGGCAGTGAATGCCGAGGTTATGAAGTCTGTGATGCTAGTTATGTTTTGCATTTGCTGAACGAGATTTTTATAAGATTCTTGGAGATGATTAAGCTTTTGATTTATTGCTTTGTGATGTTTGTTTATAGTATTCTCCATCCTCTTCATGAGATTAAATTCCGCTTCTACGACGGACGTTTGGTTTTTCCAGAGGTTGTATAAATGGTTTTCATTATGCTTTAAAAGGTCAATATCCTTCTCATATTTTTCTGCAAATCGTTGGTCCAACACTCCGAATAAACTATTTGCAACGTAGCCTACTCCGTCTATTAACCCGCGTCGCCGACGTTTCATATTAGTCATAAACGGGTCATTCGTCATGACAATATTATCATAATGTTTCATTTCTTCGAACTCGTGCTCGAGTTGTAACATGACGCCGTCGCATGGTGTTTGTGTTCTAATCGTAGAGCATAGGGTTTCAAGATACTTGATATACTTTATTAATGCCGCCGTTCCTTCTCTATAAGGATTTGTGTCGTAATAGACTATCAAAAGCCAATCATCTCTAATTAGATGCATATTAGATATTTTGTCAAAGTAGACACTATTGTTTGTCAGCAGGGTGAAGTTGTAGGATGCTTGAGCTGTGCTTATTAGTGCCAGCAAAAATAGTGTCAAAGATAAGACCATAGCGGAGAATGAGATAGGACGTTTTTTCTTCACCACTGGTGATTTTTTATCAACTTTTGTGGCATTTGTATCTTGATCATTCTTATTTGTTGGCAGTAAGGACAGTTTTACAACTGGGCGTTTTAAGAGCCCGTTTTTGGTTCTAAGTGTGACGACCCTTACGTGTCCGTCACTTCCAGGATGCAGCGCTACTACGCGACCTAGACTCCATTTTCCTGGTGGAAGATTGTCGTCCTTTATAATAACGATGTCGTTAAGATTGAGATCATTTTGATGCTGTCGCCATTTGGACCTTGTGGAAAGCTGCGAGAGATAGTCAGTCTTCCACTTATCCCATATATCTTGATAGATTTTTTGCGTCAAGTGCCACCGTGTTCTGAGATCATGCTCGGTTTCGAAAATTGTTAAATTCGGGCCGCTTGCTAAAAAGTGAGCCGGGGTCAAAAAGTCCAGATCCTCAAGATCTTCTGTCAGAGGGCACAGTGGCCTTGAGTTCAAACAAGCTTCGAGTTGGGATAGTAGGGTAATATATTCCTCGTAGGTTAATTTTTGCTCTCCTACAACCCGCCTGAGATGATGTTTTAGGCTCTTCACTGCAGCCTCCCAGAGTCCGCCAGCAGACGGCCATGATGGGGCGTTAAAGTGCCACTCAATATTCATTTCAGAGATTGTCGATGTTACTTCTTGATCAGACAAGATGCGGGAGATTTCGGCAAACTCTTGTTTTAAAATTTTGTTGGCTCCTATGAAGTTAGTTCCCTGATCACTATAGATGTGCCCAGGAACTCCTCTCCTAGCGGACATTCGTCGAAGCGCGGCAATAAATGCTGACGCTGTGAGATCTGAGACGATTTCTAAATGTATGGCTTTAGTCACCATACAAACAAAAACTGCGACATATCCTTTACAGGTTTTAATGCCACGACCTTTGTTTGCCTTAATAAGGATGTGTCCGGTATAATCTATTCCAGTGTGGTAAAAAGGTCGGTTAGGAATCAATCGTGCTGGAGGTAGGTCACCCATGATTTGATGTTGTGATATGGGATTATTTCTTTTACATTTGACACACATTCTTAATCGTTTCTTTGTGACTCTGTTTCCTCCAAGAATCCAGTATTTGTGTCTTATAAATCCAGTAGTCATTTTTACTCCACCGTGAAATACAAGTTCGTGGGATTCATCTATGATAAGATCTGCCAATTTCGATTGATTCGGGATTATGATGGGATGCTTCATTTCAGGATCAAGATTCGAATGTTTAAGTCTGCCACCGACACGGAGAATTTGATTAGTGTCTAGTATGGGATTGAGATTAAGAATCTGGCTTTTCTTATTTAATGGTTCATTATTTTGCAGTCGCGATATTTCTTCATCGAAATATTCGTTTTGGACATGCTTAATTAACATTTCTCTTGCTGTCTTTATATTTTGCAGAGTAAGAAAATATGTGCGTTTTTTCTTGTAAACAACAATGTCGATGAACTTGTTGATGTAAGCTAATACTCGAGTAACTTTCCTCAAAGTGCTATATTTTGTTAACAGTTGATTGATAATTAAGTTATCGGTATTAACAATGACCGTAATTACTTCCTCTTTTTTTTTTGAGTTCTTCGCTAGTAATACTTGTATAAATCGGCATCTTATGAGATTCTTTCGGCTTATATTGCGGTAACCAGTTGGGCCCTTGCCACCACAGCGAGTGATTGGATAGTTGAGCAGCAGATAAACTGCGGCTTGCGCAATCTGCGGGATTTTCTTTGGATTTTACATAACTCCATTTATCTTTAGGGATTATTTCAGTAATAATCCTCACTCGATTCGCAACAAAGGGTTTCCATTTCTCCGGTTCGCCACTCAACCAGCCTAGCACAGCCATTGAGTCAATCCAACCATAAACATGCACCTTGTAGCTCGATAGGGATGAGATGATTTTTCGCATAAGTTTTGACAACAAGAGAGCGCCGCAAAGTTCCAAACGTGGGATCGATTGTGGTTTTTTCAGCGGTATTACTTTTGACTTCCCAGCAATAAGCGTCACGTGGGTTTCATTTTCTCTTTGTATTTTGCAATACACGACGCAAGCGTATGCTTTTGTGCTAGCGTCGCAAAAGCCATGGAGTTCGATGGTATCTTTTTCCTGGGTTTGTATCCAACGTGGTATTTTAAATTGAGATATATGAGATAGATCGGCTTTAATAGTATTCCACTCTAACGCGGTTTCTTGAGGGACAGGGTGGTCCCAACCCAGGTCCGATTTCCATAACTCTTGGAACAAGATCTTAAGTTTTATTGTGACTGGTGCTAGCCAGCCCAAAGGGTCAAAAATTTTAGATATTTGAGATAAAAGTTGTCTTTTTGTAAGGGTGTCCTGTGTGATAAATTCTATAGGGTGAAAGATAAATTGGTCATTTTTTGGTTCCCACCGAAGACCTAAAGTTTTGGTTGACTCCGGCTGCTTAAAGTCAAAGTCTTCCTTTTCAAGTGCATTGGAACTATCTATTATTTCCAGCAAGTTTGATCGCCATTTTCTGAGATTAAACCCGCCAGCTTTGAGGAGGTTGATCATGTCTGCTTTGAGCTGTTTAGCTGCACTCGCTGAATGTTCCCCATGCATGAGATCATCCATGTAAAACGAGTTTTCTAAGATGTCAGGAGCGCAACTTTGTGGGTAGTTTGGTCTTTCATCGATGGCCAGTTGTTTTAGTGTCATCATAGCCAAAAAAGGTGCGGCTTTTGTGCCATAGGTAACTGTCGCTAACTGGTATTCTTTTAAAGGTTGAGATTGATGGTTCCGCCAGATTATTTTCTGATATTTCTGGTCATTGGGATGTAGCCAGATTTTGCGAAACATTTTTTCTATATCTGCAGTAAAAGCGTATCTAAATTGTCTCCATTTTAAGATAAGGCTCTGAAGGTCTTGTTGTAAATTGGGTCCTCGGCACATAAGATCATTGAGGCTGTATCCACTGGAGGTTTTTGCCGAGGCATTAAAGACAACTCGCAATTTGGTAGTTGATGAGTCAGATCGTTGGACGCAATGGTGCGATAGGTAGCAGTCCGGGTGTGTATGTGGCGCAACGGGTGTCATATGTCCGAGCTCTAGGTATTCAGAAATAAACGTTTTATAGTCACGTGCCAGTGCTGGTTGCCTACTTAGTTTCCGCTCTATTTGGAAAAATTGAGCAATCGATTTTGTTTTCGACTCGCCTATATTTTCCTGAAAATCTTCTTTGAATGGTATTTTAACGACGTAGCTTCCATCTTCACGTCTAGAGGTCGAAGATTGGTAAAACTCGAGGCATTTTTGATCTTCTTCTGATATCACTGGAGATTCCTGTACATCCTCCATTTCCCAAAATTGCTGAATCTCTTCGATATTATTTAGGATCACATTGCAATGGTACGTTTTGTAGTTGCCGCTTAAGATCCACCCCAACTGGGTTTGTTGGGCAATGGGCAACGTACCTTCTGATCGACAGATACCGTCCATAAGGATAGTGGAATAGATATCTGCCCCAAATAAGATATCAATAGGCCTACTTTTGTAAAATTCGGGATCTGCTAGAGTTATTTGTTTAAGAGTAGGCCAGTCTGGCTTAGGTAAGGTACAGCTTGGCAAGTTATTGATGAGTTTATTCATTATATATACGTCCGTTTCGAAGGTGAAATCGCTAACCAACGACGAACATTTGATGGTAACCATGCCCTTACAGTTGTTTTCCTTATTTCCTATTCCTGAGATATAACCGTTACATTTTCGTCGCGGCAATCTTAACAACTGAGCTGCGCTTTCCCTCATAATGGATGTCTGTGATCCTTGATCTAAAAGAACTCTCATTTTTTGGTAAGATCCGTCCGCTGTTTGTACGTTAATTATTGCTGTTGCAAGCAATATTTCTGAGGGTTCTTTATGAAGCGATGCAACTGTGTTATTTTCTTGCTGCTGTGGTGGTGATTTCGTAATCGTAGCTGCATTTGACCCTGATCGATTTGACGTAAAAGATTCATGCAGAATGGTATTGTGTTCTTTATTGCATTCTTTACATTTTATTTCGGAAAGGCATTTTTTGCCTTCGTGATAATGTAAACAGTTAATACAGAGGTTCAATTTAGCAATAGCATCTTTACGTTCATTAGGTTGCAATTCCAATAATTTTTGACATGCATGAATTCGATGATCGTTGGAATTGCAAATAGGGCATTGCTTGCGATTGTTAATATTGCGTTTGGACTTTGACGATTGCGAAACTTGGTTTGTTGAGTAATTCGTTTTAGAATTGTCGTTCTTTCGTTTAAAATTGGAACCCTTAAAAGAAGATGGTTTGTTATTGTTGTTGGATTGAGATGGGGATGATTTTTGCGTGGAATTTTCATACTTCTTACGTGAAGTTTCCAGCATCATAAACTTAGTTTCCAAAAAATTAAGGAAATCTTCTAAGACGGGCAATTCTCGCGGGGATTTTAAGGCTTGTAGGTAATCCTCGTATGTATCTGAATCCAATTTTTGAGACAATATACATACCAGGAAGGGGTCCCAGGAAGACACATTGACTCCCAGATTCTTGATAGCATTCACGCTCTCGTACGTAGTGTCGTGAATGCGTTTTATATGATTTGATGATAGTTGCTGGTTCGCAGGGATATTCATGAGATTGTTAAGATAAGAAGTGAAGATCAGTCGCTTATTATTGTAGCGATGATTGAGGATATTCCAGCATACAGGATAATTGTCGGAGATTATTTGGAGATGTTGGATCAATTTTTCGGGCTCACCTTTGATCTTACTCTTTAGGAACTGCATCTTTTGTGCATTCGACAAAGAGGGATTGTTGTGCACTGCTTCGGTAAAAAGATCTTTGAACGAAATCCACTTATTGTAGTTTCCATCAAAGGTTACTATCTCCATTTTAGGAGTAGATTTTTCAATATGCGCAGTGGACCACATTTTCTTGTTGATGTCTTTCTTGATTTTGTTGTAATATTTCTCATAATGAGTAAATTGCTCTTCGTACTCGGGGTTTGATCCGCCATACTCGTTGTCCAACTCCCAATGAAGCGAGTCAATAGCCGCCCAACGAGATTGTAACGTCTTCAGGATGTCTTCAAACTCCCATTTTTCCGTGACGAGATCAAGGTCGATATTGGAAGAAGTTCTCAAGAAAGCCTTAAAGTTGGTAGCTTGCTTTTTAAAGAGACCTTCGCCTTTACTCTCTTCAAGAGTAGGGGTGCTAGTAGCAGCATGAGGTGCGAGGTTCGAGGATTGAGATTCCGCAGTAGGTTGAAACGTAGGAGGTTTCAATTCAGGAGTTTGGGGTCTGTTTGCGAGAGGGTTGTAGTTCTGGATAGTAGTTTTAATGTTCTTATATTTTTCCTTCACTTGACCGTATTGATTGGTACTGAAATATGCATGAGATTGATCACCAAAAGATAGCAAAGTCATATGATTGTTATGGAACTCTGTAAAGTATTGTTCCAAGGTAGCTAATCGACGATGCAAATAGTCTGAGGTCTTGCGCTCTGCACCATCCTTCTTGAAATTGGTGAAGAGCTTATCTACGGCTTCGATTATTTGTTGTTGGTTGTTAAAATGTCCTCCATTTTCGACATTATAAAGATAAAAAAGAGACCTTACTTGTGCTGTAGGCTCCCTTAGAGATCAAATGTCCTTGCGATGGCTGCAAGAACAAACCTGGAGTAACAGCGCGATGAGATGACGCGATGCTTTCGTACAAACCAGGTTCAATCAGGATCAGTAGGATGATGAACTTTTTGGAAAGTAAATCCACTCAGTTCTGCTTTTCAGGGTCTGGTAATAAGTTCCAAGCGAGACACTCACACAGTACAGTTAGATACACGCGTAATAGTCCCGCCCCGATGGCTCGAAGGACCAATGTTCGGGGTTGGGGTGAGATGAAGATAAACTAAGATTAAAGGTTATAAAATACTATGTATTTCCGTAATACTTATGGGATAACGATTAAAATGAATAAGGTGAATGGGATGAGATTGAGTCGCGCCCGATATGCTATCCGAATACGTACTGACTGACTTTTCTTAGGTAATACATAAAATAGTCAAGGCATATAGCGCGGTGTCGCAATTACGCTGACATGTTTATTATTGTTCGGTGATTGACCCGAACAATACGATTTCTGTCTCTCTCTCTTAATCGACAAATTGGAGGCACTGGGTATCAGGGCCACCCAGCTTGAACTTTTCAAAAGCTATCTCTCTGGGCGAACTCAGTGTGTCCGTGTGGATAAACACAAAAGTACACACCTTCCAGTTACACACGGCGTGCCTCAGGGAAGTATACTGGGGCCCACCCTTTTCCTTGTGTACTTAAATGAGCTTACTCCTCTTAATCCTGCCAAAGGCGAAATTATATCTTTCGCAGATGGCACTGCGCTGGTTTTTGCGGGTGATAGTTGCAAAGCCGTTTTGTGCTATAGTGAAGACCTCTTACTATCGCACAAAACGGCTTTGATATGACTAGGGGATGGCTGCAGAAAAACATACTTACTCTAAACGTAGTTAAAGCTAAATATATTTGCTTCAGCATTAGACAGGCGGTGAGTATTCGCGGCGACCTGCGAATTGTTTCACATGAGTGCAGTTCTGCGGATATTTGCGCATGTTCACCTCTGGAACGCGTTAATACTCTAAAGTACCTTGGTGTTACTTTGGACAATAACCTCAACTTTAAAGAACATATCAAAATTCTTTGTAATAGAGTACGAAAATTAATTTATGTATTTAAAAACCTACGTCATGTCGCGGACCCTGCACTGCTGAAGCGTAAATATCAGGCCCTGTGTCAGTCGCTTCTTACCTACTGCCTTTCATCCTGGGGAGGTATCTGCAAAACCACCATAAAGACAGTTGAGGTCACCCAGAGAGCTGTACTGAAGGTTAGCACGTTTAAACCGATGCGCTTTCCTACTTAAACACTGTTCCAGTTGTGAGGGGTTCTGACAGTAAGACAGTTATATATCCTAAAAATTTATCTTGCAAGAACATAAAAAACAGCCCTTCAACCCAATGTTACTACAGAGACGTCGCAAACATCATGTATGTGACAATTTAACCACATTTAAAACAACCTTTGGTAAAAGATTTGCAAGTTTTCTGGGCCCTTACCTTTATAATAAGCTTAACAATTCAGTAAATATATAGACCTTGACTAGAAAACAATGCAAACTAAAAGTATGCCAATATTTGCAGAAATTAAGCTACGAAGAGTCGGAACAACTAATATACTTACCACTGCACTCTAAGAATAAGGCTAAGAGCACAGAAATCAAAGATACACTCACTACTTAGCTCACCTACACACATTTATACACTCATCCATATTCACACCCACACACTCACCTCATAATTATTTTCACACACACCTACATACATATACACCCCACTCATACCCACACATTCTCATATACATACACCACACATACACACGCAACACGAACACACAACCATACGAACACACACACACACACACGAATACACACACACACACGAACACACCCCACACATGAACACACACACACGAACACACGCGCACACACACACGTACACACATACATACACTCAATCCATTTAGTTAAATGCACTTAAATTATGTACTATTTGCAAATTACTTATCTAGATTACTTTTCTACTATTTTTCTGTATTTATGTAGTACTGATTTAATTATATACACCTCTTTTGCTTGGTACCTATTCTTGTTTTATAATACTCGAGGGGAATGGTGTTAATAGCCGAAATACAGGCTATGCCTAGTTCGGCTACAGACGCTAATCTCTTTACCTTAATTGAAATTGTTGCCACATTGCCATTGTAAAGTAATACTTAGTTTTTGGAAATAAATTATTATTATTATTCTTATTAAGAAAATGTACGTGACAGTACGTTTACGAGTATTGTCGTGTCGTCGAGGTGTCTCAGGATTTCACTATGAAATACTTTAATCTGTTCTAGAACACTGTGCGGCATAAGCAAGTGCGTATTTCTCTTCTTGCTTAAAATGCCATTTCTATTTTGGTTTTAGGATATTTTGTAGGGTTCCGCAATGGTATCTTATGACTTTGCGTACGATGTCTGTATGTCGGTTGCGAGGTCGTAGTGCAGTTAACAGTAGACATTCTCACAGATTTTATTGCTAAAGCATGAATAATATTATTATGGTATGTTTAGTGCTTGCTTTTTTTTCATTTGCTACTAATTTTTACAAGGTAGCTAAGCAAAGCTACTTATTCTTCTGACGCATAAGCTCAAGTAGATTATTATTACTTTGAAATTTTGTGTTACCTATTCTAACAATCGATACTTGTTTATTGAAACTCGTAACAAAAACGATCATTCACAACTGCGGGTATCACGTCGAAGCCCAGTTATTACCAATAATCCTTTAAAGCTTCCAAACACTTTCTCTTTTACTTTGATGAGAAAACTTCGACCTTTTGATAAACTTCGAGAGTCTGTCATACGTCTTGTTACTGCGCACTACATTGAGATGTATACATTCATGTACATACATACATAGTAAATGTATAACGAGCAGTATGTAGAACATAAGCTCACAAGACTACGCTGTAATCATGTTAAAGTTCTCATTTGCGAAAAGTTTCATCTTACACCATAACTTCGGTATTTGGGATATGAACCAATTATTTTTGAAGGATACAAACTGTTTCTCGTGTATTGTCTATAAAAAATCAATATAATATTCATGTCAAACAACATAATGGTGTAAGCGAAATAAATATGATAAATGAGTTTCATTAATCGTTCGTAAATGTTAATAGCCCCATGAAGATGACAGGCGAAATCAAACCTATTGATATACATGACGGAGAAGGTATAGTGTGTCTCGTTATTATCTATCTATACTAATATTATAAAGCTGAAGAGTTTGTTTGGTTGATCACGCTAATCTTTCTTCTTTCTCTATTATAAAGCTGAAGACTTTGTTTGGTTGAACGCGCTAATCTCTGGAACTACCAGTCGGATTTGAAAAATTCTGCAATTTGCATTTGATAGCCCAATGGGCATTGTTCATATTTTTTAAAATGTTGTAATTGAAAAACCATTTCGAGAAATAGCGTTATTGATCATTACGGACTAATTAATTATGAAAAATAGTCATAATTTATTGATATTTTTGATAAAATACGATTGACCTTCTTTGCCCTTCAAATTACGTCGGCTTTGGCCGTACAGTTTGTATCGTTACCTTAGAAAAAAAAAGTAAGATTGTCTACAAGCTGTCAAATGTCAAATTATTATAAATATGTCAAAAATATAAACATTCTTGTTTATATTACATTACTTACATTATTTCAACACTCGACAATATTTAATATACTGGAAGAGTTATGGAATACAGGAAGTGCTTTGTTCCAACTTGCAGCAATAATAGCAATAATGTCGCCGCGTGCGTTATTATTCTATTTCTAAGTCGCCGCGTCGATTGTTCTAGTGACGATAGAGAGTAGTATATTCCTTGGAGGACACTTACACATTAAAAAAACCATTTGTAAATAAATACGCTAAGATAGGATTCGATTATTTAAGACGTCTATTCGGCCTATTGACACTTTGACAGATGTGACAGTACTCTTTGGATTGATGACGTTGTGTTGACAGATTAAAATCTTAATTATGTACTAGTCAGGCAACGGTACTAAATCTTTATGCCACTGATGACGTCACCTACCTTAAAAACTTAAAATAATTCAATAATTTTTTTTAAATAACTATTGAGCCAATCATCAAAATATTCAAATTAGTTTCTCAAAATACTCTATATTTTCAAAAAATAAAATAAAATCTAATGGTTAGAAATTTTGGACAATCCCCATTCTTGATGAAGGCTATAGGCTGTTTAACATCACGCTATGACTTTTAGGAGCCGAGCAAAAAGAAAAAAAGTTAGAAAGAACGCTAAGCAAAACGAAGTAATAGCGCGGGCAGGCGATGCGATACGACGGGGTGGGTCGGAGTAACAAGAAATTTCACGCGGACCAAGTCGCGGGCAGAAGCTAGTCAGGCATATTTCAATGACTGTGGGCGTACTATTAGGTAGTGTTGGTTATTGCGTAATAGAAAAACCGTTTGCAGTTTTAATCAGTTTATAATTTCACGAACAAATTAATCACACCAGCGAATCACACACTGTAGGGTACACGACACAACCAGATACGGAAAGCGGGACAATTTTTGAGCACATGTCGTTCGTACAATGTCCAATGTCCAAGAGTCCCACATCGTTCTGTCGAGCTGTCGTCGACTCCCACGAACTCGGGCTAGACTGTGTCAGCGCCACCAGATGGCGCTGGCGTTCCGAATAGTCAAACGAATGACCGGATGCGACATACATAATTTAGTCAAAAGTAAATGAGTACATACTCATTTGGTGAAAGGAACAACATCCGGGTGCATTCCGATTCCCACATATGTATATGTATTTTTGGTTTTGTCTTAAAGTGGTTTCAATATCCATTGCCCTACAGCTAACATAATGTAATCAACCTTAAAATATTACGAATATCTTGGGCTTAGGATTTTTCGACAACTACATTTTTTTAATCCATATTAATTGCGTGATGTTATGTTAGATCATCTTTTCACAATTTAACATTACGTCGTTTGGTATCGGCTTTGAAGTATCAAGATATCTTAAAGCCAATGTTATGCACAGAGTTAAAACTGCTACAAATGGAACACAAAGAAAATAAAGATCTACTGTAAAGCCACGAAAACGACTCGTTTTCACATGTGAAGGTTTTATATTTGTCGTTTATTTAGTATTGATTTTTCCATTTTAACGTAAACGCAATTTCACACATGTCGCTTACTATAGAAAGTAATCTCTCCGAAGAGAAAGCTAAGAGACGTGCACTCGTCACGGAGGGAAGGGGGGAAAGTGGAGCAACCTGTCATTATTTCAGACGGAAGCGTTAGGAGCCAAAGCATTGACGTACACATAGGTAAAAAAGATCACACGAGTGTCTAATGGCTTGAAAACAGAACAAACACATAGATGTATTTCCTCGTCGGAAAGGTCTTACGACGAAATAAGTAGAAACTTTATGGACAAATAATTTTTTAACAGAGTTATTTTAAACTCGAGTTTATATTTTGGATGCAAAAACTTGTAATTGTGTATCTGTAACTTCTTCGAAGAAATATAATAAAAATAAAATAATTAGTGTCAGAGTTCTTTCATGAAGAAAATATTTGTATGCAAGTCTTGCAAAACAAGACAAATAATTCGTCACTGGAAAGCGGAAAATGCTAAAGCGACATTTGGGCCAAAATTACTGAGATAGCAGCAGTAGACATGTCGCTACGACACTACTGGTTTGTATGTATTTCTATGAAATACCTTCCGAAGCTAGTGACACGTCGCCCGACTACACGTCGCACGACCGCAGACGACGTGTCGCCCGGCCGCACATCAGTAGTGCCCCGACGCTGGAGCGACAACACGTTGAATCTCTATACTTGTATAATAAAAAGAAGTCGTCGTCGTCTTCTTCCTCTTCTAACAAAAGATAAAAAAGTAAATCGCGATCGCTAATCCCAAACAGGTCATCTTGTCTCACGGAACATTCAGAACTAATTGGAATACGGCGCTGCCATCTGCTGCAGCCATCTGCAGTTGGGTTTGGAATCATGACTGAAGCGACATGACGCTGTGACGTGTCGTTGCGATATGTCTTAACGTCACGTCGTCTACTGCTGCTGTCTGCAGTCGGCTACGAACTCGTACCTTTATAATACTTTTGCGTAAAACAAGTCAGGAAAACATAACCCTCCTTCTGGCGCAGTCGGATAAAAATAATGTTATGTTTAATTTCCATACAAAATTGAAATGGTCTCATTAGTTTATATATTTTTTTTAATATTTATGATGCTCGATGGCGGTAAAGAGTGGTCCCCTAGCATTGGGCTGACTGCGGTAACTAGTTTATCATCACAAATCTATGTATTGCGACCGTGTAAGTTACAGCATTAGTCAAAAATACATTCCACAAAGGACTGAAAAGGATATAGGCGTTTTGTCCCAACATCCTCTGTGGTGGAGCAAGAAGTAGGCGCGGTAACCATACAGCACTCTCCATGATCCTCCTCGTTAATTAAGTGACAAAAACAAATGGCCATCGTGACTTTGTACGGAAACCTAATCCCAACAATATGACGGAAGATTTGTGTTTAGTAAATCCACTAAAGTTAGCTGCACATTGTCCTTGTAGTTGACATTTTAACCTTCATTGTATCCACTGACCTCTATTAAACGTTGTATAACACAGGTCAGTGACTTTATCTCAGTTTAAGTGTAAGAGACGGTGATAGTTTCAGACAGGAGAAACATCTCATTTCCGTCGTTTTATTGTATAGTAGAGAGACGTGTATGATGAAAGGAGACCCTTTCGCCGTTTGAAGTGTGTGACTAATTACTTGTTCTTATGCATTTGTTTGCACAAATGATTGTTGCGGGCATTCCATCGCTAATCAGACCCCGAAAGTATTTGTTTTGCTCTCAGTTGAATACTCGTTTAAAGAAGCCATAATCACAAGGCTTGGCCGACATATTTCTGATTGCAGTTATTGTAATTCAAAAGTAGTTAGAAGGTTGTATAATTTAGAAGCATTTTTAAATTTTGTAAATGTAAGAACCATGTTTTCGTTTGCTATGATTTTTTTCATGTTGACTTGAAAGAGCATGGCGGTTGAGAACATGTCATGCTCACTTAAATGTCTCATCTATGGTGGCGCGTGTGTTGGATCATTCGGTTCCCTACAAAATGGTTGAGCTAGATGGTGCTGATCCACGCGTTATGTTCGTGAACGGGCGCCGTCGGTTGAGACTGGTCATTTCTTAACAGCCAAGGCTTATTTTTAATCTTATATTTTGAAATGTTTCTTCATTTGTGTTTTTTACATTGTTCTCGCATATAGAAGCAACAATAATTATGTACCCACGATT
The DNA here is from genome assembly GCA_963855955.1 of Luperina nickerlii. NCBI lineage: Eukaryota > Metazoa > Arthropoda > Insecta > Lepidoptera > Noctuidae > Luperina > Luperina nickerlii. Next base: position 22,693,998 of record OY979676.1, on the reverse strand, counting down.
TGTAATATCTTGATTTAAAAGAGTGTCCATGGAGTTTCTTGCCCGTTCTTCTCCATAGAGATCTACGTTTTGGAATGGGCAACTAGCTTCAACTTTCTGACTGACTGACGGACTATTTTAACTTTGACAATTCAAAAGTGCCTGTACAAGGTTTAATTGAAATAAATGCTTTGAGTTTGAGTTTTGAGTTTGAGGTTGCTGCTATCTTGTTGACGTAACCCGTGACATATATTGCCAAAAATATAATTATGTCAACATCATAAAAGGTTGGCATCGTTTATTTGACTATACGGTTTTCAATAAACTTTCCTTAATGGGTAGTAGCGACCCAGTGGTATCGGCCGCGACCCACGAGTTGTAGGTCGTCAGACAGGCGCTGTATTGTGGGTAAATTATTTCATACAACCATGGATCTATGCTTACAACAAAACAAAAGTGGTTTATTTAGAAATTCTAATAACAGCAACGGAATGTTGGTGTACTAACCCAAAAGGATTAGTGACATTCTGCCTTCGAAAGTGTAATGAACTCTGAGATACCTAAGAGTAGTTATTCGCTGGCCGGACGAGCTTGATTATAAAATTTTGACATTTTATAACATTTTGACGAACTGCTTATAACATTTTTATTAAAATGTGCACTCTCGGATAACGACTAACTTTATTCAAAAAACAGTGTTACCAACTTACATACCACAGACAGCATTACCAATATTATACATTTTGTTACTTACTAAAATATAACACCCCTACTTAACAAAATATTTCAAATATGAAAATTCTTAAGCTTACATTTTAACTGGGGACAAGACCTATCATTTCTAAGAATTTATAATGTTTGTTTGATAGTAAGCCTTTTGTTAATAAATCAGCAGGCATATCTTGAGTTGAGATATACATCACTTCAATTAAATTGTTTTTAATAGCATCTTTGACATAATGATGCCGTACATCAATATGTTTAGTTCTATTGAGTGATTGGTAAGTTGTTGCCAATTTCAAAGCACTTTGGTTATCACAATGTAAAATTACAGGACATGATTTACCTGTAATCTCATACAACAAATTTCTTAAATATATAGCTTCTCTAGTTGCTTCTGATAATGCGACATATTCGGCTTCAGTACTTGACAGAGAAACTGTCTTCTGCTTTCTGCTCTGCCATGATATCACAGAACCACACATGGTAAAACAGAAACCAGTATAAGACTTCCGGTCTAGTTTGTCACTAGCCCAATCAGCATCAACAAAACCCTTCAACTCCACATTATCTGTACTATATTTTAAACAATAATGTTTGGTTTTTTTTAAATACTTCAATACTCTTTTAGCATGGTTATAATGAGTTTCATTATGACTATTATTAAACTGACTAAGATAACTTATAGAATATGCAATGTCAGGTCGAGACAAGACAGCCAGGTACATTAGACTTCCTATAAGTCTTTGATATGGTACATCTGTTACAAATTTTTCAACCTTTTCAAGGTTCAACTTACATTCTATAGGAGTATCTATGTAACCACAATCAAACATCTTAAATCTAAATAACAATTGTTCTATGTACTGTTGTTGATCTATTGTTATAGTATTAGAACTTTTATCCACATTCACTCTCATACCTAAATAGCGTTTTACACAACCTAGATCTTTTATCTTAAACTCAGTACTTAATACAGTTTTCAAAATTTCTGTCTCATCTTTAGATGTAGAAAATATTAAAAAATCATCAACATACAATGTGGGGCAGGACGATTGACATTCCTTTAAACCACGTAAAGAGTGGCATCCACTTTACCCGTATACAAAAAATCAATCAAATCCAATGAATACTTTAGCCACAGGAAATTATTTTTCATTTTCTTATTTTTCAACATGATGTAGAACTGAGTCCGTAATAATAGGTAAACATTGTAAGGTCAAGAACCTGTGCAAAACCGTACGATTCTATTCTCTACTTCGCAATAGATAGATGCTTGAAAGACAGAGAAAAGTGTCATACGATCCCTATCTGACACGCCCCGCCCACTCCCGCAAAATACTACAATTAGAAAGAAAAAGAAATATTACTTACGCAAATAATGCATTAGTGGTGCATAGAAAATTGCGAGTGTGTGTGTGTGAGCGGAATTTTTCGGCAAAAAGTCCTTGACTCAGTAACTATGTCAGTCAGTGCATAGCGGCGCCCTTTGAAGGTAGCACACGCCGACTTTTTTATCACAAGACGAGCCGCGCGCGCATTGTCGTTATTTTATGAAAAGTTTTAGTTGTTATTGTGATTAAAGACGATTTATGATAGTTGGATTAGTGCATAGTGTGTGTAGTTTAGTGTGACTTATTGTTAAGTGATAGTGTAATATTAGTACTTAAGTTATTTAGGCATTTATTAGGTAGCTAGACTAGCTAGTTTTGTGATTTAGGTTAGGTTCGTAAGTTTCTTAGTTTAATTATGCCTCAAATAAGCTGCCGAGTACACCGACATGGTACTTACGTACGGAGAATGTCACCAAAATGCGGCTTTAGCATTGCGTACATATCGGGAGAGATATGGTAACACAAAAACGTGCCCTACCAATGGCCGTGTTTTTACCCTGGCCGTTCAGAGGTTACGAGAGCATCAGCCTTTGGTTCCTCAAGGAGAGGGCGTGTCTTCAAATTCAAGTATCGAGGACCGGATATTACAACATTTTGAAAACAACCCGATTTGTAGCCTTCGGAACGCAGCGCTGCGGTTTCAAGTGAGTCACAGAACTGTTCATAGAATTTTGAAACGGCATGCACGGCGACCTTAGGTAATAGGTAATACGGGCTGGTGTCCGCAACTCCACGTCAATGCGCGTATTTTGCGTACGGGTGGGAAAATCGATTATTCGATCCACCCCAGCTCCTCGAGGAAGGCCAGCAACGCCTTGGTGTTACTGACCGTCTCATGTAGGGTACCTGGGTTACCGGCGACCTTACAAGTTCAGAAAAGTTCAACAACTTTTATCCAGAGATATGCCATGGACGATTTAAAAATTAAAATAATTAATGCCTTCGACAAACTTAAAAGAATGGCAGATGAGGACTTGTTAAGACGAGTCCGTGAAAATTTAATAAGACGATGTCGCTTGTGCATAATGAACAACGGGGGACACTTTGAAAATTTGACTATTGATGATTTAAAGATTGTGATGTGATATTATGTGATTAATTATTCAATCAGTGATCTTTTATTAATTAACAACTCGCAACTTAGTGAATTTATGCAGCTGATTTGTTGAAAGTACCTCCGCCCAACACCGCGGCAGCGCCGCCCGCGCCGCCCGCTGCACCCCGCACCACGCCGCGCAATAGGTCAGTGACTTTTCGTAGATAAAGCGTGTTTACTTTTTATGCAGTTGATACTGCCATTTATTTTGTTTGAAAATTGAAATTTTTAAATTTTCCATATCCTACTAATCTTCATGTTTTAAAATGTTTTGATGGACTAGTACTGTGCTCGTTTTAATTTAATGTCGTAATTCCTGTTCCACATTGTATACTGCAACTATTATTTTAACCTTTCCATACAATTTTGTAAATAAACACTGTTCATGACAACTTATTTTAAAATCCAATTTACATAAACAATCTTTCACTCTTTCATACCACATTAAAGATGATTGTTTAAGCCCATAAATAGCTTTCTTAAGTTTTAAAATCTTCCCTTTATCCCTACATTCAAAACCTTCAGGGATAGACATACAAATATTTTCTTTTAAATGTCCATTTAAAAAAGCAGTGGTCACATCAAGGTGTGTGATGTCCATACACCATTTTACACTAAGAGCAAATAACATTCTCAAGGTTGAATGTTTTACAACTGGAGAAAAAGTGTCCACATAATCAATTCCACTTTTTTGTGAAAAACCTTTAGCCACCAGCCAACTTTTTATTTAAAACCCACTTGCACTGCACTATTGAAGTATCACTTGGTACATCAATGAGCTCCCATGCATCATTGTACTCAAATGCCTGCAACTCCTCACGCATGGCCAGCTTCCATTGTTCTGCTTCAGGTCCATTCAGCGCTTCAGAGAAATCAATTTCCTCTGCTCCTGGCAAGTTATCTGAAATACACATGTTTGTGTAACCATAGCGAGTTGGTGGTCTTCGTACTCTCTTACTTTCAACTACTTCACCACCTCCTAGACCCTGGAGTTCACTTGATGAAATACCTGTTGATATAATGGAGTCAATTGAAGTATCAACACTAGTCTCATATGGATCCATATAACTTGATGAATCAGAACTAGGGCTAGCCAGAGATTCATTATTAGTAGTAATGTCCCCCACTGAATCTCTGCTCTCTACACTAGGTTCCAGCACAGTCTCTTCTCTCTGGACCAAGTTCTTTTCTTCATTTTGAACCCATATAGCATTTTCTTCTGTACTTTCAATTCCTTGTTTTCCTTCCATCACTATTATATCTCTTTTCACTGTTATTACATTTTTCTTTGGATCATAAACACGATATCCCTTCACATTGTCTGAATATCCGACAAATATGTACTGTTCTGCCTTTTTATCCCATTTTAGCCTCCGTTCCTTAGGAATGTGCACCATCACCGGGCTTCCAAACAGTCGTAAGTGGCTCAAGTCTGGTTTCCTTTGATACCACATTTCATACGGTGTTTTGTTTATTAAACTTGCTGTAACTGACCTGTTTTTCAAATATACTGCAGTATTTGCTGCTTCTGCCCAATATTTCTTATGTAGTTTTGCATCAAACATTAGACATCTAGCTTTTTCTATTACAGTTCTATTTGCCCGCTCACAGACACCGTTCTGTTCTGGTGCGTATGGGGTAGTTTTTTGATGAATAATACCTTCTTTGGTCAAATAGTTTTCCATCACACCATTACAAAATTCACCTCCGTTATCTGTTCGTAGATTCTTTATTTTCTTGTCTTGTTGGTTCTCAACCATAACTTTGAAATCTTTAAATTTCTGGAAAACTTCATTTTTGTGTTTAAGGAAGTAAATGAATGTCATCCGGCTGTAGTCATCTACAAATAGTAGAAAGAATTGTGAACCTCCAATGGACTTGATCTCCATAGGCCCACATACATCTGCATGGATTATTTGTAGTGTCTCCATGCTGTTATGTTCACTACGTGTAAATGGCAGTCTCATCTGCTTTCCCTCACAACAGGTTACACAGTTCTCTTTCTTTGTGTCACTAGGGGCAGAAAATGTCACTCCGTCTACAATGCCATTTCTCATTTTATTCAAATCACTACTATTAATGTGTGCCAGACGCCTGTGCCACAGTTCCGCACTTGCCAATGCTGGTGCTGCTAACATACAATCTGTTGTTTTTATATTCAACTTGTAAACACCGTTGGCTAAGTGTGCCGTCGCTACTAGCTCATTTCTCACATTTCTAATGTAGCAATTATCAATTTCAAACACAACTTTGTTTCCGTTTTTTATAAGTTCACTCACCGATAACAGGTTTGTTGATAACTTTGGAACACACAAGACATTCTTGACTGTGATGTCATAGTTGCGATCTGTAGTAATCTGTACATCACCGGAACACAATACAGGCACTTTTGTATTGTCGGCAACCATAATTTCTGTTAAACTTGGTTTATAATTTGCGTTGTTTAACCAACCCTCATTTGACGTCATATGTGCGCTCGCACCGGAGTCAATGTACCACTCGTTTTTATTATATTGTCCATTTAGGAATACCACACTGAACGCATTAGATTGCTTAGTTTTCTCTAATAACGGACATTGATTTCTGAAATGCCCGGTTTCTTTACACTTATAACACGTAATAACTTTTTTTGGCGGCATCTTTGACACTTTTGAGTGAGACGTATCTGTGTTGCCATTTTGTTTTTTAGTATTGTTCCGTGTCTTGAAATATGATTTATTTGCAGCAAATGCAGCGGCACTGGTATCCAAATTAGTGTAATTTAGAGATACCTCCATATCAATTAATTTCGATTTTATTACATCCGTGGTAATCTGTATTCCAGAGTGTTCGATCGCCATGATCATAGGAGAATACTTTTCTGGCAAACCGGCTAATAACAATGACCCTATCCATTCATCCGTAATTGCAAATCCTGTTCCTTTCAATTTCTGTGCTGTCTCGACAATTTGCGTTACATAGTTAGTCATTGAATCACAACTTTCTTGCTTTATTGAAATTAAATGTCGTAGCAAAGATATTTTTCTAGAAAAACCGGAATCGTCGAACATATTTTTAAGCTTTGTCCACAGTTCCATCGAGGTTTTTGTTTCTTTAATATGAACATACAATACAGAATCGATTGTCAAAATTAGCTTTGCCTTAGTCTTTGCGTCTTCTGCAGGCTTTGTTTCAGTGCCAGGCAATGGCTTGATGTAATGAACCATACCTTCAAGCACTAACAGGTTTTCTGCCGCAAAACTCCATTCATCATAATTTTCCCTTCCTTTTAGTTTGGGAACACTTTGTATATAGTTCACAGCCATTATTTACGCGATAGTTCTGCACTTTTCTTAAACTGTAACTCGAATTTACTTAAGAAAAAATTGGATATTCGCCCATAACCTATTAAAATGTGCACTCTCGGATAACGACTAACTTTATTCAAAAAACAGTGTTACCAACTTACATACCACAGACAGCATTACCAATATTATACATTTTGTTACTTACTAAAATATAACAATTTTGACCTTTGGCTTTTTACCATAGCGGTCATAATGGCATCATTTATATTTGCAGTAAACTTTGCCGTGCTGACATGAAACTCGTAACAAAATAGGTATAACTTACAGTTTCTTCAAATTCTCCTAAGGACATAGGTTTGCGCGAGGTTCTATCTAAATCATAATCTTTATAAGGATATTGAAAATAGGTTCAATGAAATCAGCTGAAGCGTAGTAGGTAGCGAAAACCATTTTACATAAGTACATATGATCTCATCGTAAAAAGAAGGCGTTTAATAAAAAAAAATCGTCATCGTAAATTGATGTAATTTTGTAAATTAAGAACATTATTTATTCATTTATTTATATATAGGTACTTTATTGTACACCAGAAAATACATAACAAAAAAAATACGATTACACACACCCACACACACACACACATATTATTTTTCTAATTCTGCGTCCCAATGTATGACGCAAATATTTTTTAACGATATTTATTTATTTTTATTTATTTATTTATTCATAACAATTTTTACGTTGTGTCGAATATTAAAAATTATTTTATAAGTTAAAAAATACAAAAAAAATAAAAACACTAAAAAACATGCCACTTAATTAATATGACGAATAGCAATAATAGTAAATAAATGTCATTTAAATAACTAGAGTCATGTCATTTAAATAAATAACTAACTGTTACAAATTAAATACAATTTAAATTAATAATTAATTAATTAAATTAAAAAAAAACAAGTTAAATTAAATATAGCTATGTCATATGTCCAATGTCAATTACTTAATTATATGTCATGAATGTATAATTTAAATATCATTAATAGAATAATAGCAGCCTTCCAGTAGATAACGCTTTATACATTCATTAGAACCAATTACGTGATGAGATTCTTGTTTGCAAAGTAACAAGAGACGTTAATTTGTCCATCTGTGGCTGTTCTAATGATTATTTAATAGTTTGGTCAGATGGAGATTGTTTATTTAACGATTTTGTACAGTCAAGGGCAAACTGTTACGTAAAGACTAAGTGAAATTCAAATAGATTGTACAATTTGCTTAATGGCTTAACTCTACTATTGAACCTATTTTCAAATATTCAGCTCTCTCAGAAGTGCCTAATAGATTCAATGCCTTATAATTATGTAGCTCCAAATAGCACGGTCCTGTGGCGCGCTATAAATAGCTCGAAGCGCTGAAATTGTACATATTTACCTTTCGATATTGCGCTGACATAGTACCTACGGCTACTAGGAAACTATTTTATAGTGAATTGAATATTGCTGCAACTTTGTTTATAAATTAAGTTTTGTGGAACTGATTTACCTACTGTTTTTACCCTAGTGTCCTGAACTCATAGTTACGAAGTGTGTTTATTTTAATTCATTTACAACGGCAGCAGGTATCATTATATTGTTACTTAATTTTCAGACTAAGCGGTTATTGTGAGTCACATAGAGAAAGTAAGTTGGAAATAAGCTGCGGGTGCAATTTGACCAAAGCACAATGTTGAAATGTATTAAACCTAATGGAATTAAAACATCGTTTTGTTTCTGTTAATCACTTGAAGTTGACAAAGACAGAATGATTAAGTACGTTTAGATCTAAGCGCATTTAGTTATTTGTGGTGCAAGAGGGCCAAAGGGAAATTCAAGTGTTCTTTTTATGCTTAGGCCTTCAATTTAAAATAGCACATCCAGATTTCGAGCGAGACTCTCGGCTCAAGATGAGTAACAGAGACGACGGTGCACACAGTGAAACATATACTAAAAGTTAACTAAACATTTCAATGGACAATTCAAACTGAAAAACTCTTTCCCCCTGTACAGACATACGTCACGGTCATCATCATCATCATCATTTCAGCCGAAAGACGTCCTCTGCTGGGCATAGGCCTCCCCCAAGCACCTCCACTTCGACCGGTTCACAAGTTCGTCGGACTCCCTTGTGGGAGGGTCTTCCGGTACGCGGTCGCCACTCCAGAACCTTTCGGCCTCATCGGCCATCTGCGAGAAATTTACCCCACTGCCACTTAAGTTTGACAATTCTTTGGCCTATGTCGGTTACCTTGGTTCTCCTGCGGATCTCCTAATTTCTGATTTGATCACGCAGGGAAACTCCAAGCATAGCTCTCTATTGCCCTTTGGGTGACTTTTAGCCTTCTTATAAAGCCCATTGTGAGCAACCACATTGTGTCCTCCTCTGCCGCTTACGGTGGGAACACTGGCACGCGTTAGCACTCATCCGTGAACCCGCCGCGGCTGTCCGTTGCCGGACCCTCCTCTGGGGAGTACTCCCCATCACCGGCGCACTAGAACACATAGCACGCCGTGACCTGACCACCCCACCCCAGGGACCAAACCAGCACATGGGCGCCAGACGACCCCGTGTCTGGGCACCCTTGGTCCCCCCTGCGACGGGTCAGGACATTGACCCCGCCGCCTGCCAATTTTCGGCTGCAGTGGATAGGGAGAGCGGCCAACGTAATACCGACACTCCTCTTCCCCTGCAGCTCCACCGCGTCCGCCATCGTACGGTGGCGACCCCGTCAAGCCCGCGGAAGGTAGGGAGAGCGGCGCACCGTAATACCGGCACTCCTCTTCCGCCGCGGCCTCCAACCCTCAGCCGCGATGCCTCTGGTACGACATCGCGGCCCGCCTCAGTTGCGATGTCGCCCAAGCAACACCGCAACCTACTTTTGGCCGCTACGTCGTTGGCTTGTCGGCAAAAGCCCTGACGAGCGGTCCCTCCTCAGGTTCCTCTTCGCTTCACCGTGGGTGACCAAGCCACGGCTACTGAGCCCCCCCGCTTCGACAATGCGGGAACCCACCGGGGGGGAAGTTAGACCTACCAAACTAGACAGTTTGTCCTAGGTAAACATACTTGTCTACGACTTCGATTGTAGCGTCTCCGGCATTTGACATGACCTTAGTTTAGTCCATGTTAATTTTAAGACCCACTCTATTGGAGGCTCTACAGAGGTTATCGAGAATTGTACTGAGGTCCTCCATAGTCTCAGCCATGACTACGATATCGTCGGCAAACCGAAGGTGAGTTATGTAATCGCCATTGATGTTAATGCTAGTCTCTTTCCAGTCAGAACCTTGAAGACATCCTCCAGTGCAGCGGTAAACAGTTTCAGAGAGATAACGTCTCCCTGTCTCACACCTCGCTGCAGAAGGATACGTTGGCGATGGCGTTTCCGTACAGATACTTCTGCATTTCGATGTACCGATAGTCTATCTGGCACCGTTGAAGAGACTGCAGTACAGCCCATGTCTCGATCGAATCAAATGTGGTTTTCTCGTAGTCCACAAACGCTAAGCAGAGAGGCAGGTTATATTCTGCGGTCTTCTGTATACCTGTCGCAGCGTATGTATGTGGTCTACGGTGTTAAAGCCTTTACGGAATCCGGCTCGTTCAGGACGCTGAAAGTCGTTAAACATGCGCGCGAGACGGTTCGTGATGACTCTCGGAAACAGCTTGTAGACATGGCTCAGAAGTGAGATGGGCCTATAATTCTTAAGAAGGCCAGTCGCTTTTCTTAAGGAAAAGTATTATCACGCCTCTGTTCCATGAAATCCTTTAAATGAATACATGAATAATAAACTGTGACTGGAATTGCAACACATTTTAAATATTTAATTGAGATTACTTCTACATTTAAGAATTACATTGACGGATATACAATTAAACATAAAAATTGTATAATTAATAAAACAGAATGATTCATGTTCTAAATGTTTAATTTTTATTATGTATCCTTGTTACTTATGTTGCTGTGCCCTTACAGGGTCCATAACTGTATTTTGGCATTGAGCCTATTTGTAACACCTTTATTCACATTATTATGATTATGATATGCAAATAAATGAAAAAACACTGGCACTCCGGTGGTGCCGACAGAAGTGAAAACTTGAACAATTACGAGTGTATTTTGTGAATCGTCTTATAAACAAAACACGCGTGTTAAGGTGTGTTCCTTATTTTATAGGGTTTTTTGCAAATCAGGTATGATGACCAAAGTGACTGGTTTATTCTTCTCGTGAAAGGAATTTATTCAGATTTACAAATAAGCACACAGGATAGACTTCAGTTCGTGGTGTTGGTCTCGCATGGAGCTCGTCGTCAGTTATATATCCGTGGTTCAGCGCCATCTCGTCGTTGTTGGATGAACTACGTAGTTAGTACGCGAGGCCCTCGTAGTTCTTCCCGATTTGCATAGATGGCGCTGTCCTCAACAACGCGCGTCTTACGTTTTACGTCTTACGTCTTACGAATTTTCAATCAGGGTCACGTGACCTGACGCGAATTTAGAAGTTTTTACCCATTCCAAAAAAAGTACACAGCGCCGCTAAAGAAGTTTTCACTTCAATAACAACAGTACGTATAAGAAGCCTACGTGAGACAGAGGAGCGGTATCACATAAAGACCGCAACCATCACTGAGAAACTATGCTAGTTGTACGAACCGGAGACGAAATAGAAATGTGCAGAAGGCAATAATCGTCAAGGAACTTGCTCTGATGCTGTGGTTGTACCGAAACTGTAGATAACCTTATTTATAAAATTCTCGAGTCACAATGTTAGTTACCATACTCCTCCGAAACGGTTTGACCGATTCTTATGAAATTTTGTGTGCATATCGGGTAGGTCTAGGCTACTATCTATGTTTTTTGTCGAACTAAAAAAAAATCCTAGAAATAATCTATATGGCAAAACAATGTTTGCTGGGCAGCTAGTTATGTATAATATTGCGATCGTCAGCTTTGTTAACTTTTCCAAAAAATACTATTGGAAAATAAATACAACGGACAGCTTTACATCATTTTTCCAAGATAGATCCTTCTGTGTCAGAGGATACGAAACAGACCACTATGAAAATAAAGGACTTAGAAAAATTACACCTTAAGGGCAATGACCTTGACCTCAGGGTCATTGACCTTAAGGCCAAGGTCACGTTAACTTGGAAGTCGTATCAGGGCTGATAATTGCAAGTGCCGAGGCTTCCACTAGCAAATGGAGGAAAATTCCCTGCACTGCCTCAGGATAGTAAAGTACGTAAAGGCAGGCGTATAGGATTACTGTCAAAGTTCCCCAGTATCTTGAGAATCGCATCTTCTCTGGCACTATAGGAAGAACAGCCTCTTCGCTTTTGCATAATAAGGCGCCAGCACTCCCTGCACGCCTCCGACTCTAAAAAGCACTCGCGAGGTAGGGCAAACAAGTACCGCGTGGAGTCGGGGTTGGCTAACTAGGTTCTGTGACAGTTTTTTAATCTAATCTATCTTATTCGTGTTTCACTAACCTCCACCTTAAAAGGGATTAGGTACATTTGACGCAGTTTTTTTGTTGATTCATTGTTCGCAAACTAAAATAACTTATATTTAGGTGTTTTGTACGATAGAATCGAAAAAAGATCAGTGCGGAAAATAAAAAAAATTACAAAAATTGTCTAAGTCCCAAACGCCTCTGTAAAAGTATCTCTTCATAATTTTTACGACAAACGGCTGGTCAGAGACAAAAAGACCTACACGCTTTTAGATTTATATATCGGTGTTCCGTACGATGGAATCGAGAAACAAACGATTTGCGAAAACATCCTTTTTTTCCTCAGTGCCCCGTTATGTACACTCCGACCCGCTAACGACATAAGCCTTGTTTTTTTGCATTGGTTTTTGTAGTATCCAAGGTTCCCAAAACCGCCTTATTTCAGCTGTCTTTGACCGGCATTTTATAGTGTTGAGACCCTTATGTTTCTATTTATTTTGCAGTAAAACGGTAAATTTCCGCGCTGAAGACAGTCTGGTCAGTTTCGATACGTTTGACATTATGTTTTCAGCAACAGTAAAAGTAAATCAAATCAAATTGTCTATTAATTGTAAATTGAACGTTAAAAGAAAATGAAAGATGCTTTTACAGGCACAAATATTAAAGTCCTCTTTTTACTACAGTTTATTGCTTTTAACGATACCAACTTGATGACATAGCATTCGACAAAAACAAGAGTAACAATATTCTGGTCACTAAAACCGAGCACACTGAACAAAGTGAACAATAGATTTGGATCGTTAAATATTTAGGGCGCGTTCCGATAAGGATAGCTAATGATAATCCTTAGCCGCAGTTAAATTCCTATCAACATAGAAATAAAAGAAAATACGTTTATTTGCGGTAAACGTGACGCTGAGAAACAACACAAACACAAATAAAAAATAACACGTTGGGGAATAATATGCTTCACATCCACGCAAAACGTCCATCGCTCAGCATAATGCTAAGACCCTATAGGAGATAGAGCCCCTGCGCTGGTTTTCAGCGACAGCCAACGTTTACATGATGTTGTCAACCGATGCAGCATACCGATAAGTAAAAACAATAATCAAAACAAGAAATAAAATAAATATATGTACATTACTTAGTTCTAAAAGTTGGTATAAACATGAAATTTGCAAATAGCAACATTGTCATATCAGTTAGTATTCAGGCGACAGTCGGGTACTTTCCGAACGGTATGTACATCAAACTTTAGGCCTATACATCCTGGGCGTACGTGACTATGGAAGCGTACGTAAATCTTGTACTAGAAATCTTAAAAATGCTTACCAAGTTAAGGAGCATATTTTTTATTGGAACGATGTTTCTTAACACGGCTTGCGAAAGGAGTTCACTGATAGAAGACGTCACGTAAAGAAAAGCGTTATGCCTCGTCTACCCTTCGAGTTTTCCTCTCTGTCTCTTTGTATTATTATACGAGTGTGTATATCGAGTATCGCCTAAGGAACTTCGTTCCTGCCGGGGATCCCCCGACCGCACACGTTTTTTTGGTTGTTCAACTGTTGCATTTCCTAAGAAAAGTAACCTGCACAGATACAGAGTACACTCACATTAGGTATTATCAGTACCATAACACACACTTCCGCTAATTGTCTCGTTGGATACGTAAATATTCAGGTGGGATGTGAATCTATTCCGTAACGTGTAACACAGAAACCATATTATGTTCACCAAATTCGCCAATTTCCAAAAGCAATGCTCAAGTCGAAGCTGTTCCGAAGCACATAATCCTCCCATTCAGTATGTATCCTTAGAAACGCGGCTCCTTTCAAATTCATATTCAGTGAGATTCAGACACTTGAATATGTATGGGCTAGCCTTGTAAAAGGAATGATTACTTACATTTTATAGTTTGACTGGTTATTTTACGACTTAACGAAAATCACAGTAAGAAAAAGGCATCACACCCCCTCCGATCTGACAATGAAAATTAAAAAATATCTTCATAATTACGAAACAGATGAGGAGAGACAGTTGAGGGAAAGTACGCGCAGGAAGGATTTTAAAAATAAAATAAAACCCCAACTTAATATTGTGCACCATAGTCCACAATATCAAGCGGTGGAGATTTTTAATAGGTTGCCATTGGACTTAAAAGGTGAAATTTACAAAAGCTCATTTAAGTCAAGACTCAGAGCATTCCTATTGGACAAATGTTTGTATTCGGTAGATGACATATTCAAATTTTGACTGGTTTTTTTTTACATTTTGACTTTTTTTAATTGTTTTGATTTTTTTTAATTGGACATATTCTCATTTTAACTTTTTGACTTTTTTAATTGTTTTATTTCTGTCGTAGTAGAAGATGACATATTTATATTTTGGTTTTTATTTTTAATTTTATGATTTTTGTTAATTCGTAATTGTTGTTGTTATAGAATTTTCGTTTCATTTTTAATTATTTTTTTTTATAATAGTATTATTGTCCATACTTAATATTGATTGTTATATTTTTAATGTGCATGTTTTTTATGTTTTATTTATAGATGATTTCAAACACAATGTAAATTGTTAGCTGAATAAATTGAATTGAATTGAATTGAATTGAATGTGTAATAGGTGAGGAGTGCGTAACGTACGGGAGGGGATTACCGAATATTTGAATGTCCAAAAACATTTAGCGGCTTTCTATGTTGTGGTAACTTAACACTAACCTGGCACCTAGGAGTCAAAAATTGCCTACAAAGCTAATAAACACATACAAAATTCTAACTGTATCTCATTTTGGACTGAGTTTAGAGATGTCAAATAAGTTTCATTTGTTACACTGTTCTGTACTAGAAAAACAAGATTTGGTTGATGGCAGCGAGAAAACAAAAAGTTGCCACCTTTCATACCAAAATCGGCTTTGTCTTTCCATTGCATAATACTTTGCTTAAAATACGGAACCAAAAACGTTCCGAAATTAAAGCAAATTATGCGTTTTTGCGACATCGAAAATATTATTAGATGGATATTTAAAACTTCAAAACAATCACCTTGTTAAACAATAATTTTGGTTATATTGAGAAGACTAGGTAGGTCAGCAGGCCATACGTTAGTGTTAAAACTTTGACCTAGAACTTGCCTAGCGTAGTACGGAGTTCCAACAGAACAAGAGGTCAGCTTTTACTGGATTTGTTACCACTAACGTACGCTTTCTATAAAAGTCACGAGAAAAATTCTTATTTTAGGTGGTACATACCTAAATATTTATAGCAAGCTGTCTTGAATTATTTTGTGCGAGTAAAATGTGTGAAACTTGTTGAAAGATAAATGTACGTGACAGTACGTTTACGAGTATTGTCGTGTCGTCGAGGTGTCTCAGGATTTCACTGTGAGAAGACTTCTTTTTAAACCTGTTCTAGAATACTGTGCGGCATACGAAAGTGCGTATTTCTCTGCGTGCTTAAAATGCCGTTTCTACTTTAGGATTTAATAGGATTCGCACCGAGCCGGTGACCTGATTACTATGCTTACTATGTCTGTATGTCGATTGCGAGGTTCGCGTATCGCAGTTTGACAGTAGACATTTTCACAGATTTTGTCACTAAAGCATGAACAAGATGGTAGGTTAAGTGCATGTATGCTGCTTGTGCTTGCTTTTATTTCATTGGCTACTGTTTTATACAGGATAGGTAGCTAAGCAATGCTCCAGTAGATTATACCTAACTTTGAAATTTTGTATTACCTATTGTGAGAATTGATACTTGGTTGTGGAAACTCGTAGCGAAAGCGATCATTTATCACAATTTCCCACGACCTTTTGATAAACTGCGAGAGCCTATCATTTACGTCTTGTAACTTTGCACTACAACGAGATGAATACATTCATGTATGAGTATATACA
Organism: Luperina nickerlii; assembly: GCA_963855955.1. Taxonomy (NCBI): domain Eukaryota; kingdom Metazoa; phylum Arthropoda; class Insecta; order Lepidoptera; family Noctuidae; genus Luperina; species Luperina nickerlii. The sequence goes on along the minus strand of OY979676.1, from coordinate 22,678,141 downwards.
TAACAATAAATGTATAGCGAACAGTATGTAGAACATAAGCTCACAAAACTACGCTGTAACCAAGTCAAAGTTCTTCTTTGCGAAAAGTTTCAAGTTACATTATAACTTGGGTATTTGGGATATTAACTAATTATTTCTGAAGGATAAAAAATGTTTCTCTTGTATCGTCTACAAAAATTCAATATCTTCATGTCAAACAACTTTACGGTGTAAGCGAAATAAATATGATAAATGAGTTTCATTAATCGTTCGTAAACATTAAAAGGCCCATAAAGATGACAGGCAAAATCAAAGCTACTGATGTAGATAATTTAGGCAAGAGTTTTTTTTATTTAAACTCATTTGATGAATGGAACAGCATTATAGGACTTTGCCAGACATTTAATTAATTAACAAAAGTAAAGAATCTTCCAAGTCATTACATGCTATTCAGTACACATCTATATTATCAAAGAATCAGGTTTAATTATGTTGTTACTTGAGAACTTCAGATCGCTATGTGTGAATACGTAGTGGACTCTGTTTACAGGAGAGCCTCTACTGTACTACATCGTTCGTTCAGACGGTTACTTAGGTAATTAAAACTTGTATCAATTAAGAATAGACTTGCATGTTCGCACTTTCGGGTCGGCATTTTTGGGCGCAGTCGGGCAGCAGAATCGAAATAGGTATGTAGAAATATCGTTTGGCAAAGGGCGTTCGGCTTAGCTGGAAGTGTACAGTGTCGACCGGAACTTAATGAAGCGAGGATATACGCCGAACTAAGTTTGCGGATTGCGACGAGCCGAATGAAAGCCGAATATGTAATTGTTTCGGCTTGCCTTTGTTGTTCAGCAAATACTGCCGAAACGAATGTGCCGACCCGAATATGTTGATGGCACCCCTCTAGTTAACTAGAAAGCTCAACTTCTTACTTAGGTATTAAAAACTTGAATTAGTTAAGAATAGCCTTGCATATTTACAACCTTCATGTTGAACAATGTTTACGGCTCCTGCGGTAGGTATAGCGAAAAGAAAAATCTTCTACTTACAACTAAGTTGATAATTCAACACGTTATAGTTCTGTAGTGCAGTTAAAGAGAATAGTTAAGGAACACAAACTTGCCTCTTAATGTAAAGTGGTGGAGGGCTCACGGGAACGAGACTAAAAACAATTATAGTGGTTTTTCTCTGAGGCTACAGCTGATGTAAGATGGAGAGCTTTCTATTTGTCAAATTTCTTTTTCTTGCCACTGAAGACTTTGGACTAATGTTTTTATTATTTTCCGGAAGAAAACCGATGAGTGCATTATCTAAGCATGAGTTCCCTACCATATAGTTATCATAAAGTACAGAATCTTCTTTAAATGGCAGAAGTCAGCAAACATGTTCAAATATTATATTTAATTATATGTATGTACTCGTATATTTAAAATATTTAATTGAAAACTTAGTGCGACGATCAGAACACGGGAAACATGTGCTTGAATAAGTATTAGGAAGAATCAAATCAAAAGAAAGGGTTTCCAATATTTTCCAATGAATTCCATTCTCTGGTTCAACAAATATTGTTGGATTATGTGAACGGATGCCGTCTTCTAGTGCTGTCAGTCTGTACACAATCATGTTTGTTTTACATTGTCTCACTCTCCAAACGGCACTCGGCATAATTCATACAACCGAAATCAGTGACTTGTATTTATCGACCTTTCATGAAATCACCAATTCTTCAGTGTGTCCTTGATAGCAATGAATTATAGCTGAGAAAATAACATCGCACACCAAATTTAATACTGTAAGAAATAAATCTCGTAACGACTTAGCATTAATAGCTTTTCAAAAACTATTCACCGTCACTTCCTCAATCGAGTTCCTGGAGCGAATATAAAGTGCACTTTGACTCTCGCCACAAGCAATTTTATTACTCTTAAATGATGGTTTAGTTAAACAGGTGCGATGATTCACTGCGGCTTTGTGCGGTTCCGGTGTTCCGGTGTGACGATGCGATTACGTGCGTTTCTTATTATCCTTAAATATTCCGTCCCAATAAATAGGCGGTGAGCCGCTCTCTAATGGATTCTACGCAGATTATGCCTTTGTATTCAATCAGATATTTTGAATTTACTAACAAATTCACTTCGAATGAAAATAAATGAGTGATACAACATTATAATTATTTCGTGGCAAGTGTCTACAAAAAGTAATCTTATAAAAATTTATCTTTGCTTACGATTTATATATATACAACATCTGGCCATAAATATCACAAAACAAAATCACTCGTGAAAAACGATTCTATTTACATTTTAAAATATGTAGGTACTAATTGTGTTTAAACTATCCAAAAAAGCGTCTAATAAAACTAAAATGAAACATGGCAAAAAAAGGCTACACTTTTAACCCATTTTTATAACATTTCGTCTTATTTGCGACCGTAACTGCTAGAAAGAAATAATAAAAAGGAACTTACTGGGATTACTTCTACGTGACTAGGCCACTAACATTTCTTTATTTTTCGTCCGACTTGCTCCACATTTACGCTTGCCTGAATTTGCTGACTATTTATTTGAGAGCTTTGATACTTTATTTTATCTGTCGTTGATATAGTTTTAGAGTAGATGTTGAAGGTATTGTGCTTGTAAGCCAAAATAGGCAAAACTAAATCTGCTTCTATGCTACGGCGTAGCTTGGTGCTACAAAGTCGTAGCAGTAGCTACGCCTTCGTAGCAAATCATTGTGAACGTTTTTAACAGTCGCAGTGGTAACGTTGGTCATCACTTCGTTTTAGAAATCTCTTTATAAATATCACATCAATGAATATATCGTTGAACTACACCGTCAGCTATTACAAATAACCATTATTTCGTCAGCAAACTGTTTTATCGCATTTTTAAGTCGAGAAAATCTAACAATATTACCAACACCGCTACGCTTACCCGTAGATATTATTATTATTTTTTTATACATTTACGTATCTCGGCGGTGCATTCGCAACTCCATTGCTTTAACAATGCATTACTATAGTTGTACTCTTTGAAGGAAATAGATTTTCGGGAGCTCCTATCTAAATAAGGATCTTTATAAGAATATGAAAAATAGGTTAGCATATAATATAGCTGAAGTGCATGCAGTAAAAACGACGATTTATTCCGGTCTGATTCCCTGATCAACCCTCCACCCCTCCCTCCTCGATCCTCTGTTCTCTCTCTTGTCTCTCGATCTCTAGTTTGTCTTCTGATTTAATATCTGTCTTATCCACTTTATCTAGGTTACTCTTTTTGACAGGTAAGTACAGTCAAGAGAAAATAAACGTCATAAGTTCGTGCGATTTCGTCTTTAAAGCCGTCTAATCGATCAAATTGATATAATTTGTTTAAATAATTAAAAACATTATTTTTCTACTACTGCGTCTCAATGAATGATGTAAATCAATATTACGGTGCCGACATTCACTGGAGTCAATCACGTAGATTCTTGTTAAAGAAATAAGAGACGATCATGTATTACGGTTATAATGAGCTACTAAAAGTTTTATGAGCTACAGACTATTTATTCAACGATTTGGTACAGTCAGGGACAAACATATAAGTAAACAATTTGTGAAATTCATCAACGACTTTATGGGAAACTCGGTTTTTTATACAAGTTTTTTGCTGTAAATGTTCTATAGAAACCATTTTCAAATATTTAGTTAGAAATGACTTATTAGTAATTTCAAACTGAATATTTGAAAATAGTTCAAAGCCAATGGTGGAAATCTATTGATTCTAAGCCTTGTAGCTCCAAATAACACGGTCCTGTGCCGCACTATAAAATAACCCGTAACGATGAAAATGTACATATTTACCTTCCGATATTGCGCAGAAAACTAATTTGTAGTGAATTGAATACGACGAAAACTAAATAAACAAAGTCGTTCTTTGGCCAAAGAATTAGCATTGCCATTCAACGTGGCAATGCTGCCAGTCTTCTGGGCACGTTTCCGGATGACAGCGATGCGGACGAGTACTTCGACGCCTGATTTGTCCTTTATTTTTGTTTTTATTTGTATAGTAAGTTAGTTAGACTTTTAATTTAGTATCAAGTGTACCTAAATAATTTGTAATAAAATAAGTGAATTATTTTCTATAATAAAGTTAACCATAAAGTGCCAAAAAAATAAACAAAGTTGTAGCAGCAACTTTGTTTATTTAGTTTTCGTCGAGGTCGTTAAAGTTATGATTCAGCACATTTAGGTTTAAAAAGAGAGTGTCGCACAAGATATGAGTGATAAAGACGACGGTCTACAGTCACACGCAATATCTTCATATGTCTCCCTTTTCCCAACCTCGTTGGGGTCGGCTTATAGTCTACCGGATGCAGCTGAATACCATTATTTTACATGGAGCGACTGCCTATCTGACCTCCACAACCCAGTTACTGGGTAATACAAACCCATTGGTAAGACTGGTTGTCAGACTTACGGGCTTCTGACTACCCGTAACGACTGTCAAAGATCCACGAATGTCAGCCAGGATCAACGGCTTAACGTGCTTTCCGAGGTATGGAGGGGTCTCGGTATGTAAAGATGGTCACCCATCCACAGACCACAGACCTGATCGATCGACCTGTGCGGCAGTTATTACTTACCCAGGGGCCCCTCCACACGGTAGACCCGTGTCACACATATTCTGTCATATTAACGACCGTGTACTGTATACAAAGTATGTCAACTAAATAATTCAATGGTCAATGCAAACTCTGAGAAACTACTTCTACTTGTGGGATACGTGAGACGTAACAGCGGTATCATATAGCCGGTGCCGTGCCGCACACGGTCCGACAGAAGCCGGATACCGGACCGCAACTAACTCGGCGAAACTATAATTATTGGTACTCGTGTGAAGCGGACACGGAATAGAAATGTGCAGAAAATAATCATCTTCAAAGGCAATCAAACACTGTGATTTTATTGATTTCTTTTAGCGGTCGTCATCATGCTGTTAAATCGACAGACATAGGCAGTACCTGTATAATTATGTACTAAATAGAAACCTGAAACACGTAGTTCGTGAGTAGCTATAACGAGTTACTTAGGTTACCACATGTAGGTATATTTTTCGAAGCCTACAGCTTAAACAGAATCAGTCCGTAAGGTACTTTAACAACATTTCAGATCTTGCAGTCAAACCTTTTACAGTGTTGTGACCTTTTTCTTTCTATTTATTTTGCAATAACACTGTATTTTCGTGGTTCAGGCTATTGGATCAGTTTTGATATATTTGCTATTTTCCTTTTCAGTCACAATAAGAGGAAAACAGAACGAATCTTCTTTTAATTGTAAATTTAACGTTTTAAGTAAATAGCAGTTGCTTTTAAAGTTTACTGTAAATGCCGATGTAGTCAGTTTACTAAACAGATTTAATGCTTTCAAATTGTACTTTGATACAATATCCTCGCAGTACCAGAGGAACAATATTCTTGTCACTAAGACCGAGCACACTGAACAAAGTTAACAATTGATTTAGATCGTAAAATATTTAGCGCGATCCGATAAGAATAAGTAATGGTAAGACTTACCTAACCGTAATTGAAGTTCTATCAATATCGGCTAGTATTCAGGCGATTGACGGGTACTTTCTGAACGGTACATCAATCTTCAGGCCAACACGTCCTGGGGTAATCACATGCCAAAGACGTCTCTTAAATAATTTTGTTGAAGTAAAATGTGTGGAACTTTCTGAAAGATAAATGTAAAGATTTGTTTACGAATATCGTCGAAGTGTCTCAGGATTTCTATGTAAAAGACTTATTTTTAACGTGTTATACAATACTGTGTATTTCTTTTCGTGCTCAAAATACAATTCTACTTTAGTTTTGGTAATTATTAAGCCCGAGGGGCTTCAAAGGGACCTCATAATATTACTGTACCTACGATGTCTGTTTGTTGGTTATCTCAGTTTGGCAGTTGAAATATTCACTGATTTTGTTGCTAAGACATGAATGGTAGGTTGAGTGCATAAACGTGATTTGTGTTTAGCCTGTGTGTTTCCTTGGCTTATAATGTTTACTACGAATATGTATGTACTTTTAGCTGAGTTACTCTTCTGATCTTTCAAAAATCATAAGCTTCAGTAGGTATAATTACTTTGAAACGTTGTATTGCCAATTCTAACAAACGATACTTAGATAACGGGACTCGTAACAAAATCAATAATTTGCGTGTATAGTGTCGAAGCCCAGTTATTACTTATAATCACTCAAAGCCTCCGAACACTTTCTCTTTTACTTTGATGAGAAAACTACAACCCTTTGATAAACTTTGATAAACTTCGTGAGTCTGGAATGCGACTTGTTTTGAAACTGCGCACTACATAGAGAAGTAAACATGTATGTATATATTCATGTTTATATATTATGTATAGTATGTAGAACGTTCTCCTTTACAAAAATTTAATCTTAGATTATAATTTGGGAATTTCGACTGGCAGCTAATTATTTTTCGAAGGAGTTGTTCGAAAAATAATTAGCTGCCAGTCGAAATGCCCAATTATAATCTAAGATTAAATTTTAAAAATATGGTGTACATAATAAAGAGTATTCTATTCTTTTCTATTCTATTCTAACAAACGACACATGTAGAAAATGCAATAGTTCACCAGAGACAATCCAACATATCACAGGCGCCTGTAAATCAATAGCCCAGACAGACTAAAAACATCGACACGATCAGGTAGCCAACGTAATACATCAAAAACTTGCTCATAAATACAAATTTATAGACACCATAGCACCATATTATAAATATAACCCTGAAACGGTACTAGAGAACCTCACTACAAAATTGTATTTCGACCGAGCTATACTCACCGACCGCACAATTCACTTTAATAGACCAAAGTAAATAAAACCGGGTTCCTAATAGACATCGCTGTGCTAATTACACATAACTTACAGACTACAATAGCCGAAAAGTTATCCAAATACACCGAACTAAAAGACGAAATAACCCGACTTTGACATCTTCAAAAAGTCACAATAGTCCCTATAGTGCTATCTACAACAGGAGTAATACCCAAACAGCTTCATCGGTCCCTTAGTTCTCTCAACCTGCTATCTACCACCTACCACCTGCTGCAGAAAGCAGTGATTCTCAATACATGTAGGGTAGTAAGAAAATTCCTCCAGTGAGAGTCTCATAACTTGCACCATTACTCCCACTCAAATATAGTTTCGACTAACATACAGCCTACTGCGGATAACCACGCAGTATCTACTATTACTCCAAGACTTAATCCCACTGATGAACACTTGGCTTAGGCCCGTGCCATCAGCTATCCGGCTAGGCCGAGGAAAACAAATCTCTAAATAATAAGAATAATAATTTTATTTTTCAGAAAAATAAACATATTTAAGGTTCACAAAAGTTAGGAAACATATAAACAGTAACAATGATACTAAAAAGAGTGCATGAGTAGAAGTAGCCGTGCGCCCCAAACTAGGCACAGCCTGTATCTTGGTGGCCCAGATTATGCCTTTTTAAAATCAGATTTTCACTAATTCACTTCAAAATAATAAAAAAAATTGTGATGGTAATCTGAGATCCTCCTCGAAGGCGAGTGGAGATTAATGGCATAAGATTACGTAGGAGAGACACGTTGATACATTGATCGTTAATAAAATTAATCTAGTAAAGCTGAGCTTTCTTGTGATTTATATATTTACAATTTATAGAGATTCAGTTTCGTGAGATTTATCGCTAAAGCGATAAATCTCACGAAACTGAATCTCTCATGAAAAACGATTGTGTTTTATTTATTATAAATTTACATTTTTAACTGAAATATATTTTATTCATTTCTAAACGCTTCGTTCAGATTTCTCACTGTAGGTAACTCTCCAAGAAATAAATAATTAAATGGAACTAACAATAAGTATGATTACTTCCACGTAAAAAAGTCGCTAACATTTTTGGATTTCCATCCGACTTTTTTCACAGGATTTCATTTAAATACGCTTGCTTCTATTTATTGACAATTGAATTGAGAGCTTTGATACTTTATTTAAAAACAATCTGTGATTGATATCGTGTTAGGGCTGATTTTTCCAACGCCAGATATTTTTTATTGGAGAATAATTTCGAATTTTAGACAGATCTTCCATACAAAATCTGTCAGACTTCAATTTTATTCCACGAATAAAAATTATTTGTCGTTTGAGAAATCAGTCATAGTTAAGAAACAATTTTATAGTAATTGCTCTGTCTGCGTGATCTCATGTGAGGGGCATTCTCTTTATTTAAGGAACGTTCTCAATTTGATCTCAGTCTCAATCTGTCAAAAATATTGTAATTTCCCTGCATTTTTGACAAGTTTACATTGATTGTCGCTGAGATGAGGTTACGACTATATTTTGAACGTTTTTAATTAGGGGAATTGGCTTTCAGTTCTTTTGTGCTACGGCGTAGCGGGGCACTACGGCGGAGCGGGGCACTACGGCGGAGCGGGGTGCTACGGCGTATTTGGGTGCTACGGCGTAGCGGAGTGCTATGTTAACCTATCTATGAAGTCGTAGTTGCTGCTACGAAAGCATAGCAATAGCTAAGTTTTCAAAGCTCATTGTCATCATTCTTAGCAGCAGCAGAGGTAACGTTGCCTATCACTCCGTTTTGAATCCCATTCTTACAAAAAAAATACAATAATAACAATCATAAAACTACACAAGTATCTACAACTATATAATCAGCCTATAATGTTCCCACTCCTGGAACACAGGCCTCCTCTCTGTGAGAGAGAGCAATCCATCCTATTATAACTTACATTAAGAGCCGCGTTTAAAGGATTGTGGCGTAAAAAACAAAAACTTACATTAATTTGAAATAGCCTATTAAATGAGCGATAGGATTCTATGATTAGATACTCGTATCTTAATATCCTTGTATTCATAAGCTGTCAATGTAGTAAGTTTGTCCTCGGTTGTCATCTGTCGTGTCGCATGGTTCGCACGATTATAGTTTCACGTCGTAAGGAACAGCGACTGGTTGCGTAACACACTGTCAGTAGCACACTGTCAGTAACACACTGTCAGTAACACACTGTCAGTAGCACACTGTCAGTAACACACTGTCAGTAGCGATGGCTCCCATTGTGACAGTTCTACGTTGTTGAGCAGACACATTTTTCGCATATGAAGCAATGGATTAGCAATATCTTTCTAAATGATTAGTATTGTGATCGATAGTGTATTACGCAATTACGAGTAGAATGCAGTTTAGCCAGACATTAGAAAATCACGGAATCCTAAATGGATTTCTATGAGAACCTTGTAGGATACAAGATACTTAACATTCAAGCGGGCGAAGCTGAGGCCAAAATCTAGTTGTAAACATAATAATGTAATGAATTCTTTTCTTTTAATGTAGTTACATTAAGCTGGTAAAATTAATAATAAAGTATTTCAGGTAGCGGAGCTACGGGTCTGAATGCCCAGGTTGTGCGGGTTAGCTTGGACCCTTGTCTTAACAAAAAACTGAGAATTTAAAGTGACACATAAATCTACCTTACTAGTGTTACCAATTTTGGGTATTATTAGTTTCTAGTGAAATAATTCTACTTCTCCCAAAATTCCTCTTGGGAACAGATTCGTCCTATATTCATAGCCTCGCCACAAACTATACATAAATAAAACAGAACCTTTCTAGTTTACGTTTCCGTTGAACAAATACTGGAGGGTCACATCTGAGTCTTGTTACTCTGTGACAACTGTAGGGACTGAACAACGATCGGTTAAGCAAACTAAGTGTAAGTTATACCTTCGGCGTCGAGGGCACTTGATTGTTTGTTTGGGCTTGTCAAGGCATTCCCCATAGGAAAAACGAAGAATTTGTTTAAGAATTTGCGAAGTTAGAAAGTTTCTAATCGATTCTTAGCCACTTAACTTCAACTTATAGGTGTTGAAACTGTGATGTAATTACGTCGAGGGCTTACATAAATAATATCTAGGGATCTCTCTCAATTTTGAAAACCCACATTTAGTCCAAACCATAATAGATTTTAAAATGCGTATTATTTCGAAATTCGAGTGTACATTGGTACATCTCTGCCTCACTCTCCGTGGATTGCAGGTGTGATTTTATATTTATTTGGGAAAAACATGCAAAACATAACAAACATAAATCCAAGTTATTGCACAGTTATGTTAATATTTCTATTATAGCAGTGGTTGGAACGCCTTTGTTCTGCAGGCGATGCTTGCGAACTATGTAGGAAAATACTTGTAATAGTAACTACATACTATTTATTATATTTTTGGAATATGTGTCTATCTTTAGCTGACCCCTTTCTGTAAAGTAATAGCTATTTAATCACCAAGGGGAGTAATCTGTACTTACCCTCGAGTGATATATACTGCTTTATACTACACTTAACCCCCACATTCTTCAACTGAATGAGACAAAATTCAAGTCTTGTATAAAACGCACACTATGCAGTCAGGCATATTATAAGTTAGGGGATTACATCGCTGATAAAAATGCCTGGCTCAATGCTGGTCCTGCTCCACAACCACAACTAATTGATTAACACTTGAAAATACTGTTGGAGCTGCTGAAGATTGTAAGACTATCTTTGCATTGTATAAAATCAATTTCCTTTGTATTGTATAATTGCATAGCACAGATGTGAGTTCTATGTAAGTACCCTATAGCTACCATTTACCGGGTAATAATGTCTTTCATTGACTCGAATGTGCCCTGGCAGCTGTTAGTATGTCATGCTCACTCAAATGTCTCGCTGACGGTGGCGTGTGTGTTGGATCATTTAGCTCCCTTCAAAATGGTTGAGCTGAATGGTGCTGATTTATGCGTCATGTTCGTGAACGGGCGCCGTCAGTTGGGGCTGGTCATCACTTAGCTGCCTCGGCTTATTTTTAATTAATTTATTTTTGGATTGTAGTTTGTTAAGTACTATTTGTTGTACTCTTGGACGCTTTTAACACGTACGTCTTTCTTAATTTTTTACATCGTTCTCACATTATATAATTTTATAATCAAAAGTAATGATGTAACTAATATTTTTGTAAAATATCATTTAAAAAGAGTGTCCATGGAGTTTCTTGCCCGTTCTTCTCCATAGGTACCTACGCTTTGGAATGGGCAACTAGCTTCATATTTTTCTGACTGACCGACTTCTTGACAATTCAAAAGTGCCTGTAAATGGTTTAATTGAAATAAATGCTTTGAGTTTAAGCACAAAGAAGTAAAAGACAAAATAGCAAACAAAGCATTTAGCATCTGCTATTATGTCGGGTGGAGTTGTTGTTAATAAATTGCTATCATTGTCACTGGAATTACTCATTTTAACTTGTGATTTACACCGCCAAACTTTAAACTTTACCAAGAAAATTGTTTCTACAAAATACGTCAACCAACAATGAATCTTTTTTTTTCTTTAAATTTTAGCGCCTCAAACAGTTTTCGCGCCATCGCGCCAAAAGACGTTAAGCCGCGTCCCCACTAGAGCCGCGCGGCTCTCGTGGGGACGCGGCTTTAGAGAAGGTAAGAACGCCCCGTTTCGCAGGTTCCAACTTACGCGCGTGTCGTCATTGTCATCGTCATCGTCATCATCATCGTCATCGTCATCGACATCGACATCGACATCGACATCGACATCGACATTATCGACATCATCATCATCATCATCATCATCCTCATCATCATCATCATCATCATCATCTGTATAATGCTTCCTATCTCATTTTCTCCCACGTTAAATCTTATTTCTCATTTTACTATTGCTTTTTCGTTTCATAAAATTTCAAATCACAACGATGCTAAAGAAGTTTTCACTTCAAAAACAAAACGCGGTAGTAATGAACGCATTACTACACTGATTTAATTTGCGTTAAATCAGGGTAGTAATGCGTTCATTACTAACAACGGATTAGAACGTTTATATACATAGCTCGCTGTATGTATATTCAAATAAATGTGTTGTAGAGCCTCATTGGCTGTTCTAAATTTCAGGCTTAACTAAAGCGAGTGCCGCGCGGGATGCGGGACGAAATTCGCTCGCACCGATTGTGTGAACTAACTTGTATGGAGGTGTTTACATTGACGCGAATTGTCGAGTGACTTCCTTACGATTAAAATAACCGATGCCGATGGGATTCACCACAATATGGCCAGATCTTTATAGTAGTTAACTGAGTGAACCAATCACAACAGCTTACATGAGATTAGGCAACAGAATATCTGATTTTAGTAACCGGGGATAAGGCGAGAAGACTTTAAAACGACAGTTTTAATACCTAAAGAAAAGAAAAAAATGTCGGAAACAATTGAAAAATTAAAATCGGAAGGACTGCGTTGTTGATCCAGTGCAGTGTTACAAACGTGACCACTGCGCATGAGTTCCTGGGATCGGAAGGACTGCGTTGTTGGTCCAGAGCAGTGTTACAAACGTGACCGCTGCGCATGAGTTCCTGGGATCGGAAGGACTGCGTTGTTGGTCCAGAGCAGTGTTACAAACGTGACCGCTGCGCATGAGTTCCTGGGATCGATTTCCAGGTCGGGAAAAGTGTGTTATTACCTGGATTTGTGTCTATGTAATTCGGGAGGCGAAATCTGGGTACTATATTAGAAAATGGCCTATTTCTAGCAATTGAACATTACTTCTGTCATTTGAGATTGCCCTTGATACCCAAAAGCCGATACAAAGCAAAGGGTAAAAAGTGCTACAAAAGGGACAAAAAGAATATAAAGAGGTTCTGTAAAGCCACTGAAACGACTCGTTTTCACATGAAGAGGGTTTATAATATTTATCCTTTATTTGATATTGATTTTTCCATTACGAGGTAAACCCAAATTCTATATGTGCAGGTACTATGAAGTACATATTTAAGAGAGAGTTTGATCTTGTTTTCTTATTATAAGTAGCGCTAGCAAATACATTTGTAATGGCGCGCAAGGCATATCAATTACTTGGGAAAGTAATTCCTCTGAAGAGAAAGGTAATAGACGTGCACGTCACGGATAAAAGAGGGGGAGGGGGCGGCTTGCAACTGTCATTATATCAGACGGAAACGTTATTTGTCAAAGCATATCGATTATATAATGTATTAAAAGTAGAACTGTAACGAAGGTGTATTTTCTAGTCGGAAAAATCTTACAGTTCGAGGAAATAAGTAAGAATTTTATGGAAAAATACTTTTTCAGCCAACTAACAATTATTTTCAACTCTTGAGTTTTTGTCTGAAATGCTAAAACTTGTAATTGTTCTTTCTTCACGAATGTTTTTACTACGAGTAGGTAATATCAATACTTGTAACTTCTCTGAAGAAATATTATAAAACTAAAACTATTAGTCTGCGATTTCTTCCATGATGAAAATATGTGTATGCTAGTCTTGCAAAACAAAACAAAGTATTGTATAAAAAAGCAGTAACGAAAAAATAAATAAGCGGTATAAATATTTTCGTGGCGCCAGTGACTGTGACGGTCTTGTTCACAAATCAAATGACGCCTCATTCGTGACCACCCTGTGTCCGACCACCCTGTGTCTGACCACCCTGTGTTCGACCACTCGGAATGAACTCGTACGTCATTTGAGAAAATTGCTTTCATGTCTCAGAAAGTATTGTGAAGACAAATAAACGAGACTACATACAACGTATGATTTATTTGTAGTTTACTACTAGGTCACATTAACACATAAAATACGTTTTATCCACAATATTTGTTTATATCTCAAATACATTATTTATTGGATACCGATTTATTTTTTTGTTTACATCTCAGACTTGATTATATTTGTTAGCTATTCTTCTGTATAACTAACTGGCTTTATTAATTGGTAAAGTTAAGTGAAAATAATATTGTCAAAAATATTAATCGAAAAAACGTCATCTCAAATCTAAAAACACAGGTTCTATTTGAAGTTTGAGATAATTTTATTCATATAAGAATAGGTACATTCACATCCATGTTTGATTAAAAACTAAGGATCATTTATTTTAGGTACGTAAGCAGTAGTTGCTACTACTGCTTAAAATGAACAAGATTCCAGAAAACAGCAACGACAAACAGTAATGATGGTCACTTTCGAAGAATACTTACCTACTAGAACACATTGCTCCACCAGGGTCACCGCTCACTGTTCTGTTCGACTCGTCGCGACTCAAGGCGGTGATTGATGGTGCAGGATTCAGCCAGTCACATCTCATCCCCCCTTCTTTGGTCTCCTTGTTACACATATAAACTTGTAATGTATTAACGGTTCATTTGAGCTGTCAGAGATGATTCCAGTAACTCGATCATAATCAACAAGCTTCATAGGTTTCTGTCATAGAAGCAGACACGGAGGGGTTTATTCACAACTTTCCCACTGCTGGGACACAGGACTCCTCTCTTCGAGAGGGAGTTGGCTGTAATCTACCACGCGGGCTTTATGTGGGTTAGTAGATGTCACATGTTTCAAATTTTTGCTTTTAGACCATGGCGGTTTCCACACGATATTTTCCTTCACTGTTTTAGAAAAAGTTGTAAAGCGCCTACTGGGGTCAAACCCACGAACTACCCATCCCATAGGACATCACTGCTCCGCAGCACTGCTCGTCTTCGTTTACCCACTATAATACACAACTGATCCATTCAGAAATTCTAATAACAGCAATATTCTGTAGATACATAAATGTTGTCACGCTATACAAAAACGTTTACTCAATACTCAATACTCAATCATTTATTGCATTCCACAATGTATATGTTTAGGTGGTAGGAAACATTTGTTGTAACAATCGTGGACCCTGTCGGGCACAGCAAAACATAAAATTTAAGGAAGAGGACTTATTTATACATGAAAACTAACTTATTCTAAGTACAATTTAAGGTAACATTTTATTAATTTAATCTAATCTAAAAATTTTATTACTAATTTATATTAATATGTCTGTTCTATGGATTTGTCAATTAAATATTCATATATTAACATTTATTTATTTTAATATTTCCGCGACACCCAAGGACGCTTCACTCACAGTAGTCCATTTGTGAAAAACATTTAGCAAAAACGATGGGCAGTAAAAAAAGAGTATAGTTATTAGTGTAGATACCGAGGCATGATGGGGTCAACCGTTATAATATGGGGCACAAGGTTAACAAAATGAGGTCATTGTTTTTTTTTCGGCCACAGTAAAGATAAGGGATTTTCTTTAGGGATCATAAGTTATTTATACCTTTGCGTAATATCTTACCTAAGAAGGTATAATTTTGATATTTTAATGTTACATGGAGAAAAGATATAATGTTTTTAGCCAGAATCTTGTTTTCATGTTAAGAGCTACCACAAATTGTTGCTTTAAACAAATTCACAAAATTCATGGTCGCCCAGTAAATAAAGACAAATTATTAATTCATCATCTTTATCTTGCTATAATAAACCAAAGGGACGCTATATCCTCTCCTTTGTGATCACATACTGTGAGAGCCTTTGTATTCTCGCCAAAATAAAGTTGGTATATTTCTGCGTAAGGGCAAATAGGCTTGTCCCCTAAATTACATGAGACTATTATCAGAACTGGCATAAATATCGGCTCATTAACCCAACTGATTAAGTCAAAATTAACGTCATTCTGCCTTTATTAAATAGCAATAAAAAACTGCGATTGCCATTTTGTTGGCCAGAGATGAGTTAATTACTCGTATAATATGATGACATTTGGCTCTTTACCACCGCGGTCATAATGACACATGTTCACAAGAAAAAGTTTTACGTGCTCACATGAAGCTCGTAACATACTATGACTTATAATTTCAACAAAACTCTTTGAAGGAAATAGATTAGCGCGAGCATCTTTCTAACTAAAGATCTTTGTAAGACTATGGAAAAGAGGTTAGCATAATTATATCTGAACTGTATGCAGCGAAAACAACCTTACATATTATGTTCATACACGATGTTGTCATAAAATAAAGCTGTCTAATTTACAAATTGATAATTATAATTTGTTTAAATTACGATAATTATTTTTCTACTTTTGCGTCCCAATGAATGACGTAAATCAATATTACGGTGCCGACATTTACTGGAGTCAATCACGTGATTACCCAACTAGCATTTTGGTAATAAGAATTGGTGATAAAAGAGTTATTTAAAAGTGAATTTGGCAAGCAAGAGTGATACAATGGTTTTAGCAATTGGTGTTAGAGCACGCTCTAACCCCTTACAAACTCTCGATTGGGCCCACGTCTTATAGCGCTATAAGTAATATAATAATTTTAATGCTCACTCTTTTAACACTGAGAGTTACATAATAGTTATAGGGTGGCGTTAGTGGCAAACAATTTCTTGTATCTATAATGGTGGTATAATATAAATCTAGCTACCTCAAGCACTTTAAAGTCTGTATTATGGTTATAATAAAAACTATAGGTGGTACACAAGTTCTGAAGTCTACTGGTATAAATTTTATAGTAACATATTAGTTCTTTTTTAGGTCCATTTTTTTCTTGGATTTGCTTTATGTATCTTGATCAGTGTTGATTAGCAACTCAGGGCTGTAGCGTGTTTTCTTTTTCTATTGTTTTGCATATACATTAGTTCCAAAAGTGTTACTTTATTTCTCAAAAATGATGGCAAACTAAGGAGTTGAAATTAAGTGAATTTCAAGTTACGGATTGTCAATATCTCGATGAGTGAAGTTTGATTTCTTTATCACATGGCTAAAATTTATTGCGAGGGTTACTTTATTGAGAAAATAATATATGTTTTGCGTCTCAATTTTGCAGGGCCTTAAAAATAAGTGATATTTAAAGTAAAAATAAATTGCATTTTATCATGCGGGGCATACACTCAATCTAAATTTAGATAAAAACAGGATATTGGCTCTGTTTTTTACATTCATTGTGTATTGTAGTAAATATTTTGCGTTTTAAAATGAGAAAATTAAACAAAATATGAGTTTTAAACTAGCTTTTTTCTGATTTATTTTTAGGTTATGTTTGATTTAAAATGGTGTCTACTCCTTATTATCCTAGGTTCCTATTATTACTATTAATGAACAAGAAGTACTGGATGGGCTGTAGTTAGAACTATTGTAGCACTTGTTATACCAGAATAGGGTTTTATATGTTTAAATTCCGTGTTATTATGGCTTAGAATAACATAAAAGTAAATTTGAACCCCACTGTAACGATTAGGGCTCTAAAAATAACTCCATAATACCAATTGCTATCATAAATAGGGGTTTTTGATTACTGAATTAAGTAGCTGTAAATAAGTTGCAATTAATACTTTTATAGCAACGTAGGTGGTAAAAATATTTTGCTAACTATTTTTAAGAGCTCTTGTCGGTAGAAAGAGTTATAACAAACTATAATATTACTTTTAGTAATTTCTGTTACTTGAATTTATAAAAGCAGGTGCTATGATGGTTGCGACTGTACCGTTTATACCTCCTTAAGTAATAATACGATTCCTAGGCAAGATAGGTGGTATAAAACATTTACTTAGCACTCTTTAAGAACACTTGAAAATAGTGAGACTTATTAGAAATCCAACTATTACCTTAGGTACTTATTGTTACTTGAAGTTACTACACCTAGTGTTACTGTGGTTCAGCTTTTATCTTTTATACCTACCTTAGTCATATTATGTCTTCTTGTTACCGTTACTCATCTTGATGAGTTATTTAGTTATAGTCATGACCATTGAATAAACAAAAGTTTTACTGGGCGCTTTTATACACCCGTTAAACCAATACAAACGATAATAGAGGTGGAAATTAGCGTCAAAATGTTGGTTGGGTAGATTCTTGTTTACAACGAAATAAGAGACGGTCATGTGTCCATGTGTCACGGTTCTAATGACTGAAGTACAGACTCACTCACTGAAGTACAGACAAGTACAGACTCACTCACTGAAGTACAGAATATTTATTTAATTGATTTTGTATAGTCAAGGGCAAACATTTATGTAAAAGATTTGTGATACGACTTTATGGGAAACTCGGTTTTTCATACAAGTTTGTTTTAAATATACTATTATATAAGTTTGTTTTAAATATACTATACAAGTTGCTTTAAATATACTATTGAAACCATTTTCAAATATTCGGTTAGCAATGACTAAAGTCTTGTAGCTCCAAATGACACGGTCCTGTGCCGCGTTATAAAATATCCCGCAACGATGAAACTATATATATTTACCTTCCGATATTGCGCTGAAATGGTACCTATGGATGCTTCGAAACTATTTTATAGTGAATTGAATACTGCTGCAATTTTGTTTGTTTAACTTCTGTGAAATAATACTGATTACAAATACTATTTACTTTGTTTGTTTATTTTAATTTAATTACAACGACGGTAGTACTCTAGTTATTTTTACGTATTTGAATTAGAGACTAAGCTGCTATCAACCACATAGGGACAGTAAGCTGGTAATGAGCGGCGGGTGTAATTTGTAACTTTAAATTTATTTGACATTGTTTAGCAATAAAATGTGGAAAATTATGTGTGTTTGTGCATTATGTATACGTTTATGCTTACATATTATAATATGCATAAATAGTATGTAGAACACACGTTCGCAAAACTACAGCTGTAATCATGTACGTTCTTCTTTGTTCTTTGAAAGCTTTAATCTTAGATTAAAATTTGGGCATTTCGACTGGCAATTCTATTACATATTTTTTAAGGATATAAACTCATTCATAATATTATGTAGGTAGTTAAATCTGTCTTGTCTTCAGATCAGATAACGTTACGACGTCAGCTCCTGAACATGCTCCCCCGAGCACAACTAACTGCACTCGCTATGGCTTTTAATTTGACAGTTTAACAACGTTCATTGCGTTAAATACCTACGTAGTAGAGTGGACACATTTTCGAACTTAAGAAGCAGAGGATTAGCAATATCCACTAAAATCATTCGGATTGTGATTGAAAGTATGTTCCGCAGTGACGGTCAGCTCTGAGCTTCCTGCGCTCAACGATAGCGAATATTTATTTTATATACGTTACGACGCGAGGTAGGTAAACGGAATAAAATATGCTGAATGAGTTTGATTTATCATTCTAAAATATTAAAAGGCATGATAGGCGAAATCAAACCTTGTGATAATCTTCGGCAATAGTAAAAACTCATTTAATGAATGAAACAATATTGTGGAATGTTACATAACATTTCAGTATGTATAAAATAATAAATTAGACTTAAATTGCTTATTAGTCTATTAGACTAGATTGTAGTTTAAAAAAGTATGTAGCATTTATGCGTTTTGTCTTCAAGTGGATTTTATTACATCCACTGGCCTAGAGCTAACAAAATGCAATCAACCTTAAAATACTAGAAATTGTCTGGGCTTAGGATCTTAACCACAACGACAATTTTCCTCAATCCATACCAATTACTTCCACAAACTACATCTGAAATAAAACAGCTCTCTCGACAATTTAATTAGTTTACATAAGTAAAAAAGCGCTCAAGTCAAATTACGGGCACAAGCCTTCTTCAATTCTTATCCACATTTTTATTATCAAAGATTCAAGTTTAATTCCCAGAGGCTCGACTTAATTATGTCGTTACTGCAGAACTTCGGATCGCTAAGTGCGAATACGTTAGCGGACTTTATAATTTACGGAAAGTCTTCAGTTACTTGACTAGAAAGTTTAGACGGTAAGGCACCTGTCTCACCGCCCACGACGAAGCCACTAGCTATCAACGTTATTTTCTCGCTCAAGTAACGTAATGATTGTAGGTCTCGTGTAAGTAAAAGAGATAATATTAATAGTTGATCGCTGACTGTAAACATCGCCGCCGGTGAGTAATCGTTTGTCGCAGCGACCAGAGCTAGCAAAGAGAATACTCCCTCATACATGCGCAAATCAGCTAGTAACTGCTCGTCGCCGTCGTGCACTCGCGGCTCAGTGCTCATCAACTCGGCGGCGGTGGGACTGGTGCCTTACTAGGGCATTTAAAACTCGTTTCAATTAAGCTGCTACTGATATTTTTTCCTAACCAACTGGGCATCATTTTGACCTCAATCACGCATCATTGAAAGCAATGTATGAGATCTACGATGAAACGAGCATGCCCAGACAGTTAAATATTGATTAGAAAATAATCTCCCATAAGGTGTGTAGATTAATAATTAGTTAAATTTCAAATCTTCCTCTCCTACTACTTCGCTGTGCCCGACAGGGTACATAATGTTCTCAATATAATATTTTAAGTTACTACCTGAGTACACATTGTGGGATGCACTAAATGTTGAGTATTAAGAACAGACTCGCATTCTTACAACCTACGTAACAATTTTTACAGCTTCTGCGGTAAAACATAAAGAAAAGTTTCTACTTACAGCTGAGATAATAATTTAACATATTATAGTTCCTTACTGCAGTTAAAGAGAATAGTTAAGGAACACAAACTTGCCTCTCAATGTTAGGTGGTGGAGGGCTCACGGGACCGAGATTAAACAATCAAAGTGGGGAGTTTTTCGCTGAAGCTGCGGAATCAAGATGGCGGACCGAGTGGCTATTATTTTATGTAGGAGGAGTATTTTCTTGATGACACTGTGAAGATTTTACTTTACGAATTAATGTTTTTATACATTTTCGTAACATGACTCTAGATTGCATTATTAATGCAATCTAGTCTCCTTCCAAAATTATGCATGCGTTTACTGTATACTTACCCCTTAATTCATAAACGTTACTTAACTAAGCGATGTTTATAAATAAGCCCCTTTGTTCTCTTACAGAACATATTTTTTTATAAAATGCAAAAGCGTGCAAAAATTTACGTCATTTTACAGAACAGTTGTTTCCTTTTTGCTAAGTGATAAAGGTTGTTCTCTTGGTGTTTATTGTCGTAACAATGACAATTACTTTCAATTCGCAAAACGCACTTCCTCCACAGATATTTTGCTCCACTCCCGTGAAAGAGTAGGTAACTCTTACAGGAAGTGGAGACAAAATATCACTATTATCTACAAAATATCACTATTAGCTCATCAACACTTCTATGACGCGTAGCACAGGACCTTGTTTCCTTGGAAACAAGGTCCTGTTTTCCTGTTCTTCCTGATTACAGCTTATTGTATATCTTGGATATACAATAAGCTGTAATCGGCAAGTGGCAATTCTTTGAAGCTGTTGAAACCAGGAATAACAGTCTTTGCATTACTTTTGAACATTTAACGCCCTGTGAGCTGGAGCAGATTCTTCTTGAAATATCCATGGAGGGTTACCAAAGTGCTGTTGACTACAAGTAAGAAGCACATTTTCATGAATGTCTCGCCAGTAGTTGTGTTAATTGATTTTAAAACCTTTTTCAATGAAAACTAGGGGAGTTTTGCCAGAGGTGCAAATCGCACCCCGAACCCGTAACTGTTTCAGCGATTTGGCGATTTGGAATAAATGCAGCAGCTCTAGGACGATTGGAAGACCAAGTCCTGAAATTTGGTGACTATGGGCTTGTTCTATCGAAAATAATTTTTCATCAGAGATCACGATATTTTCCTAATTTGACACTGCAGAGCTTTGTTTAAAGAAACGATATCTCTCAAGCCGAACTCTATTGTCTTTGTCCGCAAGCAATTGCGCTTTTCTGAGCGTATTTGGTACCAATTGTAGATCATGTTTTACGATACGCTCTGTGGTGGAGCGACTAATCCCCAAGTCTCTCGACATTTTGCTCACCTTGGTTTGTGGATTACGGACTAATCTTTGTTTGATAATGTGTCGGTTCCTAGAAGTGGTAACGGTCCTCTTGCGTCCTCTTCCAGGACCGTGTCCGATGTTGCCGAGCTCGTTATAACGAGGTTATTGCTCGTTATAACGAGGTCATTGGTCGTTATTGCGAGGTGCCCGGGACACACGGCCGCGGAGGTCGTCCAATCGACTTCTCAACCTAAAACGGTTGCTCAGAGTGTAAGTGAAGGGGAGAATAGTAGAAGAAATCGAGGAATCGCTTTAGGGGAAATATAGGAAAAGCAAATAATAGAATCCACGAGCAAAAGACAATGACCAAACCACTATGGGAATTGGTGCATTTTTTTTACCGCGGCCATCGTTGTATTATTAGTCGGTATTAAGCCTATCACAAAAATGAATTGATAAACAATTTTTCTACAAATGCAGTCCGAGATGATATATTTGAAGTTGAATTTTTATGTAAGAAATAATAAAGTCACATAAATAAACAGATGAAAGAGATAAGCCACCATCCATGTTATTGTGTTATTCCTCTCCATCCAAAGTTGTCTGGAAGAGATCGCTTCAAGCAATAAGACCGCCCATTGTGACACCTGTAATAAAGTTTGTTTTTACTTCTTAATTTTTTTGCTCTGTTCGAGACTTACCAAATGCGTTGTGTAAGGCGCTTCCGATCTTTATCTCATCGAACAGATGACTGTCTTATTGTTTGTATGTCTCAATTGTTTGAATTGGTTTTTTACTCTCCCGTTTATGGTTTCCCAGCGACACATCGTTACTTCTAAGATATTCAAAAAAGGCGACGCGCAACGGTCGGCTCAGGCACAAATAAAAAATCCTTGTTTGAGTCCTAAACTCTAAGCTGTAGGAACAAACCTGCTTTTAGATGATAAATAAGTTAAAAAAAAAACTATATAACTCGGTTCAGACTGATGTTAGGTTATGTTACCGCATATTAACTTTTGTTCTTCATATTATTTTCCATCTAATTTATAACGTTTGATCGATAGCCGCAAACAAAAACTGCACCATTTTTGGTCATGATTGGCTTTTAAGGCTATAGATGAAAACATCGTGTTGTAAAGATGGTCAAAAGTTATAATGCAAACAAGATTTTGTTCCAAAACATAAATATGATATATTCATAAGTGATGATTTTTGGCTTGAAGGTATATCATATCGTAAATTTACCTGACTTGACTAGAAAGAAAACAGACAGACAATATTGCACACAATTTATATGGACAATACGACCCTAATAAGTTTCAATTGTAAATGTATCAAAAGATTTGTTGACTGAGTGAGGCGTCTGTGTGTAGCGGCCAACATTATCGCGTTATAAGAAACTTGGCTTTTGCCACATGATATCGCCTTTCTTCGACAACTAGATGATGTCTTCGCTTTTACTGGAAATTCGGCAGTCGACACCTCAGCGGGAGTGCTACGTGGAAGGCCTTATGGAGGAGTGGCTTTGTTGTGGAGGAAGAGCCTATTTCCATCTGTCACGGTAGCTAGTTGTAACAACGTTCGCCTCGTAGTCATTATGATAGTGTCGCAGGATCGTTCCATACAAATTTTTTCGGTGTATATGCCTACGGACTCTAATGATAACGTGTTTACAGATTGTCTTAGTGAAATTAGTGCGATAGTAGAAAGTAATAATGTGCAATCAGTGATCTTAATCGGCGATTTTAACGCTCACCCAGACGAGCTATTCGGTAGTGAACTGTTGAGCTTCTGTGAGGAGCAGTGTTGGAGCTTGCGGACCTGGACTTACTACCGCAAGTTACGTACACTTTCGTGAGTGACGCGCACGGTTGCCTCCGCTGGCTCGACCACAGTGTAGTGACCGAGGCCGCGAGGCGTCTGCTCGATATCGCCATCAAACGTAAAAGTTTGGCGAGTTTAGATTTAAGTTACACCTCTGTACTTTTGATATCATTAAATAAAAAAAAAAAAAAAAAAAAGATAGTGCAACTGTGTTGTATGACACGTATTGGTCGGATCACATGCTTATACAATTACAGTGTAATTTTAATATGATAAGATCCACAATTGTGACACCACGACAAATAAGTCAATACAAAGAAAATGTCATACAATGTTAAGGGAAATCAAATTTCCATTAGAATTTAAAGAATGTGTGTGTGTGGGTGTTATGAGGATTCCAATCACAAACTCATATTAGACAATATGTATAAAAACATTGCGTGTTTACTTACGGAGGCTGTCCAAGGTCCCAGTAATGTGGATGCGGGAGGGGGTAGAAAGAATAAACGTGTTGCATGTTGGAATAGGCATGTTAAGCAGGCTCACGCGGACACCCGGCTTGCCTTTCCAGTCTAGAGTATGTATCGGAAACTAACTTCTGGTTCTGGTATGAACAATATACTACGACACTAGAAAAGTCTTTAAATCAAAGTTAAGGTAGTGCCAGAATAATCAAAATAAAATTAAAATGGACATCATAGCTCACGCTCTGTCGTTCGTATGTGTTTGGTGTCAGCGTCTTAGTTATTTGTGCGGGAACTACCCCCTACTCTAATAAAAATGACCAAATGTGATAATTGCAATAGAGGAATAACCAGCAGATCGCCAGGACTGGAATGCAAGTCATGTGCTAAGACTGTGCATGCTAATAAAGCCTGCTCTGGTCTTACCGCGAAACAATTGTCTGCACTTCGTAATGCGGACAACCTGGACTGGATATGTGAGGAATGCAACCACAACTCGCCTAACAGAAAGTCATCCTTCTTTATTCCGGACGAGGAAGATGAAGAAGAGGAAGTCGCGACCTCCAGCAGAAATCTGGGTAACTGCAACATAGATAGCGACAAATTTCTGAAGGATATTACAGCCGAACTGAAAAAAGTCTTAAAGAACGAATTACAACCAATCGAAGTATCAGTAAGCCTCTGCAGCAAAAAAGTAGACGAACTCACAAAAACTGTTGAAACCCAAAATAAGCACATACAGGAGTTGGAGAAGATGTACACTCACCT
Organism: Luperina nickerlii; assembly: GCA_963855955.1. Taxonomy (NCBI): domain Eukaryota; kingdom Metazoa; phylum Arthropoda; class Insecta; order Lepidoptera; family Noctuidae; genus Luperina; species Luperina nickerlii. Next base: position 22,653,466 of record OY979676.1, on the reverse strand, counting down.
TAGCAACGAAAAAACTCATCTTGAACTAGAAATCAGCTCACTTAAACAATATGTGCGTAATATAGAGCAACAGCGTCTAGATAACGTGCTAGAAGTGATAGGAATCCCTAAAGCTCTAAATGAAGACCTTGGTTCGATATCTGTTAAGCTGGCTGAAACCCTCAACGTGGATAAATCACAGATACTAAATATGAAACTTGTGGAAGATCGGAATGAACGTGAAGGAAACATCCAAGTGGAGTTGAAACAAGCAGAACAGGCACAGTCATGGGTACGTGCATCCAGAAAGGAAGAAGTTTTGCTTGAACACATTGTTTCGGAAGCCCCTTTAGCAATGTCCAAGTCAAAAGTGATCCTACGTCGTGCCCTTACTAAATCTAATAAATCACTGCTGTGGCTAGCCCAACAAAAACTGCGTCCAGCATATAAATATGTCTGGTTCCAGGATGGAAAGGTGCTACTACGTAAAGAAGACAAAGACAAGCCTACAGTCGTTAGGAGCGAAATGGACATCGATCGGCTTTCGACAACAACGCAGGGAGGACGCCAAAACCTGTATCCGTAATAGTTTTAACATAAGTTATCCCGGATCTCTCTCCCGATCACCAATAATTATTAGACTGTGCAAACATTAATGTTTTTAGTAAGCTTATACCTTCTATTAGTAAAATTAATCTGAATATTGTTCACATAAATATTAGATCCATAATTAAAAATTTTGGTTGTGTAGCACAATTAATTGGCTCATCTAACGTAACTATAGATGTCTTAATCTTAACAGAAGTTAATATAAATGAAAACACTGTTCATATGTACAACATCGATGGCTATGAAATGCACAGTAAGTTGCGTAAAAACAGAAAAGGCGGTGGAATAATAATTTATGCCAGAGATGGCTACGTATTCACACCAATGAATCACTCGTTAATACACTGTGAATGTATTATTGGTCAAATCACTACACCTCACAACTACCACGCATATATCTGTGCAATTTATAGACCACCAAGCGAAAGTAAACATATATTCGTAAAGGAAATAAGCAGTATCTTATCCAATTCTTCTGTTAAATCATACGACACTTATTTGCTAGGAGACGTAAACATAGACCTAAAGACATACGACAACATTCGTGAATACTACGTAAGTAGCATGTCCGAGTGTGGTCTAACAAGCGCGATATCTGACTACACAAGAATTGAAACTCGCGGAAATAACACTACACGTACTGTATAGATCACATTTTTATAAGAACGCGCTCGTTAGATCTGTACTCGGCCGCACTCAGAACTGTAATGGCTGATCACCGCATGCTAATACTGTCGTGTGTAGGGCTAGACTCAACACGAATACAGGTTGATACAAAAACAATACAACAAATTGATAATGTTAAAATTAAATCATTACTTAGCAACTTAAAATGGAGCGAAATAGATGATATAGAGTGTCCAAATACAATTTACGACTACATAAAAAATCAATTTCATAAATGTTACGAGGAATCAAAATATATCAGAAAAATTAATAAAAACAGTAAAAGAAACAAACAACCATGGATAAATAATAAAATTAATAACATGTGTAAAAAAGGACTTATTATTTATAAAATGGAAAAATGATTCAACGAATAAAATACTGCGATTGGAATACAATAAAGTAAGAAACAGAACTCATAAAATCATCGAAAAATCTAGAAATAAACACTATTTGGAAGAAATTAATAATAATAAAACAAACCCGAGAAAGCTATGGCAAATACTAAATACGTTGTCTGGTCGCTACAAAAAGTCGGTTGATGAAGCCATCTTGAAAGCCTTCAAAAATAATAATGTAGAAATAAAAACAATAGCCGATAAGTTTGCCACAAAATTCAGAAATAGTGTTAAGAAGATCTTGCCTAAATGTAACCGTCGTCTATTGAACGAATCAGAGTATATGTTTCCCCATAACGCATCAATGCTCTTCAGAAAAGCTACAAATAACAGTGTTAGTAAGCTAATTAGAAACCTTAATACAAGAAAGCTCCAGGAGTAGACAACATTAGATGTATTGACATAAAATCCATCTGTGACAAGATGATAGGCTCTATTGTCAAGTTGATCAATTCTAGTGTCAAAAAAGGAAAATACCCGGAAGTATTAAAAACTGGTGCAGTGCGCCCAATACATAAAAAAGGCAGTTTGATGACTATGGAAATTATAGACCGATCATTATTTTACCTGTTATCGACAAAATAGTAGAAGAATATGTTTGCAACCAGATACAAGACTTTTATGTAAAAAATGACGTGTAGTCCAGCACACAATATGGTTTTCAACCCAATAAGTCCACCTCACAACTGTTATCTAAATTCACGGATGAGGTTAACGAATCTCTTAATGATAAAAATAATGTAATTTTGCTATTTATTGACTTCAGCAAGGCGTTCGATACGCTTAGACACGACACGTTGCTGACTAAATTAGATAATTCTGGAATTCGAGGACCAATACTCAAATGGTGTGAGGACTACCTTAAAAACCGTAAATATAATGTCAAGATATGTAATGAAACCAGTGACGCCATTTTAGTCACTGAAGGAACAGCCCAAGGCTCAGTACTTGGACCCTTACACTACCTGACGTATGTAAACGACATGGAACATGTGGTTAATCACTGTTCCGTCTATCAATATGCAGATGACACATGCCTTGTAGCTACCCACAGAGATGTAAAAGAAGCGGCTCGATGGTTACAGGAAGATTGTACTCAAATTTCCAAATAGGCACATGATGCTGGACTGGTTCTCAACGCAAATAAGACCAAATCATTCATGTCCACTCAAGCCATCTAAAGCACATTGCGTCTTTTGAGATTATCGCACACAGTCACAGTTGTCTTCACTCCACTCTGTCAGGTTCATGTCGATGTGAGGCAATTGATCAAGTAACGCACCACACCTACTTAGGATTGGTCGTAGACAATCGTTTCAGCTGGACTTTTCACGTGGACTCAGTCTGTGACAAGTTGCGAGCTGTGCTGGCAAAGTTTTACATTTTGAAACCTAAAGTTCCGTTCAAAATCCTGCTCAACATGTACATTGCTTTAGCGGAATCAATTATAGCATACGGAATCACGAGTTATGGGCGAACATTTAAATCATATACTGAACGAATTTCCAAACTGCAAGTTAGGCTTTTAAAACTCATCGTACCCAAAAAGATAAAACACCAATATAAAGATAACGTCATTGAACTATTTAAGTATTATAAAATTTTGCCCGTACAGATTAGACTCAACATGGCCCTCTTGATTGAACAATTTGATAATAAAAGCATTCAAATACCGATATCACATAAAATTAGGTAACACAAGAAGTATCACCAACAATAAACTAATAATACCTCAGGTAAGAAATTATTATGGCAGGCGAACAGTAAAATTTTTAATACCCACAATAATCAATGAAATACCAAAATGTATAAAAAATGAAATAAACTCGAAAAACTATAAGCAAAAATACAAAAAAAATATTATTAGAACTACATAACTAACTTAGTTTAATAAAATAACTTTTAAATGTAAAACACGAATAAAAATTAAAATAAAAAATGAAAAAAACAAAGCGTAGCAACCTGTATAGGAATACGGTCATGTAATGAGCGGCCCGCGGCCCAGTAGCGAGCAAAACAAAACGTTGCCTACGTTTGACTCACTTACTGATAGATGTTTACGGATTAGATAAATACATGTAATATTATCCGTGTACCTACATTATTTGCTTTTATAACATAAAGAAATGGTGTGGGTACATGAATGATATAATATGAAGTATAATAGTAAGTAAATTTAAGTTATCCTTACTCAGTAATCATTAAGGAGTGTTCTTATAGCGAATGTGAGTACCAATACAAACCATTTCTGGTTTAATGGTACAAAACAAACATAAACCTGTATTGAAGGCTGTACGAATAAATAAATATAATAAAAAAAGCTTAAATGAAAAAATCAAAATATTTTTCAAGGTTTTCGAAAAATACGAATAGATGAAATCCGACGTCGTCGAGTGTCCCCGTGAGCGTGGCGGCGTAGTAACTATTTAGTAATCTGTGGTGGCGGGGCAACATAAGCCTACTGCGGTAGCAAACTTGTTTATGAAAGATTTTAAAGCTGATTCTCCTCTTGGCTCCGCATCGCAGGTGGTCGTGGTCGTGTGTATACTAACTAAATGGACTACACTTATGGGTCCGAAATAAAAGATTTTAATAACGTTTAATTGCTGAAGAAACTAGGTACTTAACTGACGACTAACACCAAGAATGTTTACTCTCTCAAACTGCGTTTTTCCACGCTCATTCTATGAAATTACGGCTCTACGTTGCACTGACATAGTGAATTAAATATATTTTTAACAAACAATGTTAAAAATGACGCCGAAGTATGAGTAGGTATATACAGTAACTTGTAAAAAAAAAACGCATAATATTCCACGTTTGAACAATTTAATTTATCATTGTTATTTTGGACCACGGTAATTTGTCCAAAAACGTTTCTTTCATTTCCCTAATTGTCATTTTCATACAAGTGTCGCCCTCTATTATCTATTACGATAATACACAAACAGAACAGAACAGAAATGTAAACAGAGACAAAATGTTGGGAATTGCGAACCTTTTTGAAGGAAACGAGGCGCAAGGGCTCAGCGCATTCTACTAGTTTCCGGAAAAGTCCGCTAGATGGCGCTGTACTAAAAATAAGCATATCGGAATAATTTTGTTGAGCATTCTGTTCATAAGATTGGGCCTCAAACAAACCGGTTTCGAAAATAAATTGTGTATTTTTTACTAACCTGTAAACTTCTTTCAAAAAATTAGATAGTTTTATTTTTCATTTTCTTTGGGTTGCAGTCATTATTTTTACATTCCAATGTGGGACTAATTTGCCGTAGTAGTAGGCACTATTTAGATACCTACATAGACCTTAGAAACAATCACAAAATAACTTAGTTGAGCCGCACTGTTCAAGTAACCACTACCATTAACCACTCTCAAACTCAAACCAACGAATTATTTCTACCGAGTGAAACCACTGTAACTTGGGTAATAACATAAATCGAATATAGTCTCAGTTTAAGTTTATTTATGTGTGTGTAGCCGTTGTGCAAACAATTTTGTTGAATGAATCCACATTGTGCAAGGTTGGTTGGTTAATCTTTCCGACTTTATTTTCTTTGCAACCCCTCCACAAATTGATCGAGTGTATTTGTAGTCTAACAAGTTCGCTCGTTTTCCTCAGAAGTCAGAAGTAATAGTATTCCCAGAAACTTTAAAACTTTTAATTGAAATAATATTTTAATTCGATCTACGTTCATATTATAATTTCCGTCGTTTTGCTTCCTCGGCTAATTTTCATTCCATCTTTGTTCTTGTTGAACGTTGAAACTTAATAAACACTCGTGATGAGATGTATCTTCGTTAAACAGCTTATAATAATATTGTTTCATTTTGGTTGAATTTTAATGTTCAGTCACAGAATAACTGTTTAGCGGAAATAATTATGAAGCCATTTTGAAATTTTATTCAAACAGTAATCATTAAGTACAGCTATTATTAGGAACGTTGATTGATTTTGAAATTATTTTCATGTCACATGGTGCTAATATTAGCGTTATTTTTAGGAAACTAACATTATGGTAGTGAGACTATGGACGTATGAAGAACAGGGTGTAAAGTACACTCAACCTCCATGGAAAAGGGAGGATTCTCCGACCAGACGGGTGTCGTGTCTGGTGGGCAACTGCCCGATGATTCACGTCGGGCTGTTGTATTATGCTAGTTGTGCAGTAAACTCTGCTTGCGCGATGCAGGATGATGCCAGTATGCCGCGTAGTTCGCTTGTACCGTTACCGCTACCGTTACCGTTACATCTACCGTTGTAGATACCGCTACTTACAAGACTACCATAATCAGCCTATACTGTTCCCACTGCTGGGACACAGGCCTCTTCTCAGTGAGAGGGAGTGGGCCGTTATCCACCACGCGGGCACAGTGTGGTTTGGTAGCTGTCACGTGTCTTTGAATTTTTGGTTCTATGACATGCCGGTTTCCTTACGATGTTTTCCTTCACCGCTTTGAGAGCAGTAATGATGAAATTAAATACAGAAAAGAAAGTGCCTGTCTGAGTTCGAACTCATGACCTAACACTCGTAAGCCTACGCCACTGGGCCACTGCTGCTCTAATGAGTGAGACCACCGCAATTTGGGAAACCAAATACCTAGAAACCGAATTTCAAAATCAATTTAGGCGAGAATACGATCAAAGATACACATTAAAATGTATAATTTAATATGGATGGCTTCAAATTTAAGGTACAGACGCCAGCATATCAAGCTACCCGAAACTTTCAAATTTTCCCAATCAACTTTGAACTTTGTGCTTTAGCGATAAAGTTGAAAATCTATTAAAGAAATTTGACAGATTGTAGTAGCATGATGTGCTGGCGTCTGTACAATAAGGAAAACTTCACACTGCATAGAGGCCGACAGCGCCCTCTTCAATCCGTACTGACAGGGGTTATAATATCAAAGAGATCGCGAATAATACCACATTCTACAGCTACATACCCTTCCAAACTTAATTATATACTATGAAGGTTTCTTTAAAAAAAATAAGTTTGTACGCACAATATTGAAAGATTTACATATGTAACATTTAAGACGATAGACTTCTTATACATACATTTTTCTGTAACTTATAAGTATACACCGTATTCTTCACGTTATCCATAAACTTTGTCAAACGCTTCTATAGCTTTTACAAATTAAATCTAACAAAGGAAGTAGTACTTAAAAATACTCTTTTACAAAAAAAAAAACAAGCGACTTCCCGACTGGCTATTTTTCACATTTTGGTTGTACAGTCAGCTTCAGAGAAATGGTAACCCCCCAAGACTTAAAGATTATCACCCGAGCACGCTCGGGCCCGCGTGTGTCACTTGAGCCTTGAGCAGCTCCCTCCCCCGCCGCTGCACCCATCTCTGCCTGAGTGCATCCATCGATCCGCCTCAAATATTATTTGCAAGTTTTTAATTTATATGGTATTTTAACGGCTTCCTTCTGCCCGAACCGTATAGATACCAAGAATAACTTACAAAATAGTTATTTGTTATACAAGAGTGCAAAGTTGCTTTTTAACCGCGTGCTCAATTTTGATGACCGAGCAAGCGAAGGATTCTAAAATTGAATCACGAGCGCAGCGAGTGATTCAAAAATTAGAATCCTGAGCGTTAGCGAGGGAATCAAAAGAGCACGAGGTGAAAAATCTTTGCACTCGAGTGCAACACGTAACTTTTCATCCCACCTCAGCGAGGAAATTAGTAAATGCAAAAAAAAAACATTTACAATCACAAGATACTTTTATTTCAGTTAGGTATTAACTACTACATTATGATAGGTAAGTATTACAGAATAATCTTTAAATTACAACAAATAATACCTACGAGTAAATATAATTAAGAAAAACCTTCGATTTTTTTGGTTGATGACCAGATGAGGATCTTTTTAAAAATGCCACTAGTTTAGGATAGGTGTCTTATGTTTTTTTTTCATCTTATTGTTGCTTTTAGCATTGAATACGTACTCCATAGAGTGCTTGATTTCTTGTTCTCGGATAATTCAATAAAATATGCCAGCAAAACGTTTTCTGATAAAGTTTTGGCTCCTTTAGCTAGTCGCCACGTGTTAAACATATCGTACTGTTTCAAATACTTCTCGCGTGATTGTTGAGGGAGAAAGCTCATTTGCGCATTTTTTACAGTTTCAGTCAATTCTGTTGGCGTCAAATAAACTTCGTCGTCGCTAGATTCACTCATTTTAGATTTTTCACTTGTTTACAAGTTTCTTGTTTTTATTTTTAACCTAAGGTTTTAACAATATGACGTGAAAAGAAAATTGCGCGCGCAAAGCAAATTAAAAAAAAGTACCTACACCAAAAAGGTTCAGAGTCTGAGTTTTTAAAAAATTAAAAAAAAGTTGTATGATAAATTCGGCACCATGGAGGTAGAAGTAAATAGGTTTAATGATGTTTTGAATTCACAAACTTAGTGCACACGATGTTCTAAATTCAATTTACTTTATCCTCTAGCGGATAAAAACAGCTTTTGCACTCAGATATCGAAGAGCAAAAATACTCTTTCCGAGATGGGGGGATGAAAATATACTTTGCATGCAATTAAGATACGAACCTGCATCACTAGGCGCCAGCCGCTCATCTAGATCGTGCCTTATGCCACTAGGCTATTGGCTCAGTTATCAACCTCAACGAAAATTGGAATAGCATTACTCATTTTATCGAACAAGGTTATTAACGGTCTAATTGTTATATTTAATACTAGCATCTTACCGTCTTGTTTTACAAAATGCAATATGCAACTCCTCAATTAACTAAAAGATAAGTTTGAAATTAGCATAGATTTCCTGTTTGGTTGAATAGAATGTGTTGATTCGGATTGTTGCACTACCCTAATTTTACTTCAGAAACTTAACTGCTGTATGATCTGCGAGTTAAGGTTGAATTTAGTATACTTCTACGCCTCATTGACTAAACTGTGATTGAGGGTATTTTTACTTTTCAAATGGTTTCATTTTCCTGCCGATCTGCTTGTGTGTATCTTCATAGTAATATTATCCAGTTTATTAAGTATTTGACCAGTTGATTTTATGGTTCGATTAACAACTTTATTGAAGGCTAAAATTGTTGTTCTGTGGGAAAAGGAACAAAACATAAAGAATAGCACGAGATATGGGCACAACGGTAAGATTTACGTTATTCTTACACATATACCTATTTATTGTTGCAAACATGACTCCGAAACTCCTCATCAGATAAATATCTGATGAGGAGTTTCGGAGACAGACAACGGAAAAAAAAAGAAAAAAAAAATCGTAAAGACGAAATTTAAATGGGACTATTTCGGAATGAACCTCGTTCAAACAAAAAAAAAATTGGAAATCCGTCTATATATGAGGGAGTTATGCCCGAACATACATAAAAAAAATATACAAACATCCGAATTGATAACCTCATCCTTTTTTGAAGTCGGTTAAAAAAGCTTCGTTACAAAGATATTTGTAATTTCATTTTACAAAATTTAATTGAGCTATGCAGAAAGAAAGGGTCTTTTATTTTTGACAAGTTTCAGCCCGCCAAATCTTATGAATGAAAATACGTCGTTGCCAATTCGGATAAAGAGGCATGCATATCGGGTAATTTACGTCAACATAATATTTAGTTTGATTTAACAAAAAAATAAAACATAAGAATTCATTAATGTGTCCATAATGAAGAATGCTTATTTCCGTGGTCTGAACACCTGGACGAAGTTATGTATATATATCGGCCGGAACACGGTGTAGAAATATTTTTTGTTTTTCACATTTTAGGCTCATAGTTTCGGAGATAAGGAATCCGAATGGATCGATTTTAACTTAATCAGTCCAGTAGATTAGGAGTAAATTAACTGTGACAGACAGACACACGAGTGATCCCATATTATTTACATTCGGATACACGGAACTCTAAAAAACTACTATGACAGTAGATACCTAAGTATTGATTAGGTATCTAATCTCTGGGATAGTCTTGGGTACTACTCTAGTGATTAGATAATAACCTAAAAGCACCAAATTGTAGTGAGTTTCGCACTGCAATGGAATGAACTTTTAGGTCATCTATTTTGTGCAGTTGTTTTAAAATATTTTTGGCTATCCTGCGGTCACACAAACTCGCGATAAAATATGTAATGCAGCTCGCTGGCTGCAGATTTACTCTATATAAATATTTTGTTAAGCGCTAGAGTGCAGTGCGTTGTTGCATGCGGTATCGCATCGCCAATCTAGAATTACTGCACCGGTTTAACAAGTTACATTAATTGTATTCATTATTTTTAAGGCGGCGCTCTACAGCAGCCCACGGCCTCGCTACGCACGAAACGTATGAACCGTGGCAAACATCTCCGTCGATTTTATTGAGTACAAAGTAATCTTGGGCCAAGTTCTGACTTCATGTGTGCCATTAGCATAACATTGGCGAAAAAAAACTGCCATCATGATTTTTGTAAAAATCTCTCTTATTATCACTCCTGGGAATCAAATGCGAAACACACTATTAATCCCAATCTAAATCATTTTAAAGGATATTGCAAATCCATTGTTCGAAAAATGTGTCTGCTAGACAACGTGAATAACGCAATGAATGTTGTTGAACTGTCTAAATGAAAATGATTGCAATTACCTGCTGGCTTTCTTTTTGAGGGAGAGGTGGAGTGGAAATACGTCGGTACCTGCGCCATTGTCTTCATTTCTTTATAAATCTTGGATGTATGTCAGCTATCTATTAAATTATCTAAAGAAATCTGTCAATAGATACATACTTAAGATGATTTCGACATGACCTACTATTTTTTTTGTTGATGATCAGACAGGTAACTAATAAGTAACAACGTTACCTTTGACTTCTATCTTACTTATTTTGCGTTAGTTGCTCATTTCCATTGTTGTAATGATATCCCTAGCACATTGATCGATGATTTCAATTTACATACAGGAGGGAGCACGTAGGATAAGGTGATGTATCGCCTCTAGACGGAGTACCATTATTATGACATCGATCACCATTATTCTTAAATAAGAAATAAACCCTTTGAGTATCAAACAGAACTTTTTTATATACAAGAAAGATGAATTTCATCAATATTTCAGAAGCTATTGTTACTTTTGACAGCTCTCGACTTAGATTGACAGACAATATTGTAAAAATTGATCAAGTCTTTGTGGACAGTGACCGCATCTTAGTGGTAACACGTTGACCTTGAGCTGGCCTAGCGTAGTATTCTGGTTTTATTATCACTGACGGGCGGCCTACTGTACCCACAATAATGTGAGTAATTAAGTGTACCAGTATCCATTACTAACTCAAAATCTGACCTAGTTGGAAATCGTCCTAGCTGGAAAATGACATGAGTCTAACCTACTTGGAATCTGACGTCCATTACCGCTTTCAAACCAATTGCCATTCACTTCAGGCTAGTTGAACATAATTTCTTAATTTAAAAGGTAAACTTTACAGTACGTCTTCTTAGAGATTCTAAGTGTATTTATGAGCATTGTGCGAACCCTTGATAAAATCTTAGTGCAAGTACTGTATACACAGCGCTACTTTGTTAACAAAAAAAAAGTAATGAAAACTATCATACTTTCTAGTGTTAAAAGTTCAAGCAAGAGATTTTTTCAGTAAAATCCCTACTTGAGAATGTTGATTGCCAAAACAATGAATATTGTAATAAAGGTGGGTCAGTAACCGCAGAGATCAATTAGTTTTTAACTCCATTTAGCTACAGCGTGATTGGTAAACCAAGTTGTAATAATAAAGTTTTCTTCACTTAGATAATAAATGAGTTATAAAACCTAGTTACAGACTAGAATTGTTGATTGTACTTAGGGCAATATTTAAGGTCAAGGGATTTAAACTAACACTAATCGATTTTTCTTGGAATGTTTGTGTATTTTTACCCAGACTGAGGCCAAAATCTGTAATAACTTATACACACGAGCGACACGTGTCGACGACAGAGCCAACCGCAGCCGTCAACGAGATTCCCGATGATTCGAGATTTTCGATGATTTCCCATCCTCAAAAAAAAAAAGCCGTCAACGAGGGTCGTCGGTCGGCGGCTGCCGTCGACGCGTGTCGCTCGTGTGTATGAGTACTAAGCGTTGCTTAGCACGTATGTACCCACTTTGGCTAAGCATTATTCCTATCACAGTCGCACAACTGTAAAACTACAAGAACAAATCAGAGACGGACATGTTATCCAAGCCGAATCTTATCACGTGCTAAGTAACGTTTATAGATCCCGGTTTAATACTCTTTGTGGATTTATCTGGCCGATTTCGTAATGCAGTTCCGCTTCCTAGAATTAAATTTGAAAACACGTGTAGCATGCATTTTACTATAAAGCTCAAACTCTTACGATAGCAAAGTTACAGTTGTTAACTGAATGGTGGTCTTCTACAGTTTCGTGGAAATGTCCCCGCACAATTCCCTGAACGTTCACTACAGGAGACGAGACCTGTGGAATGCACCACAAAGAAATACATACGGATAATCCTAAATTGAATTTCCAAGCTCTAGTTTACTTAGTTCTATAAAAATCTTTTCGGAAAATCTTATCGAGAATATTGAGCAAACTTTTATAGTAGATAGTTATCTGAAGGCCGATTCCCGTAATTAAAAAAGTTCAAAATCTCGGCGATTTCAATGTTAAGTTACTGAATGCTAACAGGCAAACAACGAGTTTGTATGTATGTGAGTTTTTGAATAGCGTGAGCTTAAAACAGCTGGTTAGTTTACCCACCCATTTCACAGACCATAGCGAAACATTGATTGAATTTGTCTGTACGAATCTGAACTACAAAGGGATATCAGTTGAGCCCTATGGTTCAATTAATAGTCAGTCAGTTGTTGTGTGCGAATTTAATATTAGGCGATGTAGTAAATATAAACCACATACAGTTACGTACAGACCCAATATGCAAATAAATAGAGAAGTGCTAGATAGTGATTAATCGCACATACACTGGGACAACATTTGTAGCTTGCATAATGTGAATGTCATGGTTGAGGAATTGAATAGAAAAATTTTAACAATTTAGGTACTATATGCACGCTCCGGTCAAGAAATGTTTAATTAAGGAACCGTCATATCCGTGTATAACAGATACAATTAAATTGATGATGCACCTGCAGAATGACGCTCTGACCAAGTACCGTAAAACGAAATTCGGGTCCAAAAAGGCATACTGCGAGCAGCTGAAATCACTGGTGTTAATTTCCATATTCAGAGAAAAAGTTGCATATTTCAAATTCAATATTAATAACCAAATTAAAGATCCGAAAAAATTATGGAAAAATTTTAAAAGCAGGGAAACAAATCCATGATCTTCCTACTCACTTCAGAGATCCAAACGAAATCAATAATCACTTTTTGAGTATTCCTGGTAACCCTGTCTGCAATATATCGCAACGCACTTTCTTTGAGTCTCATGGTTATGGTGATGATAGCTTTGCATTTGCATTACAACCAATACCTGCTGATCAGATTCTGCGGTACTTCCGCCAACTAAAATCTAACACTGAAGGCTGTGATAGGGTGACCCTGGATATGCTTTTGCTTACACTCCCACATACACTGAAAGTCATCACTGATATTATAAACAGCTCAATTGTCTCAACAACCTTCCTTGACGTCTGGAAAATTGCTATTGTTCGGCCATTGCTGGGTGGGAGTCTGTGAGGCACGTAATCTGGGTCTGAACATGGACACTGGGTTGAGATACGAAGCACACGGGGCAGAGTCAGTGCGTATTTATTTTTACCGGCTTAAGATCCTTTATAAAATAAGGCCTTATCTGTCAGAGGAACTGCGGATCAAGCTGGCTGAGTCTCTCGTGCGTCTAATCTGAACTATGCGGACGTAGTTATTGGCCCTTGACTACTGGCAAGAACTGATCGACTGATCCAGAGGATGTAAAACGCCTGCGCTCGATTCTGCTTCTCAATCCCGCCAAGAAGTCACGTAACGCCATTTTTAAATAACCACTCAATCCTCAAGATAAAATCACGTCGTAAGTTGCACTTGGCATGCTCACTTTTTGGAGTAATAAAGTACAAGCAGCCGTCCTACCTGTTCAAGAAACTGAGCTGGATTGCTAGTAGAAGAGAATGCGCAAGTAAACAGTGCTCGCAGCAACTCTCCACTCAATTCATGTTTTCAGAGGAAATTTTAGGTATGCTGCATCTAAATGCTAGAACAATATTCCCCGCCGATAAGGAATCTTAAATTTCTTGGTACCTTCAGAGTTCGACTACGGCAGTTTCTTATCGCCTCGCAGAAAAATCTAGGGATGACTGCTTCGAACACGTCCATTATACCTACATAACTGGCTCTTGTGTCCTTCCCGAGCCAATCTGTCTATGTAGCGTATCACATGGTTACAACCTGTAAACAAAGGTATAGTAATTCAGTAGTTTGTGGATCTTTTGTTGGATAATAGTGGTAATACTTGGACATGTTATTTACCCATATTTATTTATTGTAAACGCATTTAATTTTATTCTAGCCAAATCGTTTATTTTATTCGCACCTACGCCATTATAATTATAATATTATTAATTTACACATTATACTACATATATATAACTTTATAAATAATATAAAAATCAAGTAATCAAAATACAATAATAACACACCTACGAAGAAGAACGTTTTCCAATGCAAAATTTTACTGTAGAGTACATAATTAAAGTGTCGGATATACTTAGAAAACTTCACTCTGCACTTAACACCTGTCACGACACCAATTTATCTAGTCTGCTCAATATCCGTGAGTCGCTGCAGGGGTCCGGCAGAATAATATCAGCGTCAGGTATTTACATTTGACTGACACAATACATGCTGAGCTGGACTCCCATTTGGTGCAACCTTGAAACTCACATTGGACTGTGTATTTTTCGTTATTAATTTGATTTTAAGTATTCGTCGTGGTGTTACTTTTACTTCGATATGTACATATGTTTTTCCTTTTGTTTTTATATCGGCACCTTGTTTTTATATTATTATATTCATGTAGGTAATTGGTTATCATCTAATATTGTACTTTTGTGTGTTGTGCTGTCTTTTGTGTGCGCCAAATAAATGGTTTATCTATCTACTAGTATCTAAATCTAGTCGCATCTCAGCGACAATCAATGTCAAAAAGTTATCCAAAATGATTTTAAAAGCATTTTTAACAGACTGAGATCAGACTGTAAACGTTTTTAAAATTACGAGAATCGCTCCTCAGTTGTATTTATTCGTTAAAGAAATTACGAGAATCGCTCCTCAGTTGTATTTATTCGTTAAAGAAATTATGAGAATCGCTCCTCAGTTGTATTTATTCGTTAAAGAAATTGAGATTCTGGAAATGGAAAATTGCTTCTTGGTTTTCGATTTGAATAACTTTAGGATATATGTTCAAATGTGTGAAACACGGGCTTGAGCCTTTTCTGTGAAATAAACAAATTCGAGAATTACCTATTCAAAATATTGAGAAACGAATTTAGTAAAGTGATTAAGATGATTACATTGCGTAATTAGTTGCTGGCCCCCGAGGATCCCCATAATTGGTCCTGCCATGGATAGCCAATTTATTCATTGAATTTTTATGCACAATTTATGGAATGTATAATTTATTTAATTACTAGATTAATATTGAGCTTCGTTGATCTTTGATTAAGTTTCAGCTTTCTATAGGATGTATTTAGATTAAACGTATGATAAAGATTGGTTTTAATGAAGAGAAAATACATACGTGATAATAAAATAATAAAATATCTTTCGACAAAAGAATCTAATTCGCTCTCAATTTGTGAAAAGAATATTGTGTAACTTTTTTATTACTTTTTCTTTTCCGGATATTCTGTAGGTATGCCTTTTGGTAGTAAGTACAGATGCCAGCACATCAAGCTACCCGAAACTGTCATATTTTCCCAATCAACTTTGAACCTTATGCTTTAGCGATAAAGTTGAAAATCTATTAAATAAATTTGACAGATTGTAGTAGCTTAATGTGCTGACGTCTGTACATATAGCACAATTTTTCATGATTTTAGCTTGGACAATCAGTCAATCACTCGTCCGTGACGTCGAACCTACCCGATTGTACGCACTTAATCGTATACCACAAAACAGTTAGAAGTAATTCTTCAAGCTAGCCCTTTAAATCAGTTCCTCGCAAGTATTCCATAACTCACGCTATATTAACGAGCTCCACGTAATGGCATAAATCGTCCGCCAGGGGGCGTCAGGAGCAGACGTGTTACTTCTAAGCGATATGCGGCCGCTCGACAATGGGCACGCGGGCCAGCCGGGCCATTGAAGACAAAGTAAACGTCCGTGAATGATCTGTGGTTATCGTAGAACAGTTACTATTTTAGTGCAAGTAAATGTATACACGGATTGAGATACATTGTAAAAGTCCTTGGATTTCTTGGAGTGAGTTGGTCAGCAAAACCAGCGTGGTTGTTATTTTATGCCATTTCTAAGGTCGCATCAGTGTCTTTTTCGAGACGTGGTTAAATACCAAATGACCTTTTTACTAAAACATCTCGGGGTAAATTACTCGGCCTAGGACCAAACTTTAGCCATCAACCTAGAGTTTTGTTTTCGATATTTTCACTATGTATACCTAAACCTCTTAGTAATAATCTCACTCACACAATTAGGAACTAAACACATCACAATTAAGATGAGCGGCGAACTTTACGCCGATAGCTCACACAAATCGTGCTAATTGCGACGATCACGATAATTTCGCGTAATGGATCATTTAGTCACAACACAAAATGTATAGAAACAGAAGATTGTAAGTTACGTAAGACTAACAGCTATCTCAAACTGAAGTATGTATATTCAAATCGTAATTTTTTCATGTTTTTTCACGTAAACAAAACTAACATAGGTAACTTTATGCTTGTGTAAATTAAGTTTATTTCTAATTTAGTAATTAAAAATAAACTATTTTTAAGTACCTATTAGTGTAGAAACTTTTTAAAAAGTTATAACAAACGTTGAAGCTGTTGTAGAGCAAATTGAAAAATTGAAAAAACGTAAGTATTTGAATTTCGCGTGCTTATTTTTTCAAATTATTGTGGTGTGAACAGACGCCAGCACATCAAGCTACCCGAAACTGTCAAAATTTCCCAATCAACTTTGAACCTTATGCTTTAGCGATAAAGTTGAAAATCTATTACTTAAAGAAATTTGACAGATTGTAGTAGCTTGATGTGCAGGCTGGCGTCTGTACATTATGTTTGCGCGCGTTTTCGCTCGTTGTATAAAGCCGACCTTCTATACCTATACGTATATATACTGTGGTTACACTCGTTCGGGCTATGAAGTGGTAGTACAGACGTCAGCACATCAAGCTACACTATGTCCGTCAATCAATCATAATCTGAATAATTTCGAAGAATCCGAATAATTTCCTTTGGAAAATCGAGTTTAATGAAAAAAACCATTGCATAAATCAATTACAAAATAAGTTTATTGAATTCTTGATAACTGGAGCTTCGTCAGTACCGACTTTTTTGAAGATTTTTTTGCTAGTTATTTACATCCAAAGTTACGTTAAAAATAGCAAGAAAAACGAATCTTTATTGGCTCACAACTTTTTAATGGCTTTTTATTTTACTGTTCTGTTTCCGTACGGACAAAATTAATAATAAGACAAAACGATATCATATTGGTTAACTTTGGATGTACAATGTCAAACAGTGGAGTAATACTCTCCCGAAATGTATGTGTGCTCTTAACATTACGCTACGACTCTTCGGAGCTCAGCAGAAAGAACGCTAAGCGACAAAGCGGCAAAGCAGTGCGAGGGCACCGGGCAAGCGACGTGTGGCGACGTGAAGCTCTGCTCGGAGGAACCAAATATTCCACACCGACGAAGGCGCGGGGAAAAGCTAGTAATTTATATACACACAGTAAATTACATAGAGAACAACATAATATAACATTTAGAGAAAAAAAATTAAGTACCTATAATCATATGTTATTCTCTGTTATTCTTTATACTGGTATTCCTCTGCATCCGGTTAGACTGGAAGCCGACCTCAACATAGTTGGGAAAAGGCTAGGCAGATGATGATGTTATTCTCTATAAATTTAAAGGTACTACATATTTTTACGAGAAACTCAAGAAATAGTAACTATAAACTAGTAAACTTCAAACTATAAACTAGCAGGAAGGTTTTTAATAGTTTATTTAGCCGACGTCTTTATGTCTCTTTATCTAAAAGTAACAAATACCTTGCCGAAATTTAAAACGATTCCCAGCCATCCATTAGCAGCAAGCATCGTAAACTACCCTCAAACGCGCCGTAAACGCTGCAGTCAACAAGTAGTGACGTCATCGGGAGGCGGCGGCGTCTATCAAAGCCACTCTAATGGATTATCGAATCGCGCACAAAAACCCGAGAGCTGGGAACATGTAGGAATGAGTGTTGAACAAGTCCGAACCTGTTTACTGCACACGGAGTGAGAGTAGGGCTCTCACATCAAGGAAATTGGTAGTGACCTAAAACTTTGTGCATGAGCTGGCGTACTTTTGTAGGCATAGTTTTGTTTATGATGAATTGATGACAGAGCTAGTGTAGTTATCGATATATCTTATTATCTGCGTCTAGCATGTCTAGTATATTTGTAAATTGATAAAATTGAAGTCCAGATGCACATCACAATATTTTTATACAATAATCTGGTTACATAATAGTCAATTAAACGTGTAAATAAATGTATTTTCTTTCTTTCTTGGATTTAGTGATAAACATTTAAATTTAGTCGCAGGAATTAAAGCAACACACAAATTACTATAATACTATGACCATGTTATAGTCTTACTAACTTCGAGTAGGTAGGACTAGTTTATCACGCCTAACCTTCCTGGAATGTATTGTGGCAGCCCTGTGCGTGTAAGTTTGTTTATTTGTTTCACACACCCGCCACGTGATGGCGGCGTGTGCAGATATTTCTTTGAAGCTGGAATTTGAGTACACGCGCCAGCTTTATTTTTTTTCTTGCATTTCAGCAGATTTCAACATTATAGTTGGGGTGTATGGTTTAAATTTAGATTAGATTCTTTTAAATGTGTAGCCACAACAATACCCATAGAACTGATACCACGTTTTTGACGTCTCTTAAAGAAACACGAAAGCAAACAGCCCTTGACAAGAACTGATACCACGTTTTTGACGTCTGTTAAAGAAACAGGAAAGCAAACAGCTCTTGAGAAGAACTGACACCACGTTTTGACAACTCCATAAAGAAACAGGAATATCAGGACTGCAGATTCCATGAGCCGACATCGTGTTCTCCAGGAACACCAGGATTGCCCAACTTCGGTTCGCGGCGTTTTCTTATCTTCTATCGCCGCGCCTGATAAGTTTGCTAACACAGATCTTCGCACGACGGTGGCCGCCTTGGAAAGGAAGCGCGGGTTACTAGGCACCTATATTTATCCATTCGGCGCGCACGCCGCACCGCGCTCTCGAACACACACAGGCGACACCGTGCGGAAATCATCACAACATCACCGCTGTCGTGTGATTGGTTAAAAATGCATGATTTCTATTTGTTATATTTTTTGTAAATGCTGGACTAATTTAATGTACACGTTACTATTGGTAAGGTCACATAATTGTAAATAGTATATAAGCCGCGCTATTTTAAGCAAATATATTCTTTCCACATTCATACATCAACGAGTATTTTCTTCAACCTTCTGATAACTCAAAAACCTCCAAAGTGGTGACCCCGTGCCTGAAACACAACGAAGAAATTTAAGATCACCGAAGCTCAGCCAATATCACCGAATCACATTCAAGATGTCGAATCCCTGCCAAACGGAAGATCAATCCAGCTCATCATCGCACCCACTCCCGAGGGCGGAAGCTGCCGGTATATCTCTCAACATGCGCATTCCACCCTTCTGGCGCGATCGACCACGACTCTGGTTCATCAGCTTCGAAGCAGCAACCAACGACCTCAAGAAAGGCCAGGGCCAGCTCGCACAGATGGTCATTGCACAGCTCGAGCGACAAGACGTCGAGCAAATCGCGGACCTACTGTACAACCCACCAGAGACGGACCAATACAAGGCCATCAAAGAAAGGCTCATATCTACCTACGAGGAATCAGACAGCCGCCAGTTCCAAAAATTGCTGTCCGAGATGGAACTCGGAGACCAGAAGCCGACGCAACTACTCCGCCGCATGCGAAACCTCGCCGCAGATAAAATTCCAGAATCCACTCTGCGACTTATGTGGACCAATCACCTCCCATCACACGTCCGCTCAGTCCTCGCAGTCAGCGAAACGTTCAGCACAATGACAGCACTCGACGAACTCGCGCTACTCGCAGATAAAATAATGGAGCAGACAGCAGCAACTGAAGTCGCAGCCGTGCATCCACCAGCACCATCCACACCGCAGGCAGATACGCAGTACCTTATCAGTGAAATAAGGAAGTTATCGCTAGAGATAGCCGAGTTAAGAACAAGACAATATCATAACAACGACAACAACAACAACTATCGCCGCAGTCGTTACTCATCTCGTAACCGCAGCACATCACGACCACGCAGTCGAGAAGCTTCCCCATCTCCATTCTGTTATTATCACCGCCGTTTCAAAGAACAAGCTAGACGTTGTACATCACCTTGCTCGTTCAAGAAGCAAAACTCGGAAAACTAGACGGAACGTTGGCAATGGCGGACACCGGCGTTCAAGAAAAGTCCCACCGCCTATACATAACTGACAAAACCTCGAAACTATCCTTCTTAGTTGACACTGGAGCAAACATATCCGTGCTACCGAGGCAAAAGGGACAAACACCAATGCCATTACCATTCCAGCTATACGCAGCGAACAACACGACTATAGCTACGTATGGCGAGAAAACATTAACGCTCGATCTAAATTTGCGCCGTCCGTACTTGTGGAAATTCATCGTAGCTGACGTCACAAAACCCATACTTGGAGCCGACTTCCTCAAGCATCACCAACTCATCGTCGACCTGAAAAACCGAAGATTAATCGATGGTGTGACGAGTTTAAAAGTAAACGCCCCGGTACGAGTATCAAATGTGCCCACCGTACGCAGCATAGATATGTCGCAGTCATACCATGACATATTAGCCCAGTATCCCGGCATAACCAGACTGACATCGATGCAATTAAACTCCGTCATCCATGTGCAACATTATATCGAAACAACAGGACCACCGGTACACAGCCGAGCCCGACCGATACCACCTCACCGCTTCGAAACAGTGAAGAAAGAATTCGAAAATATGATCGAACAAGGATTATGCAGACCTAGCAAAAGCCCATGGTCATCACCTCTTCACATCGTCCCTAAGAAGAATGGCGATATTAGAGTTTGTGGTGATTATCGCCGTCTTAATTCCATCACCATACCAGATCGCTACCCCGTCCCACGTATCAAGGATTTCACTCATCAATTATCCGGAAAAACTATCTTCTCAACAATAGATCTCAACCGTGCTTACCAACAACTGAGCGTAAGAGAAGAAGACATCCAGAAGACAGCCATAATAACCCCAATGGGATTATTTGAATTCCCACGAATGTGCCCAGGTTTGAAGAACGCGGGACAAACGTTTCAACGTTATATCCATGAAGTACTACGAGGATTAGATTTTGTCTTCCCGTTCATCGACGATGTGTTATTGGCATCAGAAAACGAAGACCAACACAGAGAACACCTACAAATCGTACTGAAACGATTAGAAGACAATGGCATCACTATTAACCCCGCTAAATGCAACCTAGGCAAATCAGAAGTCCAGTTCCTAGGTTACACGGTAGCAAAGGAAGGCATCAAACCACCGGAACATAAAATCCAAGCAATCACTGATTACCCTCAGCCGACTACAATTGAAGAATTAAGAAGATTTCTCGGAATGATCAACTTTTATCGCGATCATATCCCCAACGCCGCAGTACTACAGGCACCACTTAATTCATACCTACACAATGTAAAGAAGCGAGACAAAACTCAGATCACGTGGACCGACGATGCAACTCAAGCGTTCCAGCAATGTAAAGCCAGCATCATACAAGCAGCTTTACTCGCTCACCCATCACATGAAGCTACACTTGCTTTGTTCTGCGACGCATCCGACAACTCAGCTGGCGCCGTCCTACAACAATACGTGAATGAAACATGGCAACCGCTCGGATATTATTCCAAGAAATTCAATGACGCACAAAAGAAGTATTCCACCTACGACCGAGAGCTTCTCGCAATCTACATGGCAGTCAAACATTTTCGCAAAACATTCGAAGGACGCCACCTCATTATATTTACGGATCACAAGCCGCTAACATTCGTAATGACAAAAATACAATCGAATACAGAAACACCGAGACGAACAAGGCAACTTTTGTTTATCAGCGAATTCACCACCGACATCCGCCACGTGAGCGGTAAACAAAACATCGTCGCCGACGCACTCAGCCGCATAGAAACAATCTCATGCCCATCTGCGATAAACTTCAAGGACATAGCCAGCGCGCAAGAAAAGGACAGCAACATTGAACAAATACTGCAAGAAAACAACATCCATCTCAAGAAAATAATAATACCAAACACAGACGTCGAGTTATACTGCGAAACATCTACACCGTATATACGCCCGTACATACCAGAGGATCACAGACAAGAAGTTTTTAACAGCGTGCACAACATCAGTCATCCTGGTACGCGCACAACTCGCAAACTTGCAACACAAAAATATTTCTGGCCATCAATGAACGCTGACATCAGCCGTTGGACTCGAACCTGTATAAAATGTCAGAAAAGCAAAATACAACGTCACACATCCTCGAACATCTCATCTTTCCCGCCAAGCGATCGCTTTCAACACGTACACGTCGACATTGTTGGCCCACTACCTACAACAGCTCAAGGCTATCGTTACTTAGTAACAATGATCGACCGACTAACAAAGTGGCCCGAAGCAATCCCTACCGACGAAATATCAGCTGTTCGAATAGCCGATATCGTCTACCAACATTGGATAGCAAGATTTGGATGCCCGACCACACTAACAAGCGACCAAGGTCGCCAGTTCGAGAGTCAGTTATTTCAAAACCTAATGAAACAAATGGGAATCCAGAAAAATCGCACTACACCGTATCATCCTCAAAGCAACGGAATGATCGAACGATGGCATCGCTCGCTGAAAGCATCATTACGCGCAAAACTATCCGACGTTTGTTTGTTATTTCATTTAGCACAACAATTTAATAAAAGTTGTAAACGATGCAGTGTACAAGCATTGTAACAATATTACCGAAATTGTACATACCAATAAACATTGGACATTTCTATTATTCTAAAGAACGATTATATCAACAGTATTTTGAGACAAAATCAAAGGGGTTGTAACTTCCTTCGCACCTCCAAACTCCACTCCAATTCACTTGAATGAACTCATCACGTCGCCTTTAAACAACGCTCAAATCTTTTTAAATTCAATTTCATACAGTTGAAAAATGTCGGAGAAGGAACATTATTTAAAGCTCTCCTCTAGACGGGTGCACGTGAGCCTGATATAATAATATGGGCCTGAGCCTGATATAATATACAAGCATTGTAACAATGTTACCGAAATTGTACATACCAATAAACATTGGACATTTCTATTATTCTAAAGAACGATTATATCAACAGTATTTTGAGACAAAATCAAAGGGGTTGTAACTTCCTTCACACCTCCAAACTCCACTCCAATTCACTTGAATGAACTCATCACGTCGCCTTTAAACAACGCTCAAATCTTTTTAAATTCAATTTCATACAGTTGAAAAATGTCGGAGAAGGAACATTATTTAAAGCTCTCCTCTAGACGGGTGCACGTGAGCCTGATATAATAATATGGGTCTTGAAGAAGGCGCGTCACGGCGAGTGGACTTCCATGTTATTCGTCGGGAAGGAAGTGGAAAATGATGAAGATTCTTTGAGTTTTACGGTCAAGGGTAGTTGAACAGTAAGTATGATCAGGGTAAAATGTTTGAGCTTTCGACTAAAACTACATCGATTTTATAGGTAAAACCGGTGTAGTTTTTGTAGACATTTTATTAGTACAAAATATAATTATCACAAATGTGAAAATGAGTAGGTATGTATGTCAAACAAAGCAGCCGTTTTATGAATATCGGTAAAACTTAATTTAGCATAATTTTCAGCGTAGGTACGTACTCTTATAGCGATTATCGTGTTACTTATAATTAACATCATCATTTATTATTTCAGCCGAAAGACGTCCACTGCTGGCCTTCCCCAAGCACCGCCACTTCAACCGGTTCTGTGCTTCTCACATCCAGTGGATTCCTGCGGCCTTCACCAGGTCATTGGTTCATCTTGTGGGAGGCCTTCCATTGCTGTTAATAATAATTATTTAATTTATGTGAAAACTATTTCAAAGGGCAAGAATATTCTCATTAATTTTGGAAATTAATTTTAGAATTTCATAGCGAAGTGGAAAACCCTTTAATTTTTATTATTGATGATAAGGTCGCGTTTGACTACTCACCAGATGACAAGAGATGATGTGCTCGACGACGGAGCCCGCTTGCAGTACTCTATTCATTCTCGACTTCAACTCACCTACGTTATAGCTTTCGGTAAACCAGACACTTCTGTTTAAAATAATTTACTTTTGTCTAGGAATGTGTTACAGCTGTGGAATAGTTTTTAACAGGATATTTAGTTCCACAGTCGCAGTCCGTTTGAAT
The DNA here is from genome assembly GCA_963855955.1 of Luperina nickerlii. Lineage (NCBI taxonomy): Eukaryota > Metazoa > Arthropoda > Insecta > Lepidoptera > Noctuidae > Luperina > Luperina nickerlii. The sequence goes on along the minus strand of OY979676.1, from coordinate 22,629,067 downwards.
CCATAGGGATATTCGACTGCAGACCATTGTGGCCACATTGTAGAGTTTGCTTACAATTATACTTGCATTAAAAGTGTTAAAGTAAGTTCAATATAAATACTTATTATAAACTTAATTTCATTTGTCATTTCAGTAAGTTCAATTGTGATCGATTACCAAGTCATTTATTAAGTTGCAACTTGTGACTAAGCTTAACATTTTTGATGTCTAGCAACACTCTCTGTCTCTGCATTAATGTTTCAACCGGCGAGTCTTTTTTTTCTACTTTTGTAATTTTATAAATTCCACGTTCATGCGTGTAATAAAAACTCATGTTTTTATGCAGAAAATAATAGTTAGTGGAAACAGAAGTAGTAATTACACTATGTATCTATTGTTCAAGATTTGTTCCGATACTTAAATGTAGAAAGACAAAAATCATACACATGTAGCCTTTGCATACGCTATGAAGTTTCGCAGTAAACAGTATCAATTCTAAAACATTTTTCAAAGAAGAAACATCTTGGTTTTTTAACAAAGGCAAAGTTATCTAACAAGCCCTTTGTAAAACACGAGTACTTACCTAATATTGACGAATAATTTTATAAAAGTAAATTGACATACAAATATTTCTGATTTGATTCCTCATGAGGTACGCTGAAATACCCGTTTTGATTCATTATCTGTGTATTATAAGACAAGTTTCTCCCGAGCCCACATTCCCCGCCCCAAATATTTAACAGGGACAAAATTGGAAAACATGCTGACATTACAATGTATTTGCAGCTGGCGGTTATACATATAGTGATAATGATAGATTGTACTAACCTAAAGCTTGACGATTCAGTCAGTATATAATAGTCTTAGATAAATGCAGCTTTTAGCAGTGTTTCAGACGGTTAACCTTTATGCAGATACACTTTTTCTCCTTACTAGATGTCGTGTCTCTCTCTCTCCATACCAAGCGCTTAGATGACCGCAATGTTTTATTTGAGGTCAGACAAAGCTAGTTGAAACGCCATCCTTTGGTTTTTGTTCCACCGAGCGCAGTATTTTTGTGTAAACCGTTAGGTATATTGAATGTTTATTAATCCTCATTTCAAACCTAGTTATTATTGCAAATATATTGTTTAAACATTCATGGCAACACCCTACCCGTTCCTACCCCCATGGGTAGAAGGCATGGATGTGTGTATTGATAACAATAACCATGCGACGGTTACTTAACCACCACCTCCTCTCTTTACACAATAAGCTCACAGAATCCGGTCGTCGATCGTAATTATCCTCCGATCAATTGTGGAGTGATTGGAAGGGAAAACACTTGAGTCCTCCCCTTCCCACAGGACTTGCGCGAATATTAAACACAAAAGGACGCGCGTGGAAGTCAATCGACTCCCCTCTCTTCCATGTAAGTAGTTCCGGTAATCTGCAACAACTTTTCGGCTTGTTAGGAATCATTTCTTGATAATACCTGCATACCAAAAAGTTTAAAATTATCAGCTGATCCATACTATTATATTAGCTCAACTGTCACTGATGTAATGAGACACAATTACTTTTCTATTGTTACCGATTTCTAGGAGATTTCTTGACATTTGAAGGGATATTTGGACCAGGGTTCATCCCATTGTAAAAGATGTTCACAATAATGATTTAAGAGACCCCTTTCCGTGTTCTCAACTATTTCAATTACACGGTTGTTGGTTCGTAATGCAATCCTACTCATTGCAAGTTGTTTCACTTGCTAGTTATCCCATAGTCCCAAGCAAGAACAAAAATAGTTTGAAGATATTTAGTAGCAATCAATAAACTATCGCAACCCGAAATAATGGTGCTGGTATATTGTTTGAGTACTAAGGTAACTATTTATTACAATTTAATGAGTCCTATTACAGCACCAACATTCAAAGCAAAACATCACGCACATATCTTCGAAACTGATAATAGATCAACTTCGAACATTCATGAACATTAATGAATTGTAAACCGAATGATTGCTTCACTCAACGCAACGTGATTGCTAATCAATGTTCTCTATCAGTGAAGTGATTGTGCTGTCCATCGGCAATCATCGGTAATCGTCGGAAACTGGCGGCAATAGTGATGCGGTTCACAAGCTACACATTGCTATTACATAATAATATATAGTGTACAGAGAAGGGGAAATTGCATTGTAAATTGTAACGATACGATTGCAATATTAAAATCTACTTACTAAAGATTCGTATAGATTAAAGTGTCACAATGTCACTACTTGCTCCGCCTTATCACGTGCTCAAAGTGAAGCCTAGTCACAGCTTTTACCTGTGTCTGCATATACAGTACGTTAACTAACAGAGGGCGTTCCCGTTAACCCGCAATAGTATAGCATCCATACATGCTAAAAAAAATATTACCATTCGAAAATAAAATGTTTTTATTTTTTTTTTATATAAAAATATTCACTAAAAATCGTAAATTGATACTCTATTTATTTAATTAATTCTAATTTATTTAATTAAATAAATTCCGACATTGCTGTCCTTCAAGTACGCGTGTACAGAGTGTTTCTTTAACGTATCAATTTACGATTTTTAGTGAATATTTTAATATAAAAAAAAATAAAAACATTTTATTTTCGAATGGTAATATTTTTTTTAGCATGTATGGATGCTATACTATTGCGGGTTAACGGGAACGCCCTCTGTTAGTTAACATACTGTATTATGCAATACATAAATAACGGATTATCTTCAATAGTATCCTGAAACGCTGCTCATTAGTGACACGAAAGCTTCTTCTTTCAGGTTACAGGAAAGACGTCATCAATAGTATTTTTCTTTGAACAGTCGCGAAATAACGAAGACTGACTTCCTGTTGCATTATTATTGAGGTTTTGTAAAGGAGTCGTGGCTTTTAGCATAAAACTCTTTCTACGAAAGATATGCGCAGTGTCTACCTATTGAATATTATTGTAACAAGAACGACATTTTATAAGTAGATTCTAGATCGAACATAAAACGAATCGAAGAGGGATCTCAATAAAATAGTGTATAATTTTAAATTGATTTATTTAATAAGTCTAAAATAAAGATAATGATGTAACTATTAAATATTTACAAATAAATTATTACATAGAAAAAGGCACTGCTAATAACGTTTAGAATCCTCTTTGGTGTCCGTTGCTTTCACTCTGTTTTAAGAATTAAATAAACATCATATGTACGGGTATATATGCACGGGTCGATCGATCAGGTTAAGCTACGCTTGCCGTGGTTGTTCCGTGGATGGGTGACTATCTTCACATACCAAGACCCGGCTATCATTCGCAGATCTTTGACAGTCGTTACGGGTCATCCGTAGCCCGAAAGTCTGACAACCAGTCTTACTAAGGGGTATCTTATTACCCAGTAACTGGGTTGTGGAGGTCAGATAGGCAGTCGCTCCATGTAAAATACTGGTATTCAGCTGCATCCGGTTAGACTGGAAGCCGAGCCTAACATAGTTGGGAAAAGGCTAGGCAGATGATGATCTACTGTCATAATAATGTTACTGGTCGGGGATATTATATTTACACAGTTAAGTAACTAATCAATCAACTCTGCCTATTGAAGTCCGCACATGTAGCAGAATCGATGCAGCAGGTCGAGCACCGGAAATTAAATCATGAAAGTCTGAATGTTCCTCTAATTTAGCAGAAACCGTGAAAGGAAATTCAAGTTACAAATTGTTAAATACAATTCTAATTTGAAAATAATTTATACTTATAAGTTAGTATGCACAGTACATTAATTATAATTTGATTCGGGAAATGGGAATGTGAAAAACTTCAGGCAGTTCTTGACACAACTTGTCATATTGTAATAAGGCATACGAGACTCGAGTCTCGGAATATATTAAGTTTTAATTAGGGACGTGTTGAATACGGGACACAGGACAAGTAAAACACTCGCTGGCTGTAAACGCACTGTCGTTTATTTGAACATGTACTGTGACAAAGCATCGCGGGGTGAGACGCGCGGGGGCGCGCGGTCCCGACCACAGGGCTGTCTCGCTCTCACTCGGCGTGTTAACTATGCTTGTACACAACATCTCCCCACCCTATTCTGACAAGCCCATTTAAAAATAATATGAATTAATAAGAATAAGAAATAATAACAAAAAAAAATAAAAGTAGCAGTAACACAAATGTAGGTAGGTACACAACATACATGGCATTATCATAATATAATTAAGTTAGTCCGCTTGACACATATTATTATTAACTATCTTATACTAATCATTTTCCTAACGCGAGGCTTCTATAATTTACCCTTGGGATATCGCGCAACACTCTATCGGGATGTTGGGACGCCACTGGCGGCGGTGGTGACGAACCATTCGTTGTACTTGCACCCTGTACCTCTTCCCCCGCGGAGTCGACTTGAAAGGTGGGTTGGAGACTCGGTGATGTTGATCTTGACGAGGTGTCGTCAACCGAATTGTCCACTTCGCTGATATCCCAAGATTGTTGTGAGTTGGCGTAGCCCTTATACAATACAATTTGATTTTTATGCTTTTTCACTACACTTCCTGTTAGGTGGTCGTTAATCAAATATACCACCTTACCGATTTTGTCTGTGATTGTGCCTCTGCACCACGTAAACTTATCTTTATTCAAAAATTTTTTGTATAACACTTCGTTTCCGCATTTAAAAGTCTGATCATTTTTGCCGCCGTTGTATTTACTCTGCAAACACTGTTTTGATTTTACTGAAGTGTCCAATGACGTGTCTGAGGGTGACAACGGTTTTGGCGATAGCATATCCAACCGTGACCTCAGTTTGCGTCCAAAAACTAATTGTGCCGGAGAGAACCCTGTGACAGAATGTATCGAGTTTCGGTAATCAAAAAGATATCTTAACAGCCTGACCCTACTCTCTTTCTGACTTTGACTAGAGAGGATACACGATTTTATACCTTTTTTTGCAATCTTCACAAAACTTTCAGCCTGACCATTGCTCGCGGGACTATATGCCGGTGACGTCACGTGGTTAATCCCGTTTATTTCGCAAAACCGTTTGAAGTCGTGTGACGTAAAAGCCGTGCCATTATCGCTAACAATTGTGTTGGGTAGTCCAAATCTAGAAACAAACTCGCAAAGTTTTTCTACTGTGGCTGATGAGGTCGTTGTACCACACATATCATAAACTTCCACCCATTTAGTATACGCATCTACCACTATTAAATAATGCTTATTATCTATGGGACCTAAAAAGTCTATATGTAACCTGTGGAAGGGTTGAGGTGGATATTGCCACGGCGCAAGTGGGGCACGTGGGGGGGTTGGTCGTAAGTGTATGCACACAGAACAGGAGTTAATCATATTTTCGATCTCGTTGTCAATACCCGGAAACCAAAAACGGGAACGAGCTTCGGCCTTTGTTTTTACAATTCCTAGGTGGGAAATATGGAGTTCGTTTAATATTTTAATTTTAAGACTTTCGGGCAAAACTACTTTATGCCCTCTCATGACACAGCCCTCTTCATATGATAATTGATTTTTGCATGCATGAAAGGGTTTTAATTTTATATCAGCCATGCTCCTAGGCCAACCCTTAGAAATAAAATCGATCACTTTTAACAAGCTAATATCCCGGCTAGTTTCCCTGCGCAATTCGTCTAGTGTGACCGGCATGTGACCATCTATAACGAAATGAACGTACGACGCGCGGTCAATGGGAGCAGCAGCGGCGGCAGCGTGCTGTGTACCCCCGCACTCCCCGCCCCCGGGTTCAATGTCCGCCGTCGTCGCTGCCCGCGACTGCGGCCCGTCGCCCGCGCTTTCCGCGTCGGGGAGACTGGCGCGGGACAAATAATCCGCGCAGTTATTCTCGCTGCGAACGTATTCGATTTTGTAATTATATGCACTAAGGAACAACGCGTATCTCTGTAATCGGTTTGCCGAAACCTCTGGTATACCTTTGTATGGTCCAAATATAGAGATTAAAGGTTTGTGGTCGGTGCGAAGGATAAACGGGTCCGATTTACCGTATAGATACTGATGGAACCTTCGAACTCCGAAAATAATAGCCGTTGCCTCTTTCTGTATCTGGGAATATCGTTTTTCAGCCGTGTTAAGAGTGCGGGATGCAAACGAAATAGGACGCTCGCATCCGTCCTTGTCAATTTGCGACAGTATCGCACCTAAACCATTAGGTGAAGCGTCCACAGTGAGAATTATCTTTGCGTTCGGGTCGAAATGCGCTAACACTTGGTCTGACGTTAACTGTTTTTTTATTTCGACGAACGCTTTTTGACATTCGTCAGTCCAATTCCAATTAACCCCTTTCCTTAGAAGATCATATAAGGGACTGAGAATTTCGGACGCTCTCGGTACGAAATTACGGTAATAATTCACTAACCCTAAAAATGATTGAAGTTTACCTACATTCGTAGGCATTGGGGATTCCTTAATTGCTATTACTTTATCCGATGATTTTTTGAGCCCGTCCTTGTTTATTACGTACCCTAAATAATTTATTTCGTTTTTGAAAAATTCGCATTTCTCTTTTTGCAAGGTTAGTCCTGCGTCTTGTAGCCTCTGTAAAACTGCAGTTAGCCTTTGTAGATGTAGCCCGGGTCCGTCGGCTGTTACTAGGACGTCATCTAATAGACATAACACACCGTCCATGCCTGACAATATGTTTTCCATAGCGCGCTGAAAAATGGACGGTGCGCTCGTTAACCCAAACACCATACGTGTATATTGAAACAACCCGCGGTGCGTATTTATGCACGTAATTTTTTGGGAATCCTTGTCTAAAACAAATTGGTTATAGGCCATGGACAGATCTAACTTTGAGAATTGCTGGCCTCCGTGCAACTTCGAAAATAATTCGTGGACCGTAGGTAACGGGTATTGTTCTACAACTAATTGTTTATTTATGGTTACGGAATAGTCTGCACACAGCCTTACACTCCCATTGCGTTTTAATACTGGCACTACGGGTGATGCATACTCAGAGTGATCGACCTGCTGTAATATGCCTAAATTTACTAAACGGACAATCTCTTTATCTACTTTGTCTCGTAATGCAAATGCGATTGGACGTGGCTTGAAAAACATTGGTTTTGCATCGTCTTTTAACCTTAACTTGACTTCGAACTTCGTGAATTTACCTAGTTTATCTGAAAATACATCTTTGAATCTACTATGCAAGTTAGCGACTGTATTTGCTTCATTGTTTATAAAATTACAGGGCGCTAATTTTAATTTAAATAAGGATAAAAAGTCCCTACCGAGCAACGGCGGCCCTTCGCTACGCACTACGTACACATCCAGTGTGTGTGTACTCAGCCTATAAGTGATCGGTACGCGAATTATGCCTAAACAAACGATACTAGTGCCCGTGTAGGTAAATAACTTTTTTTTAGGGGGCAACAAGGGCAGGCTGCTAAAATGTCTGTTGCAACAATCCTCTGAAATGACTGTGACTGCGGATCCACTATCTATTTCAAACCTCATTTGTGAGCCGTTGACAAGCACGATTTCTGTCATAGGTTCCCCCCGTTCTGACATGATATTATGTAAAAACTCACCATCGTCGTCCTCCTCACCCACGTCACCGGACACAACACGTTTTACTTTACACACTCTACGCAAGTGACCCTTTTTATTACACTTCCTACACGTAAAGTTCGCGAACCGGCACTGGGATGACGGATGGTTATTTCGACCGCACACGGAACATTTCTCCTTGACCGGTTCCTTCTCTGGAGCCGTACTCGTACCCTGCACTTTGAACACTACATGTTCTTGCTGTGTTGATGGTGACGCTGTCGTTGATGCGGAGGCGCCTGCCCGCGCACATCGGATGCTCTGCGCCAACTCCACTGCCTTTGCCAGGGTCAAAGTGTCCGTATCCTTCGCGAAGAGTTTGTCCCTCTCGGGACCCGCCGACATACCCATTACAAAGCGGTCTCGAAGAGCTTCTTCTACATTGGCGAACTTACAGTGTTTCGTGAGCCCGCGCAGTCTTGCCGCCCACTGCGCATGCGTCTCACTCGCTTGTTGCGTTGCCGCGTAAAATGCATATCTTTCTCCGAATCCACACTTTTTCGGCGAAAAGTGAGCATCTAATAGCTTCAAAATGTCTTCGAATGGCACCTCCTCCAGCTGTTTAGGCAAAGCCAAGTCGGCTGTGAGCTGGTAGGTACCATCCGTGAGTGCGCTCAGCAGGATCGCTCGCCTTTTTGAACCCGTAGCGTCGTTTTTTTCGGAGATGTCATTTGCTATAAACCACTGCTGCAGGCGACTTTTATACGCCTTCCATTCGTGCACTGTGTGGTCAAAGTTATTTAAAATCCCGAAATTAAACTGAGCCATTGTTTTGTGATAAATCGTAAGCGTGGGTTGCTTACGTCGTCGTCGCCACTGTTGAATACGGGACACAGGACAAGTAAAACACTCGCTGGCTGTAAACGCACTGTCGTTTATTTGAACATGTACTGTGACAAAGCATCGCGGGGTGAGACGCGCGGGGGCGCGCGGTCCCGACCACAGGGCTGTCTCGCTCTCACTCGGCGTGTTAACTATGCTTGTACACAACAGGACGACACTCCAAACTTTTGCCGTACATAACAAAATTGAGCAAATATTTTTCCACGAAAATATTGTGAAGTTATAAACTGTTAATGTTATACGATTTTTGCAAAAATATCAAGACCAATTCGAGGCATAGCATTATGAATACCTACAAAGTTTCATAAAATCGTAGATTTTCATATGCCAGTGAAATAGAAATAACTTTTGGTTGTAAAAAAATGGAGAAAGAAAAACTTTGTCTTTTGTAACGTTTTTAGAAACAAATATTTATGAAATACACTTTAAAACCGACAGATTTTTCCAACCGAAGCCTAAAAACCTGCCGGTATAATTTGTAGTATAATTTATAATTAATAGTATAATAATTTATAATAATTTATAGTTTAATTTTATGGTCGATCGATCAAGTTAAGGTACGTTTGCCACGGTTGGTCTGTGGATGGGTGACCATCTTTACATACCGAGACCCCTCCGTGCCTCGGAAAGCACGTTAAGCCGTTGGTCCCGGCTATCACTCATGGATCTTTGAGAGTCGTTACGGGCAGTCAGAAGCCCGAAAGTCTGACAACCAGTCTTACCAAAAGGGTATCGTATTACCCAGTAACTGGGTTGTGGAGATCAGATAGGTAGTCGCTCCATGTAAAATACTGGTATTCAGCTGCATCTGGTTAGACAGGAAGCCGCCCCCAACATAGTTGGGAAAAGGCTAGGCAGATGATAATACGGGACCGATAGGTACTCTATCAGTAAACAATGAGTGTAGCGGTAACTTTCTTTTTAAATCTATCACAAGCTAGTTGTATGTCCTATGATGTTCAATATAAAAACCAACCAAGCGGTTTTCCTGTATTTATAACATTTCATATCACGAGTGTGTGCACTCGGCGAGATGGGGCTACCACCGCGCGGCTCACAAAGCTTACCTCGCTAATATATATGACTAGTTCTTACATAACACAGCACATACAATCAGAACTTGTGTTCACCCACGTTGTTCTTCGTCTTCTCTGGGTTTTTTTCTTCTGATTTCTTCGCTCCATCTTCTATAGATAAAAAATGGAAAATCAAACCTGAATTGAAGCCGCTGGCAAAACACAGGGCGACTTTTATGTTCTTTTAAATAAAAGTACTAGGACCAAATTGGGACCAAAGTACCTTCAACTCACGTCTCAAAACATGGTCGTTAACTACCTTCTGGTCATTTGCCCTTGGATTATACAATGTAAGATTATGAAAATGACAAGTAGATATGCAAAATATAGTCATAAATCTTACCAATAGCTTCCGAAGGTTTAGGTTCGTTCCACTCCTGGGTGTCTGCGGATATGAACAGCAGGTAGAACAGGTTCACCAAGAAGTAGAACGCTACTGATATAAAGAACACTTTTCGCCAGTCTGTTGCACTTGTCTGAAATGAGAATATTATTTTGGTATTATTCGTTATTTTTGTGATTAGAGGCATATTGACTAGCCTGATAGGCATATTTTCTTTTCTCTTCTTTTTCTCGAGGGAAAAACAAGGCTTTTCATTCAGACGCTGTTTGGTTCCGTCACACTCAAGGGTAAAACACCACAGGCAAGGTGTGGTGATAGTTTTCTTTAAGAAGGGCGACAATGCCGTTCTTAAGAATTAAACCCGCAGTGTCTCAAGACAATAGTCTTTGACCAGTGCGTGTTGCCAGTGATGACCTATGCCACTGAAACGTGATCGCTCAAAATGGGCTTTATTAGAAGGCTAAAAGCCCCCCAAAAGGCAATGGAGGGGGCTTTGCGTGATCGAATCAGTAATGAAGAGATTCGCAGGAGAACCAAGGTAATCGACTTAGCCCGAAGAATTGCCAAACTTAAGTGGCAGTGGGCAGGGAAAATTGCTCCATCTGCCATCTGTTTTGCACAGATGGCAGATGGGGCCGAAAGGTTCTGGAGTGGCGACCGCGTACCGGAAGACGTAGCGTTGGAAGGCTTCCCACAAGGTGGACCGACGAGCTTATGAAAGCCGCAGGAACCCGTTGAATGCGAGAAGCATAAACCGGTCAAAGTGAAGGTGCTTGGGGGAGGCCTATGTCCAGCAGTTGACGTATTCGGCTATGATGATAGGCATATTGACTATCAACTTAAATAGTTCGTGAATTCAAACCACAACTGTCAGTCTTTGCAAGTCATATGTTGTATGCCTAAGGCATTGAGTCCGCCTTTGTACAGTATTTTTTTACTTGTGCATAATGTTTTAATACATAAATAAATTGCCAACAAATTGCAAATTGGAAAAAAGGCAAATTGTTTTAGTATGCAAATCTGCTCAATAATTTAGTAAATTGGTATTTACACGTCAAAAATGAGTTCAAATTAGATGAGTACGAAGAAGTAAGGAAGAAAATAAAGACAGGAAAACTCACCTCATCTTCAACAACGAAGGAGACGCTGAGTGGTGCCAGGATCGAGAAAATGGCTCCGATACCGTTGGTGAAGCCCATCATTGTACTCGCGTGGTTCGGAGAGAGATCGATGTGGGACAACTGAAATGAAATAATTCAATCATCAGTATTGAAATAAATAAAATAGAACGATTACACGTTGTAAACACTAACATTCACCGTTTGCGGGCAGACTAGCCACCCTTTTAAGCCATTATTGATACCCATTTAATACTTGACACGTTAGCTTAAATTGTAAAGGTTTCAAAAATCTAGTTCAGAGATAATAAATTGAGCTTACTAGTAGAATGAATGATAATCTAAATCGCCTGAAGTCACAATTTAACGAAAGCAATTACACCCAGGTATAACAATTGAACCACATTACAATGTTGTAGTATTCACCATAAATCCGACGTAGTGAGCGCCATTGAGCCCGACAGTGATGGTCAGAATGATGACAGCGAGTGACAAGTTCCCTGCCGGTAGGTACGAGAGGCCAAGCAGAGCTACGGCGGGACCCCATTGCGCTAGGAAGTTGATAGTAATATTATTAGCTTATGTATAATAATTATGGTTCAATAATTTTTCTATTCACATTCTCGCTCGCACGCTTCGAGGCGTAAGTTCGTTTCTCGCAATCTGTCAGGTTTTTGTTGATTTAAAATTAAGTTAATAGCTTCTGTAATCCTTTTTGTCTCTGAAATGTTAAATGTGAGTGTACGTGATCGTGGTGATAAAAGAACTGGTTGTTTTTTCTACAAAACAGACAATATTATGATCGGAAGTACTTTTTTCCAAAAATCAGCACTAATACATCAGTGGCTATAATAAGTGATAAATAAGTGAAGATTGAACGAATCACAGCATAAATATTGGCTTTGTACAAAATAAAAGTGAAAATTATTGTCTAAATAAAGTAAACAAAGTGCGTTTAAAAGTCTAAAATATCGAATAAACATTAACAAACAATTAAAAAACCGTCAAATAAATCCACTTAAACCTCATTACTTGACTTAAAGTGACAATAAGTGTACTAAATCAGTGCCAAAAAGAAGTTTTTAAGTTGAAAAAGTAACGATTTGCAAAACGTAAAGAACAAAGAGTTTGTTAAAAATCCAAATGGCATGAATCATCTTTAACGGCCAGTCATTATTTTAAAAGTTTGCTAACAAGAAAAGGACTCGCAATTTTGCCTTGATCTTCAGTGTTCGTTTGGCGCGGTTGGTTTAAAGGGTGGATAACTCGTAAACTTTGTAGTCCGAGTTCAAATCCAGCGAGCAGTGTCTCTTTTTGTATGATGATAAAATTTACAATTCAAGTTTTTAACAACTTCTAATAAAGAAAGAAACCACAATGTCAATGGAAAATAATGTCACACTGCGGCGCAAACAGTTATATAAGTCAAAATCTATTGAGTCTGTTAACTTTGACTCATCAAGTAACTCAGACCTGGACATAAATATCCGAAGTTTCGAACTACCCACTAAAATTAGTAATAACTCAAATGAGGAATGGAAGAATGAAATATCGCAGTTAAGGATGGAACTGGATAGCACGCGTAATGAGTTAGAAAATGTAATACTTGACAATAATGAATTGAGAGAAACTGTATCGCGACAGCAGATACAAATAAATGCACTTAAAGAGATCTGTAGTAGTCCCTTGAAATCACACAGAATACAACTACTCTCGGCTAGGAAGCGGTGTAGACGCACCGTCACAGATAGCTTGCGTATGTCACTAGATCAAAATGAATCTTGTGAACATGACAAAAACACATAGCGCAAGGGAAATCTCACCGCAATTTGACGAACTCATCTTAGATAATGAAGAAAGGGAAGTTTTGCCGCAAATTAACGAAATACCGAATGACGACGAACATGAGAGACAGCAGGAACAATTAACAGATTGCTTAGGCAAAGGGGAGCTGCAAGTAAGCAATGAGTCCAGTCAGACTAAGACAAATAGACTCATGATTTTCGCAGATCAAACTGGGCGCGATGTGCGACAAATTCTGCAAAATAATCTGGGAAATAACTTCTCTGTGACTTCAGTAATAAAACCCTACGCAACCATGGATGAAGTATTGAAGTCGTGTGTGGCTATGTGTAGGGACTTTACTAAATCAGACTTTGTATTGATAATGGCGGGTTCTAACGATAAGAGTCCGATGGTGGTGCAATCGAATTTACATTATACGTTGTGTCAATTAAGTAATACCAATGTTATGATAGGAAGTATTTATCGCAATAATTTTATAAATGTAAGAATGTTGAACAGCCTACTTAATTTTGTGTGTCGAAATTGTGATAACTCAACTTTTATTCAGCTAGATTCCAATTTTGGTCGGTCAGTGCTACGTATAAATAAGTTAAATGCATGTGGACTAGTTCTTAGACATATCTTAAGGGTGATGTATATGAACAAATGGCAAAATTATAACGAATCACTAGCTAATGGCAAACAGATAAAGCCGGTATATTTCAACAATATCGGTGTCCAAACAGATTTTTCGTCAAGTGTAAGTTGCAAACAGCTGTATACGGAGTATGTTGACTCCATGACACAAACTGACAACCTTGAACAGGAGTCAGACTTTTTTCGTGAATGATTTGAGTATTACTTCCGATTCTTGCTGCAAACACTACTCAAAGTTTTCCGCAAATAAGACAAAACTGTTCATATATTATCAAAATGTTTGTGGTATCAGCAACAAGAAAAGTGAACTGGAGGTTTACAGAGATTCGCTAGATAAGAGAGTCGACTTTATATGTTTAAGTGAACATTTTTTAAATGACAAATCAATTCCTGTATTTAATCTCGAAAATTACAACTTAATCTCATACAATACGAGAAACAAAAAAATCAGAGGGGGGAGTCTAATCTTGGGGCACTTAGACAGAAAAGTAGAAAATATAGATTTTATAACCAAATTGTATAAGATGGAAGCCTTTGAAGTGTGTTGTATTAGGGATACTAGTACCGGTCTATACTTGTGTTGCTGTTACCGCACCCCTAATGTTAAGAATTTCGAACATTTTATGTTGAAAATGGAGAAGTTGTTGGAATATTTGTTCAATAGGAAAAGTATTATTTGTGGTGATTTTAATGTGGACTTAATGGTTGAGAGCAAAACCCGGACTGAATTCATGAGTTTACTCACATGTTATAATTTCAGACTGCTTATTACTACACCAACGTTTATTCGTAATAATTGCGCATCTTGTATAGATAACGTTATAACTAATCTGCCTGATGATTATGTTGAGCAATGTGACGTAGACCACAATGGCTTGGCTGATGGTCACGGTGCGCTATTGGGGGACTTTTTGCTAGATAACATTGACAACTCAAATAAAAATAAATATATAGTTGTAAATAAGAGAGTATTTAACACTAAAAACCGCTTAGCTTTTAGACAAAAAATTCTAGAAATTGATTGGAGTGGTATGGGAATCAACACATTCTTAAAAACATTTGCTACAAGTTTCAAAAATTGTTACAGAAAGAGAGAACAAAAAATTCAACTCAAAAATGGTTTCAAATTAAGGTGGATGACAAAAGGCATTAAAACGTCAAGTCAAATGAAACGCTTTTTGTGTGCTGGCGGCACTTATAAACTGGATGACAGTGTTCGGAATTATAAAAAAAATATATATAAGAATATACAGAAGGGTACTGTCTAACGCCAAAAAAATGACTATCACGGAAACCATTAACAATTCTTGTAATTTAGGCAAAGAGATTTGGAGAGTTATAAATAAGAGCACGAATAAAATAAAAGCACCGCATACTGAAAGTTTGTTGCTTGAATTTGACGGTAAAATTATACAAAACCCCTTAGATATTGCAAACGTATTGGTGAAACAATTTGGCTGCAAATGTGTCTTGAGTAATTTCGACAATCTAGATCCCTTAAAACTTCTTGAGCAAAGCACTAAAAGGGTTCAAAATGACATGGTTATTGCGCCTGTTACTCCATGTGAGATAGTAAAAATAGTTAATGGTATGGAAAATAAGAAATCGTGTGGTTATGACGACATTCCCATAGCAGTTATTAAAGAAAATTTAGATATATTAGCTGAACCTTTGACTAGTTTTTACAATAAATGCTTTTCGGAAGGCATTTTTCCGGACCAGTTAAAAATAGCAAAAATTATCCCACTCCACAAAAAGGGCTCAAAAACAGACCCAAAAAATTATAGACCTATCTCTTTGCTCCCTATTTTATCCAAAATTTTTGAGAAAATTATTAAGAATAAGCTTTTAATTCATCTAAATTTAAACAAGGTTTTGCACTTGAGACAATTTGGATACCAAAAAAATGTTGGAACGGGGGACGCTATATATACATTAGTAGAAGATATTATTACAAAATTGAATCGGAAGAAGAGGGTAGCTGGTATTTTCCTTGATTTAAGTTCTGCCTTTGATACAATTGACCACAAATTACTTATTGCAAAATTGGAGCATTATGGTGTGAGAGGCAAAACTTTAGAACTTTTCTCTTCATATTTAAGAAATAGAAAAATGTATGTGGATATAAGTAATATGCAGACTAATGGTAATAGAAATTGCAATAAATCTTGTCTGCAAGATATACTAGGGGGTGTACCCCAAGGATCGATTTTGGGTCCTATTTTGTTTATATTATTTACTAATGATTTAATTAATTACATTACTTCAACATTTTCTGACACACAGCTGACAGTTTTTGCAGATGACACCAATGCAATAGTTGAAAGTAATGACATACAGGAGCTTTCCGCTAAGGTAAATGCATTGTTGGCAGTTTTTAAATCTTGGTTTGGAAGTAACAAGCTTTTAATTAACGCTGAAAAAACCAATATAATGTTATTTAGTACAACAGCTCGTAATAAAGACAACATGACGATCGTTCTTAGTGAAGTTAAAATAGACATAGTTAATGACGTAAAGTTTCTAGGTATATACATTGACAAATACTTAAATTGGAAAAGGGAATTGAAAGCTATTGATTCATATATTTCTTCTGCGTGTTATGCCTTACGCAGTCTTAGGGACGTAATAGGCATAAAACACCTTAAAATGGTATATTATGCTCTTATAGAATCAAGGTTGAGATATAGCGTTCAGTTTTGGGGTAATAGTTTTAAATATAACTGCCAGAGAGCCTTTGTGCTCCAGAAGAGAGCAATACGAACCATGGTACGGATACCGCAAGTAGAGAGCTGTCGGCCCCACTTTATAAATTTAAAAATTCTTACTGTGCCCAGCCTCTATGTTTTAGTATTGTTGGTGAATTTTAAAAAATATCTTCATAATTACGAAACAGATGAGGAGAGACAGTTGAGGGAAAGTACGCGCAGGAAGGATTTTAAAAATAAAATAAAACCCCAACTTAATATTGTGCACCATAGTCCACAATATCAAGCGGTGGAGATTTTTAATAGGTTGCCATTGGACTTAAAAGGTGAAATTTACAAAAGCTCATTTAAGTCAAGACTCAGAGCATTCCTATTGGACAAATGTTTGTATTCGGTAGATGACATATTCAAATTTTGACTGGTTTTTTTTTACATTTTGACTTTTTTTAATTGTTTTGATTTTTTTTAATTGGACATATTCTCATTTTAACTTTTTGACTTTTTTAATTGTTTTATTTCTGTCGTAGTAGAAGATGACATATTTATATTTTGGTTTTTATTTTTAATTTTATGATTTTTGTTAATTCGTAATTGTTGTTGTATAGAATTTTCGTTTCATTTTTAATTATTTTTTTTTATAATAGTATTATTGTCCATACTTAATATTGATTGTTATATTTTTAATGTGCATGTTTTTTATGTTTTATTTATAGATGATTTCAAACACAATGTAAATTGTTAGCTGAATAAATTGAATTGAAAAAATTGAATTGAATATTTATTTAGCTCTATGTCTTGAACACAAAGAGTCTGCTCTTTGGTCTGGTCTCCAAGATATAGGCAACTACCTATGTAGTTTCGGGACCACTGTGCCAAGCAAACTGTTTGTAGGATACGATAAGATACAGCTAAAATAATTATCATCTTTGTTACGGTGAACAGATAAAATTATTTCTGTTTAATGTCTAAATAATGCAATTGCATTATTTAGACTTCATTTATAACGATCACACCCTAGAAATCTAAAACTTACCTTTAAGCCGTTCTTATAGAATTTCTGGCACTACAGTTTGCCGTTACAGTTACAGTAGAGCGACGGAGAGAACATGACAACCTAATGACTACTTTAAATCAACTTGTAAGAGTTCAACTGCAAATATCTACTACAATATTATTTTGAGATTAGTGCTAGCAAATATGATGTAATAATTACCGATAGTGTTAAATATCCTCCTGGAGGTGACAAGTCTGATGATATTCCTGTTGACAAGGAACTCAGCCAGCCAGCTGAAGAAGAAACTCAGGATGTACATGGCCACGTACGGCAGAGCCGACAACATGCCGTTCTGAAAAGGTTACGTTGAGCGTTAACATTTTCAATTATTGTATTTGAATAACCAGGAAAAATAATCAATGCAACAGGAAACAACATATCCACGTAGTAAATCATCGCGAGCGATTAATTAATTACTATTTATTTTTCATTTCTCAAATTAGGACATAGATATTTTGCATTGGTATTTTATCTGATGGCTATGTGGTTAGTTATCTCACCTCTTTGATATCAACATTTAGAACGTTCTTCATGTACGAAGGCAGCTCAGTCAGAAGGGTCCAGAATCCTAAGTTTTGACCGGAGTGAGCCAACAAGATGGCCCAGAACGGAAGCGATGTGAAGATGCTCTTCCAGGGAGTTGGCATTTTCTGGAACATAAAAATTGTAAGATCATCAATATCATCACAAAGATTAGGTCGGTATAATAAGATTGAAACTTCTCTTGATGGCACTATATCACTATATTCATCAAGTTAATTTCTGCAAAAACTATAACGAACATTGTAGAATGTTGAAACAATAAAAACTACTTACACCATGTCCAAGCTCACTGGACCCTGCATTCATTTCGATATACTTTCTCTCTTCCTTGGAGATCCACCTGCTGGTGCCAGGTGTGGAGTCACCAACGATGACCCACAATACAGACCAGGCGAGGCACGTGATACCAGCCACGTAGAAGACGGAGGGCCAGCCCCAGGAACTGGCGGAGAGGAAACCTGATGTCAGGAGCTCGATGATAGTACCGAGTTGAGCACCTGAAAAGTATAGAACATTATTCATTAGATGCAGTATGATCATTGCAATCGATCAAAGCATAGAATAGGCTCCGACATAGATCTATGTGTACCTAGTCCTAACTTACATTTCTATCTTTCCTTGTAGGTATTACTTAGAATAGTTCTTACATGTACATAGTTTAATTTGCTGTTTATCCTATCCATGTTAGAATATTCTTTATAATTAATTTCTTACTATTGTATACCCTAAGTATGTTGTACAGATACTTTTGACGTGAATACGTCTTTAAACTTGATTCCATAGTGGGAGGCAAGTCAAAAAAAAAAACCAATGATTACAAAATCGGGGGATACTGTTTGGTGTTGCAGTTTCATAGATCTATCATCTCTATCCTAAATTCAATTACACCATTGGATAGCTAAAAGGATCAAAGAATTTATTACGCTAAGTGAGAACTGTGAGGCATCGTGGGCCGTGGAGGGAGAAGCGTCACCTTTTTTAAGGGCATTTTGCTGCGTATCGAGATTTCCACTTAGCATACCTTTGACTCGGAAAAGCTACGACGTTGGTTTAAGCTTCAATCGTCAGCTCTCGTCAAAATCTATCGATTGTATACAAAACATTAGTGTAAAATAAAGACAGTGAATATAATGAATGTTAAATAAAAAGAAAAATAATATCAAAAATATATAATGTTGTGACCTATACGCGTGAAAAACCCAAATCCAAATGCAGAAATCGAATACGGTTGGAAAGGGCTCCTCAAAAGCAATCGAATGGTACCAATAAAACACCATATGACCGAGTCAAGCAGTGCCGGGAACGTAAAAGTATGAATGCGCCCGAGCGAATCACCCCCTCTAGGTAAACGTATTCACGTACAACACACGGCCGTGTCCATGACACAGCCACACCTCATTTTTTTTTAATACAACCTACTTTATTTGTTAACCAACGGCAGAAACAAGTTTGCTGCTTCAAGGGATGCAGCCCTGAGTACCTATTTGATATTAATTTTAATTTGATAACTCCACGCGTTCCTGAGAAAAAGGGCCTTGAAAGACAGACAGACAAACGGACAACGAGTTGATCTTATAAGAGTTCCGTTTTCTTTTGAGGTACGGAACCATAAAAACAAAAGGACGGACGTAGATTAAAAAAAAAACGATTACTTGGATCAAGCTTTGTACAGTGGCACTGAACTCTGTAGACTGCACTAAAAGATAATGAAGATGACGCACTGAATGTTGAAAGCTACTTTGATTATTATAAGTACCTACTTTGAATTTGAGTATCCGCACGTATAAACGACAACTTGAAACTGAACCTGTGAGGCTAATATTTTAAAATTAAATAAAATTTCTATTAAATTGTATCAAACAATGATTTAAAACTCGTTAAACTCCTCGTTGAAACTTGAGTTAGGTATCATTTAACAATTTAGCTAGACATTGAATTTATCTCTCGATCGTGGTCATTGTTCGGCCTTGAAAGTCCCAGGTGCTTGAACTCAAGTAGTCAGAACTTTCTGCTAATGATAGCAATTATGTAGAGAAGAGATAAAGACATACAATTAGTACAAGAGATTTTAAGCTTTTGACGGCAGAGTGAACAATGTCATAAATACACTTTATTTACAGTGCAGCCGGTCTATTCTGTGAAGAATAAAATTCTCCGTGAACACTCGGTGAAGTGAGTTATCAGTCCACCTATCGTTAGGGATTAACACTCTTGACAGCTCACTTCAAGTCAAACTCAAAGCATTTAATCAAATAAACCAATTACAGGCACTTCTGAATTGTCAAGGGGTCGGTCAGTCAGATGAAGCCTATAGAGAAGAACGGGAAAGAAACTTCAGGAACACTTTTTAAAATCAAAATATTGGTTAAGTACATCATCCATGTTGAAATTATACATGACGTGATTACGATATAGAAAGACGTGCACTTTAAAAGCATCCATAATAAAACAATCCACAAATAAAATAGTTTAAAAACAAGCCAAGAGAGCTAAGAGGTGACCAGTTCCTACTTACGGCGCCTGTTCACGAACATGACGCATGGACTAACACCATTCAGCTCAACCATTTTGATTAATGATCCAACAGAGAGAGCCATTTTAGTGGCCATTACATGCTCTGAGCTACCCGGGCTCAATCAAGTCAAGCTCATTTCACCTAAGTTATCACGGTGAGGTTGTTACAGTACAGATCGGCAGCCGGTCTAGAACAAGCTGATACTTAGAGAATCATACTTTTTATATCAGTTTTTTACTTAAGTTCAATAGATCATAAACCACACACATGCTTCATCTAGTTATTTCTTATTGGATCACTTCGTATTTAGATTTTTTCTACCAATATTGAGATTGCAAGTGCATTAATTTGGACAGGAAGATTAACAAATTAATTTGTGTAAGTTTCACGGCACAACTTCCGGGAATAAGACGGTACAGTTGTTTGCTAATACAATTACTTAATTGCTGCCGGCCGACTCTGAGCGGTCGTCAAGGGAAGTCATTGTAAAGTGCAAGCTCGAGTCGGAACATAAGTTGTTTTCTTGAAATAATTTCAAGCTTTCCATAAATATTAAGTACCTTCAGATTGATACACTTAATATACTTGATTGATATACTTGATCCTACCTGTTTGTTATATGATACGGTGTTACGTATCTTGAAACAATATGCAAAATGCAGGAATATTTTATTTTAAAGTTTGCTTAACTAAACAATATTGTTAAACGTACCTACTTATGTTTTCTCTGTAAGTAAATAATTTGAAATTCTTTTGAGAAATTAAAAATCTTTAACCGAACAAAAAACCTGTCAGTTGTTGTGTGTCTTCAGTGTGTCTGTTTTAACTGACCTCGGGTTCCCTCAGATTGGTTATTTGTAACTTATTAAGAAAAGGGAAATTATAAATTAATATCAGTTGACCTATTATCAATTCGATTTTTTTCGTTACTCCGACGTTTCATTTGGTCGAAAAACTTTTTACTGAAGTTACACTTACCCGAAATAACATTTGTTCGAAGTATTATGTTTCCGAACATTCATTATACCACTACACTGTTTTAATTACCATGACGGAGAAGGTATAGTGTGTCTCGTTATTATCAGCCATATTTAACTATTGTGGGCGTACAGTGGGTAGTGTTGGTTATTGCGCAATAGAAACACCGTTTGCAGTTCAAATCAGATTATAATTTCACGAACAATTTAATCACACTAGCAAATTACACACTGTAGGTACACGACACAACCAGATACGGAACGCTGGACAGTTTCTGAGCACATGTTGTCCGTACGATGTCCAATGGTCAACTCCCCGTTCAAAAGTGACCCCCACATCGTTCTGTCGAGCTGTTTTATAACCCCCACGGACTCGGGCTAGACTCTGTCAAGCGCCATCAGATGGCGCTTAGCGTTCCGACTAGTCAAATGCATGACCGGATGCGACACGGCCATCCTGCGATGCACACGTCCTCGTGTGTTAATCTGTAAACAAACATACCCCGCAAAGTATCTCATAGCTCGGTCACTCCTGACCAAATATGGTACAGGCAAAACAACACAATGAAAATTCGCACAAACTAAAAAAATTGCAGAGTTCAGAGTATCAATCATAATTTGATTCCCAAATCTCAAGACCACAAACTAAATAATCAAGTAAACATGATAGAGCAGCTAATAAAACATCCTTAGAGCATAACAAAACACAGCAGGAATCTTATTCGTGGCCTGTGGCTTTTCACTAAGCCCCTACAACAAACCCCATGTCTGTTACTTTGAATTCCTCCTGAATTCCGAGTCCCACGGACTCTATGGTCTCTACAAGACCCCGACCTCCGAACTAAGATTCACTACTATCACTAGACTTTAATCTCTACTCTGTTTCATCAACAAGACTTACTTGGCTTTCCTCAAATTCGTCATTAATACTCTGATCCCTTTGCCTGTGCCATGACATATGCCTTAGCCTCATAAGCGTACTTGACTCAACCGGAGCCATGTAATCAAACTTTAATCAATCATAACAAAAAAAACATCAACCAGAGCCATGTACCATCGTTATCCACATTACAACAATAATCTTTTCCACTAAGAGCCTTAGACACCTGGGAACCCACAGACGAGTAAACCACTCTAACGCCACGGCACTCCGGCCGACCAGCAATCGCATTGCTCTCACACATCCAGCGCATGGATCCATGTGTATCACCCCTGTGACTACACACTTTTTACTACGGCCGATAGAGAACCCCTACTCGCGTGGTTCCCACTACTTAGGCTTGCTCATAGCTCATTACCACTGTGATCACAATCTACTTCGACTGGTACATAACCTACTGGCATCATTCATAACCTATCGTGAGCGTATTTAAAAATTGCATCGTTAACTAGATTGGGCTATACCTAACAATGTAACCGTTCTTTGCCGTTGTTTACCAGGGAAGCACTCTGTACCAGAGTCAAAACAAAATGAAAACGACTCACCAAATTCAAATTCAGTAGACAATAGATCTGTAGCTGGCTTAATGGCTGTAGTGGTTGCAATCCACAGCCTCCTTGGCAGAAGTCTTGAAACTCCTCGCTCGAAAAGCACCGTCCCTGATCAGCGACCACTCGTACAGGAGATCCAAAGTGCGCAGCGCTGTCCACCACTGTCATTCTGCTTGCACGTGTCCTTGTATGTTAACCTGTAACCAAAAAAAATCAACAGCAGTGCATGTTCCCCTCGGCCAATTCTGACCACATTTAATAAAAACAATAACAATCATTGATAACAAAAGATTCCTCTAAGCCCTGGCAATAATTGTTCAGGAACTGCATCAACTCACGAGTAGATCACATACAACGCTCATGGCCCGGCTGCCGCAGCAGCTAGTGACACTCATGCCACCCATATCGTCATCACCTCAAGTGATACGACCAACACACATCACTTCTCATAGAGTCTACGACTCCCAGGTCAATACATGACCAACACAACAATAGTCTCCCTTGAGACCCAGGTCCCCGCCACACCACTAACTGCCCATCGCGCCCTGAACAACTCCTAAATGAGTTGCAGTTACGACTACAGACTAGTGCGTGCAGTGCGACCAAATAGCCATGGTATGTGCTCTACTACTCGGTGAAGGAACTATCCTCACCGCCTTCTACGTTTAACACGTTAGGAACACTACTTAGAGGCATCTTTCGTATGCGATCGTGAGCATACTAGTAAGTTCGGTTAGAATCTAAAGCTTATGTATGACGTATAGCGATCACTTGTCAAAACTTCCACAACCTTAAATGGACCTCTGAACTTCCGATCTAGATTAGTTTGATAATCTGATTTCACTCTTCGTTTTATAATAACACAAAATAGCCTACCCAAAATAATACTTTGCAAGTAAATGTCGTGTAGTAATGAAATAAAATCTCAAGTTGTGGCTCGCTATTCGCAACGCTTCTTATGATTTGTTTTGTGCTGAATACACGCGTTTAACCAATACCAGTTAACGCAACAACATTATTAACTCGTTTGCCACTTAATTTGGCTGCACAACTCGCTTTTACTAACGAGCATTCAGCACCAGAATAGTAACAAAACAATACAGCTGACCTTTATGTTCCAACGTGCCTGCGGGTAGCTGTACGACGCAAACATCCACTCGCCGCTGCTACTTGCAGCGCGTGCTCCACCTCCACCTCTGCTTGGCTGCCACTTCTCGTGCACCGGGCCGCAACATGTCCTGGATTCCCTCACTTGCAGCACACGAAGGGCTTCACCGACGGCTGCGGGCTGCTTGGCTCGATTCTTGAAGTCACTCCACGTCACTGGTAGCTCCACGCTACGTCCATCGTATTATTTACGACAGCCACGTTGATACTGCTTCCTTTGTGCGCCTTAATGACGGCCACAAGTTGACCTCCTTGCAGTGAATTTTCAGCAAAACACAAATCAGCTGTCGTATTGTGTGCGGTTACGTTTGCACACGCGTCCTATCGCGTTTTCTAATTACGGGAACACTTTTTTTTCTAACATGGCGGTAGGGCGCAACTGGCGCGTCACTGGGCAAAGGTATTTTTGTATACAGCCTATGCTCAAAACAACATTCACTATGATCGCGCATCCGTATCTGGCTTGTCTGGGTTCAACTCTAACAGGTCCACACGATTATTTAATAAGCGTTCGCAGTTTGCACTTTGTTTTTAAAATGTCAACGGTCACTTTCACTCTTAGCGTTCTCATTTTGCGCATGAACCAACACGAATCCTTCTGATGACGGAGAAGGTATAGTGTGTCTCGTTATTATCAGCCATATTTAACTATTGTGGGCGTACAGTGGGTAGTGTTGGTTATTGCGCAATAGAAACACCGTTTGCAGTTCAAATCAGATTATAATTTCACGAACAATTTAATCACACTAGCAAATTACACACTGTAGGTACACGACACAACCAGATACGGAACGCTGGACAGTTTCTGAGCACATGTTGTCCGTACGATGTCCAATGGTCAACTCCCCGTTCAAAAGTGACCCCCACATCGTTCTGTCGAGCTGTTTTATAACCCCCACGGACTCGGGCTAGACTCTGTCAAGCGCCATCAGATGGCGCTTAGCGTTCCGACTAGTCAAATGCATGACCGGATGCGACAACCATAATATTTTCATTTCACCAAACGACTAGAAAGTTTGTGCACACTATTTCATCTATCAGCATGCAAACAAGGATGCTTGCTTCAAGCATGCAGCATGCAAGCAGGCATGCAGCATGCAAGAAGGCTAACCTACCTGAAAATGCTACCAAGTAACCGGGGTCTCCCTTATTTCATCAAAAAGATTTTGACAAATTATCACTTCCCAAACAATTTTTGAGAGGTGGGTGGGAAGCTTTTTGAGAGGTTTGTGCATAATGAAATTTATCCTATTCTGCATAATATTATCGTTTGACAACAGCACGGATTTGTCAAACAGCGGTCCACTATCACTAATCTTTTGCTATTCACAAGCTATTTATTTGACAACATCGACAGCCGCGTACAGGTGGACGCTGTGTATACAGACTTCTGTAAGGCTTTCGACACGGTAGACCATGAAATATTACTCAATAAACTAGCGTTTAATGGAATCCGTGGAAACTTACTGAGGTGGTTTGCTTCCTACATTACTAACCTGAGTCAAAAAGTTGTAGTGAATGGTCATTCATCTTGTATCGCACAGGTCACCTTTGGTGTACCACAAGGTTCTATTCTTGGTCCCCTTTTGTTTGTCGTCAGCCAGTGCTTTCTTAATACCAAATTTATTTTATACGCCCTTGACCTTAAGGCATACAGAACAATACACGATATAAATGACTGCCTCCTGCTGCAACAAGATTTGGACAGATTGTCAAACTACTGTCGAAGAAATAAGTTGCAGCTTAGTTTACCTAAATGTAATTTTCAAAACTTTACTAAAAACAAAAACATTATAACATATACATACACTTTGTGCGATGTTCCCCTAACAAAAGTGGACTTGTCCGTGATCTCGACATTATCCTTGACTCCAAGCTCTGCTTAGACTTGCACATTAATAAAATAATCAATAAAGCGTACCAACTTTACGGATTTGTTATGCGCCCGAAATTAGATTTTAAGAAACCTTCTTCATTCATTCATCTGTATAAGTCTCTCGTACGCCGTGTCCGTCTGGAGTCCATATTACAAAAAATACATTGAGGCGATTGAGAGTGTTCAACAAAAATTCCTACGTGCTATGCATTTTAGATGATTCGGATACTACTTGCCATATCAGGATTTAGGTACTTAATAAATACAAACTCACAACACTAGAAAACAGACGTAAGTAGGTACTTGGAAGTCATGAATCTTTACAATATTGTCAGTAATAGATTTGACTGTATTGAGTTAACCAATATGTTATGTTATGTTGTCCCTAGAACAGTGTACAAGCGAAAGGTGCGCGCTGGCAGACTATTTTCTACGCGTACTTGCCATTCTAACACTGGTTTGCGCTCACCTGTTCGCAGAATGATGGATACCTACAATGAGGCCTTTGAACATATTGATATTTTTGCAAGTTCTCCTAGTAAGTTCAAAGGTCTTATACTCAAGGGGCTCTTTTGATATGATTTATGTACAGTGTGTAAAATTATAGATTGTAAGCATGATAGTCAAGTAAGGTTAGTTTGTAAATTTGTTATGTAATAGTTATAGTCATTATCCTAGCGTTTAATTATTTGTAAGTATTCCACAGCTAATCTGTGAACATCGTTGTGGGCTACAGTATTGGTTATGTTTTGTGTACCTCTTTTTTATACTATATACTGTAGCTGTTTGATGTTCCACATAAATAAAAAGAATAAAAAAAAATCCGCATAATTTCATTTGCCAAATCATTACTTAGCAAATAAACTTTTCACACAAAAAAATTTAACGCAATCCCAATGTTTAGCAAGTGAACTTTGAAACAATAACTTGCCTACCAACTACTGTAGTACTTTTACCAACTGTAATGTAGTCAAATATTTCAGTTGGTATAACATATTTTACGCAAAATAAAATAAGCCAAATATTTAGTATCGTCGGGGCCCCTATTTCTGTCTGCCTATGATTTCAATTGGCCATGTTTCAATTGGCCAACAAATATAATATGAGGTAAAGGTATTTGTATTCGAGGTAAAGGTATTTGTATTAATTGTAGTCGACATTGGATTCATTCGCTCGCTCTTGCATCCAATGTCGAGGGAGCTCCGCTTGGCGGGGTTGTTGGTGTGACTGGGTGAGTCGTTCATGATACTCATTTATGAAACTGATTGTCCTAGGCTGATAGAGTTATTAAAGTTATATAACTAATCAGACAGAGAAGTGTTGCTAGGGAGTTTGTTGTGTCACTTCTTCTCCCCAGCCCAAACACTAGGAAGTGGTGAAGGGTGGGCGCTTTGGGGCTGTCTATAGACCTTCAAGAAAGTTGATCCATGACTCTATTAATTAGTAATTCTTTATTTGTGATTCTCTACTCTATTAACTAGTAAATTTTAATACTGTAATTCCTGAATATTGTATTCATTGCTTATGGCCAATAACAGTGCTTTAAGAGAGATTATTCAAAACTCTAATAAATAATGATTGGTTTCAAATCTCAACCCTATTATCTAGTAATTCTTGGATGTTGTATTCTTTATCTCAGACCAATAATTTGGTCAGAGTGACATGAACAAGTGTCCTGCAGATATGCTTGTTGTGCAAAGGGTGCACTTCCAGGGGTTTGGGTGACCATATCTATTTCATATCCAGTCCAAGGACTGATAGGGACCATGTCTCCTTATGAGCATGATGCCGACGCAACGCCGCTGGGACTAGCCGCTCCGTAGTTAGACAAGGACGGTCACTTGGTTGCCGCAGGAAAAGCCGCTTCGTCACGTTTATCAGTTTGAGAGAACTGTTAGGGACCATCTCCAAAAGAGCATGATGCCGACGCAATGCCGCTGAAAAGCCGCTTACGCTTACTATATGGAAGTGTTGCTCTGAGTACTCCAGGTGTAGATGTGAGGTATCGTGTGAGTGATGACTAATCAAATACCCGTTACACTAGCGTTTAATTTTGAAACTACTTGACTTAATTGTACTTATAATAACTTATCTTTATTTGCATGTAAAAATTTGTTATATTTCTTTGTCATTATTTTTTAAATTATTTTTATTGACATTATTCTTCTATTCTTTTCTTTTGACATGTTTTATTTTAATTTTTGTCTGCAATGTTTATTTTTTGCTTTAATGTATGTAATGGAATCTATGGACATTTGTACACCTTTTTGGTATAACATAGAGCACTTGTATATTTTGTTTTTCATAACATCTGTAATTTGTACCTACCTATGTTAACAAATGAATAAATGACTTATGACTTAGCGTATGGGTTACTCACAATTTAATAATAATAATATACCCTGTATCCCTCTATTATTACTAACTTTCTAAAACCACATTCAATGTATGTTCATAACTATGAATTCCTAAGTTTCACTTAGCATTTCTTTCAATACTTTCCTTGATGAGACAAGGCATTGGACTTCTTTATATTTGGAATTCATTCCAATCGGTGGGAGAGTATCCACTCTGGAGACGAGCAAATTCGTACGGGGCGGGGTGCGATTCTTCCCCCTTAGAGGGAACCGACCTAAACACACTAATAAGTAACAGAATTAGGAAAAACGAAAATTTTATCAGCCTAGGGTAATTTAGGAACAGTCACACAATGTAATTAAATAGTAATTATGTAAGTAAACCATGTAATTCGCAATAAATATATTTTTGTCTATATATATTTTTCATAACAAATCATTTGACTAAATGTGTATTTTCTAAAGATTGTTGGCTGAAATAAATAATTTGATTAAAGAACAAATGTCTTAATGACATAGTTAACCTTGGTAATATTCTGCAGAGTGAAAATTTGACATTGGTACTCGTATAAAAAAATGTTGCTAAAGGTTGTTAGGATAATGAAATCTTGCCAAAATCTTTTAGGCAAAACGGCAGGATCCAAAGTAACCGGCTATATATTTGTGACCAAATCATATTCCATGAAATGTTGTTTCGGTGTGGTGAAAATATGGCAAATAAATCATTTGGCAAATGAAAAAAGTTCAAAAGAGACTTCTGCCAATAGCAACAAATTATTTTATAAATCGGCGAAATAATAGCGTTAATAATATCGTTCGGTAATAGTCGTGCCAGAAAGCCTTTTATACCGTAAAAGATTATATTGAGGACATAAAGGCTTGGGATTGAGCTGCTTTGAATTTCTGCATTTAATTTTTTTTTTATGTATACAAATTGGCATTGAAGATTTTTTTATAAACATTGACATTTGCTTACTTTGTAAAGTATTATACTATTTATTTATTTGTGAATGTGAAGACGATGTGGGTCATTTTATTAATTTTATATTTTTTTTATTATTATCTCTGTTCTGTTAGTTTTTTTTTCATGGTCTGGCAGTTTGAGTAATTTATCGTGGCCTACCCAAATGTCCTTTCTTTGGTATTGTTCGTCGAATCGTTGAGCTCCTTAAGTCTTGAGTTGAGCTGCACGATTTCTGACAAATGCGTGCACTGACTGGACAGGTCCTCTCAATCTGTGTGGTTCTTTCCTCAAAAGACCATCTCAGACATCGATCTACATTATTTATTTTTTATTTATTTATTTTACTATTTATGTACACACATATATAAACAGATACGAAATAATCAGAACAGAAAAATAGGTACAAAGGTGATGCTTATTTCATATTATCTTCATATATCCTGACCAAGATTATGTCTGGACTTTAAAAAAGACTGTGACCTCTGAGTTTGTTTCGGCCTTTCTTCTCAGAGTAGTCAGATGGGAAACGCCAACCTCATCTATAATATAGTTATAGTTTTAAAAAAAACATGATTGACGTGTAAAAGTGTTTTTACAAATCTACTTACAAAAATAAAATCATTGATCATTTATGAAAGTCGGACAGTTCCTTACGACTAAAATATTTTTTCGGGACTAATGTCGGGGTTTCGGGACATCACAATATTAATGTAATTAATATAGTAAACTAATTGAATTCATTTTCCTATTTGACCGACTTCAAAGGACAACATTCTCAAAAACCAGTAAATACGTTTTCTATTGTTATTAATTCAGGTAAAGAACTGGGTCCGGTTGGAGTGTAGCCACTGGCGCGAGGACTTAAAATATTTTCTTTTTTTTTTCGGAGTATCCCAATTTTATTACAGTTTTGGATTATCCTTGACCATAGAAACTGTTTTGGTTCTAAAAAGTATGGTCCTACGACACACCGATTTCGAACAGTTTCCGAATTATAGGCCTCCGAATTTTATTTTATTTTATATTAAACGCTCTATATTTCCAAAGTGGTGGCTCGGATGAAAATCTTTTCAGGAAAAAAATTGTTGCTGTAGTCGAAAACCACGAGGTGATGTAAAAATCCCGCAAAATATTAAGAAAAAAAAATGAGAATAATTTTCTAATTTATTATCGGTCGAAATTTCTTTTTCCTTTATTTATGTTGGGATACTGCTTGCATAGCGGGTGACACAGGGGGTCTTAAATTTTGGTTATTTTTTGCCTAGGACGCACCGTTTTCGAGATACCTATTTGAATTTAATTATTTTTTATTATATTCAACAATTTATGGAATTTTATTCAAACAGTTGTTTTATATTTTAGTCCGTGCTCAAATGTTGTACCTACTCGCAATCCTGTCGTTAAACCATATTTAAAACAAAACAAAAACAGGAAATGAATTCGATAGGTGTTTTACTTTATTAATTTTAGTTGTAGGTACATAAATATAAACCCGGGACATTAGTCCCAAAACAATATTTTGTCGTAAGGCGTCTCCACTTTTCCTCTGTTCTTCTTCGAACTTTATGTATTTTAGCTCACCTTTTTCCGATCACTGCTGCTAATAAAATCAATTTCCAGCCTCAAAATCAGCCATCAAAAGCTATTAAACTGTTTTATGTAACAACTAAATGAATAAATCATATTCTTTTTTCATGAAAATTAGCAGTAGGTATAATAGCCAAGTAATCAATTACCCATTATTCCCGATGTCCACCAATTGTTTGGCCACCACTGGGGGACAGTGAAACAACTTTTAAAAATGATTCTCGTTGTCCATCACTGGGGGACACTTCATGGTTTGAATAGGTCGAATTTGTTCCAAAACCGAATCGGGGCCCCCGACTTCACGTAATCTTTTGGCTGCTACCCCTAGAGTGTATATAAAAACCGGAGGCGTGAAGGGAGAGCAACCCCCGCCCGCTGTAACAAAGCATAAATACCCGCGCGAGCCGTAGTGGCTGAGGCTGGTCACCGAAGGCGACCAGCAAGCCGAAGCTGCAGAGGTGAGCATGGGTGCCTATCCTTTGTTACGTAAGGGCGGACGGGTTGCACTTCCCGCAGCGCCGGAGATGATGCAGAAGCAACTTTAAAGTGTTTTGAGGTTAAGTTACAATAATTAGATAGGTGAATACATGAAATTAGAGCTTTCATTGACCATTATTTGATGACAATAATAAGGTAATTTTATATTCAATTATAGTAGATTCACTCATCAATTACATAAGCTAATGTATAAAAATATAGGTGACTATATGAAATTAGAGTACGTGGAAATTATTTTATAGATGCAGTTGATCACTTATTAGAAGGTGGCAAAGCGTAAACATATCACAAATTTAGTTGCTTAAGAAGTATCACCATGCTGCGCCTTAATAACAGTAACTTGTTTAACAATATATATGGTCGCTTGAAAAGCATTTTTTAGACGCTAAAAGTTCGTCGCTGACCTATTAATTCATTAAACAACTAAATATATTTGAAGACGAGAACGACATTTTAAAGTAATAAGTAAATAACACCTTAATAATAAATAGCCTTAAAGAACACACTTAAGAAAATACTACAGGCTGGGGAACAGGAGACCTTGAGCCACGCCCGAAACAGGCCACTTCGACACTGAGCAGGACATAAGAGAGGAACCAACCAGCATACACGAAGGTCCCGAGCCGACTGCGCTCGTTGACCGGCACCCAGTGACCAATCACTCCGTGTAGACTGGGGTACAGCAGACCTTGAGCCAGGCCCATCACGATACGACACGCGCATACTGCCATGTAGCCACCCTGGAACATGAGAGGACATTGTATTGTCTAGAGAATATTAACGCTTATAGTATTAGTAGCTTTTGCCTGCGGTTCCGCCCGCGTAGCGATTGGATAATATCCCACGGGTACATACTACCGGGTTAACACTTTCACTGTCCACAAAGTAGACACAATAATTAAACAATCAACCTGAACCATATGTGGTTCATGGGACATGGAATGGGTTAACAAGTATTTCATGTCCTAACCTAGGTCATGGTCTACCTGAGAGCCTTATAATATCGAAATGCGTTCAGCCGTTTTGGCGTAAGGAAGGCAGTCGAGAGTTACTTTCGCATTTATAAGTTTTTACGTTGTAATTAAAATGCTGCTGTCCATTTTCGTGACAGATTTAAGTCTATTAACCTGACAGCTTTACTTTAAGCTATATTATGAACCATCAATTTATTTTCCAATATTCATTTAAGAAACACAACCTTTAATTTACTTGATTCAGCACTTAACATGACACCCTAAAGCGTCACTATCAAAGATAAATAGAACATTGTTTCCTTTTTCTTCCCCTAACGGGAACCATGCAACGTTGTTGGTCGCTCATGGCGTAAGGAATGGAAGTCATTCCCACTGACGCGGCGGTAATGACACGAATCAATAAATGCACAAACAAGCGCGTAAGTTAATTGCAGGACTTATTGCCTGTTTGTTTGTGTTATGAAACTTCTTTCTTCCTTGTTGGAAGGTTTTAGGGAATGTTTTTATTTTGGGGTAAAGTT
Source organism: Luperina nickerlii (assembly GCA_963855955.1). Taxonomy (NCBI): domain Eukaryota; kingdom Metazoa; phylum Arthropoda; class Insecta; order Lepidoptera; family Noctuidae; genus Luperina; species Luperina nickerlii. The sequence goes on along the minus strand of OY979676.1, from coordinate 22,596,452 downwards.
TTATGTACAAATGAAAACGAATCTAATGATTTTGCTGTCGTCATGTCGGTACACACCGACTTTATAAACATCGGTCGACTTATTGTTCAAAGTTATCATACCGAGTTCAAAGTATGTTGGAAAATATAAAAGGATCACTAATTTTTATCACTAGGTTTTTTTTTTGTTTTTTTTTATTTGAGGATATTATACTTAGATGTTAATGGATCAAATTAAAATAAATAGTATCCCAGACCGTTAGAACCCTACGATCTTTACTTACCTACGTAATTAATAACAGAGCTTAAAATAACAATTTGTATCTCATTTGAAAGTAAAAGGCCCGCGAGTAACTAGTAATTTAAAAAATGTTCCTTCTAAAATTTACAAATCCTTTTATGTTTAAATACCCTTGAATTAACGTAATAGTTTAAGGACTTTTCTTAGGTAATTTAAAGAGGAAAGTCTAGTAAAAGACCTACTTACGCGTTCTAGAAATAGCAATATATTTGTACAAACTCTTCGTTATCGAAAACTAAATAAGCATAACGTTTATAAAATAAATAATAAATATAAAATAAATAATCATACCTTTAAGAATACAAGAACATTCGTACCAAAACCCCAAAAAAAATTGAAAGCAAGATGAATACATTCTCTAAACCCTACGCCCTTTGCTAAAATAAAAATCTAAAAGGCTCGATTTTAAACCACCTCCGTAGAATAAAAATATATTATATTTACTATCCCGAAATAAACAGTGAAAACAACCAAAAAGGTATTACATATAAACGAGAAGGACCAGGTTATCAGGGCAGCAAGACATTGCTCATTCCATTTGGTAGAATTATGTTGTCTGATGGTATCGGGTGACGGATGGCTCCTCCGACAAATGGCGCCCTAATAAACCATCCTAATGCGAGATCCTTGCGATCCGTCAAGACGTTTGTTTGTTAAGGGAGAGCAAAAACTTGTGGTAGGGAACCGTGTCCAGTGCAGTTGGTATGATTTATTTTATGTGAAGGATTTATTTAAGCCGCACTTACATGATAGTATGCGACCCTTGACCTAAACAGTCTATTTATATTTCATGACTTATTAGCGTCAACGACATACAAAGCCAATTTAGAAAACCCAAAGTAAAGCCAAAAAATTTTGTTTATGGTGCACAGTCCTCATCAATATATAGGTATTATAAATTAAAGTCCCTTTTCGTGCCTACCTACTTGTGTGACCGCGTTGTTCTTTTAAACGCAACGCAAACGCAATGGATACGGGCGGTTTAATGCATTAAACTTTGAAATTGCCGTGTTTTGATACTGGCTATTGTCAATATCAGTTGTTCATTTGTTTTCCCGTCGTTCGATTTTGTTTATATCGCTGTTTTTGTAACCATGGTAAAATCGAAATTGCGGCTATTTTCGAATACGAGCTCCGTCGTGGCACCAGCGCAGCATAGATAGCACGCATCAGCATGTTATCGACGTGAATGGACATGGTACTGCATGTGAATGCACGGTCCGTTTTGGTTTTGTTCTTGAAATTTTGATCTCAACAGCGAGCCCGTGGATGACCGAAGATGAAAGTCGATAACGATGAATTGAAAGCCATAGTAGAAGCAGATTCATCTCAAACCACGTTGGAACTTCCAGCAGTCTTGAACGTAAGTGATGAATTGATACTGATTCATTTACATTTAAATTGGAAAGATAAAAAAGCTCGGGAACTGGGCACCGTATGAACTCACTGAACAACAACAACAAAATCGTGTTGAAGCACCGCATAATGGACCGTCTCAAAATTTAGAAGAGTTACGACTGGAAACTCTCCGTCACCTGCGATACTCACCAGACCCGGCTCCAACTAATTTCCATTTTTAGGGTTCCGTACCCAAAAGGGAAAACGGAACGCGTATAAGATCATTTCGTTGTCCGTCAGTCTGTCCGTCTGTCCGTCTGTCAAGACCTTTTTTCTCAGGAATGCGTGAAGTTATCAAGTTGAAATTAATATAAAATACTCAAAGCTGCAAACCCTTGAAGCAGTGCAAATTCAAACTTCTCAGTCAGCGCAATCAAAAGATACGGGGGTTCCGTTTATGCCGCATATTTTGACACTTGCAAGGGAATGAAAACCTATAGGGTACGGAAGTACCCTATAGGTTTTGATCCCCTGTAGGGGTTGATTTAGAATCATGAAATATGAAAAAAAAAGGAAAATAGTAGTAGTAAGTACCTAGTTAGTAAAGGAAAAAATCCGAAAACCGTAAATTTGTAGTTACATAAAAAAAAAACAAATTTAACAGAACCCTCGGTGCGCGAGTCTGATTCGCAGTTGACCTATTTTTTATTCGGAATTTGGATAAATATTTGCAGCGGAAACCTTTCAAATCCATCGAGGCGGTGAAAAATACTCGCGCTCGAATAAATAAATAGTATTTACAATCGTCAGGACATAAACAAAAAAATATTTAATTGTCTCCCAGGAAATCTATAATCAATTATTGATGGAAATTACAAAATACCTAGTTGAAAATAGGAACGAATACTACATTGTATAATTTTGTGCAAGTTCGTAGCAGAAGACTGAAACAAAGTTCGATAAACTTTAAATAAATCTTCTGAGTGCACATGTAGTAATAATGTACAACCCAAGTTTCGAAAGATTTAAGTAACTCAAGTGAAGTCTGTTATACTAAGTTTTATAAACAATAGCAAAACTGTACAACTTCGCATGAATAACTTTAAGTACTAAACTAGGGTCAAAAACAAGTTTCCCAAGTACGGGCTTATTGTTACCGAGTTAAATAATAAAACCACTTAATGTATCTACATTAAGTGGTGGTAGCTACATCTGTAGCTACTAATAAAAGTCACCGCTGTGCCATGCTTTGTCTCGAGATTAGAATTAACGTATAGTTAACTTATTAAATAGGTTTTTCTAAGAACATTAATATTTAATTTTATAGATTCGCTTGTAGACTTACTTAATGCATGCCAAGTTGCTACTATTATCTCTATCAGCTACAATTTCTAATGGGAGGCCTATAATAAAATAGCGTTATATTTTTTCTTCTTCCTCTGGTCTCTGCCTTAACTCCTTCGGTAACAAATTCGAACGTTTCGTTTTGATCAGCCGCAGGACGCCCAGACAAATCGACTGCCAATAATACGGCCTTCCTAATGTATAACTACCCTCGTTATTTGATTGAGGGGAAGCGTGTGTGCTCTCGGTAATTAATTGGCATGGGAAAAATAATGTATGTAAGGTATATGCTTGGATTGGCGTACTCATAATCGGTTGTAATTAATTTTACTACATCTTATCTATATTGTATATTATCTTATGTATATCTTGTGTATATATCTTATGTATATCTATATTGGTTTGTGGTTCGTAAATATAGATGTTGATATAATTTTTTGCGTATATAGAGTGGCATCAACACAAACTGTAACTATGAATTCAGCAAATGATTCTGGACGGTCACAGGGGCGTGCATCCTTGGCGAGAGGTTGCGCGCCAACGTCCCCGCCACCCTGTATGTAACTGTCATAAGAATTTCCCTTTAGTCTTATTACACATAAACCGAACTAAGTAATGGCTATACAATTATTTCCTATAGGAAAAATCTGTAAACAAAATGCCTATGAAAAAAAGCAATTACCTACCTAACCTTCTAAAAGACTTAAAAAGGCAGCACTAGGCTGGTGATAATTCTACTATTTGCTTCAGAAATAGTTGGCGTCTAAATAATCTTTCGGCCACTGCCTTTCATTGAGTCAGTCGATGTTTATAAAACGTTTCCGCGCGAGAACCGCAAACCGCCTGTAAAAAAAAATGTAAACATAGCCAACACTGATTTTATGCATCTTTTTTTAATCAACCAATCATGAATATGATTTGCAAATATTTTAGGAAAATGAAACGAACCCCGAAAAGATTTTTATTTGTTTGATTTTTAACCACAGGAAGTCTCTGCCTGCTATTACCAATTCCAGTCCGCTGCCAGTTGAACCACAGTCTCTTTAATTAATAAAGGCAAACACTGCAAGCGAGCCAGTGACCAGTCCATAGATAACTCGACATAAATAATACTTGCGGCCACCGACTGGCAATAAACTATTTAACTAGCATTTTGCGCGCGCTATCATGCCATTGTATATCGCTTTATATAAACCTGTGCACTGAGATATACGGACTTAATTTTAAATGGTTCACGATTCACTATAACGTAGACAGTTTTCTCTTGAAGTCCTGTGTTTCCTACGTTCAGGATAATGCAGTGGATGGTAGAATTAATTATGCAGCAGTCACAGTCTCGCACCGACGTTTTCTACAAACATTAATTCGGATTTTCAGGAATTTTCATAGTGTTACAAACGCGTATGGCTTAAATAATGTTCAGCTAAATGAGTTCTGTTGTAGAAATGTAGTTGGATTTCCGTTTTAAAGTACTAATGCTCTTGTATATTACCTTCATAAAGTCTCCCGCATTCTCATATTATTTTAAATATATTGTGTGTGATGTTTTCGTGTGAACATCATACCCCGAATTGCGAATCTATACTATACTAATATTATAAAGCTGAAAAGTTTGTTTGTTTGTTTGTTTGTTTGGTTGAACGCGCTAATCTCTGGAACTACTAGTCGGATTTGAAAAATTCTTTTTGCATTTGATAGTCCAATTCTTAAGGAAGGTTATAGGCTATTTAACATCACGCTATGACCTTTAGGAGCCGAACAAAAAGAAAAAAGTCAGAAAGAACACAAAAAAAAGAAAACATAAATACAAAAAAAAGAACGCTAAGCAAAAACGAAGTAATAGCACGGGCAGGCGATGCGATGCGACGGGGTCGGTCGGAGTAACAAGAAATTTCACGCGGACGAAGTCGCGGGCAGAAGCTAGTAAGGTTATAAAACTGTAAAACCGAGTTTCGTAAAATATGATAGATAAAAGTTGATCTACTCTACACAATTTACCACCCGAATTAGATTTAGGTACACTTGGCTACAAAGCTTAAACTACAACATCTACTCATTTCCTTGGCATGAGTCCCTTGTTCTTCACCCAAAACGGCGCGACAAACAATACCACCTTCAATAAACCACCGAATTAAATGCAAGAAAGCACAATAACATAAAGTAGTATTACTTAAAGGATAGTGCGGGTATTAGTGAAGTGGCGTAATGAGAACGGCATGAGGTCTGTCAACTGCTTACGCCTGTAGCGGCTAGCAATGAGCTGGCACCGCGCCAAATGTTCCTCGAGTGTTCTCACTTGAAGAACTTTCGGATTATTTGGGACTTTAAGTTGTTTAGGAAATGTAATAATACTCTCTGCCTAATAATAATTCTAGTTTTATGCTTATTATTTTGTTTTCGGTAGAAATTGAGAAGCTTTGAAAGTAATTTTTGCATTCCTATTGATTCCTATCAACTAAAGCTGAGCTGTTGAAGCTACATCAAAAGATGGAGCTTCAACTACTTATTATAAAATAAAATGTCCGAAATTGCTTACTTAGACTTAAGTATTTTCTTTCCTTTGTTCGAGTAGTTTTTGGAATTGCAGTGTGTGCTGATTAATAAAATTTCTTCATCTATTTTTCAGGAACAATGTAGATATTATTATGTTTGCCAAACAATACTATTATAAAAGTCCGTACCTTGATAGCAGCTATGGGCAGTAGCAAGTTGACGACGCCTGTGCTACCCATAGAGGCCAGTATCAGGTACTTGCCGCCGAAGCGACCGGCGATGTACCCAGCCGGGATCTGTAAGATGATGTAGCCCCAGAAGAAGGATGAGAGGATCGTGTCCTGTACACCCCGGGACCAATCGAAGACCTGAAAAAATATAATAAGAAAGATATGATAGGAACGACTGTCACCCAAAGAATTGTGATCAAGTAGACGTTAGTCTATCACATTAGTCAGTCATATTTAAATATAGATTATAAGAAAAGTGAATAAGGAATAAGAAACAACAACATCCAAGATAATATAAGCCAAAACTCTAATATAATATAAATAAAGTGCGGCTCTAAGGTCCAAAATATTAAATAGACAGAGGGGCGGGTCAGCAAAAAAAGTCGATTAACAATTCAGTTTTTTTAGTTTTTTTATATCTATGTTACGGGCTCTTTCAATCGTATAATAATACGATTGAAAGCGCCCATAACATCGATTTATGCTGTGTACATATTGTACATATCATCATAAACAGCTGGTACATGATCACTATTGAATTCGCGTATGTTTGGAGGAGAAGAATCTAGCGTTAGTATTATGAAAATCTATATGCCTACATAATCAGTCTATAATGTGTTCACTTCTGGGCCATAATCTACCACACGATGTTAGTTTCCACACAATGATTTCCTTCAACGTTTCTTTTTAAAAAGTTTTCTTATCAGTGCAGCACCTTACTACCTACTTCTTTATCTTTTGAGGGCCAGACCCTTGACATCCTTAGACTTGACGTTCACTTTCTGCCTATTGAGTTGATCTTAAAAATCTTCTTCATATACGTAATAATATGTATTATGTGCAAAGAATTTCAGGGTACACCTTTTCAAACGATATTATCAAACTATTCCAGACAGAACTTATTCTACAAAAACATTTGGCTTTTCTAAGCCCGATCACAAACAATTCAACAAAATACTCTGAGAGCTGCCATCACAAACAATTAACCTATTACAAACGGCAAACATGACGTTTTTGCGACAAGTCGTACGTGCGTCGTTAGTCGGGACGTGTCTCAAACGACTCAGCGTTCAAACGACACTTTTTGCGACAATACCACTAAAGTCTGCGGGATTTTTTGCTGTTTAATGATAGCTCTTTTATAGGGCTGGCTCTTTGGACGGCTTTAAGTTTTAATGGAGATTCTCGATATTATTTTATTTTAAGAAGTTAACCGGTACCGCTCTGCGCGTGACCGATGGGTCACGAAACAATAGAAAATCAATTGTGTCTCATTAGCGGAGCTTAAGGGGTTAAACTTTTGTCTCGAGAGGCAAAGGAAAAAATAACAGAATTCTAGCATTTATCGTTGGATGCATGTGCATAATAAGTTGAAAGATGTGACTCGTAACATACATCTGTATAATGTTAAATAAGTTTCATTAGTTTAAATACAAATAGAGACTGTAATGATAACATTCAACTCCTTGAAACTCAGACTATCGCGGACCCCGGTCACAGGTTTCCTCTATCAATCTGCATAATTGGATCAAAACTTCCAAAAAATAGTAAAATTAGTTTGATCTCATTGAACAGCCCTAAGATTCTCGATTTACGTTAAAAATAAAGAGTTCTAAAAAACGCCTTTGCCAGATAAAGGGGATTCAAACAGACTGTTCGGAGATAATTCCCTGAAGTGTTTTGTTTCACGTCGTACAGATGGCGCTAATAGACGACACTTAGGATTAGATGTTGAGTTCAGCGCTTTGAGGATGTCTTATTATTTTTATTTTCCAGATAAAGCTGAAGTAGAAGAAATAATTCGGAGATTATGATGTTTCTTAGTAACTAAGGTTGAGCTAAATTACCTCAATTTTATTATGCAGAAAGTATATTATTTTGTTCTATCTATAATTGTTTTTGGTGGAAATATAGAAAAAAACTTTTTGTATTAGATTGGATTCTGATTTACTTCTTTCAGTGTCGTTTTTGTTGCTAATTGAGTTTTATGGCAGAAGAAGACAAACAGAGCCGACCCTTTGAGTAGAAGGATGACGATGATGATAAAGTGGAGTCGTGAGATGCAGTTTCTGCTTACCGGGTAGCCGTAGCTGTTGTTGGAAGTCATGGCGACGATGCCGACGCTCATGGACACGCGCGTGGCGTAGGACACCGTCGTCGCCAGCAACATGGTGAAGGCCATCATGTGGCGCATGCCCAGGAGACGCTCTGTAGACAAGGAAATAATATTAACTCAACAAATGTTATATAATTTCAGCACATATTATTATTATTTTAAGTCCCGGGTTCGATTCCAAGGGTATTAAGAGGAAATGTGGTCAGAGAGACTTTTGGAAAAGCCTAAGTAAAAAGTCATAATTCGAGGTTTGACTCTCGCCTATTTCCTCTATAGAGGTATGAGGAACAGGGTGTAAAGTTCACTCATACTCTATAGAAAAGGGAGGATCCTCCGACCAGACGGGTGTTGTGTCTGGCGGTATATGTGCTAGTTGCGCGGTAAACTCTGCTTGCGCGATGCAGGATTTCGCGTGACGTCAGTATGACGCGTTGTTCGCATGTGGCGTTGTAGATACCGCTACACCTCCTCCAATATTTTAAAAGATATACCTACTCCAATATTTTAATAGATAGACCAATTTAAAAGATATTTCATAAACTGAATAAGAAGGATATATATACTGTGTCCCCATGTTTTTCTTTTTTAATTAATAGTTGTCAAATTTGTACAGTAGGCCTCTATTGACAGTGGTTTAAATCGGCATTTTTTGAGGGTTCTAGTGCTTATAAAAATAATGAATCATCAAAAAGGAAAACATAGGAATATACACCTGTATATATTCCTATGTTTTCCTTTTTGATGCTTATTAACCTATTAACTACCTAGTTAATATTTATTATTCTGTAAAAAAGTATTGCTTTTATGGTAAATAACCAGAAAGAAAATAGGCGAGAGCGTTTCTATGGAGAAAACACCACGCGCATTTCCTCTTAAGATTTACTATCAGGAATTACTCAGTAGCAGCCCGGAGTCTGAATTTGAGCTCCGTTGATCGCAAACTGGTGAAATGTGGCTGTAGGGAGTATATACCTACCCTCTGCTTAACCCTTCGCAGATTACAGGCGCGGTATTTTTTTATTCCTGAGAAGGAAAGGAAGAGGTGTACCTATAACACAAATGCCAGTCAGAATATAACAACCAGAATAAAACTTGGGGTTCTAACCTAGGGCGGTTGCCATGAGTCGTGTGAAGTTTTTAACATGATGCAATTCTATTTAAATCTCAACGCATTTTACATTATTATATTTCGCAGCTTCATTCTTTGCGATTTACGTTTAATATAGTAAAGTAGCGCCATCTACCGTATGCCTTGCACGATGGTTTAAAGTTTGTTTTTTTTTTTGACATTTCGCCTCACCTCTTCGCACCGCTGTCGTAGTGGACCGTCCTGACATTAATCCTCATTCTGTATTATCGTGCTGTAGCCTTCGCACGCATTCGGTTACCCTACCACTGCGTTCTTACTTTTTTAAATAGGTAGTGAAAATAATAAGATGGGAAACAAAAGGAAACATCGAGAAGAGGAAGAATTTAGGATCACAAAGAAGATTAAAAAACTGGAACAGAAATTACAGCGCCGAAGGTGCGTTATTTCATCGGATGATAGCAGTAAGTTAAAACAATATTATTATGATCGTCGTTGACGTCTTAATATTGCTACTGCTTTTAAATCGTCTCGAATAACAAAATAATTGATATTTGAACTAATTACCGTCGTTGGCGGTTAATATTTGACCTAATTACCGTCGTTGGCGGTTAATATTTGAACTAATTACCGTCGTTGGCGGTTAATTTTATCATAGTATATAATGCTTGAATCTACTACCGTCGTTGACGGTTACGTGTGTCAAGTTTCGAAATGACAATGAATTTTTTATCTGTCACATAGATCCTGAAATCGATGAGCAAGTTTTGCCCGTGATGTCACCAAGACAATAACCAACCATCCTTGGAACTGCGCCAATCAACCACAGGGATGAATCCCTAGATGTGCCTGGTCTGATTTCTTCAATTACACAAACCTCACTGTATGAATCTACTAGTTTGGAACATACCAATGCAGAAACCAGAGCCAGGATCGTCGTCTGCTCCCGATCCATGTTTGTCAAACGTGCAAGAGGAGGATACCCAGCTAGAAGAAGATATACTTCAGATCTTAGGGGAACCACCACAGCCAGATATTGCGCTGGGTAAAAATATTCATAGAGATATCGCATTCCGTTGGCAATATATCTTGGTTAAAGGCTTACCTAGAGATCAAAAATAATCACTTCTCAAAAAGTATCTAATACCGGCTAACTGTACCTTTCTTGTAGCCACGTTATTAAATCCTGAAGCTAAAGCAGCTACCCCAGATATTCTATCCAGGAGAGACGCCAGTTTGTTACAAAAGCAAAATCAAATTGGCGTCGCATTAGCCGCGTTATCTCAGCTTACCGAAATGATAATACAAAATGAAACCTCCAAGCACACACTTCTGCAGCCTCTTAGTGATGCTTGCCGCATTCTATGCGACAGCCACTGTATTGAAAGTAGAACCAGACGTTGTTAATAAAAATCGTGACAAGTACTTGTTTGGAAAAGATTTGGCGGAGAAACTAAAAGCCGCTAAGTTTGTCCAAAAAACAGGAGAATCTCTGCAAAAAAACTAATCCTATACCGTCTACTAGCAAAAGTGGTTCGAACTTCAGGGGCACGCCACGGAACCGGAATTTAAGCTTCAGGGGCCCAATACAAAGGAAACCACCGAACAAAACAAACGAGGTATCGAGAGGATGACAGCCGGCGCGTCAGACGCGCGGCTTCAGCTATTCGCGTCAGCCGCCACCTCCGCTGAAGACGTCTTCGCCGACCAGGAGAAACTATCGCAAATAAATACTCAGGTAGTGCAATACGCAGGACGTTTGAAATATTTCTTTTTACAGTGGTCTCAAATTACAGATGACCCAACCTTACGGTCTTGGATAAAGGGATATAAAATCCCATTTATATCCACTCCAATCAGATTTGACAGTGTATGTTCTATGCCTAAATCAGAACAGGAGCATTACGATTATGTTATAACAATTAAAAAAGTTAGTTGAGGTCAATGCAATTTCACAATGTTCACATGAGGAGGGTGAATTCATATCAAGTATCTTTCTTGTACCTAAGCCAAACGGTGAAAAACGCTTTATCTCAAATTTAAAACTTTGAAATAGATTTATAAAAACTAATCATTTTAAAATGGAGGATTACAGGACAGCCATTAAATTAATAACTATAAAATGTTACATGGCTTCGATTGACCTAAAGGATGCATATTTTTTTTATTAATGTCGCTAAATGTCACAGAAAATACTTGCGTTTTAATTATAACGTATTTATTTGTGTATCTAAGTATTTATTTGTGTATCTATTATACAGCAGTATATATATATATATCTATTATAGTATATTATGTTGCACCATTAACAACCCCATTTTTTATATACACGCATTCACTGTCCATTCCAAGGTTGCCTGGAAGAGATCGCAGAAAGCGATAAGGCCGCCCATTGTATGTTTTGTATTCATAATTTTATTTTTTTTGTTATGTATTTTCTGGTGTACAATAAAGTATATATAAATAAATAAATAAATATAACGGAACTCTTTTTGAGTTTGATTGCCTACCTTTTGGATTATGCACCGCTCCGTATGTTTTCACAAAAATTTTGGAGCCTGTGATGGAGTATTTGCGGTCGAGAAATATGATTTCAGTTGTTTATTTAGACGATATTATTTTGTATAGGAAAAGACTTAAAAGACTATACTCTTATTGTTAAACATACTTGTGCATTTTTAGAAAACTTAGGATTTATTTTAAACAAAGATAAAAGTTGTTTAATACCAAGTACTAAGTGCAAGTTCTTAGGTTTTGTTTTCGACTCCCAGAAAATGATCATGGAATTGCCCTCTGATAAGATAAAATAAAAAGTAACGTACGAATTCATTTAGACACAGTAAATGTAAATTACGCGATTTTGCTAGAATAATTGGTCTTCTGATGTGCGTGTCCTGCTTTAAAATATTCTTGGATGCGTACAAAATTATTTGAGCAATTTAAGTTTAATTCTTTGTTAAAAAATGATAGTTACAATCAAACAGTTTTATTGCCTAACTTTATTAGGGAAGATCTTAAGTGGTAGTTAAATATTGTAACTTTTGGTTATTCTAATATTAAAACCAATATATATATAAAAGAAATTTTTAGCGATGCCTCATCCACTGGGTGGGGTGCATATTGTGATGGTGATGAATCGTACGGTTATTGGAAAGAAAATGAAATGAAGAAAGAAAATGAAATGAAATTACACATTAACCAGTTAGAGCTAAAAGCCGCCTTTTTTGGATTAAAAGTCTTTGCCCGTGATGGTTTTGATTGTGAGTTGTTATTAAGAATCGATAATGTTACAGCCATTTCATGCATTAACAGGATGGGTAGTGTATAATACCCACATCTCAATGATGAGACTCGTAATATTTGGAAATGGTGTGAAAGGCGACGTATTTTGATTTTTGCATGATCATTAACACTAAAGATAATCAAGAAGCTGTCTCGGAAAAAGTTTCAGGATACCGAATGGGAATTAGGAAATTACGCATACGAGGAAATAAAACACAAGTTAGGATCACCAAATATAGATTTATTTGCCAGCCGTTGTAATTCTAAATGTAATACATACGTTACCTGGAAGAATGATCTTGATGCGTGGGCTATTCATGCGTTTACCATTTCATGGAAAGATTTAAACTTTTACGCCTTTCCACCATTTTCAATTGTTGTGCCCGACAGGGTCCATGTGAGCTATATTTTTATTATAAGATCTTGTAAAACACATGTGATTGCAATAAATAATTGAATTGAATTGAATTGAATTCAATGATACTAAAAATGATCCAAAAAATCATATCCGATGAAGCGGAGGGTATAGTTGTTATCCCATAGGTACTGGCCAACTCAACCTTGGTTTCCAGTATTTAATAAAATATCTAAATCTGAAATTATTTATTTTCCACCCGATTGTAATTTGCTAAAATCTCCTTACAGATCAACCCACAGTCTACATCGAACATTAACGTTGGCTGCCGCGAGATTATCCGGCAGACTCTATTAAACAAATTTCTGTCACCAAGGTCGGTGGAAATAATGTTAACATCCTTGTCAAGTAACACTTATAAGCAATACGACGTCTGCATAAAAGCCTGGATTATTTACTGTCAAAAACATAATTATGATTACACTGGTGCTTATCATTATTCATTTTATAACAGAGGTACCTATTTGACAAGGGTGCGAAATATGGGACAATCAACTCTTACGAATCTGCTTTATCTATATTATTAGGTCATAATTTAAATGATGAAAGACTTAAACGATTCATGAAGGGTGTTTTCAAATTAAGGCCAACTAACCCAAAGTAAAATATTACTTGGGATCCTGACATTGTTTTAAGCTTCTTAGAATCTCTCAAATGGCCTAATGAAAACCTAGATTTGAAAACTCTCTCCAAGAAAACTATAACGTTAATGACACTTGTGACCGCAAATCGTGTAAAAACCTTATCTCTAATTAAAATTAACAATATAATTACAAATCTCAATGAAATTATTATTAAAATTCCCGATACAATAAAGACAACAAAATTAAATTCATTTCAACCAACTTTAAGACTTCCATTTTATACTACACGTCTAGAAATCTGCCCAGCTAGATGTTTACAATCATATATGAATAAAACTAAGACATTACGTAAGAATAACGATAATAGTTATTTATAAGTTTAAAAAACCACATTCAAACATTACTTCTCAAACTGTTAGTCATTGGTTAAAGGATACGCTACTATAAAGCGGTGTAGACACTTCAATATTTTGCGCTCACAGTACACGACATGCAGCCACATCAAAGGCAAATAAATTAGGAGTAAACATAGATGTGATTAAAAAGACTGCTGGATGGACTAATTCGTCTTCAGCTTTTGCCCGATTCTACAATAAAGAAATTGTAAATCATAATCAATTTGCTGAATCATTGCTTAATTCTTCTCAAATATAATGTAATAGGTAATACAAATTATGCATATGTATAGGTACTTAAATAAAACAAGAATTGATTTGAAATGATTGTGTACCTCTTTCCTTTACTTTAATACCTACCTTTGTATTTATATACCCGAAAGTAAAAACAAAGTTCAAACCTACAAGTATTGAACATTGATTTTTGTACAATGGCATTCTCTAGGATATCATTGTTTTAGTATTTATTTTAAAACCTTTGCTATAAACATCCTACACCATGTTAAACGTAAATCGCAAAGAATGAAGCTGCGAAGCATAATTGAAGATCAAACGAACTTACCAAGTGAAGTTCGATCCCAATTATGCGAGCAGCTTCATTCGACGCGATTTACCAACTCCCACCCTATTTTTAATGTTAATTATAAATTACCTATCAATTCAGTAATTAACCCCATCCCGATATGTTCGAACCGCTCTAAAATAAATATTCTTTACCTTTAAACAAAATGAGGATTAATGTCGGGACGGTCCGCTACGACAGCGGTGCGAAGAGATGAGGCGAAATGTCAAAAAAAAAATCATAGACTTTAAACCATCGTGCAAGGCATACGGTAGATGGCGCTACTACACCATGTTAAACGTAAATCGCGTCAAATGAAGCTGCTCGAATAATTGGGATCGAACTTCACTTGGTAAGTTCGTTTGATCTTCAATTATGTATTATGTAAAATCTATAAAGATATCTTTACATTTTATAAATAAAAGTGTTGTCTTGACTATCTGTGGTGACTATCACGTCGTTCTTCTAAACTACGCAACGGATTTTGATACGGCTTTTTTCCGAAAGGTACATGCGTATAAACATTAGTAGTATATTAAACTTACATAAAATAAAGAAATCTCGATATTTTTTCAACTATATAAAACGGGCTGGTTACTAGTAAAATATAAAACACAAACACATTGCGTTTTGTTAGACAAAAACCAAAGTGCGAGACACGACAATGTATTTTTACATTAATAAAATCTACGCATTACCACGTCAGCACTGCGCTCCATTACATAAATTAAACCTCCTGGCATCCTGGAATGGGATTTACGTTATTAACTAAGTGTTACCTGTGGCTCTGTTTGGTATACATTTTTAACTGGGGACACGGCTGTAATTCCTGGACAAATTGTCTTTGAAGCACGTGCTTGGGTGCACGTAAATCTGTTATATGAAGCTATACCTGGTGGCATTCCATTTTATTCTACCTTGATTATGACATTTTTACTCAAAAGGGAAAATAACATTTAAAATTGAATCTTAACGATATAAAGATATCTATTAAATTATCAGCCTGATCTAGAAAAGTAAGCGGATGAAAGTGGTTAAATAACATTTCTACTTCATTATTTTATCAAGATACACTAACTGGCAGACAGGGCCGCTAGAATTTATACTTTTAATATTATACGTGATAAATACCTACATTCCTTCTCCTTTACTTTGTATTTCACAGTTCGCTGGCTACCAACACTACCATTGCACGACGTAGCAGGCTCGTTAATGTACAGCGAACAACCAGAGATTTTTGTTAGCATTTATAATGGATGCATCCGCAACTCCTCAGTCTCGTGAGACTTTCGACACAGCTTATGACTGCCGTTTCCTGATTTTTAAAAAGATTTTACGGATAATTGTCTAGGGAAATATCTTGCGGAACATTTAATTTTATTAGAAGGATGAAGGTATTTTTATGATTTGAAAGTGATTCAATCTCAAATTGGTGTTATTAAATCCTCGATTTTGTACTCGGATTACATAACCCATATATGATACAGCTGGTGATGGTTTTATACCGGTTTTTTTTTAATCCTCGTCCTAAAGTTACGATTTCCTTGTCATCACCATTCAACTTTCTTTGCACGATAAAACCAAAATGAGATACTGCATGAAATAATACCAACACATAATACGCAGAACATTAACAAACATCTCACACAAAGTATTCCAGGGCTGACAGAATGTGTTTATATCTAAAAACTCATTTTACAAACTGTCGGCCTTAAAGGAGAGCGACGACGGAGATTCCGCAGAGATAGCGCTAAGAAATAAACGGAGAAGCTCACAATTAATTGTTCAAATAAAAAGAACTTAGCTTTAAAATAACTTAAGTCTATAAATGACTTGGATTGAACCATTAGACGTTTTTCATTAATAAGGGCTTGGGTTTAGTATCATTTGGCAGAAGGAGAGGGGTAAAAGGTGGTAGGGGTTGGCTCCCTGATCGGTATCACTCTTATTACAATCACAAGGTAATGCATATTTTTCGAAAAATTAATAAAAATTGTTTCTAACCTCAAATTATATAAAAAGGGAAAAGGAAACGTTAAAGGGGCGATTGACAACCAAATCTGTACCAGTATGTCCAGTATATTATCTGTAGTGTATAATGTCGTGCAAAAACGATGAAACGGAACGTAAAAAAAACTAAGCCATCTGCGTCATGTGCCAATTGTCAGTGTCATTTATTTTCGTTCATTCTGTTTCTCTTGCATGTTTGTTCTCAATTTGTTCCTTGTGCTTCGTTGTGTTTTATTTGTGGTTTTCGTCGACGGAATGTATTGCTGTTTTATTCGTTTTTAAAACAATCTAGGAATTCTGTTCAGAAGGAAATTAGTGTACCCCCACTTTATGGTTAAAATTGGTAGAGTCTGTCCCAAAACTGAATCGGGGCACGCCCACTCCACGTAATCTTTTGGCTGCTACCTCTAGAGTGTATATAAAAATCCGGAGGCGCGGAGGGAAAGCAGCCCCCGCCCGCTGTAACAAAGTATGGGTGCCTTTCCTTTGTTACGTAAGAGCGAAGGTGCTGCACTTCTCGCAGCGCCGGAAACGTTCCAGAAGCAACTTTGTTTTGAGGTTAGGTTTCAATAATTTGTTTTTCTCAAAACGATACTTAATTTTTACCAATATTTCTTGGCCGCTTAGGTCACAAAATGGAATGGTTTATGTCGTCCTTTTGTCATAATTATTAAATCAATATGAACATTAGGGAGGTAATAGGTCCGCAACTCCACGTCAATGCGCGTATTTTGCGTACAAAATGAACATTAATAAGTCCAAATTCAAAACAAAATCGGTAGCACCAAAGTGTAATAAGATTTCGACTGTAAGGATCAACACGCTGCACGCTAGCGCTGAGTTGTTGAAGTCCTCAAAAAGCTGTCTTTCATCAATAAATTTGCGAGCACTATGTTGTTTTACTTCTATTGTTGGTTGAGTGCCTACAATGTATCAGCTGTCTTTAGAACTACTAACTTTCGTTCACGCATTTAAAATCAACACTGTGAATTTTGTTTCGGAATACCTTATATCCGCAATTATAATGTCATCTATGTATATTTGTTTAGTACATGCTGACAATGTTAATAAACCTAAGTGGATATCAGCTCATAATTCTGAGGTCCACAGCAAGTCTTAGTAGCTTATTTTCTGCAATAACAGAGTAAGTTAATTGCGCTACTTCACTGACGTCACAAAATTCCATGGTACACTGCAGCTGATATAAACCCTTATTCTAATCCAATCACAATGGCACGAGCGAGCGCTGGTCGCCAGCGGTTTAGCTGCACTGGAATAATACACGAGTCGCAATGGAGCCACATGTACGCTCATATGTTTTAGTTACGTGCGGCTGAACGCAGCATGGGTTTGATGAATGACTTCATTTTACACAAAATATTTGGTATTGTTGTGGACGTCCATTTTGTGGTAGAGCAGAATTATGTTTGTTTGGTCTTCTAACACTTTGTTATATTCTACGCGTATTTGTAGTAATTTTAAACTATTGTTTTTGCCTTGTAATAACATTGTTTTTTTATTGAGAATGAGTACATGTGCTTGTTTATACAAGACTTACATGGAATTCGAAGATAAAGCGCAATTTGATTTTTATTCCCACACATAAATGAATAGACTGTAAGAACAATATAATATGCAACCGTATTTATTTTTCTTTATTATCATTCTGTAGAGATAATATTCAATCAACATATCAATACAAACATGCTTCATCAAAAAGAAAAATAATATTTTTCATTCTTGAACTTTTTCAGATATCAGTCTATGATAAGTATCTAATCAACCACACGTCTTTCTATGAAATAGACATATCATATTTTCAGCTTGTCCCAGCCAAAGAAAGCGAACGAAGCGTAAAATTGTATTTTCTCTTATACAACCTTTTATGAAAGGTGAGTCAGCTCATTTGTATGCTGGATCTATGAAACTCCAGTGGCCGGTATTATGTGACGCCTTCCTAAATACCTATGTATAAAGCGACTTGAGAAAATCCTTCAACAGCTGCAAATGCAATTTTCTCTTTTTATTCTTGTTTTAAACATTTCACATTAAAGAGAAAAGTCGTGCGTTTCAATGTCGACGTTACGTCTCTTTGCAGTTTTAATATTGTAAAGTATTTTTGCAGTGGCGTATTAAGTTTCTACGGTTTGAAGTAGGTTAAGATTTTTATTTACAGGCAAGGACCGCGTAATTTAATAAGTTCAAGCTTTTTAGTAATACTATAAGCTATCTGCATAATAAGGGATTTAAATTACTCGAGGACCGAAATTGTGTAGGAGTCCCTAGGACCCTTACAGGTAAACAACAAGAGAAGACTAGTAACGGTAACTATATGTATATGCCGCAGCCTACTAGCTTAACAAGCATTTCAGTTAACACCCTAGACTTTTTACTAAACGGCGCCGTTCAACTAGTGACCTGAATGATATTCATTATTTAGGTTGGAACTGTGACCAACCACGCGCGAGTCGAATTGGTCGCAGGAACTAAGCCGGGGGCACCCCGACCAAGTGGGTCAGGTAAGGTTAGAAATGTGAGCAGAGCGAGCGGTGGCGCGACAGCGACCGGCGAGCGCTACTTGCAAAGGCGAGGCAGTTAACTGAAAGGCTAATTAAGGTAGATGGCTGCGACATATACATGGTAAAATATAAATCATTTATTTATTTATTTATAATTACCTTTACAACTATCATAACAGGATTAATCTAATGCGATGGTGTGGTATTTATATACTTACAATATTAAATTAACCTAATGAGGAACTTCTATAACATACTACCTAACCTAAATTATATAAATCTCATACATATAACAATAACACAGAACAATTACTATTATAAATAAATAAATAAATCTGAATAAATTAAAAAAAATCGTACAATAAATAAATCTATAACTAGAATAATGACCTCCACACGTAATAGCTCACGTAGATATATTTTAAAATCCATTGCTCTCTTTGTATCGAACAGTGTCATGGTAGTTATAAGTGGCGTTTCAATGGAAATCAAACAACGTGAAGCATTGACTAATAATACAGTAAAGGGTATCAATACCCTTTCTGATTGGAACAAGTAATGACGCTCAAATGTACGTGACTGGCCTTTCTATGGTGAAATTATATTATTTTGTACACCCGACATCACCCAGATGTTGGCACAATGGCTAATTATGAGCTTGTATAGCTGTTCAAAGATATCAATGGTTCAATAAAAATGTTGAATTGTATTTGCTTTGTCAGTCACATCGTGGTGGAATATTGACATGTTACGTCAAGTACTTTACCTAGTATCTACTACCGACTACGACATTATCAGTTATACCTACATTTCCAGTATAGGCTTCTCGTCCAGTGAGAGATCAGCTTATAAGTACTGAAAATGTGTATAGCTTGATAGTGTTGTCGTGTGACGTACATATGCTAGTGTTATTTAACAAAGAATAGTTTATGGTACACGAACCACTTCCGATTTTTCGACAATTCATAGAGGTTCTTGTACAATTGTTAAAAATGTTTTATTTAAGATTCGTTGTCTGCAGTGTATTATACTTACAACATGCCGCTAAAATGGTGACATTAATTTATCAAACGGGTATCGTCGACATTCGCATAGCCGCTAGGCGGTTGCTACTACAGATAATTGGTGAGACATAAGGAAACTTTGTTTTGTTCCACATTATAGCTAAGCCCCTATACGGCATACTCCTTAATATCTCTGCGGAACTATCGACAGAAGACTTGGCGACTCACTCAAAATCCTTATTATTTCATTAACAAAATTTTAGTCATGGGGTAGCAATCGAGTCTCCAACAGTAACACAATATCATTACTTTTAGTGAGTTCACGCTCACATCACATTGATCGCTTAATCGATGTACAGTTGTTGGACAGTTTTGATATAGTAGATAACTTATAATCTATAATAGTTAATCATTTAGATTTTAAGTTCATCTGGCCGCACACTTGAGATTGCGTGATGAATGAGAGAATGAGATTCTTACTATTAAAGAAACAAATTCCGTCTCATCATTAGTTGCAACTAAACAGTTCCATATAACGTTAACGTTTTTGTAATTGACATGTAGTTATTACATTCAGGGGTTCAGAATATCATTGGCCGTAACTGGACATCTCAATATATCACGATTGAAACAGAAATACTTCGGTTGGCCGTAACTTGACATCTCAATTTGTCACGACTAAATCAATAGGACCTTGAGCATAGCTTGACACTTCAATTTTTCAATTAAAAATTAGTGCATAAAGAAAACTTTTATGTGTATAAGTTGAGATATCAAATAACGAATATTATTTTGGTTACTGAGTATAGGTTGATGATATAACAAAATATCAAGTTCGTTCATAAAAACATGTGAATAAGTAATTTGACATGAGGTTTTGTCAAGTTAGACATGTTTTAATGCGAGATGTCAACTTAAGATCAAAGTCGATTGCTCCAAAAATGATGTATATGTGGAGCTGTAATTTTTTTTCATGTAAATTCCTAATGCGTAATTTAAAAAAAACATAGAAGTCGACATGTCAGTGTGCTCACGCCGGCCACGATTTAACTTCTTGTTTGCACTAGCAACCAATTACATCTTTTTCCACTATAAATGATATTTACATTCATACATAAAGGTAAGCAGGAAAATTAGATTTAAATATTTATTTCTAGAAAATCTTACAATGATTTTTAATTAAAACAGTACTAAATACAATAGTTTACATTCCCATTAAGTTTAAACTACGAAGAACAAAGATACAATTTAAATAATCTAAGATCGACGATTACTGTTACACAAAATAACTACACTTTGAAAGTGATATAAAACTATTTAAACGCAGTCATTTATAAATCCGAATCACAGACGGTTGAATCTCAAACCAACAGAGAAAATGTATTTCTTTAGAGTTCCAGTGTACGCAACCCTTCAGCCGGGTTCCTTAGGATAGCTGAGAAATATGGCGTCACATCTCTTTGTCGCGCGTGTGTCTGGAAGTTCAACTTATGGTCGCATTTGTCTTCATGAGTCTGCGTTGCAAGTTGCTATATGGGACTGTGCGTAATTTTAACCTTGGATAGTTTTATGAAGCGAAATAGTTTGAATACTGCATTTTGTAGAGAATTTGGTCAGTGGGTCGTTTTAGAGGCGAATTTTGCTGGTTTAGGATATTTAGATTTAAAAATAATTATACAGTTTTCTTTCAAGTATCCTTCTTCAGCTTTACAGGATGTAACTTTACATTCGAGTGATTTTGAATCCACTAGTTTAAAAGTAAAGTGCATACTTATTATTAATAATAATAATAAACCATTTATTTTCAGGTAACAAAGAGGGTATAGATATGACTTTAACCTAAGTATACATGATAAATAATTATGTAGTAACAATATTGTTAGTAAATAAAACTTATTAACTATGTTAATATCACCTAAACCTAATGCAATTAGCATTAGGTCTTTGTGCGTTCTTGTGGTACTTGTCCGCGAAAGCGGCGGAATACCACATCTTGCGGCCAAAAGCTTTCTTCCATCACCAGGTGCAGGTAGCATGTTGGTATGCGCACCACAAACGCCTTGAAGTTGAGTTGTTATTAAAATTGACCTTGCATTACACTATATACCAGCCAGAATTCACGCATTCTTTCAAATTTTCACATTTTTGCTTTTCAAAAATTGCCCTTATGTGGTACACCGTCAATTTCAAGCATTTAAATTCTTGGCTCCCAAAATTGTCTACTTATAATACTAAATAAGGTCTTACCGCAAACATTCTTGTGAAATTGCCCAAAAATTCGTTCACCAAAGCATACAGCGCATTTGGGGTTGTCACCACAAAAATGTGCGTTACCTCCGTCATTATTATTATCTGGCATAGGCCCAACCCGTCACACAAATGATGTACAGACATCATTTGCGTGACGAGTTGGGCCGCCATTACTAAAGCAATTTACGTTAACTCCTAAACACAATGTGGTGACACTGATAAATTATTATGTTCACTTGTTATGGTAACCATGATTTGACAATACATGCACTAGGGCAGGGGTAGCCAACTTGGTTAGACCCAAGATCTACTGTTCACTGACGACACCCTGGCCGATCTACCAATTATATACTTCTTGAAATCTTAAATGAAGCAGCATAGTTCAGTACACAATTATGTAGTATTTTTTATTTTATTAAGAGGGAAAATATAACTCGTAAACACTCGTAACTCAGCTAGTCTGTCGTCAACAGACTGACGGATTGACAATCGTCCGCGCCCCACTCCCACGTCCCCTACGCTTCCCTCTTATTGTTATCGCACACCGAAAACAAAAGAGAGCTAAGCTGCATAGAAGAAAGGATACATAACGTGACAGAACGGCGATTGAAAAATGATACAAGATGATGTGTGCAGCAGTTAGTGATTAGGTACGTTGCGCAGCCTGTAGAACAGGCTGCGCAACGTACCTAATCACAGCATTCATATTTTTTTCCTTGCTACGATCGACTGAACTAATAGTCGCGATAGTCTGCACTAGGGCATTCAAAAGTGGGATATAACAAAAAAAATCGACGCATCCCTCTTTCTAAATAGTATTTGAAGAATATACTATTAGAGAGGTTGTATGAAGAACCATGATTAGTACATGTAGTGGTAGCAATCATGGCTCTCATCTAGATACATAATAGGTATAAACGTAAGGCTGCTTCTATTGGCCAAAGACGAATACCTTAAGTAACAAGAGTTTACGAAGAAAAGATGTCACAAAACGAATGAAACTTATTCAGTTAGAACCCGTGTTACGGCTCCTACACAAAGGCGCGACGCGCGACCCGAATCGCACGCGACACAAAGGCACCGCTCGTCGCGCGACTTGCGGTGCCTTTGTGTCGCGTGTCGCGTCGCGCCAGTGTGCGAGCCTTTAGAACTCTGATTCTTTATTTATGTCAATGTGTATCAAGATCGAAGAAAATGTATTCAGACTAAAATAAAATGAAGTAAGAAAGAAAAACTGTTTATTCTGCACAAACAAGACGCACTTTACAAAAAACCTGTCAAATGCGAGTCGGACTCGCGCATCGAGGGTTCCGTACAAAGTAGGTATGTAACTACAAATTTATGGTTTTCGGATTTTTTCCTTGTCATGACATTGCTTCTTGCCAAATTTAATGATTCTAGGTCAACGGGAAGTACCCTATAGGTTTTGATTCCCTTGCGAGTGTTAAAATATGCGGCATAAACGGAACATAAATGCCCGTATCTTTTGATTGCGTTGACTTAGAAGTTTGATTTTTTCACTACTTCAAGGGATTGCTACTCTGAGTATTTGATTAATTTCTATTTGATAACTCCACGTGTTCCTAAGAAAAATAGTCTTGACAGATGGAAACGAAGTGATCTTATAAGGGTTCCGTTTGTCCTTTTGAGGTACGGAACCCTAAAAAAGAAAATATACACAAATGATACAAAGTACCCAAAAGCCTCGTATTCAAAACCCCAAAAATTTAAAAGTTGGACAATTTAGTCCATTGCTTGATGTTAGGGCAGGTCATCATTTACAGTCCTTTCACAGTTATTTTACCTGTGATTTGGCATCACTGTCATCGTCACAGTGATCTTTATTCTCATTCGAATAAGGTCGCTGTTGGATTGTTGCCACTGACAGATCCGTCAAAATCACTGTGAACTTTATTGTCGCTACAATAAGGTTGCTTTCATGTTGCTGATGTCAGAGAGAATAAAAAAAAAACATAATGTCGATTGCAGAGTGGAAATTATCTACTTTTGTAAGAAAAAAAATAATGTAAAAATAAGCCGTGTGTCGCATCTGTGTAAAAACAGCCGGTCTATAGAGATCTTGTGAAATGCAGGATTTTGCGTAACGTCAGTATGTTGCTAAGATCGTATGTGGCGTTGTAGATACTGCTACAGGTCTATTCTGTAAAAAAATTCTCATGAAAACGTAGGCGAAGTGAGCTGTCATTACACCCGATGCTAGGATTGACCTCACTTCACCTAACTTTTTTTTTATATTTGAAATGGGTTTGCTCTTGACTCTAGTCTAGGTCAGAGATGACAGAGAGAAAGTCTACGATGGAGTGAGCTCACCCAGAAGAAGCCTGTTCACTCTTACTTTGAAGAGATTCGGGTTGTATGCACTAGGAAACACAAACGCAGGTAGAGAGTTCCACTATTTTGCTGTGCGCATTATAAAGGACATTTGAAACTTTTCACGGATAGATTTTTACAGAATCGATCGGCAGGTCATTGCTCAGCAAAATGCTTCGGATGAACCTATCATCATGGCAACAACGCTGATTTCCAGCAACTACCTCTTGAGTGACATAATAATTCGGGTACGTACAATTTTTGCATAGAAATAGTACCAACGTGCAACCCACGTGTTTGTTTCCGATGCACGCGTGTGTTTCGGTTGTTAATCGCTAGTAATTATAAAGTTATCATTTTTTATTTTACCATTTATGTACACACATTTATATAAACAGACAAGAAAAACACAGAACAGAAAAATAGGTACAAAGGTGATGCTTATTTCATAAGAAATCTCTTCCAGCATACCTGCGATTTACTGCGAGTTACTTTAAATTAAAATTATCTTTTCGTTCGAATACCCACTGCAGTGCCCACACCCATCTAAACTATGTCAGATCGTGAAGAAGACGATGTTTTGCATCTCGGCGACCCAATGATGAGACATATCTATATATACGTAACTATTATAAATAAATAATATATAAATTAAAACCATAATAAAATGAAAAAAAAACTAAGCAGGTAATTAATCTAGACGTTGTGTGCAGTGTAATGTGTTTCCCCACTAAATCTATCTATCTAGAAGTATCTAATATTTTGTTGTAAAATAGAACCTCCTTCTTGATGCCTAGACTTTTATACGCAACAAAGAAATACAATTTGTGAGATACCTTGGACGTTTCTCGTTATTTCCAGTGTTTCTTTTTAGTATGTATTTCTTTTTTTTGCTAAAAATAAGAGAACGGCCCCAAATTTGTTGTTGATAGACATATGGATTGGTTTCCATTTGTCTCCGACTTCGTTGGAGCCGAATAGGCTCCCAATAAATGTTTGTTTTGTTTTTCGTTGTTGACAATCTAAATACAAAACCTTTGGCTACGAAAAATAAAAGAACCCTTTACTGAAACTTTTTTGTTACGTGTAAAAGTGCTCCCGCACTTGGAGCATTCGCCTATAATGTAACGAACAGAGTCGAGTATTATATCAGTGAGGGAGGAGAACCGAGCATTACAGTGCGCAACTTGATAATACAACTTGTAACATCACAATGCTCAAAATCGAATCTGAAATGTTACAGTCATTACAGGCGAACACTCCAGTTGTGGGAGCACCTTATGCAATACGAGTCAACCTTATATTATTGTCATGAATCATGAAATTAGAGTGCGCAAGATAAGTCTCCGCACGACGTTTGACTTCAAGATTACATCCCTACCAGTACTTTTTATAATTTTCGGCGTAATGATGGAAATTATTTACTTTGGAAAACAAGGGACACAGTACACTCTTTTGACATCTGAAATAAACGTCCAGATAGCGGCAAACGATTATTTCTGATTTTGGCCGCGCGCAGATTTATTTTGTGCGCACTCTACAGTCCTTTCACCGTTATTTTTCACCTCTGATTTGGCATCACTATCAACGTCACGGTGATCTTTTGTCTCATTTGAATACGGTTCCTGTTGGGTTGCTGCCACTGACAGATCTGTCAAAATCACTGTGAACTTTATTGTTGTTACAATAAGGTTGCTGTCAGGTTGCTGCTGTCTGAGGTAAAATAACTGTGAACGGACTGCATTTTTGTATTTAGTAATTTTTCTTAACTCGTTACCAGGATGTAATTGGGTAGGTATTAACTTAAAAAAGCTATGCATTTTCCATCAGACACACCATAGAGATATCCAATGTTGAAAACTAAGGCAACAAAGCGAAGAGAGCTCGAGGGTACGATACGCAGTTGCCTACGAATGAATGTGGCTAGGCAATCAGCAGCTGTCAATAGCCTAGCCAGGGAGGTTAGGGGATACGGTGAAGAACCCTTTAGTGGAAGCATAAAATAGACAGGATGGATTGGTGGTTACAGAAGTTTGAGTTCGGTTAGTGAACGCAATCAAGACGTCACATCGGTGAAGTAGTACCATTGTAAGAATATGATTCCCTGGTTCACAATTATGTATTAGGACTCATCTTTGAAGTGAAAATGTAATCAATATAGTCATTAAAATGTACCTTTTTTACCTACAACGTTTCGACTAAATATCTTTGACTTGGCTTTATAATGTGGAACTTCTGCATATTTTGTGCCGTGATAATCTTTATGACTGCTATCCCCTTGGTCTTGATTGGCATCGGTCAATATTGTTTTCAATATACCGATTTTCTGCAAATATAACACCATGTAAAGCTTCAAGCTGAACCCAATTATGATTAAAATTGTATATTTCAATCAAAA
This sequence comes from Luperina nickerlii, assembly GCA_963855955.1. Lineage (NCBI taxonomy): Eukaryota > Metazoa > Arthropoda > Insecta > Lepidoptera > Noctuidae > Luperina > Luperina nickerlii. The sequence goes on along the minus strand of OY979676.1, from coordinate 22,569,815 downwards.
TTGGGTTCATCGTATTAATTGTTGCTTAGAAAATATAAAGTCGGTTTTAATTTTTAATCTTAAATTAAATCCAAAAATATCTACATATAATAATACTGCCGTACTTACAATAAGTGCAATAACTCGAATTTTAGGCTTTAAAAAGTTACACACATATCCAATCAACAAGATTTGCTGATTACGGATATGTATCCTAAAAAGTCTAAAATCCGAGTTATTGCACTTATTGTAAGCACGGCAGAATAGATAACCGTAGTTTTTTAGTTAGGTTAAAATTAAGACACAAGAACAGAATTAAATAAGAGGTACTCTTTGATCCAGATTCATAGTTTAGTTTAAGTGGCCCCACATGAAAGACAAAGATAAAGTTGGAAAGATATGCCTTTTGAATGAAGACTTTAAAACAGGGAGTAACATTATCTGCCCCTCGCAACATGAAAGGGCCTCAGTCAAGCACACACTTTGAATGACGAGGGACAAGTGTGGGCTGACCAGACCCCAAAACGTTGGCAGTATATCAACACTGCCAACGTTTTGGGGTCTGGGTTAAAAATATTCTTAAATCAAAATACAATGTGTATTTTGATTTAAGAATATTTTTAACCGAGTTTAAAGGAGGAAGTTCTTAATTCGACTGTTTTTTTTTTGTATAAAAATCTTTTAAAAAAATAACCGAATACAAAAAAAAACACTACAAAGTGAAAAATAACTTTAATATCGAAAGAAAAAAGTATTTATTGTAGGTTAATGTAATTTATTGATTATCCACCATCCGCTAGTCTACTGGAAGAAGTGTTTGATAATGTAAGCATAAGCAGTAGCTTTGTGCACTATTATATCTATTTTTACTATTTTATGTTTTGTGTCTACGTAAATAAATAAATAATTATGATTTATTTGATCTCGGTTAACGTTTAACAAATAAAGCATTAATAATAAGGAACCAATTAAATATGTTTTTGTCGTAATATTGATTTACAATATGAATTGACTGCCCTGTGAGCGTGGGGCCCTGGGTTAGATTCCCGGATCGAACAAAGTGTTCTTGGATTTTCCGTGAGGAATTTCTTAATAACAATCCGGAGTTTGGAAGTTGGCGGTGTGATACCCACCTGCCTCGGAATGCACGTTAAGGCGTTGGTTCTGCGCCTGATCTCTCTCCGGTCGTGTCGCATTGGCGTCCATCGGACTATGAGAGTGAGGGAAGAGAGAGTGCACCCTGTGTCTGCGCACATACTTGTGCAATATAATAATATCTTTGTACCTGGCTCACCTCCGTTGAGATAGGCCACCGTGACCGAAATCGGTCGGGAGGCTGATATTACTATTGATACACGTAAAAAAATACGAGGCATGTCATTTCCCGATGATAAGGTATCTTATAAAATTCTAAACAAAACAGTTGAGACATCATAGTGTGCCATATTCCCTCTAAATAGTGCAGCTATGTAAGATCTAAGTGCATTTTTAACTCTGTAGTTGGTCCCAAGATTATCGTGTTGACTATCTCAGTTCTCTGGCCCTTGGGAGCCGTTCCAACTTTACCTTGTGCCACCATCCCCACGTTTATGCAGACCTAGTACTCGAGCACAGAAGATTATGTGCTATGTGACCTCATTTGCAAGTCTGCGCGCTTCCGTCAACTTTTAAACGTTTTATTCTTGCCCATTTCGTAGAGTTTCAAGTTAGATTGTTAAAGTTGTGTTCCGTTGTTGCTCTTAATTATTATAATTCTTGATTGCCTTTCTTTTGCTGCTTGGTTTTTAAAAGTTTAACATAAATTACCGTTACGACATAAAAAAGTGACTAAACGGCAAAATAATTTAAAAAACATAAAAATATAGGATCATTTTTATCAGAGATTTTTATTATCATATTCATTTGAATGACAACTTTACCGGAAAAGAAATTAAACCAAATTCAACCTTACCACATGATAATAAAAAACAATGGCAATGCAACTGTACAACAATGTAAGTTTTTAATTATAAAACAATTCCGATTGCAATAATTGAAAGGCGGTAGGACCAAATTATAATGGAATTTAAAACTAAAATTATTAATAACCTTGAGTACTGTTACCTCTCGACCTTGTTCGTACTTGATAGTAGACCGAGCGAGTAACTGGCCAGTGCAATGGAGTACAAAGCACTAGTGCTTTCAAATTAAATCATTTTAAGTTCCAAAGCTTTAATGAACCCCCAATAATCAGGCCTTTTTGGACTAAAAATACTCAAATTATAATGACAGAATTCACAAATTTAGCTAATCTAAACAATTGAAACTTATTAAGCACACCTCGCTTAATAAGTTCAACAGGAAACAATATTTCACACAATATAAAAATGAGATAATTTCTTAATTTGCAAATGGTCGCAAGTATGGTGGCTACCCCAACATGTACACAATACGCACAATACAATTGGTTCCGCACCGGATGACATGTGTACATTATTTCATAGTAAATAGCTCTTCATTGTATGACGTGTCTATGTAATAGCCATGTACATAATAGTGCAAATGACGCAGAATGACTTTAGTTAAAAAATCATTATATACGTCACCTTGTGCCTTTTGTGTGAAGTTTATGGGTGCCTACTATTGTGATTTAATCATCATAAAAACAATCAGCAGCTATATTTTACATTGAGAAGTTTACACATTAATTTTATTCTCGTTTAAAGAGGCAGTTGCTAGTTTATGTCGACGCGGCTAAGTATCTACCTCAAATTATCACTAGAATGTATTCATATCGTAAGGCATACCTTACGATATGAATATATCCTAGTGATAATTTGAGGTTAATCAGCTCACCTAACCCATAGGTTAGATGAGCTGATTAACTCTCTTTAAACTTCCCTTACCTAATGACTGTCAATTGTTTTGTGGATAAGTAGACTGATGAATTACTACAGTTAAGCTGGCTAATATATGAAGAGCTCTTTGTGTTACTGTTACGGTAGCGTCAACTAAGATCTCTCATATATGCTCTTTCAACTATAGTTGAATAGGTTTTTGCTTTGCTTTAGTGTTTGATAGTACATGAGAGTTCTTCCCCAACTCAATCCATACACTCACACCAGTGGCAACTTCAGGCGACATTGAAATTCAACAAAAAATAGGGCATCTTATATCAACACGATTAGAAACAAGTGTTGCAGGTAAATAAACAAGTATGAGTGCTCCAACACTGTCTACTCGACTGACAAACTGGGCTAGTGGAGTGAGCGAGTGGCGAGATTGAATGACTATCTAATCTTAAGGAGAGTATTTGTATGTAAATACATGTGAAATAGTAGAAAGTTTAGCAAGTTTTTACATTGACCTAGCGAAACGGCAAGCTTTTAATAGTTTCTAGGGCAGTAAATAATTTAATTTTGATATTTTCATTCTATAATAATCATTTTTAGACAACCTGAAGATGTTGTTGATTTTCAACCCCCTTTCAATGAATAGTCGTAAGTTATAAACATAATCAACACATTTTCAAGAGGTATTTATTAGGCAAACCCTGGCGACAACTTTCTGTGACATAACCATGTCGTACAAAAAAATAAAATTGATGACTGTGTTTCTTAGGAACCACGCTGTGTGTGTGCACACATTGTATGATACTACATTAAGTGAATGGTATAGATTACTGTGGATTTATTAAGATTTGCACTTAATGATCTCCTCGACACACAAATCTCTTTCACTTCCGAGTTCCTTAGACGTGCTTTCGGTACACGTCATAGTTATAATGTCCTAGCAACATTGTCCCAAATCAGCCGACCCTAGGCAGGCCCCGGAAGGCAGTCTAGATCTCAATGTTACATACTGCATACGTTTCTAACAGATGATGTTCTGCTGCTTTGCTCGATTCAATCGAATAGTATAAAGTTTTACAGGTATGATTTGAATTAAAGTAGCTTCCACTAATGGCAATACTTATAGCCGTCGCACTCCGGGCACAGTCTTTATGTACTTACTAACTGGCTAATATAGTTTTCCTCACCATGAGCTATTGCTTACCAAATGTTTTTTATTTTTATTCATTTCAATACTAGCGGCTTGTCTTCATTGAGATAAGAGTGGTTAAAGTTTAAAGATTAGATTTACAAACTACAACAAACTCAAATTCTCAATCAAAACATGCCCATATTTTGACTGTATTCGATTTTACCATCGCTTTCAATGTTGTACTCAGTATGACAATGCTGATTAAAGTAATAGGTGCAATGTAATCTTATCTATACATACATAAACTAATAAAAATAAAATGGCTACATTAACTACGGCAAGTTTATACGTAATTTTGCACAGAATAAGCAGCGCCCTTTTTTTTCAGGATGGGAAATTATCAAACGACCCCTCCCGCTCTGGGTGGAGCGGAAGAGAGTGTCAGACTCTTACTAAATAAAACCCACCCATGTTTCTTCGTTAGCCCTTTATGTTCCGGGCCAGCGGTAGCCCTTTCGGACAATCCCGCTGACCTGGCAGGCTTCGACACTTGAAGCGCACAATAAAACTAATTCTTATTACATAACACTGCAGTAAACAAACCAACGGTAGCCACTTACTATCAGTATAGTTACGATCCGTTTTAGTATAACCGGTACCCGTCGGCCTTCCGTCGCGTGTCGCGTTGTCAGCGCGCGCGCAGACTCATAATAGAACGGACACTTCGAATGGACAAAAAGTCAAATGTGGGCATTCACATGTTTTTATATAAGGCGTATATTAAGGTTCTTATGCGACAAGGCGGGATGATTTTTAACGGCTCAAGAGTGAAAGAGAAAAACAGGATTTCTTAAGTCATTTTTTAATGTAAATAATAAAGTTGTCTTCTTGTTTGTTTGTAAGAGGTAACCTCTAGAAGCACTGATCGAATTGCAAAAAAATATCCTTGATAGAAAGCTACACTATTGCTGAGTGCCATGGTTTAATGGTATTGGAGCACTATGGAATTAGAAAAACAGCACTTGATTTGCTAAGATCATATACCTGAAAGATAGAAAGGTTAAAGTTCAAGTAAACGGCGTAAACTGATTAGGGTCTGAAAGGACAATGGGCGTTCCTCAGGGTTGGATATTGGGTCCATTCCTCTTTTTAGTTTACATTAATGATTTACCCCAATTACTTCAAAATCAACCGAAGATGGTGTTATTTGCAGATGACACATCGTTGATCTTTAAAATAGGCCGACGGTCTCAAAATCTTGATGTCGCACACTGGTCCCGATTTAATAAAAAATGGACATTGATCCTAGAGCGCTGATATTTTCTTATAATGTTGTGGCAGTGATAACAAATATGACAAAAAAATATTACTGTCGTACCTCGACGGTACGACAATAATATTTTTTTGTGTTTTACACTACTTAAACAATGATAATTATTAATTAGAGGATTATATCCAAGATAAGAAAGCTTGGAAACATGCTGGTCCTACTCCATAGGACAATCTAGAGTCTAGACAAAATCAAACTGGTTCCTAATTTAATTTATATTTTTAAAGTTTTTATGACTTTGTTTTTACAATCTGTGACTACAGTAACTCATACACTTGTTAAAATTCTAGGAAAATCATCTACTTTTACAATATTTGTAAATAATTTGTAAATATCTGAGCACCATGTACATATCACATAATTGATTTACCTGTCATTGCTTCGTTTTTAATTCTTTTTACCTTTTGTGGTAGACTAATTTTATTCTAGGTGCATCGTCTTCACATACAATTATATTATGTATACTAAACCTTGTAAAACATTATAAAGAGTAACGGTGGAGTTTCCTGCCAATTCTGATCCATACGAACACTACCTTTTGGAAGGGGTGACTAGAATCAATTAAATTTTACAGTAAGTTTTGACGTTCAAAAGTGCCTTTAATGTGCCTATTTGAAATAAATGATTTGACTTTATGATTCGGTAACTTCTATGTTCCAAAGCAAATTGAACGTACTTTATTCATTTCAAAATATTAATAAAAGCACTAAGTCAATAGAACCAAGTTTCGTGTCCAGTTAGCCGTAGCTCTACAATAGGTAAGTAATAGAACTTTCTTAGCAAAAGTTTAGTTTCATATTAAAGCTATACTAGCTAGCTTTTGCTGTTGTTCTGCTGTTACTAATTTGTTTACCTATTTTATTCATTGAAAGTGATTGAAATCACGTACCTACTTTTTAAGGACCTACTTGATGTTTAAGTGATGACTTTGTCCTATATTTTGTAATAAATAGTTATTGGACCTAACTAGTAGTTATCTTCAATGCCATTATCATTTCATTATCCTACTTGGCTGAAGTAGGTATTGCTGAATACGAATTTAAAAAAATCGGCATAATGAGAGGAGGTCGCGCACACGAAGGTTTCCGTACCGTACAAAATTAAACACCAAATATAAAACAAAAACATGTCTTTATAGCGGCAATAGAAATACACTGCCAACTGTCATGTTATGTTTGGTATATTACAGTTCATGAGATACAGACCGTTGAGATACAGACGGACAGATAGACAACAGAGGCTTAGTAAAACGGTTATATGATGTATATGATTCCATGACAAAGAAAAGAAAAGTAGATAGAATTGCACATTCGACGTGTAAAGAGCCAGTAGGTATGTACCTACTTAAGCAAGAACTCGACCCTGAATTTTATTATTATGCTATGAAAAAGTCATCGACACTGCTAACACATTACCTACTATGTTGCTGGAAAATGCAAAAAAAATTGTAACACCAGATATATCTGTTTCTAACCGGTTAGATCCGGATAAGTGTGCATTAAGCCAGAAACTTAGGGCTCACGTCACATTAGGCGCGTTTTTTCGTGTTTTCGTTTGTTACAATGGGCGAAGATTAATGATGTTTATTTTCTTTGGAAGGCCCGTTTACAGGGGGATATTTTGTATGCTTATCTGTTTTCCCAGCCACATTGGTATCAGAGGTCGCTAGCACAGCCGAGCTTGATATTTTGACCTTACTTTCAGTCCCACAGGCCTTTCGTTAAGAAATGTTGCTCTTCTGAGTATGTTACAAAATATAAGTTGATGTCCGGAATTCATAAGAAATTATGTTATGGATGGATATCGTTTGCGAAATGAACTTAATGTAAGTTGTAATTGTTACCAAAGTTGACTTGTAAAGATGTTTTCGCAAAATGTTGAGCTTAAAGCGAGATGAGATGCATCTACATCTCATTTTTACCCGACTGCGCCAGAAGGAGGATTATGTCTTTAGAGGGTAATGTAGGTATATTTCTTTGGCACGCTCTGTAGCCTAAACGGCTTGATCGATTTTAGCTAGAGAGGTGCCGTTAGATTCGTCTTAATTTTGAGAGTGACACTGGCTATAACAAAATAGAAAAAAATATATTATTATATATAACCTTTCGAGTGGGGTGCGTCTCATAACGTATAAACTCATTTGGTCTAATTTCATTTTATTATCGTTTATAAGATATAATCAACGTGAGATATACCAACTGTTGATATAATTTCTTTACATATAACATTTATTTATTCTAAAACTTAATTAGTATAACGTTGTTTGATATAACGTTTATGTAATCGAAAATCATTTGGTCTAACGTTTAATATGTATATTGTTTATTTAATCGAAAATCATTAGGTCTAACGTTTAATATATGTATATAAAAACGTCATTATGGTTAACACCCCGACTCAGACTACCCCGACTCGGATAGGTTAGGTTAGAGCGGAGCTCCCGCCTTAGCCTTCGTGGTTATTTTTTTATAAACCACCTAGAAATAGGAGCCCCGCGAAGCGGGGCTCCGTCGACCTATCTTAGCGCAGGTGGTAATTAGTTACTAGATGTGTTTAATATCTACTTAGGTGACTATTACCTATAACTACGATAGAACTTATAAAGAATAAAACAAAGAAAAATACTTTTAAATATTTCTTAAACAAAATACAAAGTTATTGTTTTATTAGACCAAATAAGTTTTATATCTTTTGAGTGGTATGTCAAACGATTTTATATTTAATGTATGTTATGCTTATGAAAATTAGTTGTTGTAAAATTATATCAATCGTTCATTATATTAACTAATCGCTATATTAAATAAAATTATAGGTTCCGTTGTTATATATTGTAAATATTAGAGATTTTGTTGTTATATCATCTATTACTTACCCTTTCGAGTGGGGTATCAAAATAAAGGGTTTTAAAAGGTGATTAAAAAATATGTACAACTTATATGGTTAAAAGTAATTCGAAGTGACGTAAAAAACACGTACCAAGAACTAAATCGTCTGCGAAATCTTTCACATTTGTTAACTAAAAGGCTGGAAATAAAAAAAATAAAAAAACCCGACAGCAGTAAAAAACTTAAGTTAAAAAATACTGAAAAGCTAAAAACATGGACATTAAATAAAAGTTAGAAGCAGGCGGGACCCATACCATTTTTATTATATTTTCAAATTCGTCTCATTTACATTGTAAAACAGAATTAGGGATATTGCGTGCAATGCCATGAGAATCTAAATGCTTTTTCTTGTATTTTCTGTAATTAATCGATTTGAGTTTATCTTCAGAAAATACATTAGGTTTCGGGCATGTTTATAGAAATGGGATTTCTAATAATGGAAAAATCTACGTACGAGGGAAACCGTTTAGAAATTCGAAATTCTACATTAAAGGCAATGTAGTTGATTTATTCTTCCTGAAGATATATACGTCAAGCCTAGAAAAAATCATGCAATAATCTTATTTATTAACTGTAATATGATCATGTTTCAAAACATGATATCGATCAAATAGTTTTAATTGTAATTGTGATCATTCTAATAATGACAAGTAATGACGCAAATATCAAATGTTATGAGAAAATATTGACATTACTACGATTGTTCATACATTTCTTATGAGTAGTATAATGGGGCTCAATAATTGAGATCTCGTGGATTAACGCTGGAAGTAAGTGCAACTCGTGTCACGTGTCAAGGATTTTCTTCTATCTTTCAAATGCAAAAAAAGATAATGTTTTTAATTATCATCAGACGATTTCTTATGTCGTGATTTTATCGTCAGAAGTGGCATGAGATAACAATTAAAGAATTGCGTGCATGACAGCGGTTTCATGTGAACGTAATCGACATACCTAATGCGGATATGCAAAGATAGCAAACCGATCAGTCGTTTAAGCATGGTGATGCTTAAACGACGGCATTGTCTATCGACATCTACAACTAGCTTAACGTGGACGCCTCAAAGCTAGATGACCCGACGACCTTAATAAAGCATCTGAGATATAAGACGGATGCGGAATGTGGAGAACTGGGTGTTGTCGTACATTCTGAGGAAGGCCTATGTCCAGCAGTGGACTTCGATTGGCTGAGTTGATTGATGTGTACTAGTGAAGTTGGAATATCATTTGCTGGAAACGTTACATGGAAAGGAGCAAACTGCAATTTCTACTAGGTGAACATTCGCACGTAAACTAGAAATAGCTTCACATCAGAATGTTGGTAAATTTGTTATATATGTGGACTATTTAGTATTTTTAGTCGATTCTATGATAATTCTTTTTTTCTAATATACCTATAAAAGTTTTCGACCACTACGGGGATAGATGGCGAACGGGGGGAAACAAAAAGACGATAACAAAGGTGACAGGTGTGCTTTAGTAAAAAGCTGATAAAGAATAACTACAGGTGTTTATTTCTGCTAATAAATTCTACTTCTTCCATCCTACATATATTTTTTATAATATATTATAAAAAATATATGTATTGTGTCACTGTCTATGATGAATTAATTCAGCATATCTCTATTAGGTTCAATTAGTTGGACATCCGTAGTTAAATGGCGATGTTTAGTGAATGTGATCGGTGCAGGCGGCGCCGGACGTAATGTGGTCGCCACAGTCAGTGATACACAGTAGAATATACTACTAATTATACTGGACTGCACTATGATTCTGTCTGATTTTATATTTTCTACTACGACACGTATTTCTAACCCAAAACTAAATAAGAACCATGTTTGGAGACATATAATACATAAGCAAATTGTCATTAATTTACCTGACATTTTATTAGTCTTCTGACATCTTCACTATTCCAGGTTAATCACAACTTTCAAGAACTACACAAAATTGCCTTACTGCAGTACTTCCACAATACACAGCGGATCACTGAAATCCGTCGCGTGTTCATGTGCGACACTGCGTTCGGAAATGTTAGGCCGTCCACACACTCCACACGAAACCGATTGCCGACAGTTGCGTCGATAATCGCACTCATTTGTAATACGCTGATTAGTGCTGGTCGATGTTATCGCGATAATTGTAGGCAATAATATAAAGGTTTTGTTTTGTTTTGGGTCTGATATTATAACCGCTGATGTATCGCATGAAATATTTAGAGAATGTAAGAACAATGATAATTTTTTATCATTACTAACCTTCTTCAAATCAATCTTCTTTTCTCCATAAGAAACGACCAATTGGAACCGTGCACTTAGCTTCTGACGTTTCATAAGTGCCCATGAATGTTTATGTGAAATAAAATATTTTGATTTTGAACCTTACCTAAACATGTATTTCGTGAGCTGCAACGTATTTAAATTACCCCATTGAAATATAAAATGTAGAGAAAATTCTGAATAATGTAGGAAAATGCTACAAAACGTACATAGAATATTTTACTTGATCCACATTTCGTATTCAAGTCTGATACGACCAAGGCACGCAATGCATGCACGTTGACACAGTAACTCCTCGGCAATCGGTAAATGTGGCACATCGTGGCACCTCGTGATGACATCGGAAGTCATCGGTTCCGATGTTTATGAGTCATACGCGTGACCAGACGACCCATAACATAGGCAACCTTGGCCTTCAACGATACAATGAACGATATGGAGGATAATACGACAATAGTCATGATTGACCGGCAAATGTAAACTGCTAAAGGTTACCTGCATAAAGATGCTCCAGGAAGTTCAAGTTATATTATTCCAGTAGCAGTTCACGCAATAATCATAGGAATAGAATATATTATAGCAAGCAAAACAATCAACTAAGTAGCTACTAGAGGTTGAAAGAAAATAACAATTATTCGAAAAAAAGTGTCAGATAAAATACTCTTTATGATGGACACCGTAAAAATTACAGATAAATAAAAATGTAGAGCCACGCAATGACTGGTTTTTAGAGAACAGACTTTTTTCACAAATAGTAAACCAGTGTTTGGAAACTAACAAAAGAGCAATTGGAAGGCCATGACTAACAAAATAATACAGGCACGATGGCAAAAATATTTGACGATCACTGAGATCGTCAACTATTTTTTTGGAACAAATAACAGTCAAGCACACATACTCATAGTATTTATAAACACGGCAGAAGGAACGGCGGAAGGGTCCACCACGCAGTGTGTAACTAACTAGTTCCGAAATCATGGGTAACAGGATTTACATCTGAAGCGGTGTTCGCCTGAAATTGGTCATCGCATTATCGGCCTCCTCAAATTGCCGGAATTACGGAACATGTAACAGGATTTGGGCAAGAACCCTTCACTCTACATGATTTGGTCGGGCCCTAGAAATTGGCTCCGTTTAGCCCGAAGATTCTAGTTTCTGGTCGATTATGTACGATAAGATTGATTGATTTCAACATTTTAGATGTTTGGTTTAAACGATATATTTGATGGTTCCTTCATTCAACGTTATAAAGTTTAAAAGATATAAGACCGACAAGGATTGATGCCAATTAATCTGACCCTAAACTCATGATTTTTTAACAAAAATATCGGGTCTAAGAACATAAAGACCATAAAAATTTACCTGTAGCCATTCTAGGTCACCCAACCTTTATAAAAGCAATATTTGTAGGTCCTCTTAATATTCAATATAGATGAGTTTGGTAAAGACGAGACAAGTTTTTAGGCAGACATTTTACCTCACTTTACATAAAGGCTGATTCAGGTTAATGTTGTTTATCGCTACATTTGCTGGCTCACGTGGTAAACGACCTTTTCTGAATATGAAAATTTAAGGGCCAAAACTATTTTTGGAGAAATCGTTTTACGTATATTGAGTAAACCTCATCTTGTCAGTCTGAAAGTAAAAGATTATTTTCTGCCTTTCCTAAACATCTTAGAAAATAAAGGTAATCCTAGATATATGGCTAGGTGTATTAGTAGATATACAGAAAGATGCTGTATGGCAACAACTAAAATAAAATACGTTTATAACGAGTGTAGTGACAAGTATAGAGGCTAGTTCTCATCAGATACTCGTTAGCCATTCGTTTCCGACATTTTAATAATAAAATATGGTACGACGTTTAAATGATACACGTTGCGTATATTTTGCTTATATATTCCCGATTTACGTTCAAATTGAACGTAGGTAATGTGGATGTGGCTTCGAAGGTAAATACCGCAGGATATGATGTTATGTCAAATATCACGTGTTATCATTAGAGATCTGGGTCGTAGACCCAAAGAATACCAGTGTCTAGTAATAATATATTAATTCAAGATCAAACCCAGCACTTAAATATGACCTTCCTTACTACAACTAGATCAACCACGGCTAAAGAAAGTAATTAAACTAATTTTAATGTCACCCTAAGACCAGTATTAATAAGAACATATGCTATACAGTGTCAAATGCTTCACTAACGTCCAAGCAATTAATTATGCAAATACTTCTTCCGGGAGTACCGCAAGGATACATACTTTTTACGATGTTACTCTAAAGGCGAACAGGTACTAACTTCCTAAAGTGCAATATTTAATCATTATTATTGTCGCTTTAATTATAGTGCTTGTTATATGGTGATTACATACAAGCTTAAGATTTTATATGTTAGGTGTTGTATTATCTTATAGATCTTGTCCGATAAGGATAATGATTAAGGCATTGTATCATTATAACTTTACTATAAGGTGCCTTTCTTGTTTTTATCCAACATGTTAGTAAAAACTACAATAAATCATCCATACAAAATGTTGGTTTGCGTACACGTACACATTATCCATTAATAAACACATTCCATAAGTCAGTTTTAGTTAGCATTATCCAAATAGCATGTTTGGTAAAATATTTCAAATAACTCTAAACAAAATGAATAGGCTTTATCGCGCAAATTGCTGATTTTATTATAATTACAGTCAATAATTCCGCTTCACATGCCAACATTTACATAAACGATTACAGCATGAATCACAATTTCCACAACGAGGCTCTAATAAACATTGCGAACGTAAAATCTACTGCTAATTCCGGTAGCCAAATTTTCATTCATTGATCCGTATTTAACAACCTAGAACTAAATGACAGACCAAAGAAGCAATTTATACTATGTCTAATTAGATGACAAAACGCCACTCAGTAAGTACAATGGGTCCTATACTTTTAACATTCACGGCAGTATTTTGACAATACAACTTTATAAATATATTCACTATCAGGACATGTACCTAACGCTATTGCGCAGAATAACTTTTTATCGCACTGAATATCCTTTTAAAAATTGTCCAAATCTGAGTTTTCAAAGTCGTCAGATTTAGGAAACTCCCACAATTTCTTCATTAGATTTACCAATTTAAGTTTTTATGGGTTAGGTCGCACATGATGATATCGAAATCAACGGCTTTGAAGTCCACTTTATCTTTTGGCCCATTTTTGGAATCTGAAGGAGGACTCATGACCACGGGGCTTCTATCAGAAACTTTTCAAATATATTTTCGGTGTTCTCTCATCATGCTGCACCTATTCTGTTATCAACTTTTCGCCCTGCATATGCTTGTTCAAAAACCCTCTGGGCTCCCCTACCATACTAATTCTGAATACGCAATATTACCAAAACAAAGATAAACAAGCGCAAATTATTCTCTTTACACCAGTGTTAACCATTACAATGAGACTGAACACATAATGCTCTCATTGTAACGCAAGTCCCAAATTTTATTCGTAATTTCTATCGATATCAGATTCGACTTGCATCGTAAACAATTTTTTATGTTTTCACTATCAGACGTGTGGACATTAAAAGATAAATGTCGATTGGAATCTTGATAGTGGTAACCTTGAATTTTATTTTCAATCATTTATAATTATTGTTCAGGACGTTATTGGGAGTCCAGTTAATTATCTGGCTTTTTAAACAAAATTATACCTTTATCATGCTATAATTTATAAGGCCAACGTGTCATAACAATACTTCTCATTACAAAATAATAAATTGTATTTCAAATTCCCCGAGCTAAAATATAAAATGAATTTATTAATAAACCGCATCTAATTGGAAACCCAATAAATGAACCGATGAATAAAATTGTTAATTGGGTTTTATAAAATAGGTACCATTCAAAGAAAACGATGTTGATTTGTAAAGATTAGAAAATTGAAAATCAAAACAAACTTTTCTGAAAGATTGGTTGAAGAAATTCTTTAGAGGGCTGGCTGGAATGGATCGTAAAATTGCCGTGACGTCCACAATGGACGAATTGCTTTCAAAACAAGTAGTAAAAATAAATGCAGTACTAACGAGCGACCATTGTGGATTGTTTACAAGACAACTGCTTCTAACTGAAACTCTTAGGTTTAACTCGAATTGAATTTAAATTAGTCCCATTTAAGTTCAAGTCCACATTATTCAAATATTTTTTAGATTTTTTGTTATTTAGGTACAGTGTTTTTTAATGTCATGTAGTATGACAATAAATTATTAATAACGATGAATTAAATTTATATATAGAATAGAATAGAATAGAATACTCTTTATTATGTACGTGTATGTGTATGTCTCTTTTTTTTGTATATAGTGACCTTCAAAAGTTAGTTGACACATTTTCACTTCAACTGTGATGCCGAATTATGATTAAAAGAAAAACAGGTAGGTAGGCTAAGGGATTACTTGATTATTTTTTATGATAAGTCAAAGGTAGTTTAATTAGCCAATAGCAACGTTATAGCAGTTCAAATATTTGGATCACTAGAATTTTAAATAATAACGTGTTGTGTCATAGCTGAAGTGGAAAAATGTCAACTAACTTTTGGAGGCCACTGTGTATTAGCAACAATATCAATTATACCAATGTGGAAATATTAAATATTCTCGATTATGTAAACTAAATATTATTTTGGCAATCATGATCTTTCATGATGATTATAAATCCAATCATTATTTTACTATTTCAGAAAGGGCAGATGCGTTCCGGTATCCGCAACCGTACGTGTATTATATGACCAGATGTATGAACGTAAACTAAGCAAAAAGAGTGTAAGGAGGTGGCGTTCTGAAGTGTCTGCGTGCCTCCTTGAGAAGAAGGCGTGAATTTATGTTTAAATGTATTTCAATACCTATGCGCCTAGGTAATACTGAAGATTGTAATAAATAGACACAACACCCTATTGGAAATCGTAACAAGCACGCCATATTTATCGACGACACGGTTGGCGCAGTGGCTCAGCGATCGACTGCTGCGCTGCGTGTCGCGGGTTCGATTCCCGCACGGAACAAATATTTGTATTGCCTACAGGTAGTTGTTCCGGGTCTGGCTGTTTGTGTATGTGAATTTTAAATGTTTGTAAACGCACTCACGATACAGGAGTAATTCCTAGTGTGGGGCAACGTTTTATTAAAAAAAAAAAAATATTGGGCCCGATATTAACTAATGATGATATAAATTTAAATGGGAAGCAGCCATTAGAGGCCCTTGAACAATCCCCACGTTTTAACATTACTATAGTTATTACATACTGAAGCATGGCTTTCATAATGTTTTCACATGAACGTGTTAGTTATTCAACGAGCTCTTCGCACTAAGTGTTATCTTTTGTGGAGATATGAAGGAGTAGAGTAACAGTTATGAATTCAGGTCAACAAGATGCAATTTTGAAATTACTATGAGTTTGAAGGTCTGTTTTCTGTTTGCTCGTTTTATTGGTCGTTTGAATTTATTCTCCTGCGCTTTCGGCGCAACATTGAAATTTTTATTACAAACCGCTATCGCTACCTATTTCGGTTCTTTTCAGTTTAAATTATTTTGATACAGCTTATATGAAAATTAAACCTTGGTTAAATTTTTTTAGTTACAAAAGTGAGTATAAAAACGACTTGAATGATTGATGATGTTCTTGAACTTTGATTGATTGCAAAAACAATACTCGTTTTAAACGACTTCAAAAAAAGGAGGATGTTGTGCATTCTGCGTTGTGTTTTTGATGTGATAACATCTTTATGCGCGCCTCGGGAGTAAAACCGACTAGTATGGTCGTAACGGCAGACGACATGACACAAGCCGTCATCTCAAAAAAAAAATATTTCCATATTTATTTATTTGATTTTTTTCATTACAAATTCTTTCAATAACCATCAATTTCAATGTGCCAACCGCCCCGTGGAGCCTAACTCGATTACTGGGCCGATTTACGTGATTCTTTTTTCATTTGGTAGAGGAAGCTTAAAAATGGGGTCGTCCCATATTTTTATTAACATTGCTTGGGTAACTTTTTGCATTTGTTTTAATGATACGTGTTTAATCCACTTAGCGTATGTTCATGATGTTATTATATGCTTCTGACAGAAGCATATAATAACATCATGAACATACGCTCTGTCACTGTTATATAAATAGCAAGTCAACGTAAAATTATGATATTGTAACTCTCAATAAATATGTGATCCTTTCGGTCTGGCATGTCTAAAGTACATAAAACTGTTAGTAAAAACTACGTTTAAGTCTATCAAAACATTATGACCATTTTGGGTTATTTAATCATCAAAAATTACTTTTTGTTTATTCAGGTGAAAATGTGTTTTCATTTTCATATATCAATGTATATTAGGAATATTAGGTATATTAGGAAGTAGTAACTTGGACTACGTTCATGTTTTTGCACTTGCAATTTGATAACTAATGAGGTCTTAACACACTACAAGGAGACCTTGTAAAACAATTGAATCTTCATGGTTTAGCAAAAAAACTCGCTATCCAAGGATATTATATTATTAATATTGTAAATAATTTTGGAAAAGTTATAAGAATAGTTACAGTTAAATTTAACTCAAACTCAAGAAGAATAATGTGCTAAAAAACACGTAAATGAACATTAATTATCTCTAACCGATCATCGCATAAAAAGATAATTTGTTTTCCTTAATCCTAACAGACTCAATGTAGTCATTAATCAAACAACTGATTAACGATAATAAATTACGTAAATGGAAGCATTAATGGCTGTTCGATAAAACTGTTAACAAAGAAAATAAACGATAATCTTCATTTTATGACAAAAGAAAACTCTTTATATTTTTGGTAGAATCCTGGGTAGCCTGGCCAACCCAAAATTCTAACCAAAAATAATATATAGTTAGTCTTTATAATAATGGACTTTAATCGCGCAATGTTAGGGTTGGCTTCTAGTCTTAACAGATGAAATAAATATCTAAAAATCCACTCAGTTCTAAATAACTGTATTCAATAACCCATAATGTCTATAATTATGTCTATATAACTATCGATTCCTTTCAAACATCCGATTGTATGCGACATCTATTTCAAGATAAAATGTTACTGACAATAGGTCGACGGTAAATTGATAAATGGTATGTCTAACAATAAGTAGAATTAATAGCAATGACAAAATAAGTATTTTGTATTTGATTTTCTTATTTGATGAATGCTCTTCACATTCATTATAATTTTAGAGATTTACTACTTAAAAATGATTAAATAAGAATCCAGGATTTAGGTATGATATATTCTAGGTATCTGTGCTAGGCAAAGACAATACAGGATTAAAAAAATATAGGTAATATATATGTTTAGGTAGGGATGCTCCAGTTACTTCTTGAGATTGAAATTATCGCTTCATTTTCGTACATCACTACATTTTCTGTTCTGGCCCTTTTTAAAGTAGACATAGTTATTAAAACTAAAAAAAAATCTAAAGAATTTTCACTTACCGGGCTTCAGCGCCGCCACATCTTGTGTTTCACTGTCAACCATAGTCCACCGACACTTCACAGTCACTTTTTTCAAAAAAAGTTCGTTAGTTAATTAATCGTATAATATCGTGTTAGTATCGTTGTCGTGCCCGTGTGTAGTCGCCAAGGCAACGCGGGTAGGAAGTGAGCGTTGCGCGCGCGCCTTGCATATGCGCCTGCAACGCGTCGCTCATGCCTTTATATCGATCACTTAGATAGAGTTGAATGTGCCGCGGGTTTAGTGGTTTTGCAAATATTGAACTGAAAATGGATGAAAAATATTAACATTCTTATATTTGAAAATAAATTAAACCTACCAACCACCTGCATCTAATATTACTCGACAATATTACGATGCCCTGCATTCAGAAACTTGCCTATCATTGGTCATGGTCATAGTACTTACATTGTTTGCGCGCAAGTGAATTAGCGAAACACGCAAGTTAGTTTTTAATTAACGACAAGACTGGTAAGAAATCCGATATCTTTTACTTGAGTTTTTCTACTTTCAGGAGAATACTCCTAGTGTAGTTTGACACGAAAATTCCCTAGAGTGCTCATAGCATCCAGCCATGTAACCAACGACGCTGGCTAATTAGCTGATTGTTTTACCACTTCAGAAACTGTTGAATTATGCCGATACAAGAGAAGTTACAATAACATTTTATGTTTGACAAACAAACAGCATAACCAACAGATTACTGTACAATATCAACTTGTATAGTAGCAAGCAGTGCACTTGACGCGTGTGACGTCACACATCAACACGAGAGCGCGTATTTGATTGTGATGCTTAACAATCTGTCAATATTCAACTATGACGATAATGCAGTATTCATTTTTTTTATTTATTAATTATATATAAATAAAAGTTAACATAATACGTACACACGTCATCCAAAACAAACAACGAATAAAATAAAAACACATAACATTACATAATACGAGGGGATGTGCTCCTATGAAGCTGCATCCACCTCTGCAACAGGGGCAGATCCCACCGCTCGGACAATACCTTCAGTACGCTGTTCGAGCTGTTTTGTAGGCGACTTAATAGCGAAGCGCTCCGTTTCCTTATAATCGCGAAAAAGTTATCAGGCCGCGTCTCAACAAACATAGTTGTATGTTATTGATCATGTATCAATCAAATAGTGTAAAAGGGTTTATTATTGTTTAGTCTTGTGAATTAAATGTGTGCTTGATTTTAATCGAAGTTTTCCCCTTGCAAACGTTGGAGGTATTTCGGAAAAAGAAAACGAATAAGAACGATAGAAAGCGATGCCAGGCAGCTGACATAAATGCATAAAAGGCATATCTATGGTGAGAACCACAAAACATTAAAAAACATTTTCCAAACATTTTTTATCTTCGAAAATGTGACTGGATAACAAAATCGCGTCTGCTAAATATTGAAATATCCTTCAGATTTAACGCTACTAGTACATGCTACTGACTGTTGGTGTATGTACCTGTAGTACACCCATATTTTGCCAGTTATGTTTCAGTTAATGTAGGTATATCGAGGGCTTCATAACAAATGGGCGTACGAGCAAAAATAGCATTTTTCGATTTCTGCTGCATTATACTCGTATAGTACAAAACGAGGCTCACGACATAGTTAAAGTCTTATATTTTTCTGTTTTTTTTAGATATTTAAGCCATTAAAATAATTGGCGTAATTTTATCGCACGGTAAAACGGTTGTAACACATAGGCGTAAACTACGCTTACGGCATTAGTGTATTTATTTTAAAGAAATTGCACAATAAACCGGCGATAGTTAAATATTATTATCTGCCTAGCTTTTTCCCAACTATTTTGGGGTTGGCTTCTAGTCTAATGGATGCAGCCGAATACCAGTATTTTACAAACAATAAAAAGGCGTTATTTATACGCCCAAAAATTACATAGCAACAAAAAGGCGTTCGCATACATACGCTCATGTTGGTAGACAATTCTTGAAGGCATATGCTCGTACGCCAGGTTCAGGTTAGATCTACTACTAATTAAATGTTCATCTCGTTAATTCGGGCAGCAGTGACGCTGACAAGTTAATTCAGTTAATTTAGTGAAGTTAATTCCCTCTCAGGTAGAACTGCCCTCAGAGCCGGAGGTAATTTATTATGCTAAACACAACAGCTGTGATTATCGCTCTATTATTTATACATGTTGTTCTCTTTTCCCTTATAAAGTGAGATTCGGATAGCAAGCAATGGTAAATACTACTGTTCCTATGATCCTTCAATAAGCATGCCCGGCTTTTTGTAGACTTGCTGAAATTAACCAATTCATTGAATCGAGCCCGGATGTTTTAGGCATTGTCGAATGTAGATTACCTACGGCCTATATATTGATACCTATGAGCTCAAAGGGCAGCCCAAAACATAGGTTTTCAGGAGAAGAAAAAAAAAGTGTTTTCGTTATATCTCTTTCATTTTTAGAGCTACATAAAAATATCCAAGGGACAATGTTCTTAGAGTTTTGATGTGTTTAAGAAGGTATTTTAAAAAATGGCCCTGGTTTTCTATTGACTGAGATAGCATGTGTTTTACGACCAAAAAAAATTAATATAATTATCTACTATACACCCCATAAAAATACGCCCTGAGCAGGTACACAAAAGCGTAAGTCGGACTTTTCATAAACGATGAAGACACAGGGGCGTACAAATTACTTGAATTATTGTATAACGTGGTTAAGGACAATATTTTTACAATTATTTTTCTACTTGATATTTAATTTATTTAGTATATATTCTTCATAGCATCTATTCTTCGATTATTATTTAGAATTTGTTTTTGCCGTTATGTCCCGCTCCTGAACAAAGGTCTCCCTAGACCCTACCACAGTATAAAGACATACAGTATTGTGTCTGGACCGTAACCTTGAATTAAATGCCTACAGCCGCGCGGTACGTAAACATGCGATAGGGCTGCCCGCCTCCAGCATTTTAATTACATTTGCCTACTTTGTGTTTCCATTTAGTTTTGTTATTGTATTTTACTGTGTGTACATAAATAATAAAATAATTCGTCATTTTGAATTAACCATTTATTTAACATTAATCTGATTACAGTTCATTTCTATGAAAACTTGTTCATGTGTATTTTTAAACAAATTATGTTAAATTATTATTATAGTTAAATCAAACGTTCAAGAACTACAAATAAAATTCAAAATTTGTATATTAATGTTTTTTTAATCTTTCCTATCATCGTCCTATCCTTAACAGAATAACACAGATTGGAAGAAGTTAAATAGCAAACATGTATAATATAAAAATTATAATTAAAATAATCTGTTCATTGAAGTAATAAACATATTTAAATTAATGAGTGCAAATAAAAGCAAATTTATCAATTAAATTGTAGATTTCATTTCACTCCTTCCTCCTTTCTTTCCTCCTTCTTTCCTCCTTCTCCTTCATTCATACAAAATATTAATAATTCAATAAAAATAATTAAATTTTATTCATAAAAGTATGCAATCATTTCATTAATGTTTTGTTATGATGTTGTCACGTTAAACTATCGTCCGTAAATCGACTTTACAGACAACCAATTTTTTTCTAGTATTATTCATACACACAGTACAATAAACAACTATTATGAATAATAAAAACCACGTCTTTACTTGGAATTATACAAACTAACAAAACACACATGCCCCGAGGTTTTAACACCAGCGTACCTACCGTTTAATGATTCATGAACCGCCTATAACTACCTACCTCACTCGTGTTTATCACTTTCCTTTACTCTATTCACTTCATTTCTTTTGTTAATCCAGACATCTTTTTTTCGGGAGATAAAATCAAATACACATTATGTACCTACCTACAAGTAAGTAAAATTATTTTATCTACTTTCATGTCGTAAAATTCTAATTATAAAATTTTAAACGAGTTTATATTGACATACTTTATAAACACAATACCGAAATAGAAAAAAAAAATTTCTTTATAACACTATTTCTCGAACAAAATAATGTTATAAAATAATTTTTTTTCCATTACGATACAGGTTAACCAAGAAGTTAAATCACTAAGGAGAATGCATAACTTTTTTTAATCGAACTCGTTAAGCTCCATCCACATGCTTGACAAACAATGGCAAACAGCCAACAGCAAACACGGACATGTGGATGGGTGTTTGTCGTTGTTTGCCTGTTTGTGTTTGTGTTGGGCAGTGTTCGGCATCGGTGTCGGTTTTTCTTGCCAGATCAAAGGATGTTTGGCACTTTGTTTGCTGTTTGCGGTGTTTGTGACAAACAGCCAGCGTGTGGATGGGGCTTTACATATATACGGGAGCGTGAAGTTTTGGTGTGTAAATTTTACTTATCTGTGGTTGCGCTAAAGTGCGGTGAAGAGCTGGGTTTTTGGCGCCATTTTTACGTTTTTTCTGAATTTAGTGTTTTATTCTATTATTGCTTAAAAATGTCTGATACCAGTGAATGTGAAGGAAATTTGACTCCGCCCGATATTTTAGATGCGGCGACGGAAATGACTCATACAAAACTACAATAATTATCATAAGCAGTAAGGTATGTCTTACTTTTTGAACTTTGATCTTTTATTTAGTATATTCAATCTCAATGTATGAAAGTAGATAAAAAGTTGTATAAAACTGCACATAATAAGGTATTAAACACTCGTGTGATACTATTACAAACCTCGCTCCGCTCGGTTTGTAAACACACACTCGTGTTTAATACCCCTCATTATGCAACAGTTTTATAAACTACTATTATAGTCTTACCTTTCAGAGTTTCCAGGTAATCTAAAAAAAGTTATCTCTGGATGCGTTATTGACGAATTCATGCAACCAGCACAATATAGCCTACTCGTCATATTAAATATGTACTTGAACTTATTTTTAGTGAAAAAATCGCGCGGTTATTGTTAAAAAAAACAACACACCGTCCGTTCGTCACTGCAGCACAGTCGCGACTGTCATCATGCTGAGCGCATGCCGTGGTCGAGGCGCGTAGGTATAGCTCGCGTTTCGTCCGTTTGTATGAAGACGACGTACTGTATGTCTTTATTTATACTGTGACCCTACTCTCTTTTCCCATCTCTGTCCAGAGCTGCCAAAGACCAATGTATAACAAAGGAGTCCAGCTCATCCTGCCATCTCCGTCAGGGCCTGCCGCGATGTCGTTTACCATGGATCGGGAGCCACTGGGTCGTATGTTTGGCGCACTGATCGTCTGACATGCGGCAGATGTGTCCAGCCCAATTCCATTTAAGCGTGGCAGCTTTTCGAGTGACATCTGTTATTTTAGTGATGGAACGGATTGTTGTATTCTTAGCCCGATCCACAAGTTTAATATCCAGAATACTCCGTTCCATAGTTCTCTGGCAAACCTCGAGCGTGAACCTCTGTTGTATTATCAAAGACCATGTTTGAGAACCATATATGAGGATGGGAAGAATACACATATGTCGATGAGTCTTCTCTTGAAGTGATAGTGGAAGATAACCCTTTATTTGATCTTTCATTGCCCAATAGCTCTTCCAGGCATTTTCGGTACGTCTTGCCACTTCTTTGTTTGGTCTTGCCTGGAAAGAGGCTATTTGACGAAGATAGATTATATACTCAACCACATATTTAACCTCCCCACCCGCCGCGGTGATACTGCGATGCACGCTCTTCGTCATAAACTTGGTCTTTGACATATTCATTTGAAGTCCGACCTCTAGGCTTGCCGTGCTGAGATCTTCTAGCATCTGAGTCAGCTCGGAGACTGAAGACGAAAAAAGGACAATATCGTCGGCAAAATGGAGATTCTATAATCTCTTTTGTTTTACCATAATGCTGCATAATGCATTCTGTTTCTCCCCTGCACACTCCTCTAAATACGCAATTATAGGTCGTCGTCAAATAAGTTGTGTTTACGTAACGAAAATAATGAGGTTATATTCGCCAATTTTTTACGAACTTCGCCACGTGGATCGCACAGATCGATAGAGAATCAAACACTAAGTGAGAGTAGTATAAAATGTCAAAATGTCCAAAATGTGCTATACGCCATTCGATCCCAGATGTATCGATATCATCGGCACTGCCCCTTTAAATTGCAAATAAGGCTAAATAATTCTGTTTGACACCACTTGTTAGAAAACGTTGAATTTTTTTTCCTGTAATAACGGCAAGAGGAAAATGTAATTATTTAGGGTGTCATGACTTTGTAGATTTTGTGCCGCCTCTGTACATTTATGTGCTTGAAGTATTAAATAAATAATATCCTAGTCAACTTAATAATATGTGGGTGATATCATTTATAACATCTCTTTGAGTTTATAAGAATATTAAACATTAAAATGTCATAATAACGTTGACAACAATTTACCGGAATATCGGATATGATTATCATTAATGATTATCCCATATCAAAATCAGGAAATGTTATTTTGCGATATTATGAGCAATCATCATATTTTGTTATTTTATAAAGCGATGAAATCTTTATACCTGTAATAGTAAAGTTCTTACCAATTTCCATGAAGTTTTCATAGAAATTGTTTCACAAGAGTCTCGTCGCGCCGGAAATGATGGAAATCGCATTTATCTTTATTTATCACACGTGTTATATATTTATGATTAATTATAGGTAGGTAGGAATTGTTAGTGATTCCATTTCATTACCCACATAATTTTAATAACTTACGTTGTAAAAACAATCACTTGAAATGTTTGCACCTAAAGTGACTCATGAATTAGTTGTATAGTGCAGGTGGCTACTTTATGGGTTTCCCTTATCATGCTTGTTTAGTACATTCTACTTTTATATGTATAACGTGTAACTGGACAAGGATACGCTATTGGAATTTAAGATTTTAAAGTAGGTACATCAGTTCTATGACTAAGATTATGCCATTAGGGCGTAAGATCAGATAAGAAATTGGTGGTCTGCGATTTATCAAGGCACATTACTTTGTGAACACTATTTCATCACCACTGCTCTCAAAACGGTGAATGTAAACATCGTGAGGAAACAGGCGTGTCCTAGAACCAAAAATTCGAAGACGTGACATCTACCAACCCGCACTGGGCCCGCGTGGTGGATTACGGCCCACTCCCTCTCACCGAGAAGAGGCCTGTGTCCCAGCAGTGGGAACAGCATAGGCTGGTTATGCTTACCATTAGGATCATCCCTTTTATTGTCATACATTCGTCTTACTATCAAATGGTCCCAAGAGAAGTCTTCTTAAATGATAGTTTTGAAAATCCTTGGAATGTGTACGGTTTGATCTCCATAATCTACTAACAAAATATAGGATTACACAGTTTATCATACTTACATAATTTCGGCTATTACTGTCTAATGATTTACAGTGCTTAAATCTAAATGATGAGCATGAGACGTAAGTACTTAACGAACAACGTTTATAAGACGTTAGAAAGGTGAGAAATATAATCACATTATTTTATTTAAGTGCAGGTTGTACTTTATGACGGAAATAAATAAAGTTATTATTATTATATATCACGACGACGAAGAAGAAGAATATTTGAGAGACTATTTGAGTTAAAGATTAAAGATGAAACAGGAGCATAGAATAGCTTATCCATCTATCTACCACATAAAGCTACCTTGTATCACGACTAATCACAAACACTTCGACGTTAGAACCTTGCACATATTGTACGTGACTTTTATGCTCTTGACTATTAAATATTTCTATTTTTGTAAATGCTCTTGTCGTTCAATTTTGTGAATGTTGGAAATATGGTCCGATTAAAAAAATTGTTGAGTGTCGTGGGATACCGGTTAGAACGAACTTCCTTTCGGTTTTGCACACTCGTCGAGTTGGCAGAGTATAGGTAACGTGCATTAATGAACTTCGTTCCAAAAACGTCGCCTGACAGTGGTCAGGTAAGTTATAGTGATGTGAACTTTACACAAGCTGATAGCCCTTACTTTAACAAGAACTCGTGTCAACTAACCAAAGTCAACAAAAAATCACATCATCATTGCGATAGAGAAAAAAAGAATAGAATGGAAAAATCACACACTTACCAAAATTTGATAAGTGTGTGATACTTTAATGATGCAATCACTTTAAGTAAAATTAAGTGACGCCGTAACAGGAGACGCCACCAACAGAAAGGCTTTTATTACACACTTAGTTGAAATAACTATTGTCATTCACTTGAAATATTCACGTTGGGAAATATTGATATTTTCCCATTTCTATCTAATGAGAGTGTTATTTTTTAATGACTTTGTACAGTACTTTTATAACTTATATTTAGCAGCTATCTGGTCTAAGTATACATTGAAGTATGTAATTTCAAAAGTAAATTTACATTGAGTTGTATATTAGATAGGCAGTTAATTTGCAAGTGGTGCTGTTATCAGTAATACATATTATCTATAGGTGCCTACTACAGTAATTTACAATCAAATTATTATAAAATGAAATAGAACGAGAAAGAGAAGAAATAGAACTGTGCGAAGCAAAGGCGGGAAAGAAAAGAAACAATAGACCGATGAACAAAGTTCATCCTCGGCAACATACACTAATTATTTAATCGATCCGTCTTCCTAATTTATCCTAATATAGGTTCTAATTCTATTCACACACAATATGCACGTAACAAATGAGCGACATTTCCAAACTCCAGTCACGTACTAACCAAACTTATGTGCTTATCTCAAGATATTTGTCACCATTTAATGTCTTTTCCTTAAGGCCAGGTATTCCCGGTTTTGCCTGTTTTAGAATTCACTTTTGATAGGCAAATTATAACATTTTGAATCTGAAATAAATGTATATTTAGGATGCATTCTTTCTCTTTACCATGTACCCGTTCAATACACGATGCAATACAATTTTCTCGATAGAAAAAAATACTGAAGTAACTTCGATTTGCAGTTTTTTTACAAGCAAATTTCATTTTAAACGAGTACTATAATACTCCATATTTTATAAATAATATCAATTTATAGGTAATTCATTTTGGAATCGATTCTACCCAATCGTTTTTTTCATTAAATTTCTTATATTTTTTTATCGATTATTTCAAGTTTTTCGATTAACGCGTCGCTTGCCAGTGTCCCGCGGGACGTTACCGAGGAGAGACCTATGCCAAATTTTTGCGCACGCGCTTCGCTTCTGTTCCGTAAATAATATTAATTCGAAATAAAATCAATTGTAAATACCATAGTTTAGATTTTGTTTGTTTATTTCTTCTTGTGTAAATAATTTGTATTTTATTGTATAATAGTTATTAAGACAATTTATATTTGTGATTTGGTGAAAATGGCAAATAAAAGAAATAAAATTAGGACTAAATCACGGTTGAAGGCAAAAAAAAATCGCGAAAGAAATATGGTAAGTTATAATTTTTATTCATTTATTCCTATTGACCCTGGCTGTTACAGTTTTACAAAATTTATTATTTCTCTACAGTAGGTAGCGAAATGCCTTTGATGTCGGGTGACACCGCCCGCACAAAATAGATCGGTACAGAAGTCAATCTCATTTATGTGCTTCACTTTTCATACCTACGTCTTTGAGATATCGTGTTCGTGACTTCTGTTTCTGTCTCCTTTGTGTCGCCCGTATACTTATACTTAGGTATATTAATCTCGTAATACTATAAATTATTTTATTGTTTCAGTTCTAAAATGATTCGAAATAAAAATGGCTTATTTGTTGGAAAAAACAGCAATGAAGAACAGTAAGTATTTTCTTTCTTTTTTGATCAATTCGATATTTTTTTTATGTATGTTCGGGCATAACTCCCTCATATATAGACGGATTTACAAATTTTTTTTTGTTCGAACGAGGTTTATTCCGAAATGGTCCTATTTAAATTCCGTAAAGATCTGATGAGGAGTTTCGGAGACAGACAACGGAACTCTTCAATAAATGCCAGCAAATCAACTGCGTTTGCTCCTATAGCCAAAGTATGCATTGTTTACGCAATCACACTACATAACATCACGCCTGTACCTACGCTTTAAAAGGGTAGGCAGATGGCAGTAGTGATAAATGAATTTTTTTGGGGTAGGTAGGTTACAATTAAAAAGTAAAAAATAAAAACTTTTTTACAAAAAAAAAACAACCGACTTCCGAAAAAAACACTACAAAGTGAAAAATAAAATTATATATAATAAGGTGTCAACAAAAGAAAATATAGAACCAACGACACCGACTTTCGAAATAAAAATTATTTTTCACTTTGTAGTGTTTTTTTGGAAGTCGGTTGTTTTTTTTTGTAAAAAAATTTTTGTTTATAGATTTAATAAAAAACTTGGTGACGAATTTAAGCAACCAAAAATAGCACAATAACTAGGTATAGGTATTGTGCTGTTTTTGGTTGCTTGAATTCGTCAATAAGTAATAATATGGCAAAGAGCAATTATAGACTACTATAATTGCTTGAATTCGTCAATAAGTTTTTTATTAAATCTACTAAACAAATTTTTTTTTACAAAAAAAAAACAACCGACTTCCAAAAACAACACTACAAAGTGAAAAATAACTTTCATTTCGGAAGTCGGTGTCGCTGGTTCTGCATTTTCGTTTTTAACCGACTTCAAAAAAGGAGGAGGTTCTCAATTCGAATGTTTTTTGACACCGACTTTCGAAACTAAGGTTATTTTTCACTTTGTAGTGTTTTTTTTTGAAGTCGGTTTGTTTTTTTTTGTAAAAAAGTTTTAATTTTTCACTTTTTAGTTGTACCTACAGTCATGAAAAAAATATTAGGTAGCAATTAAAAACAATTGTTAGTAGGTAATAAAATTAATTATGTTGCTATACTTTAGTGATGTAACGGATATTCGCATTCGCATTCGCATTCGCGAATATCCGCATATTTTTCAATATTCGTATTCGCATTCGCATTCGCAAAAATTATGCGAATATTTAGCGAATGTTTTTAATAATCAAAAAGGAAATTATTATATGCATGCATGTGAAATAATAATACAATAGATAACACTTAGATATTTTTATTAAATCATACTTCTACATTCTAAATTAAAGTCTCCTTTATGAAAAAAGAACTTCAGAAATCTGATCAAATCTAACATTAATCAACCTTGTTACAACTATGTAAGGTTTGCATTTATTTAGTAGTATATTATTACTTTACTACCATTTTTAAATAAAGTTTACGGTTTCTATTTACTAAAAAACTAAACAATTACTTGAAACAAAATTATTAAACTTTAAATATCTTAATACATTAGATACTTAAAATTTTGTTTATAATCTTTGGCTTTAAATGTATATTTTTTCATTCCACTTTATATATCTGAGGAATTAAATATATTTATAATGAATTAGTGATGTAACGGATATTCGCATTCGCATTCGCATTCGCGAATGTGAAAAATCCAACATTCGTTACATCACTACTATACTTATAATTCCCTAAAAACTAAACACCAGAAATATTGACATAAATTCTATATAACATTATATAAAAAAAAACAACCGACTTCCAAAAACAACACTACAAAGTGAAAAATAACTTTCATTTCGGAAGTCGGTGTCGCTGGTTCTGCATTTTCGTTTTTAACCGACTTCAAAAAAGGAGGAGGTTCTCAATTCGAATGTTTTTTGACACCGACTTTCGAAACTAAAGTTATTTTTCACTTTGTAGTGTTTTTTTTTGGAAGTCGGTTGTTTTTTTTTTTGTAAAAAGTTTTAATTTTTCACTTTTTAGTTGTACCTACCTAGCGCAAACAAATTCATATTTATCACTACTTGCTATGTGAATATCAGTGACAGAAAGCTATTGAACACATCTGCCTTACCCTTTGAAGGGTACAGGCGTGATGTTATGTTGTGTGATTGCGATTACATATGCTATAGCAGCAATCGCGGTTGATTTTTTGTTTGTCTCCGAAAATCATCATCAAATTTTTACAAAAAAAAAAAAATGCATAGGTATCCGTTTATTTACGATGGAGTTATGCCCGAACATACGTAAAAAAAAATAGAAACATCCGAATTGAGAACCTCCTCCTTTTTAGAAGTCGGTTAAAAATATAATATTTACAATCACAAAACTAGAAAGAAACTAAAGTGGGATGATGAAATTAAAATACTGTAGGCGAGCAGCCCTATATATCAAGAATAGGGCCGATTCACAATACTGTTAGATGTTGTTATGTTACCTTGACAGGGGTCAGCGAGTTCATTCGAACTGCGCGTTCGCGGGATTTGCCACGCGAGGACGGAGGTAACGCTAAATGCCTACTACGCTCGAAGATCCTGGCCTTAATCAAT
The DNA here is from genome assembly GCA_963855955.1 of Luperina nickerlii. Lineage (NCBI taxonomy): Eukaryota > Metazoa > Arthropoda > Insecta > Lepidoptera > Noctuidae > Luperina > Luperina nickerlii. The sequence continues at coordinate 22,539,611 of OY979676.1, read as the reverse complement.
CTTCCATCTGATTCTTAAGGAAAATGTACGAAACTGCAGAGGAAAATGGTCTCGAAAATCTTGAGTTTCGTCCTTTATACCTAGGCTACATCCGTGTGATAGGAATATTAATTTACCTTGTCCTTTGAAAGCAGTTTTCTGTGCAGTCTCTTTGAGGCATGTTTTGTAAAGCGCTGTAGGAAACGGGTTGACTCGGCTGCTGCAAAAACAATTTAAAGTTTCTAGAGCAATCTTTTGAGTTGGATTAGAATCTTATATGCTGAATTAAAATAAGTTATGAAATATAAGTAAGACGGAAATAAATATATGTTCTCCAGAGCCAAAAATGGACCTTAGGTATCTCACCTCAGTTGGCTGTAAAATGATGCACCGCTGAAATACTACGTGTATGGTTACCATTAGGAACTGAGATTAGGCCCTTTCTTTATAATTGCTGTCGTTCATTCGAGTAAGCCATTATCAACGTGCTAATAAGGTATATGTACCGACTTGTAATGGCAATTTAGTTGACTTTAGTTCTTTTAGGAATACGTTTTGTTCTGAGATTTTTTGGGGATTTTTAGTTTTATCTGTTTCTCTCTCATTTGCTTTGACCTTTTTACCTAGTTGGAGTATCACAGTTTCAGATCTCCTTAGTACTTATTATAACATTTGCCGTATTGGTTCGATCGCGATTTATATCAAAAGCATGTGTAGACGTCAGGTCAAAGATGACACTAGTTTACGTGACCGTGACACTAGTTTACGTGTGTTTCACCGATCAGGTACACTGTATTCTGATCAGTTCTGAGAATTGACCTCTTAAGGAAGTTAGTCTTTATTTTGTTATTGTTTTAGCAATGGTTATTAAAATCCAGTTTGTTACCACGATGACTGTCCAGCTTATCCAGTGTTATAAAATTCACGACGATTGCATAACTTTAATGACTACTTTCAGGACAGTTATGGTGTTTTGGGAAGGTATGCACACAATATTTTAAATTTCATCAAATATCTTAAAAATGTATAAAGAATTTTCTGATATAGTAAATGGAAGAATGATAGGTTATTTTAAGGTCTTTAATAAAAAATAAAAACATTTCGATATTTTTTGTTTTAAATAAAAAATACATGTTTTTTAATTGCCGTAGAAAATTAGTATGATAAAAAACTTAATTTCTTCTTATAAAACTAATAATTTTAATAAAATTTTAAAAAATCTTATAAAATCTAATTATTAATAATCAGTGTCGCCACTTCTTACATTAATTACATATCGACATCTATTCTAAAGGGTCTGTTGACGCGCAACAAAGCTGCGTGTGAACGTAATTCATATGCCGCGTACCAAGCATTCCCACGGCTCGTTAACTGACAGGCCGCCGCCAGGCGTTGCTACGCCTGACGAGGCCTGTCGCGGCTCGTAGCATTCCCACGGCGTGTGTCGCTCTGGTGCGGTCTGTTGTCCAATGTTCCAACATGTCAAGTGATCATGTCAACGCCGGCTGTCACTGAAAACCAGCGCTGGTACTCTGTTTCGCACAGCATTATGCTGAGTGATGCAGCCATCACTCAGCCATCAACGGTCATCACTGCGTGTGACGCATATTTCCCCCAACTTTTTCTTTTTCTTGTATCTGCGTCATGTTTACCGCAAATAAACCCATTTTTGTCTTTTTTTTATTTTTCATGGGATGTGACGGTTCCCATGGTACGTCGGCCCGGCCTGACGCGATCTGGCCTGTGAGACAGCGGGCCTTGGGACCGGAGCATTACGCCACTTTAAGGACAGTGGACGATATAACGTTGTGGCTGCACAACAATACTTAGTCGAGTAACTATAAAGTTACTAAGTGTTTAAGCGCATCACCTAATGTGCACGCACATTACTAGTTCACTGACATTACTCGGCCATTTCACCTGCTGCTAACTGTACAAGCGGATGCTTATCCAGAATCCTCTGTATTTAAACCACGTGCCCCCGATCTAGGGTGAGTTCATCATTATATTAGCTACTACTTCCTGCCCGCGACTTCGTCCGCATGAAAATCCTATTATCCCAACTCACCCCGTCGCATCACCTGCCCGCTCTATCACTTCGTTTTTGCTTATCGTTATTTATGCCTTTTTTTTTTGTTTTTGCTAGGCTCCTAAGGCTATAACGTAATGTTAAAGCCTATAGCCATCTTCAAGACTTGGGCTATCAAATACAAAAATATTTTTTCAAATCCAACTGGTAGTTCCAGAGATTACCCCTTACATACAAACTTACAAACAAACAAATTTTACCTCTTTAAAATATTTTAAAGAGGTAAAATTTGATTTGATTTGTACTATAGATTATGGTGTGTACAGTGTTCTCTAAGCTGTAGAGTGCCATCTGCAGTGAGAAGGAGCAGTGGTGGCCCAGGAGTAACAGCCATGACTCACGAGTTTATAGCTCAGGGGTTCCAACTTAGTCAGGTGCATTACTTTGGTCGAAAGAGGCTAGCCATCTCAGCAAATACTTGCAGGTAACAGGTCGCCTATAACCACCGTACAACTTTTGTTACGCAACAGTAACCGGAAATTGTTTACTTATAAACCTAGCATTGCATCATTACATATATCATCTCATCTGCCTGGACCTTTTCCAACTATTTTAGCGTCGGCTTTCAGTCTACCAGATGCAGCTGAATACCAGTACCTAATTTTACATGGGGTGATTACCTACCTGATCGCCACGATAGACCGTAGTAGAACAAAATGAAATTATAGCGGACTGTCTAACAAGTATAATGAATAAAAGAAATAAAATTACAAAGGTCGGTTAAAATATGTAAACAAGAGAGTACTAATAAGACGCGCAAGCGCAGCCGTGCATGAAGGAGAGCAACAGTTGACTGTCGTGGCGGTGTGGCGCGGGTGCCCGCGGACCACAGAACAGAAAAAAACAGTAGAAGTCGCAAGTAGGCGGGGCCTGCGTACCCCGAGTTTTGCGGAGGTCCGCATATGTCTGCTCCCGCGCATACACCACGCACATCAGTTTAGTTACAACCGTCACGGTAAAAACAACTTGAAAAAAAAAATACAAGAATGCCTTATTGTGCTGTTTTAGAATGTAAACACGATAGCAGAACCAAAAATTTATCAAATGGAGGTATATCATATCATCGGTAAGTCTTTATTGATTTTATTTCGATTAAAATTTGAAAAACAATATTCTATTAAACAAGACAAGTAAAAGTTGACTTAATGTTGTTCAATTTAAGGTCTACTTTCTTTTAAACTCAAACATATTGTTCGCGAAGATTCCAGCTATGCACAAGGCACAGTCAGCTACTCAATTAGAGATTACTGTTATCGATAATGAGTTATCGATATTTTAAACTTTATGTTCTCTGTGTTTTATGATATACCGGGAAAAATAATTTAACCGTTTGCTGTTTTTGTTTTTGGTGTATTAGTTATCGAACACATTTCCATGAATTGTTTAATCCTTTTTTTTCTAATTCTGCCTTATCCAAACTTGAAATAAGCAAATCATGAATATAGGAAATCTGTTCGTAATATTCTAATCGAGAAAAGGTAATCAAATAAGTGTAATTCACAAAGTAAACCTATAAAAAGTGGGTTTCGTGGTATTTTGTGATTTTAGTTTTCCTAAGGACCCAGACAGGAAAGAAAAATGGATTGAAGCGACTGGAAGGCAAAGTTGGTTTCCTGCAAAAACTAGTACAATTTGTTCAGATCACTTCGTAGAAGTAGATTTTTTAATTAAAAGCGCAAAAAAATACCTAGCCGACACAACTGTGCCAAAACAAAGAATTATACATTTTCAAGTAGGTACATAGTTGTATTATTATTTCTTTGTTGTCCAATGGACAATTGTCTATCATATGGATGGAATTTGTTCATAACATTATGTTGTTGTACCGCGATTCTTTTGAGATTCTAGCTCCCTCAGGTAGATCCACATTAGTAGCCCGCGAAATTCAAATTTTCTATTGAATGACTTTTTCGTGAAATCATGACATTTGAGAACAAATCTAACTTAGAAGGGATGTATTAATGATTCCAATGATTATGATTCTACAAATACATATATGTTATGGGCGCGAATCATATTTTGAGCAAGATAAAACCTGACAATGACTTGCAAATTGCAAGACACGTAAGAAAATTTAAATTTCGCGGGCGAACTTTGCGGACCCACCCGAAAAGAGTAATAGACTCACTTTAATCACTTATACTATTACGTACTAATAATATTGACATATTTACTCTATTTTTTCGTACAGTCAGATTGTGTAATTAATCAAACCATTTTTTTATTTTTATTTGTATTACTTAATTCTCACTTTTATAATTTATAAGCTTTGATCGTTTTTAAATAATAAGGAATATTTATCGACTTACTGTATTTTGTTTGAAAATAAAACGAAATATCGATAAATAAGTCAATGACAGTGGTACATGTCCTAGTGGAGGACGAATTGTAATGACCTCGTTACGTAAATATCAATCTTTATACCAACTAAATACAGCTTTAAATTGAATGCATTTAGTATAGTGACATCTAGCGGCGGGTAGCGTAACTTGCTCATTAAACTATTTCGTGTGCGGTTTAAACGAAAAAGGTAATAAATACATAGAACAGTAGACAATAAACAACTCTATTGTCATTTAAATGTGGTTTATTTTCAAATAAGCGTAGTCTGACGTACTTCGTACTTTCATTAAATATTAAACTACCAATCACACCAAGGATTTCTTAGTGTTCCGAAATACAATTAACCCGTATTTGTGTGAATTTGGGTACGCTGGTTCTGATACTGATGAAACGCTATGCGGCTTCTACTGTTTTTTCTGTTCTGTGCCGCGGACGGCCGTCGGCCGTCGGCCGGCTGACTCCGCTGTTCCCGCAACCCTCGTTCACTGCCGCCAGCGCGCGGCGATATTGAGTGGAGCGCGAGCGGTCTCAACAGTACCTGACCTCCAGTAACTGGGAGTCACAGGGTAACTCAACAGCCGTTGGTAACACCGGTTGTCAGATTGCGGGCGTCTGACTGCCCGTGAGGACTGTCAAAAGTCTACAAATGATAGCCGGACCAACGACGGCTTAACGTGCTCTCTGTGGGATCTCGATATGTAATGGACGATCATCCATCCACAGACGTACCAAGCGACGGCAAGCGTTGCTTAACCTTCAAAACCGACCAGTGGCTGTCATTATTTAGCCACGAGCCGCCATTACGTCATTATTTATTTAATTAAATAACTTGGACAGCCAGGTGACAAGATTTGAAATTGAAATACATAATACATATAGTAGTATATAACAGAAATAGTAGCAACTTTCTCAACTTAACGGTGGCAGGTCGACATAAGCTCAATTGTCAAAAACGTATTTAAAAAACCCTTGAAAACGTTGCTGGATAGTGCTTTCTTTTACATAAGCAAGTAGTTCAGCGCTCCTTGAAAATTAAAACGAGGAAAGAAAAGTGATCACACAATGTTCCGGTTTCAAGGATAAGGGTGCTGAAATTATAAGTACATTAAGTTTAGGTTCTAAAGTTTTACAGTAGTTTTTAGTCGGCTAGGTGAAAAGCGCATTTAATGGTTTTGAAACATAGGTACTCAGTATTGTGAATGCTAAAAACTTTTACTCTAAAGCCTGCTTGCACCACAAATCAGTCAGTGTTTAGCGCCATACATATTTAAATTATCATTCTGTCTCTGTCATTTACAAACGATTGACATAAAAGAAGATGTTTTAAATACGTTTAGCTTTAAATGCCCTTAGTAATTTGTGGTGCAAGCTGACCTTAGGCCTTTCGTATACACATGTTCTTCTTGCGTGATAAACTACGGTTTACACGCCGTGTTTAAATAGACAAGGTCGTCAGTGTCGTATGGATCACTATGAAAACTTTTTCACGGACACGTTTTTACTATGGCGCGATTTATGTGCCATAATAATTGTGGCATTGGCAGTAATAAAGCTAAATGACTGAAAAAGATTTTACGTTGGAAACATGCTGGTCCTGCTCCATAGGACAATCTGGAGCCTAGACAAAATCAAACTGGTTGCTAATTTAATTGTAAATTTATACTTTTTTGACATTGTTTTACATTCTGTAACTACTTTACTACTCACACCCTGACTTATTATTTGTAATTTTTTTTTTATGAAAATCGTTACTTTTACCATGTTTGTAAATATGTGAGCACCATGTATCTATCAGATAATTAATTTATATGTCATGGTTTCATTTTTAAGTCTTTTACCTATTGTGGTATAGTAATTTTATTTTAGGTGCATCGTGTTCACATATTATTATTATATAATTAATGTATGCAAAATTTTGTAAAATATTTTAAAAGAGTAACGGTGGAGTTTCTTGCCCGTTCTTCTCCATACGAAAACTACCTTTTGGAATGGGCGACTAGAATCAATTCTATTTGCTGTAATTTCTGACGTTCAAAAGTGCCTTTTATGTGCCTATTTGAAATAAATGATTTGACTTTGACTTTGACGTTAAACTTAAAACCAGCAAACCAAACACTTAAACACATTTAATGGATAGGACTTTATCCGATGTATTATAAATAAAATGATTGCTGTTGGTCTGAAATACATTTATTGTTCACATTCAATAGTAAAATGATTAATTCTGCGTTTTGATATCCAAGCCCTAATTGAAAATTTAAGCCCAGTTCATATTTATGAGTAGTAATTGAAATGAGATCAGGTGTAAATAAATTATGATACATTAAACAATTTGTGTCAAATTAATTATCCTGTTTGCAGGTAAATTAATCCGCAAAGATACGCGAGCTGGGCTCATGGTTATGTGTAATGCAAGTAGTGTTGCCCAAATGCAAGACCAAAACAAGACCTTAGCCAGTCTTGGTCTTGGTCTTGCGTCAATACACCTGGTCTTGGTCTTGGTATTGCGCTCTCAGTCTTGGTCTTGGTCTTGGTCTTGCAGCAAGATTCTCGCAAGTCTTGCGAGACTCTACTACTTAGACTAGACTACATTCAAATACCTATTAGCCTATTGCTCAGGGTGGCAGGGACATCGACGCGCAACCGCTAGCCATGGATTCAGTAGGTACAGACGCCAGCACATCAACCTACTACAATCTGTCAAATTTCTTTAATAGATTTTCAACTTTATCGCTAATGCATAAGGTTCAAAATTGATTGGAAAAATTTGACAGTTTCGGGTAGCTTGATATGCTGGCGTCTGTACATGATTCTGGACCCCCCCTGCGTTGAAAATTTTCGTCGGCTTTTTCTTAATTTTTACGTTTTTTTCTGCAATTTTTTTACTGTAAACTGTATAAAATCATTATTTCTATCTGACCCAATGAGATTATTAATTAAAAAATTGTAAATTCACTTGTTTCACTTAAAACAGCAATGTAAATAAAACTCGAAAGGGCTACCTGATCAGCTGTATCGCTAAAGTTCATTTGCGAGGTCAACACTGTCTTCGTACCTACGCTATTCACTTTCAAATGCCGCCACAAAGGGACCGCAGCGCCAAGCGGTCTCCTCGTATTATTAACGCACTTGAAAATAAACTTTAAAATTATTACAATAAAGTGCATAAATGCTTGAACCTGACAAAAAATGCGGAAGATTGCGGGAATCCCCGCGCGGTGTCGAGTCGGCCATGAATCCCAATGAATCTAACAGACACGTCACATGAGGCATTTTAATCATCTACATAATTGAATGACCCATTTACTACTTTTATTTTAGATAACGAATCTAAAATAAAAGTAGTAAATGGGTCATTCAATTCATCAAAAATAATTATCCCCTCATAATGATGAGGGGATAATTATTTTTCTAAAACTTCATCGATTTAAGGGGGAAGCGCTAAGGTAGCCCGCGAAATTAAAATTTTCTTACGTTTTTTGCAATTTGCTGGTCAGTGAATTTCGCGGGCTACCTAATACCGCTTTCGCCTTAAGTAAAGAAGATTAAAAAAACGTGCAGAACTGTATTGATAGTCACGTAATTTTTCGATATTTTTTTATTATCAACAATAATTTTAGTTTTGAATGCAATTCAACAATGTAATTTACTGTTTCATAAAAAAAATACATCCATTTTCGCATAATCGGGATTGAAACCAAATACCTACTATAACGCCCAAATCTCAGTTTGACTTAACTGCGAGACGCGAGAGTCTTGCAGGCTTAGTCTTGTTCTTGCTCAAGTCTTGCAGGGTTCAGTCTTGGTCTTGGTCTTGCTAAAATAAGTCGGTCTTGGTCTTGGTCTTGGTCTTGCAAAAATGCAAGAACAAGACCAAGACTGCAAGACCAAGACCGATTTTGGGCAACACTAAATGCAAGGGATCTAAAGACTAAAGCTGTTAAGCCAATCTTTGTGCAATTGGTTGCTTAATATTTATAAGGTATTTTTCCATAGTATAATAATAATTATGGAAAATGTTGTTAAATATGTATGATTTGTTAAAAAAATGTTAAAATTGTATGATAGCGTATCTAATAGAAAATCATGTACCTTACCGCCGCCTCTGGACGCCAAACAACTACTAAATATAATGCGTTACTTCAAAATCAATAATCCAACTGCTTCATTTCAGAAAAAGAAGTTAATTAATTATTGAAATCTTACACAAGGTGCAGCTCTACTACTAAACCAATGCAACAGACCAGCTGTAAGTAAACAAGATCACTTTCGGATCAGCTTAATACAGATTTTACTGTAACACTAACATTTCCCTCATGCATAAACCATTAAAATCTCATCGGAGTTACCCGATCAAAGTACTAAGTCATCGAGGGTGCCACTTTACGACAACATGACGTTTACTGGCCGAGAGTGTTATGTTTGAGGATCGTAAAACATCACCTGTTGGTCGTGAAGGTAGTTTGAAGGTCAGTGTAAGTTCGCCGAGATAATATTTGTTAGTAAAGCTGGCGACCCGCCCCTGCTTAGCTCGGGTGTGATCTGCTGACGAGGCGAGTAGTCAAAACATTAAGATTTCTGTGCTATATCCAAGTTAAATATGAATGTATTATACACATAAACCTTTCGAATAAATTATCTAAATTATATGGAAAGCTGAAATCCACTGCTCTGTTTAGAAGTACTAAACGCTCGCACAGACTCAGTAATTATTTACACTAGGTATTCAATTAAATGACTAACTCATCATCTGACTGCCTTTTCCCAACTATGTTGGGGTCAGCTTGCAGTGTAACCGGATGCAGCTGAATACCGGTATTTTACATGGAGCGACTGCCTATCTGACCTCTACAACACATTTTCTGGGTAATACGATACTCCTTGTTAAGACTGTCAAAGATCTAAGAATGACAACCGAGACCAACGGCTTAACGTGCTTTCCGAGGCACAGAGGGGTCTCGGTATGTAAAGATGGTCACTCATCCATAGACATACCGCGGCAAGCGTAGCTTAATCTGATCGATCGGCCTGTGCGGCTTTCATTAAAATCTATGTTAAATCTATCTTATTTTACTAAAACTGCACAAATAAATACAAAAACAAATGGACACATGCGTCAAAGTAGTGTGCCCAAGTGCCCAGAACACTAGCAGCATCGCAACGTTTATTTGTAAATTTCGGTAGATGCATATTTGTTAAAGCAGGGCTGAATGTAGGTCAGCGGGATTGTCCGAAAGGGTTACCGCTGGCCCGGAACATAAAGGGCGAAGGAAGGAACACGGGTGCGTTTTAGTCAGTAAGAGTCTGACACTCCCTTCCGCTCCACCCAGAGCGGGAGGGGTCATGTGATGATTTCTCACCCTGAAAAAAAAAAAGGGCTGAATGTAGAGATAGTAGTCGCAAGACAAGGTAGCCGAGAGGTCAAGACGTTGGACTGCTATTCTAATGTGCTCTGCACGCGTGGGTTCGAATCCCATCCTCGTCGACACAGTTTTTGTTGCTATTAGTAGCCAAATATCAATGCACTCCGCATTGACATTTTGGTTTTAAGAGTTCTACGGTTGGATGTGGTATGAGCATGTAGACACAATAGGTAGGTACCTCTAAAGTCTTAAACGAAATACCCTAACTATTAACGATAATTTGGTTTTTAACAGGATTGTTAACGCGCCTCACTACTAGATGGTGCTGCTAGTCTCGTTTGTAACACTAAGCATCATCGCGAGTGAGACATTTTTTATTAATGTACCTACATTGTTTTGTTTTATTTAGTCTTGAATACACCGTTACTTGCTATCCGTGAATTTCATTAATCTATCCTCAAAAACATCAGATTTTCGGTTAAAACCCGGCAAACATATGGTCCTTCGTAGCCGGATAACGGAACCACGACGCGTAGTGTGTAGTTCGTAAGAAATAAACATTGTGTAGTGTAAAAAACTGAACAGTGTAAAACTCAAGTGACACAGTGCGGTTACGAGTTGACACAGTGGAACACAGTGCGACACAGTGCTACTAAAATAATAGACTTAATAGTAATAGATTCATTTAGTGTGTATAAGTGGTTGATTAGTTGTAGATAACTGTTTACAAATTGAAAGTTTGTGAATTTTCATAAAAACTAGTGTATGTGTTGAAAGTTTGAACTGATATGAGCTAGGTATATTTTATAAATGGTGATTGGAACAGTGCCTCAAGTACCTAAGAGCGAACGATTTGTGGACTCATTTATTCTACTTGGTGATAAAGTTGTGTACCTACGTATACAAAGATTCAAACATTAAGCATGGAAAAAATTAATCAGCTATTACGTTTGCAAGAGGAACGTCATGAGCAAATTCAAAAAGCTCAAATTAATTATAAAAAATCTCCGAAGGAACGACTGGTATTAAGTTACTTAGATACACGTCTGGAGAATTTGGAGAAGGATTGGCACATCTTCAAAACGTCACACGATCACCTTGTAGCTCATATAGCTAAAGAACAGCGAACAGCTTTAGCTTACTTCTCTGATGACATGTACGATCAGTGTGAAGAAATATATATTATGTATAAAAGTGAATTAAAAACCAACCTTCAACTGTTGGCCCCTAAAGAACAACCACACACTACGCAAAAACAAAATCCTATTGCCGAAATTAAGTTACCGAAAATAAAAATACCGACCTTTTCTGGAAAATACATCGACTGGCCGTCATTTTTGGATTTATATACATCAATCATACATAACAATACGACATTGGACGATGTTCAAAAACTACACTATCTCAAATCAAGTTTAGCTGGCGAAGCGGAAATATTATTAAGAAGCATTTCAGTGACAAGTCAAAATTATAGATTAGCGTGGGAAACTTTGAACAACCGCTATAACAACAAAAGATATATATCGAACTGTTTGTTTAAGAGATTGTTTGGTGTTAAGGCCATAACTACAGAATCAGCACTGAGCATAAAGCAATTGTTAGATATAACTGTGGAATGTTTGAGTTCGTTAATGAATCTTGGCCTTCCAACTGGTTCCTGGGATATAATCATCATTTACATGACCGTGACTAAATTAGACCCTGAAAGCCAAAAATTATGGGAACAACATATATCAATTGATTGTAGCAACGAGTTTCCAACATTCAACAAATTGAAGCTGTTTATGGAAACAAGATTTAGATCACTTGAAATGACTGAAAATGTAAGCAGGTCAACTAAATTAAAATCCTTTCACGCTTCATCACCAACGCCATCTGGCACACCTGTCGAATGTGCATATTGTAAAGAAGACCACTATATATACCAATGTAAACAATTCGCAAAACAGCCATATTCAAACAAATATGAATTTATTCAGAATAATAACATGTGCTTTAATTGTTTGAACCCAAATCACATTGCAGCGAAGTGCATGAGAGACACAGTTTGTCGCATTTGTAAAAGAAAACATCACTCACTGCTACATCCGGATAAAAAAGAATCGGTGAAGGAAGAATCGGTGAAGGAAGAATCGGTGAAGGAAGAATCTCATCAAGACCAACCGGACAATATTTCATCACATTTTATATATCAACCTGGTCAAGTACTCTTAGCTACAGCACTGGTAGATGTCGTATCAAGGAACAAGAAACCACAAATTTACCGTGCTCTCATTGACCAGGGTTCACAAGCCTCGTTCGTGACGGAAGATCTCGTTCAGACTATGGGTCTGAAACGAGAAAAAATCAACGGCAAGGTCTCAGGATTAAGTGAAGGTAACACACTTCATATCAAGTCTATGGTTGAAGTTCACCTAAAGTCTAGATGCAACTCAAACTTCACTATCCTTGTAAAGGCGTACGTTTTGAAAAAGATTACTAACTATTTACCAACACAACCATGGAACACACCCACTTGGCCTGATCTGACGCGCATACAGTTAGCCGACCCTGAATTCAACAAAGGTAATAAAATAAATATTTTGCTGGGCGCTGAAGTGTTTACTCAGATAATAGATGACGGTTTGCTGAAGAGTCCATCTGGAATTATAGCGCAGCAGACTCAACTGGGCTGGATACTGTCGGGAAGCGCTAGCAGACGATCAAAATCTGAAACAGAAAACCAAATGATTAGTATGCATTTAAATGAAAATATTAATGACATGATAAGAAAATCCTGGGAAATAGAAAACGAAACACGTACCTTCGAAAGAAAATTGTCAAGAGACGAACAACGATGTGAAAACATCTACCGGGAAACTACTAAAAGAACAGAGTGTGGCCGATACAAGGTCAACTTACCTTTCAAAGAAGACGTGGTGTCACCTGTAGAAATAATAGGAAAAACTAAAGAAATTGCGATATCTAGATTTTTACAACTAGAAAAAAGGTTTAAAAAAGACCCCACGTTACACAAGGAATATACCAACGTTATTCAAGAATATTTAGACCTTGGGCATATGACATTAACTAAAGACAATGAAGAAAATGTTATCTACCTACCGCATCATGCAGTAATCAGAAACGATAAAGATACTACGAAAGTTAGAACAGTCTTTGATGCATCAGCCAGTGGATCAAAGGGTTCCTCTCTCAATGATATTCTTTTAGTGGGGCCTACACTACAAAAAGATCTACGTTATTTAATCATGCAATGGAGACAACACAAAATAGCGATTATAAGTGACATCGTCAAGATGTATCGACAAGTACAAGTATCCGATGAACACACTGATTACCAAAGAATAGTTTGGAGAAGCAACTCCAATGAAGAAATTAAATCCTACAAGTTATTAACGGTTACATTCGGCACAGCATCTGCTCCGTTTTTAGCAGTTCGCACTCTTATTCAAGTTGCAAAGGATGAAGGACAGAAGTACGCTTTGGCAGCTGAAATAGTTGAAACTTCTTTCTACATGGATGACCTGCTGACAGGCGCTTCCAACGAAGTACAGGCCACAGAAATTTATACACAAATGACACAGCTTCTGAGTAGCGCAGGATTTGAATTACAAAAATGGTCCAGTAATTCTGACAGGTTCTTGGAGAATATTGCTCAACACAAACGTGAATTCCAACCATTTGAAATCAAGTTTGACCAAATTATAAAAACCTTAGGATTGTCCTGGGATAGAGTAAATGATACATTCAAGTTCCACATAAACCAAACTGACGTTACCTCCCCATTGACGAAACGAAGCGTATTAGCAGAAGTAGCACGTTTATTTGATCCCTTTGGATGGTTAGCGCCGGTGATTATAACGGCGAAGGTATTTATACAAAAGTTGTGGCTGTGCTCAGTTGACTGGGATGAAGTTCTGCCATCTAATCTTCAAGAAGAGTGGCTATCTTTTCGTGAACAACTTCCAAACCTGCACAACATAAAACTAGGTCGATGGATGTATACTCACCCTGACAATGATCAAGCCGAAATTCATGGATTTGCGGACGCCTCAACAACTGCTTATGCAGCAGTCCTTTATATGAGAGTTGTCCAAAATAACAAAGTGTACCTGTCTATTCTAGAAAGTAAAACAAAGGTAGCACCCTTAAAACAAATTTCTGTGCCTCGTTTGGAATTATGTGCAGCAGTTTTATTAGCTAAACAATTGTCTGAAGCCGCATATGCCTTAAAAATACCTCGAGATAAAATTTATGCCTACACTGACTCAATGGTGGTATTAGCATGGATTCAAGCCCCACCAACAAGATGGCAAACTTTTGTGGCTAACCGAGTAACAGAAATACAAAACCGTATTGATAATGACAGCTGGAGTCATGTTGCGTCCGAAGAAAATCCTGCTGATCTTGCATCGCGTGGTGTTAGCCCATCCGAATTACAACATCAGCAACTGTGGTGGGAGGGACCACACTGGCTTATGGATCTGGAAATAAATAGAAACAAAGGGGAAACCTTAAGCACTGACCTAGAAGAGAAAATCCAAGCAAAAGTAACCCTTACTTGTTCGGAAGAAAAAGATAATTTTATGGAACGATTTTCAAACTTCAATAAAATGTTAAGAGTACTTACCTATTGTAGAAGATTTCTCCGTCTGAAATTAAAAAAAGAAGTTAGAGAAGAGCCGCTGAAATATTTGACCTGCAAAGAAATAACAGAAACGTTAGACGTATGCTTAAAATATACCCAAAAACAAAAATTTGAAGAAGAAATACAAGATTTAAAAGAAAAGGGAAGAATTAAGAAAAGAAGTAAACTTATCTCCTTAAATCCTTATCTTGATGAATTTGGATTACTGAGAGTGGGAGGTCGCTTACAGGCAGCAACATTACCACATGAATCCAAACATCCAGTCATCATCCCAGGTGATTCACATCTTTCTATTCTTCTAGTAAAAGATGCCCACTTGAAGTTATTGCATGGCGGCATAGCACTTACGATGAACTTTCTTCGTTCCCGGTACTGGATAATTGGCTTGAAGCCCTTAGTGAAAAGGTGCTTTCGCGAATGTGTCGTTTGCACCAAACACAGAGCTCTTACGATCCAACCACAAATGGGAGAACTCCCCAGGGAACGGGTAAATCCCGGGAGACCCTTCAAAGTAACTGGCGTCGACTTTGCCGGACCGATACAAATACGCACCAGTAAGGGACCACCTCTTTGTATGTATGGTGACCCGTGCAATACACCTAGAAGTGGTAAGCGACTTGACAACACCAGGATTCATTGCAGCATTTCGCAGATTTGTATCACGTCGTGGACACTGCTCAGATTTATGGAGCTATAACGGCCTCAATTTTGTAGGAGCAGCAAAGGAACTAACCCTCATGCTAAATGAGAGTATGAACGGAGTACTTATGGAAGTGGCTGAGCTCCTGTCTAACGACGGAACTACCTGGCACTTTATACCTCCAAGAGCTCCCAACTTTGGTGGTCTATGGGAAGCCAGCATTAAATCAGTAAAAACGCACCTAACAAAGACAATTGGTGCTTCAACCTTAACATTTGAAGAAATGTCTACTTTACTGAGTCAAATCGAAGCTTGTCTCAACTCAAGACCCATAGGACAGTTGAATGACCATCCCGACGATTTGGCTCCACTCACACCCGCACACTTTTTGATTGGAGAATCATTGATGACAATCCCGGATACACGTGATGAAAACGAATGGATAAGTCCGCTGAATCGATGGAAATTGATACAGAGAATGATGTCAAATTTTTGGAATCGTTGGTCTAAAGAATTTTTACATACCATGCAACAACGTTACAAATGGCAAACCAAAACAACACCTCCTCGGATTGGTGACGTGGTAGTGGTAAAAGATGACAATTTACCACCAGCTAAGTGGTTACTAGCTCGTATAACACATATACATCTAGGGCCAGACGGAGAAGCTAGAGTAGCGGATCTAAAGGGTAAAGGATCTATATTCAAAAGACCTTTATCAAAGATTATTTTACTGCCACGCCTAGACCCCGCATAAAAGAAGACGATTCTGGTATGGTGGGCGGTGTTAGGAAGAACAGAAGGTTCTTGGTGGGCGGAATGTTAACGCGCCTCACTACTAGATGGTGCTGCTAGTCTCGTTTGTAACACTAAGCATCATCGCGAGTGAGACATTTTTTATTAATGTACCTACATTGTTTTGTTTTATTTAGTCTTGAATACACCGTTACTTGCTATCCGTGAATTTCATTAATCTATCCTCAAAAACATCAGATTTTCGGTTAAAACCCGGCAAACAACCCAACTAGCAAAAAGTGGTTTTTAAACTATCCTAGAACCATCATATATCGAGGATTATATGTGGCTTTTATCCGCATATAAGTTGCGAAAAGGGCCCACTTTATAAGTCTACTTTTACTTATAACGTATTTATATTAGACCGCTGAAATGCCATATAAGCCTATATTGCTCCTGTAATTGAATTACGTCAATACAATTACTCCTGTAAATCTCACTATAAGTGAATTATAGTAAAAAATTAGATTAATACGCGCCTAGAAATGTTTCTATAAGCTCAAAGTTGCGAACAGTCGAAGTGAGTGTATCGCGCATTGTAAAAAATATTTTTAACATCTTGAGGACATTTTTATTATTCATGTCAAACATAGTAGAAAAACAATCTTATTGTTGTCAAATTGTTAGTCTTACTTATAGCTTATTCATAGGGGAACTTGAATTTACTGTGAAATCTATCATGGTTTCGATAAAATTTTTAAAGCGCCTCTTGAAATTTGCTTATTTACATTTTAGTATTAATTAATATTAAATAAATATTATGAAGGCAGCTGCCATTTTCTTGGTGAGCATTTCCAAGTGTGACATAGTGCTAAAATAAGTATTTTTAGCATTTCCAAGTGTGACATAGTACCAATATAAGTATATTGGTTCTATATTGGGTTATCTCAAAACCGAAGAAGATTCGCCATTGTTACCGATTAGGGTTCCGCAATGCCCGATAAAAATCGATTGATATTTATACATAAGTAAATTAAAGGAATATTTTAAGGGTTTGTTCTACGTGCTAGGTTAAACATTAGTTTAAACATTGTTTTTATTTAACATATTTATATAAGAGGTTGCCGACGATTTAAACAAGACTATGCCGATGTTCCTGGATATCGATCGATTTTTAACCAAAAAAGATTTCCGATCTTCAAAGAACTTAAAATGGCCTTGGAGTGTTACACATTTCTTGTTATCGGAGATATGTCCCGGTTGTCACAGCGTGGTTTCTATTTACACTAGAGATTAACATTTTACTCAGAATCAAGAGCACATCAGATCATTGCTATATCAAGATTGATTTTGGTGTGAGAATTGTTCTACTTACGTAGTTTATGATCACTTCCCAAGAGACGAATGTGAAATTTGTAACTAGTCTAATCTGATGTCTGGGCAATATTACACAAATGTTTATGGATCTCCTACAATAACACAATAGGTACGGGCACAGTCTTTTTTATTTTCTTACAAGCCATGCTGATAAATCTGGCAACGCCGTCGGTAAACCGATCAACCTGCGAGTATTATATGCTGTCGATTTGAGATGGTCAAAAAAGTACCATGAACTTCTTCATGAATTGTATTAGTTTTTATACATCTATGGTAGCAACTACGATAAATTAAAAAGAAGTCGTTTACTAAGAGTTCATGGTACTTTCTTGACCATCTCAAATCGACAGCATAATACTCGCAGGTTCGCCCGCTCACGCGCAACGTTGCTAAGCTTCAATAGCATGGCTTTGTGGTTCGGGGAATTCCCAGTTTTTAATAAAATAACGCAGTTCTAAATTTTTATTATAATCCGAAAGATCTTCGCTTTCAATATCGCTCAAAGATTTGGTACTTTCGTTGTCCGAACCTCTTCCATCTAAAGTAGTACTACAATTATCTTGTCCGGAACCCTCGCTAGAATTGGCGATACGGTCTTCACCAGTTAAATTTAAAAAATCGGTGCTCACTGCGGTAAACATTTCTTTATATCTTTTTTTAACTTTTCTTTTATAAGATCTCCTTTTTAAACCGCTTCCACTTATTTAAATCCATTTTCAATATTTGTAAACAAAAACAGTTGTACCTAATCAAAATGGCTGATGTCAAATCCTAAAATAGAATTTGCAAAACTATATAAAGCGTGTTTTCGCCTGTACTGGTCGTTACAAGCAAAAGTGGCTTCTTAAGAGTTTTAACCAGGATTCTTTGAGATTTCTTGGACAATAACACTACTGTGGAATGCCTATATAAATATGTCTAGGTTTAAAACGGCATACGATAAATCGATATAGAGAAAAATTTATCCTACCGAGTGCTACATGCTGTGTAATCTTGGTGATTTATTGTTTTTAAAACATGGATATGAAATTCATTTAACACTTACTTTTAAGCATATGTAAAACCAAACCATAAATGATTTACAGAAATTTAACTTTAATTTACTTATATTGGCCATAAAATATTAGCTTATATGAGGTTATAAGTAAAAATAACAAGAGTAATGGCTCCTCAGTGCATATATTCCTGGTACATGCTCCTACAGGAGTGTTAGGATTTAAATGGTCCGCAGATGTTATCTTATAGGCGCATATAAGTCCGAGTTACCGGAGTTATTACTCTTGAGTGCAATTACTCTTGTTTCATGCTTTCATAGGAGTCTTGATCCTATGTTTGTCAGGAAATATGATCCCATATACCGATATAAGTACAAATTATAGGATTAAGTGTACTTGAGTAAAACCAGCATGTATTTATGCTGTTAAAAGCGCAGTAGCAACCACCAAAACCATCATCGGAGCTTTATAAGTCCACGTAGCATTATAGAATCGCAATCCAGGATTATTTTGCTAGTTGGGGGATTATCAACAAAATATTTCAAACTTATATTAAGTGCTGTGATTGGCTTATTGAAATATCTCGAGCCGATTAAATATTCAGACATAAGTTTGAGTTTGTTAGCAAATTATATTTTTAGTTTTTCCCGTATAGTACGACTATAACACTAATAAGAGTGATCCTTTACTTAAGAGTACCATGGACTTACTTACGTATTTTCAGAATTTCTGGTGTACACAAAATATGATTTTTTAGAAGGCGAAGATCAAGGTTAGATATTTTTCTGACTTTGACACTCAAATCACGCGGCTTTTCCATCTCATTATCATCATTATCTTTCAAATCAATGTTATTTTACAATCAATATTTCTCAATATTGACACTCGATCTAAGATATATAATCTACGTGAATACCGGTTTACTTAAGATACTCAGTGATCTAGTTTCTGCCAGTCATGATGAAGAAACGTGGTCGGTAGGTACCGACAAGCACATGGTTGTCGGGTCCTCTTGAAATATCCTTAGGATCATGGAGGCAGACCGTGATTTACATCCACTGTTATGTAACTATGATTGAACTGTGATAAAATGATAATCATAATAATTCATTGTTATGTTTTCTGTTTTCCACGCTCAAACATAATTTATCTACAATTTCTATGAAATGCATTTTACTTTTAACCATTTTAGATACCTGCTACAAGTTAGAGAAACCCTACTATCAACTGGGAATAAGAAAAGGCGTGAAGCACGAGAGAAAACATAAAATAGTTCTGTCACGGAGATCTCGGTCAGCGGCGTGACACGTCGCCTCCAGCCCCCAGGGCTATCACGTGCAGAATTAATACCGTGACATATTTCTTTTTATTCTCAGACGAATCGCAATAGTAAAAGAGTGTTATTATGACTTTTGGTGTAAGCTTGGCGCTGATTCAATATTATTTTAAAACTGCATCTTTTACGCTTGATTTATGGTTTATTTAAACAGTAAGGATAAAGAAGATGCAACAAGAGTTACTAGGTTCATAGTTAAGTAAATTTGATATGTTTCTATTATTTTATTTATAAAATAAAATGTTATAGCCGGTACCTTAACATATTCGTGTGTAAATGTTACATTATAATTTAACAAGCATACTATTCTGGCAGTCCATAGTATATTTCTTGGTTCACCACCCCTAAGTTACCTGTTGCATACATTTTGAGCAAAAACAGGCATGTGGCTTAGTGGTATCATTTTATTTTATAAAATGTGTTTATATTTTCGAGCGTATGGCACTCGTGGGCAGCAGCTGAAAATCAGCGTCAGGTGGTGCACTTTGTGTTGCCATCTGGCATTATGCTGAGCTGAGGCCCTTTTGGCATTATTATTCTTAATCATTTTGAATTTGTTTTGTTTATTTTTAAGGTTTTTTTTGCCAAATAAACGCAATTTTCTTTCTTTCTTCTTCTTCTTTCTTTCTATGAAATAGAACTGTATCGAGCGGCGACGCGCGACGTACTCTCGTCAATGATCTCTATATGGCAAAGACTTTTTTCATCGCAAATGGAGGCTTAAAATTTTTACTTTTCGAGAGATGTTGTTTGTTTGACTTCTATCAATAAATTGGAGCCTCATGAACTAACCAAAATCGTCATATTTCGAAACGAAGCATTAAAAAAAAAGCAATTTACAGGCAGTTTTGAACTGCCAAGGAGTTTGTTAGTTAGACAGAATGTTGAAACTTGCAATTGCTTCAAATTGCCCGTTCTAAAATCAAAATCTGAAGTCATTTATTAAAACTAGACTGAGAATCAGCATCTTTTAAACGTTAAAATTACGTAAGACGCCCCGCCCTTCACCACTTCCTAGTGCATTCATTGTGAAAAGAGCTGGCGTATAGACCAACGGCTTTACGTGCTTTCCGAGGCACGGGGTATCACACCACCAACTTCCAAACTCCGGGCTGCTATTAAGAAATTCCCAATGGAAAAGCCCCATAACACTTTGCCCGACCCCGGAATCAAACCCAGGACCCCTCGCTCAGCAGTCGCGCTTGCGACCACGAGACCAACGCTCAGCAGTCGCGCTTGCGACCACGAGACCAACGCTCAGCAGTCGCGCTTGCGACCACGAGACCAACGCTCAGCAGTCGCGCTTGCGACCACGAGACCAACGCTCAGCAGTCGCGCTTGCGACCACGAGACCAACGCTCAGCAGTCGCGCTTGCGACCACGAGACCAACGCTCAGCAGTCGCGCTTGCGACCACGAGACCAACGCTCAGGAGTCGCGCTTGCGACCACGAGACCAACGGGGCGGTCCATATTATTATATAAGTAGGTATATTCAAAAGCTTTTTTATGAGATAGTTCACGGAAGTAACGCCGCAGGTAAAAATATAGTTACAATATCACTGGATCCTTATAACAAATACAACAAATCAACTGCACCTGTCCTGCATAAGATAATTATACTGAATGCATCTTCCCAGTACATACCGTGATGTCATCAATCAAGCTATCAACCAGTGTCGGCATGTAATAGGCCGGGGCAATCACTGCGTTATTCCAATTAGTGAGTTTGTGTGTTGATTGATTGCCTAATATTATCCAGAGCTATCTGTGGTATATTGCTCCATTGAATTTGTGGGATTCTAAGACATGATCATCAGTAAATATAGTTAGTCATACATAGATGGTCCGGGATTAGTGCTATCGGCTTTCTTACTGGCAGCTAGTATGTAGGTACATATATTTTAATTTTGGTCAGGTACAGTTCAGGTTTCTACAACAGATTCATCTTATGAAGAATTAATTTAAAACTAATACCTAACTGTTTCAAAAGTTTGGGCTATCCAAACACTTACTAAATAATATAATTATAAGAATCACGATGTATCAGATTGTATTTTGATGTCATCAGATGCTACGCTGTTCTGGTGGAGTTTCGAAAATTGATAAAATAAGAAACGAATATATCCATGGTACTTTTAAAGTCGCTAAGATACACGAAAAACTTAGCGAGAACCGCTTGCGCTGGTTACGGATATGTGATGACTGTGATGAGGCGATATAATGACCATATGACTGAAAGAGTCATGAATATAGAAGATAGAAAAACAGGCCGTGGACGACCACCAGTAACTTGGTTACGAACAATAAACAATGACATGATAGCGAGCAACACAACAACAGATACAATCCACAACCGTACGATGTGGCGCAGAAGTACTAGGAGGGCTGACTCTAAATTAATTAGGATAATAGCCAGGAGAAAGAAGAAAAAGAAGATGCTTAATCCATTTTGTCTTGCTGAAATTGGTTTAGGTTGTCTAAAGACCCAAAACGAGATTGGGTCCTTTCTTTTCCTTAAAAATGTGGGTTAATTCAGCTTTTTATTTGCTTACTAACATTGCATATGAAAACAATTGCTTCAGAGCATAAATTACTTATTTTATAAAATAGGTACAATAAGTGGGTTCCCATGTTCGGGCGCGGCCATATATTAAATGAGCGAACAGATTTCCGCAGAGCGCTTTCCAAGTCGCGTGATTTATGGAAGCGCCTTATTATTGTGTCTTAGGTTACAAATTTATTTGTTTAACTGCCGTTAAAGGTTTGTGTGTACTGTGTCGTATTTAAAAACAACATCTAAATTTCCTTAAAGTAATGTTCATTGGTTGGAGATGGCGCGGGAAAAGAGTTCCTGGAAGGACTTGGGAAGCCTTTGGGAGGTCTTGGAAGACCTTGCCCAGCAGTGGGACAGCATAGACTAACAAAACAAAAGTTAATTGTAATATTTTGGTTACTGCTATCAGTCACAAATATACGAAACTAAATCACAATCATCTAATCTGTCTAATTAATCGGGTCTATGACAAGCAACGGAATTAAAACTTGGGTCTCCGATCAGGCACTCAATAAGTCAATGTGGTTAATTTGAATAAAGCTTGGTTTTGAGGAGAACCCTTCGCCCTGTTCCTTTGTTATATAAAACTACGGTTTCCTAGAAGAGCGGTGGGGCCACAGTGACGGCGTCATGAAAATGATGATGGCAGCGTGGGTTGACTTTACGGTGTCCAAAACCGCTCTCTCGGAAAACACATCAACTTAATTTCATAAATAAAATGTTAGCGACGTCAGTCGCTTGGTAAATTACGGACGCTATCTGGCGGCAACCGCTCTTTTAACAAGCCGTAGCTTAACCCTAAACTCACTTAATTTCTATTGACGCTTCTAGCTAGACTCACAGCGATATGATCACAGACACTAACTGTGATTAGCATGTTTGTCACTGCTCGCATTATGTCCTCATGCGTCGCTTTACGGCATTGCAATTATTCTATGCTTTGATTACTTGATGTAATCGCGGCATTTTACAATGTTATGGCATCAATCCAATTTTCATCATCCTTATAGTTTACCTACAAACATCTAACCACTAAAACAAATAATTAAAAAAAATACGTTTATTTGCGGTAAGACATGACGCAAAGAAAAAACTAAAGACAAAAAGAAAAGTAAGGAGAAAATATGAGTTACATCCACGCAATACGGTTATCGCTCAGCATAATGCTTTAACCCCACAGACTTATATTGGCTAGACGACGCAAGTGTGCGTGTAAAAAGGGAGTACAAAAGACTTCCTTTAGCGCCATTTCCATTCAGTCCGCGCTCGAACGTTCTCGATGCCAGACATCAAACGAAAACTAAAAAATGCCAAATTGTGCGGTATTGATCTGTAAAAACTACACAAAAAAAAGTGGGACGAGATAATGGAAACGTTTCCTTTCATCGTTAAGTCATTTTGTTATTAAAATAACTGAGTGTGTTTCGGATAATTCATAATACATTGCCGTTTTTAGTTAAAAGGCTGTATTGTAGGGCTTGTCTCGTCTGTTAAAACACTCACTGAAAATTAAAATGATCCTTTCACTTGTCGTGATTCTTTCACTTGTCGTTGTCTTGTACCAGCTTCGTGGTACGGTCGCTATTCTCATTTTTCTGTCAAATAAAGCAAGTAGTGTTGTACACACAGTTTGTAAAGTTGTTCTCGATTCTAATCGATTTTGGAAACAGAGGAATGATGTGTGCGTTGAGAATTTTGTAACGTGTAAATTATTTTTATTACTGCAATGTTACAATTTAGTGATTTTGTTTAGAATATTATTAATTATATTTACAGATTTCCAAATTATCTCAAAGTTGTAGAGAAATAGATTGAAGCGACGCGCAACGTGGCTTGAAAATTGGTTCCCAACACAATATATTATAGTCGAATTTGCTCTGTTCATTTTAATGAAGGCAGCTTTACGGAAACAAAAAGGTTTCGACAGCTGACTACAAACGCAAAAAGTACCTACTGTTGATGTAATAAAGGCGTTAACTAATGCTGAAGTCAGTGGATTGACTTTAGGCACGAATTCACTGGCATCGTTTTCAAAAAAAATATTAAAAAAAATATAAGAAAAAAAATAATAAAAAAAATTAATAAAATTTTCTGTTTTATAGAAATCAGTAGGTGTTTTCGATGTCGGAACTCTTATACGTAATGTTTAGGGCGGGATATTTGAGTTCCTGGTTTTTCGTTAGAATTTTAGGATTCCCATCACTAAATCGCTCATGTGACGTCACAGTGGGTAGACAAATAATGGCACGCTCGGTTTCTATTCAGACGATGAGATATGCGTAATTTAGCCAATATAAGTCTGTGTTAAACTCTATGCAAGACAGCCGGCGTTAACAAACTACAAATTAGTCTTCTGATTGTTAACTTTTGTAAAATACATTCGTGGAATAGCGTAGTTGACATAATTTATAGCATTGAGAGGGCGCTAGACAAATCTTTCAAAAAATCAAAAGTCTATGAATTAAAACCAATCCAATCTTACCAAATTTCCCATGGGATCGTTTCTTTCATCTAAAATACTTTTTACGACCCAGTCCCTAAAGTCATTAGTAATATTTTATTGAAATAACATGCGTCCTTTATAAGGGTCCTTACGGTCAACTGCTAACAAGGTGTAGAGGGGACCTCCAGATGTGACTGCGGAGCTTATCAAAATGGTCCCTGGAAATAATGGGTTCACGAAACTGGAAATTATGTGAACTATTTCATGAAAACTGCATAATTGAATAAAAGCTTTTCTATATGAAATCTGTGTTAAGTTTATCGAAATCCTTTCAAATTATAATTGCAATAAAATGGCCTGTGTAATATTGTAAAAGGTTCCAATTTCACAATTTCTAACGTGATTCATTTCCAATTTCAATATCATATTTTCGATTGCTTTTAAAAGGATTGCCATAAAGAGCACTCGCTCTTTGTGTTACAATAAAATGTTATGTTCCACAGTTACGACGCAGGACATTTCATTCCTGTAAAAGTATAAACATGTGAAAATATAGCATCATCAGCCTGTAACGTACCCACTGCTGGGACACAGGCCTCCTCTCTGTGAGAAGGAGAGGGCCGTAATCCACCACGCGGGCCCAGGGCGGGTTGTGAAAATATGTCAAAGGTAAAAAGTGTTTAATGTAATAGGTACACATACTTAAGTGACACCTTTTTCCCATGGTACGCAGAAACTACTGAATGCCACTTGCCACGATCCATACGTGAAAACGAAAGTATGGTAAAGGAGTATTCCTTATGATTAGTTTAAGATAATTCATCTCGTCACACATGCACGTAGTTTGCGAGTACTATGCACCTGACTATTCTGAAGAGTATTACCGATAATAAAGCAGGTATTGCCTTCTAGGGTATCCCCTCCCGGGATTTCCATTTACATCTGCTTTGTCAATACCTGCCAAAAAAGGAACTGAGCGTACCTATGTAATGGTCAAAATAAAATTATTAACTCATATAGATTTAAACTGATTTTCTTAAGCAACATTTATTTGTTGAACTTAATCATATTCTAAACAGTAATACATCTGTTTGCACAATCCCATTACTGCAGAGAAGAGGACGACTTAGACAGTATTAAATTTAATTATCCGTCTTCCCACAAAAGATGTCTATGACTAATTAAATGTCCTCTCTATTCGTCAGCTTTTTATTCTACATGCTGCTATCACATCCCCATTTTTGTCTCCCAGAGCAACATTGATGTGCGCAAAAGAAGAAGGAGCATAGGTATACCAACCTAGGCCAGTTAAAACTAAAGACTGAATGGCTTCTTTCCTTAGATTTCACCCAAACTGAAGATCTTGCACTACCATAACCTAGTTTTAGTGTTCCTAAAATAACGCACGCAACCTCATACACACACCCCACTTCCACATACTCATACAAACACTCTCACTCCCACGTACAAATACATACACTCTACACTCTCATACATCCTTTGCAAGTTTCCTAGAAAAAAAAAATCTTATTTGCAATATTTCTAATAAAAGGAAATGCGGTCGGAGAGACATATGAAAAATCATAAGTAGGTAAAAGTCGTAATTCGAGGTTTGGCTCTCGTCTACTTCCTCCTCCAATATTGGACCAATTTAAGAGATATTTCATAAACTGATTAGGAAGGATATATCTCTATGTTTTTCTTTTTTCATGAATAGTTGTCATATTTGTACACTAGGACTCTGTTGACAGCGGTTTAGATGTACCTATTTATTTAAACTTCTCGCACAAAAAGGTACAAAGGCGGACTTCATGCCTTAGGCATTATCTACCAGTCAACCAAGGGTGGTGAAGAGATTGGATGGCAGGTGCTTTGAATGAGAGGAACAATGATAAAAATAGAAATCTATTAAAACTAGGTAAACAAATACATAAATAGGTTATAATTATACACATACATACTATTTACTATAATATATACTTATAATATATATATACAAATTCAAGGGAGAGAGGTGTTGAGATGACGTTTAGATCGGTATTTTTTTAGGATTTTAGTGCTTATAAAAATAATGAATAATCAAAAAGGAAAAAAAATGGGACACAGAACTAGTTAATATTTATTATTCTGTAAAAAATCATTGCTTTATGGTCATTAACCAGAAAAAAAACAGGCGAGAATGTTTCTATGGAGAAACGACCCCTCGCATTTCCTAAATTAAATCATTTGTAATAAAATGACATAGCAATGAATGAATTAGTACTACTGTGACTTCAAACAAACGTCTTCAGTACAATACTTGAAATATATAAATTTTTAAGGGGGCCTGGTGACCTGACTTATAGGTTTTGTAAAAAACTTAGTTTAGGCAACAGTCTTCCACAAATTAAATACAAAATTGTATCTTTAGACTAATTTAACTTTAAGCTGTAATTTGTGGTAAGAAAAATAAATCTATTTTATTCTATTCTAATTATGAATTATAATGATCCCAGCACATGGAGCCCAGATTGGTATCTTATTTTTCCGATAATTGATTATACCTAAGATTCAGATTTGTAAAATTTAGATGCTAACTTATTCCATGTTCTGCTATTACAACACAAATGAATTTAAGTAAAAAGTTGTTTTTTTCGACCAGCTTGCTAACTGGGAAACCAATACTATAATACGTTCATGTAAGAAATCGGTACAAAAAGCTGCTATTCATATTCCAGTCCCCAACGCATTGTGATTGCACCGCTCAGGACACAGCATATTGGCTATACCAATAGAGGTATCTGATACTAAACTAGCCTGCCCATTCGGGCTCCAGCTCCGGAGACATTAAATTTACCACAGAATTGCACCCAATAATAATTTGGTTGATTTACAAGACACTGCAAAGTACTAGGACCGCAGAATTGTGTAGTAAGTTATAACGAAATTGAATTTGAAAATTGATATACTGAGTGCATTGTGACTAGAATTTAGAAGCTGTGGTTTATGTGTGTATCGGAACTCATCATTGTCTGAATTAAATCCGCTTACGTCTTTCATCTAGATCGATCGATATCTACGTTTTTGAGCCAGTAACTTCAACAAGTTACAATTTTCTGACGAACTGACCGACTCCTTGACAATTTAAGTGCCTGTAAACGGTTTAATTGAAATAAATACTTTGAGTCAATAAAATAATGTAAAACAAGACTTCCCGACTCAAACATAAAATAAATGAAGTCTACAATCAGTACCATCAAGTAAGGTGTTTTAATATCAACTAAACTCTTCGTCCGCACATAAAACGAATACAATCTTCATCGGACTTAGTTTAGTTTTACATTTCTGATTTTTTGTTACTTGGTTTTATTCTTCTTCTATCAGAAACTTTTAGAAATTGAAGTTTTATTTTTGTTTGGATTTCTAATAACAACTTTAAGAATATTATATTATAATCTCTGTTTGATTTCTTTGCTAATTACCGTTTGAAAACAAACCACTACCTACCTTGAAAAGATTTAAATCATTTATGAAATTAAGTACGATTTTTTGCAATCTAAAGTGCTTTAAATAGTTATTTTTCTACTCGTTTTTGATACGAATACTATAGTTTCCGTTCGCTCTTTGATCTTGAAACATCTTTAAAAAGAGCGCAGAAAGCTGTTTGTGAAAATATCTCAGTCAAGTGGTAGGCAAACTGAGCCACGATGTGTCTCGAATAAAAATGTTTGTTTCAAGAGACTTCGCAAGTATTTTGCTACTAGAAAGCTTATTTTCTATTGCCTTGAAAAGATGTTAAGCATTCAATAATAAGAAACCACATTTTTCTATCAGAAATTCAGCTCCTTTGAAGAAGCCAAGTACAAACAAAAATGTCATCCAATACACGTCATTATTCGAACAGTACTAAATAATTCTTGCATCCAAAGAGCTCCTAAGCATACCGGAATGACAACGTGACACGTACTCTGGGTTCAATACTCACGAGCGGCACTGATAAAGGTTACCATAAGGCTATGACTTACGCCGATCTCGCATTCTTTCCACGTAGCATATTAGGCCAGTATCACTCGGAGTCTCGGCATGTAGACTTTAGGGCTAGTAGTAATGGCCATGTGAATTTTCAAGCGATAGTCTGGTCTAGTATTGGACGCTGAACGTGTGACGGAAACCTTAGAGATGAATCGTGTAGTCCATACGTTTGTGATGTGGGAATAAAATATAAAAGGAAGAATTGGTTAAGGAATTCTTATTTGGTTTATTTATAAGGAGTTTCGGACAAAGCAGGTATGGTTATGTTTCCGATCAGTTCAGGGGTTTAGAACTCGGTTAAATACTCAAAAGAATATTTGTTTCATATTACCTACTTACACTGATAAATACTATGTCAAATAATCTTTACTCTAGACTAGATATTAATTAAACGATCTAATGTTTTCAGTACCAATTTAGAACACTTCATCGAAAAAAGCTAGTCATTGATAGAGACGCCAGCAAATCAACCTACCCAAAACTGTCAAATTTTTTCAATCAATTTTGAATCTTATGCCTTAGCAATAAAGTTGAATTTTTATTAAAGAAATTTGATAGATTGTAGTAGGTTGATGTGCTGGCGTCTGTACAACGAACTCTCAATGAATCTCGAATGAAGGATCACTCTTAGCAGACTAGCGACACATAAACGATTTCCAATTGAAATGCAAATGAATTTGAAGATCGAACAAGAGAAACATGCAAGAGAATGAGGTTCAAGGTCGAGTCAGGTTGCTAAAAAAACTTTTCAATCTTTTCTCTTTGGGTCAAAGACACAAGTTTTTTTGTCTTTTGGTGTATTGCCTCAGTTTTGATTTATTATCTACACTTGGGATGTTTCTATATTTCCACAGTAGATCACGTTTCTTCTCACTACAAATCTTAATACCCCGTGAAACCCACTTGAGTTTTTTGTAGTTGTGTATATTGTAGTTTTGTAGGGAAAACAAAGGTCATAAATTAACATAAATGTATAAAAAAATATATAATTTATGCTTTGGATCACAAGTACTGTACAATGTCATTTGGCCTAAATAGTACCAATTTGAATTTTGCCTGATTTTCCATACAAAAATCCCGTCGCCTGATTTTCTAGTACTTAATTTAGACATACATTTTTCTTGCTTGATATCTTAACAATTGTGCGATGTGGTCAGATGGTGCTAGGTTAATGGGGATTGTTCAAAATTTCTAACCATTAGATTTTATTTTATTTTTTGAAAATTTAGAGCATTTTGAGAAACTAATTTGAATATTTTGATGATTGGCTCAATAATTATTAAAAAAAACAACATTTAATTATTTTAAGTTTTTAAGGTATGTGACGTCATCAGTGGCATAAAGATTAAGTGCCGTTGCCTTACTAGTACATAATTAAAAATTTTAATCTGTCAACACAAAGTCAACAATCTCACATCTGTCAAAGTGTCAATAGGCCGAATAGACGTCTTAAATAATCGAATCCTATCTTAGCGTATTTATTTACAAATTATTTTTTTATGTGTAAGTGTCCTCCAAGGAATATACTACTCTCTATCGTCACTAGAACTAGAGATAGAATAATAACGCACGCGGCGACATTATTACTATTATTGCAGCAAGTTGGAACAAAGCACTTCCTGTATTCCATAACTCTTCCAGTATATTATTTATATTGTCGAGTGTTGAAATAATGTATGTAATGTTAGGTAATGAGATATAAACAAGAATGTTTATATTTTTGACATATTTATAATAATTTGACATTTGACAGATTGTAGACAATACTTGCCTCTTACTTTTTTTTCTGAGGTAACGATACAAAACTGTACGGCCAAAGCCGACGTAATTTGAAGGGCAAAGAAGGTCAATCATATTTTATCAAAAATATCAATAAAATATGACTATTTTTTATAATTAATTAGTCCGTAATGATCAGTAACGCTATTCCTTGAAATGGTTTTTCAATTACAACATTTAAAAAAAATGAACAATGCCCATTACTTCTAACTTATATTTTTTTCCAAAGTTATGGATGGGTAAGATTGTCAATATATATTATGTTTTGCTTACATTTCTGGAAGTTTTTTTTTATTTTATTGTAATTTTAAATTATAATTTAGTACAAACAAACGAATTTGAACGTTTACACATTCAAATTCGTTTGTTAATTAATTCTTATTTAAAATATTAATATTAAAGTCACCAGCTATAATAATATTATGTTTAAGTGTTTATGAAGTAAAGTTAGGACCTTGTTCAGTTTATCAAAAAATATATCTATGTTACTAGCTAAGGGTACTATGTATATAAACAGACAATAACAATTTTGTAGTCTGTCATCTCAATAGCACAACACTCAAACGCAACCAACATGATGGTACTGAGGAAGGACAAAAGTCATCTTGCAGGGTACGGATATTGTCATCATAGGATGAATGAATGATGACCTCATTTGAGATCACAATGTCTAGCAAACTTGTCTTGGTTCCAAGTTTTCTAGGAGTTTTAAATAATAAAAGACTGTTTGATCTGCTACCCTGTTTGTCTGTTTGTTTTTGTGACTTGAATCGCAAATTGGAGTGATTTAACAGGGAAAAGACTATTTAAACTACGATGATAAAACTAAAGATGACTTTTTATTAACATTACATCAAACTTAACTCAGGTACATAAATACAAATAAATAAAACATAAATTAACGACGACTCCATTTCGCTTCCAACTTCGACTTTTCAGGTTCTTTAATTTCGACAGCTTTCATTTCTGGTAATATTAAAAATCTAATTAATTTCCACATTCAACTAACATTCAACTTTACAGGCGTCAAGAATAAAGTTGAATTTCCCTTACCAACATCGGTCTCTTTAGGCTCGTTCCATGGCTGCTTCACAGATGTACTGAACAGCACAAAGAACAAGTTTGTAAAGAAGTATACACCTGAGGCTACGAAGAATACTTTGCGCCACTCCGAAGGCTCCGTCTGTAAGAAATATTGCTATGAGTTAGTAAGAAATTGTCTCCATATTACTTACTTTACACAACTGAAGTGAGGAATGTTGAACTATAACTATTAACGTTACGTTAATTTTCTTTTAAATGTTGTTAATTTGAACTGTTCAGAATCTAATCGTGCGTCTTACATAATTAGCTAGTAGATACTTCTTTTGTAAGGTCACGTTAATAATGGATATCTCGCACCCGTTACACCAAACAAAACAAACGAGAACGGTCACTTAGGAAACAAAAAGATAATATTTACCTCATCGTGGACGATAAACCCGCACACGAGGGGCGCGATGATGGAGATGATGTTGGCCAAGAAGTTGGTAATGCCCATCAGACACGCGCTGAAGTTCGGAGCCAAGTCGATGTGGACCAACTACAAGATAAAACTCACAGAGATTAAAGGGGAACCTAGATAGAATTATAAATAATTTTGAACTATGAAAATAATTATTTTCTAAGTAATAATGAAGCTAGAATATCCCTACCGCCGTATCTCTACGTTGACGTCGTGGAGGGGCTTGCGCGCCCCGCACTCTAGGCCGAAAAGGAAAGAAAACGTCAGTCATAAGGAGCCACACCAAGAGAGATACACAAGCCCGCAGGGCAGCATTTGGCGAGCTGTTAGGCAGTAGCGACCCCACGGATCCTACCTATTTCGATTGGTCAAACAGGGTCGTAGTCCATAGTTATAGTCCTAGTCCCAGTCCATCTTAGCCACCCAAACTCACTATTGGTTTGGCCAAAAACTATTTTTGTTTCCATATCCTGCAATAGTCCCACACCAGCCGGGGGATTGTCACTAAGACTTATACAGGGCAAACAGAGATAATCGTATGTTGATGCTTCATTTCCTTTACTCCCGAAGTCTAGAGGAATATATAATATTATACACCAAATTACATGTGCGCCCAATGTTTTAAATCTTAGTTGTTTTATACCAATGAAATACCCTTTCATTCCCATTGCAATGTTTTACAAACCGGACCCAAACGCAGTTTGAAATACGAGCTGCACAGAATCGAATCTTCCAACGGAGAAACTTTCTTGTAAAACTTAAGAGAACTTAGCTTTTTACAACTTCTGGCTGATAATTAGTTTAAGCTTTTTTTTTTTGATTCGGGGTGGAAAATCCTCATGGATGTCCACCGCCCTGGGGCGGGCGGCGGGGTCTGTCAGACTCTTACCGACTAAAAACCACCCCGGTGTTCCATCTCACACCTACGCCGGGGGTCGCGGGAACATACGATCCTTCCGCAACCCCCGGCTGGTGCCGGCCCGCCGCAGTGGGCCCTGTCTGGTCAGGGGGGGGAGTGAGGTGTTTGACTCCCCCCGCGACGTCTAAGAGGGGCGCGCGTGGAACACATCGCGCCGCCACCTCGGGTCCTGATGTGTGGGGGGCGACGGACGTCCCCGAGTCCGTCGCCCCTGGACCCGTTTAGGGGGGCTGGAAGAGGGCGTTATCTGCCCTCCGCCGACGCCCTGTGCGCCTGCTGCGGGCAGGGTGAGTGGACGAGATCTCCCTCTCCCTTTCCGCAGCCTTCTTCTGCGAGACGACCGTTTCGCAGAAGGAAACCACCGCGTCCCAGGACTCCTCGCTGTCGACCATCGACTCGACCACGGCGAGAGGTCGAGAGGTCACTGCCTACTTCAGAGATGAGGGCACGGCGCGGCTCCTCCCAAGCGGCACACTCTGCCAGCGTATGCCACGCCGTGTCCTCCCGGCATTCGACGCAGTGGTGACACCGGGCGTCCGGCTCCCTGTTAATGCGACACAGGTACTTCCCGAAGCAACCATGCCCCGAGAGCACCTGCGTCACCCGAAACGACAGGGAGCCGTGCCCCCTCCCGAGCCAGCGCTCGAGTACTGGCCGGACCGCCTCGATGCGATGCTACCGGCCGTTAGGTCGGTCGCCCAGATCGGGGCCCCATACAGGGCCATGGATCGCACGATCCCCACGTAGAGCCGCCTACAGGCGGCGCTCGGGCCCCCCAGATTGGGAAGCAGCGTTGACAGCGCCCCAGCCGCGCCCAAGAACTTGGGCGCCAGCCGCCGGAAGTGGGGGCCGAAATCCCACCGGCTGTCGAGCACCAATCCTAGGTACTTCCTTCGCTTCACCACTGCGGAGGCAGCCTGGATTCCGCACAACACACGCTCGAGGAGTGCCCTGCGTGGGCCTCCGAGCTGCGGGTCCTGGTTGCCAGGATCGGGCGAGACCTGTCTCTGCCGGCAGTAGTGAGTGCTATGCTGGCAGAGACAGAGAATTGGACGGTAGTAGCCTCCTTCTGTGAGACCGTGATGGTCAAGAAGGAGGCTGCCGAGCGGGATCGGGAGAGGGCTGATCCTGCTCGGAGAAGGAGGCGTCGGGGTGGCAACCGCCTCGGCGCCTAATACGCCGAACCCGCTTACCAATAAGGTAGGTGGACCTTTGGGGTCGCGGGCGCACAGAGTGGGGACTCCGTCCGCCCACCAAGTGACCCCAGGGAAGACGGTGGCACAGTGATCACGTGCTGCCGTGCATAGCGAGGCTCAGGGGAGGCCCCTTTACAGTCTCCCCAGGGATGTGCCTTACAGGCGTTGCACGGGGGGGTTCCGGAATTGGTCTTTTAAGAGGAACCGGGACCACCCCTATGTGCTGAAGGTGATCACCGGGGCGGTTTTAGTGAGGTAAAAATCCCACACTCCCCGACCTCCCTCCCCGGAGGTCGGGTGCCTTTTGAAGGTTTCCCCCCGACAACAAAAAAAAAAAAAAAAGGTACTTCATGGTGGACTCGACAGCGATCCGAGCCCCCCCGACCACGATATGTGATCCGGGCGGCGGCGCCCGCCGGGGGCCATGAAACGCCATGGCCTCCGACTTGTTGAGGGCCACCTCCAGGCAATTAGTTTAAGCTGGAGCATGGAGCTGTCCTGTGGCCGGTACCGTAATTGTCTAATTAATTCAACATTCAAATAAAGTTGGGGCCTTTTTATTTTGTGGAAGGTCCTGCTGGTCCGTTACTTCCGTCCGTTGCAGTATTTTTGGAATACGTGTGAAGTGTGGAAACATACAATAATCATTGAATTATTGATGTTTAGAAAAAAAAAAACAGCTTTACTAGACCAGTATTTAATACGGGGACATAATATGTCCCCGTATTAAATACTGGTCTAGTAAATTGATATTTCAGCTAATTAGAATGTCTTGTGGCTATATTATAGCCACAAGACATTCTAATTAGCTGAAATATCAATGCCCTGATTCTAAAAAAATATATTCAAATTTAAACATATTGCAGATAAACGTGTACGTGACAAGCACGAATGAAGGATATCCCCTGCGAGCTTCGCGACCATTTACGTTGACTAGTGTATATGTATCGTTTAATACGAAGATAGGTCGTTTATCTTTCCATGTTATCCCTACTCTGCGTTCCACTTTACAACAGTTTCGGATGATATATGACTTAAGCGCTGAAACTTGATGCATTTCATTAATCATAGCTTCAAGTTGTTGCAAGCTTGCAACTTTGTGTTTGCGAAGCAAATCTGTTTCTATGGCGTTATGAATTTGGTGATCACGCATCAAATAAAGTAAATGAGGTAATTAAGCTCTTTATTGAAATCAACAGCTATAGGTAATACGGGCTGGTGTCCGCAACTCCACGTCAATGCGCGTATTTTGCGTTACCGCACCAACAGTTTTGCGTACCAACAGTTATCCTATTATGTCTTTCAATGGTAATAGTTATTCGGTTCGCCATTTTGAGTAAGTTATTCAAAACTTTTTTTATAAGTTAATTTAGGCTCTGTATCTATATCTGTTAAATATCGTAGTCATTTGCAGTCAAATTCATAACCTTTTTAAGTATGTCTTACCATATATCCAGTATACTGTCCAGCATTGATTCCCACAGCTATGGTGAGCATGACCACAGCATACACCATGTTGCCTTCAGGACAATACGACAAGCCTATTAACGCTATCGCTGGGCCCCATAGACCTGAAAAGTAAATTAATAGAGTATAAGTATAAAGTCCCTGTATGAAACGTTAACGAGTAAATAACAAAGTTAAGAAATTAACTGAAATGATGATGTGATATATTATTTCTAAAAATAGATCTTTAAACACTTTTTTTTCACGTCAATGTTTTAGTAAATATTTATAACTCACCGATGGTATTGAAGAATTTCCTGGTATTGGAAACACTGAGCCACTTTTTCTTTATAATGACATCTGTCATGATTCCCATGACGAAACTGAGCAAATACATCGCGAGGTAAGGCATAGACGAGAGAATACCATTCTGAAACAAACATTCCAGAGTCAATATAAAATCACTATCCATTAAAATAAGGTAGGAGGACGGTTTTCAACTTCAGAAAGCATCTGTCTGGCTATAATGTCGAATGCGTCCGCATTCGGCATTATAGCAGACAGATGTCCAGCGGTGGACTGAAATAGGCTGATATCGATAAATCAATTAAATTAACATTTCAAGTCCATATGCGGTGTCTTCCCATCCTCCAGACAATGACCCACCTTCTATCTTGCGCCGCATTCTGTCACCATTGCACTTGATGACCTTATATGTAACTGCATCAGTGAGCGGAGTTCGCGAAGCTACATTTTGGTCCAAACATATTTATTTACCATCGATGCGCTAAGAAGAAGAATTAAAATAAAATCTGACTGAATCAGAAAGAACTTACATTTTTTAGATTAACATTAAGCACTTTCGACATGTAGGTAGGCATCTCAGTCATGAGCGTGAAGAAGCCCCAGTTCTGTCCACAGTGGGCCACTATCACCGCCCAGAATGGCAGGGACGTCATTATCTTCAGCCAGGGAGTTGGGTATCTCTGGAAAAATAAACATAAGTCCAGAGGGGCAATTCTACTAATTTTAACAACGTTCACAGTCTGATCTCAGTCTCAATCTGTCAAAAAATACTTCAAATTTCCCTACATTTTGACAAGTTTTTGACATTTCTTTGTCGCTGAGATGAGACTGCGACTAGATTTTGAACGTTTTAAATTACGAGAATTGGCCTTCTGTTAATAAAAATAATAGTGGAAGGCATTGAGAGACTAATAGATTTAGCAAGGGGTTTAAAGGGTTAGAAATTTATTTAAGGAATATTGTTTTTATAAGTTAGAAGCCCTAACTGTCTACGGGATACTTCTTACGATCAAAAGCTCAGTCATTTTAAAATTTGTTCACTTGAACACCAAAGAGACGTGACGGACCAAAGCCTTCTCTATAAAATCATAAACGGTTAACTAAATGTTCTCGATCTTTTGGCAGAATTAAGTATAGTTGTACCGCGACAGAAATCTATTAGATGTAGTCGCGAAACCGTTACCTATGTCACAACTGCAAGTCGTACTAACTTGATAGCACCGCACCCATGATCTGTCTAATGGGAAAGTACAATAAAATCGCTACACGAACCTAGCAAAGGGTTAGAGTAGATGTCGATGCTATATCGACATCTACTCTAACCCTTTGCGACAATTCCGATCGAAACTACTAACCAGCTCGGAGTCTCGAGCCAGCCTTCTTTTTTAACCGACTTCTAAAAATGAGGAGGTTCTCAATTCGGATGTTTCTATTATTATTATTTATGTATGTTCGGGCATAACTCCATCGTAAATAGACGGATATGCAAATTTTTTTTTGATCGAATGAGCTTTATTCCGAAATGGTCCCATTAAAATTTCCTAAAGATCTAATATTGAGTTTCGGAGACAGACAACGGAACTCTTCAATAAATGCCAGCAAATCAACCGCGATTGCTGCTAAAGCATATGTATACCTACATTGTTTACGCAATCACACAACATAAAATCACGTCTGTACCCTTTAAAGGGGTAGGCAGATGTGTTCAATAGCTTTCTGTCACTGATATTCATATAGCAAGTAGTGATATATGAATTTGTTTGAGGTAGCCCAAACAAATTCGTAGGTAGGTACAACTAAAAAGTGTCAGTGTCGTTGGTTCTGTATTTTCGTTCTTTGACACCAACTTTCGAAATTAAAGTTATTTTTCACTTTGTAGTGTTTTTTTTTGGAAGTCGGTTGTTTTCTTTTTTGTAAAAAAGTTTTGTTCTTTTTTTTAAATATTTTTGTATCGTATTTGTGAACATTGCTCAATATAATTATACATATTTTATAACTTATATGTAATTCAACTAACGATATCTTGTACGTACTATTAATTTCTGTGCTAGCGCTGTGCACTTCTGTAAGTGACGAATTTACAATTCCTAAAACTGTACACGATTTTTGTTTGTGTATGTCTTAGTGAGTAAGTCTTTAATAAGTGATTGAAGTGAATTCGTACCTTCTGCTCCCCAACTCTTCCCAAAGAAGTCTGGATATACAAAACTTCTTCTTTAGAAATGAACCTTGATGTTTCTGGAGAATCAGCGCCAAAGATCATGTAAGTAAATGCCCAAATAGCTCCCAAGGTTCCGTTCGCGTAGAATATAGCCTGCCAACCCCATGACGTGGCGAGAAAGCCCGATGCCAGTAACTGTAGAGCTATGCCCAATTGCCCACCTGAAAGGTAAACATAAGCCATTTAATTCCTTTTAACTAACTGAAATCCAATTTGCTTTGTGTTCCGTGTTCATTCGTTATTATTTATTTGTGTCAAGTAAGTAAGTTGACCGGAAAACGAGTAGGTAATTGAATTAAAAACGGAATAATTGAATAACTGTTAGCAGAGTGTCCGTAATAGTTAAAATACAGTGTATCAGAGGTGTCAATACTTCTGCGTTGTTAATGACATTTAATATTGAATGTCAATTGAGATAGGTGGACTGCAGGGTCACAATCCAAATAATCAATGCCAATTTGATGCTAACCTTTTGTAAATTGATGAATCTTCTAATCATGGGATGAACGATAGTAAGTACACATTTTGGTTTTACTTATTAAAAAAGCAGCCTGAATAAAAAATCAAACAGCTGATTGTAGTTATAAAGGTCCCTTATGACCTAGAAGTTATTGAAAAAATTGGCAGCAACCGAAAAAGGCAACAAACCCCAGTTCTCATATCTCCATTCATACTTTATGTCGTCATATTTCGGAAACAAACCTCGTTCATATGAAACGCAGCACTTTGACTCACAACCTACCAATTACGCGAGCTTCCACTCGGGAGCCAAGTTTAATGCGATCCGTTGTTCAACTTCCTAAGGGGCATTACAGACAAGAGATTTTATATGCGATCAAATCTACAACGCGACGCACCGAGTCTGTCATGTAAGCAAACTCAAACTCAAAACTCAAACTCAAAGCATTTATTTCAATTAAACCATTTACAGGCACTTTTGAATTGTCAAAAAGTCGGTCAGTCAGAAAATATGAAGCTAGTTGCCCATTCCAAAGCGTAGGTACCTATGGAGAAGAACGGGCAAGAAACTCCATGGACACTCTTTTAAATTATAGTTTTACAAAAATTTTAGTTACATCATTTATAATTAATTATATGTGAGAACGATGTAAAAAAGACTTACGCGTTTAAAGCGTCCAGAATATAGCAAATGGTAAGAAAACAACAATTCGAAATTAAAAAAATTAAAAATAAGCCGAGGCAGCTAAGTGATGACCAGTCCCAACTGACGGCGCCCGTTCACGAACATGACGCATAGATCAGCACCATTCAGCTCAACCATTTTGAAGGGAGCTAAATGATCCAACACACACGCCACCGTCAGCGAGACATTTGTGTGAGCATGAAATACTATCAGCCGCCAGGGCACATTCAAGTCAATGAAAGACACAATTACCCGGTAAATGGTACATAGGGTATGGTATATACATAGAACTCACATCTGTGCTATGCAATTATACAATACAAAAGAAATTGAGTTTATACAATGCAAAGATAGTCTTACAATCTTCAGCAGCTCTAACAGAATTTTCAAGTGTTAATCAATTAGTTGTGGTTGTGGAGCAGGACCAGCATTGAGCCAGGCATTTTTATCAGCGATGTAATTCCCTAACTTATAATATGCCTGACTGCATAGTGTTCGTTTTATAAAAGACTTGAATTTTGTCTCATTCATTTCAAGAATGTGGGGAGGTATTTTGTTATAACATTGTAAACAGTAACCCATAAAAGATGAGTCTAC
Organism: Luperina nickerlii; assembly: GCA_963855955.1. Classification (NCBI taxonomy): domain Eukaryota; kingdom Metazoa; phylum Arthropoda; class Insecta; order Lepidoptera; family Noctuidae; genus Luperina; species Luperina nickerlii. The sequence goes on along the minus strand of OY979676.1, from coordinate 22,499,985 downwards.
TTTAGCCAGTCTGAAACCTGCTTGAACTAAGCATTGAGAACCCTACCAATGCACTGTACAAACATAATATTTAAAGTACCTTTACAGCTACAACAAACACTAATGGGTTACCACAATTGATTTAGACCAATTGTGGTAGCCCATTAGCATTATAAAATTAGGGCATAATTTTAGACGAACTGAACTGACGAACAAACAAAAACAATGCAGACCTGACAGGATTGATCGCACAAAAATCAGTCAACGGGCAAAACAGTATATTCGCGAATTCTCTGTCTTCAAACACACAGTGCGCAAAATTTCCGCAGATTTTATTCGTTGGGTTTGTTGACAATGTCTGTAGTCTGTGAAAGCCCTTATACTGGATAATATACGGAATGCGATGCAACTGTACCTGCTGATGACTTTATTGCGAGTTGTTGAATATTACAAATTAGGAGCAGCAAAATGTAGGTGCTCTTGTCTAACCTTTGACGTGGCTTCAACTAAGGTTCGTTCTAGCTTGATAAGCGGTTCAGTCAAAGTAAAAGTAGTTAGCCTTTACTTGAGGTCTACTTAATGAGCTATGCCCAAGAAAAAACAAAAATACCGAATAATTACGAAATACAAAAAGAGGTTTGTGTCATCCATTGAGAACTAACTGGATTATGTTTGATTATGGTGATCAATATCATAAGCGAACAGACAGACACATAAGGGCGGGTCACACAGCAACTCATAAATCCTTCTTCATCACTTTCGTACGCACGGCTACACATCAAGCTACACATAACCAGTATAAGCTGACTTCTGACTGTACGAAAAACCTATAAAATGCAGTTAAAACTGGAAATGTATAGCTTGAATTGTCGCATGCACACTATAGGCAGACCACACCTGGCTTGTTTGTATTGGAAAGCCATGCGCTGTGATTCGTTGAGGCAGCATAAGCGCTCGTCTTATACGGTTTATGTACTGGGTTTATATTATTCGTACCTATTTTTTTTTAGCTCTTGTCTTACCAGCATACACAAATGTGGCGAGTAACCCTTTCTCCTGCAGCGGCATCCACTGGCTGACGAGGTGGTGCGTGCTCGGGTAGATGAAGGCTTGTGTAAGACCCTGTAGCACTCGACACGTGCAGACTAGTCGCCAACCACCCTGGAAATAGGCATGATTCATTGAATTATTATGTGTTTTGCCAAAATTAATATGGATCGATATGGTCTTCATAGATAAAAATAAATAATTACATCGTTAACGTCGTCGCTAACGAGTAGCGCGTCTATGTGTAACTAGCTACAAATGAGAGATATTCTAAAGTGGCTCAATGTTGCTATAACTTGACAACCTACCGATACTAATGAGACACAAATAATATCATTTATTGTTCGTGGCAGTCTTAGGCAACAACGGGTCTTGAAAGGTTAAAGCTAACTTTGAAGGAGTTTTAAGCAACACTACTACTAAAAGTTGAGTGTTAGTAGACAATAAGTAGAACAAGAACCCAATGGCAGGTACCTACATAATAAGTGTTCAGTGTAGTACTACATCACCTTACAATATTAAAAACAATTGAACTCACCCAGGAAGCACCAACAGGCAGCAACAGCGACAACAGTGAGTTGACGAACACTGATATGGTGAACAGCACCTTACCGCCAAACCTCCTGGCCAGCATCCCGGCCGGTACCTGTAGGATCACGTATCCCCAAAAGAAGGAGGACAGGATGACCGCCTGCACGCTGTGGGGCCACGCGAAGAACTGGAACGGGTAAATAAAACAAATGAAAATAAGAACCAATAGTTTGGTAAATAGGAACTTAGGACCAAAAAGTTGGTGTATTGAAAATGTTTGTTGTTCTTTGGTAGTTAAGAGTCTATATTATGCTGTTTTGGTGATATTGGGCGATCTAGATATCGGTATCTGTAAGACTTGAGAGTTTGCTATTTGGACACATTAAACTTGGACTTATAATCTTTAAATTTGTAGAAGCGAAAACACGATTGGATAAAAAAATCTCGATAAAAAAAAATAACGAAAAAACCTCGTTTTGCACTTATTTTGAGTTAGATCTCTGAAACCCTATGGAATTTAATGATGATTTTTAAACTAATAGATAGGTAATAATATTATCTCAAATCGTGCAGAATTATTTTTTTATTTTTCTACTCGTTCTCCTCGTAATTAGCAATTCAGAGATTTGGCGCTTGCGTCATTTTATTCTAAGCGAGCATACTCTCTTTCTGTCTCTTGTTTTGCACGCGGTAGTAATAGCGCTATCCTTTTCAATTTATTCAATCAGTCTGCTACGGCATCTCTTGGAGGACGAACCTATGTTTGGCGACATTACAGAGAGAGGACTATTTTCGACATTTTTATTTTGTTTAGTGGTAGGTATTACCAACTGTAAAAAGGAGTTAAACCTGTTTGGTGTAAACATAATAAATTATTATCATTATTTAGTGTAAATAAAGATGGGCAAAAAGAAAACTCACGGAAAACACGACACATGGTTGGCGCCACGGAACAGAAAAAACAGTTTTTTCTGTTCCGTGGTTGCCGCAGTGGCTGAGCGATCGACTGCTGCGCTGCGTGTCGCGGTCGCGGGTTCGATTCCCGACCGGACAAATATTTGTATTGCCTACAGGTAGTTGTTCCGGGTCTGGATGTTTGTGTATGTGAATTTAAATGTTTGTAAACGCACCCACGATACAGGAGTAATTCCTAGTGTGGGGAAACGTTTTTTAAAAAAACAAAAACAAAACAAAACGTTTGAGGGAACAACTCCGTATTCTGAACGAAAGAAAGAAAAAAGTAAGTACAGACGCCAGCATGTCAAGCTACTACAATCTGTCAAATTTCTTTAATAGATTTTCAACTTTATCACTGAAGCTTAAGGTTCAAAGTTGAATGGGAAAATTTGACAGTTTCGGGTAGCTTGGTGTGCTGGCGTCTGTACCTAACTACCGATTTATATAACGGTATCAATTCTTTTATTTCCTTAGCTACTTAGGTATTTCGAATGTCTATTGCCTAGGGAAAAAAAAAGTAAGTAAATTTTTAATTCCCGTTAATATTTTTTTTACCTGGCTCGTTGGTCTAGCGGTCGCAAGCGCTACTGCTGAGCTGTGAGGTCCTGGGTTCGATTCCCGCACCTCTGCCCACCTCATCGGGCAATACAGGCGTGATGCTTTGTATTAATGTATGTAAATTTTAAATCGCATAATGTAACATAATTGAATCTTTCCCGTACAATGAGAGGTCAGCTTATATACTGGAAATGTATAGCTTAATACGTAGCCGTGTGTACCTACCTATCTACCTATATAATGCGGGTAAAAATACAATAAGTGTCAAAATAATATCATCCTCGTTCAATCACTGATATTTTTACTAATTAATGTTACTTATTCAAACTGATGAATTTTATTTAAAGAAAAATAAACTTTTTTAGGGTTCCGTAGTCAAAAAGGAACCCTTATAGTTTCGCCATGTCCGTCCGCAGTTTAGCTCAGAGGCTCTTAGTACTATTAGAAAACTATAATTTGGCATGGATATAATTATGTACAGACGCCAGCACATCAAGTTACTACAATCTGTCAAACTTTAATAGATTTTCAACTTTATCACTAAAGCATAAGGTTCAAAGTTGATTGCGAAAATTTGACAGTTTCGGGTAGGTTGATGTGCTGGCGTTCGTACATTATTAATCACGCCGACAAAGTGGTAAAATAAAATCTTGAAAAAAAAATTTTTTTAAGCTATCGGTTTTTTTAGGTACACGTAAAGTGGGGAAGTTTTTGAAGTGAAAACTTCTTTAGCATCGTTGTGATTTGAAATTTTATGTGTTTTTGTGGATCGATGGATGGATGGATCGATGGATCGATGGATCGCCGGATCGCGATGGATCGATGGATTGATGGATGGATGGATGGATGGATCGATGGATCGAAGGATCGAAGCATCGATGTATCGACGGATCGAAGCATCGATGTATCGACTGATCGACGGATCGATGGACCGATGGATCGATGGATCGATGGATGGATGGATCGATGGATGGATGGATCGACGGACTGATGGATCGATGGATCGAAGGATCGACGGATCGATGGATCGACGGATCGATGGATCGACGGATCGATGGATTGACGGATCGATGGATCGATGGATCGCCGGATCGATGGATCGACGGATCGATGGATCGACGGATCGATGGATCGATGGATCGACAGGTCGATGGATCGATGGATCCATGGATCGACGGATGGATGGATGTATGGATGGATCGACGGATCGATGGATCGATAGATGGATGGATGGATCGATGGATCGACGGATCGACGGATCGATGGATCGACGGATCGGCGGATTGACGGATCGATGGATCGACGGATCGATGGATCGATGGATAGACGGATCGATGGATCGACGGATCGACGGTTCGACAGATCGATGGATCGACGGATCGACAGGTCGATGGATCGATGGATCCATGGTTCGACGGATGGTTGGATGTATGGATGGATCGACGGATCGATGGATCGATGGATGGATGGATCGATGGATCGACGGATTGACGGATCGATGGATCGACAGATCGGTGGATTGACGGATCGATGGATCGACGGATCGATGGATCGACGGATCGATGAATCGACGGATCGACGGTTCGACGGATCGATGGATCGACAGGTCGATGGATCGATGGATCCATGGATCGATGGATGGATGTATGGATGGATCGACGGATCGATGGATGGATGGATGGATCGATGGATTTAGTATGTTACAGTCGTTTGTAATTTCAGCTACGGAACCCACTATGCATGGCCCGACTTGCTTGGCCAGTATTTTTATTTATAAGGAAACATTTGTTCTAGGTACATAGTTATTATGGTTATGTTATGAGTTTATTTTTGTAGGAACATTACTTTTTGTTATTACGGTAATAAGATATTTGTATTAGGTAATACATACCTTCGAATGTTGCGCGTCGCGTAATTTGTTGAAACCTTGTGAAACCACTTTGACTTTAATTTTTTTATGGGATTTTTATTGTTATTGTAATGGTATTATATAATTTTGAATATTAAATTGTTTAATAAATAAATATTGATGAATATTTACATATAATATTTTATTTCATACTAACCTTTTAGGTAAGTACATAATATATAGATTGAGTACCTACGCGAGGACTGAATAACGGATCAGACTAGATAGTCTCGAGTCCACGAAAAAAAAAACACGAGCCTCTAAATTTCGAAACTCGCGTCTCGGGATGGAAGCCCTAGTACCTATTTACCTACTATATTGGTGGTATGTCAGTTTGTAGGTCTATGAACGGAGCTTCCAAATAATTATGTATTTACCTATACCGACAATGAGCTCGTTTGATTATAATCAGCTATGTTATGCTTTACCTACACATCGCGATCGATCCGTCGTACCAAATACTTCCGTGAATTTGAACTTTATTTGAACGACATAATTTTTTACGAATACATTTTTATTGCCATACGAATCAAGTTCAAATTCATGAAACGGCATATTCACGGCCCGTCTTCGGCACAGAACGCTGTTGAACACCGGGCGGCCAGGGCACCGCGCAGTTTAAACTCGAACTCGACTCACGCACTCGATCGCGTTGCCGCGCGCCGCCTGCGCCGGTGGTGGCGCGCCGCGCGCTATGCCATCGCGTATTATTGTAGAGGGGGCGCGGGCGAGAGGTACGAAATCGCTCGCGTTGGGCTGCCAAGGCGCGCTCTTAAAAGTGACGCCTGAAATGGCATGTGCAATAACGAAGGGATTGACAAGGTGTAATAATATTTGCATAGGTATAATTTTGTTATTTAGTTATATCCTTATAATATTAAAATTAATTTCGTTCAAACGTTTACAGGGCATCAGAGGGTTCATGCCCACTGAAACGATCAATCAAATCTTCAATAGATAGATCGGTATTGCTAACTTTCTTCATCCTTTTAACAGCTTAAAAATTAATAAATGCTTTGTTACGACAAGCTCAGCTTGATTAATTCCTCGTTTACAAAACGGAAAACCCCACAAGTTTCCCAAATCAGTAATGGGTCCAAGATTACGAGCCCCCCCCCTCCCCTTTGGTACCTTAAAGTAGAATTTTCACCAATTAACATATAAAATAACATGTTCAAAGAAGACCTCATGGAATAATAACATCCTACTTACAAAATAATTTACGATGTACTTTGACGGAACGTTTACGCCTGAAATACTAGAGAAGAAAAGCAGTGCAGTTACGAGTAACAACCCAAAATACAGCTTATTATAGGAATGACTTTTAGTTAAATTATACTTCATTGCTGCATCCTAGGAGATTTAATAAACCATGTAGTCCGTTTTCTGTTATACTGCATCATCACACGAATTTTAGATCTATAATAAAATAAAAAAGTAGTAATGTCGGTGACCGGCTTCACTATGTAGTGTCACCACTTGCCAGCAGATGGCGCCGCGCCGTACTCTTTCGTTTTCCGTGTGTTGCATCATCCGCGCGAGCTCCGTTATTATTTTGTTTTTTTTTAGGTGAAACTTTTGAGTTTTAGTAATTTTGGAAGCTAAAATGGGAAAAAGGACAAAGGAAAAAACGGATGATGAGATTAGAAGAAAAATTAAACGTTTGGAAAAGGAATTAACGTCCCGACAAAGATCGCCGGCGACATATTATGAAAGTGAAGGTAGGTACCTACCAAGTATTTAAAAATTTGAAAGTGCTAAATTGGGGTATAATTGGAGGTGAGCACATGAAACAACGTTAATTATAGCATTCTCTGAATGCCAAATATGTAATATGGGTTTATTTCAATATTTCCTCAGTGGTGGCACGCGATGTCATCCGGAAATGAGTTTGCCTAATTTCCTAAAGTGGTGGTACGAGATGCTACCCGGAAAGTTAGGAATACTATCAGAATTGATACAAAGACTTTATATAGATTTAAATACCATTATTTTCTCAGTGGTGTCACGCGATGTCACCCGAAAATAAATACTTACCTTTTCTTCCATAAATGTGATGGCACGAGATGTCACCCAGGAAGCAAATACCTTGCTAATTAGCTCTGTATCTCCAGATCCTGAATACAACTCCTACGATGAACTCGAGTTCGAACCTCTCGACAAAGGCATGGACAGTGGCGTCGCCAGCAATCAGGGAAGCAGTACTGAGCAGTGTATGCCCGTATCAGTGGTCGAGGTACCTGCGACTACAACCGACTCTATTATCCCGGATATCTCTTCCCCGGAAAAATCGTCAGAAGTACCTAAAGAAAAATCTCAAGGTGAGGGAAACCCGATTTCTCTGGAAGTTCTAGCAGTCCTAGGAGAAGCAAAACAGTCAGAAGAAATCTTTGGGAAAAACATTCCTGCGGAGATCTCTGAACGTTGGGGTAAAATACTACTCGAAGGCCTAACAAAGGATCAAAAGGAAGACCTGTTGACTAAAACGCTGATACCAGGAAACTTTCAGCTGGCTAAAGCACCAAAGCTAAATGCTGAAGTTACATCAATTCTCAATGAACCGACAAAAAATAGAGATAAACGCTTAGAAAAAATGCAAAACCAATTAGGTGCTGGTATCGCTGGCCTGGCTAATTTAACGGCACAGTTATTATGTGAAGATCTCAGTAAAATTGATATTATTAAACAAATAGCACAGGTAAACCAAATCCTGCTGGACCTTCATTACGAGGAAACAATGAACCGCAGGAGACTGATTATTCCAATGCTGGATAAAAGCTTTATTACAATAATTCAAGGTGTAAAACGTGAAAAATTCCTCTTTGGAGATAATTTGAGTGAAAATATCCAAACAACAAAATCATTGGAAAAGTCTAGTTTGCAGATCAAGAAATCGAACCCATTCCAACAGCCTACACCTCGTAGACCCAATACCATGGGTGCGCAGGGAAACGCGCGGGCGCCTCCCCGTCAACCGAGCGGGCAGGGGGCGGCGCGAGCGCCCCATGCGGCAGCTCGATATTACCCACCACCTCCTCCAGCGGCCGGCCGCAGAGCGCCGCCAGCGGCACGTCGCGGGCCACAGCAGCCGAACCGCGCGCAGGACCGTCGCAGCCGTCGATAGAGGTACCACACGCTGGTCGTATTCAGCATTTTTTACACAGTTGGTTGAATATAACTACAGATCCCCAAATATTGGAGATAGTAAAGGGTTACAAATTAACATTTATTCAAACCCCCACACAATGGGTGGAACCATGCAATCCACCTTGCTCAAGAACTGAAATGTTAAATTCTATCAAACAACTCAAAGATTTAGGATCTATTGTTCCATGTTCCGATTGTGATCACCAATTTATTTCCCCTATTTTTCAAATTCCGAAAAGTAATGGATCATACCGATTTATTCTTAATTTAAAGGCATTAAATAAATATATATTACATAAACACTTTAAAATGGAAGATATTCGCACAGCATCAAAACTAATATCCAAGGATGTGTACATGGCAACAATAGACCTTAAAGAGGCATATTTTTTTGTACCTATACATAAGTCTTGTAGAAAATACTTACGATTCCGGTTCGATGAAAAGTTGTACGAATTTACCTGTCTTCCGTTTGGATTGTGTTCCGCTCCACTCATCTTTACAAAACTAATGAAGCCAGTACTGACGTACTTACGCAGCGAGGGCCATAGTTTAGTGGCGTACTTAGATGACCTGTGGTGTGTAGCAGACGACTATGTTTCATGCCTAAACTCGATAACAACTACTGTTAATACTCTAGAACGTTTGGGTTTCATAATAAATTATGAAAAGAGTGTTCTCATACCTAGCAAAAGGTGCAAATTTCTTGGAATTCAGTTGAATTCCCAGGATATGACGTTAGAGTTACCAACGGAAAAACGTTGTAAAATATATGAAATGGTACGAAACATATCTGCTAAATCATCAATTAAGATAAGAGAATTTGCTCAGTTTCTAGGTACTTTAACAGCGGCTTGTCCAGCAGTAGCGTACGGCTGGATATATACCAAGCGCTTTGAGAGACAAAAATACCTCGCCTTGTTGAAAGACCAAGATTATGATGCAAATATGAAAATCGACCCTTCGCTTAAAGATGATTTTTTATGGTGGGAAACAAAAATAAATCATATAGTTAATCCCATTAGAACCGGTCACTTTCAATTGGAGATCTTCTCAGATGCCTCCTTGTCAGGGTGGGGAGCTTTTTGCAATGGGGAAGAAGTTAACGGTTATTGGTCTCAGGAAGAAAGGGATAAGCACATAAATGAATTAGAATTATTAGCTGCTTTTATGGGACTGAAATGCTTTGGAAAAACCGTCACTAATTCAGAACTTTTGTTAAGAATTGACAACACCACCGCCATATCTTATATTAATAGAATGGGGGGGATACAGTTCCCACACTTGAATAATACAAGTCGAGAGATATGGCAGTGGTGCGAACGAAGGAACCTTTTCATATTTGCGTCTTACATAAGATCATGTGAAAATACTGAGGCTGATAAAGCCTCAAGGTTCTCGAACATCGATACAGAGTGGGAATTACACGAATCTTGTTTCCGAGATATGGTAAGCGAGTTCGGTCAACCAGAAATAGATCTGTTTGCCTCTCGAATTAATAAAAAATGTTCAAAATTTGTATCTTGGAAACGAGATCCGGATGCCTACGACATAGATGCGTTTACCCTAAGATGGGACAATTTTCTTTTTTATGCCTTCCCCCCCTTTTCAATTATATTGAAATGCATTAGAAAAATAATTAATGACGAAGCAACCGGCATATTAGTAGCACCCTATTGGCCGAGTCAACCATGGTTCCCACTGTATATGTCCTTGACCATTTCTAAAGTATTATATTTTGGACCGGATGAAAACATATTATTGTCTCCTTCCAGAACGACGCACCCTTTATGGCCGAGCCTTATCCTGGTGTGCGCAATGTTATCCGGGAAGCGTTCGCCAGACAGTCACTAGAAAAGGATACCGTAGATATAATGATTCAGTCGTTATCAAATAGTACTTTGGAACAGTATAATACGGCTTATAAATTGTGGTTTATTTTTTGTAAAGACAATAATCTTGATTTTTATAATGTCTCAATACAGGAATTATTAAGATTTCTTACTGTACAATTTAGAAATGGCGCTAAATATGGCACATTAAATTCATTTAGATCGGCATTATCTCTTATCTTAGGTAAAGAAACATGTGTAAATGACTATGTTCGTCGATTTTTAATGGGTGTGTTTAGGTTCAGGCCTAATTTGCCTAAGTATCAAAATTCCTGGGATCCTAGTGTGGTTTTATCTTACCTATCTGATAAAACTCCTAATGAATCGCTAACTCTAGATATAATCACCAAAAAAGTCGCAACTCTGCTCGCGTTGTCAACTGGACAACGTGTTCAGACGTTGACACTTATCAAGGTCAATAACATATCGTTCTGTGAAGCAGGTGTTCAGATAGTCATAGACGAAATTATTAAGACATCGGCACCCAATAGGGCGAACCCTAAATTAATAATTCCGTTTTATCACGAACAACCAAATATCTGTCCAGCGAAAGCTCTCTCTGTTTACCTAAATAGGACGAGGGAATTTCGAAATGAATCAGGAACAGAAAGATTAATCTTAACTATTAAAAAACCTATCCGAAACGCCAGTTCACAAACCATAAGCCGCTGGATAAAACAAGTCCTAAAGGACAGTGGAATCGATGTCAGTGTTTACTCGGCACACAGTACGCGGCACGCATCGACCTCAGCGGCGAAGCGTGCTGGCGTCTCTGTAGATGTCATCAAACGTGCGGCGGGCTGGACTGGCACATCCCTTTGTTTCGCTAAGTTTTATAACTTACCTTTGATAAATTTACAGCAAGACAGAGCTTTCGCTGATGCTGTACTTCAGATGAACAAGTGACTTGTTCAATTTAGTTCGTAATCAAGTAAGAATACTTAGATACCTACTTAGTAAAAATGAGAGTGTAATAGACAGTACACATTTAATTATTATTATTATTTTTTTTTTTTGGGACCTGTGAACCCTTTTATTTTATTTTTATTTTATTTTTATTAAATAAACTTGATTTTCAACACAACGACTTGGTGTTTCAAAACCTACTTATTTGACATTCTGCAATTAGGTGCTAAACATCTACATGGTTTATTAAATCTCCTAGGATGCAGCAATGAAGTATAATTTATGGTTAATTGAACTTACCTAAAGTGAACTTCAACCAAAATTATACGAGTTGCTGCATCCGTAGAGATTTAAGAACCCGACCCTCCCTAAATTAAAACCCCCATGTAATTGCAAAATGACAAATCGGATCTAACTCTAAAATGAATGAGTACGGCGCGGCGCCATCTGCTGGCAAGTGGTGACACTACATAGTGAAGCCGGTCACCGACATTACTACTTTTTTATTTTATTATAGATCTAAAATTCGTGTGATGATGCAGTATAACAGAAAACGGACTACATGGTTTATTAAATCTCTACGGATGCAGCAACTCGTATAATTTTGGTTGAAGTTCACTTTAGGTAAGTTCAATTAACCATAAAAAAGAACGTTAAAAATAAAACCCGACTACGACAAAAACACCAACTAAAAAGTATAAAAAAGACATCACAGATAAAGAAATTAGAAGTAAAATTTGGTTTCGTATAACCGGAGTCGGATCAACGCTTCTGACGTTTTTCAAAATACAACGAGTAATTAAGAATTATAAGGGTTCCCGCACACGGGCCACCGGCCACAACCACAAAACGACGCCACCGGCATATTTCCTGTAGTTTTCATATATTTTATATGGACTCGCCGCACACGGTTGACGCCGGTGGCAGCCACACGCTACAAGTCTTCTTCTTCTACAAACCTTCTAGCTTCTCGTGGCGGCGGCGTTTGTGGCTGTGGCCGGTGGCCCGTGTACGGGGACCCTAAGGGAACATAATTATAAACCACAAACATACATGCATGCACATACATACTAGTATGTAGCCTGTTAAATTCATAGCCTTCCTTTGGCTTTGCCGTAGTTTGAAAAAATACCTGTATATAATTAAAAAATATGCTTATGAAAAATCATCACTTTTATTGACAGAGGACACAAATTAAAAAAAAATGTTATCTCTAAAAGTCTACCTAAACATAATATTTTCATCTTATTATAGAAAGGTCCAGTGTCGAAAGATAACGTTGAAGACTCGAACGATAGACAGCTCCTGTTAATTTTATCACTCAAGGTAAAATACCTGCCGTTCATGATTCTTCGTATCATTAATATAATTTTATGAATAGTATCACTTCAACTTGTAGTGCAAATTAATGTTATCAATAACTTACCCGGAATTTGAGACGCGATTATTTTAAGAACTTTGTTCAAAAGGGGCTGGAGTTTGAATGTCACGTTGCATCAGATTTTACTATAAAATTACCTAGTTGAAGTCATAATCTATATCTCGTGTTGTGAGGAAAAATTAAGTTAGTCAGTAAGGGCCGGTGCACACGATGCGGTGTAGCTACGTCGCGGCGCTTGAGCATTGCCGCGCGCGCCGCGTCCTACATACAAATATCCATGGTATGTCAAACGGTGCGTTCTGGCGTCGCACCTAGGCAGACTTCAAGTAGGGAAGACGAGGACAGACTGTAGGTACTCAACATACTACAACACTCTTCACCCATTGCGACGTCTTAGTAACGATGCGGCGCCGCCGTACCGAACGTGTATACGCCCATACGGCGAAATCGTTGCAGTGCGGCGCCACACCGCATCTTATGGACCAGCCCTATGGTTGGTAGAAGGGCCTTCTGCTTATGCCGAGTTGTGGGCAAGGACCAGCTTAAATCCACCAGCTTAACATCAGCTACGCTGATGATATGGTGCTGCTGAGCGCGTCAATAGAGGAACTCAGAGAACTAATAAGCTTTTGCGAAACGTACGCTCATACACATGGCCTAAAATATAACGTTAAAAAGAGCGAGCTTATGGTTTTCAATGCGGGTTCTAAATGTCCGGCGGAGGTTCCACCAGTAAGGCTATGTGGGGTGCCCTTGGAGCGGGTACATACTTTTAAGTATCTGGGCCATATTGTGACGTCCGACCTGAAGGACGATGCTGATATTGAGCGAGAAAGGAGGGCGCTGTCGGTGAGGGCGAATATGATTGCTCGCAGGTTTGCTCGTAGCTCCAAGGACGTGAAGATCACCTTGTTTCGAGCCTACTGCACATCTTTTTATACGAGTAGTCTGTGGGTGTCATATTTGCAGAAATCCTACAGCGCTCTCCGCGTTCAATATAATAACGCGTTGAGGGGTCTGCTGCGGCTGCCTCGGTTCTGCAGCGCGTCGAGATAGTTCGCGAGTGTCCGCATTGACTGTTTTTATGCCAGCATGCGCAAGAGGGCAACCTCGATAGCGAGTAGAGTGCGGGGCAGCGGCAACAGTCTTCTTGCCGTTATTGCCAACAGGTTGGACGGGCCTTTCATGCGGCACTGGCAGGGCTTACACGCACCCGTATGTCGGGCGTGGGGCAGGTAATAAATTGCATATCTGACATTTTATTTATTTATTATATTCAATTTTGACATTTTTATAATTTTATTTATGTATTTTTTCTTTTTGACAAATTTAATTATGTATTATTATTATTATTTTTAAGTGATCCCAATTTTATTCTGGGTTTTTAACTGTTTTAATATTATATTTTATAAGTAATTTTAATGTATGTTTTGAATCTATGGACTAGAATTATGTCTGAAATAAATAAATAAATTAAAATAAATTAAATTAAATTAAAACCTAGGTCGCGAGACGGTCGAAAATTGTATTTTGTTATGCCTAAGGAAATTATGACTTGAATTGTTAATTGTGATTATGAAACGTAAGTTTTTTTATTATCCTTTATTAAAAAGAATCAGGTTCTTAATAATTAATTACAATCTAGCCTACAAGACTAATGAGCAATTTTAATCCAACTTAATTTTTTACGTGATAATTATTTTAAAACTTAGAATAGTGTTTATTGCACTTAACACAAGTCCGTTCCACTTTCTTAGAGTCTGATATGATGATGTAAACACTTTGTTCATGTGTTATTATGTGTGTCATTAGCACTATTATTTCTACACTCTTTAGACTACACTAACTCCAAAGGTTTTGTCTGTTTTTGTCGTTAATCGTGTGATTGTAATTGTGATTGAACCCTCGGTGCGCGAGTCCTTGACTCGCACTTGATCGGTTTTTTTTAAGACTAAGAGTTTTTAGAATGTCCAATTGTGTAAGGGTCGCACTTATTTTCGACATTTAGAATATATTTTGACAATATATTTCACTTCGTATTTTACGCATCATTTCTAATCCAATATATTGTTACTCTAATTACCAGTTTTCTAATTAGACATTTAAACTAATTCAATTAATTTATTATTGTGGTAACTTATCTAAACAATGAAAACAACTAGTTTAAAACGCATTAAATTAAACGCCAAACATTGTAATTACTAATTAAAGTTATTATGACATGGGTAGCTAAAGTCCACATTGTGTGCAAAGTGGACCCCATCCGGTCAGTGTTTACTATTCTAAAAGCCTTTAAACTTTGCCCGCGATTTAATTAATTTACTAAACAATTTAGCTCACAAACCCGCTTTTCTTTGTTTTCTCTTTTTGTACCAAGCGATGTAATTACTGTCACTGGCAACGCGTATTGTGATAAAGACACTACTAATTAAATATTTCTACAATTTAGTGTCCACAATATTACTACATACGAATACTATTATATTTATCTCAGAAGCTTTAAGTAATAGCGTTACAGGACAATCGTTTTACCCTTTTTTTAAATAAATGTCCCATTTTTCATATTATTATCCTGCACGCTTTGTGGAGGAAATCATTGACGCAACTGCACTGAAAGAAACAAGCAGTAAATAAAAATGAAAAACATTGATCTGAACTGCTTTAAACTGTTCCATACGAGTCTAACGTTAAAAACAGTATTTTGTACTGATCCGAAAACAGTTAAAGCTTGAGGCAAAATGTTACCGTCGCCGTCGTGACAATAAACTTTAACGTTTTAAGTAGCTAAAAGGTCACAATATTAACTGTTTTATTCATTTGGTGATATCGTTCACACCATTAAAATTTACTTACATTACAGTAATGGTGGTTTTCCTTTTTTTGTTGCTTTTTCGTATGTTCAATCATTAAAAGTTACTGTTTTGTCTTTTACTGTTTTACAAACATTTCTTCTTACTGTATCAAGTCAGTAAGTCTTATTGAAATCGCTTTTTTCAGTGTGGCAATGCAAAACTAAGGTCCTTAGCTGACAAAGTTTAGATTTTCATGGTCACGCTAAGAAGAGATCTCGTGTCCATGGAAATCTTGACATAAGATGAAGCCAAGGTCTTTCACCTTTCCTGTGACATTGTGCATCAATCAAACATTGACAAACAAACAAACAGCTAGAAGACAATTTCTTCCGTTCATAAATAAGCAGTAATAATTATAATGAATATATTATGACATGTTTACATGAAGAATGCATTATTACACGAACGTACTTATCGTGCTTGCACAACATGTGACGTGACGGGGGATAAGGTCGGTCGTATATAAGTGGGCGGGGTTAGAGCGTCATTGATGCGCAAACGACCGACTGACATGATAAACTTTCCATTCAGATCCAGCTTTGCTGAGTAGACATGGCTTGAGCAGTTTTTATGTAGGTTTTTTATAGATATATCATCGTCATCATCATCATAACATAAGTTTTCCCCGAATGATCAGGCAGAATTGTACTCGCATATAGTACACCTGCATTTCGCCAGTTATGTGTATGTCCCATGCGATAAGGCATTTCGCCATCAACCGAGCATAAATCACGACTTCTAAGGACTAAGAAATTCGTGTTCGGAAAACCTAATAACACTTTGTCTAACGGAATCGAACCAAGGACCTCATCATGCTCAGCAATAAATAATAAGACCACTCGACCAACAATGAGTGGTTAATAACGTAGACAATTCAACATCGATAGCCGCGTCAGAAAGCGGAAGGAAGGACAAGGAAGTTTGTGGAGACATCCTCATTATCATTTCAGCCAAAGGCCTCCTCCAAGAAGTGCCACAACGTCGATCCTATAGAACCCGATTTTTATGGACTTTCCGCTCTCCACCTTACCCCTAGGTCGGTCCACTTTGAGCCCTTGAATTATTACAATAAAAACTTCCAGAAGCGTTGAGGGTGCTCGATGCCTTGAGGCGCTCTACAGATAACTTTAAAGTCCATATATAACCCCAAAAACAATAATTTTAGTACTCACGTGTGAGCAATTAAGCAAGAGCATTGATAATAATATAATCAGTTGACCGCACACTAAGGTGATCGCACAATCTCATGAGCAGTTCCGGAAATACTATAACATCGTATTAATAACTTGTTATTAATTGATTATTACTATTAGTATATTGTAATTGATTTCAATACAGAAGTATTTAAGTAACCTCATAAGTCTCTTTTATTATTATCACTTTTTTTTCTAAAAGGTAAGTTTGCAAGAGAAAAAAAAGTAATAATAATATCTTATTTTTGTCTATAGCGCTTCTTTGTCATATTCCCCGTAAACTGAGAGGTCTGGCTCTTGTGATACAGGAATTGTTAGTACAAGAGCCAGAGCTACACTGACGTTTTGGTCTTGAAGTAAAAAATAAATAAATAATTATTATAAGTATCATCGATATGAACTTATGCGACGTGCACGGTTTTTACATATTCATCGGCAATAAAATCATATTCTGAATACCTAATAAATGCGCAGTCTTTATAATTATATTTATTATATTATTTATATTAGATTAAAAAGTCATAAAACGATTGTTATTAATTAACATTATGATTTTATATTTATCTGTATGTTTATATGTAAGTATTACAGGAATTATCTCGTTTATAAAATTTTCCACGTTGATTTCATTGAACTCTTCATTAAATTATTTCGATAGCTAGTTAATTAAGCGCTTAATCTATAATTTTTTATAATTTATTTAATCCATAATTTTACAGCATAAGCATAATCAGCCTATATCGTTCCCACTGCTGGGACACACGCCCCCTCCCTGTGAGCCATAATCCACGACGCGGGCCAGTTATGTAGTAATGTTACAGAGTTTTACCTTTATATAACTTCTGCCAAACTGCAAAGCAATTTAGGCTCTGTAGGTAACGATTCCATGTGTAGGTGACAGAGTAGTTACCCACGCAAACATAGATTCTACAACCACAGCTAAGTACGACAATCAGCGGCATCAGTCAACTTATATCATGAGACCACCCCATAGTACCTACTCAGCGTAAGGTAAGCAAGATTAGACCCCCGACACTCACCGACCGCGGCCGTCGGTCGGCCGCAGCAAGATTAGACCCCCGACACTCACCGACCGCGGCCGCCGGTCGGCCGCAGCAAGATTAGACCCCCGACACTCACCGACCGCGGCCGCCGGTCGGCCGCAGCAAGATTAGAACCCCGACACGCACCGACCGCGGCCGCCGGTCGGCCGCAGCAAGATTAGACCCCCGACACTCACCGACCGCGGCCGCCAGTCGGCCGCAGCCACTATGGTTCGACAGGTAATGTTTCCTTAGGACACTTTCCAAAGGTTTACCTGTTCTTAAAATAATACCTATCTGAATTGTTGTGGAGCTGCAAGCATTTCAAGCACTTTAACTTTTAATAACAATAAGTAATGGGTATTTGTTTATTTTTAATTACACGCTTTTGTTTATCCATACCCCATAGGTACATACTAATATTATAAATTCGAAAGTAACCCTGTCTGTATGTATGTTACCTTTGCACGCCTAAACCACTGAACGGATTTCGATAATTTGACAAGGCATGTTGGAACTTAGGGACACGCTGGAATAGGCTACTTTTTGTCTCAATAGCACGTGCTCGTGGGACAATTTCCGACATCCACGCGGACGAAGCCGCGGGCAGAAGCTAGTTATAATAAATGTACAGATGCCAGCACATCAAACTACCCGAAACTGTAAAATTTTCCCAATCTACCTTGAACCTTATACCTTAGAGATAATGTTGAAAATCTATTAAATTTTGACTGATTGTAGTAGCTTGATGTGCTGGCGTCTGTACACTTGGTTCTATAGACTGAACTGACGCATCATAAGTTTTTTTTATGTTTCACCACAAAAGAGAAACAGGTTTTTTTATTGCAAGAGTGAAGTGATCAGAATTTGCACATTTGTATTGTTTTGAGAATATCACTTGTTACTCGTAATAACTATACATTATTTTGATAACAAAGTCTTTATGTTTTTTTTTTCTTATCTTAGGAGTTTTAATTTTTACGATCCAATTAATTGACTTCATAGATAAGATAAACACATAAACTTTTGCTAACAGGTCAAACATTCGTACAGAACATTACTCTTTTATAACTTAGGTTATTTTTTTAAGCTACTTAATTTCTAATCATTCTGATAAAATATACCTTATGCATTTATGGCAATTTTTAATCTTTGACAAGACTATAGAGTTTGTGGTAGATAAGTACGCTTTTGTAAGGTCTATTACTCTCAAAATTGATAACGTTAATAATCCTTATATTTAATCAAGATCTTAAGACGCTAAACTGACTTAATTATTGAATTATAAAAGTAATTTTCTTGAATTTCAAGCTATATTTAATAGATCCCGAGAAGAAAAAACTTCATTCCGGTTATTTTTGTGGCATTATATAATTTTCCCACATTTCGCCAGCTATTTTTAAGTCCCATGTACATATTAGGGGCCACCCACCGGGCTCCACTCCACACTACGGGTTGATAATCATTGCTGCCCAACCTTTCAGTGAATACAGGCGTGGTGGTGTTTTGTACTAAATTTTCATACAATTTTATCATACGATCTTGTTTTTATTCTTGCATATTATTATGGTGAAAGCATGCCTTGTAGCTAATTATTTATTTATGTCGATAAAAATAAATGTTACTTTTGAACATACCTAACATTTATTTTGCGTTTACTGTACCTTCATGTTAGGTTAATACCAAACATAAACTTATGAATTTAAATAGTTATATAAAAAAAAACCTCAAATATTACTGATAAAGCCGGAGATTGAGTCTGCAAAAATAAAACTACGCAACAGGAAATTGGAAGGAATTAACGTCATTTTGCAGATGACTTTGGCTTGAAGGAAATTCAAGGCAACTACAAATTGCATCAGCTGACCAGCTGATGCAATTTCCCAAGTCTTTTACGAACTTGTTGATATAACTATACTGGAGTTTGTACATAAGTGAACTTTCTTACTAATTCAATGTAGTTTAATGATAACCTTTAATAAGCAACTGATGTAAATGATAGTAAACCAGTTTGACGATTAGCAATATTAGGTTATTGATAGATATATTATTGATAGATATATTACGTTGTTGATAGATAGCACTTACAAAACTGACTTTAAATCAAAAAACACCGAACCAAAGGCCGGCCGGCCGGCCGGCTTTAAAACTGCCGAACCAAAGGCTTAATTGATTGAATTCTACACTAGAAATACTATAGTATATTGTTATACAAGGGTCGAAAGGAATTAATTCTCATACGAGGTATTTAGACGCCCGAACCAGAGTAAATACAAATGAGTAGGATATCTTCATACATACGCACCGAACACGGTTTGTACGTGAGCGCGCTCGTACGTATGTGTCGTCAAACGCAAATACTGACAAAATTTATCGCTGCTAAAAGGCTCCATCAAACAGGCGCGACACGCGATTAAATCGCGCGCGACACAAAGTCACCGCAAGTCGCGCAACGAGCGGTGCCTTTGTGTCGAGCGCGATTCGCGTCGTGCGTCGCGCCTGTTTATAGGAGCCTAAAGATGCGCCAGTCGTGGCTACGCCGCGCGCCGTACGTAATACCGATCACGACCGCGCACGCTCCGCCGCTGCCCTGCTGCTCGTAATAATTTGTACGTGTACCTACCTACAACCTTTAACAATTTCATAATAATTTTATTTTATTTGAATAAATACATGATTCAGTAAAACCACGTTTTTATTAAACATATTTCGATCGTAATATTTGAAATAAATAAACAGATAACATGAAGTACGTAATGAAAAATATGTAGTCAGCTCCTGGTCTATCAGCGGGATTGTCCGAAAGGGTTACCGCTGGCCCGGAACATAAAGGGCGAAGGAAGGAACACGGGTGGGTTTTAGTCAGTAAGAGTCTGACACTCCCTTCCGCTCCACCCAGAGCGGGAGGAATCATTTGATGATTTCCCATCCTGAAAAAAAAAAAGCTCCTGGTCTATGTAGAAAAAATAATTGAAAATCTGATGCTTACCCTACAGGGGAAAATTGTTTTGTATAGAGATTGACTATGCATTTTTGACGATTGAATAAACTATAAGTGACAGCCCTACGTGTTTAGGCTATTATCGCTCGTTCGGGGCTCGAGTCGGCTTTCTTATTTGTTCTATTCTATGCCCGAGCGCAGCGAGGGCGGCTATAGTCCGAGTGGGAATTGATGACTTTCACCCGTGTTAAAAACTCTACTTTTCATTTCGAATATAAGGAAAGTAAACAAATAGTAGTATTTCGCCATTGTAAAATTTTTATGTTTGCTGATGACTTAAAATTCGTCAAAATAGTTAAATCTAAGCATGACGCCTTTGAATTACAAAGTGATTTGGATGAATTGGTTATATGGTGTTAAATAAACCAGATGCTCCTAAATTCTAGCAAATGTTACCATATAAAATTTACTAGGAAACATCATCTTATAGACCAGGATTATTATATTGATGGAGAAAAAATAAAGGAATTGGATACAATAAAAGACCTTGGTGTCATATTTGATCAGAAATTAACTTTTGTCCCTCACATGGATAATATAGTGAAAAAGTCTTCCAAAATGCTGGGTTTTGTTATCAGAAACACAAAGCAATTTAAAAACTGTAGACAAAAATTATCCTTTATAACTGTTTAAGTCGAAGCATGTTAGAGTATTGTAGTGTGGTCTGGCGGCCACACTTTGCTACTCACTCACTGCGTCTTGAGCGTGTACAAAAACGTTTTCTGGGGCATCTGGCCTATGCTAGCGGTATGTCTCGGAAAATACGCTCATATAGTGATAGGCTCAAACATTTTAATATGGTGTCTCTTGACAAACGTCGACGACTGAATGACGCGATGTTTGTGTGTAAAGTTATGGCCCATAAAATTGACTGTCCGCAAATATTAAATAACTTTTGTTTCCGTGCCCCCTCCAGAATTCCTCGCAGTCCTATAACACCACTCTGCCCACCGCAGAGAAGAACGGTTCTGGGTGCTAACTCTCCCTACGCGAGGTTTTGCAGGGTTGTGAATGATTGCAGTGATCGGATCGACCTCCATTTTGACAGCTTAGGCAAATTGAAAGCCAGTTTTTACAAGTTTCTCCCCGAAAATTGAGTTTCTCAGCCCTGCATTATCTCGCTGGGTGGGTGAATTTAAGATACGTATAACTTATTTTTTGTACTACCTAATTTTGTCTGGTTTAGTCTGTTTTTTTTTTAATATGTTTGTTTTAATTTAGTTTAACTAATTTATTAAGTTTTAATAAGAGCAACTTACACATATATACATACACACACATACAACACACACACACATACACATTCACATAGTCTTTTATTTTATTCCTAATTTTTTAAGTTACGACAACTATTTGTGTGCATGCAGAGTTTACCTATAAGTGATTGTTACACTTTACTCCGATTTGTTGCTTTTGTTTATATTGCTTAAATTAGTGTATACAATTGTTGGTGAACCAAATAAATAAATAAATAAATAAATTTCTAAAATATTTATTGATAATAATAACATGAATAGTATCTATTGAACAGTGTTTTAAAATTTGAAGTTTTGGAACACACCGCGTCACCGCCACATGAGTAGATCCTGCGCCGCGGGCCCCCGCTTGCTAGGGCCCGTATTGTTATTCGTTACACAGCCCAAAAGCTCGCACTTGATTTCGATCTTGAGGTCATATAATTTACGTACTGGCCGAGTGATGGACTGATTAATAAACGAAACTCTACACTTAGGTATACAATAAGTGCGTGTACTCAAGATGCTTAAACTTGAGTGTATTATCATTCTATCTGCATTCTTACTTTTACCATTTTTCATACTCGGTAAAAAAAAAACAAAAAAAAAACAAAATAATCTTGATAAAAATTACTAAAAACTGTGTTGCGACGTGACACTTTTTAGTACTGACTAACCCAACATTCTTATTTCGATTCAAAACTTGCATACAGCCTAATCGATACTGGCAATAAAAAAATGAAAAAAAAATTGTAGAAACTGAATAAATTAGTGGACTGTTGCATCGAGCGCGTGAGTAATTAATTTTCGAGTGTTATGTTGGTGCCCGAGCGCAAGCGAGGGCACTAAATTAACACGAATGCATTAATTCGGTATGTAAAGTATTTTTCAGGCATTTTTTTTGAAGTGAAAACTTCTTTAGCGGCGCTGTGTACTTTTTTTGGAATGGGTAAAAACTTCTAAACTCGCGTCAGGTCACGTGACCCTGATCGAAAATTCGTAAGACGTAAAACGTAAGACAGCGCCATCTATGCACATCGGGAAGAACTACGAGGGCCTCGCGTACTAACTACGTAGTTCATCCAACAACGACGAGATGGCGCTGAACCACGGATATATAACTGACGACGAGCTCAAATACATTTTATGTACAAGGCCAATAGTATGTAAAAATGTAACTAATATCAATCGTACCATCTACGTCCTCTTCTAATACGCCTCTGCAAACATTATGGTAATCGAACAAAGGTAACATTGTGTAAAATTTCATACAGGCTCCTTATTAGTTTATCTAGTTACCACTTTAGAAATGATTAACGAAGCACTGCCGCGACCAACACCACGAACTGAAGTCTATCCTGTGTGCTTATTTGTAAATCTGAATAAATTCCTTTCACGAGAAGAATAAACCAGTCACTTTGGTCATCATACCTGATTTGCAAAAAACCCTATAAAATAAGGAACACACCTTAACACGCGTGTTTTGTTTATAAGACGATTCACAAAATACACTCGTAATTGTTCAAGTTTTCACTTCTGTCGGCACTACCGGAGTGCCAGTTTTTTATATTTTTATTTCGTAAAACATTTAATTTTAAGCCACTAATTTTAAGCTTTTGTTTTTCCAAGCAACAGTTTTTTTTTAATTATTTTTTAAAGTATTATTCGTGATGACGTCATTTCGTAGTCTGAATAGCTATAAGTCTTTGCCACGTTTTCAGTACATACAAAAAACAATATAATAATAGATAACTTCAAACTTGACATTGTCAACAGTTGACACTTGAAAGATACGATTTTTTTATTTTGTTGTGAAATGTGAATGCTCATGCTGTGATCGTGAACTTATTGTTTGAGTTACTTTTCCTACGATCTTTAGCAAATTTAATTTCTGTCCATTATACGTGCTGCGGATCAACTAGCATTGACACTGACGTTAAGAGTGTATGACAGACTATCAACAGTGTTTTTTTTTAATTTATCTTGAAAAACACGAAGGAAGTATTCTGTTCAGACTACGTTATGACGTCATTTAGAGGTCAAATGAAAATGGTTACAAGTATTATTGTGAAAATAAACACAATCTTGTGATATAGAGAGCTAAAAATAGAAAAATAAGGCTTAAGACTCTAAAATCTCCAAATGGTTTTGGAATTAGCGTAGGTTAATTTTTACTTTACATACCGAATTACTCACTTTAGCAAGGTGCGTAATCTACTTTTCTTTCAACTACCAATCTACTTACCGTGGTATACCTACTTCTCAAAATAAAAACTCAAGATAATGAGAACAAAGCTTTCATAAGTTTTAAATATTTTTATCCCGCGACTTTTGCGGCAAAAGGTTATTAACAATTTCATTTGCAGCTGTTTTATACTTTCTGGAGCTGTATTCATATCGCTATCGCTGTCTATGTCCATTTTTTAAAACTTTTCTTGCTAAATATGATGTATCAACATTTTACAATGGTACAAAATGCGCGCCATTTTTTTTTTTCACCAAGTCGGTTTTATTCAGCCGATTTTTATTTTCAGCTAGTATATTTTTGATCTAATGCGTACTTGTATGATAGAGGTCAGTGTCTAATGAGACATTAAACCTCACAGTGCATTAATGAAAAACTGTGCAACCATGAGATTTCATATAACATTTCTGCACTGTTTTGATTCTATGCAAAAAATACGTCCTTTGTTGTTGGTTTTGTAGTGATTAATGATAACATTACTACGTAGTTGAAAGATTAATAATTTTAAACAGCGAGCGCATTCCGAATATAAATTCAAATGTAGAAACATTTCGGCGCCAAATTCAATAAATGAACCTTATGGCCTGTCCGTTATTGACATGATATTAGAAGAGATTGAAATGATATAAGAAAAGCATGAATTATTATTATAAACAATGCTTCTTGTATTTATTACCTAAAATAATTTTATTCAAATTCCAAGTATCGATTACATTAGTCATATTAATTAGGTACTCGAACAATCGAAATTAAAAAAAAATATCGTTTGGAATAATCGCTTTCACTCATCATTGCAATAAAATAGTATATTTTAATACAGTTGTACCTTTCCGCACTTGTAATGAAATATACTATTTCATTACAAGTGCGGAAAGGTTGTCATTGCAAAGAGTTCCGACAAATGTCTACCCGAGCCGAGGCGCAGCCGAAGGCGAGGGTTGACAGTCGGAACAAGTTGCAATGACGGTTTCGCACGTGTACTGAACGACTATTTTTAATACAGTTGCGAAAAAATGAAGCAATTTAATAAAATAATAAAAACACAATAAACTCAACTAACTAATGGCGCCAACCGTAAAATATAAGCAGAGATTTTTTTTTCCTTCACCCATTCTGGTAGGCAAAGGGAACTATGCCCATACAGCCAAGTCTTCAGTAGAATTTTTTTATTGATATGAAATGAAAATTCTTTTCAATCAAATCATTAAATCTGATATTGAAACAAATTAGTAGCTTCTTTTTAGAAATATACGTATTTGCATGAATCACAAAAACTTCTATGAATTTTTTTAGTAAATACTTCATGGTTGGTTTTTCTTTTTAATAGACATTATTTTGACAGTTGGGAAAGAGAACGCACGAGTTCGGGAAAGGTAAAAAAAAAGCACGAGTATGTAATAGCCCACTTCCCGAACGCTATACGTCCCTGCAATACGCCACTTTTTGAGCAACTGTATTAAAAAAACAATATCATCTGCCTAGCCTTTTCCCAACTTAGTTGGGGTCGACTTCTAGTCTAACCGGATGAAGCTGAATACCAGTATTTTACATAGAGCGACTGCCTGTCTGACATCCAAACCCAATTACTGGGTAATATGATACCCCTTGATAAGACTGGTTGTCAGACTTTCGGGCTTCTGACTACCCGTAGGTATCGACTGACTGTCAAAGATCCATGCTTTCCGAGGCAAGGAGGGGTCACGGTATGTAAAGATGGTCATCCATCCACAGACCAACCGCGGCAAGCGTAGCTTAACCTAATCTATCGGCTTGTGCGGCTGTTATTATTTAGCCACGGGCCCCTCAATAAATAAATAAAAAAAATAATAATGGTCGGCGATGGTAATGATTAATACGTGTTATTGATCCTGTGTTTGAATATTACGTTAAAACCTGGGCATTTCCGTGTTGCTTATAATATTTTCAATAATATTTGTCACATTTTAAATCTTATCTACATCTCTGTGTGTGAAATTTGTGAAAAGTAAAAATGTAAACACGCGCGATTGGCGCGAAACCTCGACATTTAGATATCAAAAAACTTCATTACCACTACTTATTTACCTTAAGCTATGGATAAATTCGTCCAATAATTAAATGATGTACATTCACAGCCCCTACAACTTAGGATGTTCGAAATCCCCAATTTCCATGTTTGTTAGCTTCGACCACCCCTGATATCAAAATGGCGATTTCGTACGCACTATGTATGTTCAATTTATTCAAGATAAATTAATAAACTTGTGCGCTAATTATGAAAAATTTAATGGCGTTAACGATATGAACTTTTTATCCAACTGTCCTTATTAACGCATATTCATAAGATTTGATGGGTAGCATAATAAATATTTACTTAATCAATTAAGGGTTTCGTATGTCGTCAATCTTGGGTACGATGGGATCCAGTACCGAGCCGGTGGAGGTTCGTGTGTTCGGGGCGCTTCCGAACTATACGGTTAAAGGCTCCTGCAAACAGGCGCGACGCGCGACGCGAATCGCGCGCGACACAAAGGCACCGCTCGTTGCGCGACTTGCGGTGCCTTTGTGTCGCGTGTCGCGTTGCGCCTGTGTGTACGAGCCTTAAGACTTTCTTGAGTAGAAAACATGGCTTGATAAACGTGATACAGCGCTATTCATTAAAATTTTAACAAGATAAAAGTATTTCAATAAATCTTACGACATCGCAAGAACGAAATGTGATGAACGATATTCTAAACTTCGGTCAATGTGACGTAATCGTTCACGACATCATGCCCTCAAGTACCTAAAGCGTCTTGAGTAGTTTTGCTTGGTAACTGAGATACTGTTTTCATGTGTTTATTAATTAGCAATGATCTTGAGATGCTGATATCGTAATAATGGCGTATCAAATGATAACGCACTTGAGTACGTCGTTGAAGAACGTTTATTAATACGGGCCTGAGTATTTTTTTAAATTCATTCTGGCTGTTTATAAACTCAGAAGACCGATGCAATTTTCATAATTATTTAAAAAAAAACGTAGATGACTACCTAAACAAACTTAGTGTATTTTTAAAATTCATTCCCGCCCTAGAGAGGGAAGCAATTACTATGAGTCTTTTCCACCCTAAGGTGGGAAGCAGCGTCTTCCACCCGCTATTCGGATCAAACAAACACTACTTTCCGAGTATGTGAAATGAAAAATATATTTTGCAACATAATATTTTTTAAATTTAGCGGGCAAATCAAAAATAGTATTCAATTCGTGTTGTAGTTGAATTGAAATCAACATCATAAGTTAATAAACCCCACTGCAAAAAAAAATTGAATTGAGAAAGTAGGTTTGGTTAAAATATAAGCCACTAAAAGTGTGATTGACTTAAATTTTAACTAAATCTACTTTCTCAATTCTATTTTGTTTTCAAAAACGTCTTGCACCGACCTCAAGTACCATGGGACAAGAGTGGGAAGATGATGACGACCTATTCTCCTATAGTACGAGTCAATTCTAGAGTAGAAGACGAAGAATTAGTTCATTTTACTCACGTTTTCCTTCCTCTCATCAGTCATGTCAACGATGGCCATGCTCATGTTGACCCTCATGGTGAAAGCGAACAGCATCCCGAAGAACAGCAGCACCGTCTGCACGTGGCGGACTCCCAAGCCCTCTGTGAATCACAATACAGTATTATGATGAATCTGGTCAGATTTTTTTGACGTGACATCGTCTAATAAATCGATGAAGCTGGCTGCACGCACGAAAAAACATGACTCATGCGACGTTATCTCGCTCTGAGGCGTTCCATTTAAGGGCACAATCGGCCTCCGCGATCGGCAGCGTTCGACATCTGTCTCTCTCCTACAACAACCTACAAGAACGGGTCCGCGGAGACTTGAAAGAAGAAACCTGCAAACTGTGGTCTTCGTGTTGTGAACTAACGTCAAGCAATAAGTCTATCACCGTCAACTACGTGGTGGACTACAGAGCTACATACAGCAAACTAAACTTACCTCGTTTCGACGACTAGAGAAGAGAACTCACCATGGAGAAGCTACAAATCCAACAATCCTGCTTTGAAAACATCAAAGCGCTATGCTCTAACTACAAAAAGGATAGTGCCTCAAGGAAAACTGAAGACTACTTAACTAAACGTCTAGAATCTCTCGAAGCGCAGTGGAATGACTTCGAGGAACGGCATGCGATTCTGGAGCAAACGGTAGAGGATAGAAATATCAACTACTTCGTAGATAACGTGTACAACAAAACTCAAGCTCTATACGAATCTACAAAACAAGACATGCTTCACTTACTAGAACAACTACAGGGGAAACGGTTTGTGAACTTCGACTTTACTGGGATGCTGGATCGAGATACTGACGGTACCATAAAAACATTGTTGAGTAAACAAGAGTGCAACTTTAAAGCCCTCGACCGCACCATGTCAAAAATTGACATAAAGGCTGTGACGGAGAAATGGGAGCTAGAAGACCATCTCTCCATTCTAAAGTCGAAGTGGAACGCCATCGACAAACAACACTGGGAGCTGGAAGCATTACTCAAAGGCTCCAACGCTAATTACTACAACATGTTCGTTGATATGAAAGACAAGTACGACGAACTAAGAAAAAACCTAAATAGTAAGACTTGGTCGACAGTACACTCTTTCTCTCTCTCTTTCTTTCTTTCTCTTTCAGTTTCTTCTCTTGACAAGACTTAATATTAATCTTTTGTACATCTTTTTGGGGTTGCCAACATGTACGGTCTCATCAACCGTACATTTACATTGCAAACGCAGCAACCTACTTTGGTGGCGTGCGTCACAAAATATTACGCTATAATTATAACTTTTCACGCTAAGCAGAGCGAGTCAGACAACAACCGTGGAACTAACCACTTGTCAAGAGAAAGAATCGCTACCACTCTACCTTGTTAACTACAACTTTTAATATAACCTTAAAACTCTACTTGTGGTTCTTTCTGTGTACTCCGCAACTAAACCAACATCAACAAAGTGATAGTGTACGGTGCCTACAACCATTGGCCCCTACACTCAGCAATATCAGGGAAGTCCAACTAAGAAGCAACTTAACCCTACGCTTAGATCGAAATAAATGTAGCTACGTTTATGATACTATAGTAGCATCAAAACTTTGACATATATAAACTTGTCCCAGGCATCAAATTGCAACATTCGAGACGTAGGTAAGTTGAGAAAACTTTACTTTAAATACACTAACATATTAATTAGAGACACGAGATATAAAGGCTTATAAAACTTCTGACAGCAGTGTATAATATTCACACGATGCGTATTTCATGCCAGTGGCATACTACATATAAGATGAAGCAACTATAACAGTTTTCATCACCTCCAAACAGTATTTTGACGTTGCAAATATGTAGTTTGTTGCTTCAATTGTGTTGTATGCCACAAGGAATAAAATCGCACCATGTATATCAGAGTTAATAAATAATTTATTATTGTAATCATGAATTTGAACAACTTTTGCTATTTGTATTTAGGTACAGACGCCAGCACATCAAGCTACTAAAATCTGTCCAATTTCTTCAATAGGTTTTCAAATTATAATCGCTAAAACATAAGGTTCAAAGTTGATTGGGAAAATTTAACAGTTTCGGGTAGCTTGATGTGCTGGCGTCTGTACCTCCGCTGAAATGGCGGGACCTATCGAAAGATGGATCAGAAAATATTTAACATAGAATATAATTTTGACGTTTTATAGCTAGTTTGCAAATATAGGCGTTCCATTTTCATCAGATGTCTAAAGCCAAAAGCATATTAAAGCCTCAACTGACCGCAGCGCAACGACTTTCTAATTCAGAAAAGTAAGTGCGGTGTGATGTGCCTTTAGTGTGCGTGGTTTTGTTTTTAATTCCAAGGTTGGTGTTCACTCAATTTTCAGTATTTTTTAGCCGACCAAGTTTCAAAAATAAAAACATCAATCAATACTTACTAGGCCTAACAATTTCAATTTCCTTTTCATCGGCAACTCCCATGTTGGATTAGTACCGTTTTGTCACTTTATGTCCACCGGGCACTACCGCACATACGCGCAGGACGGCGCTTAGTGTCAAGATGATAGTAATCGTGCACTCTGAGACATTAGCTCAGATTTTGTAAAACTATGGCGTCGATATTGGGGCTAAAATTATATAATCAATTTCTATTATCGAGGTTGTTTTTAAAATAATGTTTTTGATTAATAGCACAAAGATTTATTTAATATCTAATACTCATAATCATTACAACACAAAACAATAAAAAAGCAGTTTTGTTTCGTATTTAGAAGACACCCCAAAAATAACCTACACTTCTCACTAAGTAACACAGCATCACAAATTTGTCCCAATACTGCGACCAACTAAATAATACTAAATCACAGCGTATCGTTACATTAAGTTTACGAGTTATTATAATTAGTTATTATCGAGCAGGTATCGCAGAAACAAATTACTTTTAATTTTCTATTGTTTTTTTAAACACATTAAGTACATAATGGAACTTACTTGAATATTAGTAGTTTAATTGATTTATTCCGGCCTTATGTGGCACGCCTTCAATTCTGTTGGCTGTTTTCAACTATCTTTTTTTTTTAAATATATTACACTAGTACATAGAAGTATTACACACATCCTAACCTGTGAATCTAACTTCAAAATCTTCACAGTACGTGGCCACTAACCTATCTATACTAATATTATAAATTTGAAAGTAACTTTGTCTGTGTCTGTATGTTACCTTTTCATGCCTAAACCACTGAACGGATTTCTACAAAATTTGGTAGAGAGATAGATTGCATCCCGGGAAAGGACATAGAATAGTTTTTATCGACATACCTTGCGGGCGAATGACTTCAAAATGTCTTTAATATTGTATAACGAGGAGGTTTCATTAAATCATGTTTGAATTTAATTATCGCTATTATTGCTTCGAACTATTTAAAGACGCCTTAACAAAATGGGAAGTATACAAATATCCAAGCTGCAATGGGACTGGGTAGGTCACGTCGGCCGCATGCACAGTTACTGGCAACGGTCGCCACACGGTGTGTGCCTGCGGATGGACGTTCCGCCGAGGCCGGCCTGGAAGAGGTGGCGAGACGACCTAGTCGCGTACCGGAAGGGTTGGACCGAGGTGGCTCTAGAAAAGGGTGCCTGGAAGAATTTGGGGGAGGCATTTGCTTAGCAGTGGGAAATAGCAGGCTAACAAAAGCCGCTCTAGTCAATCCATCAGGTTCGGCCGGCTTCGTGCTACAGAAAGCACTTTCAGCTTTTGGTCCCGTCTGACGCCCGAAAGTATGACAACCATTCTTAGCAAAGCGTATCGTGTTACCCAGTAACTGGGTTGTATAAGTCAAATAGGCAGTCGCTCCGTGTAAACTACTGGTATTCAACTGCACCCGGTTAGACTGGAAGCCGACCCCAAAAATTGTTGGGAAAACACTAGGCAGATGATATTGCCTTAACAAAAGTAAGGAACACAACTCTAAAATTTTCAAGAGAAAGTACATCCACAGATTCCTCTGTTACAATTTTTTTTAAGTTTTATGTTGCTGATAACTTGTATGTATACCAGAGAGGTTATCGCATATGGGCGCGAGAATTATATCAACAATTTGTCATTTTGTTACAATATCAATGCGGACCAGACAACGGATTTGGAACCTTGTACCGTTGTGTTAGTCATTCCACAGTATGCATTAACGTTGTAATCAATTTTCGGAATTCTATGTGAACTTTGTCACTGGCTTTAGCGTTGTGATACTATTTTTAACTTTGATATGTTCTATAGATAACTGCAATTAAATTGATCAGTCGTCAAAGTAAGACGTAGAACTTACATTTGAAGTAATAATATAACTATAAACTTGTGTAATATGGATGTTTTGTGAAAACTTTATCTTACAACGGTAAGTTTTCTTTAATAGGTAGTAAAGTTTTTGACAATACGAAGTTGTCGCCTTCAATTGGTTTATTACTAGCTTTAACATTAGCCTTAACGACAACAAAATTCTTTATAAGTGTGGAAAATTAACGACTCCTACCTAATAATGTAAAATAAAGTTAACTTAGTAGTTTCACTAATGTCGTACTAAAATTGCTAGAAATATGATCTTCAAGTATGTAGGTAAGCAGTTATATAAAACTCATTGCTTCGAAGTGTGTGCAGTTAGAGATTGTGACACTTTGTGTGTTGTTTGTTGTTATAATATGTAGAACTACTACAAAAAGTAATTTTGATAACTTTGACTTCAATATTAATATATTAAAAGACGACACGTGACACATTTACTTCTTATCCTTGTTAACGTGCTACAGTACAACTTCTGGAATCGGTCAGTGGGTCGTCTTAAGGGTTACGAATTATAATAACTACAGTTATTCTAACTATTTTCGATGTAACTACGGTTGATTCACATAAATATGTTCATAACACATATTGGTCGACTGAACTAATGGTTTACTTACTTAATTTTGATTAAAATAAAATTAATTGCACTAACGAACCATTAATCTAATGGGTTTTTAAGATATTGGATATTTCAACTATGTATGAAATGCTTAATGGACGACTCTCCTACAGCTAATTAATACTGCGCGCTCGTTTTATTTCTAACGACGTTAGGTCGACGTAAATAACGGTCAATTGAGGGATTGGCTGATTTTCGTGTTTCAAAATCAAAACGTTTTATTTCACATAAACCTACCTGGGCACTTATGAAACGTCAGAAGCTGAGTACATGGTTCCAATTGGTTGTTTCCTATGGAGAAGAGCCGGCAAGAAACTCTACAGTTACTCTTTTAAAAATAACTGGCTTTTACAATGTTTACAAATTACAGTATTGATGATTGTTAGTGTGAGATATAATAAGATGGTTTATAGCACTGCGTGACCTACACCCGCACTTAAGTCACGCTTGTTTGTGACTTAAGTAGTCCATCTTTACACAGAAAAGGTGCACGTTTAGGTCACACGAGCTATACAATAGCATACGTGTGACTTAAGTAGTATTATAATGGATTACTTAAGTCACACGTATCAAATGTACTATTGTTTTTCAGTGGTTTACCAAAATTACAAATGCCATACAACAACATTATTTATGTGCTTAAATAAATTTTGTCTTTTTATGGCACCAACTACCTAAGTTTGTCATACTCATACCCACTAAACAATCCAATGACCTATTCTGATCTGTATTTTCGAAAAATAACTTCCTACAGTAATTTGTGGTTGGTTACGGTGAAGTAAAGAGGTAAGTACTCATTGACAGAAAACTCAATTTATGTAGGTACAGTCAACAAAAGAGTAAGTATGCAGAATCGTCGGGTATAGTTGCAGTTTAGTAAGAAACCGGTGGACGTTCTCGGATAAAATTTAATTTTATGAATAGAAACAACAAAACAAACAGCTCATTTATCAAATGAAATTTCAGTCGACAACATCCATCGGTTTCTTACTAAACTTCTAATATATCTGACGATCCTGCATACTTATCTCTTTTGTTGATTGTGCATACATTTTCGACGACAGTTCCCGAATTCACATTTTGATAAAAAGAACAATTATTCATTAACTATTTACAAAATCATAGGGCCGGTGGCGTACGTTTTTTTTAAATTACTCAGTACAAATAGTCAATTGAGATTCATAGCTTCATGTCACCTGCACCCATTTTATGATTTTTTCATAATGAGTGTTGCCACCGCGGAAGATCATAATAATTACGTTGAGTGATGTCCCAAAATGACGTTTTCACTGTCCAGCCGTAATCCACCCCATTCCGCCATCCATTAACTTTATCTGAATGAGCTGATGAGCATGTGATACAGCAATCAACTTCAGTGATTAATTATTAGTGACAGATTAGTGGTCCGGTGACACATTGTGGTGCAGTAAGAGTCGGTTTACATTATTATCGCACCGCCACGGGTTCTATTGAGTGGGGAATGAGTGGGTTTGGTTAGCACCAAACGACGCTTTCAAAAAAAATCGAAAATGACGCTTTCAGTAGCCTGAAAGCGTTATTTTAATAGCTTGTAAAGGTCAAACTTCTATGCCAAGGGCACCAAATAGAAGAGCATGATCCAGGAAGAGCCTTTTTGACTATTCAGTCAGTTGTATGAAACCATTCCGTTTGATTCTCGAAATTCTGACAACCAGTCTTAACAAAGGGGTTACTAAGTTAAATACGTTAGTAGTTTTTAAAGTTATATGAGGGCTTTCACAGATCCTCTAAAACAAATAATTGATATTCATGTCATATCTCCCTAGTTGTCAATGCCGTTTTGCTTCATCATGTCCTGTTACCTCACTGTCTGATGACAGTCAGTCAGCGTCAGCGTTAGCGTGGTGATCCACGGTAACGCTCACGCTCACTAACGCTCATTCCATGTTGGACTGCATCGAGTGCTTATAATGGAAAAAAGGCGCGTCAATGGTATTTCTCGGCTACATATGCGACCACACCTAAAAGCTTTACGTGAAATGAGGAAGCTTCACACAAAGGCGCTTCAATCAAGGATCCGCGGGGATGCTGCGGGGACGCTCAATCAAACGATGTTTAATTACGTTTCAAATCCCGAGCGGAGTCCGCTCCCGATGTTATTGATATACACTTGCTAACGAACACATTATACTATAGTTTTTTTGTTTTGTGAAACATTGAGGAGCTAATTGACTATGAGTCTGTAAGTTTTATTAATTAAGTTTTTATCTGGTCAGTCCTTACTGCTCAAACAGCACGTTGGACATGTAGATTCTTGAGCGGGCAGCTAATACAAATCGTTTAATTATTATGAGATATCGTATCTAGTACTTAATGTATTCTTTTTTTCTAACATAATTCCGTGATGATTTTCAAACCCGTAGCACGAGGTTACTGGTTTAAAAAACAATTTAATTTGTACACAAAAATAAAATATAATGTTTTACCCAAAATTAAGGCCGAAATAAGGTTATTAAAAAAATACATTAAAAATAAACAAAGTGTAGGAGTACCCAACGGGGCACTGTAACTGTCTCAATTTGCGTTATTTTACCTTTTTATTGTGGCCATAAAATAGACCCTTTGTACCTACCACAGCTCTCAAGGACCAAGTTAATGAATTGCGTAGGTATAATGTTTCAGCAATTACAATATGAGCAGGAATTATTATAATATTATATCGTCCCCGTAGTTGGAAAACTAAATAACTCCGATTTTCTAGTTTTGAGATAAACGCGATTTAGTGTTTTTTTTTCAATTAATGTTCATTTGTTAAAAAAATTGAGACAATTTTAATGTCGGTAATTTTATATTTTGTTGACATGATTATCTTTAACATTATGCTTAAACAAACTGGACTCTATCTTCAACAATAACTAAATAAAATATATAAAACCAAGTTGTTTAATTTTGCCACAACTACTTTTTGTAACTTAACTGCAATTAGTTATTTATTTCGGCTATTTATTTAGTTTTCCTACAACCTAGATCCATCTGGTAGAGTAAAAGAAGGTGAAATAAATGCAGTTATTGAATTTATCAAACTTGAAATATGTTTAAATGTAAAAGTTGAACGTTTATTACTTTGATATTGTTTAACTGTTATTGGTGCCATTAAAAATAATAAGCTGTATTTTGACATAAAATAGACTTTATTAAAAAATGAACAACAAATCAAAGGTATAGCAATCATTATAAAACTTTAAAACAACTCAATTCAAATAAAAATAATTCTTCATTGGTAATTTAGGAAACAACTAAAATAAAACTCAAAAAATAATATGACTCATCAGGTACATTGAGTACAAAAATCAACAAACTTCTAATATTAATTACTTAAGACTATTGATCCTACAAAGTCAAAGTCAAAGCATTTATTTCAAATAGGCACATAAAAGGCACTTTTGAACGTCAGAAATTACAACAACAAATAGAATTGATTCTAGCCGCCCATTCCAAAAGGTAGTTTTCGTATGGAGAAGAACGGGCAAGAAACTCCACACAATTAAGTAAAATAAAACATTTAAAATTCAAAACAATTGAAATGTCTGTACTTAATCAATACTGAAAGGTAAATGTAAGAGACATAAACAAAAGTACAGCAACTTAAAATAAAAACTACCTTCATACACATTAAATAAAACACGGCGTATGTATGTAATTTAAAATCACGTAAATTTAACAATGTAAATCCCTAAAAACTCAAATAATTTTGTTTGTGTTGTTAGGTTTCACTTTCAAGAGATCACCAGAATGTAGAGCAGGGGTCAAAATAAGTTTAATCATCGACTTCAGATGAATCAGTGCAGGGTGGAGTACCGTGGTCTTCGTTTAAATATGGTAAACCTTCGTACCAGCCATGAAGCTCTTTAGGAATTATATTTTTCTTACAAAGCTGTAAAAGATCTTTCTTTTTTTGTTTTGTTATAGGAAGACATTGTTTATATGCCCGGGGAAGATCTTCAGTGTTTATAGTTGGCATTTCAGGGTTTTGATTTCTTCTAGTCGGTCTCCCTGGTTTACAAAGAGCATTTAATAAATTATATGGCCCATCGTAATCGTATCTGTATTTAATAAAACCAGGTAAATCCTTTTGAAATCTTAGACATTTTATTTTCAACCAACACACCTTCTCCCCATTCTCCGCTATAGTTTTGTTTTTAATTATTTTTGAAGAAAGTGATTTTACATCAATCATGTCTTGATACGACAACTCATTTACTTTATACGGATTTACATTTTTTTTGCCCGTTGCATAATTCCCTTCCAATCTATTATAGAAAACGTGTCTGTGTACTTTTTTCTTTTTATATTGCGCTGTGCATCGAATCTACCTCCATATAACTATGACCACTTTCGAGATACTTTTGTTCTAACACTTTTATTGTCCCATGTGTATGTACTAAGTACAATAAAAATGCTGCTATGTACTGGTTCCGGTTTTGTCCCGAGCATGTGTCTGAATAAAGGGTGACGTGCGTGACAGCCTCGGGTAGATTCTTAATCCATAAATAAATAGCAGATGCTATTTCCACACTGCCTCTTTTGCCGTTATTTCCGTCCAGATCATACAGTGAGCGTCGTTTTGTGGAGGTTAAAACTCATAAATAGATAAATTATATAAATTTAATTTTCTGGAATAATACATTAGACTATCTGCAGTCGATGGAATCTGCAGTAGACTTTGCAAGTCCATGGTGACACACAAATATGAATCATCTTCTTCCGACCTCTTCTTATCCAGCTCTTTAGATCTATAAGACGCCTCTTTTCGCTCTATATGCTGAGTATATTCATTTAGGATATTTATATTACTTTTATAATAATAATAATAATAATAATATCTTTATTTCCCAAAAATACAGATACAGAAAAATACAGAGAACTTTTACATAAAAACATTTTGGATGCTACATAAATCTGTACACAATAGATTAATCTCTATCTCTTAAACTAGGGTAACCTGTATCTTAAGAGAGAGTGATTCGCAATGAGGTTCCAATTGATATTATGTATGAGTGGACTGTGTCAATTTACCTTCAGAAGGGAAAAAAAAAAAATAAAGAAAATAAAAATTATAGTTTACGTTACAGGTTTTAACTTTTGTGAGAGTATGTGAGAGTGTGAGGGTGTGGGTAATGAAATTAAATGAATGTGATTATTGGTGTGTAGGTGTGTGTGAGTGGGGATAGGTAGGTAATGTGGTGTTGATGTGTGAGTGGGGGAGTTGTATATGCGAATGTGTATGAATGCGAGGATAGAAGTATTCGTGCAAGCATGAAGATGAGTGTGTGCTTATTATTATTACTAGGCGATGTAGGTAAGTAAAGTCTCCGTTGCGGCATAATCCTGTTTTAGTAGCCATTCTGTCACTTT
Organism: Luperina nickerlii; assembly: GCA_963855955.1. Classification (NCBI taxonomy): domain Eukaryota; kingdom Metazoa; phylum Arthropoda; class Insecta; order Lepidoptera; family Noctuidae; genus Luperina; species Luperina nickerlii. Next base: position 22,462,261 of record OY979676.1, on the reverse strand, counting down.
TAATTTTAGGTTGTGTTTGTTGAGGTCTAAGATATTCAGTTTTATATGAATCTTTTTGTAAATATAAGCGCTAATTACATAGTACTGATGCTGTGAGAACGTGGTCCTGTGTTGAGTGCCTGAGGGTAGGTTTGTGCGCTTTTTTGGGTTAGACGGGGGAAGGCTGGTGTGTTTCCTAAGTACAGATTGAAGCACAAAGAGCTGACGGACTGTAAGAACCTTGCAATCTGCATACAGTTGTGTTGTTGGGTATCTATGGGGCTTCCTTGTCATTACTTTTAGTACGGCTCTTTGTGCCCTCTCTGCCCGCAGGAGGTAACCTTTCGTTGCAGCACCCCACACAGAGATGCAGTATCCTATGACCGATTGGCATAGTGCAAAATATATAATTTTCAAGATATCCGCATTAGCAGAGTTTCGGAGGGATTTAAAAATATGAATGAGGCGCAAAGTTCTAGTCGTGACAGCGTCAGTTTGTTTTTTCCATGTAAGTCCGTCATCTATGTGGACACCTAAGTACTTTACGCTATCACTTCTAGTTAGCGCTAGACAACGACATGGTGCTAATCGGTTTGAGCATGAATGGGCCGTAATTGCAAAACTGTGTGACGGTGCGGTATTTCGCCTAATTGCAAATGGGATATAGCAGGATTTGTTTATGTTTAAGGTAAGGAGATTAGAATTGAGCCATTTCATAATTTCCGCTACAGCCGATTCTGCTATAGATTTGATAGAATCCCAAGTAGGTCCATGAACTAAGATCGCGGTATCATCAGCGTATGTATAAATCTTAGTATTTGGGAGTTTCATTTTGCAAAGGTCGTTGACATATATTTGAAATAAAGTGGGGCCCAGTATGCTGCCTTGAGGGACGCCAAAAGTAACCAACTCCTCTTCACTAAGGTGAGTATCAATTTTAACTCTCTGGGTGCGATTCTTGAGATAATCTTTGAATATATCAAGTGACACGCCACGTACACCTAAGTGTTCTAATTTTGAGGTAAGGATGGGGACAGAAACTGTGTCAAATGCCTTAGAAAGGTCTAGAAATATACCTAAACATTTTGTCTTCTTGTCTAGATTTTTAGCTACCTCTTGAGTCAATCCTAGCACAGCGTCTTCTGTTGAAACACCAGGCCGGAAGCCATACTGGTTGTCTGCTATAATATTGTATTTTTCCAAAAATGACCTGAGACGATTGTTTAAGATCCTCTCAAGGATCTTAGAAAGTGTCGGCAAAACTGATATAGGCCTATAATTATTGACACAGACTCTGTCCCCCCCCTTGTGAATAGGGTGGACTATCGCCTTTTTAAGAGCCTCCGGGAACACGCCCAATTGTAGACAGCGGTTGAATATAAAGGTAAGTGGCGGTATCAGTACTTGGCGACAGTTTTTCAATAAAAGAGGCGATATACCGTCCCATCCGATGGCACAGTCATTGCGTAGTTGTAGTATAAGCGATTCAGTTTCTGCTTCATCAATTTCTAAGAGCGCAAGAGAGTTTACAAGAGAGGGGTTTATACTATTTAGATGAGACTGACCATTAGACTGAAGTGATGGGGTGTGGTGTTGTGATATAATATTATCAGCTAGCTTTTTTCCTACATTACTGAAGAAATTGCAGACCTCATTTACGGAAGACTGAGGATCATTGCGTATTTTTAATAGATCAACGGGGCTTGCACATATTTTCGTGGTGCTGGTTATTTCTTTTATTACTTTCCATAACATTTTTGGTTTATTACTTGCTTTCTCAAGCTCACTCCTTTCGTATGATATTTTTAGTTTTCGGAGTAGGTCGTTACAAAAGTTTCGGTAGCGATTGTAAGTAATTTTAAGTATAAGGTTGTCTGGTGCTTTCCTGGATTGTATGTGTAACTTATCTCGGTGTCTAATGCATTTTACAAGACCAGGAGTTATCCAGGGTTTTAGAGTTCTTTTTTGTCTAGGGATTTTTACTTGAATTGTGTGTTTGGATATGACCATTGATACTATGTCTATAAATTTGTTCATAGAGATATTAGCATCCTCCTCAGTGTATATACTTGAAAAGTCGGTTTTTTCCAGGTCGAGCTTAATTGCTTCATGGTTAAGGCGGGTGGAAAGGTAACATGTTCTGCGCGCAGGGTTTGCGTCTATGATGTCGAGGAGAATCGGCTTGTGGTCAGTAATATGGGACTCTAAAACCAGTGTGGTCGACAAAAGTTTAGTCTTTAGAAGTATGTGATCTAGGCTTTTATCAAGGCGAGTGGGAAATTCGTGAGTGGGCAATAACCCCTGAGAAGCATTTAAGATGAGATATTCGAGACATTTGTTGTCCTCATTACGGTTGATAATGTCAAGGTTTAAATCGCCCACTAATACTATATTTGGGCAGGCTGATATGGCATCATAGACATTAGTCAGGCTCGTCTTGAAATTATCAAAATCTTCGTTAGACTTGTATGACGGAGATCGGTAGATTGCCACAACGGCTAACTTGTTTTCTATTTGACACACGAGACAAGTGCCGCCCCTAAAGGAGGGTTCGCGGACATTAATTTGCAGTCCCAGTTTAGTATAGATTATAACTCCATCATTTTGATTGAGATTTCTTTCAGTTGAGTGAGACTGGAAACCTTGCAATATAGGTAAATTATTAGCTTTACTCAGCCAACATTCTGTCAGAACTATGATATCAAAGTTAATTTTAGTTAGGCGCAATAGTACAAGAAGTTGATCGAAGTTTTTATTTACACTACGAATATTTAAATGCAATAATTTAATATCGCTACCAGTAACGTTGACGTAATTTAGACAATCTTCTGGGTTACATTTAAAGGAGTTGCCTACGGTAAATTTGTCAAGGTCGTTGTTAATATTAATCAAATTAGTCATTTTTAATTAAGAAATAAATATCAGAGCGTGAGCTAATTGAATGAGCAAGTAATATTTGTACATCAAGTTAGAATGGCAAGTACATCGCACATATGTGTATTTTATGATATTGAGAAGTTGTGTTATGTGTGTGTATGTCATGTGAAAATATTTGTAAATTGGGTTTTGTGTTCTGTGTAGTGTTTGTGAGAGAATGGTTGGGTTAATTAATGACTGATTGTTTTTATAATGTATAAAGATGACTATTTGAATAAAAAGTGATCTAACTAATCTAAACAAATTAAAGTAAGAGCAATTTAAGGTGAGTTTTAGGCATAGTCACATATTAGTGTATCCAAGATCTTGAAGGTTTTTTTCGGTGCTGATTAAAATCTGTTTGTCGCCCTCCTGCTTCCGCAGGAAAATATTGCCATTGGATATCCAGCAGTATGTATATTTGTACTTCTTGGCGAATTCACGGGATTGGTAAAACAACTTTTTGGTACTAGCAGGTAGTTGTTCAGCGACATACACCGGTTGGTGTATCCCTGGCCATCCAATCACGCTGGTGTTAAGTTTTTCGTCTTTTCCCTTATCCTTGTTAAACGACCGCACTGCGGATAAGAGTGTCTGTTTTTTCTGCACTCTAGTAAATTCTGCAATTATTGGACGTGGGGTGTCAGCAATGGTAGACTTCCCTGGCAAACGATAGATGTCGCGCAACTCGGATTCGGTAATTTGCACTCCTACCGCTTCGCCTATACTGCATACTGTTTTTATGAGACTAGTGTGGGTTTCCGAATTTTCTTGTGGTACATTTCTCAGTTCAACACCAGACGAGCGGGACTTGTGCTGTAAATCTGTTATCTTTTGTTCCAGGCTTTCTATATACTTTTGCTGTTCTTGCCTTTCCTTCCTTAAGTCCTCAACTTCTTTTCTCAAATCTTCGAACTTTAGGTTCATAAAAGACATCGATTTCTCGATCTCTTCATTTGACTTACGATCTTTTATCTTTATTGTAATTATTACACGTGCTACATTGGTCCTTCTTGGGATGATAGAACGCTAAATTGTATTGTGTGCCAAATACTTTCTTATAAATGTTAAATTTAACTGGCACTTTATTGTTGTGTCGCGCGGTAAACTTTGCTTGCGCGATGTAGGATTTTGCGTAACGTTAGTGTGATATATTGTCGTTCGAATGTGGCGACATTGCACCATGTAAACGACACATCGACAAATATAAATATGTGGCGGCATCTACACACATTTAAAAGGAGGCGATGAGGGACAGGGTGTTTAGGAGGGGCCTGCTAAATAATAACAGCCGCACAGGTTGATCGATCATGCTGCGGTTGACCTGTTGATGGGTGGATCTTTACATACCGAGACTCCTTCGTATCTCAAACCTTTGCACGACTAATAAAATAAACATTACTTCCAGAGAAAATTCAATTATAAATCCTAAAAAGATTAAAAATCAATCCGATTGAAGTTGATTCGAATAAAACAGAGCCATCGAGTTATTTGATCTAATCAATTATGATCGGCAAGCGGGTTGACTCAGATATTATATTATAATAGAAGTGTATCAAGTGCTTCAAACGGAATCGCGGAGCAACTCGCTTATAAGTGCGCGGAGTGTGCTCACTTTGTTGATTTTAGCTAATTGTGTGGTACAAGGGATAGGAAGAAAGGCGATCGGCAGCGGCGGCGACCTCTCGCAGCCGGCCCTGGTTCAAGCCATGCTCCGGGGCGAGAGGGAGTGGGGGGCAGTCGCCTCCCCCTGCGAATCAGTCATGCTAGCAAAGGAAGCGGCGGGACGGCTGAGGGAAAGAGCCTCCCGTCCCAGCGCCGCGGGAGACGCTCCGGGCGTCGGGAGCCAAACGACGACTCCCGGCCACCGTAGGCGAGGGCCTGCGAGCGGAGAGTAATGGGTATCTCCCCGTCCGATCAGGACCAGGCCCGTGCCGGACGGCGCGTGCGTGTTCCACGCGCGCCTCAAAGAGATGTCAGCAGCAATTAAAGGGGCCCGTCAGGACCGAAGCCTGCCGGGTCAGCGGGATTATCCGAAAGGGTTACCGCTGGCCCGGAACATAAAGGGCTAAGGAAGGAACACAGGTGGGTTTAGTCAGTAAGAGTCTGACACTCACATTTCTTATCACACCCTCCAGTCCAGGTCCTCCAGTCCAGGTCACCCTCCAGTATCCGAGGTTTTGCCTTTTTATCGGGTCCATCTCATCTTTTACTTTTCAATTTCACTCACAAACGCATAAAGCACTGATACATAACCTTTGCATAACACAACACATTACATCATTCACGTCATTGGCCGTTTTGTAATTCCTTACATCATAATTTTTTGGTGCAAGTTGGGTGCGCGTACGTCAATTATGACGTTTCTGAATGTTGCCACTACATAAAGCGAAAAACTTTTATAGAGGATATTCTCTTAGCATGTATATTTCCTTTTTTTTTTTGTTTGTTTTTTTCTTTTTTATATTCCTGTTTGTATCAATCACGTTTTAAATTAAATTGTATTATTTTGCTTTTTGTACGCTATACCAGTAAAGTGTTTTAATAACTGGTTGCTTAAAATTATAAATAAATTATAATTGTTTTAATAAATTATAATTATAATTGTTTGATAAATTATAATTGTTTGCTGCACCGTGCGACGTCATCACGTCGGCGCCGGCTGTCGCTGAAAACCAGCGCTGGGGCTCTGTCTTGCATAGGGTCGCAGCATAATGCTGAACGATAGCCGTTTTGCGTGGATGTGACGCATGTCAACCTTTTCATATTGTTTTTTTTTTGTTTTGTTCTTTTTTGCGTCATGTTTACCGCAAATAAACGTATTTTCTTTCTTTCTTTCTTCTTATCACTTGCACCACATTTCAAGATTTAGATTCGACTTAACAAATTCAAACTCTACCACCTATTCATAAAGTTGATATTCTTTTACTAATAACTCCTGTTCTTATAATAATTTATTATGGAGGAGAGTAGACGGGAGAATAACATTAAACATTTATAATTGACATAGAAAATGTCGCCATCGATGATTTAGTCACCGTTTGTTTGCACATATCAAAATATTAATATCCGTTATGTTATTATTCAATATTTGATGAGACTTCTGGAATATTTTTTCTGAAATTGAAATGGAATATTGAATGTGTCGATACTTGACAATTTGGTTGTACCGTAGGAGGGAAACTTGGTAACAGAAATATTAATGGACAGGCGTTCAACTGACAATTCTATTTTAATATTTAATATGGGAGTGTGTTCCACCAGTTTTTTTATTTAATCTAAAAAAAATGGAAGGATCATTTTTCGTCTGAAATATGGCGGGTACACAGGATGGCCATTTACAACAATTATTTGAATAAAATTATAATTATCAGAACTATTTCAATTATTTTAACTAGTGGACCATACCTGTCATTTTTTTTTTACTAAAATAAGTTTTTAATGTTATGTAACACACTGTTTTGCGTGTGTTACATTGCTCACTACCGCACTCAGCAAATTTTCATACCAAAAATAAAAGTCGTTTCCCAAAAAATATTTTTGTGCAATGTTACTTAGTGTGAGAGATGGGCCTTTTATTCCCTGTAGAGTATTCCTTTAGCGATCTGTTATAAATTAAAATAATACATTAGGCTCACGAAATTCAATACCCAACCTTTCCTCGATGTATTTGTAGAAGTTTCTAGAAAATTTGAAACATCTGTAGAATACTTAAAGCCTGTAACCACCTGGTGACTCAGTCACGTCTCCTTAGGAAATAAAGCAACTTGGCAGCCACTACGATTCTATTAAATTTCGAGTTTACAGAGAATCCCGAGGCTCCCACACAGGCTATCTATCTGTTTGAGAACATGTTCGGAATATGTACAGGATTTTTATTTTATGTAGGTACTTAAGTTAGTAGTTTTATCGACACATACAAATTGTGCTTTAAAGTGCTGAAAAGAAAGAGAATAAATAAATTTGGTACCTGCTTTGATTTGTAATCAGTATGGATAAGTTCGCTTTGTATACAGAATTATTGACGATGGCCGATTATGATCCTACTCTTATGAGACTATCGCAAAATTAAGATTTCAAGTCTATACATTACTGATTTCAGTGGTGCCTTAGAGCCTCAGATTAATACTTACTACTTACTTGGGTACCTTAATATTTAACCTACGTTAATATTAAAAATACAGTCAGCTTTATTTTTCATTTTTTTCAGGATGGGAAATCATTAAATGACCCCTCCCGCTCTGGGTGGAGCGGAAGGGAGTGTCACACTCTTACTGACTAAAAAACTATAGTCAGCTTCAGTAAGCTTCGTCAGTGGCATGCTATTTGTTAAACTCATCTCCTGATGGATAGGAAGGGGGCAAACATCAGCATCGCCATCAAGTGGAGGGACAACTTGTTAGTTCCTCTCAATAGACTTAACCAGGATGCTAAAAATATCTCCCTAAGTCATGTAACATGCTTATTCGGTACTTCACTTACGTACAAGATCGTAACTAAACACGATCGACCAGCTGGCTGTAAGCTCAAGTAACCGACGACCGTAACATTCCTTGCAAACGAAAGCTGTAAACACAAGAAAAGTAATCAACGTATCGCCTCCCGCGACCCCGTCGTTTGATCGCAGTCAGTCGGTTAGAGTAGATCAAATCGGAAATAGGGTTCATATTAGTTCCTGGAAGGGTCTGCACTAATACTGTACTGGTATTCAACTGCATCCGGTTAGACTGAAAGCCGACCCCAACATTGTTGGGAAAAGGCATGCAGTTGATGGTGATGATTAATTCCTGGAAGGCTTACTTACCATAGTGTAATGCCAAACCTCGACCTTTGCGACATTTCACCATGACTGATTGTGTCGAGATCAATCAAACCTAAATAAATAACTCAATCTTTCAAAAAAGTCAAATTAAATTAACTAGCAAATCTTTACAACTGTGATGGGTACCGATATTGATGTTAATACGGACGTCGTGTTTTACAAAAACTATTTCATTGGTGTGAGTAACAGTAAACTGTATTATCGTTGCTGAATTTTGGGGCAAACAAATTTAAACAAATCAGTTTGTCTTGTTTTGCCATCGACACGCTAAGAAGAAGAATGACAATGGCGATGTTCCACTAAGCTAAACTATTCCTACAATTCTTTGTTCCATATTTTTAAAACTGCATACTAAATTACTAATACACAAAATCATTGCCCTTCTGTTTCAAAGACACTACCACACAATAAAAAAACAGTTTTGTGTCGAGAGCATCGACAAAAACTAGGAAACGGTGTTACCTTCGCCGCGAGCAAACTACATAACAACTGTGATTCAGCGATCTGTATCCCATCCTCCCATCGTCCCATCCCTGGGAAACGTGTTAGTTCATCATTTACAGTCCATTGCTGTGTTTGTTCAAAGTGATTGCTTTGTCAGCTACGTGGCGCTTAAATGGTAATGGATTTATTACTTCGAATTATGTTTAGTGGTGGGTTTAGGTCAAGTTTAGGCAGATTCAGGCATGATTTGAAATAGGACTGAGATATAGGATTTTGGATCCTAAACCTTTAAAAATTCTCTAAATGCCATATTTAAATAAGAAATTACTTTTTTATTTTTAAGGTAAATAGTTTTTATGTATACCCATAGCATGGTTCATTCATTTAATTTTGACACTATTTCACTTCTAATGTTAAATATTGTTAAGAATTGTATTATCCTATATTAAGCATAACGTGTGAGCTCCTGCCGCCTTTGATAAAGGCTTATTTTTATTGAATCTTAATATTTTTCCAATGTTAATTCTGAATACTTATTTATTGATATTTAATATTTATATATAATATAATAAATTAACTATTTAGTATTACTACCTTAATAAAAAAGCTATTTGTCAAAAAAAAATATCATAACTCTTCAACATTGTCTTAAAATTAACTGAGTTACTAAAACCTAAAAACCCTATTATTTTTACACTAAAAGTAAATAACAACTTCAAAGCTGGCACTGACCGTTAATACGGCTTAAAGTTAGCCACAAGTTACCGTAAAATGAAAAAACTTTCGGTCGGATGCAGTCAGAAGCCTCTAGACTTCATGTGGGAAGACTCCCTCCGTCCAGCATTTGTTGTGTGGTTTTAAAAGTTTTAGAAATATTTGAAGTTGCTGCTGGAGGAAGAAAAATGTTTTGTCATATTATGGAATCCGCCTGTCATTGAAGTAGGTAGGTTGTAATGTAAGAGCAAAATAGATATGGGATTTAAACCTTCGTATATATCAACGTTCCCTAGATATCTATATATATAAAAATGAATCCCTATTTCCCTTGGTCACGGCATCACGCCTGAACGGCTTGACCGATTTCGCTAATTCTTTTTTTGTTCTGTTCGTTATTATCAGGAGAAGGTTCTTATGAAAGAAAAATTAAGGAAATTGCGCGAAAAATTAGAAAATTTAAAATTACTTAACCACCATATAAAATTATTTAATGTAACCTTTTTAATGTAACCTTAAGACATTTGACAAAAACATTTGAAAAAAAAAGACTTTTAAAACGGATTCTTCTGTCAATCTTATTTTATTGATAAACAATACATTATGCGAAATCGTCGAGCAAACCTCAGAGATCAACAAAATTCATCAAATACTGATTTGAATCGGGCAGCGTTTCATACGATTGCAGCACTGATTACTGCTTGCATACTAGCGTTCGCATTGGGCCAATGGACGTTGTTTGCGAGTATTGTGGCGCATTGAAGTTTTTCAGAGAAGCGCCAGGATTATGCTGCCTTAGTGGAAAAGTGAAATTGCCGTTATTGACTCCGCCACCTGAGCCATTGCATTCATTGCTTCGTGGCGAAACACCCGAATCACGACATTTTCTAGCAAACATTCAAAAATACAATGGTTGTTTCCAAATGACCTCATTTGGGGCAGACATTATCGAAGAACGAGGATTTAATCCGACATTCAAGGTATATATTTATTTTTGTACTTACACACAATACAGTAGAATAATAACATACTATATTTATTCCTGAAGTGTTTGTAAATTAGTAATAATGACTTTGCTTTTGATTTTGTAGATACAAGGACAGATTCACCATCGAATTGGATCGTTGCTACCTCTCGATGATGGACAGCATAAATTTTTACAAATATACTTCATGGGCAACACGGAGGAACAACTCGATCAACGTCAAAAGATCAATGCAGCAACGAAAAGAGCAATTCTTCAAGATCTGCAGCAACTGCTTCATGAACGCCATGCGTTGGTCTGGCTGTTCAAGAGTGCTATGGAGCGCACGCCAAATGATGATTACAAAGTCGTGATCAGAGCATATAAACGACCATCTGGAACACACGAACGCACATTTAACGCTCCAACAATAGATGAAGTTGCCATTTTGATTGTTGGTGAAAATTTGGAATCAAGAGATATTGTGCTTAAACGTCGCGATACTGGGCAACTGCAACAAATATCTGAAACACATCGTTCATATGACACATTACAATACCCGCTAATGTCTTGGAAAGGAGAAGATGGATATTATTTTAATATCAAAATGATAAATCCATTGAATGGTGAGTATCAATATCATAGTATTGATTTCAACATGACAGACGTTTTATTGGTTTTGGTTTCCAATATAAGACACTGCTTACTACCAGAAAATAGAAATCATAAGAACAGAATTAAAGATTAGGGGTTGAAAACGGTTTTATAATAATTATGCTAAAATATGTAAGTTTTACATACAAAATACTAATTCTAATGTTTTAATTTAAGGTGAAGAAACTACCAAGAAGGTTAGCTCGATGAATTATTACGCATATCGTTTGATGATTCGTCAAAATTCTGACAACTATTTGCTGCGGTTTCGTCGATTAATTCAACAGTATTGCGTGGACATGTACGTCAAAATAGAAACGGAGCGTTTAACTTTCATTCGGTTGAACCAAGCCAAACTGCGTTCTGATGAGTATAGGTATCCATTTACGTGATGCAATTAGTACTGAATCAAATGCAGCTAATATTGGTCGATTAACTATACTACCGGCGACGCGCGACGTACATAGGTAGTCCGCGTCATATGCATGAATATGCGCAAGATGCAATGTCACATATCATGCAACAAAATAAATGGCCAATAAAGAATCATTGAATTAATAGTTGTTTTTATTTACATTTATCCAAATTTAAAATCTGCTCATTTATTGCCCCAAAGGCGGAACAAAGTTCGCCGGGTCAGCTAGTATATAATAATAATAAATGTTTATTCAGTATTGAAATTGGTAAAATTAATACACAAAGTCTTAGAAATTATTTACAAAGGCATAATGTTAGATGCCTGGTACTAGGATAAACCTGTATCACAAGCGGCATGAGCATAAAATTCTTAACAATATGTATATGTCGGAGTTGGTTCTCAATTATTACAATTGTGGGTAGTCAACGAAATTTGTTATGATTTGTTTTTCTTATTAATAATTTAAGTGATTTTACTATGAATTATTGTCTAATAAATTGGTACATACCTAATTAATTCAGTACGCGGTATACGCACTAATTGATTTTGGCAAATTATCTCGATAATTGTAACCGATGGTTTGCAGCCTTGCTGCTGGAATTACATACCTGTATTCTAAATACGCTATATTTGGGTGACTCTTACCATTTGTTCACAATTACTTTGTTACTTTACATAATTATTTTACTGTGTATCTAGTTGTGTTATGTGCCTACAGTGTGTGATTTGCTAGTGTGATTAATTGTTCATGAAATTATAATCTGATTTGAACGACAAACAGTTTTTCTATTCCGCAATAATCAACACATCCCACATTACGCCCACAGCGATAAAATATGCCTGATAATAACGTGACAAAACCTACCTTCTCCGTTCCGTTTCGTTTTCCGTCCTATTCTATTCTATTCTATATACCTATATGAAGGTTTAAATCCCTTTTAGGTAAAGGAAAATGCCTTTTACATAACTTTTGCATTCACAACCATTCGACAGGTTGTCGTATCAATAATGATACATCTTCAATGACTAATTTACCTTAATAAAAGACATAAATATAGAAACTGTACAAAGGGTGACACAATGGGCGGTCTTATCGCTAAGAACGATCTTTTAAAGACAACCTTAGGATGATTTTAAAAAGGGGAAGGACAGACAAATACTGTAGTTAGTCCGTAGTATTTACAATACAATAAATACATACATAATGTATATTATACTTATCTAAATAAATATATACACATACATATAAATATATCCATATAATAATAAACATGAAACAGAAGCAAAGAAAATAATTATAATGATGATGTTTAAGGAGAGAGGAAGTGCTTTTTACCATAATTTTAAACGTGGACAAAGATTGTGCACGCCTTACCGACACGGGCAAGTCATTCCATAACCGTACTGCTTGAACAGTAAAAGATTTGTGATAAAAACTGGTGGAATGCATCGGCATCTCAAGTCTCAGGTGATTGATGTTCGATTCAGCGCGGAAGCGTGCCGAACGGTTGTGAATAGCTATGCTGGATACTTACTAATAAGAATTGTCTACATGCGTCCACAATATATTAGAAAAGCTCGTATTTTGAGACGAAACCTAAATGCTTACAAATTGGAAACGTCCAAATTGCGGCAAACACCCAGTGTGTTGTGGTAGCAGTCCGCGAACCTTATTCATTCGTCCAATGTAGGTAATGCATCCGCTGCAACAAAGCGACCCACATATCGCAACAGCGATGAAAGCGCTGCAGCTGCTGAATGTTACTGGGGATTAGCTTTGTGATTGGCTTTTCTGCGAAGCGTATTGGCTGTCGGAACTGTAAAAATTAAACTGTTAGAAATTAAAACTTCTCTTCTTTTATAGAACATGCGTCGCTCGAAATGAGTCGCGGAACTTTATTCGCATAATAGGCGAGAACTCATTTTAATGTCGAGTGTGGTGCTAGCTGCAATATTCTATGAAACTGAATCAACGTAATATCGGCTACTTATTTTGAGCATTATTTTGTCATGGCTCCACTTTTACCATTAGCGAGAGACAGAAAAAGACAAAAGAAAAGCAGATAATACCTATACGTAATTGTTACATGCATTGTTTTCAAGACCGCAAAACCCAATCTTCCACATGCCCTAACAAATAAATACACATGACCTGACAAGAACAAGAATAAAAATAAATAAGAACTGCCCAAGAGGCTCTAAAACGATACTGGCTGCGTACACTAATGTGTTAGTATGGCGGTAAATGAGGACATAATATTACTCGGCAAGGTAAACTAACAGAGGTGTTACTTGAAAGTAGGTAGGTACTCGTCCTTACTCGTAAGTGGTAGTTTATTCTGCAATAACCTAAAGATAATTTTTATTTTTCTCGTGGGAGTAGATATCCTTTAAATATTACATGTTGAAGATTGTGCCATCCTGTAGAAATTCAAAGGGCAACTTATAAACCCAAAAATATTTCTGAACAGTTTAGTTCACATAGGTACGCTAGATTGTCTTTTTCCATTATGCGCTTAACTAAACTAACTAAACGAACTATCAGGCATGTCAGCTGTAGCAAACTAAGTTATCAATTAAGTACATAAATATTCCACACCTAACAAACGTTACAGTTAATGCGATAACCGTGAAAGTTCTTCACAACTACTCCGAGACCCATTGCTCCTGCTATTACCGTTGGAAAACCAAGAAGCCATGAATTTAACACCTGACCGAATTAAGTAGACATGAGAACAGTTATGAAGACTTGGGTGAACATATCGTTTTCATTTATTTTTATTGCAGACTTTAGAGAAGTGAAATTAGTAGGTACGTCTCCTCGATGAGTGGTTTGAACGTTATGCATATTCCTAAGCTAATAATGTGATGCTTTTGTAGTACCTAGCCACCTTACAAACAAAATAAAATAGGTAGATCCTATTTTTATTTTGTTAAGAGCGTTATTACAAAATCGAAGTGCTCAGTTTTAGGGAAATTCGACGGCGCGCGGCAGCGGATGCGCACGTGTGCGTCTAATGAGGTACGCTACACACACATGCAAACCGTTATGCGTCGGATGCCAGGAATAAACCAACAAGAACCTTTGCTACTTTGTTTTCGAAATAAATTAAATTACTGTTATTATACATAGTTCATGAAATATTATTTGTACCAATGAATGTTACCTAGAACAGCAGTTTCAAAGTCAAAGTCAAAGCATTTATTTCAAATAGGCACATTAAAGGCTCTTTTGAACGTCAGAAATTACAACAAATAGAATTGATTCTAGTCGCCCATTCCAAAAGGTAGTTTTCGTATGGAGAAGAATCGGCAAGAAACTCCACCGTTACTCTTTTAAAATGTTTTACAATATTTTGTATACATTAATTATATAATAATAATATGTGAAGACGATGCACCTAAAATAAAATTACTATACCACAATAGGTAAAAGAATTAAAAATGAAACCATGACATATAAATTAATTATCTGATAGCTGCATGGTGCTCAAATATTTACAAACATGGTAAAAGTAAACGATTTACATTTAAATAAAATAAAATAAAAATTACAAGTAATAAGTCAGGGTGTGCGTTAAGTAGTTACAGAATGTAAATCAATTTAAATAAAAAAAAAATATATATATAGAATTTTACAATTAAATTAGCAACCAGTTTGATTTTGTCTAGACTGTAGATTGTCCTATGGAGCAGGACCAGCATGTTTCCAAGCGTTCTTATCTTGGATATAATCTTCTAATTTATAGTATGCTTGTTTACAAAGTGTACGTTTAATGTCAGTTTTAAATTTTCTTTCATTTAGTTGCAATATATCACAAGGTATTTTATTGTAACATTTAACACAGTACCCCATAAAAGATGTATGTACCTTGGCTAATCTGGAAAATGGTTGATGTATTTTATCTTCATTTCTAGTATTAAAATTTTGTCTATCGCTTATTTTATTAAAAAGATGTAGATTTTTTCGTACATACATAATATTTTCATAAATGAATGGCAAGGTACCGTCATAATATTTATCCTTTTAACAAGTTCCCTGAGAGATTCGCGGCGACGTAGATTATAAATGGCTCTGACAGCTCTTTTTTGCAAAATAAAGATGGATTCAATGTCAGCAGCTCAACCCCATAGTAAAATGCCGTACGACATAATGCTGTGAAAGTAGCTGAAATAGACTAAACGTGCGGTTTTTTTTTATAGAGTTACTATAGGGTCATAAAAATATACTTGTTTGATTTTTTTTTATGCCACCAATGTGGCAAACTAGCATGCGGCCCAGTTGATAGTGTGTAGTTACCGCAACCTATAGACGCTTGCAATGCCAGAAGCATTACTTGCGCGTGTCAGTTTCTAAGAAAGGAATCGCACTGATACTTTTTGTATTCAAACTCAAACTCAAAGCAATTTTATTTCAATTAAACCTTGTACAGGCACTTTTGAATTGTTAAAATTTAAATAGTCTGTCAGTTAGTCAGAAAGTTGAAGCTAGTTGCCCATTCCAAAACGTAGATCTCTATGGGGAAGAACGGGCAAGAAACTCCATGGACACTTTTAAATCAAGATATTACAAAATCCTGGGTACATTATTATTGTTGCTTCTATATGTGAGAACAATGTAAAAAAAGACAAATGAATAAACATTTCAAAATATAAGATTAAAAATAAGCCTTGGCAGTTAAGAGATGACCAGTCTCAACTGACGGCGCCCGTTCACGAACATGACGCGTGGATCAGCACCATCTAGCAGTAGCTCAACCATTTTGTAGGGAACCGAATGATCCAACACACGCGCCACCATCGATGAGACATTTATGTGAGCATGACACGTTCTCAACTGCCATGCTCTTTCAAGTCAATATCAAGAAAATCATAATAAACGGAAACATGGTTCTTACATTTACAAAATTTTAAAAATGCTTCTAAATTATACAAAACTATAGTTTATAATTTATTTAAGAGATTAATAGCATTTTACTACCAAATAGTAGTATGTAATTTATTCAGCAAGTAGGTATACATTTAAGTACTTATTTATAGAAATAAATGCAATGTGATATAGTTTCTATAGTTTGGATAAAAAAGTCAAAAGAAAGTAAAAAATTTATCCATCTATTTTAATGGGGTGTATAGATAATACTCGCTCAGCGTCGTTACACGCTCAGTGTTACACGCTCAGCGTTGCTCGCTCAGCGATGCTCGCTTGGCGGTCAGAGCTCACGTCGAGAGACCAACCAGACAAACCCCTGTGGGACTAACCGCCCCAAGCGAGTGGTACGAGTAACCGCCCGTCGCACTCGCACTCGGACACTCGCTGATAGCCCAGCGACAAAACTATCGCAACTACAAACTCGCTGCTCGCTGCTCGCCAACTCGTTTTCAGTTGCTAGTTCTACTCGCTACTCGTTGATCACCGGCGGCGGTGAGACAACTGCCTAATGCTGTACTTATTCTATTTAAAAACTTTGCCAATTCAAGATTCGTAACTCAATCTCTAACGTCACGTCATCCATTATTTATGTAATATCTTATTAGTATACCTACATTTTCTTAAAACATTCCTTAACATAGTCTAATAAACAAGTTTTTAACACTTCTTTGTGTACCTAAAACATAAACAAAGATTACATCAACACAAATTGAATTTAATATGAGCAGTTTTGTAAGTTGTATTAATTGCTCAATAGCCCGGGGCCCGTGCCCAGCCGTAATCGCTGGGGCTATTATTTTTATTTACTGCCTCCCTTTCACTAGTACGGTCGCTATATCTTACGCTTTCTCGGGATTTGCGATAGTTTGTAGCTGTACAGCGCTTTTGCTTTTATTGAAAATGTTGGTATCTTTAATTCTTTATACATTGTAATATGTTTATTAGGTCTTTTATGAGGTCCCGTATTTATTAGATCTGCCATGTTTAATTTTAAGTTTGTGCCGGCTATCTCCTCCATAGTAACCTCTTCTTCTTCTTCAATCGATCCTTCATTACTGAGGATCGTGGTCATTACGCGCCCTTTAAGCAGACAATCTGTCTCCATCGACTCCAGTCCAAAGTCGCTATCACCACCGGCTGAAATTTGCTTGAGGACGTAACTTCTTTTACTTGACCATAGTAACCTCTACGTACTTAATTTTCAAAGTAGTGATATACAAATCTTGATTTATTGTCTGAGACTTTTCCAATAGTCCCAGTGTAGCAGTGATTGGTCTAAATTTTGCAACAAAACATTTTCTATCTAAATAGAAAAAAATATATAATGGATCACTTAAGGCCCCAAAATACAATTCAACTGCCCAGAAAATGGGAAATAAATCGACACAAAGGACAATCCAACGAATCACTGAATCCGGATTTAAGTACTGTTCCGAATTCAATTATTTAATTGAATTCGGAATAGTACCTACTTAAGTCCCGATTCAGTGATTGGTTACATTGTATCTCTACACACAATGCTGGGCTAAACACACTCATCTGGGCACAAAATGCTCTTTGTTAAGGTGGCATTACACTGTTGTCTTTTGTCTTCTAATGCCCTTGTTGCTTGAGAATAATAGCGGTGCTAATGAAGGTGTGCAACGACTAACACTTTTGTTAATGTCTGCAACAAGTATTGAGATTTCTTGTACATCTTCCTTCGTGTGAGAAAGTTCTGTAAGTTGGCAATTTTCTCGCGGTGACTAGTTAAATGGACTGAACGGAGAATTAAAGCTCCTTCAAACAGGCGCCACACGCGATAAAATCGCGCGCGACGCAAAGGCACCGCAAGTCGCGCAACGAGCGGTGCCTTTGTTTCACGTCGCGTGTCGCGGCTGTTTGTAGGAGCCTTTATTGTGACTGATCTCAGAATTGTTTAACGTTAGTAACTCTTTATCTAGGCCTGAATGAATCTTAGAGGATGTACTTTCTAATTATTATTTTTTTAACTAACAATGACTTTGTGATTTATAAAAAAAAAACTAGAGAGAAATGTTCTCCTGTGTCAATATTCAAAAGAAAACTTCTGTGGCAGATGGAAAAAGTGATCTTAAATTAAATTCAAAAGGCCAAACTACATGGTTTCCTATAAAACCTAAAGACTTGTGGAGTTAGATGCTATTCTATTAACGAAGATTATCAACGTAACATTATATTACTACTCAGAAGCATTCCAGTTATATTCATGTTAACTGCTCCAACTAAGAACGAGTTGAAAGCACTTAGGACTTAGGCAGTTAGAACAAAAGCTTATTGTAGGTAGTCCTATTACAGTAACACTACACAGTTAACTATGTTTTATTACGTTAATAGCTTCATGTACCATATAAAAGGTATGTTCTCTAAAGGGAACTTAAAATCAAAAATTAATATTTATAGAAACTGGAGAAATGAATATGGGGGCACTCGGTTTTAAGCATTCATTTTGGTATGAAATGCTTTCTTTTTTACCTATGTATAGACGCCAGCACATCAAGCTACCCGAAACAGTAAAATTTTCCCAATCAACTCTTGAACCTTATGCTGTAGCGATAAAGTTGGAAATCTATTAAAGAAATTGGACAGATTGTAGTAGCTTGATGCTGGCGTCTGTACATTTGGAAACTAATGAAAGCATGGACGCCTGCACTGATATTGATACAACCTGACACGTAGCCGTGCAATGTTTCAAAAGAATAATGTATGTACGTCTCCTTGTTCATCTGTCATCTCGTGTGCTAACATTATCCGTTATGTTTGTACGAGCCTTACCGTATAATTAGCATAACCACGACAGGAGATCAAAATTTCCTCACTTTTCTTCCGCGTACAAATAAAAAAAACGGGTCCATATTGGCTCACCTAAAGTTCATTACCCGAAATTGTTCTTCCTAACGATTTGTAATCCGAATGATCACTCTTCCTAAAATTTTTCATCCTAAAGTTTTCATTCATACTATTTGTAGTGCTACCGGCGATGTTCATAACACTCATGTTTCCGAAAATTGTAATTAATAATATCATTAATGTAAATATATTTAAACTCCTACTGTTTTTTATCATAACGCTTTTATCCCTAAACATAATTGCCATAACATTTTCATTCATACTCAGAAAGAAACATTTACCAAGTGTAATAAAAATATATGCGGGTAGAAGATGATTTTATAGTTTTAATTTGAGGGTGAAATTATTTACGCATAACAGCTTACGCATAATTTTTTACGCATAATTTCTCTAATCATAATAATGATTAAACATAACATTCTAAAGCATACATTTTTTAAGCATAACATTCTAAAGCATAAGTTTATTAAGCATAACAATAATAATAAGGCGTAGTCGACGGAGCCCCGCTTCGCGGGGCCCCTATTTCTGTCTGCAGGGTTTAAAGGAACCTAACACGAAGGGGATGACGGGGGCTCGTTCGCTCGCTCCGCTCGCTTACTTGAGCCCCCGTCATCCCCTTCGAACCTAACCTGTCCGAGTCGGGGTGCCCCAATTCCCGAGCTCGCTTCGCTCGCTCTTGCTAAAAATATACACCTAAAATAAAAATACATAGTTAAGTTACATAATGTTTTGTATAATAAATCATTAACGTGGAAATCCAAAATAAATACGTAAAAATAACTCAAATTTGTTTCCGTTATTTCTATTAATTGTATGCCTAAATATTATTATGCTAATAATCATTAGGCCTAGTAACGTTATGCGAATTAAATTTATGCTAAAACAAATTAGCCTTCAAGATAATTATGCCAACATAAACTGTATGCCAAAAAAAAAAAATATGGCAAAGTAATACTATGGCAAAACTAATTATGCCAAAATCGTTATGCCAAAGTATATTAGGAAAAAGAATATTATGCGAAAAGAAGGGATCCCATTATTCTTATATGTTATACATGTTATGTGAAAATAAAGTTACGAAAAATTAATGTATATAATACTGATTATTATGAATAAAAAGAAATCTAAACAAAAAAGATATGACTTTGAATAATAGTGTAAAAGATGGTTATGTTGAGAAAATATAGGAAAACAAATAAAAGTATAATAGATGTTTATTGCTACTGACATTATGAAGTTGAATGCTTCGGAATTATGAACATTAGAGACGGAGTAGTTAGGAATTGTGATTGTTAGGATGAAAAATGTTAGGAAGAACATTTTTGGATTTCCAATTATCGGAGTTAAAAATTTAGGTGAACTTTGGCGCACCCAAAAAAAACAAATACGATTTCCTTCTCTCAAGTCCACTTCGTTTTAAACCTACTTCGCAATGTTCTATAAGTATAGGTAACTTCATTTGCTTCACCCTAATATATTCTTCCAAATAAATTTGTTATAAAAGTTTAATTACCCTTGTTTATAATTCTTCAGAAACGTCGGTGAAGAACATGTACACACTTACGAGCCCTAGACGGACATACTTACTTGCCTAATTAAAAACGTTCACAATTAATGTCAAAAACTTGTCAAAAATGTAGGAAAAGTAGAGGTATTTTTGACAGATTGAGACTGAGATCAAGACTGCAAACGTTCATAAAATTACGAGAATTGCCCCTGAGATGTATGAACACGAACCAAGCAAACGGAGTAAGGAAGGATCGCAGTAGGTTGCGTTCTGTTGTTCCTGCATTGATCTCACCGAGTCCCTGCTTGTGACTGTATGATTGTATGTGGAATTTTTTTGAAGTGAAAACTTCTTTAGCGGCACTGTGTACTTTTTTTGGAATGGGTAAAAACTTCTAAATTCGCGTCAGGTCACGTGACCCTGGTCGAAAATTCGTAAGACGTGACGCGCGTTGTTGAGGACAGCGCCATCTATGCACATCGGGAAGAACTACGAGGGCCTCGCGTACTAACTACGTAGGCCTCGCGTACTAACTACGTAGTTCATCCAACAACGACGAGATGGCGCTGAACCACGGATATATAACTGACGACGAGCAAATCTGAATAAATTCCTTTCACGAGAAGAATAAACCAGTCACTTTGGTCATCATACCTGATTTGCAAAAAACCCTATAAAATAAGGAACACACCTTAACACGCGTGTTTTGTTTATAAGGCGATTCACAAAATACACTCGTAATTGTTCAAGTTTTCACTTCTGTCGGCACTACCGGAGTGCCAGTGTTTTTTATACAGTTTTTTGTTACACATCGTTGTGTTTTGCTTATGATAGAGTATCACTTCGGTTATAGGGTCACCCTTCAGACAAGGGTTTAACCATAGGGATACTACCGCAAAAAAAACTGAAACTCTTTCGCGCAGATTATTATAATTTTTTCACATCGACAAGTTCCAAAAAAACTTCCAAAAAAAGATTTGAGGAATGTTTCGCTCCCGCAACCCTTTGCCTCTCACTATAATTTAATTGTCTCTCTGTTACTAAAGTTTTCGTCTGCGGTCACTAGTTCACGAGCCATGCGGGTTGTGACCGCACCACGAACTGCGGGTGACCCTAATACCTGTTTGGTTAACATGTAACCAAATTTTTAAACCATTCTTACAGTTGTATACGAGTTTATTCATGTTACTTAACAAGTTGACTGCCAGAGAACAGACACAATATAAATCTATTGTTGGCGGACACCGTTTTCGCGATGGCCGTCAGTCAATGACTTAATAAACTTTTGGCATAATTTTGTAAGTAGGATGTCTGTATTTTAAAAGAGATCATCTAACCTAGAAGACGTTCATTGCTGGACATTCGGCTTCCCTTAATATGTAGTAGGAAAGATGAAAATAATAACAGAAAACACTTTTTTACAACAAAAAAAAAATAACCGACTTCCAAAAAACAGTACAAAGTGAAAAATAACTTTCATTTCGGGATTTGGAAATCGGTTGTTTTTTTTAGTTTTCACTTTTTAATTGTACCCCACTCAAATTCATATAACACTACTTGCTATGTAAATATTTACAGGAAGTTATTATAACATCATCAATATAAACTAAGTGGCAAAAATACGTTTTCTTGAAGATAACTCAAAAACTACCCATGCAAAGTATGAACCGATTTTGATGAAATTTTTAGGGGACCAGTCTAAAGTATATCCTTTCAAATAAAACAATATTTTTACAAATCGGTTAATAAACATCGGAGTTCTGAGGTAAGTAACAATCATAAAAAACAACCCAATTGAGAACCTCCTACTTTTTTGAAGTTGGTTAAAAAGAGAAGACAGATGCATAGTTATAAAATGCCCTGAAAAGTAATGTTATCATTACCTCACACGAATTCACTAAATCAGTGAATTCAATCTGACTACACCATAAATACCTTATTTGCTACAGTGACTACTTCAAAAGCATCCATTAAATGAGGACCACACTGTACAGAGTGGCGCGCCGCCCCAACCCGCCGTCAGACTCCGTGCTGCGTCGCATTCCTGACTGATGCGATGTCGCTTTTACATGCCTTTGCACAGCCATGGAATGTTGACCAAATATTTAGTGTACATAGCGATAGTGGATGCAGAGTTGCGTTCCATATAACCTGCTTAGGTACTGCATAGTGTTCTAGTAATCTGAAACAAAATGAACAGTGGGATATAGTTCTGTTTCCTTTTTGTTTCTTCTTAGTTTTAATCATGATCTGGCATTTTGAGTAATTTATGCGGCCTACCCAAATGTCCTTTCTTTGGTATTGTTCGTCGTGTTCTTTTCTCAAAAGACCATTTCAGACACCGATCTACATGGTCTTCATGATGAGTTTCTTGCTCATTCTCTCTTGCTCATTTCTCCATACGAAAACTACCTTTTGGAAGGGGCGACTAGAATCGATTCAATTTTACTGTAAGTTTTGAAGTTCAAAAGTGCCTTTAATGTGTCTATTTGAAATAAATGATTTGACTTTGACTTTCACATGATCTGACCAACATAATGTCTTGACTTTAAAAGAGACCACCGTCCACTACCGAACCAATCTCACAGCCTTTGAGATTGGTTCGGTCTCTCTTCTCAGAGTAGTCAGATTGGAAACGCCGACCTCATCTAGTTTTAAAAATATGATTGACGTGTAAAAGTGTTTATACAGCCGCGAGACGCCAGCACATCAAGCTACTACAACCTGTCAAATTTCTTTAATAGATTTTCAACTTTATCGCTAAAGTGTAAGGTTCAAAGTTGATTGGGACAATTTGACAGTTTCGGGTAGCTTGATGTGCTGGCGTCTGTACAAACCTACTTATACAGAAATAAAATCATTTATCATTTAACAATTCTAGAACTAAATGCGGCTATTGTATTCGGCATTACACGATAATTTGTAATGTATGTAACAGACATCACAAATTATCGTGAAATGCATATTTTATGGTTTAAAAAGTCACGCATTACAGGTTTGAAACCTGCAACCTAATAAAAAGCTAGTCCATAACCTTCCAGGCTGATAGATAGATAAATCATTTATTTAGTGCACACAAAAGACAGCACAACACACAAAAACACAATTAAATGATAACATATAACATGAATATAAAAACAAGGTGCTAACATAAAAAATAAAACATACTACGACTGTAGTCTAGTTTAGGACTTCACAACCAACTAACCAATCATAATGATACAAGTGTAAGCTATCCTTATAAACTGAAAAACCTAAAAAACTGAAGAAAAATGTCACTTTTTGTAAGTAATACTTTCAAAATGAAAACTTATTCCCAACACCTGACGCACTCACACGCAATTTCCATGACACTCCACAATAACAGAAACAAAAGACCTCCCCTCCTCTATTAGAGTAGACCGGAACTTTCTGGCCTCCCATACGA
Organism: Luperina nickerlii; assembly: GCA_963855955.1. NCBI lineage: Eukaryota > Metazoa > Arthropoda > Insecta > Lepidoptera > Noctuidae > Luperina > Luperina nickerlii. The sequence continues at coordinate 22,438,615 of OY979676.1, read as the reverse complement.
GAGGCCATTACGCGCGTCTAATATTTGCTCACGTGTTGGGTGCCGGGTGATTCTGCAATCATTGTGCGGCGGCCTGGCTTTTAGTGGGGAGTGCACGCACTGAGCGTTTTTCGCGCGGCATGATTTTTTAGGTGTCCACTTTCCTTCAAGTGAGCTTTTTCCAGACACACATACAAACACACAAGTAACACATAACTGTTATTACTTGTTTTTAACCCAGACACTGGAAAGAGGAAACAAGCATTGTGATAAAAATCACCCTAATACCCGACCAAAACCCGATAAATAAAATTGTCGCTCCAATGCTACGTAATAAAATCCCATCACCTATAATGCGATAAGGATGTTCAATGAAGCTTGTGACTCAATCGGAAGATGTATTATTAGCACCTAAACAGCCACAATAATATTGCTTTATTGTCAGCAATAGTATAAAATAATGTGGTTTTATTTACATGTTTATTTAGCTAATAAGATGCTTAGCAAATAGAATAAAATACACTTTATTATGTACACCTAATAAATTAGAAATAGAAATATAGAAACTCTACAAAGGGTGACACAAAATAACACAAAGCAATCGTCTACAGAAATCATTAAATAAAAAAGCTAAAGTAAAATAATTTAGTGCAATAAGACCACTAAAAGGCCCTTTGGAATGTTAAGTATGTCTTGCTATATCTGTTTATGGACTTAGAATAAGTTTGTGGGAGAAATGTTGCTTTTGATTAATTTAAAATATTAACGTAATTTTTCGAATACCTTCCGGTTTAATAAGTTGTTCAGTTGACTACTCGCCCCACCCACTGACAAGCAAGCCAGTATAAAAGAGCTCGCAAGCGGCTCGACTGGTCAGACTTTGTTCGACTACGGACTCGGCAGGACAATTCTGAACGGTCAGGTATGCTTTATTTTAATAGCTCTTAATAAATATATTTTATGATTGATAATTGAAAAGCTATAATGTTTTGTTGTTAAATTACTAAATCATTTAGTTGTGATAATTAAGTACTGTGTTGCTTTAATAATAATTGTAACTTTGATATGATTTATGCATTCGTTTTATTCCAACTATATTTACCCTCACATCAGAAGTGAGATCGAGTGCCCATATACTAACACGTTTTTCTTTTTGTTCGAGTGTCAGGTACGATGTCAAATTACGAGCACAACGACCCTGCCAAGGTGCCTGAAACCCTTGATGCCGCTTCCAACGAAGCATTGGCATCTCCGATCCTCGGCTCACGGGATAGACGGCAGTGGCTGCAAGAGAACTTGGACAACCAGCCTGACCCCAGCACCAGTCAGAGCAGACCTCCTTCATACTCTACTACTCCAGGACCAGAAAATCAGGGCGGTAACTTTGTTCCTATTGACTTTATGAAAACTATGATGAAGGAAATGATGAGTACATTTCTTCAGGCTACAAATACTGCTCATACGTCACAAGTTTTACATCCCTTGCCACGTACAAGAAATTTAGATAATATCTATCTACCCTCTTTTGATCCCGATGATCGCACAGATACCATTCAAGTTTGGTGTCGTCATGTTGATGATTTGAAGTCGGAATATCGGCTTAACGAGCGTGAAACGCTGAACCTTGCCAGGAAAAACTTAAAAGGACGTGCTGCTGATTGGGCCCGTCGCAACTATACCACGCTGACGAATTGGGAAGATATCAAGTCTAATCTCATTCAAACTTTTGCAGATGAAACCCGGTACTACGATGATTTAATTGCCTTCATGGAGTATACAAGCGACAAGGCTAACAGCTTGGCTGAGTACGCATCTCGTAAATGGGAGCTGGCGAAAAAGGCTGTTGGCGTTAAGGTGACCGAGCTGCATTTAGTGGACGCCGTGTTATCAGGTGTGTTGGACTTTCGTATTAGATCAGATTTGTTACGACTGACGCCTAAATCGTTGCCTCAATTGATACAAAATCTAAATTCTTATAAACTTAAACATCCAGCTCATGATTCCGCTGATCACAACATCCCTGCTAAAAAGACCAAATATAACCCGCAAGATTATAAGTTTAGGCGTTGTCAAAAATGCTTTAAGGTGGGCCATCTCCAAAGAGACTGTCGTAACCGCAAGGATTCAGACACCCCTACCACTAACCAATCTTCAAAGACCCCTAGACAAAATGACCAAACCAAGGATGTGTTAACTGGTGTAACTCCTAAAACTCGTGTAGTATGTACTTTTTGTCAAAAGTTGGGTCATAAGTTTGAAAATTGCTTCAAACGCCTAAATTCAAAACCGAAAACTGAAAAATCAGTAAATTCTTTAATAGTTGCTAACAACCGTTCCACGATTGGCAAAATCGATGGTCGCGATTTTATTTGTCTCATAGACAGCGGCGCTGAATGCTCATTAATGCGTGAAAGTATTGGGGATTGCACCAGTGGCAAAATATCTTTTAAGACTACAATGTTACGTGGAGTTGGAGAAAATTCATTTTATTCTACTCGTATTAAAACTAGTCTGATTTGTATTGATGGCCTGAATTTGGAGCTGGAGCTCGTTTTGGTTCCCGATCACTATATTCAATATGACATCCTTTTGGGTCAGAATCTTTTTGACATTCCTGGCATACAAGTAGTATTGTCTAATTATGAAACCAAAATTTCTAAAACCTCTTACAACATTAATTTTGTTGAAAAAATTGATTTAGAAACCTCTATTGATACTGATGTGGATTCGACTTCAAAAGACCACTTACTTAATTTATTAAAATCTTATTTAAATATTTTCACATCGGGGAATTCTGTAACACAAATAAATACAGGAGAACTGACTATTAATTTAAAAAACCCAGATAAAACTGTTCAAAGACGCCCATATCGTCTTGCCCCCATCGAGCGAGAGAATGTCAAAAAGATTATACAGGATTTAAGAGACAATGGAATCATCCGTGATAGTAACTCCCCTTTTTCGAGTCCTATTCTGTTAGTTCGAAAAAAAGATGGTAGTGACAGGCTATGTGTTGACTACAGGGAACTTAATAGTAATACTGTAAGGGATCATTATCCTCTCCCACTAATCGATGACCATATTGGTAAACTCGTGAATGCCAAATTCTTCACGGTCCTTGACATGGCCGCAGGCTTTCACCAAATACCTATAGCTCCTAACTCCATTGAAAAAACTGCATTTGTAACACCTGATGGGCAATACGAGTTTTTACGTATGCCTTTCGGATTATGTAATGCACCATCAGTTTTTCAGAGGGCCATCAATGCAGCTCTGAAAATGTATGTTGATATATTAGTGTTGATCTATATCGATGATGTGATTATCTTCTCCAACTCTGTACATGAAGGTCTTGATAATTTGAGAAAAGTTCTTGATTCTTTAAAAAGTGCTGGCTTTTCCTTAAATATAAAAAAATGTAAATTTCTCAAAACAGAAATTGAATATTTGGGTCGAATAATTTCTAATGGTACTGTTAGACCTAGCCCTGGGAAAGTACAAGCACTTATAAAATCTCCTGTCCCTCAGACAGTAAAACAGGTACGCCAATTTTGCGGCCTTGCGGGATATTACAGAAAATTTATACCAAACTTTTCTCAAACAATGAGCCCCTTATATGATTTAACTAGGGCCAATACCAAGTGGAACTGGACATCAAACCATGATTCAGCAAGACAAAAAATTATTCAACATCTCTCTTCGGAACCAACGTTGACTTTATTCGATCCAACTAAATCTATTGAACTTCATACTGATGCCAGTTCCTCTGGTTTTGGCGCTGTATTATTTCAAAAACACGATGCTCAGCTTAGAGTCGTAGAGTACTTCAGTATGCGCACCACCGACACCGAAAAACGATATCATTCGTACGAGCTTGAAACTTTGGCAGTGGTTAAAGCCATAAAACATTTTAGGCACTACCTGTTCGGCAGAAGTTTTAAGGTCGTGACGGATTGTAATTCGCTAAAAGCATCTAGGAATAAAAAAGAGCTTTTGCCCCGTGTTCATCGATGGTGGGCATACTTACAATCATTCGATTTTGAAATTGAGTATCGTAAAGGAGAGCGCATACCTCATGTAGACTTTCTCAGCAGAAACCCTGCAATTCTCAACATAAACAACGTTTTAAATTATAGTGATTGGTTAGAAACTGAACAGCAGAATGATTTGGAAACAAGGAATTTGATAGACTCTATTCGAAATTCCACTATAGATAAAAATTTAGCTTCTAGTTACGAAATCCTTAATAACTTACTGTATCGAATTTATAGTACAAAAGATAACAAAACGAAGAAATCTTTATTTGTTCCTAAATCTTATAGATGGCATATCATTCAGTTGTACCATGACTCTCTTAAGCACTTAGGCTGGGAGAAAACCTTAGAAAAAATACGCGAACAGTTTTGGTTTCCAAACATGTCTAAAAATGTTCGTAGATATGTTGAAAATTGCCTCACTTGTAAAATTAACAAGAGCCAATCTGGTTCTCGTCAGGTTACTCTACATCCTATTGATAAGGTACCCGTACCCTTTCATACTGTCCATATGGATACCACAGGCAAACTAACTGGTAACAAACTCAAGAAACAATATGCCATAGTTTTTATTGATGCTTTTTCTAAGTATTGTTTTTTAAAACCTGTGACTAACCTTACTGCAAATGCTACTGTAAACTGTCTTAAAGATCTGGTCTGTACTTTTGGAACCCCCAAAAGAATAATTTGTGATCAAGCGGCGTCGTACACGGGAAAAGAACTGCGAAACTTTTGCCAAAACTGGTCTATCGAATTACATTTTATCGCAACTGGTGTCAGTCGTGCAAATGGCCAGGTCGAAAGACTAATGAAAGTCCTAACTGATTGTTTCACGGTAGTCGAAAATACTACCCGGAGAAGCTGGAAGGATGCTCTCGGTGAAGTTCAACTTGCAATTAATTGCACGTTTAATAAAACTACTGGACAAACTCCCTTTCAACTTCTCATGGGTTGCAATCGGTCGCCTCCAGCCATTTCTGCTCTTGTAAGTGATATTGAACGCTTGGACCTTAATGCTTGTCGAGAAGTAGCAAAACGTCGCATAGACGAACGTGCGGCGATACAAAAAAATCAGTTTGACAAAAACAAAGCCAAAATTGTCCCGTTTAAACTCGGTGATATTGTTTTATTAAAGCATAATCCACGTGCTATTATGAAACTTGACAGTAAGTATAAAGGTCCCTGCGTTATAACTAATATTCATGATAATGAACGATACACTGTAAAAGTTCATAATACTGGAAATGATTTGTATGTTTCTCATGAAAATCTGAGACTTGTTTCTCCTGAAATGGGAACTGAGCTCACAGAATCACTAGATTCTGGAGATTAGTAACTTATTGTCTAGTACGAATCCATTACATACTGGCCAGGTGTTGGATGAGTGCTTGGTAATGAGTACGCTAAATTCGGCCGTGTCCTTATGGGATTATTTACCGAGGCCACATTTTTTATGCCGCGCCTTTGATAAGGCTTTTTACCGAGGCAATGTTTAACATTTTTTTTTTTATGCCGCGCCTTTGATAAGGCTTTTTACCGAGGCAATGTTTAAAAAATTTTATGCCGCGCCTTTGATAAGGCTTTTTACCGAGGCAATGTTTAACATATGTCTTATGCCACGCCTTAGTTAAGGCTTTTTACCGAGGCAATGTTTAACATATGTCTTATGCCACGCCTTAGTTAAGGTTTTTTTACCGAGGCAATAATTTATTAAATGTTTTGGCTGTGCCTTTAACGAGGCCATCTTATTTTGATTTTTGTAATTGAATTATAAGTTATATTAGGCAATATGTTATTGTGTTCCAATGAACGATAAACCATAAGAGCTATGTAATTTAATTAATATTCACGAGCCATAATGGCTGCTCGTCAGAATGGCCGTGTGGGAGAAATGTTGCTTTTGATTAATTTAAAATATTAACGTAATTTTTCGAATACCTTCCGGTTTAATAAGTTGTTCAGTTGACTACTCGCCCCACCCACTGACAAGCAAGCCAGTATAAAAGAGCTCGCAAGCGGCTCGACTGGTCAGACTTTGTTCGACTACGGACTCGGCAGGACAATTCTGAACGGTCAGGTATGCTTTATTTTAATAGCTCTTAATAAATATATTTTATGATTGATAATTGAAAAGCTATAATGTTTTGTTGTTAAATTACTAAATCATTTAGTTGTGATAATTAAGTACTGTGTTGCTTTAATAATAATTGTAACTTTGATATGATTTATGCATTCGTTTTATTCCAACTATATTTACCCTCACAAGTTTATAGTACTTTCATTAAATAACTAGCTTCTGCCCGCAACTTCGACCGCGTGAAATTTCTTGTTCCGCCGACGCACCCCGCCACACCGCGTCGCCTGCCTACGCGTTTACTTCGTTTTCGCGGACTTTTTTTTGCACAGCAGCTCCTATACCAATATGAAATAGCCTTCCTCAAGAATTGGGCTATCAAGTTTAATTTTTTTTTTAATCCGACTGGCTCAAACTAACGAACTCTTCAGCATTATTATAAGTATAGATATAGATTAACAAACTAAACACCGGTATAGTTTGTTAAGTTCTCACGCATGGCAAACGGATTGGTAATGTAGTTCGGTAGTTACATAACTAATAATAATTATAGCTAGCCCCGCTTTTTATCGTCTTAGTGCGTAACCAATACAGTAACAAACAGAATATTGTGCTGTTAAGCGCTGAAAGCGACGAGAGGCTATCATCCTTAATCGACACTGTTGTGCCGCCAATAGATAATCTAGGAGGACTATTGAACGGCTTAGCACGAGCTGTGGACCAGGCAAATTTTGAGAATTTTTACTTGATTTGGGATTTCTGCAAACTAGACAGATGATATAACAGCCCGACATGAATCATCGGGCAGTTGCCCGCCAGGCACAGCAGCCATCTGGTCGGAGGATCCTCCCCTTTCTATGGAGTATGAGTGAACTTTATACCCTGTTCCTCATACCTCTATACACTTAAATGAGAACAATATTTAAAAACTTAAGTAAAGTAATCACTGTACTTCGACTTTAATGCTTACAGGTTGCAGGGACATTAACGCGCAAACTGTAATCATGAATCCAGCACATGATTCTAGGGTAGAAACTTTTCGTCAGTTATAAAAAAAAACAACTGTTTCATAGAAAACTGCAATACCTACGCGGGCAAAATGTATGGAACAGTAGCAGGTCTCGCGTCAATATTCCTGCCCCTCTGTATATATGTAAATCTAACGTAGTAGTAATATAATATGATAAAATTTATTTGGAATTTTCGAACACTCCCACAGTTCGCAACTTGCGACCCTACGCTCAACTACCTCGCTTGAAGACACAACCTCTTCAAGACTAATGTCGAACGAATTATCTGCTCAAAAATGAATAAGTTATGTGTTCATATTATTAAATGGCGCGAGTTAAATTGAAAATGGAATTTAGATTGAAAATGATAATGAGTTCAAGATTTATGTCAAAACTGTTGGGATGTGACCTAAGTTTTTATCAAAGCCTTGTAATTCTACTCTAGCTCAGTGAAGGCAGTCATCCTTCAAGAACATGGTTAGATTTATTATTATTATTATTTAATACTTCAAGCACATAAATGTACAGAGGCGGACTTAATGCCATAGGCATTTTCTACCAGTCAACCTTTGGGTGATGCAGAAACAAACAGTGACACACACAGTGTACACGATTTGTATTAAATAGATACTGTTAGCATCGGAGGTACGCTAACGGTATCGAAATAAATAAAACGCCTGCTTATAATTCGATCTTTAAAGTCCCCCTCGTCTGTCAGGCAGACTTGCTAAGTTCGGCAACAATAGAGTAATAATCTCATTAGTCACAGCTGAGCTCAAATAGATAATATATTTTATATCAAGACATACCTACGCTTGTCAGCTCAACTGACTCTTCTGTTTCTAGGGTTCCGTTCCTCAAAAGGAAAAACGGCCCCTTATAAGATCACTTCGTTGTCCGTCTGTCTGTCAAGACCCTTTTTCTCAGGAACACGTAGAGTTATCAAGATGAAATTAATACCTATCAAATACTCAAGGCTGCAATTCCTTGAAGCAGTAAAAATATAAAACTTTTAAGAAAAACACCAAACGCCGATCACGCCGTGGCGCCGTCATCGTTTGTTTGGTAATTTCTTTCATTCTAAAATAAAAGAAATTACCAAACAAACGATGAAGGCGCCACTAGGCGGTCGGCGTAGCCTAAAGTCAATGCAATCAAAAGATATGGGCGTTTATGATCCGTTTATTCCGCATATTTTGACACTCGCAAGGGAATCAAAACCTATAGGGTACTTCCCGTTGACGTAGAATCATGAAATTTGGCAAGAAGAAATGTCATGTAGCACAATTAAAAGGACTAATGTGTTGATAAAGGGTGAGGAATTGAATCCTGAAGACAGCACAGTATTCTTGGGCATAACTTTGGATGCTAAGCTTCAGTGGGGTCCGCATATAGATAAATTGTCAAAAAAGCTAAGTTCCGCAGCATACGCTGTTAGAAAAATTCGTAATTTAACTGATATAGAGACTGCCCGATTAGTCTAGTTATTTTCATAGTGTAATGTCGTACGGTATTCAATTGTGGGGAAATGCCGCCGATATTCAGACTATCTTTATTTGCAGAAGCGTGCTGTTCGATCAATTTATAAATTAAGTCCGAGACACTCTCTCAGAGACAAATTTAAAGAGATTAATGTAATGCCTGTGCCTTCTCAGTATATTTAGGAAAATCTTTTATATGCCCATAAAAATATAAAATTGTTCAAAAAATACAGTGATATCCATAATATAAATACTAGAAACAAACACAAATTTGTTGTACCTACAACAAGGCTCAAGAAAATAGGTGGCTCGTTCAGATGCCAATGTATACGCTTTTATAATAAACTACCAAGCCACGTTCAAGATCTAAGCCTTAATAAATTTAAATTATTAATTAAACGAAAGTTGTGCAAGAAGCCTTTTATACTGTTAAAGATTATATTGAGGATAAAAAGGCTTGGGATTGAGCTGCTTCCAATTTCTGCATTTTGAGTGTTTTTGTTGTTTTTTTTTTTTATATACAATATACACATTGACTTAAATGATTTTTTTCTAAAACAATGACATTTGCTTACTTTGTAAAGTATTACATTAGTTTAATTATTGTGAATATGAAGACGATGTGGGTCATTTATATTATTCATTATATATTTTTTTATTATTCTCTCCATGGTCTGGCAGTTTGAGTAATTTATGTGGCCTACCCAAATGTCCTTTCTTTGGTATTGTTCGTTGGATCGTTGAGCTCCTTAAGTCTTGAGTTGAGCTGCAAGATTTCTGACAAATGCGTGCACTGACTTGACAGGTCCTCTCAATCTGTGTGGTTCTTTCCTCAAAAGACCATCTCAGACATCGACCTACATGGTCTTCATTTAACCTGACTAAGATTATGTCTGGACTTTAAAAGAGACTATGACCTCTGAGTCAGTGGCGTGCCTAGGGGTCAAAATTAGGGCAAGCCCACAGATTTTCAACGTATAAAAAAAACGCCCAATTGAGGGATTGGCTGATTTTCAGTTATTAATGTTTGTTTTCGAGTTCATTGACTGGTATTTTTTTAATATATGTATTTATTCATTGATAGGTTTAAGTAAGTTTGTTGTTGTGAATTATGATTGTATTAGGGCAAGCCGGGCTTTTCGGCTTCTATGAAGGTACCGCCACTGCTCTGAGTTTGTTTCGGCCTTTCTTCTCAGAGTAGTCAGATAGGAAACGCCGACCTCATCTAGTTTAAAAAATATGATTGACGTGTAAAAGTGTTTGTACAAACCTACTTACAAAAATAAAATAATTTATCATTTATCATAAAAAACCGAAAACCGTAAAGGACATGGATTTTTTGTGACCTAGTACGGACAAAAAGTTAATAATATTTAAAAAATAACTGATAATATTTTAAATCCCACCACAGCTTTCGTTACTAGGCAAATATTTGCAGAAAATATTTCAAAATCAAATAAAATCAAATCAAATCAATTCAAAAGATTCAGAAGATTCAATTCAATTTAAAAGATTATTATTTTGGTTAATGTATTCCTGGGGAGGTCTTTATGTTGCTAGTTATGGAAATAAGATGATAATTGGGACATGCTTATTGTAAGAATTGATATGATTTAACGAGTATTTTTACCGACTTAAAAAAAGGAGGTTATCAATTCGACACGTAAAATATTATTGGAACTGTATACATACATATATTTACATATGACAATCTATTAGGGCTTCCAAACAAATATACAAAATTTTATACATGCTTGTATGTATGTTTGTCCACGCATTTCTCCGCAACTATTAATCGGATCGTGACCATTTTTTTATTGGCTTACATTTACTTCAACTTAGGGAACAGTGCAAGTTTCATCAAAATCGATTCAGTAATTTTCAAGATAATGACTGACTGGCTTATTGATACGAGCTTCGGATGTAGTGTCAAGGGGAAAACATCTCAAAACCTTGGTCAAATTCTAGTGCAATATTTACAAAAAAACTATCACCTTCTTAGTACAAACAAATATTCTAGTTTCAACTCAAAACTAAAAATTACGGAATTAAAAAGGAATTTAAAAAATTAAACCGACTTCAAAAAGAAATTAACTCATAATTATGAAAATAACTTTAATTTCGGAAGTCGATGGCAAAAACTATAACTAAAATACAGATCCCAAGACACCGACTGGTGAAATTTAATTTATTTCATAATTTTGAGTTAATTTCTTTTTGAAGTCGGTTTATTTTTTTTAAATTACTTTTTTGTCATTTTTATGCTTTACACTGAGTTAAAACCAACAAAATAGGAGGCATTAAAAGATAAACAATGCTACGCAATATTGTATTTTTCTTTTTTCTATACGAAACATCCGTGTGTTAGAAAGAGTAACCCTTTAATGCTTATATATGCCATTAGTTTTTGACGATCCCAATAATAAAATATGATTTATGACCGTTTGTGATTGTTGTACTATCTCGTACACACTTTTGCATGATGCCTGGTTTCCAACGTTCTATAAACTGGGCCATAGCGAATTAATCATTTGTGATACAGTCGTTAGATTTGAGTGAAATTCAATCTGTTAAAAGACAGTGGATTACCCCGTGATCGACAAGTTTGAAGTCTTCAGATTTGGGAATGGTCTTATAGCCCTTCACCAACTTTTACGACGAACACAAATATACAGGATTTTGAAATACTATTATGTTTTATTTATTTAGGGAAAAGTTGTAATATGTCGAACAGTATAATGTTATTGTCTTACAATAGGACACAATATTGAAATACAGAAAGTATAACATGAAGCAGTGTTTATAGAGCAAATTACCAAATGGAAAGAGTAGTTTTTCTTAGAGTAGGCAGAAGCAGGATAGGATTCATTACCAAGAAGTTTGTGAGAAAGTTAGACCTTCTTAGCATCCTTGTAAAATCGTAATCAACTCGGTGAAGGTATAAAAATTGTGACAGTATTTTGTTTTTATTGTTCCCAGTAAATAAATAATGTGCTAGTGATGACAATTTCAATTACAATTGTGCTGAATGTGTGATGACCTGGTGACAGTATTTTGTCACGCGTGAATGGGCTAGCATACGGCCACAGCACTATATAATTCATAACCTTGCATGCTACAGCAAAAAGGTTTGTGTTGGGTTTCCTTATCATTCTTATCCTGCATTTTTCAATTCCAGGTCTGCTTACAAAGCTGTTCCCGAATTTGTCGAGCCAAACTTTCAGTGACCATTTTTCATGCGAAGGGTAAAATTTGGCGAAATTCCTTTTATCCCTTACCTAAGGCAAACACGACCTTCCACCAATATTTCAGGGGCCCAATTTCAGGAATTTTGTCGCTGGCTGTTCCGTGAGACTTGTAAACAAAAAGTTTTACAAACGAGGATTATCTTTGGATCGTGTAGACATTTCGGTTTTGTCTGGATTTGTGTTAGATTTACGTTTTTATTGGATTGATGTTTAAGCATTATTCGCTTTTTATCGTCTTTGGGTATTCGAGTTTCACTTCAGTTTCATTACACGTTTTTACAGTCGAAGTTCTGGAACTGAATAGGTACTTAACGTTACCGCTGGGTGCGCTAACATTTCCGGATCGAAACGTAAAGCATAATTAGTATCTATTAATAAAGTCATTATTATTCCTCGTTATTCCTCGAGTAGGAACTACATCTTTTACATAATGAAGGGCACTGCCAGCTCTTCTAGCAGAGTCTCCAATATTTTCTAACCTACAAAATACGAGAAAATTGTATTTGCCTCATAATATTATGTTAAGTTAGTTTTAAGGTATATTTATTTTGCTGTAATCCCAATAAACGTATTTTTCTTTCTTTATCATGCCTTATAAATACTCGCGGAGGTTGCATGAAAATGCCACGCAGTCTAAAGATGCTATTATGAACGCTCTTTAATAATAAACTATAATTTAACCTATAATTTAATAATAAACTATAATTTAACCCAAAACACAACACTAATTACTGGTTAATGATTGATTAGAAACAGAAGTTATCATTAAAGTGTTAAAAGCTTAGATGAACTTCTCCAAGTTTTTTTTAGCGAACACGGACTTTAATTAAAAATTGTTGTTAAAACCTAGCGAATATTAGCTCTGTAATGGGTATTTAGGAAGAATTACTTGTGGGTAGCTAGTTGGCTTATTTATTTGTTTACTAGCTTCTGCCCGCGGCTTCGTCCGCGAGGTATGTCGATAAAAACTTTCCTATGTCCTTCCCCGGGATGCAATCTATCTCTCTGCCATTATCGAAATCCGTTCAGTGAAAAGGGAACAGTCAGACAGACAGACTGAGTTACTTTCGAATTTATAATATTAGTATGGATTACAATGTGGCAACGCCGCCAGCCTTTTGGGCACTTTTCCTATTGACAGCGATGGGGACGAATTTATTGATGCCCCATTGGGCAAAAAGAAAAAAGAAAGAGAATCATTATTCTCTTTCTTTTTTATATACAATACATGTACATATTATTAATGTTATTTTAAGTCGGTTTAGCTTGTATATTACTAGCTGTGCCCGCGACTTCGTCCGCATAAAATTTCACCCTCTCCCATTCACCCTCTTAGGGGTCAAATTTCGAAAAACCCTTTCTTAATGGATACCTACTCTTCACAAACAACACAACCTCCAAATTTCATGTCTCTAGGAGCAGCGGCTTAGACTGTAACGCACAGTCTAAGCCGCTGGTATATCAGTCAGTTAGGACTTTGCCTTTTAAAATTCAGAACGCGAACTTCAATAATGATTCACAATATAAGGTATTAAGTGCTGAGGTACCTCTTGTGGATTCATTATTCATGGAAGCACTTCTGTGTGTTAAAGTAAAACCTTCTACAAAATATAAACCTACATTAGCTACATCACGCGTTGTTTTCCTAAAGGGTTGGACAGACATGTACCCATACCACACTCACATTTCGCCAGGTATGTTCCAGTTCTGTTCCGTGTTGTTCTACGAAATAGGTACATACCTAGATGTTCAATCACAAAGGCTATTGAAACTACAGCCTATGTAAGAATTATCTGTGAAAAAATTGTGTGAATTTTTCCGTTTAGTGCGAGATCATTGTTGAGAGCTGGCACGAAGTCGGAACAATATTGTTTTATTGCGGCTAAGTGCTGTGCTTTATCGAGATTCCGGAAGGAACTATCCTAGGCAGATTTTCTTTTTATAATAAAAATAGTATAATATAAAACTGACTAGGTTGGGTATGTGAAGGTCTGTATCCCCACAAAAAAGTAAAATAATTATTATTCATTTGAAATTATATCAAGAATAGTATGATTGTATCTTTATAGTCGTGTTTGTCAGACCACACATTATCTTCATACGTATGACGCGCACACAAGTTGGCCACTAGTGTGGAACTGCCAAGTAAAAGCCAAGTTTCGCTAATTAGCGAGGGGACACGAGCGTTAGTCTTCGCAGTGCGAAACTGTCGCACTCGTCGTGAGCATTATATGTCACTGTCATAATAAATGGTTGGAATGCGGGGTGATATAGTAGCAGTTGTATTATCTATAGCTTCTGTCCGCGGCTTCGCCCGCGTGGACGTCTGGAATTCATGAGTTTTATTTTTTTACGCAGAACCCAAAATAAAAATAAAAAAAGTATGTGCCAGTAAAAATCCCGTCAAAAACGGTCCAGCCGTTTCGGAGATTAGCCGGAACAAACAGAAAGACAGACAAAATAAATTATTATTTTGTTTTAATTACCTACCGTGAATATGCATTTAGTAAAAATATGTTATTTTGACATTATAAAAACTGTTGATGAAATCAGAGCTACATAGCAAGTTAACATTTTCTGGCTTCAAATATTTTACAAAATGCTTCATTTATTCTAACCAAACCTCAAATCTTGGAAAAAAACCTTCTCAAAAATTACAATAATTTATGAAATTACAACCTGAATATAAGTGATTGACAGAAGGAAATCAAATTATTAGTAAGAAAATTTAATAAAAATGAGCCTCGGAAATAACACAAAAGGAACGAGGACAGAAGAAAATGGCGTCCACGAGACGTTGTCACTCTGACTGACGACTAACGGATGTAGCTATAATAATCAAATCGTTCTGCGAAACTGCGAAAAAATAAATACTGGAACTGTTAGGTATAGATAAAAAAATATGAAAAAAAGAAAATGGTATAATAGATAAAAAAGCAGGGCTCGTGGCTAAATGATAACAGCCGCACGGGTCCATTGATCGGGTCAAGCTACTCTTACCGCGGTCGGTTGGTCGCGCTTGGATGGGTCACCATCCATTACATGTCGAGACTACTCCATGCCTCGGAAAGCACGTTAAGCCGTTCATACCATGACAGTCATTTGAAGATCTTTAACAGTCGTTACGAGTAGTGAGAAGCACATAAGTCTGACAACCAATTTTACCAATGGGTACTCGGTTTTTAACTGGGTTGTGGAGGTCAGATAGGCAGTTGCTCCATGTAAAATTCTGGTATTCAGCTGAATCTGGTTAGACTAGAAGCCAACCCCAACATATTTGGGAAAAGGTAGGCAGATTTATTGGTTATAGTAGGTAGAAAAACAAGTCTAATTCGGAATTGTAAAACATGGAGGCAAGTAGGTACAGTAAATTGTTTGTGGTAAATCACAGGATTTTCATTAACTACAAAGCTACCATTAATTAATGTTTCGGCACTGGTAAATTGGTTTTAAACCGAAGATATACTGCCAGTCTTTGTAAAAGCTACGTGAACAAAGTTTCAGAGGAATTATTTTTAGACTTTTAAAAGTACCAAATGTTTCGCTATTAAATAGCAATTAGGTACTGTAGAGACTGTGTAGCTCTACCTTTAGAAGTAAATGCAGGCTGGTTATAATTGCCGGTGTGTTCCATTCGAACGTTCAAGAAATTGTCAAATATTTTTATTATGGTTTTTTTGTTTAGTAGTAGAAAAGTGCTAGAAATGACATGACTATGTAAAGACGAGAATATATTTAATTCAAGTTAATGTTCTTTTCAATTATTTCGCGTAGCACCGGAAGCTACGCCTCACAGTACTAAATGGTAACAGATTTTTCATTTTCGCATTCGTCATTAGGGTGCACGTCCACATCCCTAACTAGCTCAATTCCAAAGTTTGGATAATACATTGTGATCAATCAATCTGCCTGCCTTTTCCCAACTATCTTGTGGTTGGCTTCCAATCTAACCTGATGCTGCCGTATACCAGTACTTTACATGGAGCGACTATCTATCTGATCTCCACAGCCGAGTAATAATACCCTTACCTTTTGGTAAGACCGATTGTCATATTTTCGGGCTTCTGACGGCCCTTAACGACTGTCAAAAATCAACGAAGGACCGCCGGGACCAACGGTTTGACGTGCTTTCCGAGGCACGGAGGCGTTTCGGCATGTAAAAATGCTCACCCATCCAACGACTTCGGCAAGCGTAGTTTAACCTGATCGATCGACCCGCGCGGCTTTTATATCTAATCCACGAGACAGTAGATTGTAATAAAAATCGATATGGGAAAAGCGCCTAAGTACGTACTCATGAAAGTACTTTGGAAGTATCCTCAGCGTTATTATATTGTCGTTGTAACTACCAGGTATTATAACTATAAGCTTGAAGTCTTATGTTACTTAGGGCCGCCATCGAGGAAAGATGTTGTTTAAGTTAAGTAACATAGTTACATAACTTAGTTAACTATGCGTTAGGTTACATTAGTTTAGTGTAAGTTACTAAGTTTAACTAGAACCTTGACATTTCACTGCTGTTAACATCGAGTAGGTTATACGTAGAAACAAACGCTAACACCCAACAAAATTTTCAGGGAATCATATTATACCCATTAAAACAACAAAAAAAAACAATTTCGAAATAGGAATATCAAAATTTCAATCTAGGAAATCCTACCAAGTGCCACTCAACGTGAAGTTAAAATGTAGGTTTCAAACCACAAACAAAATAGAATCGCGTGCTTCGAGTGTTTTTTTAAAACCTATATATCTTATCACGTCCGTTGTCGAATCCAGCCAATTTTCATGACAACTCTATGAACTAAATAAAGTTAGGTAAAAGACGACCCCTTTTATTAATTCGCAAAAAAGCACTTTATTTAGTCAAGAAATAATATCGTTTCTGTGCTATTTAATTGCCTCGCGTGCGCGGTACGCCACGCAATAACGTGTGCTATTGGTCGAATAGGTGTTAGTGTTGCGGTCCACGGTTAATTAAGTTTGAAAAAAGTCAGTGTAAACGAGACTTAAAATTTTAATAGTCCTGTTTCCTACATTCATAATTACGATCTCATAAATAGGCATGCAAAATATTGTGAGTGCTTTATTGTTTGAATTATTATTTTAAACGTCGGTATAATTCTAAAAGAGTTAGGTATTAAAACATTTTCCTGCAGAAAAGAGTTGTAAACAATTTAATAAAATCTCTTATACTACTTTTAGTCATGAAATAAATAAATTGTTACAATATTTCATGCAATCCGGTATGAAACCAACAATTAATTCTAGAAATATTTGCGTGATTTGTAAGTAAGAAACATGCAACTGTCACTTGCAGTAACAAATACACTATAATTTTGCAAACTCTTTTAAATTTGCAGAAATAAATTAGTTGCGTTCTCGTTTGTTACACGAAACTTGTTGAAAGTCGTTTCGGTTCGTGTGATGTGGCACTTAACAAAACTTTGTTCAAAAATATTGTTACATTGTTTGATAAAGTGGTTAATTTTCTTGATTTCCTTGAGGCGATGATACCATCTAACAAGGGGTCGCCAGTAATTTTCTGTTAATTTTCGTAATTAATTTTGGCTGTAATAATGTGGCATGGATTGCATTAATTTTAATGAAAGATATACTTACGATAAAAGTATGTTACGGTAAAATTAATTAAGTGAAAAGTGTGATTATGAAGTGTGTTATTAATACGGCGGTTTCGTTGACGATGTATTTACTGACTTTATTTAAAGCAATTTATTGTGATAAAATTAAGCGAGACCTTGGTATTAAATCAGAGTGATAAATGTGATTTTACAGAGTATAGCATAGGTGTTTGAATTTAATAACCGTATTTATTCTGACCGTTGAATTCGAAAATATTAGTGACATCCAACAACCCGCACCGGCCCATAGAGGAGGCCTGCAGGCTGTCCCAGCAATAGGAACAGTATACGCGGATTATGCTTTGTTCTGACCGTACTTGTTGCTGATAGGTACCGACTTTGCTCCAAGTGGTTTCAACCTTTCTTTTTCATTCTGTTTCTTCTGGAAAAACGACTTGTTGTACCATCAAATTCACGGTAATAAAATCCCGCGTAAAGTTGGCAGGTTTTATTTTTAACATAATCCCTGGTAAGTAAGTATCCTTGGCTCTAACACTCGCAACAAACTATTTTATGAATTACTTCCGCGCTAGAGGTGCGAATTCATTGTTGCACAAATTGCGCGCTAGTTATGTACCACGCTTTCTCTTTTATCTTTTTTCTGTTACGTTCTGCCTTTTGTGTGTTTACATTCTTTGTATTTTGTTTATTTACTTTGGTTTGCGATTCGTGATTGTACATAACGTTATTACTTTTTGTCGGTTCCTATTTTTCTATTTTCATTTCTGTGATGTTTCTGCCTTTTATTTATTGAAAAGGTATTTCCAATGAGTACACAAAGGCTTAGGAGCGTTTGAAGAAAATATATAAATTAAAAAGCTTGAAAAACTGCATGGTAGGAACAGATATCAGATTCTTCTATCTATTTAATAAAATAAATAGACGCTTCATTAACTTAAGCCGATGCGAAGGGCTGCGCCCTGCAGAGCTGCGTATCTTCACGGATGGATCCAAAACAGGTAGTGGCACAGGTGCTGGAATCTTCTCGTAGGACTTCAACATACATATAGCCACGCCGTTGGGGGTCCATAACACAGTGTTCCAGACCGAATGCTTGGGCATCTCTCTAGCCGCTTCAGCCATTATTGAAGAAAATATATAAATTAAAAAGCTTAAAAAACTGCATGCAGACACAGATATCAGATTTTCCTATCCATTTAACAAAATAAATAGACGCTTCATTAACTTAAGCCGTTCGAAAACAGTTCTTAGATAAATCTCTTTTAAATGTAAAAGATTTAATAGAATTGAGTATAAAAATATTTATAAACAAATTTGTTTATAAATATTTTTATACTCAATTGAGTAGCCTGTCAGTGGCACAACTTGTGAACAAACGGCGGCAGTAAGTTAATTTAAATAGTCAACATTATTCAAATTCTGCTTAAGTCTTTAGTCTTTTAAAATGGCTGCATTATTAATACATTAGAATAAAAAAGTTTTCGATTTGTAAATTTGGCACAGAAACAAAACAAAGTCGGTTGGCATAATATCATCATGATCATAATCAGCCTATAACGTTCCCACTGCTGGGACACAGGACTCCAGGCCATAATCCACCACCACGTGGGCCCAGTGCATAGTGGTATTGCGAAAAAAAAATCGAAGACATATCATGTCTTCCAATTTTTGGTTCTAGAACATGCCGATTTCCTCACGATGTTTTCCTTCACCGTTTTGAGAGCAGAGGTGGCGAAGTAATAACACATAATGTATTAAATGGAAACAAAGCAATAATAGCTCAATGAATTTAAGATGAAAGATATATTTATCAGCTATATTGCCAACACATATATGATTGTACTCTTATTATTATTAAAAAGCTTCTTCTTAATTGTGTTTCATCTATCACTCATGCGACTGGCATGTTAGTCCTATTACATTGCTATGAGACACACACCCGGTTATTGATGATTTTTTACGTTTCTTGGGCTTTCACCTTGAGGGGGAAGTGTCAGGCTATCCAGCGAAATTCGTAGAATTTTGCAATCTTGTTTGTTAACTCAACGTAGAGAGTTGTATTGATGATTACAATTATTATAAGTCTGTAAAGTCATATTGTTACGGTCGCGAATCATATTTTAATTTTATTGGGACACAACCTGACACTGACTTGCAAATTGCAAAAAACGATTTGTGAGAAATTGCTACAGTAGAGTTTGACAAGTTCTAGTTCAAATTCTCCTTTTTAGAAACCAGGTGATTAGCAGCCTTTGTATATCAAGTTGTCGAAGGACTTGCTCAAAGGCTCCTTGAAGTAGACGTCTGGTCCTTCGGAAATCCACACATGGGCATACTAAGCAAAGATCGTTTAGAAATAATTGAACTGAAGACGTGCTTAAGAAAGTCAAGGAAGACTGGATCTGTAATCACTTCTTCACAGCTGTGATATCTTGAGTTTATTGATTGTCACATCGGTTAAAGTTCAGGTGATGACCCTAATCTACAAGACTACGGAAGCCAACAACTTCCGAAAGATAACAAAACAATTAAAATTAAACTGTAGTAACAGTTACAAAATGTAGTTCCGTCCCTAGCGTCGTCAGCGAACAACGCTTGTTAAGTGAGAGTTTAATTGTTAACACTATTTCAAGTTCACTGTTTAACATAAACCGTTCCTTCACTTCTGGGCGCTTTTGCAATTTCGACTTAAATATAGAAGTTGGTTCGGTAATGGTATCTTTGGTCAGAGTTTGAAGGTATTGGTTTGGCTCAGATGGTGGAAATTGCTGATGTTAGATATGATTGAGAGGAAAATTACATTTAGAAATTAACGCTGAATTTGTTGTAATTTTATAACTTACTTTTTTAATTAACGACGAGATAAATGTCTCAAGTACTTAAGGTACTTGAGACATTTATCTCCTCAGTTCTAAAAATCTTTTAAATTTATTCTAGGAACTCACCTTCTCCAACAAATCTCTAATGCTACGCTTGAAAGGCCCATTTTATAATCTTAAGAGTACTACAAACTGAAATATTTAGGCATTTAAATATTTCAGTTTGTAGTACTCTTTAAATCTAAATAAAATATTCCTTATCCTGAAAAAAACGAACAATTAGAAACTAGAACACGATGCCATCCATATCAGTTTGTTTCGAATTCCCGCAGGTCGTTAGAGCGAAACAGTCGGCAGAAAGATTAAAGATTAAAGATTATCCTCAGCGAGCTACTATCGTTTGATCGCAACTTGCCGCGTTATTGCCGCGATTATCCCAAGTTGTAGTAAAGGCGCAGTTCTGTTGCCGCAGAGCACGTGCACGCAGTGACGCACGTAAGCTGCGTGGATCCGTTTGTCTGGCTGCGTGTGTCTACCTTTCAACTGCCGCACATATTGACCCACGCCCACGGCTATGTCACTTCTAGTTCATGCAATTTGTTGAATAGAAGAATGACTTCGCGCCATCGCCTATGACGGGTTGTGGCATGGCATGTAGTCGCACATGCACGTCAAAAGTCGCATCGCCCGAGATCGTGAACGGAGCCTCGTGGGCGACCATTGCATGAGCCACTTATATGAACCCGCCTAGCTATGTGTCGCTATATTTTATGTAATTACCTCGCCTATATTTTGGGTGCGTCTCATAACGTATAAACTCATTTGGTCTAATTTCATATTATTATCGTTCATAAGATATAATCAACGTGAGATATACCAACTGTTGATATAATTTCTTTACATATAACATTTATTTATTCTAAAACTTAATTAGTATAACGTTGTTTGATATAACGTTTATGTAAATCGAAAATCATTTGGTCTAACGTTTAATGTGTATCTATATTGTTTATTTAATCGAAAATCATTAGGTCTAAAGTTTAATATATATAAAAACGTTATTATGGTTAACACCCCGACTCAGAGTATCCCGACTCGGATAGGTTAGGTTAGAAGGCTAAGGCGGAAGCGAAGCGGAGCGGAGCTCCCGCCTTAGCCTTCGTGGTTATTTTTTTTTAAACCACCCAGAAATAGGAGCCCCGTGAAGCGGGGCTCCGTCGACCTATCTTAGCGCAGGTGGTAATCAGTTACTAGTTATGTTTAATATCTACTTAGGTTACTATTACCTATAACTACGATAGAACTTACAAAGAACGAAACAAAGTTTTTTATGTTTTAAAGTAGGCGTTTTCATCATATTACACCAAATAAGTTTTATATCTATTGAGTGGTATGTCAAACGATTTTATATTTAATGTATGTTATGTCAAACGATGTTATATTTAATGTATGTTATGCTTATAAAAATTAGTTATTTTAAAATTATATCAATCGTTCATTATATTAA
This sequence comes from Luperina nickerlii, assembly GCA_963855955.1. NCBI lineage: Eukaryota > Metazoa > Arthropoda > Insecta > Lepidoptera > Noctuidae > Luperina > Luperina nickerlii. The sequence continues at coordinate 22,416,860 of OY979676.1, read as the reverse complement.
CTACCACTATATGAAATAAAATTATAGGTTCCGTTGTTATATGTTGTTTATATTAGAGATTTTGTTGTTTTATCATCTATTACTTACCCCTACATTTTCATGCAAAGCAAACCCACAGTCTGCCTTTAAGCAGCAATGGAACTGTGACTTTATAGCCGCGTCCAGGGAGCGACTGTAAACTTGTCGAGACAAATGGCCCCGGAGATTAATCTAATAACATTCCTACTAAGTTTATCTTTGATTAAATCTATTGGGTATTAGTGAGACGGAATTCAAATTAGGATTCGGATTAACAAATAGTAGATGATGGGAAGTACTGTTTGTTACTTTGATTTTACGGTTAGTTGGGGTTGAAAGAAAAGTTTACAATTGATAATTTTCTGTAACAATTTTCCGCGCGGAGATTCCGTAACACACTCACTGTAGGAATGGTTTTCGTTTTGACAGTTCAGTTTAAAGATATTTATTTCTCAAAGAACAAATTACAGTTCACTTAAAGAGAAACTTAACTAAATTAACAATAAGTTGGTTTACATTACGACGTTCAAGCCATCGAAGAAACTGAACACCATAGTTTTATTTATAAAATACAAGTATGTCTAGGGTCTGATCTCTCCATGACCAGACAATTTCATCGGAGGGACAATTAAGAATCTCTGACAATTTTTTACACAAAACTGTCAGACGCCAATCATCAATCAAAAATGTCAAAAACCATCTAGACCGAAAAAATCAGCCCCACATAAAATGCAAAACAGTTCAAGCTAAACTTATATGTCTAATATAAAAAAAAAAACTAAACTGATTTATCTAATATATAATTCCTTAGGCCTTTTTTAAATGTTGTACAGTTCAACAACATTCATTGCGTTATTTACGTTGTTGAGCAGACAATTTTTTTTAACATAATATGATACAATGGATAAGCAAATTCCATCAAAATTATTCAGATTGTGATTGCTAGTGTGTTACGCAAGTTACGGGTCGTCAGAAGCCCGAAAATCTGACAAGCAGTCTTACCAAGGGGTATCGTATTACCCATTAACTGGGTTGTGGAGGTCAGATAGGCAGTCGCTCCATGTAAAATACTGGTATTCAGCTGCACCCGGTTAGACTGGAAGCCGACCACAACATAGTTAGGAAAAGGTTAGGCAGGGGCAGAGTTTCTTTTTAGAGTTCCTTACCTTGAAAGGAAAAACATTACCCTTATAAGATCACTTCGTTGTCAGTTTATCAAGACCATTTTTCTTAGGAACGCGTGGAGATATCATGTTAAAATTATAACTATACTATGTATATCAAATAAAGCTGCAATCCCTTGAAGCAGTGAAACAAAATCAAACTTCTACAACATCGTCATCGCAATAAAAAATACGGATATATCATACGTGTATGTTCCGTTTACACCGCATATTTTGACACTCGCAAGGGAATCAAAACCTGTAGGGCAGTTACAACTTAAAAGTGAAAAATAAAAACTTTTTCACAAAAATAAAAACTACCGTCTTCCAAAAAAGACACTACAAAGTGAAAATAACTTTAATTTTGGAAGTCGGTGGTATACAACGAAAACGCAAACCCAACGACATCATAATTAAAATTATTTTTGGAAGTGGGTTGATTTTTTTTTTTTTTGTAAAAAGGTTCTTTTAATTCTATTTCTTAAGACAATAAAAAACAGACAATATAAGGAAGTTGAAAGACGAGTCCAAAATGCCTGGAAGACCTACTGGCCCCTTAAAGAACACATGAAAGGTAGTCTTCATATATCGTTAAAAAGGAAACTCTTCGACATGTGTATCCTGTCCGTCCACCTAAGGTGCACAAAGTTGGTCACTTATTGGACAACAGAAGTCCAAACTCAATATTTGCCAGCGTGTGTTAAGCGTACAGATGTTGGAGAAAAAGCAGCCAGGCTGAAGTGGGAGTGGGCCGGACACGTCTCACGAATGCTCCCGGAGCGATGGGCAAGGATCGTCACTCACTCGACACCTGAGGCAGGACATCGCCGTCGAGGAGACCAAGGCATAATCATAATAATGTTTTATTTGTGTAACATAGGTAGTGAATACAGTTCTTAAATTAAAGGCGAACTGGTGGTGTGACGATCTAATATCATTTGCAGGGCTAACATGGCCAGAGATCGCATAAGACACGGAGGTTTGGAAGAAATAGGGGAGGCCTTTGTCAAAAAATAGGCTAACAACAAAAACAATTCCTTCAGACAAATATATTGATAGCTTTTAATTCTTCATAAATAATTACTCTAGTCAATCCTTAGGCAGTACTCGTCAAAATATTTTATTATTCTGCATTACAGAATAGTCGATAAAACTTCTTGATACTTCCTTCGATCCACGTTTGTTTAAATATCAAAACTTCATCAATCTCGGTATTGTTTGGTTCACTAGAACCTAATAGAGTGTCAGTCACTTCATGGTGTCAGTGCTTGCTGCACTGTTCCAAACCGTTGACAAATGGTTGTCTGTCCGCCATCACGATCCACGGCCCAATGAGGGATCGTTCAGATATTATTTTTAGTCTCGTTGGGAGTCGAGTCAGACACAATAACAAATGCCATGCGTAGCCACAGTTACCAACCTGTGTTTTCTGTAGCCGACTTTGTCTCTTCGGTTGGCAATGAATTAAAAATCTAAAAAATAGGAAAAATAAAAATAACTATGTTGCTTTGTTACTTTTTTTTCATACCAGTTATCACAAATTCAGCGAACAAAAATGGAAGGAAGTAAAGAACAAAATAATAAAAAGCAGAACAATAACTTGTACAATTTTAATACAATCCGGTTCAGGGCAAACTATTTGTTTACAAATTCAGACCATTTTTACGTAACGATGTCTACGCGATACTTATCAATGTATAGCAAGTGTGTGCCACAAGGCGTAAGAGGAAAGCGGATACATTAAGAAAACGGTTAAAGGAAGTACGATTTATAAGTAACCCAAAAGGTCAGCAAACATGGAAATTTGATTTAATAAGTACAACAAAAAATTAAGCTTGTCTTATTCTAACAAGGAATAACAATGAATTGGGAAAATAAGCGGATTGGCGACAAAGCTTCTCAAATAAGTAGACAAATAAACCTAAAATAAATCAAAGGAATATCATGTAAACCTAATATTAAGTAGATATATTGAGTGGAATCTGAATTATTTTGTCAGAAAATACTGTTTTACTTTTGTCCTATTTCATTGCTAAACATTTTTTGGTTTTCTTGAATAACATAACCCAGTAGTCAGTCCATAGAAGATCTTGGAAATCTGAGTTGACTCAGGTTAAATAGAAATGTGTATGTAGTATGACCTCGCTAATCACTTAAGTCTTGAGCTAGACGAAAAGGATTTAAACGGAAATTAAACGTTTTGTGTAAGGTTTAAGCGAAAGAATAATTTTGCAGATAAACACAAGGCTAGGTTTTATGTGCATCAGCTCCACTGGCCCATTACCATGCCACTGAACTTTACTTTATAAAGCTTTTACAGGAAAATGGGGTAATGCTATTACAATGCAAGCTATAAAAATAGGGATAGTAGTCAAGCATAACGATTGAGTCTTTTTCGGGAGAGTAAAACATACCTGCTTTAACCCTTTGAGACACAATGGCTTAAATGGCAATGGCTGTTAATTGTTTCTGTAATTACCGAATTTAACCCGTTAATAGCCGAGAGCCTCGGCTTGTTCCTGGATAGGTATTTGTAAGACAGTTAGATCAACAGCTTGATGCAGAACAGAGACCTCCTGGAAAAGACAGATAATGTATAATAGTCCTCCAGGCCGTATTGCGGCCACGGCAGCCAATCTCAAAGAAAGACTAGCCTTCAACGCGGGAAATATTGTAGTGCACAAGTGTATGGACAGGTGCGCTCTCTCTACCCTCACTCTCATAGTCCGATGGGACATTACGTAATCTCACACGTTCGGAGAGAGATTGGGCACAGGACCGACGGATTAACGAGCGTTCCGAGGCACGGGGGTATCGCACCGGCAACTTCCAAACTCCGGGCTGTTACTTAGAAATATCTAATGGAAAAATATCTAATGGAAAAATATCTAATGGAAAAATATCTAATGGAAAAATATTGAATGGAAAATATCTAATGGAAAAATATGTAATGGAAAAATATCTAATGGAAAAATATCTAATGGAAAAATATTGAATGGAAAATATCTAATGGAAAAATATCTAATGGAAAAATATCGAATGGAAAAATCTAATAACATTTTGCCCGACCTGGGAATCAAACTCAGCAGTCGCGCATGCGCCCACGAGACCAATAAGGTACCCAGGTATACTTAGATCTCTAAGAGCAGAGAAATGTGTATCTGTTAGTTGCCACCAGCATTTGGTATCAGACCCTCCTAAACCGCAACGATACACTTCAGATTTTAAGTTACACGAAGTTTAAGTTTGTGACCAGTGACCATCTATATCAGATACATAGTACATAGCCTTTATTTTTTACTGGTAGTCTTGTAAAAGAATTTGAAACTATTACAGTTCTTCACACCGTTCTTCTCGAGCGACTTTGTAAAACTTTCAATGCTTACAAAAGTTAAAGTTAGTTTTATTTATTGTAAACCCACTTCCATATTCTGCTCACCCTGCATTCAAAGAAAATATTACCTTTGTGGGCGACTGCAGAGTTTTACTGCAGCTTGCACAGTGCACATAAATAGTAGTGGGTACATCACTCGATGAAACTTTTACGAGTTGATAAATGGACCATGTATCTGTGCAAAAGATTTATAGTTTGTTCATAATAAATAGTTAAAACGTTAGCTTCTATATTGTACAGGTGAATAAAATACAATGCAGTGTTTTGAATAAAACTTGTGGACTGTTTCAACCCTTCTGCGGATGTGCAGTAATTTATCTGGCAATTAACTTCACACAAATTCAGTTCTATTTTTATGGAAATTACATATTTAGTATACAAGCAACGACCAAAACATTTTTAATAACATTACTTTTTCATATTTTTAACAAAACCTCAACATTTTTTTAACATATACAAAACGGATGGATGCAGTTTGATGAACGTTTACAATCTGTTGTAGTAAACTTTCAATAAATTCCATTTTGATAGAAAATAAAATATTGATTGCGATAGAATTCAATATTCAAGGTAATTCAAAGCTTATTTAATTTTAAAATCAATTCTGATATAAATAAAATCTGAATAAAATCGTTTTGGAGAGGAGATCTGTCACAATAGCAGTTCAGATTTTCGATTTAGTTTGGTTATAACTGGAAAAACTTTTGTTATTTTTTAATTGCCCATAGAGCAAGTTCTTTGAATAACGAAGAGCTAGTGGCAACTTTGTTTTAATAAAATAATATTATGTTAATACTAGTGAACCAAACTGCAACACCGGTGGCGGTCCACCATACTACTCCTTACAAGTTTCAGCCAAATATTGAAAAATATGTAAATCGTTGAACCCTGGGGTTGTACACTCAAAACTGGAATATAAAGTGGGTGAAATTTTACATTATTATTTACACGTTTTTAGATCGCCAACCATGTATTTATAAGAATTTATATCAACCCTTTAAAAAAGTAGGTTTGAGGTAAGAATATATCCTGGAAAGAAAAGATTAGATTATCTGCTTTATCCTTTTTTCTAAGAAAGATTATTTATGTAATTTAGCAAGTATACTTATAGCTAAAATCACTCGACCTATACTATGCAAGGATTTAATAGAAATGGGTTCACGTATTTAAATTAGAAAAAAAAATGATTTGATCTCACCAATTATCACTCAGGCTAACCGACTGCTTTAACAGATTTGATTAAAAATTTTCGTGGAATCGGAATTCCTAACCCCGTAACGTTTATTTATATGTTGAACTTAACCTATCGTAGTACACAGCTGGTCATAGGCCTCTCCCAGGCGGCTCCACAATACCTTGTCCTCCGCCTTCCGCATCGTCATCGGTGCATTTAACTGGGGGGCGTCCCACACTACGCTTGCCGATACGCGGTATTCACTCTAAGACTTGTCTGCTTCACCAGCCTTGTCTGCTCCTTCGACAAACGTGGCCAGCCCATTTATAAATACGAAGGTATAGAGAACGAAATTTAACATAAAAACTGCTAATATGTAATAGATAGTATCTTTTCTATACAATACATTTCGGATACAATACGATCGACCCAAAAAAAAACTAAATGGCGTATAAAAGACAGCTAATATAAATTTCAGTAAGTGCCTACTTCAAGATGTTTCAGATTTCCCTCGCAATTTATTAGAAGTCACTGCTTCTTTTATAGGTCTACCTGAATTGATCGGTACTTTCCATCCTAACTTTTTTTTCCACCGTTCTTATTTCGGCAAAGAACTAAAGTTTTTATGAGTCGTTTTTAAGGGGACCACATGACCTAAAGCGCGGTCACTGTCGGACTGCATAGAAAAGAAAGAGAAGCACGATGACACAACTCTGGTAATTTATTGCAAAATATGAAGTAATTATCTATTTACAAAAAATCCATTGTTTGGACTAAAAAATTAAAACACTAGTGCTTTAGTATGTTTTTTGTAGAATAATCTGACAAAAAATCAGAATGATTGTATTTATATTAGTATGGTTTTTATTGAAAAAATAAAGTTTTTAGAGGTATATTCCTGATTTTTTACTATCGTATCAAATTACTTAGTTGTATTCAACACACTATCTAACTAGCATACATCCTGAAGAATATCATATATTTTTCTGATTTTGTTTACTGTAGTCGATCATATACTTTTGGGCACTATAAAACTTGCGTTTTTTGCGTTTAGGTCCTGTAGTCCCCTTAAGTAGGTTTTAAACAGAAAGGTACCAAAGTATCAGTACTTCCGTGTACAAATACTGAAACATTGGTACTTCGCTGTTTAAGACCTATGTATATTCTTTAAAAGTTTGTATTGTTCCTTCGCTAAGTAACTTTCGACTTTTCTTGTAATTTTGATTATTCTGTTGATTTCACGGAAAGGAAATATTTCTGGAATTAGTTGTTACTTCGTGCTTGCTTGTTTTTTCAGTAACTTGCTTACTTAGGACTGGGAAATCCGGAATTAAGAAAGGCTATGGGAGGAACAAGTTTGTAGAAGCCGTATATGTCTACGGCATCCAATAGCTGTTGAGCCTCTTAAAATATGTATTATTAACAGGCTCAACAGCTATTGAGAAAGGTTACCCACCTATGTACTCGATAATTGATATGTACACCTAGAAGCAGATGGAAGGAAAGCTCAGAGATAGATGGACAGAGGATGGAACTAAATAAACACCTATTGGCTAAGAGGCAACTAGAATCAATTCTATTTTATTGTAAAACGTTGACCTTTTAATATTAACTAGGTACAGTGTGCCTGCTATGTATGTACTATTGTACCTATTTGTGATAATAATACTTTGACAAAACTTTGGCTGATTTTCATTTACATTAGTTATTTATTCATTTATTATTTATTTAATACTTCAAGCACATAAATGTACAGAGGCGGACTTAATGCCATAGGCATTTTCTACCAGTCAACCTTTGGGTGATGCAGAGACAAACAGTGGTAGGTGCAATCATGACCATTGAGGAATAAATATTTTAAATATAATGATACTCATAAACCTATTAAAACTGAATAAAATATGTTACATGGGATACATAAATAAACTTAATAAAAAGAAATAAGACATACAATGAGAAAATATTACCGCTGTGATGATACGCAGTTATGTAGCGTGTTTAGTTCAAGTAACAAGACAACTTGTTTGCACACAAGTGCAAACGTCAGTCTAAAAGTGTCTGTTCTTCATTCTGAAGTGTCACGTATAGAGAAGTCAAGTTTCTATCCAAATGATGATGGTAAGGACTTCCTCGCACTTGACTAATGCAAATTTAAATAAATATTTAATGAAAGCCATTTAAGATGACCCAATTTGCGCTTTTATAATTTTCAACGTCACGATATTATCGTGGACGTCCCCGTCCGCGTCGTTAAAATTAATGCAAATATGTATATGCATGTTGTAACGTTATCGTGGACGAAGGTTTAAAACCGTCTTAAGGGGCTTACAGGACTTAAAACAAAAAACGCAAGTTTAAAAAATTATAAAAGTATATGATCGACTACAGTAAACAAAATCAGAAAAATATATGATCTTCTTCAGGATATTAGGTAGTGTGTTGAAAACATAATACAACTAATTTGATACGATAGAAAAAAATCATGAAGATACCTCTAAAAACTTTCTTTTTACAATAAAAACCATACTAATATACATAAAATTATTCTGATTTTTGTCAGATTATTCTACAAGCAACATACTAAAATACTAGTGTTTTAATTTTTTAGTGCAAGCAATAGATTTTTTGTAATTAAATAATTGCTTGATATTTTGCAATAAATTACCAGAGTTGTATCATCGCGCTTCTCTTTCTTTTCTATACAGTCCGACAGTGAGCGCGCTTTAGGTCATGTAAGCCCCTTAATATACTTCCATACATTTTACTTCCCTGTTTTATCGTGACGCCGCGACGTGGACGCACAATAGTCTTTATACAAGGCTCATCCATACTAATATTATAAATTCTAAAGTAACTCTGTCTGTCTGTCTGTATGTTACCTTTTCACGCCTAAACCACTGCACGGATTTCGATAAAATTTGGCAGAGAGATAGATTGCATCCCGGGGAAGGACATAGTTTAGTTTTTATCCCGATATTCCCACGGAATCGACACTTAAGCGGGTGAAACCGCGGGGCGCAGCTAGTACCTAATAATAATAATATGATGATGCTAATCTTATCAAGTGCATTTTCGGACTGTTTAAAAAGATTTTGATGTTCTGACTTTCTTCGCGCTACCTATGGTGCTCAGTTGATATACAGCCAGCCACAGCTTAAACAAACACAAACATTCCTCCCCACCTTATCAGCAGTGCCCTAAGGTCGCGGGAACTAATGTTTAGCTGTAATTAAGGCAAAGACATTCACTCGAGTCTAGATGGTAGTGTTATGATAATAGGCGTATAAGGTTTTATGTCTTTATTTCTTAGTTGCTAGCTGTACATTTTACTGCCTAGGAGTGTATTAAACTTCATTGCCTAAATCTAAGTACTGACACTAACTACCTACATGGTAATTTCAAGTGGTTTTAATTTTAAATATTATACCCTTTATTTTACTTGCCTTTACCACTAAGATTAGCACAAAAAATTACCTGTTTAGAGTATCATGGCAAACTGGAATGAACTTGCCAGTGAAAGGTGGCAGAAATCAGTCATAAAAACACCAGAATAACCTACCTAGAATTATATCAATTGGTGCTATAAATAAGAAACGGCAGTAAAATCCAACGCGCCAACTCTTACTCAACATTATTTTTGTTGTTTCAGCACAAATCGACTCGTTACTACCAAAATTTTGACCACAATTTCAGTTACATGATTCGATTTTCATTCACCACGGACTGCCCCTTAACCCGAGTCGGTAATGACCGGATATTGACGAAACTTCCGGCTCGTAATGGCGGCCAGTTCGGACAGCCATCTCCTCCACGTGGAACGTCACTATACTTAACTAAAATAAATAGCTTAGGTAGGGATTGACGGAAAAGGACGTGGATTATCTTGCTTTTTACTTTTATCCACTTAGTTGCCTTTCTATGTACTCTTCAATGTAGTCGTGTCACGTAATTGTTCAGCAGATTTTACTTATTCAATAAGAGCATATTAGACGTACAAACTAAGAATCAACAGAAAGCCAATAACAAGTCTTGACCTTTACCAACAGAGTAAAAAAAACACAACAGACTACACAGTGAAAAACGGAATTACGTAATTTGTATTAATTCGTTATTAATTTATTTTTTAATATTTATTTTTATTATTTATTTATTTTTGAGTTAAATTTTTCGTCGCCATTTCATACAACTGTCTAAAGGCTCGTACACACAGGCGCGACGCGACACGCGACACAAAGGAACCGCTCGTTGCGCGACTTGCGGTGCCTTTGTGTCGCGTGTCGCGTCGCGCCTGTGTGTACGAGCCTTAAGGAAACATTCTTGATTTGGATTAACAGATTTATAACAATTTTTTATATTAATCCAGTTTCTTGATTTTAGACAAAACATGATGTAACTTCGAGTCACCTACATAATATTCACGTCACCGTGATTCAGTGCCTTTACGATCATTGTAAAGAACTTCTCTCTAGTAGTGGCTTATCCTCCAACTAAGAACTTTGGTAGTGTCTCTTCACATTATGTTGCGGTATCAAGAAGGTTTACTGCACTCGAGAAGTGAAGTTAACCTTCTTGGTACCGCAAATCTTAATTAACCTGACGTTTTTATTACTGGATAAAATGAAAAGCTGAAACAAATCTATTCCTTGTGATACACAGAACAAATAATCAATGCATCATTTAAACTGGGAAAATACTGCCAACGTAAGTAACTAAGTGCCATATGTTTTTCTTCCAGCAAAGTCACGATGTCCTGTTACTGTTTGGTATTGATAAAATACAAGCATAAAATTTGACAAGTAACGTCTGTAAGAAAAATAAATTGTGCCTTTTTAAAACCTTTATTAGGGCGCTACCTCGAAAATAAATCGTAGCGACTGATCTACTAAGCGAGCGAAAGTGATGCAATTACTTTTGAAAAGCAAAAGAAGAGAAATGGCTATATTGTGCGTGCGCTCGGAATAAAACGACGTATGTGCTAAAACGAATTTACTCCTTTTTTCACAAAATAAATGTTTTAAATTTAAAACTACTTTGAGTAAACTTTGATTTATGATAATTCTCTGTTTTAAAGTAAATACCATTGAATAACTCTTAAGCGTTACGCCGTGATGTTGAAAAAAGTAAAAAAATAGATATAACTTTTTTTGTATCAAGAAAAATATTGAATCTTGTATTCCATTTATATGAAAATAGACCAAAGGGTCAAAAAATATATACCAAAATGTTAAATCCCTATTCCACATACATAACAAGTTACACGAAATCGAAAAACCACATTTTTTTCAATATATCACCTTAACTGAATTTATTACACAGCTACGAGTATCCTAATTAAGTGGGCATCTGTTGGTATAATTTTTATCTAAAATATACAAAACCTCAAGGTGGGAAAAAAGCCTGGGGGTGAATTATGTCATTGCTCCGTTTTGTGCCAACACTCTGTATTTTTTGTAGCCATAATAATACGAGAAATAATGTTGGGTATTGCTTTAGGATTTAAAAAGTAGGTCATGGGAGGGTTTGTTAATATATCTATGTGTAGTGAAGGCAACATACTAATAATGAGTGTTTAATTATGAAATCACTAGCTGTTGCCCGTGACTTCGTCTGCAATTCAGGATGAAAAGGAACCTATATCTTTCTCTAGGTCATGGTCTAACTATGTGTTGAATTTCATCTAAATCCATTCAGCCGTTTTAACGTGAAAGCGTATCAAACAAACAAATTTTCTTTCGCATTTATAATATTTGCTAGGAAGTCAGGATTAGGATCTATTATTGTACAAAATAGTGGGTAGGTTTTGTCTAAATGTTCACTGCTTATAAAGTGCCTGATGGTGATCGCAATAAATTATCAGTTGCACAATTGCTATAATCATCTCGCGTGTTTGCGGCTCGACGATCAACAAAACACATTGGAGCGATGGATTTTCTGTAGTCCTAGGTTCGCTCCCCGCAAAATGTTATTAGATTTTTCTTCCAGGATTTTTACAGTTACAGCTCGGAGTCCATTCTTTACGACCTTTATAATATTCTAACTGGCAAAATGTTCATGGAATATACACCTCTACTTGCTTCTTTGGAGAAAACACTCATGACATTTATGAAGGGATATCCGTACCAAGGTTCAAACAAGATAATAATGTAAATACATAAGATATAATCTAACAGACTTTAAATAATAATATATACAGTCAACAAAAGAGATAAGTATGCAGGATCGTCGGATATAGTTGAAGTTTAATAAGAAATCGATGGATGTTGTGGACCGTAATTTAAATTGATAAATGAGCCGTTTGTTTTCTATTAACAAAATTAAATTTTATTCGAAAGCATCCATCAGTTTCTTACTAAACTTAAACTATATCCGACGAACCTGCATACTTATCTCTTATATGTATAAAATAGGATTTGGGAGAGGCTTTTGCTTAATAGTCAGACAGGATAAGTGAAAAAAAAGTAATTAAAAAAAATTTAACCGACTTCAATAAGAAATTATCTAAAAATTATGAAATAACTTTAATTTTGGTGTCTTGGGGTCTGTATTTTAGTTTTTTTTTTTGCCACCGACTTCCAAAATTAAAGTTATTTCATAATTTTGCGTTAATTTCTTTTTAATTCCGTAACTTTTAGTTTTAAGTAAAAACTTAAATATTTGTTTGTAATAAGTAGGTAGGTAATAGTTTTGATGTAAATATTGCACTAGAATTTGACCACGGTTTTGAGATGTTTTCCCGTTTACACTACAGCCTTAGCTCGTAGCAATAAGCTAGGCCGTCACACTTACACGTATTCGTCTATATCTTGAAAATTACTGAATAGATTTTGATGAAACTTGTACTGTTCCCTAAGCTGAAGTAAATGTAAGCCAATAAAAAAATGGTCACGATCCGATTAATAGTTGCGGAGAAATGCGTGGACTAAGATACATACATACATACATCTATAAAATTTTGTGTATTTGTTTAAAAGCCCTAATAGATTGTCATATGTGAATATAATGAAGTTCCAATAATATTACATATCGAACGTGACGTAATATTACGTGTCGAATTGATAACCTTTTTTTGAAGTGAAAACTTCTTTAGCGGCGCTGTGTACTTTTTTTGGAATGGGTAAAAACTTCTAAACTCGCGTCAGGTCACGTGACCCTGATCGAAAATTCGTAAGACGTAAAACGTAAGACGTAAAACGTAAGACGCGCGTTGTTGAGGACAGCGCCATCTATGCACATCGGGAAGAACTACGAGGGCCTCGCGTACTAACTACGTAGTTCATCCAACAACGACGAGATGGCGCTGAACCACGGATATATAACTGACGACGAGCTCCATGCGAGCGGCTTGCTTCTCTTACCACTGCCGCGACCAACACCACGAACTGAAGTCTATCCTGTGTGCTTATTTGTAAATCTGAATAAATTCCTTTCACGAGAAGAATAAACCAGTCACTTTGGTCATCATACCTGATTTGCAAAAAACCCTATAAAATAAGGAACACACCTTAACACGCGTGTTTTGTTTATAAGACGATTCACAAAATACACTCGTAATTGTTCAAGTTTTCACTTCTGTCGGCACTACCGGAGTGCCAGTTTTTTGAAGTCGGTAAAAACGAAAAATAGAAGCAGTGGTGGTGGCCCCGCGGTATCGGCCGCGACTTGCGAGTTGTAGGTCGTAGGCGGGCGCTTTACTTTGTGTAAATTATTTCATCACCACTGCTCTTAAAATTGCGAAGGAAAATATCGTAAAAAACCGGCATGTCCTAGAACCAAAAATTCGAAGACATTGTGACATCTAGGCCCGCACTAGGACCGCGTGGTAGTTTATAGTCCACTCTTTATCGCAGAGAGGAGGCCTGTGGGCCAGCTGTGGGAACATTGAGGCTGATTATGCATATAAAAAAGGAAATAAATATACGGCATCAAAAAATACGCCCGCATCGCGGTCAACAGGATAAGTGCCCAAAACGCTGCCAGCATTGCCACGTCATATGGTGAAGCTGATTCTTTGGCCAAAAAATTACAAAGGTTTGTATTGATCGTATACCGTGCAACAGAAACCAGATACACCACAAAACTTAGTTAACTCCAGAACATCCAGAAAATAAACAAATTCACCCGAGCGTGTCCACCCATACGTCCCGTAAACATTCAAAGAGGATTCATTACGCGATGCTATGAGAGGCCATTTGGAACAGCATAATTCCCGCACTGCGCCGGGCAGGCCAGCGCCAGCCCAATGCTATTAATGTGCATCGAATCTATCCGCTCCCAGCGAAATTACATTCTATGTGTGTGAGGCAGTTTAAAGCTTTTGTAATTACGCATTTAATTTCTGAGGGAGATTGCAAAGCTGTTGAACCGAGGCTGATTTAAAATTCTGAAGTTTATTTTCCATGTTTGTGCCGCCTCATACCTTTTCTGCTGCAGACAGAAATTATAAATGTTAGGCAAATTAACCCACCACTTCAGTTTTCCCTGTTATATCCAATTAATATGACTCTTAAAGAATTACTGTCGTGTTTTTAATTTACAGATAAACTTTTTTTTTGAGTACATTATTTTCTTTTATTTCATTATAAACATATATTTTCATAATCTCTTAACTATTTACACTAGGTACTAAATTAAAAGACTAATTAACTAACTATATAAATAAATACAAATACAAAAGGATATTAAGCGTTAAAGTAGTCGTCCGCATCGCTGTCATCTGGAAATGTGCCCAGGAGACTGGCAGCATCGCCAGGTTGAATGGCAACGCTAATTCTTTGGCTTAGGAATGACCCAGCCCTCTGGTCACGTGAAGTGTCGATCAGCCGGCGAGAAATTTCCTTAAAAAGGAGACGCGCACTCGGGCCCCATGACAGAGTGTTTCGACCTCAAACGGCTCCAAGCTGTAGTTGCCCATAAGGTTACAGCATATGCGCCGCTTGAGGGTCTCAGCAGCTGCAGCAGCAGCGCCAGCACAGCGCTCCGTGCTGGGAACAAAAGATGGCGCAAGGGTATCGACACAGGTTGCATCCCACACCAGAGACCTACCTAGAACAATTTATTTTTTTGTTGTCAAATTCTACCTATATATCTCTATCCATCTTTCCATCCACATCGTAACATCGATATTCTTCTAAAAATACATTGCATGTGAGTTTGTTCGTGTAATTCCTATAAATTGATAGCTACATAGTACAAGTTTTGGTGGCAGATGCAATGTGTAACAACATCGCAAGTGTCGTTATGACCGCGTCTGCGAAGTGTTAAACTTTGGAGTATGCAATTTATGTCGTTCTGAAGTGGATGTAGGTAATCATACACATTTTGATGTTTAGAACTTATCAGTGTTTTTAAAACTCTGTACAGTTCAACATATATATATGATTTATAGTATGATATGTATTGTCAATGTCAAATAATAATGTGTGTTGTCTTTGGTGCCTGGCCCTGACATCAAGCAATGGACAAAATTGTCAACATTTTCTAAGCTTGAATACGAGGCTTTTGACTACGTTGTGTGTGTGTATTTTATGTCTTTTTTTAATCATTTTTAATTTTTATTTGCAATGTGCGTTTTTGTTTGTGCAGAATAAACAAATTTTCTTTCTTTCTTTTACAGTTCATAGCTTAATGCTAACACCAGCTGGTCGATTCTGTAAAAGTCTCACCGTGATAACTTTGGTGGAGTGTCCTCAGTACCAATTCCTAGCATCAAGTTTAATGACCGCTCACTTCCCTTAAGTTTTTAAGGTGAGATTTTTACAGAATAGATCAATTTCTCATATCGATTGTCTAGAAGAAAATGTTTTATATAGATGTATATAAAACCTTTTACAGTATCTGATCAGTAAATCGGCTATCGACACGGCTATCGAACTATCGAATGTTGGTTATAACATTTTGGGCACCAATTAAGACAGCAGCCGATCACTTTCCACGATTTGAAAACTATTGATATTAAATATTGTATGCTTTCAGATACTGGGTATTACTGTATTTTCTTGCTTCTCTTTATTTACCTATACAACGGGAATATTACTCACAGCTTTATTTGGCTTCATTTATCCGGACAGCGAGAAAAATTGGCTTACAAAAAAACTCATGGAATAAGCTCTCTTAGTTCAATTTGGAACAACCAGCAGTATTAAAATTGGAGCAACTGGAATTGGCCGTACAAGGAAAAATGACAAGCAATTTGTTTATCGCGTTGAGACATAAATCATCTCCAAGAAATTTAATCAAGAAAATCATTTAAGTTCAATCAGGGGGTCTTATGTAGCACACAAAAATAGGGACGTCCTGTTTTCTTTAAAATGGTTTTTTGTTTTGATTGTTTCTTCTTTAGTACCGGGTAAAATAATTTATTACTTTTAGAAGGTCGTATTTTATGTGTTGAATGGACAGCACAATTTCCTATTTCATGTTAGCCGTTATCGTTTGACAGCCAAGAAAATATCAATATTTTCTATCCATTCTAAGAGTTAGAGAATGTAGCAGACAGAATACTGTCGGAGAGACTTTTGAAAAATCCTAAGTAAAAAGTTGTAATTCGAGGTTTGGCTCTCGCCTATTTCCTCCTCCAATATTGCACTAATTTAAAAGATATTTCATAAACTGAATAAGAAAAATTTGGGACACACTATATATCCTATATACTGTGTTCATATGTTTTTCTTTATTTATTAGTAGTTGTCAAATTTGTACACAAGGCCTGTGTTGACAGCGGTTTCAATTGGCATTTTTTGAGGGTTCTATTGCTTAAAAAATAATGTATCATCAAAAAGGAAAACATAGAGACATACTAGTAGTTAACATTTATTATTCTGTAAAAAATCATTGCTTTATGGTCATTAACCAGAAAGAAAACAGGCGAGAGCATTTCTATGGAGAAACGACCACACGCTTTTCGTCTTTAATAGATTTACTTTGAGTAAAATAGAATAAAAATAATATTATCATATTCCAAACCATCTGTTAGTCTCCTAACATTTCCAACGAAACTAAATTCTAAAGCTCCAAATCTCCTTACAAAAAACGCTTCAGCACCAAAATTCCAGATTTATCCCGCAACATTACGCCAGTGCTATCTTTTCGGCGTCCATTGACAGCTGAGCACGTACTATAGCAGATGCTGTGCGATGCTGGCCAGCGATGCACAGCGAACGACCTGCAAGCCAGATGGGACCGGATGTGTTTGCTGCAGTTTGGCTGTATTGCGACAATATTGGGTCATATATCTTATTGAAAGTACCTATTGGTTTATTTATTTTGTAGATGTTTTCTAGGACTTCATAAAGTGCAAATATAAACTTGCATGAATCCAAGTCTTCTAACTTATTTAAATTGCTGTTGATAAAAATATCATACAGATTACAGGTTACAGAACGTTACCCGAAAGCAACGTAGGGTTACGTTATATTTTAGTAATTTCTATTCATCTTTCAGGTGAAGTTTATCTACTAAAAGCGATCACATAAAAAACCTAGCAAAGTAATGAAGTGATCGATATCAAATAAACAACGAACGATAGATCGGTATTTTTTATGTACAAATCCAAATTGAATAACACTCATTCTAGACTTGTTGACAAACAGTTTCGTAAATTAACGCATAATATACACGTCAAATTAAAGGTGACGGGTTGTACATCGTAGGTTCGAACCTTTGCGTAAATTATTTCATCACCACTGCTCTCAAAACGGCGAAGGAAAACATCGCGAGGAAACCGGCATGTCCTAGAACCAAAAATTGGAAGACGTGTGAAATCTAACAACCGCTGAGCTTGGGTGGTGGATAACGGCCATTCCATCTCCGAGAGGAGGCCTGAGTCCCGAGCAGAGCAGTGGGAACATTATAGGCTGATTGTGCTACGTAATGACTTATAAGCCAACTTATCAATTAACTCCTGACATACTATTATTAACTACTACAATTTAATATCTTTAATAGATTTTCAACTTTATCGCTGAAGCATATAAGGTTCGAAGTTGATTGGGAAAATTTGACAGTTTCGGGTAGCTTGATGTGCTGGCGTCTGTAGATTGTGTGTACGGGACATAAGGTCAGGCGGCTAACCGCAAAATCTATTAATATCCTTCAGTATACGACGAGTGGGAGCACGATAACCCGAATATTGGACTGTTTCGATGTGCCAGAGGGTGATACAAGCAAAAGGGAAACGTTACTTAGAACTTGACAGCGTGTTTGGGCGATTTATTACTTGGATTTCATTCTAAAATACGGGCCTCATACGCGGTTGTCAAGGTCCTCAGAGAAATTCTAAATAGCAATTGATTCGAAAAAGTTATAACTGAGGGTTCAGAAACGAACAAATAACGACTATTATCCAATAGACAGTCTGGTTCAGCATATATCTGAAACCGCAGGCATTTGTCACATAATGACGTTGAAATCTCTTTGGTTACAAGTCTCTGAAAATTACATTATTTTTCCGAAAACGTATTTTTCGCCTATTTAGTATCAACTACCTACGTCATAGAAATCGTTAAGTTAATGTTTTCTGCTAGTACCTCATTATCATCTGCCTAGCCTTTTCCCAACTATGTTGGGGTCGGCTTCCAGTGTAACCGGATTCAGTTTATAGTTTATATGGCTTCTAATTGGGGTCTACTACACATTAGGTTTAATACACATTTAATGTAATTTGATTACCAGTAAGTATTTTATATGGAGCGACTACCTATCTGATTTTCACAACCCAGTTACTGGGTATAAATACTACAATAATATAGTTACACTAGTTGTCAGACTTTCAGGCTTCTTACGTCACGTAACGACTGTCAAAGATCCACGAATGACAGCCGGGACCAACAGCTTAACGTGTTTTCCGAGGAGGGGTCTTGGTATGTAAAGATGGTCACCCATCCACGGACCAACCGCGGCAGCGTAGCATGACCTGATCGACCGTCACGTGCGGCTGTTACTATTTAGCCACAAGCTTTTTCTGCTAGTACCTATAATTTTAAAGTTCCTATCACAGTAACTCTTCAAACTCTTGTAATAAAATTTCAGACACATATAAACTGAACACGCCAGCAGTAGCTAGCAAGATTCATCTAATGCATGAAAGTATCTTTTTCACAGCTTCACGCATCTTTAATAATATTCCGGGGCCCATCAAAATAATTAAGGAAATTTAAAAAGAATCTCCATGATTTGTTAATAGACAAGTGCTACTACTCTATAAAAAACTTCCTATCAGACAAATCACTGCTCCAATACAGTGTCCCTCAGTTATGATGCGTTCAGTGGCCCACTGTATGTGTACCTACTCAATTTCTTTCCGTTTTATTTTCATATTTTTCTTATATATTTTATGCGACATCTTAATAATTTGTAACAATAACGTAAGTAAATTTAATTTAATTTGATGTACCTAACTATTGTATGCCTAAGGGCGGGACATAGCTGATTACAATTTAATTATTTAAGACCTGTATTATGTACTGTAGAGGCTATCTCTGTAGCCCTACCTTTAGCAGTACAGGCTGGTTATAATTACCGGAGTGTTCCATTCGAACGTTCAAGCAAGTGTCAAATATTTTAATAAGGTAGTTTTGTTTAGGTAGGCAGTGCTAGAAATTACATGATACTGTAAAGTCGTAAATATATTTTATTCAAGACCAAGTTTATTTCAATTATATTGTGAAACTCCCATCTGCACCCTCCACAGTACCTACCTATGATCCAAAATAAAGACATTGATTAATTGATTGACTCCTTCACATCTTAAACATTCCTAATTTCATTATAACCCTATTACTGAATTTACTGAAACTCGTTGTCAGACGGTATATAATTACATTATAAAGTTTTTCCCTTGTGCTGCGGTAGTCAATTAGAACCTCGTGTAATGAATAAACAATATTAAATGAACTCCAGAAATTGGCTGTCTACCGTGATGTAATTTTAATTAATCGTGCTATGAAAGTAGTTTTGTGTTTTAGTGCTTTTGTTAAATAAGTAAAGTATTTCCACTTCATTCACACACACACGTCAATTTCAAAGAAAAAGTTAGAAGTTTCTCTTCATCAGCATCATCATACACAGTCCGACTTCACGCACTGCTCAGTGATCAATAAGAAGTCCACAACCAGCAAAAGATTTTTAACGAGGTGGTAATTTTTGTTAATCGTATTTTTTTTTGTTATGTATTTTCTGGTGTACAGTAAAGTATATATAAATAATTGTTTACAATTATATTTTTCTTTGCAGATAAGAGAGTAGAAGGTCACTAAATCCATCTTTGACAATTCTCCTGCAGCTGACAAAGAAGGCGCAAACGACACGACCCTCTCACATAAATAGCACTAGCACAATAATAATCCTAGCTTAGAGACCCGTAAGTAACAATTTATTGTTGTGGGAGAAAATAGCTTTAGGGCCTTCAAGAATAAAGCTGAAAACGCTGAGAAAAGGAACAATAATGTGAATATTATAACAGTATATTATTATTCAAATTACATTCAAGTACTTTCTAATTTAACTTAGCTGGCTGGTCAAATTCCCATCTTCAAGTCTAAGTAAAGCACTCGACTCAAACATAGTGTTCTGTCGAACTAGTTACTATATAACTAGCTATTTATGGCAGCGCTCGACTCTAGTACTGTTTCCTACTATTCTCTCGAGTGCTGTAATGTTAATGTATCGTAGTTGCCCTATGTGGGCGGTGAGAGCTATGGAGCTACACATAAACTTTGCAAACAAACGTCAAACATCCCTTTTAAAGCATCCAACTAGCTCGTAATGACCGAATGCAGGGCCAAGGTCTCGTTTTCCCTCTTCCACTTATTTTCGGGTTTTCGCTAGGAGCGTGGAGTATACAATGTGTTTCAGAGGGGTGTGACCAAACTTGGGGGTGTGGTACAGGCCATCAAACTGAACAACTTTTTCCCGGGGACAAACACAGTAATCGTGAAAAAAAATCAGTCGTCCCATACAAAACTTAAATACCTTCTTGACCAAATTTAATGTATGGGACGACTGATTTTTTTTTCACGATTACTGTGTTTGTCCCCGGGAAAAAGTTGTTCAGTTTGATGGCCTGTACCACACCTCCAAGGTTGGTCACACCCCTCTGAAACACATTGTATATGTAGGTGGGGTTCTTAGGTACTTAACTTTATTTTTTTTTCACTCTTTCAATGCGGCTGTAACCTGTGCATGACACGTTTCACCCTGTGTGTGAAAAGGACTATATACGACTATGTCAGTGAGCGGAGTTCGCGTGGCTGAATTTTGTGCAAAATATATTTTAACTTTCTTAGCATTACATATTTGCCATAAATACGCTAAAAAGAAACGAAACTGCCTGTAGAACGTCTAAATACTTTGTGCTCTAGAAGTAAGAAATAGAAAAATTTAAGTATGTAAACTAAACATTGCAGTGTCTCTTTCACATAGGACGGGTACACTGTGGTGTCCTACATAGTTTTGGAGCACGTACCGACTGATACCCAAGTGTTACAAGTTACTATTATTTGATGTTGATAATCTGAAACAGATGATCAGAGTTTGGGGTTAGTAGAGATGTCGGTAGTTGAACATGACAGTAATGTGTGGTGGAAGTTTCATATTTGCTAGATTATTCTGATTGGAATTGCAACAGTTCAAATTGAAAGTTCGAAAACCTAAAATAACCTACATTTAATAGTGGCACTGCATAATGGCTTGTGAGTTTTGCACGAAATGAAAAATCTAATATTCAAATGAGGCTGAAAATCAGCACTTCTCAAACGTCCCTAAAACGTCCTTCACCAATTCCTATAAATGTAGGAAACAAATACATGGTTGTGCGGGCCGCAATAATGTCTTAACATTAATTTATCGAACGGATAAGCTATTTTTATAAATTATAAATGATTTTATTTTTGTAAGTAGATTTGCACAAACACTTTTACATGTCAATCATATTTTTTTTTTAACTAGATGAGGTCGGCGTGTCCAATTTGACTACTCTGAGAAGAAAGGCCGAAACAAACTCGGAGGTCACAGTCTCTTTTAAGAGCGTTATTACAAAACCGAAGTGCTCAGTTTTAGGTAAATTCGACGGCGCGCGGCAGCAGATGCGCACGTGTGCGTCTAGGGAAGAACGCTATGCACACATACAAACCGCTATGCGTCGGACGCCAGGATCAAACCAACAAGAGCCTTCGTTTTCAAAATAAATTAAATTACTGTTATTATAGTTCATGAAATGTTATTTGTACCGATGAGTGTTACCTACAACGGTTTGAGTTACAATAGGGTCATACAAATTTACTTCACTTTTAATTTTTATTTTATACCACTAAAGTGACAAACTAGATAGTCAAATGTAACATGAGAGAGCTCAAAAAGTAACATTTTCACGAGAAAAGTAACATTACCTTATTTTTTGTGGAAAACGACTAATAATAACATGGCACTTTATTACATAAAAAAAAGCTGTCCCCTTAGTAGGCTTCGAAAGAATCGTAATAACAAACTGAACTGAACCAACACGGATGCCACTACTAGGCTGTCGCTCACTCGCCTAAGTAAGCGGGATGGGTCATTTAGAAATTCACGCGAGTGAGTGAATATGCGATACGACAAACGAAGTGAAAAATTTTCGCGCTGTCGTCGCGTCAGAATTTGGTCACAAAATCAAGACAATCAAGTGCGCCAACATGACGAACGAAACCTTTCTTGTATGCGTTCCGTTTCATGTTTATTTTTTGTTTTCTGTGAAATGTTTTTTATTAAGTCTTAAAAGTAACATTTTGAGGCGTGTAACATGGAGGTAACATGAGAGGGTCAAAAGTAACGTAAAATGTTACAAAAGTAACATACTGGCAACGCTGGCCTAAAGACGCTTGCATTGCCAGAAGCTGCATTACTTGCGCGTTGCCAGCCTCTAACATTACTTACAAATACTTTTGTGCTACTTTTATAAATACTTTTTGTACCTACTTTTTTTACGAAGTTTAATATATTATGTAATTTATTTAGCAGGTAGGAAGACATTTTAGTACTTATTTATAGAAATAAATGCAATGTGATGTTGTTTCTACAGTTTGGATAAAAATCGGTTGTCTGTAAAGTCGGTTTACGGACGATAGTTTAACGTGACAACGTCATAACAAAACATTAATGAAATTGCCGAACGCGGAGGCCGATTCGGCAGCGTTCGACATCATCTGTCTCTCATCGCTCGTTCCGCGCTCTCGCTTGCACTTCAAGCCGCCATGGCGTACAACGCAAGCAGAGCAAGGCCGCGAGGTAACGCTACATGAGTCATGTTTTTTTCGTGTGTGCAGCCAGCTTCATCGATTTATTAGACGTTGTCACGTCAAAAAAGTCAAAAGAAAATAAAAAAGACAAATCAAAAGTCGTTTTATTAAAATTAAAAATTACAACTGTGAACTTGTAACGGTTCATGAGACACTAGCAGACAGACGGACGGTCGGACATCGGAGCCTTAGTAATAGGGTCCCGTTGGCACCCTTAAGGTACGGAACCATAAAAAACCAGTATAATAATTGTAAAATAATTAAAATAATATTCTCCGAAGCGGCATAGACCGTGCTTTCCTCGAATCTATGATTTCAGGAAGCACGCACTCCTCATAAAATTCTTACCGCTGAGCTTCTCTTGCGCGTTTCAAATTATCGGCCAAAACCTTTTTTTTTATTTTGACAGCACCAAAAGTTCTATTTTGCCCATTATTGTGAACTATTGTCTGAAAATAATTAATTAAATTAATGTTGGAGATAAATAAAAAAGTCAGAAAAATTAAAAACAACAACTATATTTACGTATGTTTTTTTTCTATAATTATATTCGCGTTGGAACATCATAGGAAAATAATTATATTATATACATTACAATCAGAACATAACTAATTTAAAAAAAAAACTCACTTGTATCAAGAAGTGTTGGTCGCTTTTTATTCGTGGCGAATTGTCGAACGAGATCACGTGACGGCAGCAGCGAGTGAGCGCTACGTCCTCCCTCTGAAAGCGCTCGGCGCGGACTAAAGCTAAGACCGTGCATCCCGAGATTTATATTGATAAAAAAGCATTGCATAAAACAATTCCTTAAAAATATTATTTTACTTTAAAATAGAGTATTTTTTTTTTTCAAGCAAGGTGACAAAGTAACCTTAGTTATTAAACACTTTTTGTTTGAATTTCTATTAAATAAACAGAGATAAAAAATATCATTTCGGCTGAAAAAATATCATTAACTCTCTGTTTTACGGAATTATTTTTGGTTTATTACTGTATTAAACATAATAAATTGATGTATGCATTCCAAAGTAGAAGATACAGTTGTACCGTGGACATTTTTATAAATTATTAAACTATTATATCTTCGATGTAACAGAGCATCGCGAGATGCCCGAAATTAAATTTTTATGAAACAGCCTTTGCAGGAACAAGTTTTTTACTGATTTATGTAAACAAACTGAAATATTTATTGAATGCGCTCCCAAAAGAAGGAATTAAACTTTCTCGGG
The DNA here is from genome assembly GCA_963855955.1 of Luperina nickerlii. NCBI lineage: Eukaryota > Metazoa > Arthropoda > Insecta > Lepidoptera > Noctuidae > Luperina > Luperina nickerlii. The sequence goes on along the minus strand of OY979676.1, from coordinate 22,392,615 downwards.
CATGTATTTTTTTTACTATTGTGACTTTAGTTAAACCATAATCACAAATCAAAACTCGAGTCAAACGCTCTAAACAAGAAAAACTTGTGATAGCGCTCTTAAAGTCCAGACATAATCTTAGTCAGGTTAAATGAAGGCCATTTAGATCGATGTCTGAGATGGTCTTTTGAGGAAAGAACCACACAGATTGAGAGGACCTGTCCATTCAGGGCACGCATTTGTCAGAAATCGTGCAGCTCAACTCAAAACTTAAAGAGCTCAACCATTCGACGAACAATACCAAAGAAAGGATATTTGGGTAGGCCACATAAATAACCCAAACTGTCAGACCATTACAAAAACTAACAGAACAGAGAGCTAAAAAAATAAAATTGTATGATATGACCCACATTGTCTTCACATTCATAATAATTTATTTATTTAATTTTTTAGCTGTCAAAGACACCATCATACGTTATCGCTGGTTTAATTATGCAAAAATACTTAACACACCGAGGATAACTCAATTTTAATAATTGCAGATTCTAGTGATTATATTAACCTAAGCAATAATTATTTTACCTACTTATTAAACCATGATTTGGCTTACCACAAAACATCCAAAATAACTTCGCTACCTGAAAAAGTTTCAAAGTCGTGAAGTCTTTACCTTTACAAGCCTCTTAACCCCGATGGAGGAAAAAGTTTATCCAAAGGGAACCAAAATTAAAACTTGATTAAAAACCTCAAAGTTCTTGATTATATTAGGAAGACGAGTCTTTAAGTAAAATTTTGCATAAAAATCGTCAAAGATACCCCTTTGAGGCAAGTTTATGAACAGTTTTCTATTCGTGGGAGTCTGTAAACATATCATATTTTACACTGAAAATGAACTACTAAGTTATTAAAAATTACTTCCGGGATATTGTAAATTCTTTGACAAAATGTGTATCAATCCAAGAAGTAAATATTTACGATTACGAGTCCACTTCAAACAGATTCCATAAGTAGGTAGTCTAATTTTTGACAGTTCTTCCATACAAAAACTGTCAAACGTCAATTTTATTCCACGAATAAAAATTATCTGTCATTTGAAAAATCAGCCTTTAGCTCTAGTCATTATTTATAATGGTTTTTAGTCATTCAGTTTCATGAAAGTAACTTTTGTGTCACGAAGCGACGCGTGTATTAATATTTTCTATAGTATAGGTATAATTATAGGATAGCAGCATCCTATTGATGTTTTAGCTAGCAAACTAACCTAAATTTTAATAATACATTATTAAAATCAAAGTTGCAGGTAGGTACATAGCAATAAGCTTGATCAAAATATTAATAAATAAACCTACCTAGGCAGTTTTAATAAAAACATAAAAGTTTAGTTTTATCAGAGCTTTTTTACAACCTCGTTTCATGCTTATATTTTAAAATAAAAAATACTGATATTAATTATAAATTAACGAGGTCCCGATTCGTCGGGTACATCAGTTTTATAAGGCATAATAATGTTTTTTTACTGTATTCAAGCGGCCGTAAATATAAAACATCGAGTTTTAGAGGGAGAGAAAAGTTCACCTTCGTGGAGTTTCGTCTCCGTCACTCTCACCTGTGGGATAGTTTTTGTCTAAAGCGTGATCATGCTAACATGCAGTCATTCATACAATACATTAATGTAAGAGAGGCCATTTCATTCAATAAAATCAAACTGCATATCCTTTTCCCAACTATTTTGGGGTCGGCTTCCAGTATTACCGGATGCAGCTGAATACCAGTATTTTACATGAAGCGACTGTCTATTTGTCCTGCACAACCCAGTTACTGGGTAACACGATACCCTTTGGTAAGGCTGGTTGTCAGACTTTCGGGTTTCTGACCACCCGACTGTCAAAGATCCATGAATGACAGCCAGGACTAACGGCTTAACGTGCTTTCCGAGGCACGGAGAGGTCTCATTATTAACATTCGATCGATCCGTGTGGCTGGCATTTTTTAGCCACAAGCCCACCATTTTTTCCATTTTCTTCATTCAATAAAATTATATGTAAACTGTTTACGTAATGTTTTTGTAGTCTGTCTGTCTGGCGTGGTTGTTGTTGTTTAATTTTAGGTTGGAATGACAGAAAAACACTTCGTTGATAGACACTATATCTTTATTTTAACCTGTTGTTACAAGAACCTGGGAGTCTTGTATTTTACAATTCATTGAAGCTTATAATTTCCATTTGATGTCAATTAAAAGTGACTTATAAATAGTGTGTGAGCACCTAAGTAGCATTTACGTAGTGATTAGAACATTGTATTATATTATCTGCTGTCTGATAATGACAGTAAGATAAGATTTTCATATCTTTGGATATCACTTCGTTTCTATGAAAACGTTCGTTTCGTTAATTGAAACAATTATAACTGTGCCTGAAAATGGCTACTAAGTGCATAATACTATTTAAATAATGTAAACCTTGTGTGCCCGCCCAGTACTTTGAATAATCTGCCAAATAAGGGCTTTTATTCATAAATACTGTTTATGTACCCAATGATTAGCGACTGTTTAACCTTTTTGACGTTTAAACTTTAAGCTACGTTTATAAATATAGGGACAAATAATTGACCCTCTTATAAAAATGTGATTGTACTTGTCAAAGAGAAAAGCCACAATTATATCAGGAGTAAAACCCACCAGCGGTGCGATTCTGTAACTATCTCACCGTGAAAACTTAGGTGAAGTGAGCGTGGAGTGAGCTGTCAATAGTGTCAATTCCTAGCAAAAACAAACTCACTTCACCTAAGTTTTCACGGTGAGATTTTAACAGAATCGACCGGCTGTTTACAACGAAAGCGAATCACCACAAAAGAGCAACTGCATGTTCAGACAAAAGCTCTTTATAATAAATAATAATTTTCAACTGCAAATTCGCGCTTATACAACTAGACTGCAGAGTCTTCATACAAACATTATGAGACGTGAAAAGTAACGGGATTATTACACACTGCAGTACTAATTAAACAAACGGTATTAATTCATCACCATCATAACGGTAACGGGTAACGGTATTATTTAAAGAACCTTTATTAATTTATACGCGGTTTTAGGCTTAACTTGAGTTGCTTAATCAGCCTATGGTATGCCCACTGCTGGGACACAGACCTCCACTCTTCGAGAGGGAGTGAGATATAATGTACCACGCGGGCCGCGTGCGGGTTGATAGATGTCACATGTCTTCGAATTTTGATTCTAGCATAATTATGCCGGTTTCCTCATGATGTTTTCCTACACCGCTTTGAGAGCAGTGATGATGATTATTTACACAAAACTAGCTTAACTAGACTGCGAAGAGACAATGAGCAAAAGTGGGGCAAAAGTAGGTCAAATGTCCACCACTAACGAGACCTATGACAATGAATAACTCATAGCAGCACGCCTTGTTTCCCTTAAGGGTTAGACAGAGTTGTATATGATATGTCGAATACACCCACATTAAACCGAATAGACTTTTAGAAACGATGAAATTTTTATTAAGACGCTCATCAAAAAAATCGGTCAGTAAAAAGTTATAGCTAGGTAAAAAAGTTTCGTTTAATTAGCTATAACTTCTGAAATGCTAACCTCTCATTAGATATGTCTGGAGAACACAAGTGACTCTACCCATTTATATTATGTTGATTCAAAAAACAAGACGGCGGCCTTTAGCCACCGTCATACTATTTCTGGATCAAGCCCAATTGATTTTGGCCAAAGTCCTTTATAGTACTAGTGCGATTAAGTATTCTAGCTTATTGGTGTAGGCTAAGCATTGCTTTAGAAATACTGGAGTTTATCATTAAGTCGGATTTATTTGATAAAATGATACAGTTATAGATTAAGACCTTGTGATAACTTTAGTTACTTATAATAATGGCGCGTAAGTGTTCCACGCGCGCCTCAAAGAGATGTCAGCAACAGAGAAGGGGCCCGCTAGGGCCGAAGTCTGCCGGGGCAGCGGGATTCTCCGAAAGGGTTACCGCTTCCCTAGAAAATAAAGGGCTAAAGAAGTAACACGGATGGGTTTTAGTCAGTTAGAGTCTGACACTCCCTTCCGCTCCACCCAGAGCGGGAGGGGTCATTTGATGATTTACTACCGTTAAAAAAAAGACCTCGTAATTGAGATTTTCTCGAAACGATATTGGTTAGAATTATAATTCCTTTTAGTAAGAATGATAATTAGTAATCTTGGATTTTTATAATTATTATTAATACATATAAATAGACAAAGTAATCTGATCTATTAGATGACTTTATTCACTTACATTATAAGCAAGCTGAAGTGGCAGTGGTCATGTCATGTCTGTCAAAAAACCGATGGCCGGTGTAGCAGGCGATTCCAGGAGTGGAGACTGCGTATCAGCAAGCGCAGTGTGGGACGCCCCCCAGCTAGATGAAACCAAAAGTAAATGGTGGCTGGGACAGACTGGATAGTATGGTACGCGGAGGACAGGGTGTTGTGGGGGAGGCCAATGTCTAGCAGTGGCTGCGGTAGGCTAAGTTGATTGACTGACTGACTTACATTATTCAAGTCGCTACAAGTATCGACAGCCACTTCAAAATGTAGTAAAGTAAAGTTCGTTAATCCTAATGTCAGACAAATATTTATTAAACAATATCTTTCATTATTGTTATTGCTACTTTTTTTTTTCGTTCAAATATTTATAGAGTGCGCATATGAACACAGCAGTGATAAGAAAGATAACAGAATGCACACAATCACGTTTACAAACCTATGCATTGATTCGTTTTAGATTGGCAGAATGATAAGTATCAGCATTAATTACGAAGGCGTGCCTTCGAGTTTCAGTTTTATTAGTCAATACTTGAACGTGCACCTTTAGCTCGAATGTTAACAAATAAAACCGAAACATATTAATTAAAATTCAGTAAATGGCTCTTATTTAAGCACTTTTGTAAATGTTAAACAACATAATAATTAGTTCAAACATTAGATAAGAAAATTCATAGTAATTAATTAATACTATTTTATTTTAACTTAATGATTATTAATATAATTTTAGAAACCAATAATCCATAAATAATCAATACTTCGATCAACAATAGCAATATATGATTAAAGTATTAGGAACAAAAACACGTTGCTCAAGTGGCCTTATAACATCAAGTGTATTGTTCTAAGCAATAAGGTTCACAAAACTATATTGCCAAATAAGAGCACAACATTCACACACCTGGCGAAAAATGGCAGTTGTGATTTGATTTTACTTACAATTTAATATGGCACTAAATTTGGTAAACCATAAATTTTCCTGAATTTTCATAATTTTCACTAAAATAATAGATAAACGCAGGACTATCAATGTATTTCGAAAACACGCTGAGATTTGTAAGCTGATTGTGGTTTTGATAACACAATCAGGGATAATTGAACAGAAACTAATGAACGTCATTGTTCTTTAAGCACTGATAATTATTATCATTAAGATGATATCACTATCAGCAAAAACAGGGCAAATATTCGCGTTCTGATAATGTATGCATGTGTGTTGAGGTCAGCTTCCAGTCTAACCGGATGCAGCTGAATACCAGTATTTTACAAGGAGCGACTGCCTCCACTACCCCGTTACTAGGTGTAGATTGTAGTAGGTGATAATTGGCGAAGTGAAACGAGACGGTATCTTAGATAACTTATATTTTGAAAAGACACGGATAAAATTATAAAGCTAGGTATGACGTACAAGCGCACCCGCTTGCAATGCTCGCGCGGACTGAACTGCCGGCGTGTTGGGTTGGGTCCAGCGTCCCATACATCTATACATAGTACTTAGTTATAATTACAATTATGTTATGACTATTAACTACGAATGTAAAAATATGAGCGCGTCGCTAACACTAGCTAATACGAAACCTGATCGATCGACCTGTGCGGCTGTTATTATTTAAAAAAGGGAATCTACAAAAAAAAAAAAACAAGCTTATATAAAATAATTATGTCAGTCTTTTCATCAAGCGGTCATTGCAAGACCCTTGGTTTTCAGAAAACTTTTTTTTTGTTTGTAATGGGTTTGCTCTTGACTCTAGTCTAGGTCAGAGGTGACAGAGACAAAGTCTACGATGAAGTAAGCTTACCCAGAAGAAGCCTGTTCACTCTTACTTTGAAGAGATTCGGGTTGCATGCGCTCGGAAATACAGACGCAGGTAGAGAGTTCCACTCTTTTGCTGTGCGCATTATAAAGGTCATTTAAAAACGCTTAGTGCGAATTGGTGCAATAGCAACTAGTCAGGGATGGTAACTTGCAGTGCGTCTGGGTATCCGAAGGTACAAGGGGGCCGGTGGAATGAGGTTGTTGAGTTCTTGGGCACACTCACCGAAGTACAATCTGTAGAAGACCGATAACAGGTAACCTTGCGGTGATGAGCCAAGCTGTGAAGCTTAGTATCCACCAGTTCTACGTCGCCAATGAGCCAAACGTGATACCTAAGTGACAACCAATTGATTAAAACTGTTAGACTGAGGCACATAGCCAGTTTACCAACCGTAAATGGTATAGTTATATCCACAATCCCTCTGATTGCACATTGTTCCCTGCAGGCCACTAATGTAACAATTACCAATACCAGTCGCAGTAGCAGTCGCACCGATAGTTTAATTATAGTGATCACGGATCTTACATTCGAAACTAATCTGTATGTAAATCCTTCGCGTCCAATTTGCATAGTGATAGAGATGTCGGGCACAGACGTAGAAATAACTTGTTGTAAGACGGTCGTGTTGTAGTTGTAAAATTGTAAGAAAATTCGTTTCATGTAATTTTTTTCTGTTTCAAAAAATAAAATAAAACCTGCGAGTTTTGGGCGTCGGCTAAGGAAGTAGGTGGGTACTGCCCATGGGCTTAAAAAACACCAAAGATCTGAAAATATAGATGTTTGCATAAAACTTCTTACATCGATACAACCCTCTATGCTCATATAGGTAACATTGTGTATGTCTATTTCCATGAAATATCAATCAATAGGGTTATTATATAACTTAGAGAGTTGTATTGACGGCTTTAATGATAATAATTCTGTAATTCTATATTCTGTGTTCTGAGGGCTTGTGGCTAAGTAATAACAGGTGCACAGATGGATCGATCAGGTTAAGCTACGCTTGCTGTGGTTGGTCCGTGGATGGGTGACCATCTTCACATACCACGACCCCTTCGTGCCTCAGAAAGCACGTTAAGCCGTTAGTCCCGGCTGTCATTCGTGAATCTTTGACAGTCGTTACGGGTCATCAGTAGCCTGAAAAGTCTGACAACCTAGTACTTCCCCCTTAAATAGAAGAAGAAAGTTTTTTTTTTTTATTTTGAATTGATTTTTTTAAATATAATTTTTCATTTATGTAAATCTATTTTCCCAGCACTGTTTTCCCATGTGGGAACTAAAAAAAAACAGTTGGGGTTTGTATAGGCTGCGGTCTTTTACATTACTAATAAGATTGTTTTGTGTATGTACATGCATCTGGTCAGACCAATAGAGAGATAGAATATGTGACCGATCTGACACAGGCCCGTCTCTCCATGTGGTGACCAGCCGGTTGGGACTGAAACAAATAAATTAAGTGCCACAGAGGACGACGCAACGCAACCTGAAATTGATCACACGGTAGAGACAGCATCACTGTATCTTTGTGAATACATATTTTTTTCTTGTCATAAATACACATCTACGGTTAGGAGACTTCATGTCAATGTTTTATATTGTTATTGCCCCCAAATAGGGTGTGAAGTGCCATTTTCCTGACCACTTCTATCTTTTTTCAACGAAGAAAGGCAAACTGAGCGATGTTTTGTTATTTGTTGTCATCACGCCTAGAACTCCAATCTGGCTTGTTGTCTTTTGTTTTTTTTTTCCGTTAGTACTTTCTTTTCTTTGGTTGCGCTACGCGTACTGCTAACAACATAAACTCGGGTTCCATGTCTGGCGAGGAATCAAAACATGGAAAACCCCAACCTACATAGATATGCAAATCGAGACCAAATATTGTGGTTTATCATAATCTCAGAGAAATCCAATTAATGCGATATTGTCATAAATGCGTCCATCGATAATTATGTCAGTTAATCTGACATCCTTATCAATTGCGCTGCAAGCATGTCATGACAATGTCGCGAGCTGTTAATTCTGGAAGAATAGTATTCAAATTCAAATTCATTTATTTGTCCGAACATGGTACATTACATGGTCTTATAAATTAATAAATGGTCTCACATTCTGCCACGTGGGGCGCGCAAATATCGGGTAGGTACACAAATAAAATTTTACAAGTACAAAAATACAGATATTAAATTAATAATGATACTATTGAATCAATAATTATGAATTAATATTACAATATGAGGCATGTCAGTTAAATCTAGGTTAATGTCAGAGTATTATTCAATGTCAAACTATAAACTATCAAAGAGAAATTTCAAAATATAAAAGATTACAATTAAATTAGGATGGCAAAGTCGTATCGTTCAAAAACTCGTTTAAGGTTTATACCTTAAACGAGTTTTTGAACGATACAACTTAAAGAATTGCTGTGTAAAAAGTGCTATTATTAGCAATTTTTACACAGCAATTCTTTAAGTTCCTTTTTAAATCCATTTAAATTTAACTGTTTGATTTGCTTTGGGATTAAAACCCCCGAGTAGGTGTTAAAACCCCCGACTACTGATAGTAGAAGGATCAGTGGGGTTTTAGTCGGTAGGAGTTTGACGTAACCCTCCGTTCTTCCCAGACGGAGGGTATCCACGAGGATTTCCACACGGAAAAAAAGGTGTTAATCTCTTGATCCCCGCTTATAAGACACAATTGATTTTCTATGGTATCGTACTACATATCATAAAACGTTTTACTTATCTGTCATTAATAAAATGGACCTTATTATACTTAGCCAAATGATTGAGTAATAATTATTATTGTTTCTATATATTAATAATATCTAAAAAATCGAATTCGTTTCTAAATCCTTACTTTGAAAAAATATAAATTGAAGCGTACAAAGTAAACAATTGTTAGGTGCACTTGAAGCCTCCATGAAGGAAAATAAGTACATAATAAAATAACAACATAATTATTTTACTGTAATTAAGTAATTATTCTCATCTTTTGTAACTATGTGATGCGTACCAAGAGCGCCCGGGGTAATCATCATACGATGGCCGATTTGCGTGAATGTGACGCATATTTTCGCCTAACTTGTCCGTTTTTGTGTTTGTGTTCTTTTTTACGTCATGTTAACCGCAAATAAACAATTTTTGCGCCATGTTAACCGCAAATAGACGTATTGTAGCGTCATTTTAACCGCAAAGAAGCGTATTTTTTTCTTTTTTTCATCATCATAATATTTATTTATATATACTTTATTGTACACCACAAAAATACATAAAATGAGAAAAATACATCACCATCATCATTGCTCACACTGAGCTGTCTAATGAATCACAGACGTGACCACATTACGTATTTACCTATTATTATACAATTTTTAAGAGTATGTTGGGGTAAGTTCGGCGGAGGGATAAGACCATACGAATAAAATTCCCGGCAAGTTTGGCTTTTTTTTTAATGGTAGCAAATTTTCTGGCTACTCTAATACAGGTGTTGTTTCCAGCGCAGAAGTCAGGGCTTCAATTTGTTTGTACACATTTTTTATGCCAATAAATTATTTATTACTATTATTTTATTCTGCGCCAACCGTCGCGTCGGGACAGAATAAAATGCTGCAGAATTAGATTCGTACGGTGTTATTCCAGCACCAAATTGAATCAAAATCAAAAGTTATTTATTCAAATTAGGCTAAGATCCAGCAATTTTTGGAATGTCATAATTACATAAGACAGCCCCCAAACCCGCCCTTCACCACTTCCTAGTGCTTTCACTGGGAAGAAGAAGTGGCGCAACAAACTCCCCAGCCCTAGCATTACCACAACATACCCTATTCTGCAAAAGGATAAGCGTCAAAGCTCCGTTCAACGTTATTTAGTTCCAGTTATATCAAATGTTAATTCTCCAAGTTGACTCCATCCTGCGAGGTCGCAGTAATGTAACTAACGATACAACTTGGATTTGAAAATGTGGATAAGAAGTGTATGGAATACATTTTGATTCTTTCTTTACACCTTAATAAGGAAAACCAGCAACAGCAAAGCCATTTTTCAATATTTATTATATACCAGATATAAGTCAAGTGATTTAGACAGTGTAGCTTAAAATATTTTTTCACAATACATAAAACATTGCTATTTATCTTCCTACACACAGCCTATATCAATAAAATAATGAATATATCGCATAAAAATAAACAAAAGAAATCTATTTTTAGACCTTTTGAGTACCTACTTAAGCTTGTTAGCGTTTTTATAAGTAGATACGTCAGAGTACTTGAAATGTAACAAACCTAATTGCTACTGGCTTTTTATTTGTATGCTGTAAGGCGTAGTTCGTAGAAAAGAAAATTGTTTTTAGTATTCACAATTCACATCTTTCATCTGTATTTAAATTGATTGCAATCTATTTAAGTAAAATCCAACCAAGTGCTAAAACAAAATGGCTGTGTAGTAGACACTGATTATCTGTCAAAGTCAAAGTCAAATCATTTTATTTCAAATAGGCACATTAAAGGCACTTTTGAACGTCAAAACTTAAAGTAAAATTGAATTGATTCTAGTCACCCCTTCCAAAAGGTAGTGTTCGTATGGAGGAGAATGGGCAAGAAACTCCACCGTTACTCATTTAAAATGTTTTACAAGGTTTTGTATACGTAATATAATTATATGCGAAAATGATGCACCTAGAATAAAATCAGTCTAAAACAAAAAAGTATAAATAATTAAAAATGAAGCATTTACAGGTAAATCAATTATTGTTATAGATACATGGTGTTCACATATTTACAAATATTGTAAAAGTATGTAGATGACTTTTCTAGAATTTTAACAAGTGTGTGAGGTACTGTAGTCACAGATTGTAAAAATCAATGTCATAAAAATTTAAAAAAATATAAATTAAATTAGGAACCAGTTTGATTTTGTCTAGACTCTAGATTGTCCTATGGAGCAGGACCAGCATGTTTCCAAGCATTCTTATCTTGGATATAATCCTCTAATTTATAATATCCTTGTTTACCTACATAGTGTACTTTTAATATGAGTTTTAAATTTTCTTTCATTTAATTGCAATATGTCACAAGGTATTTTGTTGTAGCATTTAACACAGTACCCCATAAAAGATGTATGTACTTTAGATAATCTGAACAAAGGTTGATCTAATTTATCTTTATTTCTAGTATTAAAATTATGTCAATCACTAATTTTATTAACCCTTTTCTTGGCAAAAAAAAAAACATTATTTTCAATTAATTTTTTAAATATGATTTAATTATGAACCTTGAATTTAGGAAAAAATATATAAAAAAATCGCATATAACCGGTTAATGAGATCCTATATGTATCTTTGAAGATACATTGCCAGCTTAGCAAAAAACTTTGACCGTACGAGTAAGTGTCTTCCAGGATACGTTGCCAGGTTTGAGGAAATAAAATACACAAATTTTTCTTAATAATATATGTATTAAATTTGCATGTGGTAACAATTATAGTTATGAAACCAAAATCAACTTACAGATTAATTAAAATAAAAAGAAAAAAAAAATATTTATCGAAACATTTGAAGCGTACTATTAGCTTAAATAATTACTTATCAGTATGGAATTTTACTTTATGGCATCCTAGCTGATTTTTGTAGCTGGATATCAGACTTCCTTAATGAGCGGTCGATCAGAGTAGTCGTTGACGGCTGCTCCTCTGACCTTATGGCTATTGATGCCGGAGTTCCTCAGGGGTCTGTTCTCTCTGCAACTCTTTTCCTGCTGCACATCAATGACCTACTTCAGCCTGGTATTGTTGGGTACGCAGATGACAGTACTGTTTCAGAGAGATACTTGTCCAGCGCAAGGGCCAGCGGGGCCGAAGTTCGTTTCTTGAGAGAGGCCATGGTGGAGCGGACAGATTTGACCTTAAGCCTTGTCTCCCAGTGGGGTGATGACAATTTGGTTTCTTTTAACGCCACCAAAACACAGGCGTGTGTTTTTACCGCCAAAAGGAGTCATTTCGACAAGACTCCTACTTTTCGGGGAGCATCTGTTCCTGTAACAGATCGGCTCGAGCTCCTGGGCATGGAGTTGACATCTAGTCTCAACTTCGGCGCCACCATTGAGTACAAAGCCCAAACTGCGGCCAAGAAGCTGGGCATCCTTAATAGGGTGAAGCGATACTTTACGCCCGGACAGCTTTTAACCCTTTACAAAGCACAAGTCCGATCCTGCATGGAGTATTGCAGTCACCTTTGGGATGGCTCAGCGAAATACCAACTTGCGTTGCTTGACTCGGTGGAACGCAGAGCTAAGAGGCTCATTGGCGTAAAACTGGTGGAGGCCAAGCTTCACAGCTTGGCTCATCGCCGCAAGGTTACCTGCTTGTCGGTCTTCTACAGATTGTACTTCGGTGAGTGTGCCCAAGAACTCCACGACCTCATTCCACCGGCCCCCTTCTACCTTCGGACATCCAGACGCACTGCAAATTACCATCCCTACCTAGTTGCTATTCCACCAATTCGCACTAAGCGTTTTCAAATGTCCTTTATAATGCGTACAGCAAAAGAGTGGAACTCTCTACCTGCGTTTGTGTTTCCGAGTGCATACAACCCGAATCTCTTCAAAGTAAGAGTAAACAGGCTTCTTCTGGGTAAGCTCACTCCATCGTAGACTTTGTCTCTGTCATCTCTGACCTAGACTAGAGTCAGAGCAAACCCATTTCAAATAAAAAAAAAGGAGAGCCATTTTGCGTCAATAAAAATGGTAGTCGAGCTGGAAGCGGCTGAGGTGAAGGCAGCACAGGCGAAGGTAGCACAGGTGAAGGCAGCACAGGCGAAGGCAGCACAGGCGAAGGCAGCACAGGCGAAGGCAGCACAGGCGAAGGCAGCAAAGGAGACTGAATAATAGCGTCTTGTACGTCTACTATGTCTTCATCAGATAATAAATTCAAGTATTCTATAGAAGAAGGCAAAGATGGCGCAGGTGAAGAATCGGAGTCAGTCACATGGTTACGGACATGACTCAAGCCAATTGAAATCTGCTGAAGTTCATCTTCGGATTCCGATTTATCGTCGTCTGATTTTTTACGTGGTTTTGGTACTAGACCACAAATTCTTTTTGCTCTGGAAAAAGATGGTTGAGAGTACCAAAACCCTTACCTTTTACCCTCCCTGCAAAAAAAAGTCCTCACTCATACTCATGCCAATCATGCAATGCCCTTTCCCCAAAACACAGTTAAAAAAATAATACTTATAAAATCTTAGTGCACTTGCCAATGTATCCTATAAGATACGCTAACCTTGTGCAAAGAATCTTAGTACACCTAGCAACGTATCTTGTAGGATACATTCACTTTATTTGTTAGTTTGCGAAGCCAAGTGTTATTATTTCTCCTGCTTAATTAGTTTCCAGCATAAGTACAAACACATGAAATTATATAACACCAATTCCTCATGCCATTTAAAAAGAAAAACTATTAAAAATATTAAATTCTTACCTTCTTCCGCGGAATTGCACTCAACAGGTTAGCCATTTTGACAAATTTTGAAAAAGTAGTCGACGTAAGCTGTCATTGTGTCACTAATGTGCGTTCAGAAACGTATGCTTTAAAGGAAAATAAATTAAAGTTCCGTTTTACATGCATTTTATAAGAGATGTTTTTTTTTTTAAAATGATGTGTCTTACAGGATACATTGTCAAGAAAAGGGTTAAAAAGATGTTGATTTTTTCTTACATACATAATATTTTCGTAAATGAATTGGTGAGGTACCGTCATGATATTAACCTTTTTAAATAGTTCCCTAAGAGATTCGCGGCGACGTAGATTATAAATGGCTTTAACAGCTCTCTGATTTCAAAAGTACATAAACTCGATCAATGTGCCAATGAACGTAACAGGTAATACGGGCTGGTGTTCGCAACTCCACGTCAATGCGCGTATTTTGCGTACAAAATGAATAAAAAAAGAACAAATTTGCTAACGAACCTAATAAAAATATTTTGTGCTGAAAACCAAGTTATTAATGTCCTAGTTGCATGTTTGGTGTCAAATTAAACACTGATAATTTCAATCTTTTCTACAGAATCAGCCCATAGTAGTCAAATGCTGCCATTTATTGTCAGTCTTTTCTTCGTCTTGAATCAAACCCCTAAAATCAGAAGATACGCAGACTTGTTTAATAACATCATACAATCTCATTTAGAGAAATATTAATCTTATCCTGTTATGTGCAATCTAAGAGAGAATCCCCTGAGTTTCTTTGTGTGGTAGCTGCTTTGTAGTCAAAGTCCTAAGTCTTAGTAACGCCGGTTATTTCGATCTCAAATGCCCGTTTTCACGAACTCTAAGCGAAATCTAAAAAATCCAAAATTGATTCACTGCTAATAATTTAGTATTAAATAGAAAAAAACTACATAAGTGCATAAGATTTTCTTTACCAAATGTCAAGAGTAGTGATTGTGAGATAATATTGAATCAAGAGAAACTAGAATTCGTCGATAAAACTGTTTTCCTAGGGATCACGCTCGACTCAAGGCTACAATGGGGTCTTTATTTAAGATCTCTTGCAGGACGGCTAAGTTCAGCAGCTTATGCTGTCAGAAAAATCCGTCAATTTACTGATGCAGATGGGTGAATTGCCCAAGCAAAAAAAATACACGGCAAACCTGAGAACGGTAGTGCAATGTGCTGATTTTGAATTTTATATATTTTTTCTGAACAACGGAAGTACTTCTCTACCTTGGCAAAAAAAATAATTGATTTCTACCATCTAATATACCAAAGAAAAAAATACAAAGTGTTATTTTGTCATCACGGTGGCCTGTCCTGAACCCAATTCCGCTCATAAAATACCTTCCCCTGCAAAAACATTCGTAATATGGATTTAAATCGATTTTGTTATCATTAAATTATAATATATTCGATCAAATAAACCATTTTTGTTTGTTTATCTTATTTCTCATGGATTTGACAGGCAGTCAACTTTTGTCTGGAAAAAAGTTATCATTTCAGAGGACAGTTAGTTTTAGTAGAATAGCCATGTCAACATTGCGTTGTTACGCCCCTCTCACCTTTCCTCACTTCGGATCGGTCCGGCTCAAGCTTTCGGCGCGAACGCATCGGTCCCAACGTCTTGCGGTTTCCCGCCAAAAAAGTAAGTTTATCATTTGAGTGTTTTTGTGTTTTTTTTTTATACACATTGACATTAATGATTTTTTTTAAAAAACAATGACATTGCTTACTTTGTAAAGTATTACATTATTTTAATTATTGTGAATGTGAAGACGATGTGGGTTATTTATTTTATTCATTTTATATTTTTTATTATTCTCTCCATGGTCAAAAAGTAACAAACAGCAAAACAAAATTCTTTAGCTGGGATCGAACTCACGTCGCCGACCTTACATCAGTAGTTATCGCAGGCGCTTATGCCAATTAGCTATGGGAACTATGTTATACTAGTCTAAAATATTGGGTCAAATTCCTTCATTGTGAACCCGTTTATTTTATCTCTAACCGTGAATGTATAATACGTATACGCACACAATAATAATGACAGTTACCGAAGTGTGCGTGATGTAAACTAATTAGCATTGCCGACTATACCCTATGTACCATTTACCGGCTAATGTGTCTTTCATTGACTTGAATGTTCACTGGCGGCTGATAGTATGTCATGCTCACACAAATTTCTCGCTGACGACGGTGGCGTGTGTGTTAGATCATTTAGCTCCCTTCAAAATGGTTGAGCTAAATGGTGCTGATCTATGCGTCATGTTCGTGAACGGGCGCCGTCTGTTGGGGCTGGTCTCCAAACTCCATGGACACTATTCCATGGAGTTTCTTGCCCGTTCTTCTCCATAGGTACGCTTTGGAATGGGTTGCTACTCACTTCATATTTTCTGACTGACCGACTTTTTGACAATTCAAAAGTGCCTGTAAATGGTTTAATTGAAATAAATGCTTTGAGTTTGAGTTTGACGAGCATAAATTGCTTAGCAACCATATTAAAGTAATCGAATCGCAACCCGTAAAATACTTATTATTGAGTAGTTCCTCTTCATCAGTTCCACTTCACCAAATGGTGGTTTCCGAGAGCAAATGCACGAGTTACTATAAAAAATACCCAAATCGCTACAGATGTGCCTATAATATTTGAGGAGTTCCCTCAATTTCTCATGGATCCCATCATCAGTACTGGATTTTGATAAAAATGGGACCAATCTGGAAGAATCCTTTTAAATAAAAAATAATTTTCCAAATCGGTTTATAAATGTCGGCGTACTGAGGTAACAAATATAACTATTTTTTTTCAATACAACCCAATAGAGAACCTCCTCCTATTTTTGAAGTCGGTTAAAAACGAATAACATCGTTACAGGTCGTCGGAAGCCCGAAAGTCTGACAACCCAATGGGTATTGTATTACCCAGTAACTGGGTTATGGAGGTCAGATAGGCAGTCGCTCCATTTAAAATACTGGTATCCAGCTGCATCAGGTTAGACTGTAAGTCGACCATATCATAGTTGGGAAAAGACTAGGCAGTTGATATCTTAAGCATCGCTGCTTTAGATACCTACCTATCATAAGTAATAAAATCTTAAGATAACCTGAACTCAATCGTTTGAAATCGGCAACACAGGTGCTTAGCATGTACATACCAGGCTATGAATAAAAATTATAATAAATGATGTTTCACTATTTATCTAAAAATAAATGTGGTTGTTTCACTGTGTCTAAATATAAATGTGTTTGTTTCACTGTGTCTAAATATAAATGTGTTTGTTTCACTGTGTATTAAAATTTATGTTTTTGTTGGACTGCATCAGAAAATAATTAATCCTTTTTTTCCCACTATCTAAAAATATATTTTTGCCTTTCAGGCTTTATCGTAGCTAATGCGTTATTTTCTTTTTTTATTACTTTTCTTAGATTTGAGTCTTAATTATTTATATTATTATTATTTGTGTTTTTTTATGCGTCGAGTTTGCCGCAAATAAAAGTATTTTCTTTCTATATTGTTCTTATGTCGCACTGTGTAACATAAGACATTCGAAAGGTTAAGATTAAATCTAAATATCAGATAACACACTTTGCGGGATACTAAACCCTCGACGCAATAACAATAAAACTTCTATTGTGTCTCGTTCAGTGTCTTTCAATGGGTTAAAAAGTAGTTGACAATTAAAATACCCTAATAAATTCACGCTTCGACAAACTTAAAATAAAATATTCATAGGTAGCTAACAATCTTTCATCAAACTATAAAGCCGCGTCTTACCAAAACGATCGTCGCGCGAAAACGCATCTGTCGCGTTCACATTGTTCGGCGAACCCGAATGCGTGATCACGCCAACAAAAAGGGACATATGAAAATGACGATTGCAAATTCGCGCAGACGTTAGTTTTATAGCGATTTCTAAGTAATTAACAAAGGGATCAAAGCCTATCTGTAACAAGAATTGATTTTTCCCATTTTAGAATGTATTACGCCGCGCTTTAGCCCGTAATCTTTCATTTCAAACCATAAACCATAGATATACGTGTCTCAAACAGTAGCAAAAAAGTATTAGAACTATCTTAATCCATCAATTAATTCTAAGTTTTATCAATTAATAATTTATGAATGGGCAATGTGCTAATCTGGTTCATTTATATGATATTTTTTCCTCATTGCATAATAACATAAAGATATCCATACCTATCCGATTTTTGTTACATAAACATATTTGATGTATTTTCCATAGCCCGTAGGAGAAAAACAACAAATTATGTGGTTGGTAAGTAAAATGTTGTATCACCAACCCGCACTGGGCCCGCGAGTGGTGAATTATGGCCCACTCCCTCTCATAAAGAGGAGGCCTGTGTCCCAGTACTGGGAACATTGTACGTTAATTATCTATTATACATATTAAGTAATATTTGAAGGATAAACCTAAAAATAGCAAAGATTAAGCATTTAATGAACACACTATATGAGCGTTAAAATTTACCATTGCTCAAATTAAAAATAATTTCTTCATAAAAGACGAATTGAGGCACGCAGCGAGCTCTTTGCAAATTATCAGTGCCCACTAGGTAGTAAGCTTCGGGAAAAGCTGATAATGTTCGAGAGTCAATAAGCATTCTCGAGACAAATTCTAACCGTCGCGTCCTTATTATGTAAATGAAGCTATTATAATAATCTGGATATTAGCGAGATAGGGATCGTGAAATAGGGAAGTAAACGAAATATAACTGGCACACATGACGCACGTGTCAGAGTTGAGAATAGGGTTGCACACCACCTTCATGCCTCTTGTCATTTCTATAAATCCATTTATCTGCCCCTATTAATCAAGTAGGACCCAAAGGTTAGGATACCAAGAACTTCTTGACAAGTAAATCTTACCTAACACATAAAACCTAAACCTAACCTGACCGTTGTTCGATTTTTGCTTGATTTAAGACCGAACATTTATTTATTTATTTATATATACTTTATTATACACCAGAAATTACATAACAAAAAAAAACAATAAAACAAACAAACATTTATCTTTTAAGACATGTATTCTGTACTAGATTCAGCCCGCGACTTCATCCGCGTGAAATTTCACCCTCTCCCCATTCACCCTCTTAGGGTTATTGAAATTTAGAAATTTAGAAAAACCCTTTCTTAGTGGACTCTTCACAAAGAACACCCTCCAAATTTCATGTCTCTAGGACCAGCGGTTTAGGCTGTGCGTTGATATATACCTACATAAGTCAGTCAGGACTTTGAATTTTATATAGATATATGCGTATAGATTGAAAATGATGAAAACTTTGAACACAGCAATTTGGAAAATACTGGGTGTATTTTCCAAATTGCTGTGTTCAAAGTTTTCACTGCACACATTGTCTTATCACCAGCATTGTGTCCCTAAGCCTTAAATTCAGTAGAACTTCTGTGTATTTTCTGGGGTTATCTCTCTCCCATGCCAATAATTGAGTTACATCTCGGATTCGGAGAAGAATTTTTGTCATTAACATTTTTGTCATTTATAATGTAATTGATGCGTTTATTGTATCTTTGATTTTAAATGGTATATTTTGCTTTTGTGTAACGTTAGAAGGTTTGTGACAAATATTACTTTTTAATTTATATCTTGTAGTTTATGCTCACCTAGTACGTTTTTGTAAAAGATAGTTTACTTAATATTATGTTTCAAAACTCTTTTATTTTAAGTGAACTGTTTCAGCTAAGTAGGATTTATTAAAGTCAAGTTCAAGGCTTATTAGCCGTTACTTATGGCTGCTTATTACTAAATACAAGTCCGTCATTAAAGAATTTTCTCAAAAATTTTTCTATCCGCAAAGGGTTATTACGGTTAGCTTAATTTTCGTGAAACTTTATGCCAAAACTAAAATGTAAAATACATCTTTCTTGTCGGATGAAATTATATATTTTGATACAGTCAAGCTAAAAATGAAAACCATAAACCAACCATAACTCAATAAACTCTAGATGTACTCGTAGTTTGGTCTTATAAAGAATAGATTCGTCAAAGAAAACAAAGCTGCCTTTAGATTGAGTCGCGTCCACTAGAAGGAAACAAAGCTTTTCAATTGGTTTTCTTTTAGATACCTGAAGAAAGCAGCCATTCCTTTGAGAAATCAAAACTCAACCCCAACGTAAACGGTAGAAAAGGGATTCATTAAAGTAAAAAGTCACTTCATCTTTAAATTTGAAAGTCTTTGTCTTCTAATAGAATACTCAATCAATTAACATAGAACATCGCCCAAAAGTTTCAGTAGGTACTTTGTTGAAGTGAAATCTTTCAAGCAAATTGGTCTTCTTTTGTTTCTTGTTAGGTACAACTTGGCCTCGTTATAAGTTTTAGACTGTCAAGGTCTTGACAAAAACCTTTTTGTATTTTTCTGTTTTATATGTCTTGAATTGGAATCATACTAGTCTTACCAAGGGTTATCGTGCTACTTAGTAACTGGGTTGTGGAGGTCAGATATGCAGTCACTCTATGTAAAATATTGGTATTCAGCGGCATCTGCTAGGACTGGAAGCCGACCTAATTATAGTTGGGAAAAAGCTAGGCCGATAGTGAGGTCTTGAATTGGAGCAATGTTAATGTTATGTTAACAAAGAGTCAAGTAAACATTTATAAAGATTCTAGGATCTCCAATCCGAATTTTAATCAGCAAAAACCGTGCTTTTGAATCACTTACAACTTTTAGTGCACGTAAGTGGAATCCACCAGCACGTGTACATGACACTGCAACTAGTAGACCAAAGTTCCGTAGTAATAGATGCGTAACAGTGGATTATTTTATATTATTATATAGCGCTGACGTGAGCAACAACGGGATTACAATCATTGACGTAGATCGTGTTACAGTAGAACATTGAGTGCTGTATAGTCCCCTGGGAGACTGGTCTAGGGGATTTTAGTGGAACGAGCGAAAATCTAACATATATTACACAATTTATTAAGTTCATGATGGTCACAGTGACGATAAATCTATTAGAAATATCTGTAATCTACTAGATACATAATCATTAAGCAGTATACCGGAATTAGCTGATCGAATGCAATGGTAGATAACCTTTTACATATTCAAGTTTATTGTTTTGTAATTGACTAGCTCTTGATAGATCACTATTATAATCATCATCATTTCAGCCGAAAGACGTCCATTTTTGGGCATAGGCCTCCCCCCAAAAGCACTACATCGACCAGAGGGGCAATTCTTGTATTGATCTCAGTCACAATCTGCCAAAAATACCTCTGATTTTCCTAAATTTTTGACAAGTTTAAGACATTAATTATCGCTGAGATGAGATTGAGATTGATTTAGAACGTTTATAATTATGAGAATTGACCTTCAGTTTGGGCTTCACGTAACCAGCAAATTCTCGCGGCCTTTCTATGGTCATCGGTATATCTTGGCTTTCCTAGGTTGACCACTATTAACGTGGAGAAATGCTCAAGCATGCTGCACTACCACGGGGAGATAGTGCAGTTATGTGGGACTCTAACCTACTAAAACTATACGGTGTCCTCCTCTGCCGCTTACGGCGGGAACACGGGCACGCGTTAGCACTCATCCGTGAACCCGCCGCGGCTGTTCGTTGCCGGACCCTCCTCTGGGGAGTACTCGCCATCACCGGCGCACCAGAACACATAGCACGCCGTGACCACCCCAGAGATCAAGCCAGCACATGGGCGCCAGACGATCCCGTCTCTGGGCACCCTTGGTCCCCCTGCGACGGGTCAGGTCATTGGCCCCGCCGCCTGCCAATTTTCGGCTGCAGAGGATAGGGAGAGTGGCCAACGTAATACCAACACTCCTCCTCCCCTGCAGCCCCACCGCGTCCGCCATCACACGGTGGCGACCCCGTCAAGGCCGCGGAAGGTAGGGAGAGCGGCGAACCGCAATACCGGCACTCCTCTCCCGCCACGGCCTCCAACCCTCAGCCGCGATGCCCCCGATACGACATCGCGGCCCGCCTCAGTTGCGATGTCGCCCAAGCGGCACCGCAACCTACTTTTGGCCGCTACGTCGTTGGCTTGTCAGCAAAAGCCCTGACGAGCGGCCCCTCGGGTTCCTCTTCGCTTCACCGTGGGTGTCTCGACAATGCGGGACCCCACCGGAGGGGGACCACTATCACACCTAAACTGACCTGATGGTGCTCGAAGGCCTATTTTTTTTTCAGGGTTGGAAATCATCAAATCACCCCTCCCGCTCTGGGTGGAGCGGAAGGGAGTGTCAGACTCTTACTGACTAAAACCCACCCGTGTTCCTTCCTTAGCCCTTTATGTTCCGGGCCGACCTGATGGTGCTCGATGGCCTAGAAGTAACTTATTTACACGAGATTTTAAAACTTCCAGGGTATAACTCGATAGCTATAACCTGGAAGTCTTAACGACTCAAAACACAAACTTCGACAGGGAGTTTCATTTCTAAGATTGTACACACAAAGTATTTCCAAAACGTTATACGAGTAGGGTATCTGAAGAGGATTTGAAGTTGGTACTGGTATACAAACAGCTAGTATCCGCACAATGTTTATCCATTTGTGTCGTAAATCAGCAGGTGTGCCGATATCTGTTCAATCTTATGACCAATGTCATTACATTGTAATCTGAAATCCGTCTATCGATGTGTTGATTAGATTGATCGTCTGCTCGAACATTGGCATCATTTCTTTAGTTTCTTTATATATGACGGTTATAAACGCGTGCTATAAAATGATTATTCACATCTATTAATAAAAGAACCCAATGTTATTTATGGATTTGACTGTTTTTATCTCAGTTTATTGTCACAACATTACCTATATAATAATGTATATGAACCATTGAAGCTTGAGTCATTTCGTTTCCGGTTATTGTAATTTTATTGTTAAGTGACTATGTTATTTTCTTTTGTTTTGTTATCTTTTACCTCATGATAATTAAGACATTTTTATACCAACTTTCAATTGAATGTCTTCCGTTTCCAATATATTTTAGTTTTTATTAATGCACAGTTTTACTCTTAAGTTCAGGGTATACCTACATCGTTATTATAATTGTTCTGCTGTACCTTAGACCTATGAGAGGGAATCACATGGTCCATTGAAAATTCAACATTAATTCTAAGTATTAACTATGCTGTCGAGATCATTACCTGAGTCACGATTAAAATATTGGGACAAGCGTCCTGAATAGTTTACATTCTATTAGGAAGTTTTGTACCGAAATTAATGTCGAGAAATTTTGAGAAATTCACCTATAAACGATTCAGTTGTGATTTTTTATTAACATTAATTTGCTAGTTTTTTTTTTTTTTTTAAGTGAAAACTTCTTTAGCGGCTTTGTATACTTTTTTGTAATGGGTAAAAAAATTTTAACTCGCGTCAGGACACGTGACCTGGTCGAAAATTCGTAAGACGGATGGCCGTAGCCGGTACCGCGCGTTTTTTATTTATAAGACGATTCACAAAATACGCACGTAATTGTTCAAGTTTTCACTTCTGTCGGCACTCCCGGAGTGCCACAGATTTTTTTTATATTGTTTAGCCGAAAGACGGATCTCCTCATTCCTGATTCGGTCAATCAGGGAAACTCCAAGCATAGCCCTCTTCATTGCCCTTTGGGTGACTTTTAGCCTTTTTATAAGGCCCATTGTGCCCGTACGCAAAATACGCGCATTGACTTGGAGTTGCGGACACCAGCCCGCATTACCTATTACCTAAGGCCCATTGTGAGCGACCACGTTTCAGTGCCATAAGTCATCACTGGCAACACGCTCTGGTCAAAGACTGATGATCAATCTGTTTTGCCATAAATACAAAGCTACAATAATAAAAAGAATATTTCATTTCAACAATAGTGGTCAGAGAGCTTGTTTTCTAATAATAAATCGTTATCGGTGTAGACTCAAAGTCAATAAAAATGTTTGCAAACATTTTGATGAAAATGTTTACCAATTGTGGTTTTTATTTATTTACACTCTGACCTATGTTCATTTAATTGTATTATGTTCCTAGGCTTAACTATTAGTTAAGTACATAAACATTTTAGTTCAAATAATTGGCTAAATGTAAAACATCATACTGATAAACCGAAGTTCACACTTGCAATAGGATTTCAAATTCAAAAGTGTATCAATGATTTTGACTACGTCACGACGAATCTTACAAGGACCATATGGCACCTCAAATTATAAGATCCGCCGAATTGGCAGCTCTTCAGACAATAGACAGTATTGCAACAGAAATTCTATTCATAGTATTCATGCCTATAAAGCACAATTCCAGACAATTACAGAGGTTACAACGTCACTCGTCTCCTGTCGCTCCGGTGTCGGTGACGTCATGAACTTGAATTGTGGGTAACGGAACACTGGACTCCTTTGTTAAAGTGTCTCGTTAATTATGGTGGTGTTGGTTCAGGTCCTTCCTGTCAGGATGCAATATTTATCTAGCTAGATAGAAAATGATCATCCCAACCCAATCCTTCGTAGAAACAAGACGTGTATTGTGGAAAAATAAACGAAAAATATTTTTTTCAATGTAAGGCACCTATAGGTATACTGTTATGAAAGAAGTAAGACATGCTGCGCCGACCTCAAGTATGTATATTGGAATGAGAGCAGGAGGATGTTGATGTATTGCAATTACAATAATAATTTTACATAACTTGTACTTGTACAATGCTCCACTATTTATTAACACTTTTAAAATCGCACCACATCGCAGAGAACAAAAAGAGGAGGAGAGTATACTAGTGCGATATTTTGTGAACGACTTTCAGCTATCTGCAAGATTACCTGTGTATGTTCCATTAGGAAGCCCAAACCTTATAGCCGACAACTTTTACGAGCCGACACATTCGTAGCACATATTAAAGTCTAACAAAAAAAATGTGCAAATCCAAAGTCGAACTCTCCTGTTAATTAAGCATTGAAAGGTTTCCTAGACGGTCGGCACCATTAAGGATGCATTAAGGTAAAGTACCTAGTTAGCACGGCTGCCCCATTTCAAAACCTAGTAAGGACTTAAAATGAAATTTTACAAGAGAGCGCATAAACGTAATATTGGTCAGCCTATGGAATGTATTTTTTTGAATTGGTTAAAGTGACTTACTAGGTTTTAAAATGGTCACTAGGGAGTGAAAGGTGCACTTACTAGGTATCGATGTTTAAATATATCTCCTTTTATGTAAGTTTAAAACGCTGTTGTTTTTGTTTTTGGTAGAGACCTTCTAGGTTAGCAAGATTATGCAATAAAACGATTTTTGTAAAAAGTGTCCCTTACTAGGTTTTGAAATGGGACAGCCGAGCAGTCCAATTTCAAACGGCTCATGTTTATGAGCGCTAAGTCAAAATAATTGAGTCCTGAATCATACTCAACTCAACCTTCGGCAAAGTTGAGTATTGTAGTTATTTTCAACTCAGATTTGAAGAATAAATTCATACCCTCCAAATTGTTTTAAGTAGTTTAATTTGTGTATTTTCTCAAAATTGTTGCTTTATTATTTGATTTGAGTCAAAGTTTTGTTCCAAAGGGAAATATTTTAGTGTTCGTTAAAGCTTGGATGTAGCAATGCTCTGTGGTTTCAATTTCTTTGCATTGTTTCCTTGTAGCCTGAAATTAATTAAATTGTTCAAAGCACTGGAGGTTAAACATCTTATTGATAATATAACGAAAATGTCAAAAGACTTTTTAATAACAAAGTCCCCATTTTAAAATTACAGTGTCTCCCATAGGTTAAAAATCCCGCATCAGGTCAAATATTTAATTTCTTAAGATAATTGTACAGTGACAGATTCTTTTTGCATGACCATGACATGATGTGATTATTACGTCTTCTAACGGCTTGTGCTTTCTTTTTAACTTTGTATTTATTTACACTTTCTAGATATACTCTGAAATATGATCCCTTACTAGACATACCGAACATATTTTCATCACTTTTCATAAAAACACTGGTATGATACAGACACGTACACCCATTTTGTTAATGCCGTGAAAAAATATGTACGAATATACCTATACGATACGTATGTTCTTTCGAAACGAGGAAAGCTATTTTAATATTGTCTGGTTATATTTTACGCATTTCCGTGTGTTTGCACATACGTTCAGTCAATTTGAGGCTGTCAGCACGTCACTATAAATTTCGTGGAGTACTTCCTCTCCGAAACCATTAAGTGTTAAGGATGATTTCCACCAAACGGCTTGCATCGCTTCGGATCAGAACGGATTTTACAATCTTTAAACAATATTAAATCGTATACACAGTATTTAAAGTCTATATTACCAAGCCGCGCACAGCAGCTTGACCACGGGCGTCGTCCGCGACACGCGATCGTAGCCGACAGTATGCTGCGACGCGCGATCACACACGATTTTTGCCACAAATCATCAATCCAAATTTTTCTTTTCCTCTTCTGTGTTTTATTATTATTTTCTTGTTCTTCTAATGCAATAGCCAACAATACTACGTCAACTTAAACCATTTAAAAAAATTTAAACATTTCAACACGGTAGGAACGACACTACGAGTATTTGACCAGGCGCAGAAACGGATACGTTCGCAAGCGACTGTACGGAGCCGATCGTATGCGTCGACATCCTGCCGCACGCGATCGGCAGTCGCCGCATTAATTCGTGTCCTTTCCGATCCGATGCGATGCGAGCCGTTTGCTAGAAATCATCCTTTTTAGGTACTGTTTTATTTGATATTCTGTTTATTATTTAGTGTAGGGTTTTCTTATATTGTTTTCGTTTCGTGTTATTTGTTGTAATTTCGTTGCATGTTTTACAGTTCTGCGCCGTCATCCAAATCATTAATGAAAATCATTGTTTTAAATACCTTTAGCATGTAAAAATGTTGTGTAAGCGTCTAAAGTCCAACAGAGATTACAAAAACATAGTCAATGATATCAAAATCATGTAGGTATATTTGAGGAAATACAACACATCAGTGATAGGGACGTCATTATTACTTGAAACACGATGACAGAGACTGAGGAAATTTCCGCAGATAAGCTCATAATCTGTTACAATATGGAATTTCATTAGCGATTTTTACAAGGAAATATAGAGATAATTACAAATAATGTAAATGTTTGGCAAATATTGTATGACTACTGGATAAATTTTGTATCAACTCTAGGCACAGTAGGTATCAAATTAAGTAATGAATTGTACACGTTCTGAAAATATAGTGATTAATTGTTTGAAGCAAGTGGAAGAAAACGGTATACCGGCCAAAAATAAAATTTGACAATGACAACAGCACATGCTTTATATAAACTTGCGCCAGTCACAGGAATGGATGCTTTTGTAACAGCATATACCATGGCATGGCTGGTTCATTAATAAGATATGGAGTTATCTTTTGGGGAAACTCAACAAATAGGGAGCTTATTTTTAAGGCCCAAATATAGTGCATCAGGGCAATGTTTGCGTTAAAATTCCCAGACACTTCTAAACCTTTTTTTATTTAATGTAAAACACTAACATTACCCTGTATGTACATTTTCGAAGCTCTGTATTTGTCAAAAACCAACCCAGAATTATTTCTTAAGCTATCAGGTAACCGGAGTCGACGGCACGCCAATATGTTGTAATCAAGGGAAACAAAAACAGCACTGATGCGTAATAGTATTTTCTGTAGGTATGGCTCCAATGATTTATGATCACATACCAGAATCAATTAAAATGTTAAACCTTAATTTTTTTAAAAGCCATTTGAAGAACTTTCTTGTTAGTAAAGCTTACTATACTATTTCTGAGTTTCTGAAAGATAAAGTTTTAGGTACGCTAACCTAAAATGTTTTAAGTATTTTGTGTGTTTTACATGTTTGTATTATTACCCTTTATTTAAATTACTGACATCTGACATCAATCTGTAATAGTGTAAGCTTTAATTTTGACATATATATTTTATTGTAATTTTGACATGATATTTTATATTTTATGGTAATTTTGACATTAATTTGACTAAAGTTTTTATATACTATACATGGAGCATATTTTAAATTTTAATAATATTTTGACATTGATTTACTTTCACTTTTTTTTACTATAAGCATATGTATTTTGTAACTAAGTATCATGTTTTATGTTCATGTGTTATTAATTTTTAAACTCAAACTCAAAGCATTTATTTCGATTAAACCATTTACAGGCACTTTTGAATTGTCAAGAAGTCGGTCAGTCAGAAAATATGAAGCTAGTAGCCCATTCTAAAGCGTAGGTACCTATGGAGGAGAACGGGCAAGAAACTCGATGGACACTCTTTTTAAATTATATTTTACAAAAATATTAGTTACATCATTACTTTTGATTTTAAACTTATATAATGTGAGAACGATGTAAGAAATTAAGAAACACGTACGCATTAAAAGCGTCCACAGTACAATAAATAGTACTTAACAAAGAACAATCCAAAAATAAAATAATTAAAAATAAGCAAAGTAAGAGTGAACAGGCTTCTTCTGGGTAAGCTCACTCCATCGTAGACTTTATCTGTGTCATCTCTGACCTAGATTAGAGTCAAGAGCAAACCCATTTCGAATAAAAAAAATAAGCCGAGGCAGCCAAGTGATGACCAGCCCCAACTGACGGCGCCCGTTCACGAACATGACGCATAGATCAGCACCATTCAGCTCAACCATTTTGAAGGGAGCTAAATGATCCAACATACACGCCACCGTCAGCGAGACATATGAGTGAGCATGACATACTATCAGCTGCCAGGGCACATTCGATACAAGAAAGACATATTATTACCCGGTAAATGGTAGCTAGAGGGTACATAGAACTCACATCTGTGCTATGCAATTATACAATACAAAGGAAATTGATTTTATACAATACAAATATAGTCTTACAATCTTCAGCAGCTCCAACAGTATTTTCATGCGTTAATCAATTAGTTGTGGTTGTGAAGTAGGACCAGCATTTTTTTTTTTTTTTTTTTCAGGATGGGAAATCATCAAATGACTCCTCCCGCTCTGGGTGGAGCGGAAGGGAGTGTCAGACTCTTACTGACTAAAACCCCCCCGTGTTCCTTCCTTAGCCCTTTATGTTCCGGGCCAGCGGTAACGCTTTCGGACAATCCCGCTGGCCCGGCAGGCTTCGGCCCTATCGGGCCCCTTCAATTCATGCTGACATCTCTTTGAGGCGCGCGTGGAACACGTACGCGCCGTCCGGCACGGGCCTGGTCCTGATCGGACGGTGAGCTACCCATTACTCTCCGCCCGCAGGTCCCCGCCTACGGTGGCCGGGAGTCGTCGCGCGGCGTCGTGGAGCAGGACCAGCATTGAGCCAGGCATTTTTATCAGCGATGTAATCCCCTAACTTATAATATGCCTGACTGCATAGTGTGCGTTTTATACAAGACTTGAATTTTGTCTCATTCAGTTGAAGAATGTGGGGTACTCCCCACTTATTTATAACATTTTAAACAGTACCCCATAAAAGATGAATCTACTTTAGCCAGTCTGAAACCTGGTTTAACTAATAGGTCCCTACTTCTAGTATTATAATAATTATGTCTTTCATCTCTTTTACTAAAAAGATGTAATTTTTTCCTTACTTAAATTATGTTTTTATCAATATATTGACAAGGCACCGTCTTGATGTTAATTTCCTTAAACAGTTCCCTTAGAGAATCGCACCTGCAGAGATTATATATGGCTCTGATGGCTCTTTTCTGCAGAATAAAAATAGAATCGATGTCTGCAGCCCGTGAATGATCGAGGGTTTCAGCCATTAGACCATTGGCTGATAAGACAATCGGCACAATGACAGCCGAGCTCACATTCTACATGTCAATAACCTCGTGTTCTAAGTCATTCATTCATGAGAAGTCGAAGTATGAAGTCGAGATATTGTTTCTCTTTCTCAGCTTTCACGTGATTCTTATTATTATTAGCAAACCCAAAGCCATAGCCATTCATGAAGCTTTACGACCTGATACATAATCCTATATTTAGGAGCTATTACTCACACTTATCTCTTTTGTGATGCCATAAACAAACTGTTATCCTCCACCAAATTATGAGTCCAACATTAAAATTGGTACTCCGAATACAAACAAGAATATGACTAATATAGATTACTTATTTGTAAAATTATTACGATAATCTTAAACGAAGTCATGAATTCTTTTATTGACAGAATAATCAATAAATCCATTAACTTGATTATTTCGTACCTTAACTGATTATTTTGTTGAATTATTTCAACGTTACAACATACGACGCAGGTATTATGATCATGTGATGTTTGTAAATATTATACATGCATAAATAATATCACGCCAGTAAGCCCCGAGGGGACCCACATTTCACCAGTTATGTTTAAAGTCCCATATAACAGCGCCAGCGTAACAACGAGCCATCAACGGGCATATTTCAAGACTCCGGACTGCTACTGAGAGTTTCCAGGTGGAAAACCCAATAACACTGACTGACCCGGGAATTGAACCTAGGATCTCGTGCTCAGCAGTAGCACTTGCGACCACTAGACCGACGAGGCAGTCTACACAATCGGTTGGAACCATCAATTAAGTCAAAATAAATCAAAAAGATCACGGCGAAAACTCAGACGGAATTTTTGCCGTAATCTGGGTTAGTTGTTTCTTGTTACACTCATGGTGTCTATGGATGTGATGAAAAATCTCAAAATACATGTAAGTATATACATAGATTTTAATTGTTAAATACAGATTTTAGGAGTAGGTACCTACCTACCTACTCTATATAAGTTTGTGTTAAGGACGGTACTCGTTCACTTACCGAATTAGTCTTGAAGCATTCGTCGCGAGCCATTTCCATTCATTACATAAAAACCTTTGAACATTTTAAATTTTATTTAAAGAAAAGGTAAATATAATTTATTTCTAAGTTAAGGGTATATTAAGATCTTAATATTAATAAACAGCTTCACATATACTACCGTTGTCGGTGAAGAAATATTAAAATGAATGTACAATTAATAGTTTATTTTCACTAATATTTCTTCTTTACACCCAACCTGTTCACAAAACAACTTAGTCATTTTAATGAGCATCTTTGCATCACTTTACGCCCGCGCAGAATACCGGCTATGCCAGTTCTTTGTCTTTGTAAAAAAGAATTTGTAAGCGTTACCTCACACGGCTCATCAGCTTTAATGAGAATTTTTGCTTCGAATCTTTTATGTTGGTGAACAAAGTTAAGTGCCATTCTATACCTTTTCACACGCTTTTATAAAATTTTCTTATTTATTTATATATAATTTATTGTTCACCAGAAAACACATAACATAAAATACTTTTAACACTACATTGCAATAAAAAAGGGTATTATAGTTATAAAAAGTAAAATGCATCTGCAAATTAAAAATAGGCCAACTGTTGCAGTTTTAATAAGAACATTATTAACTGACAGTCGTTTTTATTAAAAATAATAGTAGATTGTACAACTAGTGCATAAAAAAGCTGTTTTCCCCCAGACGTTTAGGCGAGGGTGGATAGTTAAGTCGAGGGTCAAAATGTCTCGTTTATGCCCGAGTTATACACTCTGCTTTTCTCTTCGATTGCGAGAAAATAAAACAGGCAAGTAAACAGTATTTGAGAAGAGTATATAAACTAAAACGGAAAATACGGAATTATTAAACTTAATGCCATGCCCAACCGAGTCAGTTAATAATGTCAAAAATTTTTTCGTTAACGTTGGTAAGCAACTGGCCCAGCAAATTCAACTCGACTATACTCTGACCCCCAATACCTAATTGGGGATCAATCTTCTGTACAGTACCCGGCGATAAATATTGCACATCGACCTTTGGAAAGAGGCAATCGGCTAATTTCGGCTTCGTAGAGCGTTATCTCTGTCGCACGAAATACAAACAGTCCGGTATCTATTAGGAGCTGTTAAACCAATTATGATTTGCTTCTTGTGTTATTTATTTTTATTCTTTGTATAAAATGGTTTTGTGTAAAAAGGTCGATGTGCAATATTTATTGCCGGGTACTGTATCTCATTATTTTGTACTCGACGATACTGACTGTGATAAAGTAGATAGAATTCTAATGAGTTTAAAAACTGATACTGCCCCCGACTGCGATAAAATAACCACATAATTTCTTAATTATTTAAAAATGGTAGCTGTTCCAATCTTAACTCATCTGACTAACCTGTGCTTTAATAAATGCGTCTTTTCCAAAGAACTAAAAAGATCTATTATTACACCTGTACACAAGGGATGGAACAGAGACGATATCAACAACTACAGACCAATATCAGTCCTACCAGCAATTTCCATCCAAAATTGTTGAAAAATTTATAAATAATAGGCTAATTAACTATCTAAGTAAATATGACTTACTGTCGCCTACACAATTTGGATGCAGACAAGGTGTATCAATCGAGGATGCAGTAACCGCCCTGAATGAATTTGAATTTTTTTTTTATTTGATTAATTGAACGCCTTCTGTCTGGCATAACATAGCGCACTTTTATTTTATTTTTATAACAACCATTTATTTGTACCTATTTTAACAAATCAGTAAATTACACCGTCTCTGTTCCAGCCCTGGTGAGTAAATTAGAAAAATACGGAATAAGAGGAACTCCGCTTTCTCTTATATAAAACTATCTATATAATAGGATGCAGAGCGGTAGGATTGGAAAATATACTAGTGAGTATGCGGATGTAACTTACGGCGCACCGCAAGGAAGCGTATTGGATCCAAAATCATTTTTAATATATAATATCAAAGTCTCTGCAATTTAAATATCAAAAACGCCAAAATTTTCTCTTATGCCGATGATACGGCTATCGTCTTTTCTGGTATCTCTTGGGAAGATGTTGAGTACACAGCTGAGATAGGCATGACTAGGTTAGCCAAATGCTTAAAAAAAATTACTTACTTTGAATACATGTAAAATTAATAGGTGAAAACATAAAATTGTAAAATTAATTTGTTGTGTTTCAGTATTAGTGCATGAACTGAACCGATGGATGATTTTAAAATTAAAATACACGACTGTCAGGACTTCAAAAAATTAAAATTGTAAATGCCCAAAAATAAAAAAATAGGGGTAGTAGTAGACCAGAGATTATCTTGGTATCCCCAAATCGAACAAGTTGCTAACAGGGTTAGAAAACTGTGTTGGTTATTTTGTACACTAAGACATATTGTGCCAAAATATTATAATTTGTCGTAAAACAAACACACAAAAAAAAAGTAATCGGAAATCTCCTTAGTGAGATATACATCGCTTTGGCTCAGTCTGTTTTATGGCCGATTCCTATTAACATACGGACTGTTAAAGGTTAAAATTAAGACTCTTTTATCTTTACTAATAATGAAGCAAAGAGCTTTGCATAGTAGACCCATAACTATGGAAGCAGCTATCACAGGTACAATTAGCTTACGGATCTATTTATATTCCCAGTTTGGAAACAAGAAAATGCTACTATTGGTAAGCAAAACCATCGTTTTTGTTTATAGGAACCGAGCATTAGTGTACTGTATTCCTAACTGGGGAGGGTCAGCAAAAACTAAATTCATAGAAGTAGAGCGTGCACAACGTGCCCTGATAAAAACTACATATGTATTTTAAGAAAATTAAATATTCCACAGATAGTCTTAAGCTAAGCCAATTACTCTCATAAGAAAATTATACATAATTCAAACTATATTAAAGAAACACAAGACCCTACCTTACGATGCATCTAAACTAGCAAAGCGAAGAAAGCATGCTATTGCAGAAATCCCCCAAACAAAATCTTTGGTTTCCTCCATGCAATTGAATATACGGTCTTCTCGGTTATATAATGGAATAAATAAAGAAATATGAATATAAACCAATAATATGAAAGCAAAAAAAATATACTGAAATGGATCAAACCACTCACTTATAAGGAAACTGAAGAGCTCATGAAACCCACGACATAACCTATATTCTTACACAGGCACACAATCACACAACACACACACATATTCGTACACACGCACACACGCACTCACTTACACCCACAAACTATACTTATACGAAGTGTCATTCGACTTGGGTACTTCATACTGCTAAGTCATAAAACGTTTCTTTGCGTTTTTAAATAATAAATGACAACTATTTTATCTGGTTTTATTAAATTAACGATATAAAACACACAAAAGTGATATAAATTAAAGCAAATTAAATAAAATAACGTTTTTAACCCACGTCGTTTTATTGAGCGTGTGGCTGTTGGGCCTGATTATCTTCTTCTTCTTCAATCGGTCCCTCATTACTGAGGATCGTGGTCACTGGACCCTTTTAAGCGGATAATCTGCCTCCATCTACTCCGGTCCAAAGTTGCCATCATGATTATCTTAGTCTTAGAAAAAATACTTTATGCACTAGAACATAAAAAGCGATTCTATGTCGCTAACACACAACATAAAAACGCACTTTTAGAGCATGAGAAGTGATAAATAATTTTGTATTCAGCACTTCTACATCGACTATGAAACAGGAAATATTCACTATTAAACTTACAATGTATTTTCAATACTTTATTTCGTTAAGGTTCCGCTGAAGCGTTTCTGCATGAGTCTGAATGTAATTTCGCGGGCGTTTGACCTGACTGATTGTTCTTTTCCATTTTCGCTTGCTTATTTTTCATCCAGTAAATGGACAAACAGTTTGGAATGCCAGAAATGGGGAAAACCGTTTCCTGGGACAAATATCGCTTTTGAATGTCCGGGGTTCGGAACTTCGGACATGGAATACTAATCCCACGGAGTGATTTAGTGTGCTACGGATGTATTTTCAATACTTTCTTATGCCTTTGATTTGCGGTAACATAGTTGCAGGCTGATATCAACAAGGATGATCTGTTCTATATCTTAAGGGGCTTACAGGACCTAAACACAAAAAACGCAAGTTTTTGAAACAATAAAAGTAGATGATCGACTACAGTAAACAAAATCAGAAAAATATATGATATTTTTCAGGATACATTCTTCAGATAGATAGGGTGGTGAAAAGATTATACTAATTTGATACGATAGAAAAAAATCATGAAGATACCTCTAAAAACTTTGTTATTACAATAAAAAGCATACAAATATACATACAATCATGATGATTTTTTGACAGATTATTCTATAAGCAACATACTAAAACACTAGTGTTTTAATTTTATGTCTAAACAATAGATTTTTTTGTAAATAAATAATTAAATTAGCGGCGTTGTGTCATCGCGCTTCTCTTTCTTTTCTATACAGTCGGACAAAGACCGCGCTTTAGGTAATGTAGTCGCCTTAAGCCAATGTTGCAAAAGCGATTAGATAATTGTTTCATATTTGCAATAAATTACCAGCGTTATGTCATCGCGCTTCCCTTTCTTTTCTATGCAGTCCGACAAAGACCGCCTTTAGGTCATGTAGTCGCCTTAAGCCAATGTTGCAAAAGCGATTAAAGGATTCTAGCAAGAGTATTACTATTACCGTGGTATTACTAATACTAACTTATACTTTCGTGTCTGTACCTACTGATAATAAGTGGAACGCAGATATTTAATTTTGCATCTAGATAATTAATTTTGATTGCAGATCTTTGGATAATTCTTGAATTGATCCAGTGACATTGGATTGATCGATTGTTGTTGCTATATCAAATGCAAAAATAATTTTTCAAATCCGACTGGTAGTTCCAGAGATTAGCACGTTCAACCAAACAAACAAACAAACTCTTCAGCTTTATAATATTAGTATAGATTCCACAAGCATACTATACTGCGGCGAATGCCAACTCGCCTGCCAAGCGTGGCAATTATGGCAAACCCCTCCCCAAGATGACAATCACAATAAACACTTGACCCCTAGTACCCGGGCGGCCCGCCTACCTTTGGCTACGGTAGCGGCCAAGGCCACGGTGAGGCAAAGGGTGCTAAGAGTCCCCGGAAGAGATCCGGCTACCACAATTACCGAAAACTGGACCTGGCAACATACAACACGCGTACACTCCTGAGCGACGAGAAGATCACCGAACTCGAGGAAGCATTGAGCAGGTTACGATGGAGTACAGTGGGGTAATCTGAAGTCCGAAGGTCCGTCGATAATCTTCAAATCCGGAAACTTGCTCTATTTCCGGGAGGGCAACCAGCAGTCCCAAGGTAGTGTCGGGCTTATCGTTCATAAGTCTCTTGTGAGCAACGTGGTGAAGATCGAGAGTGTGTCGACCAGGGTGGCGTACCTTATACTCAAAATATCCGAAAGATATTCGCTTAAGGTCGTACAGGTTTATGCCCCGATCTCGTCACGCTCCGATGATGAGGTCGAGACCATGTATGAGGATATTTCCAGAGCCATGCATGGCTCTAAAACTCACGTTACCGTTGTCATGGGGGACTTTAACGCGAAACTGGGTAAACGAAACGATGATGAACTGTGAGTGGGTCAATTTGGAGTTGGACGCCGGAACCAGTGGGGCCACCGACTGGCCAGTTTTATGGAGAAGGAAGGCCTCATTATGATGAATTCGAATCTGAAGCAGCTCAAAAACAACAAGGTGCCGGGTGATAACGGAATTACGGCCGAGTTCCTGAAGGCCGGCGGAAAACCCTTTCTTAAGGCCCTTCAGAAGTTGTTTGGATCCGTCATACTCGAGGGTAAAACACCATAGACATGGAACAGAGGTGTGGTGAGGTAACCGACATAGCCCCAAGCATTGCTTAAACTTAAGTGGCAGTGCGCAGGGCACATTGCTCGCAGAACAGATGGCCGATGGGTCCGAAAGGTTCTAAAGTGGCGACCGCGTATCGGAAGACGTACCGGTGGAAGGCCTCCCATAAGGTGGTCCAACGACCTTGTGAAGGCTGCAGGTACCTGTTGGATGCGAGAAGCACAGAACCGATTGAAGTGGAGGTGCTTGGGGGAGGCCTGTGTCCACCAGAGGACGTCTTGCGGCTGAAATGATGATGATGATCAATTGGTAAAAATGGAACTCAGCCACATACCAAATAAATAATTTTGTATTTTCAACATACTCGTAAGTGCCTGACGTTAATTGACATAATTTTAGTAGGCAAGTTTTTAATCACGTCTAAACTTGTATGAAGTAGTGTCAGGCGCTGATTAATTTGACAGGACTATGCTAAAATTTATCATCTGTCCTTTTCATAATGAAATAGAAAGAAGAAGATGCACTGAACTTAAATTTAGTTTAGTTTATGAACAAGGGAATAAAAGAATCTTTTAATGAAAGTGGAACGTGCACGTGGGAGAGTTGAAATTAAGTCTTTTCTACGTTTATCGATTGTCCTATATCGCGTTCATTGGTGTGTAGGAGAACTACTTGCATGATAAACTGTTGTAAAGAAAAGAAAGAAAGAAAATACGTTGTCGTTGTCTTACGTTTAGAATATTCCATTTACGGTACCTATAATTCATTAGTAGGGATATTCCTATTTAATATACCTACTTATCTGTTTTGTTGACTATACATAATTTTGAACACATTTCCGATCGAGCAGCATTCGATCATCTTTATCTGATTAGATTAATTAAATGTTTTCTGTCTGGAGATAAGTTAACC
This sequence comes from Luperina nickerlii, assembly GCA_963855955.1. Taxonomy (NCBI): domain Eukaryota; kingdom Metazoa; phylum Arthropoda; class Insecta; order Lepidoptera; family Noctuidae; genus Luperina; species Luperina nickerlii. Next base: position 22,355,478 of record OY979676.1, on the reverse strand, counting down.
CAACAGTGATTATCTTACACACGGGATTGTTTAATCAACCACGTTATAGTACTTTCAAGTATAAAAAGAAAAGATAATATTGTTGATAAGGTACACTTTTTGAATTGAGTTTTCATAACATAATCACTCCTTGTTTTCCCGAAGAGTAGGGCAGAGGTGTACCTACCTACAGTAGATCCATCTTTCGCCAATCATAAATATTTACAGTACCCGGCGATAAATATTGTACATCGACCTTTGGAAAGAGACAATCGGCTAATTTCGGCTTCGTAGAGCGTTATCTCTGTCGCACGAAATACAAACAGTCCGGTATCTATTAGGAGCTGTTAAAACAATTATGACTTGCTTCTTTTGATAATTATTTTTATTCTCTGTATAAAATCGATAGGATCGAATAGGTCGATGTGCAATATTTATCGCCGGGTACTGTAAGTGCCATGTTGCACTGGACTCGCGTGGTGGATTACGGCCCACTCCCTCTCACCGAGACGAAACCTGGGTCTCCGCAGTGAGAACATTATAAGCTGATCATGTAATGGGGGGCGAGCCTGTTGCCATTAACCGGGCACACATCCAGACTCCGGGCACTACGAAATTCCAGAAAGAAAAACCCAATTACACTTCACTGACCTAGAGGTATCGAGCCCAGGAGCTCAGGCCTCGAGCTCAGGCTCATTAGTAGCGTTTGCGGCCACTAGACCAACGAGGTAGTGTAGACTTGAGTTTACATTTGCAAAAGTAATAGGAAAAATACCATTTCATCCGCAATTAATGGACTTTAACAGGTTGCGTTGATGAATGTATTTTAACGGGAAAATAAACTTCACCGTATCATCGTCATCATCATAATCAGTCTATAACGTACCCACTGCTGGGACACAGGCCTCTTCTCTTCTAGAGGGAGTGGGCTATAATCTACCACGCGGGCCCAGTGCGGGTTGGTAGATATCACATGTCTTCGAATTTTTGGTTCTAAGGCATGCCGGTTTCCAGTTTTTTCTGCAAGTAACAGTAAAATTTTTCACTTGGGCTTAAAAAAATTTGAAAAGAAGGAAAACAATGAGTGATTTATATTATATTATATAATATCAGTGTCAATTCTAAAAGATAATAAAACAATAAAGTTGCCGTACGCAAAATACGCGCATTGACGTGGAGTTGCGGACAACAGCCCGTTTTACCTATTACCTATTAACAATAAAGTTGATTCAAGCCGTTATCAATCTTGGTGTAGAGACATTAAGTATCTAATCGCACTGATAACTCTTAAGCTGGCGATGATTCAAAGATGATTCATAGAGTATTCTTGATTCTTAATATTTTCGTCACGATCATCGATGGTGTACATGTACCTTTCTATCTACGTTGCACTGACAAATTCATTAAAATAATTAACTAAAGTTTATCGTCATCTTAGAATTAAAAACTTTTATTATTGTCGTTTCCTTTTGTTACTAATTACAAACTGAAAAAAGGAAGGCCTACCAACATTGCTTCAGTCAATGCCTGAGCTACTGGGCAGACTTTGATATTAAATAAAAGTTATGTAAAAAACCATTGACTAAGTGTTGAACTAAACCGACAGAATAAGCTTAAATTTGCTTTTGTCCTTCTCTGTATAACTGACCATAGTCTTGCATTGGAACCCGCGTAGTGGTATTGCTCTAATGAATTGTAGATTCAGGTATTCCTGTCATTTAGCGTCGGTAACTTCCTCAAAATGTTCAATTTGCATTTAACACCAAATTAGCGTTTACAAAGTACAGTAGTTAGGATCCTAATCAAACGCTAGCATAGCATTCAGGAAATGCACCATTATTAGTTATAATAAAGTGTTTTTATCAAAAACAAAGCAATTTGAAAAATTCAACCGTAACTACAACAGTAGCTATTGTTTTACTTAACGAGAAAACAAGGACATTTGAGCATGCACGTGTTGTTTGTTGGCTTTTTTTACTGAAAACCTACAATTGATTTGGAAACCGTTGAATTCGTAGTAGTAGCTACCCAAACAGATTGAATTTATACTCTGATTCTTTTGCTACCTCAATCTTTTAAACCTTTTTAGCCGACTACAGCAGAGAGCTAGGGCTGCAAGTGCCACTCATCATTTCAACCGAAAGACGTCCACTGCTGGACCTAGGCCTTAAGCACCGCCACTTCGACCGGTTCTGTATATCTAGCGGATTCCCAAGGCCTTCACAAGGTCATCGGTCCATCCTGGGGCCAGTGGCGGTACCTTCATAGAAGCCGAAAAGCCCGGCTTGCCTTAATAAAATCATAATTCACAACAACAAACGTACTTAAACCTATCAATAAAAATATATTTAAAAAATACCAGTCAAACATTCGCAACACACACGTACACAATAAGAAAATCAGCCAATCCCTCAGTTGGCCGTTTTTTTATACGTTGAAAATCTGTGGGCTTTCCCTAATTTTGACCCCTAGGCACGCCACTGCCTGGGGCAGCCTTTTCCGTTGGAAGACCTTCCACAAGCTGCAAAGTAGGTTTACTAACCCGTATACAGTTTAAACTATTAAGCAGATTATTAACTACTAACAAAATAAAGCTACCACTATAATCTCACATCGGAGTTTTTAATGATTGTTTCATACTTTTCGGTTCGTTTTTCCCCTGTTCGTTTTTAGGGTTCCGTATCCAAAGGGGGATAAAAAATACGGGATCCTATTACTAAGACTCCACTTTCTGTCTGTCTGTCTGACACCAGGCTGTATCTCATGAACCGTGATAGCTAGACAGTTGAAATTTTCACACATGATGTAGGTATTTCTGTTGCCGCTATAACAACAAATACTAATTACAGAATAAATAAATATTTAAGGGGGCATACAACGAACATGGTTTTTTCGGCGTTTTTGCCTTGTGGTACGGAACCCTTCGTGTGGGAGTCCGACTCGCACCTGGCTAGTTCTTTTTTCAGGTATGTAGGGATTGGTTTCCACTATAAGAAGAGGCAAACTAATATCAGTAGGTTACATCTGTACTGCTATCTGTTCTCACCAAGTAAATTATTGTGCAAAAGAGTTCAGAGAAGGTTCTTAGAAGTTCGGCTGATAATGGGGAATACCAAAATTGTTACGACATTGCGCACTGATGCGCTGATCATGTAAAGCGATAATTACCTGTATACCAAACTGTTAATCTATTTATCTCTCATTTAATCGATAAATTAACATAATTATGTGGGATAATGAGCAGCTAGCAAATCCTTTTCAGTTTGATTCCGTTTCGTTTTACCTGAGCGGTGGCAGTAATAAGCTTTCATTGAATGCCAGGTCGTGCAGTTCATTATCTTATTTCAGTTTGGGACATTAATTTTCAGTCTTGCTTTTTTTGTAATCAGTGCTAGATTATTGACGGATTTGTGTGAAATCTTTCTACTTCTGCTTGCATTGCAGTTTTAGTGCAATCCGACACCTTGCTACTTTAAATTCATTTTTGATGGGGTTAAGTTCTTTTTGATCACCAGGCTAACGTTCTTATTTTTATAATATTTTGTGACTTTTGTAGGAAAATCTAGGGTTTGACCTTAACTTATAAAATCTTGGTCAAACGGTAAATAATTGAATAAGTTCCATGAATTCCTCGTAAATTGATAACAATGGCAAATATTATCCGATATCGCTCACACACACTAATTTATTTATCAGTACAGAAATTTACGATAAATTAGTAAGATTACCGGCTTATCTATAATTTAGCAATCTTTACAAATATTATCGATTTTAATATAAATGTATTTGTAAAGTACTGATTCCAATATTAGTCGTAGTTGCTCGAAGAGAAGCAGTCACGATGGGTGCTCAAATATATTATTTTTTGATCGGATTAGTTTTGAACGGAGTGTATGGCCATAGTAGGTTGAAAGAAGGCAATACTGTGGACTTCAGGAGTGCGTTTGATCAGGATTTGTACCAGAAAGTGCTCGATGCGGATCAGTGTCAAGCTCAGCTTACGTTTTTGGTGAACAATAACTTGAGGTTCCAATGTGAGTTTATTTTTAATGTTTTTTTTTATGTTCCGTTCTGTATATAATATTATAAATATATTATAAATTAAGCAGCTTTTCGTGTTTGGCTGTGTGGCCGCGTTGTGCTTTCAAACTACGCAACGGGTTTTGATGCGGTTTTTACACACAAAATTTTTTTTCTAAATGATGATTTAGAAAATTAAAATATATGTATTGGAATCAAACTTATAATTATTATGTATGTTATAAACAAATCTCAATATTTTGTCAATTCCTAAAAACAGTGCGAAGTAGGGGTGGGTCCCTAGTCTGTTAATATTTTACGGATCTGTGGAGGTTTGTTGTTATTTTAAAGATCTTAAAGGAGCTTCCTTGTTCGGCAGTAAGCTCTGAAGAATAATAAAGGCCATTATTGCAGTACTAGCTCACAAAATAATTATTTTGCATTATGCTGGAAGTTGTAAATTGATTATAATTTATAATATAAATAGGATTTCTTTAATGATTGCTACATCATAATGAAAATGCAGGTGTGTATGTCCTACGTCATACCTAAAACATGATAGTATCATAATTCCTGAAATTAATCCTTGCGATTATAATGACATTTTTTATTGTCAAGTCAAACTATTTAGCATTTTGATCGCCAAATCAACAACTACGGTTTTAAGATACTTAGGTTATTTTGAATTTCATAAATTAAATCAATATGCAGGACCAGAAACCATAGGCAAAAAACATTTATGGTCCTTACATAGTTTAATAGTTCATATTATTTCGTATTCTTTCCGCAATAAATTCAGTTGCGTAATAGTACATTATGATATAAGTGCGGTAAGTTAAAAATTACAGCCGAGGCGATATTGCTTGCCCGAGCCGTAGGCGAGGGCTAAAAGAAAGCAGAGGCAGTAATTTTCAAAGCGCACGTATGTCATACGACGTTTTATAACATATTTGCGAGGAAATAAATAAAACTCGGACTGAACTTGCATATTTGCTTGTTTTCCATATGATGAAATTTTGATACGCTTGTAGGTAAGTATCTATCGGTCGATTTTTCGGGCGAGGCTTAGAGTAGCCTTTTTCGCTGCCTCTGAGACTTCTGGCGGTGTGGAATTAATAAATTCATCATTACTTGACGACATTTTCAAATAAAAAAAGTACAGCGAAAAGAAAAAGCTCCCGGAATAATTTTTACTTCTTAACAGATAAGCGATGCGCGCGCGTTCGCGCTTTTTTTTTTCAGGCATAGGCACAAAACAGCCAGTATTATTAATAAAGTAAATAAATATTTTTATTTTTGTTACAGATATTAATGGTTGTAATTTTTTGTCAAAATTAATTAAATTAAAAAATTAAATGTTTATTTATTATATTTTATCTCCCAATGTTAATTTTATTCATAAAATGTTGACTACTTTTCTGAAATAAAAACTCTTTGCTAAGATTAAAAAAGTACCGTTCGTTTTGACGGAGCATCTTGATAAACCGTGCGATTTACATTACATTACCTCACAAGTGCGTAATGAGATATACATTACGATATTGAAATTGGTGAAATAAGAGACCCTTTACGAGCAAATATGTTATAAAAAATAATAATTAAACACGAAACAAACAGTGTAGAAACGAAAAGCAGAAACTCAATAACTTGACATTATTTGCACGGTACCAACGGATGTTAAAACATGTATGAAATAGTACGTCAAAGCTAGCACGTGCCCAAATTTGTTAATGTGTTTTTTCTTATATTTTTTTAGTGACTTATTAAATAAAAAATAAAACAAAACCGGCCAAGTGTGAGTCGAACTCGCACACGAAGGGTTTCATACCACCGTATGCGCTGAAAAAATCACATCTGCCATAGAAAATACACATTTTCGAAAAATTTCAACTATCTGCCTCTAACGGTTTATGAGACACTGACAAACTGACGGACGGACAGCGGTGGCTTAGTAATAGGGTCCCGTTGGCATGTTTTAGAGGTACGGACCAAAAAAAAAAAACAGTACAATAATAATTGTAAAAATAATATTCTCTGAAGTGGCATAGACCGTGGTTTCCTCGAATCTATGATTTCAAGAAGCACGTACTCCTAATAAAACCTAGTTTTTTCTGGTATTTTCTGGTTCTAGGGGGCCTAAAATGGCCATTTTGGCAGAATCATAAAAGGATAACATTATGAAGCATAATGAACAGTTAACTGTTAAGTTAATCGTATCAAATCCCATTGGTGAAGGATTTTTCAGTAATTTTTTTGTCTGTGCTAAAATACCAATCAATCCAATCCAAATCCAATCCCAATCTCTTTGATTATACCTACGTAGTGCAGCGAAAAAAAAAACACGGTCTGTCTTCGCCATATTATGATTCATATTGTTATCCTTTTATGATTCTGCCAAAGTGGCCTTTTTAGGCCCCTAGAAATAATTATCTTTGAAAACTTTTATTACTTTTAGTTGGTATTAAGTACCAGTCCACACTGCAACTACTTGTCTGAAAATAATTAATTGAATTAAAAAAAAAATAGAAAAAGAAGAAAACCACTATTGTATTTTCGTATGTTTTTTTTCTATAATACAGGATATACATATTCGCGTTGGAATATCATAGGAAAATACTTATGCATTACAATGAGATCTTATCTAATTAAAAATATATACTTGTATTAAGAAGTGTTGGTCGCGGTTTATTCTTGGCGAATTGGCGAACGACATCACGTGACAACAACAGCGAGCGAGCGATACGTCCTCCCTCTGGAAGCACTCGGCGCGGACTCACAGAGTAGTTTGTAATATACTGCGCGGACTGAAGCTAAGAACGCGCGTCCCGAGATTTATATTGATAAATAACATTGCATACAACAATTATTTAAAAACATGATTTTACTTTAAATTGGAGTTTATTTTTTTTTCAATCAAGGTGACAAAGTAACCTTAGTTATCAAATACGTTTTTTTTTAATTTCTATTAAATGTTCATAGATAAAAAACTTAATTTCGGGCCAAAAACTATCATTAACTCTCTGTTTTACGGAATTATTTTTGGTGTATTAATCTATGAAACATAATAAATTGATTTATGCATGAAAAAGTAGAGGATACAGTGTACCGTGGACATATTTATAAATTATTAAACTATTATAATTATATTTGATGTAACAAAGATGATGTATTTGTTTGAAAGTAAAATTGTATGAAACAGCCTTTGCAGAAACAAGTTTTTTACTGATTTATGTAAACAAACTGGAATATTTATTTAATCCGCTCCCAACAGAAGGAATGAACCTTTCTTGGGCATGTATTTTTTTACTATTGTGGCTTTAGATAACTAATAATCACACATCAAAACTCGAGTCAAACGCTCTAAACAGGAAAAAATTGTGATAGCCCTCTTAACTTGTTCGATGATTAGAATCTGCATGACATTATCATAAGTTGGTAAACATTTTGGAAATGGTGATTTTCTAACCTTTGAGCGGTGGTTTGTGTGTTAAAACGTTAATAGATTACAATTGCGAACAAATTTTTTTCCGATGTAATTAACAATTGGATAAAAAAATCATAGCGTAATACAACAATCCTAACAAAGCACCTTAGAGCAAGCACAATAAAACATGTCAAAATAAAAACACAAGAATACACAACCAACAGCAAAATGTTTACATTAGGTTATTTTAAAAACCTGCTTGGTAAACTTTATCAATTAACGGCTGATTTCTCAATTGACAGATAATTTTTATTCGTGGGATAAAATTGACGTCTGATAGATTTTGTATGGAAGAACTGTCAAAAATTTAAAATTATTAGTCGGATAAAATTATCTGGCGTTGGAAAAATCAGCTCTTAAACAATTATCTTTTGTGGTACCTACTTATCCAATTGTTTGAAGTTATTACACTTAACGTAATAAATTTAGTAAGTAGTAATATGTTGGTACTTAATCTGAATCACATATCTTAACAAACTAAGTCGTAACATACATAGTTCGGTACTCTTAATCATGTGTGAAGTGCTGATGGCTGCGTTAATGGTCTAAATTTACATGTATTTAGTTTGGTACTTAGATTAGGAAGGCGCAACATTTAGCTTGCCGAAACATCTAGGTTCCGATAACTACTTGAGTTGGATGAACAGCTTGAATACATCAAAGATTCTCTTACAAACTTCGAGGTTACGACCTTCATTACTACTCAATCTTCAATTTTGCGAATGCTTAGAAGATGGTTCTGGGTTCGAGTCCTAGGTTGGGTAGAGTGTTTTTAGGATTAGCTAGGAATTATCCAGTAGCATCCCGGACCTACCAACCCGCACTGGGCCCGCGTGGTGGATTACGGCCCACTCCCTCTCACTGAGAGGAGGCCTGTGTCCCATCAGTGGGAACATTATAGGCTGATGATGATGATGATGATCCCGAAACCTGGATTGTGTCTGGTGATGACGTGTTAAAATGTGGGTAAACATAATACACCAGGTGATCAGCATCATGATTTTCTTAATGACTAAAATATTGTTTCAGTCATCGATGCCAGTGGCAAGCCTCCGAGTGGGTTCCTCACTGGAAACTGGAACGACTTAGGAGACTATCACCAATGCCTCAGGATCAAAACAGAAGTGGACAGCATGCAGTTTCAGGGCAAATACTGCACGATCAGGGTCCCTTTGAACCAGAACCCTATAGTAGTAGATCAGATTCCAACATTTCCACCAGAATGGACGTTGCCGTCGACTTTGCCGACTTTCCCGTCGACTTTGCCGACTTTGCCGACTTTCCCGTCAGAGTTTCCGACTTTTCCTACTGCTGCACCGACTACGGAGACTACAGAGACAGTTTTTGAATGGAACCAGGACCCGGATTATCAGTTTGATGATAAAACGGTTAAGACCATGGAAAGATTTAGTAGCCTGCAGACTTATGTTTTCGGAATCAGTGGAATGGGAGAGCCGATCGAATCGAGGTAAGGTTCATTCAAATATCGTTTTGTTATAACTTTTGTTTAGTACAGAAAAATACACTTAAGTATTTCCATTTCCCACTTATGACCGCACTAGCTGCGCTCCGCGGTTTCACCCGCATAAGATTCGATCCCGTGGGAATCAACCGAAAACAAAATCAACCGAAGATGGTGTTATTTGCAGATGACAAATCATTGATCTTTAAAATAGAACGACGGTCACAAAATCTTGATGACTTGAATAACTCTATTGTTCAGGTCCAAGATTGGTTTACGGTAAATAATTTAGTACCTACTTAATGAAAAAAAAACCAAATGCATTAGATTTAAATTTTTAGTCAGAAGTAGCGAATGTGAAATCATGTTGAATGGCCAAAAACTAGAATTTATTAATTAGACAGTTTTCCTAGGAATCACGCTAGACGAGAAATTACAATGGGGACCTCATATAACATCTATTGCGGGGCGGCTAAGCTCGGCCGCTTATGCTGCTAGAATGATAAGACAGTTCACAAATGTAGAAACCACGCGTTTGGTCTATTTTAGTTACTTCCACAGTATTATGTCATATGGCATTTTACTTTGGGGTCAGACTGCTGACATTGAATCCATTTTTATGTTACAAAAGAGGGCTGTTAGAGCCATTTATAATCTACGTTGCCGCAAACCAAGCAAGCAAGCAAGCAAACAAGCAAGCAAGTTTTGGTGTTCAAAAGTGCCTTTAATGTGCCTATTTGAAATAAATGATAAAAAAAATATCGGGATAAAAAGTAACCTATAATATGTTAATCCAGGGTGTAAGCTACCTCCATAAAGTCAAAGTCAAAGCATTTATTTCAAATAGGCACATTAAAGCCACTTCTGAACGTCAAAAATTACAACAAAATAGAATTGATTCTAGTCACCCATTCCAAAAGGTAGTTTTCGTATGGAGAAGAATGGGCAAGAAACTCCACCGTTACTCTTTTAAAATGTTTTACAATATCTTGCATACATTAATTATATAATAATTATATGTGAAGACGATGCACCTAAAATAAAATTACTATACCACAATAGGTAAAAGAATTGAAAGAAATGAAACCAAGACATATAAATTAACTATCTGATAGATACATATAAAATTTTATCATCTCCAACAAAATTGGTCCAGCCGTTTGAGCGTGAAGAAGTAACAAACATATAAATACACACACACACTCACAAACTTTCGCCTTTATAATATTAGTGTGATTCTGACAATAATATGGGTGTTAATTGCGCATATATGGATCTATAAACATATATTATTTTTGGTATTTTTCAATAAGTTGACAAGTAAAACTATTATGTTTGAAAACAGAGGAAGGTAGATTTAATAAGCTTATCTTTTGAGTGTACTGAATTTCCTTAATGCAAGTTAGATACAGGCAAGGAGCTAGGATTGAGAAGGTTATGATTAAAAGCTTAAATGAATTATATTTATTGAAAATTAGAACAAAACATTAATAGATGAATGCGTTTATAGCTTTTTCTATAGTTGTATCATTTAATCAATAAACGTTTGATAAGGCTTTTTGGCTTTATTTTGTGCTTGCGAATAAGGAAGTGAAAATAGGTTACCTGAAGTAGTACTTATCTAATGTTATACAGTGGTTCGATACGCCTTCATTGTTGGGTCAGGGTCTAATTTTGGGAGAAGTTCCAAAATGCAGTAGAGGTTACTGTTTCTGGCGAAAAATTCATGTTTATTACTATTTTAAAACATAAATATTATTTTCGAACGTTCATTTTTCCAATTAATAATTTTGGTAATAAATATTTTTTTTTCTTCTATAGGATTTTCCCATTGTTCATTGCTGCTGCTCGGCAGGCTGTGGTTGCAGTATGCGTTCCTCATGTATGCACACCAACAGAAGCAGTGGACTTCTTCCAGTCCAGGATTTCTTTCCTCAACTTTACTTTTAGTGAATACTATTGCAGAATGCCTGATGACAAGCCATTTGTCGCTGCTGACTATGTTGCCATGTAAGTATATTTTATTATTCTCTTAGCCCCGTAGTTTATTTTATGTTATAACATTGATTTGCTCTTATACTGATGCTTGTAAAATTCTTCTTGTTTCTCCAAATTATTTTTATTCTTATTATTCTTACGTTTATTTTGTATATAAACTTTGTTTTCTCTTTTAGTGTAATCTTCTCCTTCATCGGCCTGTTACTTATTATAAGCACGAGTTACGACCTCATCCAAACGTTCTTATTCAAACGAGGTGAGTTTACTGACATTAAGTTATGTTTACAGTCAAAGATTACAATATTTATCAACGCTGTCTGTGGCGTTAAGATTCAATAATAATATTTGCAACATAACTAACATTTTATATTGCCATCGTTCGTGCTGCGCAGTTGTTACAAAATACACATTAACGATAACGATACCTGTGTTACTTGTAGAAATGAACGTGACTTGATTCACAGTTTTTCTTATCTTGAGTAATTATCGGAGTTAAAATCTGAATAATAACAAAATATATAAGTTTTGGCACCCAAAACACATTTTTTAAAATAAATCTGACGTATTCTCACTTCAAATCAAGGAACCATCTTCATGTAACAAATAACAATCGACTCCACAGATGCATCCCGAGTCAACAGTCTATTCGTCAGCTTCTCCATCTACACCAATACCCGTCGGTTCCTGACCTTCAAGCCCACTCCTGGCGCCCTCGAGTGTGTGGACGGCATCAGAGCCATCTCCATGATGTGGGTCGTCGTGGGACACACCTACTGCATGACCATGCTTGGCTTCATCCACAATGTTCAAGATGCTGTGGAAGTAAGTAACTGTGCTTTTTTTACATTAATATTTAGGTATGCTTATTTTTATTCCGTTGCTCAAAGATTCACGGGTGATATCTGTATATTTTGTATCTGATAAATCAGTACATTACATTTCTTAATCTGATTAAATTTACTTGACTTGTTGCCGTAACCTAAATTAATAGCCAATTATTTTCTTTTACAGTGGATATCTAGTTTCCAATCCACGTGGATCAATTCGGCTCCGATCACAGTTGATACCTTTTTCACGCTCAGTGGTATACTTGCTGTGTACACCGTTGTTGGAAAGATCACGAGAAGTAAGTACATTATTTTATTTTTTGATGAATCCTTTGAATATCATAAGTGTAATCTTAGTAAAGAGTAACATTAAAAATACTATTATTTTACTTATGGACAATGGTGTGGTGCCGGCCTAGTCGTAAAAGGCGACTAAGGGTCGTACCGTAGGATGGGCAGCAGCGTTCTCTATGCATTCCATCACCATACCATACTGCGATCGCCAACCCGTCTGCCAAGCGTGGCGATTATAGGAATGGCATCCTCAAGAATGACAAGCACAAAAAACACTTGGCCCCTAGTACCCGGTGGCCCGCCTACCATTGGCTACGGTGAGGCAAAGGGTGCTAAGAATCCCCGGAAGAAGAGATCCGGCTACCACTATCACCAAAAACTGGCAACTTACAATTCGCGTACACTCCCTCCGGACCGACGAGAAGACCACCGAACTCGACAAAGAATTGAGCAGGTTACGATGGAGTACAGTGGGGTTATCTGAAGTCTGAAGAGAGAGGGAGGACTCGATAATCCTCAAATCCGGAAACTTGCTCTATTTCCGCGAGGGCAACCAGCAGTCCCAAGGTGGTGTCGGGTTTATCGTTCATAAGTCCCTTGTGAGCAACGTGGTCAAGATCGAGAGTGTGTCGACCAGGGTGGCGTACTTTATACTCAGAATATCCGAAAGGTATTCGCTGAAGGTCATACAGGTTTACGCCCCGACCTCGTCACGCCCCGACGATGAGGTAGAGGCCATGTATGAGGATATTTCCAGAGCCATGCATGGCTCTAAAACTCATTTTACCGTTGTCATGGGGGACTTTAACGCGAAACTGGGTAAGCGAAACAATGATGAGCTGCGAGTGGGGCAATTTGGTATTGGACGCCGGAACCAGCGGGCCACGTACTGGCGAGTTTTATGGAGAAGGAAGGCCTTTTATGATGACTTCCTTTTTCAGAAAACGTGAGCACAGAAAGAGGACCTGGCAGAGCCCGGATGGTGCAACTAAAAATGAAATAGACTTCATTATGTCGACGAAGAAGCAAGTACTCAATGATGTCTCTGTGATCAACGCGGTGAAAACCGGAAGTGATCACCGCGTGGTAACAGGCACATTGAATTTAAATATCAAGCTGGAAAGATCTCGACTGATAAAGTCTAGGCTGCGCCCAGCACCGATCCAGATCCAAAACCCCGAGAGCTTTCAGCTCGAAATTCAGAATCGTTTCGAATGCCTAAGGAACTCCGTGGACGATTATAACGATGGGTTCGTGGAAACTGTCCACACGGTCGGGTCTAAGAACTTCAAGACCCGTCGTAGACTCTCTGATTCTACTTTACGGCTTATGAAGGAGAGGCGCGAGATAATCCTGCAGTCTTCAGATGATACGCTAAATTACCGGCAACTCAATAGACGGATCTCTAAGTCCTTGAAAAGCGATCTTCGCCGCTTTAATACTGACCGTATTAACGAGGCGATAGAGCGAAATAAAGGCTACAGGGTCTTTGCTGCAGATCTGTCTATTGGGCAGAGCTAGCTTACGAAATTGAAGACTGATGATAGCAGGATTGTATCCGCCAAACCTGAGCTGTTGAAAGAGATCCAGAGGTTCTGTGGACAGTTATACACGTCAACAAGTAACCCCGTAACGAATATGGCAAATGACCCAAGAGCTAGATTGACCCGACACTATAACGAAGACATCCCGGACGTCAGCCTGTACGAGATTTGAATGGCTCTGAAGCAGCTCAATAACAATAAGGCAAGGTGATGACGGAATTACGGCTGAGCTCCTGAAGGCCGGTGGGAAACTCGTTCTTAAGCGCCTTCTGAAGCTGTTTGGTTCCGTCATACTCGAGGGTAAACACCACAGGCATGGCACAGAGGTGTGCCCTCTTAAGAATTACAAGCCCAACTGACTTTTGAGCCATGTCTACAAGCTGTTTTCGAGAGTCATCACGAACCGTCTCGCGCGCAGGTTTGATGACTTTCAGCCTCCCGAACAAGCCGGATCTGAAACATGGTCGCTCACAATAGGCCTTATAAGAAGGCTAAAAGTCACGCAAAGGGCAGTGGAGAGGGCTGTGTTTGGAATTTCACCGCGTGATCGAATCAGAAATGAGGAAATCCGCAAGAAAACCAAGGTAACCAACATAGCCCGAAGAATTGCCAAACTTAAGTGGCAGTGGGTAGAGCACATTGCTCGCAGAACAGATGGCCAATGGGGCCGAAAGGTTCTGGAGTGGCGACCACGTACCAGAAAACGTAGCGTTGGAAGGCCTCCCACAAGGTGGTCCAACGACCTTGTGAAGGCCGCAGGTACCCGTTGGATGCGAGAAGCACAGAACCGGTCGAAGTGGAGGTGCTTGGGGAGGCCTATGTCCAGCAGTAGACGTCTTTCGGCTGAAAAGATGATGATGACAATGGTGTTATCAAATAAGATATATGATTAGAAATCTATATACCTATATTTTGAAGGTGTAAAATTTTAGCAAATTAACGAATTATTAAATAATTGTTCTTATTCATATGGTAGTAACTTAGTTCATTAAAAATTAAATAGCAAGCTAATCCTGATATGGGCATTATGATAGCTGATAAATCGTATAAGTAGCTCGAAAATATATTACGTTTGGGTACCTCGAATTCTTTTAAATATTTCTGAGCATAATATATTATCCTGACCATCAAATATTTAAGACCGACACTAAATTACTTGTCCTTTTCAGTACGTTTCATCAAGACTATCCACCTTTTTTACTTAAACCGCTTACTTCGGATGTTCCCACTTCTGGCGGCCATGGTCCTGCTCCAGGCTTCCGTGTTTCACCACGTCTCTGATGGCCCATACTGGCTCAACCAGGCCCATGTTGCGGATAACTGCAGGACATACTGGTGGGCTGCGCTACTTCACATTCAAAATTATGTGAACCCTCTTGAAATTGTAAGTAGCAATAATTTTGTGCCTAAAGTTACCTTTTCCATCATTATCATCATCTTCCTACGCCGATCGAAATTTATTTATGGTGGACGCAATATATTTTCTTCTTTCCTACATTTCTACCCTTTTCAATCATTATCATCATCTTCCTACGCCGATCGAAATTTATTTATGGTGGACGCAGTATATTTTCTTCTTTCCTACATTTCTACTAGGCGTCATCTCAATAGTCAACTTCTTTTTATTCAATCATCTTTTTAAAAATCTATCCATCGATTCAATGATTTCTTTTTCAATATAATCACGTTCGTAATTTAACTTATCTTTTATTTTTAGTGTCTCCCCCAAACCTGGTATTTGGCAGTGGACATGCAGCTGTACATCATCTGTCCCATAGTCCTGGTCTTCATGTTCGGACGCGAGAGGATCGCTTGGTGCATACTCACTGCAATCATGCTTCTCTCTCTCGTATCTTCTTCACTGTACAGCTACCTGAATGACTTTTCTGCTGGGCTTGCTAATCCACGGTAAGTGTTTTAAAAATCTGACGATAATCTTTTGGTATCGTTGTTAGTATATTATTTACTTGTGGTCTCATCTGACATTTCCTCTTATTTCCATATAGTCATCAATATTATATTATTTTATGCAAAACAAACGAGTAATCTACTTACACACTAATTGAGATTGATACTATTATATTTAATGTTACTCCCCTTGTTTGTGTTGTCATAATCACCTGTTCGATAACTGATAATAATTCAATATTTCTTTTCCAGACGCATCGCTCAGTTCACTGATTATGTGCAGTATTATTATTTCAACACTTTGGCCCGTGCACCTCCTTTCTTTGTCGGCATGATCTACGGGTACTTACTGTACTTGTGCAAAGACCAGAAGATAAGAATATCCAAGGTTAGTTTCGTTTTTATTTATGGCAACCTTCGATTTAGCATTATTTTTAAACTCTCCAATGGACTATTGTATTAAAACCAGGTGAGGACTTGAGACTATATGAGATTATCTTGAAATGTAATAAAAATATAATTATGCAGCCGTTTAAGTAATAATTAACATTTTTTTATTGATAAATAAGGCAAGATATGAGGAACATAATAAAAGCCAGATAGATAAAAATCAGTTTTAGAATGTAAAATGTTTAGCAATGCAAACAATGGGGATTGTCCAAAATTTATTACCATTATATTTTATTTTATTTTTTGTAAATTTAGAGCATTTTGAGAAACTAATTTGAATATTTTGATGATTGGCTCAATAGTTATTTAAAAAAAATATTTTAAGTTTTTAAGGTAGGTGACGTCATCAGTGGCATACAAATTAAGTGCCATTGCCTTACTAGTACATAATTAAAATTTTTAATCTGTCAACACAACGTCAATAATGTCACATCTGTCAAAGTGTCAATAGGCCGAATAGACGTCTTAAATAATCGAATCCTAGCTTAGCGTATTTATTTACAAATGGTTTTTTTATGTGTAAGTGTCCTCCAAGGAATATACTACTCTCTATCGTCACTAGAACAATCGACGCGGCGACTTAGAAATAGAATAATAACGCACGCGGTGACATTATTACTATTATTGCTGCAAGTTGGAACAAAGCACTTCCTGTATTCCATAACTCTTCCAGTATATTAAATATTGTCGAGTGTTGAAATAATGTATGTAATGTAATAATGATATATAAACATGAATGTTTATATTTTTGACATATTTACAATAATTTGACATTTGACAGATTGTAGACAATACTTGCCTCTTACTTTTTATTTTCTAAGGCAACGATACAAAACTGTACGGCCACAGCCGACGTAATTTGAAGGGCAAAGAAAGTCAATCGTATTTTATCAAAATTATCAATAACATATGAATATTTTTCAAAAATAATTAGTCCGTAATGATCAGTAACGCTATTTCTCGAAATGGTTTTTCAATTACAACATTTAAAAAAATATGAACAATGCCCATTCTACCAGTTTTTATTACTATCTTCATCAAATCATGTCTAACAGTACCAAAACTTTTCAGATTAACGTGGCCATTCTGTGGTTCCTGTCGTTCGCGATGATGGCGTTCTGTATCTTCACGATCTACCCTGTGATGCAGACGACCTACACAATCCAGGCGTTGGATAACTTCCTCAATGCCTACATGCGCACTATCTGGGCTATTGCCTTGGGATGGCTGATCTTCGCCTGTGTTCATGGCTATGGAGGTAAGGAGTGTTTTTTTTTCTTTATTTTTCATGTTTTGGGAAATTCCATAAAACATTAATTGATTTTGTGCTCATTATTTTTGTTATTAAAACAAATTGTAAGCTTAGTACTTCAAAAGCCAAAGTCTGTTTAATATTCAGGAAAGGCACAATAACCAATACCTCATAGTTTCTTTATCATTTATAAGAAAATCCACGTAGTAGTAGTAAATTACACAAACAAATAGGTTTCATATAAAGAGGTTATAAATAAATAATTTCTTCATTATCGTAGAACCAATATTCCTATGTTATTAAATGGGAAAGGTGGATTACAAGAACTCATTAAATGGAACTAATATTCCTAGCTCTCAATGTTACTGGATATAGTGAAGTTTATTCTTTGTATAGTGCTTTTACGGATAACAACAAACAAGCCTGAAGCAATAATTCTATGATAATCAGAATAACTTCTAACATTTTAGTTTTTTATATTGAAATGTGTCATTGCTGTGCAAGTTTTTTTTTTAATAAAAAATCGTCATTTTTTCCCAGGTCCTATCAACTGGTTCCTCTCTCTACAAATCTGGAAGCTGCCTGCTCGCCTCTCTTACGCCGTGTTTTTGGTACACTTGCCCATCATCTACATCTCCACTGGCACCTGGGTGAAGACTTATTATTTCACTAATGGAAACAATGTGAGTATTTACGTTTATTTAGATCTTCAATTTTCATAAATTTTCATCTGCTATTAAAATATTCAATTAGATACATTTTCCTAGTTGGTCACTTCTTCCGAACAAATTTTTTGTATCGCAAACCAAAGCACTAGACCATTTTGCAAAGATTCCTTTCACACAATTTTAGTCTTTAAGTAATTTTATTTTCGTACTAAGCGTGTTTATTGTTGTTTACAGATATACAGGTTCATGAGTGATCTGTCGCTCGCGTTTGTGTTTGCGTTCATTCTCTGCATCACGATTGATGCGCCTTGCTCGACGCTACAGAAATTATTATTGAATGGTAAGTTTTACTATCATACCTCACTTTAATTCGAATCAAAACCTCGTAAGTGCTTTATCAGTTTTGACAACAATTTCTGCAGAATTAAAAATTCTCTACCGTTGAATAACTATCTAACTAACACATTAACCAATAGACCATGTCGTTTTATGTAGTGAAAGTCTTTTTAAAATTCATAAAAAATACTTGAACATAAATGTAAAAAACTAAAGCTTAATATTTTTTATTAACAGGTGGTGGCAAAAAGAGACCAGAAAAGCCTGCGGTCGCAGAAGAGTCTCCTGATGTACTTAGTGCAATAAATGACAGATTCGTCAAGACTACCTTATAGAAGAGCCAAGGAGAAAAGACTGACTGACTGACTGACTGACTGACTTACATTATTTAAAAGTTGCCTCCGGTTGGCAAGATATAAGAAAAGACGATATTGAGATAGCTTAGTGGAACTGTAATCATGTCTATAGGATGATTCAGAATATAGTTCCAAGGGGGTGTTGAGTATTAGGTACAGGTGGCCTACCATGATCCAATTAAATTCAATTCAAAAGCAAGACATTTCAGTTTAGGTTACTAAACTGCATCGCATCAAAGTCGTCCTATGGCGTCCAATACGCTCAGCGGCATTTGGATCGTTATAAGTCAATGAAATATCGCAATCTGTGCATGAACCCCGTTTGAAACTTTTTTGGTGAAAAAGAGACAACTCTATTATTACCAAATAAGTTTGTTTTGCGCACATTTTAGTGCCAGAAACGTTCAGGAGCAAATAACATTTTATTTGTTCTTAACTCAGTATATTTTATATATACTTACAATACTTTAAAGTAAAAAATACACTCAACAATTGTTTTTAAGATTCCACGTTAATGCGGTAACTATTGTTAAAATAATTCTTAGTCAATGTAGATATTTATTTACATACCTTTTGCTATTTATTATACGAAAATTATTTTTTTTATTTCGATGTAATAAAACAAATTATGTTTATTTTTCGAACGTACCAAGAAAAACAAATGCGGTTAAAAAAGGGCATGTAAAATAGATATAGAAGAAAGACTTAGAAAGAAAGATAGATTAATAAAGATTACTTTAGACTTTAAAAGAAACATTAAAGTAGACTTACATTGGTGTTTGTAAAATTCCACTAAAATAGCACTAAAACACTTTATTTTCGTCAATAATTCACCAAACGTTTCAGTTTATATTAGAGAAATAGTAACTTTAATTGAATCGCTTATATTGACAGTTGAGCTGCTCAATGAACGTCATGGTACCAAACAAGTACAAAATTGAATGAATGAAACCAAAACTTACGACTCAGTTTGGGACAATCGCTGTCAAATGAAATGACCTAAATTGAATCCTTAAACTGACTTCATAGTACGAATTAAAAGAACTGTTCAGTAAGCTAAGTAAGTTAAGTAAGTCCTAAAATGGATCGCGTTAAGAGCTCGTAGTAGGCCTCCCGAAGTGCCAAATTGTGTGGTGTATGTAAATACTCAGCACCTTCAAAGCAGTCAAGGATATTTCTAACTGAAAAATGAGATCAAGTTAGATACGTTAATAGTGTGAATAAAACTTGGATAATTTATTCAGAAATCTGTATAAAGAGTAGTCAATTAAAATTCATAATAGTTAGATGTAAGAAATAATTTAATACTATTAAGAGCTTTATTAGATCTTCAAATAGTTTTAAGTAGGTATATTAACATTATTGAAATAAATTAAAAATAATAACATTATTTCAGATTTTTATTTCGTATTTTTTCATCTACTTCCATTCTAGGTACCTACCTGTTTGCCGCTAGGAATTTATCAAAAGACTAGACATTTAAAAATGACTAAATGTTATGAACAACAAAAATAATTGATGAAATGTGAACGATAAAGATTCGTCTTAGCTTCTCAAATCACTTCATAAATCAAATTCGGTTGGTTGTTTAATTAAGTAGGTTTACATAGCAACTCATCTAGTAGTTTATAGTATGGGTATATTGCTTCCGAAAAACAAATTAACTTCCGGCGAACTGTGGTTGAATGTAAAAACTAAATTTCATAACAAAAATACTAAACTATTATATTTTTGTTAGGAAATTTAGTTTTTACATTCAACTACAGTTCGCCGGAAGTTAATTTGTTTTTCGGAAGCAATATTATTTCCCAATATATTATACTTTTCACAAAATGCATAAACACGATCGCACATGGCTTTCTCAAATTTGAGGCTGTTGGTAGGAGATCAATGGGATGGAAGTTGTTTGGGTCGGTTTTTATATTTTTCTTGTGGATCGGTTTTATAAGAGCTTTTTTTTAATAAATCGGGAAAAACGCCTTCAAAAGATTGGTTAAGTAATATCGTCGTTGCACGTGCAAAAGCCGCTATGTGTTATTTAGTTATTTTCGGTTCTTTATGCAGTTTTAATCGTTATTTCAATACACACATACTGTATAAACAGCTATGTGATAAGGGCAATATTTAAAGAGTCAAGGAATGTAGCTATGTGCTATTCATACATCGAAAGTTGATATCGTCGTTGCGCAACGACGATCTATCTATCATCTTGTTAGTATTGGATTTTTAGTTTTTGTTGTTAATGTTTTTAATAGTCTTTTATTCAAACAAGATTTTTTATACCTACAGTGAGCTAGTATTTTTTATATTCTGTTTTAGTTTAATTTTACGCAACGGTATACATTGAGTTAGAATAGAGATGAGCGAGTCATTAAATGTTTTATAATTTATGTTAATGTTATTATTGGTTTTAAGAATATCATTCCAATTAAGTTTTTGTATTTTCTCTTTGAATTTTGATATATTTGTGTTAGTAAATAGTCTTTTCATTGTGTACCAGTTATATTTTCCTGGTTGTTTAGGTATTTTTTTATTTATTACATGTAATAATAAACTGGCTCAACCTAAACCCGCTTACCCTAAACTGTAACAAGACTTCATATATTCCTTTCGCCATTCGTCAGAACACCGCACCGGACACACCCTTTCAATAATAGCGCACACTTGCTTAGTACAGTCATCTTCATGCCAATGTCCAACACTCACGCGTACCGATCACGTCAAATAACCTACTAACTCCTAACCTCGAGAACGCTGAGACTGATACAAATCTTTAAGTCTGAGAATTTCCGCGAATCCTGATACTCTAAAAATGGTGTACTATGCTCTGTGTCAGTCAGTTCTTGAGTATTGCATCAATGTATTGGGTGGTGCGGCTAAAACTACTTTTCTTAGAGTGGAGAGAGCTCAGAGAGCAATATTCGTGATGCTACGACAACCTTATCGTTACCCAACAACTCAACTCTATTCAGATTGTAAGGTACTAACAGTTCGACAGCTCTTCGTGTTGCAATCCATTCTCAGAAGACACTCCAGTGTCCCACCGTCTGATCCCTCCAAACGAACCAACATTTCCCCAGTTACACAACATAAAACTTCTTTTGCCAAAAACCAATACTTCACCCTAAGTTCACTGATCTACAAAAAAATTCATAAAGAATTAAATATACTAGATTGCAATACGTTTGAATTGAAAGCTAGGCTGATGGAATGGCTTCTTCAACAGGACTATACACAAACTGAATATATGCTAAAATGTATTGCCTAATTTTGCCTTATTTTTGTTTTTGCTTTTGCTTTTACTCCCTACCATAAAACACCACACTCACTACTCCTATACAAAACTCACCACACATAGATACATAAATCATACAGACATACTCACACACATTCACCCACTCACATACATAAGTTTTAAATTGTTGTTTCTTACTTTATTTTTCCTTAAATATAATATGTTTCAGTTAAAGGTAATACGATTGTTAAGTTGTTAACGCGTTCCTTCCTACTATAAGTTGGCACAGTCCGCAGTTGTTTGTTTCCTATTTTTAAGTAACCTCACAGCTGAACACTGTCTCTTAAGATATAGGTTATCCTAGTTTGAGAGGCAGGGCTCACAATATCTGTATACAAACTACTGCAGCGTTAATTAGCTTCATGTTAAACAGTGTATACTAATGTACATTTTTTGTGACAATAAACTATTTTATTATTATTATTATTTATTTTTAAATGTAAAATTTTACTATGGTGGTCAGAAAAACCTAACTCTTCTGTAGTTGTGTACATGTCTTTGTAGTCAAAGTTTGTGAATATTAGATCTATGCACGTTGCAGTGTTTGGTGTAATAATTCGTGTAGAGCTTTTATGTATTGAGTAAAATTATGTTCCCGCATAAGATTTAAAAAATTATTTGTTTTTAAATTATCTGATAAAATCGCCGCATATTATTATATTAAGTTTGTAGTATTTATTGGTTATATATTTTAGAATTTATTTTAATTGTTGATAAAATACTTCTTCCTCTCTTCTATTCCAGTACAGAGTTACTATCAATAAATTTTCTTTTGGTAATTCCGTGGCGCATAGTTCTATTATATATTCTATAGACATGTCTGAAATATCGTTTCTATTTATGCTGTCTGGAGGGAAAATAGCCGTGTAAATAGCCGTGTATCTCTGCGGTTTGAGGACTAGTTACAATCTAACACCTGGATTGCGTGCTGATTCAAAATGCCTATATTTGTCTGTATAATTTTTCAAGTTGGGAGTGGTGGCAGCAGACTGACTCTAGCGCGTAAGCAGACTAACTCTAGCGCATAAAGAAAAGCGGTACCTGGTTCTTCCTTGTTCAGCCCGAAGGTCTTTACAGGTGGTACCACCTGCCTCTGCCTGGTCTTGCGCGCCGATCACCTACGTTTTCTTGAGCACAAATTACACAGATGCGATTATATGGGATTATTATTAATTCGAGGTAAATTCCCAATGCTTACCGGATGATACTCAGGATTTTATGGTCTTGTGGGAGATGATGTCTTAAGATTTTAAGACACGCGGTGAGACGTGTGCGTTCTGCGCGAGAGCACTATGACATCTAGTTCAACATGGCCACTGGTTCCTCCAAAAAAGTGGCGGTACCACACGCTATATCGATACACGCCTAAAGCTGGGTGCCCCCACACGTCGTGATACTGCACACCAACCAACTTTAAACCGAGGGGCGGTACTCGCCACACCACTGTCAATATGTTCTTGTAGAAGTGTACAAACACCGCCACCTGTTCTAGTGCTGCAACAGAAGGAAGATGCAAATTTATATCCACTAAATTTAATGAGATCAAGTTTTTTCTTGAGTTAGCCAAGTTTCTGAAATGCATATTGCTTTATACAGTGGATTTTTATCAATGAATGCTTCGAGTATATCTTGTTTATTATTAAGGCTTTGAAAATTTTGGAACATTATTTTAAATGGTCGGTCATTGTTTACGAAATGTCTGGTTCTCAGTTTCGTTCTTTTTTTAAGTTTTTTTCTTGATTATACTATCAATTCTTTTTTTTTTTTGTTTTCAATGTTTTTTGAACAAATTGATTTTGATAGATTGATTGATTGAAATTTCAAATCACAACGATGCTAAAGAAGTTTTCACTTCAAAAAACAACATTGAGTTTCTGAGTTTCTGTTTTGCTATTTTATTTTAAAACCCCACAAAATATTAATGTTAAGACCACTAAAATACTAGCTTTGAAATGATATAAAATTTTCAATAGGATTAGCATAAAAAAATATTATTAATATCTCGATTATGATTGTAAATGTATGCTTAGTAATTCCCTAGTATCAGGTGAGATGACACTGATAGTTCTCACTCACTCACTCCACGCTCACTTCACCTTAGAAGATTTCACGGTGTGATTTTTATAGAATTTACCGTCTGGTTCGAAAACCGTAGTCCTGCGTTCAACTAGGATCGCCAGTATTTCAGCATGATACCATAATGAAATCATACCTGCATTACTATTATTTTCTTAGAAGCCAAAAGCAAATAATTATGTTTACTGTCATAACCAAAATATCTGTTGACTAATGAATTTTGTTTTTGCACCCACAGCTATAATTAATTGGACTTTGTTTAATGAAATCGATCATTATCATAACTGATAACTGTTACCCTTAGAAATTTAGTAGATTTTTCCTTTCCTGGACTTTGAGCCTTTTGTAATGCATGACTTCGTGAATACGGATCAACGATGTTTCATAATGTTTCGAAACAAAATCCAGACTAAGCTAGGTAATACATATTTATTCCCAAAAGTGAGAAACTTGAAACATAAAGCTAATAGATCTGTTATTATTTATGAATTAACTCGTGAATTATTTAGGAGGGTTATTGCTGCTTAGATATATTTCGCTATGCTTCGGTAATACGCCCATGACCTTCTTCATTTTCCTGTTGTTTAGGTATATCGATATTCGTGGTATATTTCTACGTTTTTTATGGATCACTGCTCAGCAAATTTTGACCAAGGAAGATAGGATAAGTTCCATTGCTTACAAAACATGTTGTAAGCTATGATGATGATGGGACTTCCTTTCCCGCACTTAGACTCCCATTCGGTCCGTTGTGCGCGATGTTGTAAGCTATTGTGAGGTAATAAACTATGTTATTTTTTTGTTTATGGTAAACAAGTGTATCTTGTCATCAAACCAGAAATATGAGCGAGTAAAAAATGTGAAAAAATACATAAAAATTATTGGTCTGCTGTAATAACAGGCACACCTCCGACCGGATGGTGTAATTACATATAAATTTTAGCTTTTGTCTTAGGAATCACAACGGATCTGCGATGCCGCTGGTATTTAAGATCTCTATATAAGGTGGCGACCACCTCAGCTTTATATCTAGCCATCGGGCTAGCTGCCATTGAATTCTAACATAAGAAAACCACAAATACCTAAGTCTCTATAAGTAGATCCCGCGTCCAAAGCCATGTTTGGTTTAAAAACCTGACTTATTTTAAAAGGGCTCCATTATTACTACACAGTGAAGGAGCTTAGTAATCATAGTGTACACTATAAAAATCTGCTTTATGTAAACCTCTTACGTCCTCAAATCTCCTTTCCATTCAGCTGTAGATTGCGGGCTTAGTGCCCAACGACATATTTTTGCAGTAAACATAGAGCGTAATGGAAATCTTCTCAAAGGAACATTTCCTCAAAATTACAGCAAATGGATGGATTCCGATATTGAGGGAGCTTCCGTTTTATTGACACGAAATCAACTTAAGGGAATATTGGGTTTAGAAGGAGGAAGAAGGTTTACGTAAATATTTAGTGTTGATTGCGATAGTTATTAATTGTTAGTATAGTTGTAATAATCTGATTTTATTTTAAAGAAAGCTTTCTTTAAAATAAAAACCAATTATTGCTACAACCTAACCAAACTAAAAAAATAACCAAATAACGAAAGGATGTTTTGTATTAATTTGTAGGTACTTATACTTAGTTAGTCATTAAATTTAGTACCAAGTGTAAATAGTTAGTGGCGTTAACAGCGTATTGTTTTAATGGTGACACGTACGTACGTACACGGTATCGCGTTTTCGTTTTATGAACATATTTTAATTTCAATAAACATTATTATTTAAGTATTTATTTATTTACAATTTTCTAAAATAGCACCTTGGTCACGGATCATAACATCGCATTGATGAAATTAAAACGAATATCGTCGTTAAGGGTCGTCGGAAGCCCGAAGGTCTGACAACAAAATGGTTATTGTATTACCCAGTAACTGGGTTATGAAAGAAAGAAAGAAAGAAAATACATTTATTTAGCACAGACTAAGAGACACACAATACACCAGGTAGTTAGTTATGGAGGTCAGATAGGCAGTCGTTTCATTTAAAATACTGGTATCCAGCTGCATCAGGTTAGACTGGAATTCGACCATATCATAGTAGGGAAAAGGTTAGGCAGATTGATATCTTAAGCATCGCTGCCATAGATACCTACCTATCATAAGTAATAAAATCTTAAGATAACATCGGCAACACACGTGCTTAGTATTTACCAGGCTATTAATAAAAAAATATAAGAAATGATTATGTGTCACTATATGTAAAAATAAATGTGTTTGTTTCACTTTGTCTAAATATAAATGTGTTTGTTTCACTGTGTCTTAAAATAAATGTTATTGTTGGACTGTATCAACAAATAATTAATCCATTTTCCCACTGTCTCTAAAAATATTATTTTTTGCCTTTCAGGCTTTATCGTAGCTGATGTGTTATTTTCTTTTTTTATTACTTATCTTAGATTTGAGGCTTCTACCTATACTAATATTATAAAGCTAAAGAGTTTGTTTGGTTGAACGCGCTAATATCTGGAACGGTAGTTCCGTTTTAGTCGGATTTGAAAAATTCTTTTCGCATTTGATAGCCCAATTCTTGAGGAAGGCTATAGGCTATTTAAAATCACGCTATGATTACCGCTTCGACAAACTTAAAAAAAAAATCATAGGTATATACCAGATATTTAACAATCTTTCATCAAACGATAAGGCCGCGTCTTAACCAAAACGATCGTCGAGCGAACACGCATTTATCACGTTCACATTGTTCGGCGAACCCGAACGCGTGATCACGCCAACAAAAAGTGACATATGAAAATAACGATCGCAAATTCGCGCAGACGTTAGTTTTATAGCGATTTCTAAGTAATTGACAAAGGGATCAACATCTGTGACTGGAATTGATTTTTCCCATTTTAGAATGTAGGTAGGTACTACTACGCCGCGATTTAGCCCGTAATCTTTCATATCAAACCATAATAACCGTGTATCAAACAGTACCAAAAAAGTATTAGAACTATCTTAATCCATCAATTAATTCTTTGTTTTTACAATCGTAATGTGCTAAACTGGTTCATTTATATGATATTTTTTCCTCATTGCATATTAACATAAAGATATCCGTATCCGATTTTTGTTACATAAACATACTTGATGTATTTTCCATAGCCTATTTTTAATTTGGCTTCTCTTGACAAACGTCGACGACTGAATGACGCGATGTTTGTGTGTAAAGTTACGAGTATGGCCCATAAAATTGACTGTCGCAAATATTAGTTTCACTTCTTAATGTATAGGCGTCGCACATAATTTTTAGAGCTGTAGAAATAAAAATCAAAATTATGAAATTCTAATTGGTTGTGAAACGATATCCTTCGCCCGTCGACTACAGCGCCCTCTCCGGTGAACTTCAATAACTTTAGCTTCCGTGCCTCCTCCAGAATTCCTCGCACACAGTCCTATAACACCACTCTGCCCACCCCAGAGAAGAACGGTTCTGTAGTTTCACTTCTTAATGTATAGGCGCCGCACATAATTTTTAGAGCTGTAGAAATAAAAATCAAAATTATGAAATTCTAATTGGTTGTGAAACGATATCCTTCGCCCGTCGACTACAGCGCCCTCTCCGGTGAACTTCAATAACTTTAGCTTCCGTGCCTCCTCCAGAATTCCTCGCACACAGTCCTATAACACCACTCTGCCCACCCCAGAGAAGAACGGTTCTGTAGTTTCACTTCTTAATGTATAGGCGTCGCACATAATTTTTAGAGCTGTAGAAATAAAAATCAAAATTATTAAATTCTAATTGGTTGTGAAACGATATCCTTCGCCCGTCGACTACAGCGCCCTCTCCGGTGAACTTTAATAACTTTAGCTTCCGTGCCTCCTCCAGAATTCCTCGCACACAGTCCTATAACACCACTCTGCCCACCGCAGAGAAGAACGGTTCTGGGTGCTAACTCTCCCTTCGCGACGTTTTGCAGGGTTGTGAATGATTGCAGTGATCAGATCGACCTCCATTTTGACAACTTAGGCAAATTGAAAGCCAGTTTTTACAAGTGTCTCCCCGAAAATTGAGTTTCTCAGCCCTGCATTATCTCACTGGGTGGGTGAATTTAGGCTACGTATAACTTTTTTGTACTACCTAATTTTGTCTGGTTTAGTCTGTTTTGATTTTTTTTTAATTTGTTTGTTTTAATTTAGTTTAACTAATTTATTAAGTTCTAATCAGTGCAACTTACACATATATACCTACATACACATACACAACACACACACACACATACACATTCACATAGTCTTTTATTCCTACTTTTTTAAGTTACGACAACTATTTGTGTGCATGCAGAGTTTATCTATAAGTGATTGTTACACTTTACCCCGATTTGTTGCTTTTGTTTATATTGCTTAAAATAGTGTATACAATTGTTGGTGAACCAAATAAATAAATAAAATAAAAAATAGTCCGTAGGAGAAAAATAGCAAATTATGTGATAGGTAAGTAAAATTTTGTATCACCAACCCGCACTGGGCCCGCGAGTGGTGAATTATGGCCCACTCCCTCTCATAAAGAGGAGGCCTGTGTCCCAGTACTGGGAACATTATACGTTGTAAGTTATATTTGAAAGATAAACATAAAAATAGCAAAGATTTAGAAAAAAAAAAAATTTAGCATTCAATGAACACACTATATGAGCATTAAAACTGACCATTGTTCAAGTTAAAAATAATTTCTTCATAAAAGGCGAATTGAGGCACGCAGCGAGCTCATCGCAAATTCTCATTGCGTACCCACTAGGTAGCAAGCTTTGGGAAAAGTTGAAAAGTTCAAGAGCCAATAAGCATTCTCGAGACAAGTTCTAGCCGTTCTTATTATGTAAATGAAGCTATTATAATAATCTGGATATTAGCATTATAAAGTGATCGTGAAATAGGGAAGTAAACGAAGAACAACTGGGACACATGACGCACGTGTCCGAGTAGAGAGTAGAGTTGCACGCCTCGTGCCTCTTGTCATCTACAAATCCATTTATCTGCCCCTCTTAGTCAGGTAGGACCTAAAGGTTAGGATAACAAGAACTTCTTGACAAGTAAATCTTACCTAACACATAAAACTTAAACCTAACCTGACTTTTATTCGATTTTTGATTGATTTAAGACCGAACATTTATTTCTTTATTTATATAATAGGTGTATACTCTATTGTCCACCAGAAAATACATAACAAATAAAACTTTAATACAAACAAATAAACATTTATCTTTTAAGAAATTTATGCTGTACTAGCTTCAGCCCGCGACTTCGTCCGCGTGAAATTTTACCCTCCCCCATCACCCTCTTAGGGGTGGAATTTAGAAAAACCCTTTCTTAGTGGACTCTTCACTAGTGGAGGGTGTGTTCTTTACACACCCTCCAAATTTCATGTCTCTAGGCCCAGTGGTTTAGGCTGTGCGTTGATATATACATAAATCACTCAGGACTTTGAATTTTAAATAGATATACTCGTAAAGATTGAAAATGATGAAATCTTTGAACACAGCACTTTGGAAAATACACCCACTGCTCACATTATTCGATCACCAGCATTGTGTCCCTGTCTTAAATTCAGTAGTACTTCTGTGTATTTTTTGGGGTTATCTCTCTCCCATGCCAATAAGTAATTGAGTTACATCTCGAATTCGGAGAAGAATTTTTGTCATTAACATTTTTGTCATTTATAATGAAATTGATGCGTTTATTGTATCTTTGATTTTCAATGGTATATTTTGCTTTTGTGTAACGTTAGAAGGTTTGTGACAAATATTACTTTTTAATTTATATCTTGTAGTTTATGCTCACCTAGTACGTTTTTGTAAAAGATACTTTACTTAATATTATGTTTCAAAGCTCTTTTATTTTAAGTGAACTGTTTCAGCTAAGTAGGATTTATTAAAGTCAAGTTCAAGGCTTATTAGCCGTTACTTTTGGCTGCTTATTACTAAACACAAGTCCGTCATTAAAGAATTTTCTCAAGAACTTTTCTACCCCCAGAGGGTTATTAGGGTTAGCTTAATTTTAATTTTCGTGAAATTTTATGCCAAAACTAAAAAGTAAAATACATCTTTCTTGTCGGATGAAATTATATATTTTGATACAGTCAAGCTAAAAATGAAAACCATAAACCAACCATAACTCAACAAACTCTAGATGTAGTTAGGTCTTATAAAGAATAGATTCGTCAAAGAAAACAAAGCTGCCTTTAGATTGAGTCGCGTCCACTAGAAGGAAACAAAGCTTTTCAATTGGTTTTCTTTTAGATACCTGAAGAAAGCAGCCATTCCTTTGAGAAATCAAAACTCAACCCCAACGTAAACGGTAGAAAAGGGATTCATTAAAGTAAAAAGTCACTTCATCTTTAAATTTGAAAGTCTTTGTCTTCTAATAGAATACTCAATCAATTTACATAGAACATCGCTCAAAAGTTTCAGTAGGTACTTTGTTGAAGTGAAATCTTTCAAGCGAATTGGTCTTCTTTTGTTTCTTATTACAACTTGGCCTCGTTATAAGTTTTAGACTGTCAAGGTCTTGACAAAAACCTTTTTGTATTTTTCTGTTTTATATTGTTACGAGCTTGGGGTTCGTGACAATAAAAACTGCCGATTTAATAACCAAAAAAATGACACTTTACTCACCAACACTAATTACAAGTCAAACACAGTAATTAGGGAACACAATTGCACTACTGATCACTCTAGTCGCACTTGAATATCGCCTTCGATGTAATCGCCTGTATCGCTTATTCGAAACTATATGTCTCGCGGCTCGCGCCCGCCTTATATAGTGCCACAGAGCTATTCTATAAACATCTAGTATGTTCGAGTACATAGCGGTCCCGACTGACTCGACGTCGATAGTTCTCGGAATTACTAGTACTTGGAAAAAGGTCAAGTAGGGTCAAGGTCCTAGTACCAAGGTACTAGTTCCGCTACCCGATACTAGATGGTGCTAGTGGTAACTTATGTCGCCATGTATCAAGCATTATTTGTGGCGTGCAACAATGTCTTGAATTGGAATCTTACTAGTCTTACCAAGGGTTATCGTGTTACCTAGTAACTGGGTTGTGGAGGTCAGATATGCAGTCACTCTATGTAAAATATTGGTATTCAGCGGTTCAGAGGCATCTGCTAGGACTGGAAGCCGACCCAATTATAGTTGGGAAAAAGCTAGGCCGATAGTGAGGTCTTGAATTGGAGCAATGTTAATGTTATGTTAACAAAGAGTCAAGTTAACATTTATAAAGATTCTGGGATCTCCAATCCGAATTTTAATCAGCAAAAACCGTGCTTTTGGATCAATTACAACTTTTAGTGCACGCAAGTGGAATCCACCAGCACGTGTACATGACAATGCAACTAGTAGGCCAAAGTTCTGTAGTAATAGGTGCTGAACAGTGGATTATTTTAATTACGCTGACGTGAGCAATAATGGGATTACAATCATTGACGTACATCGTGCTACAAAATCTAACATATATTACACAATTTATGAAGTTCATGATGTCACGGTGACGGTAAATCGATTAGAAATATCTGCAATCTACTAGATACATAATCATTAAGCAGTACCGGGACTAGCTGATCGAATACAATGGAAGATGACCTTTTACATCTTCAAGTTTGTTTTTTTTTTTGTAATTGACAAGCTCTTGATAGGTCACTATTATAATCATCATCATTTCAGCCGTAAGACGCCCACTGCTGGACATAGGCCTCCCCCCAAAGCACTACATCGACCAGAGGGGCCATTCTCGTATTTTTAAGAACGTACACAGTCTGATCTCAGTCACAATCTGCCAAAGAAACCTCTAATTTTCTTAAATTTTTGACAAGTTCCTGACATTAATTGTCGCTGAGATGAGATTGATTTAAAACGTTTATAATTACGAGAACTGGCCTTCAGTTTTGGGCTTCACATAAGCGAATTCTTGTGATTTTTCTATGGTCATCAGTGTATCTTGGCTTTCCTAAGTTGACCACTATCACACCTAAACTGACCTGATGGTGTTCGATGGCCTAGAAGGAACTTATTCACAAGTGACTTTAAAACTTGCAGGGTATAACTCGATAGCTATAACCTGGAAGTCTTAACGACTCAAAACAGAATCTTCGATAGGGAGTTTCATTCTTAAGATTGTACGCACATAAAGTATTTCCAAAACGTTATAGTGTATCTGAAGGGGATTTGAAGTTGGTACTCGTATGCAAACAGCTAGTATCCATAATGTTTATCAATTTGTGTCGTAAATCAGCAGGTATGCCGTCTCTATTTAATTTTATGACCAATTTCATCGTACTGTAATCTGAAATCCGTCCACCTGTGTGTTGATTAGCTTGAATCCCTCCAAGATTGATCGTCTGCTCGAACATTGGCATCATTCCTTTAGTTTCTTCATATGTGACGATTATGAAAGCGTGCTGCTATAAAATGATTATTCACATCTAATAGAAAAATAAATAATAGTTTGTATTTACTATTGATTAATCTTAAATGTGAATAATAAAATGCTTTAATATGTTGCTTATAACAAAAGCACCTAATGCTATTTATGGATTTGACTGTTTTTATCTCAGTTTATTGTCACAATTTTTATACCAACTTTCATTTGAATGTCTTCCGTTTCCAATGTATTTTAGTTTTTATTAATCCACAGTTTTACTCTTAAGTCCAAAGTATCAACATCATTTCAGCCGAAAGACGTCCACTGCTGGACATAGGCCTCCCCCAAGCATCTCCACTTCGACCGGTTCTGTGCTTCTCGCATCCAACGGGTTCCTGCGGCCTTCACAAGGTCGTCGACCACCTTGAGGGAGGCCTTACAACGATACGTTTTCTGGTACGCGGTCGCCACTCCAGAACTTTTCGGCCCCATCGGCGATCTGTTCTGCGAGCAATGTGCTCTACCCACTGCCACTTAAGTTTGGCAATTCTTCGGGCTATATCGGTTATCTGGGTTCTCCTGCTGATCTCCTTATTCCTGATTCGATCACGCAGGGAAACTCCAAGTATAGCCCTCTCTATTGCCTTTTGGGTGACTTTTAGCCTTCTTATAAGGCCTATTGTGAGCGACCATGTTTCAGTGCCATAAGGCATCACTGGCAACACACTCTGGTCAAAGACTGATGATCAATCTGTTTTTCCATGAATACAAAGCTACAATAATCAAATGAGTATTTCATTTTAACAATAGTGGTCAGAGAACTTGTTTGCTAATAATAAATCGTGATCGGTGTCGACTCAATGTCAGTAAAAATGTTTGCTAACATTTTGATGAAAATGTTCACCAATTGTAATTTTCATTTTGTGACTGTTCCTAAATTACCCTAGGCTGATAAAATTTTCGTTTATCCTAATTCTGTTACTTTATTAGTGTTTACGTCGGTTCCCCCTAATGGGGAAGAGCCGCACCCCGCCCCGTACGACTCTGTAAAGATCGTCTCCAGACTGGACACTCTCCCACCGATTGTAATGAATTCTCAAGAAATGTTTTGCCTTGTCCCGACTTAGGAAGCTGGGGAACAAGGGGGGATACAAGAAAACAATCTCAATATAAAATAAGGTTGGGAATCCATCGATACGGTGATTAAGGAAAGGAAATCTAGTTTTCTTTTGCTTATGAAAGTTATGAGATTTGAGAGGAATACAAAAGGGTAATTGACACGTAATACTTGCGTTGGAGAAAACATTGTTTTGAGTTACGTTACTGAAAGTTCTTACAATAATCTGATAACCTACCCCAGAGACGTAGGGCAAGGCCACTTTACAACAGCTGTTACGTCTTACGTGTGCTGCTAGTCCTACTTCTACAGTGCATAGGCCCTAGAGAGGACCTGCTACGGTTCCAGCAGGACACGTTCCCTATACTCAAGCATATCTTACCCAATCCTAAGGTAAAGGACTGCGAAGTGGCTCTACCATTGAGCGAGACAAGTTTCCAGAAGTGCTGGACGCGTATTGTAGTAATAACCCCTTATAACGGCCTACTCACCCTTTACTAAGACAATACAAAACTAGCGCAAGCGTACCGCATCGTCAGTCGGTTGCAGAATTCCTTACAAATTGTCTTACTATACGCCGTAGTGGTTATTTTAAATCGTCACCTCTCACTTCCTTTAATCTACCCAAGTTCGGGGATGCTTGCAGTGTAATCGGCAGTCGTGGAATCATTTTTGTCTACCTATCTAGCAACGGGGCCTTTCCATCTGGGCATCCAATTTATGTGCCTCGCTAAATATTATTTTTTGTATCAGTAAGAGGCCTACGGGGGCCGGGTGTAATTTCACGAGACACAATTTCTAACGTTCCTTAGAACGGCTATCAATCCAGTTAGGGGTACTTGGTGAAGCCTACCCCCACTCCAGGGAAGTGTGCGTACATCAATTACATTGTAAGATATCCTGCAGTTAGTCAGTCCATAGGGGAAAAGGTAGCCATCACTAACGTTTGAGTGGTTTGTGTTCGTAAACAAGAACAACAGACTACAAGGTAGCACTATAATTCAAATTGGCCCTAACGAGTTGCAAGTTCGGTTCAGCCTTCCATAAGCGGTGTGACTGCCCAAGGATCATGTCCTGGCTATGATTGTCTATATCTGTCACACCGCATAGATGGCTTTCTCCGGGTCCCTAGAACCAAACGCATGTGTATCCTACACATGCGTTTGTTTAACCTCGATTAGGTCATTAAAAGGAACAAGGAGGGATAAAATATTCAACACTCACCCAATCCAATTGTTCACAAACACTCGCTGAGATTCACTTTTTTTGTAAGGAAATATGGAATTAATTACAAAAAATGTAAATATTTGGCAAATATTGTATGACTACTGGATGATACATCCGTATTAGATTTTGTATCAGCTGTAGGCACGGTAGATATCAAATTAACTAATGATTTGTACAAGTTCTGAAAAGATTGTGATTAATTGTTTTGAAGCAAGTGGAAGAAAACGGTATCATCATCAACATCATCATCAGCCTATAATGTTCCCACTGCTGGGACACAGGCCTCCTCTCAGTGAGAGGGAGTGGGCCGTAATCCACCACGCGGGCCCAGTGCGGGTTGGTAGATGTCACATGTCTTCGAATTTTTGGTTCTAGGACATGCCGGTTTCCTCACGATGTTTTCCTTCACCGTTTTGTGAGCAGTGGTGATGAAATAATTTACACAAAGTAAAGCGCCTGTCTGGGTTCGAACCTACGACCTACAACTCGTAAGTCGCGGCCGTTACCACTTGGCCACCACTGCTCACTAAAACGGTATACCGGCCAAAAATAAATTCAACAATGATAACACTAACGAAATTTTACTATTAATAAAAGTCCAGCTTATGTTCAATATTAAATCAACCTGTAGATTTTTTAAATTGTGAGTCTTGGTGCTTAATGCTAATCACTTTATTTACAATTTTAAAGGGTAGATATGACACAAAAAATAATCATCTGTCCAAAGAGGTACCATCGCATACACGAGATTATAATAACAAAAGCTGATTGTCAGACATTTTCCTGTTTATGAAAACATACTATCTACGTATCGTTATTGTACCAATTTTATCTATTTGCTTATCTAATAAGAAAAAAATGTAATTACATTTTTCAATATTTCTTAGAAATATAAAAAATAAGTCATCATCATCTGACCAAAATTATGATAAAACACAATTGATAATAAAACACCTGTCTGTGCTGTGTATTGCAATATGACGCAGGCTTTTGATTACGTTGACCATACTATCTTAAGAAATAAACTTGAGTCTTACGGTATAAGAGGTAACGTTCTGGACTTATTAAGCACTTACCTTTCAAAAAGAAAACAATTTACCGCCGTAACAAACTTAAACTTTAAGACTAAAAAAGAAATAACATACCTGTCGAATGAAAGCACTACTTACTTTGGTGAAAGTATGATGAAAGCACAGTAGATGACTCAATACACCGCCCTGTGGAACAGGGCGGTGTATTGAGTCATCTACTGTTCCTAATTTATATTTATGATCTTCCCAAAGCTATAGACTTCCCAATAACACTCTTTGCTGACGATAATACAATAATAATAGCATGTGACGAACTTGTGATGAAGCTTACTAGCATGTGATGAAGCTGATGTTAATAATGCGGTAACTTCAATAATCTCTTGCCTTGATAATAATAATCTAAGAAATAATCTTGACAAAACACAAGTAATGCACTTTGGCCATAAAAAACCTAGTTCGAAAATGGAAGTCCAATACCAGAATAACAAAATTCACAATGTAGATAGTACAAAATTTCTGGGTTTGATAATTGACAGGCAGCTTAATTGGAAGGATTGAAGCGCTATGTAAGAAAATTAGTAGTTCATCATATGCGCTGTATAAACTCGCCCCAACAGTTAACATAGATGCACTACTTACAGCCTATAATGATCTTGTAGCATCTGTACTAAGATATAGTATTATATTCTGGGGTAACTCTACAAATAGAGAAATCGCTTTTAAAGCGCAAAAGCGATCCATCAGAGTCATGTTCAGACTTCAAATAACGGACAGTATTGAACCATTTTTCAAAAAATACAAAATTTTAACATTGCCGTCATTGTATATATTATGTCGCAGGTTTTTCATAAAATTAGGTTTTTGATGAAAAACCTAGGTTTTTGATGAAAAACCGGAAGATGACACATTTTAAACTCAATTTCATCATAAACCTCGAACAATCCAGATTATTGATCAAAAACCTGAACTAGTTTGGGTTTATGATAAAATATAAGCGCTGGTCAAATCAAATCATTTATTTTTTGCCAACATAGGTAGGGGTATAGATGTTACATATGTTATGGCTAAAGGTAGGTGTGAACATAAACTTAAGATTAGCCGGCTAAACCTAGGTTTATCTTCGACGAGGTGTTAATGTTAGTTTCTTCTATCTTTAGCCGGCTAAATTTAAGTGTAACTGCAGGCCCTTGGCTAAAAATGTAGAGGGAAATCGGTCGACGTCAGGGGCACCCCGAGGTTCGGTTTGGTTAGGTTCCTTTAAACCCTACAGACAGAAATAGGAGCCCCGCGCAGCGGGGCTCAGCTCCGTCGAACTGACGTCTATTTCTGTCTGCAGGGTTTAAAGGAACCTAACCAAACCGAACCTCGGGGTGCCCCTGACGTCGAACGTCTTCTGGTTCAAAAGCACAAAAATAGACAAAATCACGTTTTTAGCCGTTTCGTTTTACGCCGTTTCACACACACATCACACATATTTTTTAAATGTATGTAATTTCATAACAAATAAATCATTGTTTATTGTTTCTTAACTGTTTTATTTATTTAAAGAAATAGCAACCAACATTGTTTTTATCATAAAACTAATACAGTCTAGGTTTTTGATAATAAAACTGGATTTTCTCAGGTTTATGATAACAAAGTAATAATTTTGTCTTCTTCCGGTTCTTGATCAATAGCCTAGGTTTTTGATCAAAAACCTGATTTTGTCATAAACCTGCGACATATATATGAAACTGCCATAAGGCAGTTTCATACAGTTTCAACAAATAATTGTTAAGCTGAATTCACACCTGTTTCCCAACTTATCAGATATAGTTAAACGTAACAGGCGGAATGATATTATGTTACGCGGATGTAGAGCTAAAACAGCATTAATGTGGAAGAGAGTGATATTCTGTATAGCCCCGCAAGTTTTTAACAAAATCCCAAAGCAAATCAAACAGTTAAATTTAACTGAGTTTAAAAAGGAACTTAACCCATTGAAGGACACTGAACGAAACACAATAGAAGTTTTATTGTTATTACGTCGAGGGGCGCAAAGTGTTAAAGAGCTGCTGTGTAAAAAGTGTTATCATACCTTAAAAGACTTTTTGAACGATACGACTTTGCCATCCTTATGTAATTGTAATCTTTAATATTTTGAAATCTCTCTTCGATAGTTTGACATTGAAACAATTGTTTGAATATTCTGACATTAACCTAGATACCTAATATTAAACTGACATGCCTCATATTTTTATATTAATTCGTAATTATTTATTCAAAAGTATCATTATTAATCTAATATCCTTATTTTTGTATTTGTAAAATTTTAGTTGTGTACCTACCTGATATTTGCGCGCTCACGTGGCAGAATGGGGTAAGTAATAGATGATATAATAACAAAATCTCTAATATTTACAATATATAACAACGGAACCTATAATTTTATTTAATATAGCGATTAGATAATATAATGAACGATTGATATAATTTTAAAATAACTAATTTTCATAAGCATAACATACATTAAATATAAAATCGTTTGACATACCACTCAAAAGATATAAAACTTATTTGGTCTAATTAAACAATAACTTTGTATTTTGTTTAAGAAATATTTAAAAGTATTTATTCTTTGTTTTATTCTTTGTAAGTTCTATCGTAGTTATAGGTAATAGTCACCTAAGTAGATATTAAACATTATAGTTACTAGTTATGTTTAATATCTACTTAGGTGACTAAGTAGATATTAAACATAACTAGTAACTAATTACCACCTGCGCTAAGATAGGTCGACGGAGCCCCGCTTCGCGGGGCTCCTATTTCTGGGTGGTTTAAAAAAAAATAACCACGAAGGCTAAGGCGGGAGCTCCGCTCCGCTTCGCTCCCGCCTTAGCCTTCTAACCTAACCTATCCGAGTCGGGGTACTCTGAGTCGGGGTGTTAACCATAATGACGTTTTTATATACATATATTAAACGTTAGACCTAATGATTTTCGATTAAATAAACAATATACATATTAAACGTTAGACCAAATGATTTTCGATTACATAAACGTTATATCAAACAACGTTATACTAATTAAGTTTTAGAATAAATAAATGTTATATGTAAAGAAATTATATCAACAGTTGGTATATCTCACGTTGATTATATCTTATGAACGATAATAAAATGAAATTAGACCAAATGAGTTTATACGTTATGAGACGCACCCGGCAGAATGAGATGAGACTATTTATTAATCTAAGACATGTTCGGAAAAATAAATGAATTTAATTTGAATCTACTTAGTCTTTTCCTAACTATGTTGGAGACGGCTTCCTGTCTAACCGGATGCAGCGAGTACCAGTATTTTACATGGAGCAACTGCCTATCTGAACTCCTCAACCCAATTACAGGGTAATACGATACCCCTTGATAAGACTGGTTGTCATACTTTCGGGTTTCTGACTACCCGTAACAACTGTCAAAGATCCACGAATGACAGCCGGGACCAACGGCTTAAAGTGCTTTCCGAGGCACGGAGAGGTCACGGTATGTAAAGATGGTCACCCATACACAGACCAACTGCGGCAAGCGTAGCTTAATCTGATCTACAGACCTGTGCGGCTGTTATTATTTAGCCACGGGCCCCTCTAAAACAAAGTAAATATAAAAATAAGTATAAAAATAAAATATAAAGAATAGTAATCCACCGATGTCAAGAGCAGGGTCTAAGCTATCGGTGGTTAGGGCTCCAGAGACAGAAACCTACTCACAATGCGAGCCGACTCGAGGAGTTCTGCCTTTTGATTCAAGACCTTGATCCAACCGCCTAATGAGAGCCGTTTTTTTTTCAGTATTGACAATCATCAAATGACCCCTCCCGCTCTGGGCGGAGCGGAAGGGAGTGTCAGACTCTTACTGACTAAAACCCACCCGTGTTTCTTCCTTAACCCTTTATGTTCTGGGCCAGTGGTAACCCTTTCGGACAATCCTGCTGACCCGGCAGGCTTCGGCCC
Organism: Luperina nickerlii; assembly: GCA_963855955.1. Classification (NCBI taxonomy): domain Eukaryota; kingdom Metazoa; phylum Arthropoda; class Insecta; order Lepidoptera; family Noctuidae; genus Luperina; species Luperina nickerlii. The sequence continues at coordinate 22,315,771 of OY979676.1, read as the reverse complement.
TAACGGGCCCCTTCATTTGATGCTGACATCTCTTTGAGGCGCGCGTGGAACACGTACGCGCCGTCCAGCACGGGCCTGGTCCTGATCGGACGGTGAGCTACCCATTACTCTCCGCCCGCAGGTCCGCACCTACGGTGGCCGGGAGTCGTCGCGCGGCTCCCGACGCCCGGAGCGTCTCCCGCGGCGGCTGGGACGGGAGGCTCTCTCCCTCAGCCGTCCTGCCGCCTCCTTCGCTAGCATGACTGCTTGGCAGAGAGAGGCGACTGTCCCCTACACCTTCTCGCCCGAGACCGTGGCTTGAACCAGGCCCGGACGCGAGAGGTCGCCGCCGTTGCCGATCGGCGGTGCTCCGCCCAAGCGGGGCAGACCTCCACCGTATACTCCACTGTGTCCTATGGGCGATCCTGGCAATGGTGACACCCGGGCGTTTCCTCCCGCCTGATGATGTGCAGGAACCTCCCGAAACTTCTGTGTCCGGTGAGGACCTGCGTCAGGCGGTAAGTGAGGGCGACTTGACGCCTCTCTAGCCACTCCTCAAAGAGGAGTCTTATCGCCGCTATGTGGCGTGCCCTGCGCTGGGTTGCGACAGTCGCTCTTTCCATGCCGCCATGAGATCGCGCTGGAGGTCCGTCCGCTTCGCCGCGATTTGCTGCGGAAACGGAGTTTCCCCCCGGCGTAGTGCCTCCGCGCGCCACTCATACAGGCGCGCGAGGACTATCGCCTCCAGATCCCATGGCAGCAGTCCGGCAAGCGAGGCTTGCCGCCTCGCCCGAGATCGTGCGGTACCCCCGGATCAACCTTACGCATTGTGTAGTATATTATTGTCTGTTGTTATTTGAATTATTGTGTGTGTTACTAATATTAGTTAAGTAAGTCTGTTTCATGTATTAGGTACTAACATTATGGACCGAGGTCTGCAATAAAGTTTATTATTATTTTTAGAGTGTTTTCTCTTCTCAGCTCTTTAGCTGGTTTTTGCAACATTTACGGACCGAAGTCAAGTAAATGCAGCTTGTGGTGTGTTATGCTATAGATGTGTTGTGATGAAGACCTATTTCGTTTTCATCTATTTGCATGAACTTTCTGATAATGCGACATGTATTTAAAATTGCAGCTTTTTGTAGGGTGATATACAGGGTTTCTTTTAGGTTTAGTAGTTTAAAAAAGGCTATGGAGAAGGTAATTTGGGATGACGCCTGTTGTGGAGAGGACTATAGGGACTACATAAAGTTTTTGTTGGCACCATATTCTAGTTACTTCATCTTTGAGTTCTGCGTATTTACTATTTTTTTCAGATATTGTCTTCTGAATGTTCTGTGTGTTGGGAACGGCAATATCTATTAGGTAAGTTACTTTATTTATTTTATCCTGTAGGGTTATATCCGGTCTATTGTAGTGAATTGTCCTGTCGGTAAGAATGGCGCGGTCGTAGTAAAGTTTGTGTGTCGTTTTCTAATATTGTTTGTGGTGTGTAATAAGGTAGTGTGTATAGTAAGGAGTGTTTGTGTTTTGTATGCGTGTGTATTTGAGTGCTAGTTTTTGGTGAATTACATTCGCCACCTGATTGTGCCTGTGTGTGTAGTCTGTCTGCGTGAGAGTTGTGCATGCTCCTGTTATGTGCTGAATTGTTTCTGGTTGGTTGTGACACTTGCGACATTTATCATTTGTTACTGAAGGATCTTTGATAATAAATTTTCTATAGTTTTTAGTGTTAATAATCTGGTCCTGTATCGCAATTATAAATCCTTCAGTTTCTGGGAATAAATTACCTATTTTAAGAAACTTATTTGAGGCTACTTTGTTAACATGGGATTGTTCTAGGTCATGAGGATGTCGGCCATGCAGTACCTTTTTCTTCCAGTCCTCAATTTTTTGTATTTGCGGGTCATCGCTAGTAATTTGTGGAGTATCTAGCTATTCATTTAAGTTAAGTAGGGTGTAGTTGAAATTATTTTGGACTATGGCTTTATGAATGTTACTGGTGCGAGATTTTGAGTGAAAAAATGTTTTAAGTCGACAGACTTGTTTCCGCCAAAGGTGCTGGATGTCTATTAGGCCTCTCCCTCCGTGTTGTCTTTTGATAGTAAGTCTTTCTGTTGCAGATTTAGGGTGTAAGTTGTTATGCAGGTTGGTTGTTGTTGTTGTTGTTGGGTGTTAGTTGTTGTTGTTGTTTGTTGTTTGTTGTTATGTTGGTGCGTGTGGTTCGTTCTAACTGTTCTGTGTCTGTTTTTGTCCATTTTATAACTCCGAATGAGTATGTTAATATGGGGATGGCAAATGTATTTAAGGCCTTGATGAGATTTTTACCAGAAAGTTGTGTTTTACATATGGTGTTAAGTCTCCTTTTGTACTCTGCAGTAAGTGTTTCTTTAATCCTAACATAATCTAGTCCCTTTAGTTGCGTGTACCCTAAATATTTATACAAATCGGTCGGTTTCATTGCTATTATGGTGTCTGTGTTATTTACAACATAGTCACCGGGTCGTATCTTACCACGTATGATATGAAGTGTCTTACATTTATCCAGACCAAATTGCATGTTTATATCTAGGCTAAACTCTGCTGTAGCTTCTACTAGTTTCTTCATATCTTTTTCGGTTTGTGTATATAGTTTAATATCATCCATGTAAATGAAATGTGAAACTGTTGTTTGTTCTGCAGTGTGTTTGAGACAATATCCGGCCTGACAGCGCTGCACCATATGAGACAGAAGATTTCGTGCGAGACAGAACCACAGGGGACTTAGTGAATCACCTTGATAGATACCCTTTTTGATAGATATTTGTCGCGTTGTAACACTATTGTGATTGGCATTTATTTGACGTGTGGTTTTTCCACAGTGGCATTATATTTCGTAGGAAATCTATTATTTTTGAGTTCATCCTATAAATTTCTAGTATTTTTATTAACCAGGAATGTGGAACGCTGTCGAAAGCTTTTTTATAATCGATATAGGTACAATGAAGATTTCTATTCTTTGTGGTGACATGTTTATGGATAGTTGAGTCAATAATTAATTGCTCTTTCCATCCCAACAGGTCTCCCGACCCGAATAGCGCGACACACCGCGCGGGTTGGGCCGCCGACACCGTCATCAACTACTACCGTCGCTGGGGGCTAAAATGCAACGTAGACAAAACAGAGTGTGCTATGTTCACTCACAAGAGAAACTACCGCAGAGCCATTCGCATCAAAGACGAGATAATCGAATATAAAAATAGCATAAAATATCTGGGCGTATACTTAGACAAGACCATGACCATGGGCAAACAGACGGATTACGTCGTGCAGAAGGCGCGACGAGCACGCGGCGCGCTAGCCCCTATCATAGGCTGGCACGCCAAAACGGATATGACTGTGAAACTTGCTGTCGTTCAGGCCTGCCTACTTCCTATATTGGATTATGGCGTGGTACAACTACTCTCACGTTACAGTAAGAGCAACTTACTTAAAATTGAACGCCAATACCGAATGGCTCTCAAGACCAGCGGACAATTCCCAAGACGCCTAGAAACCTCACTACTCTGGGATATGCTCGATTGGGATCCATGGCACCTTCGTGCACAAGACTTAAACGAGGACATGCTGCGCCGACTCCGCGAAATGCACATCGAGGATCTAGAGACCCCTGGTGACGCATACCTCGGATACGGACAGCACAACCCCCTCCTAACTAATACTAGACTAGGTGAAATTTACTATGTACCAAAAAAAGACAGGAGTCGGCTGCTCAGCAAGCGAACGACCGCTCCACGTCCTCATAAACTGTAATTACTTGTAAATAGGATAGGGCAACATAGAAAAACACTATAAATTTATATAAAGTTATTCTGTACATACTAACAACCTCGCAGCACACACTACACGACACTTATATAGATCTCCTCTAGACAAAAATAGGTAGACTGTAAGTAGCTGACCCACCCACAGGCCGAATACACCACCGACCTGTGGACATAATGTAACATAAGAACCAGGGAAATAAACATCTATTCTATTCTATTCTATTCTATTCTATTCTATTCTATTCTATTCTATTCTATTCTATTCTTTCCATCCCATATGGCCCCGCCTGCATCCCTTCTGCTCCTCTGCCATTATGTTGTGGTGTTCAATGTGTGAGTTAATTTTTGCTGTTATTGCTGATGTTAATATTTTATATATAGTGGGTAGACATGTGATTGGTCTATATTGGGAAGGTTGTGGTGAATTAATAGTTTTAGGCAACATGTATGTTATACCTGTTGCAATAAAATCTGGTATATTTTGTCGTCCTAATATTATTTCTGTTAAGTTTTTTGCCATGGGTTTGTATAATGAAGTTAACATTTTGTACCAAAAATTGTGTATTTTGTCTATCCCAGGAGATTTACAGTTATGTAATCTGCCTGTTAGGTGTGTGATATCGGCCTCTGTAATCTCTACAAATTCCATTTCCTCTATTGCCCTACATTTTGTTTCTTCTTCTGTTATCCACGTTGCTTTGTCGTTATGTTGTTCTTGTTCTTCCCAAATGCTAGACCAATATGTTTCTAGTTGCTCTTTTGTAGGTCGGTCAGGTGCGACTGTGTTATACTCATCATTTGTATCTGTGTTTGGTTTGTGTAAGTTTCTATAAAACATTTTTTCATTAGTGGCAAATATGGCATTATCGTTTTTGCGCTGTTGTGCTTTTTTATATCTTCTGAGCCTATGAACTTTAAGAGCTAGTTTTGTTTTAAGGTGTCTAAAAACTCTTCAGGTTTTCTGGTGTTATTTTCGTGTCTGGTGTACGTGACACTACTCCTAAATATAGCCTCAACTCTCCTTACTACTTTACTTGACCTGATGTTGTTAATGTATTGTGTTAGCCTACCACAATCTGCTCTTAATTTTTCTATATCTTTTTCTAACCTCTGTTGCCATGTTGATTTGATATTCTGTTTTGATCTTGTATTTCCTGTGTGTTGCGTGATTTTAAAGTTAAGCTCTTCAGATACGACTACCGCTGTGCAATATATAAGTGTGTGTATATCTATAAGCTGTGTGTCATCGGAAATAAATTGATTAAGTATGTTTTCATTAAATAAGTTAACTAACCGGAAAAGACTAGGACTATATCGAAGTTTAGGTAGTTTTGTTCGAACGGCTGGGTCCATCCCAGAGTATTGTGCTAGGGTTGTTCTGAATTTGTCAGGTATTTGATGAATATCTGTTGATAGATTTTGATCTGAAACGGTTAAGATCTCAATATCATTTTCCAGGTTTAGGGTTATAGATTCAGTTTGTGTGGACGTGTGTGACGTTTGCGTGTAAGCTTGCGATTGGTTGTATGATTGAGACCGAGTATAAGGTTGTACTTGGGAGTACTGTTGTGCGTGTGATTGTTTAGCAATTTCGGTTGTGTTTTGTGATAGTGGAATAGCGTTACCGTCTGTATTATTTTCTGCTTCTTGTAATTGTATTCGTTTTTCTTCTTTTAATTGTTCTATTATTTCTCGAGATAAAAGTTTATTTCTAACTATGGCTCTTCTCTGATCTGAGATCCTTTGTTCTGAGATGGTTATTTCAGGATATTGTCGGATAAAAAGTTCATGCAATTGTTGTCTTTAGGTGGTCATGTCCGTCTCTAATTTAGTGATATAAACGTAAGTTCGCATGATAAATAGGTTAACTTCTTTGCTCCATCTCATGCGAACTCTTGCTTTTCCAGCCTTGGTGGACGCGGGTAAAAAGGAACTAACCTCCCGCGCAACATTCAAGGTCTGAGTGGGTGGAATTAAATTTAAGCTAGTAATGGAAGGTGATAATAGTGTGGGTGACGATGGCCCGCGGGCGGCGTGGGCGTGGGCGGCGATGGTGGGTGGTGATGATGGTCTAGAAGGTGTGTAAGATACTGTGCTTGCACTATACGGTTCTACAGGGGTGTCTGTCCTGTCCGTCAGTCTGTCACCATCGTCAATGATTTCGGCTGTCGTATCTTTGTCGGTGGGAGCCCGCCTGTTCAACTCCTCACCGCTGACGGTTCGCATGCTGAGCCACCCAGCGTCAGCTCCAGGTGAGCCCCGGCGATCGCCCCCGGGCAGCGGCCCTATACGTTTACTTTTCGATCGTCTCTCCATTTTGAATGGGTTTTCAGAGCCACGTTAGCCACGCCAGTAATTTCTCATTCGTGTGTCCGCCCCCTACGTGATTAGATGGTCAATCAGGACGTGTTGTTGTTTAGGGGGCTTATTATTATTATTACGGCTACCACCTTTTGGGGCGCGTTCAAATAATGGGCGGCTCACCGCCGCAGTGAATGCGCCCACACCGGGGCCCCGTATAGGGCCATGGACCGCACAACCCCCACGTAAAGCCTCGGACAAAAGGCCTTTGGCCCCCTCAGGTTGGGCAGGTGCCGCTTAAAGCAGGCCCCGTCCCGTTCCAGTTTGGGAGCCAAACGTCGGAAATGCTCGACGAAGCTCCACCGGCTGTCGAGGACGAGACCCAGGTATTTCATCGTCGTCTCGACGCCGATGTGAACCCCTCCTACCGTTAGTTGGGATCCCGATGGTGGCGTGTTCCGGGGCCCATGAAACGACATGGCCTCGGACTTGTGCAATGCCACCTCGAGACCCAACTGCCAGATCCTCTCCACGACTATCGCAACCCCGCGTGTCACCGCGTCGGTCGCCGCCTGATGCAAACTCCCCTGCGCCAGGACTAGCGTGTCATCAGCATAGCAAACCACGCTGACGGCATCAGGGAGGTCGGCCCGCAGCACCCAGTCGTAACCGATGTCCCACAGGAGCGGCCGCAGAACCGATCCCTGTGGCACACCGCATGACATCTCTCGCCAGTACCACTCCCCGTCGCTACCGGGGTAGACGACGGCTCTGTCTGTCAAATACGCCCCGACTATTCGACGGAGATAGGTCGGCACCCGGTGATACCGGAGTGCCTCCCCAATGCAGCTCCAGGGCAGGGTGTTAAAGGCGTTGGCGATGTCGAGTGACACAGCACGACGACCCCACCCTGGGACACCGCGTCCCTCGTCGTGAGGGCTCTCACGCGCATGATGGCATCCACCGTCAAGTGCCCCTTGCGGAAGCCAAACTGGCTGTCCGCAAGATTCGGCCCCGTCCTCACCAGGTGCCCGACGAGGTAGCTCATAATATTACTCTCTCAAAGAGCTTGTCGACTTCGTCGAGCAGCACGATGGGCCGGTATGCAGACGGAGAGTCCGCAGGGCGCCCTCAACGAATTCTGAATGAGGATCAGCTTGCCCGTCTTCCAACGGAGTGGAAAATGGCCTCTCTCCATACATGCGCTTAAGAGCGCCTCCAGTCGAGACCCGAGAGCCCTCGAGGCCAGTTCAAAGGCTTTACCTGGCAAGCCGTCGGGTCTTGGAGCGGTATTTTTGGCCTTCAGCCTTTCTACCGCCGCTCTCAGATCTACCCCGGTCACTTCGGGGATGTCGTATAGGCGGGGGAGTGTTCTCCCCCGTGAAGGGAACAGAGCGCTCACCACCTCCTTCACAAGCTGGGGGTGGAGACTCTGCGTCAGCGGGGGGGCCCAGGTGCGGAGTTTATTCCGCACCATATAGTAAGGGCGCCCCCACGGATCTCTGTTCAGAGTCTCCACCAACTCCTAGCGGGCCATAGCCTGGACACGCTGGACAGCCTCTTGGAGGGCGGTCTTCGCCGCTCTGTACCCCTCGTACAGCTACGCCTCCGTGACTTCCGCATCCGGAGGGCGGATGCGAAGCCTATGGTGCCTGGTGTACACTGTACAGGTACCGTGCATCAACGCACGCCTTGCGTAGCGTCTCCACCTCCTGCGGCCACCAGTACACCTGACGTTGGGCGCATCCTGGCCGGACTTGGGGCATTACCACGTCACATATCTCGGAACCACTCCGCCTCATTTTCAATATCGGCAGGCCTGTCCGGTGATGTCACCCAGGCCTGCACGATCGAGGCTTCCAGAAGAAGCTCCCGGTCTAGCTGCTTTGGCGCCCACCGTGGACCATTCGGGGCCTGTTGGACCAGCGCGCTAGAGGTCTGGGCGGAGACTTTGAACCAGATATACCGATGATCGGAGTAGGTCTCTACCTCCTCTATGACGCGCCAGTCAATAACACGCTGTGATAATAGAGCGGGGCTGGCGAACGAGATGTCCACCACTGACTCACCCCGCATCCGCACAAACGTGGGAACAGAACCCCGATTTAGGACGACTAGGCGTGTTTCCAGAGCCCAGTCTTCCAACATCCTGCCCCAGACATCCATGTAACGAGAACCCCAGCCCAAATTCTTGGCGCTGAAGTCCCCGAGAATGAGCACGGGGAAAGAATGGCTTCCAGGGACGACGACACTTAACTCTGTTAAAGAGTTGTGGAACTCGGTGAGAGTTCGGCTCGGAGAGAAGTACACCCAATTACTACAGTCTCTCCGAACCGGTCTGCTACGCACCCGTGTCCCTTCGTGACGCTTTCGAGAGATAAGGTGCTAGCGGCGGTCGACGAAATGATGGCCATTGAGCCGCTCAGGTCCTCCACCCAGTCATCCCTGGGCGGGACAAAGTACAGCTCAACGACCACGGCGATGTTAATCGACCATTGCGCCATGCACTGGAGCAACAGGTCTTGAGCGCAGGCGCAGTGGTTGATGTTCGCCTGGAGGAGGCGTAATGGAGCCATTCCTCCTCCATTTCAGTCCCATCCAGGGCCCCCGTGAGGGCACCTCGACGGTGGTGGTCTCGGCGGCAGCGGCGGGTGCGGAGGGCCTGCCTTTTGTCCTGGTTCTGGCGGGTGGAGCGCAGGTCTTGCTCCCCGCCCGGTGATAGGCCTCCTTGCCAGCAGCCACACATGCGACGCAGTGCGGCGCGGCGTTGCACGAGCCAGCAATATGTCCAGGCTGACCGCAGCGGAAGCACAGTGTGCTGCGATCTACCTCGGAGGTGCACTGGACGCCAACTCTTCCGCATTAAGAGACGCCCTTAGCTTCTCAGTCTGCGGTGGGGCCACTTGTAGCACCGGGGATCTCCAGCATGCGGGCGCCAGTGGCGGTAACCCTATGCCGGAGGCCCCCGATGATTCCCAGCTCTCGGAGGTCCATCGACTCTCTTGCCTTCGAGAGTACGTCGCGGTACGTGACGCCCCTCTTAACCGCTTCCGGCTGTAGCGTTATAACTAAAGCCGCGGTCTTCGGGGCGCGAAGCCTAGCCGCGACGGCTCGCTCCTCACGGCGCCGTGACGCCTCTGTAGCCATTCCTCAAAGAGGGGTCTTATCGCCGCTATCGTGGCGTACCCTGCGCTGGGTTGCGACAGTCGACAGGCGCGCGAGGACTATCGTCTCCAGATCCCATGGCGGCAGTTCGGCAAGGAGGCTTCCCGCCTCGCCCGAGATCCCCTGGATCAGCTTTACGGCTACCACCTTTTGGGGCCTGTTCAAATAATGGGCGGCTCCCCGCCAGGTAGTGTAGATTTGAGTTAATATATGAGAAAGTAATAGGAAAAATACCATTTTATCGACAATTAATGATTTTTGACAGGTTGCGTTGATGAGTGTATTTTAACGGGAAAAACAACCTTCATCGTATCATCGTCATCATCATAATCAGTCTATAACGTACCCACTGCTGGGACACAGGCCTACTCTCTTCTAGAGGGAGTGGGCTAATAATCTACCACGCGGGCCTAGTGCCGTGCGGGTTGGTAGATGTCACATGTCTTCGAATTTTTGGTTCTAAGGCATGCCGGTTTCCAGTTTTTTCTCCAGGTAACAGTAAAATTTATCACTATGACTTTTAAAAAACTTTGAAAACAAGGAAAACAATTAGTGATTTATATTATATTACATAATATCAGAGCCAATTCTAAAAGATAATAAATTTATAAAGTTGATTCAAGCCGTTATCAATCTTGGTGTAGAGACATTAGGTCTAATCGCACTGATAACTCTTAAGCTGACGATGATTCAGAGATGATTCATGGAGTATTTCCGATTATTTATATTTTCGTCACGATCATCGATGATGTACATGTATCTTTTATCTATGTTGCATTAACAATTTCGTTAAAATAATTAATTAAAGTTTATCGGGTTTTGGTAATGATTTCTGAAAAAGTATGCTATTAGAGACTTCGTTTTACTTTTCCTTTAATCTTTACATAAACTCCTATCACATAGAATTATTTCAATTTTCCTCTTTGCAAACTTCGGAGATAAGGGGGGTATTTTTTTTTACATTTTACATCAAAATTCAAAAATTATGCGGCCTAAAAAAATGTTTGAGAATGTGCAAACTGTGTTCTTTCATATGAAACCCCACATGCCGCAGTAGTTTTTCAGACCCCCTTTCAGTCCCTGTTGCAAAAAATATACATATATTTTTATTTCTTTTTAATTTGCAAAATACATATAACATAATTGTAATCTATATTTTTAGTATTGTTCTCAAGTAAGTGACTTATGTCTTTTTTGGGAATAAAGTTTCTTTAAACCGAAACCGAAATAGTTGGGCAAACATCATCTAAAACTATCCTATATTTCAAGTTGATAGCATTTGTAGTTCTTGAGATATCCAGTTGTGACAGACTGAGTCTCACCATAAGGGTTCCTTTTTACCATTTTGGTTCGGAACCCTAAAAAGTACGTCAAAGCTAGCACGTGCCCAAATTTGTTAATGTATTTTCTTATTTTTTTAGTGACTAATTGTCCTTAACTTGTTCGATGATTAGAATCTGCATGACATTATCATAAGTTTTTAAAATTTTGGAAATATTGATTTTCTAATCTTTGAGCCTTTTGTGTGATAAAAGGTGAATAGATTAAAAAAATTGCGAACAAATTATTTTCCGATGTAATTGACAATTAAAAAAAATCATAGTGTAATACAACAATCCTAACATAGCACCTTAGAGTAAAGTCACAATAAAATATGTCAAAATAAAAACACAAGAATACACAACCAACAATAAAATGTTAACATTAGGTTATTTTATAAATCATTATTACTATCAGAACTATATAAAACTATATAAATAGAATTTGAGAAAGTTAGAAATAAAACCTGCTTGGTAAACTTGATTAATTAATGGCTGATTTCTCAATCGACAAATAATTTTTATTTATGGAATAAAATTGACGTCTGATAAATTTTGTATAGAAGAACCGTCAAAAATTAAAAATTATTCCTTGGATAAAATTATCTGGCGTTGGAAAAATCAGCCCTTAAACAATTATCTTTTGTAGTACTTATCCCATTGTTTGAAGTTTTTTCAGTTATCCATGCCAGTGGCAAGCCTCCGAGTGGATTCCTCACTGGAAACTGGAACGACCTGGGAGACTATCACCAATGCCTCAGGATCAACACCAGACGACCCCGTGTCTGGGCACTCTTGGTCCCCCTGCGACGGGTCAGGTCATTGACCCAGCCACCTGCCAATTTTCGGCTGCAGAGGATAGGGAGAGCGGCTATCGTCATACCACCACTCCTCTCCCGCCGCGGCCTTTAACCCTCAGCCGCAATGCTTCCCATACGACATCGCGGCCCGCCTTAGTTGCGATGTCGCCCAAGCGGCACCGCAACCTACTTGTTGGCCGCTACGTCATCGGCTTATCGGCAAAAGCCCTGACGAGCGGCTCCTCCTCGGGTTCCTCTTCGCTTCACCTTGGGAGACCCCGCCTCGATAATGCGGAAACCCACCGGGGGGGAAGATTACCGGCTTATCTATAATTTAGCAATCTTTACAAATATTATCGATTTTGATATAAATGTATTCGTAAAGCACTGCGTCCAATATTAGTCGTAATTGCTCGAAGAGAAGCAGTCACGATGTGTGCTCAAATATATTATTTTTTGATCGGATTAGTTTTGAACGGAGTGTATGGCCATATTAGGCTGAAAGAACGCCATACTGTGAACTTCAGGAGTGCGTTTGATCAGGATTTGTACCAAAATGTGCTCGATGCGGATCAATGTCAAGCACAGCTTAGGTTTTTGGTGAACGATAACTTGAGGAACCAATGTGAGTTTATTTTTAATGATTTTTTACGTTCCGTTTAGTATATAATATTATAAATTAAGCAGCTTTTCGTGTTTGGCTGTGTGGCCGCGTTGTGCTTTCAAACTACGCAACGGGTTTTGATGCGGTTTTCACACACAAAATTTTGCTAAATGATGATGTAGAAAATTAAAACATGTATATTGGTATCAAACTTATAATTATTATGTATGTTATAACAAATCTCAATAGGTATTTTGTCTAGTCCTAAAACAGTGCGAAATAGGGGCGGGTCTTTAATCTGTTAATATTTTACGGATCTGTGGAGGTTCATTATTGATTTAAAGATCTTAAAGGCGGTTCCTTGTTCGGCAGTAAGCTCTGTAAAATAATAAAGGGCCTTTATTGCAGTATTAGAGCTCACAAAATAATTATTTTGTATTATGCTGGAAGTTGTAAATTGATTATAATTTGTAATATAAATAGGATTTCTTTGATGATTGCTAGCTACATCATAATAAAAATGCAGGTGTGTATGTGGGTGAATATCCCAGCAGCAAATTTTACGCGTCCACGTTGAGAATCGAGGTGTTAAATGATAGGATGTTTCTTATTTTTTTTATAGTAAGCTACGTAACTTGTTTCAATTAGGGCCACATTTTTTTTATAACTGTGTATTTAAATAAATAGGGAAAAAATAAATCGCCTTAAAATTCAAGTTAGGTGGCTTGTCCCAGCTCCATTTTTTGATATAATTGCATTCACCAAAGCAACAATTTGCTGTACAATAAAAAATAAATAAATTCGTTAGTATATGCTTAAGACACATTATCTAAAAACAATTAAACCATATTAGAAAATCTAATTTAAAAGCACAGGGTAGTCGATTTTGGTGGCACTTTTTCAACATACTATAAAATGAAGCTTCGTGTTCGTGCGTGTGCGATCAATCACATTTTATCATTTCACATCTCTCAGTTGTGCACTTGCGCGTAACAGGTGTGTGATTAGTGCTATGATTTTCCGCCAAAAACGTAAGTATCATCTTGGGTGGCACGGGGGACAAAAATTGTTCAATTTTTGGTGGATCGATTTGCTGTTAATTTTAAAGTGTTTTAATAGTAAGCTACACATTATAGATAGTGATTTGGGTTACGCATAAATCAGTGATATTAATTTAATTGTAACTAAAAACCCCCATTTTTAGAGATTTTTTTTATATCTGGTTTCAATTTTAGTGGCTCAATTTTGGTGGTTTTGGTGGCGTTTTCACGCCACCGGTCCTTATTTTTCACGTAAACTGAAGAAAAAATTTCGCCACCAAAATTGAAAAAATATTCAGTTTGTTGATATTGACCCATGTACTACGTCATATCTGAAACATGATAGTATCATAATTCCTGAAATTAATCCTTGCGGTTATAATAAAATTTTTCATTGTCGAGTCAGACTATTTGGCATTTTGATCGCCAAATCAACAACTAAGGTTTTAAGATACTTAGTTTATTTTGAATTTCATAAATTAAATCAATATGCAGGACCAGAAACCATAGTTAAAACATTTTTGGTCCTTACATAGTTTAATAGATATTTTTCCGCAATAAATTCAGTTGCGTAAAAATATAAATTCATATTAATTGATAGAAGTCTAACAAATTATTTATCTACACGTTAATAATGTGTTGTATTTAAATATGAATTAGGTAATATAAGCCTATTCAGCAAAAAAATGTGTTATTAACATGAAAACTCAAAAAAGTGGCGTCTTTTTTAATTAGTTAAATGCATGGCTGCATTTAAGTAAAGCATCACATTTATTATTTATTTTCATAAATAAGATATTGCAATTAGTATTAAGCCCAACAATTTTTTATCTACACTTTTATATTTTTAAATATAATACAACCGAATCAGGTGATTTTGAGACGATTTTGCAAAAAAAAGCTTATAAAACGGGTGTCTCATAATATTTTTTTTACTTAAATGCAGCTAGAAACATTATATTATTATTTGTTTCCACGATAAGATATTAAAATCAATCAACTCACAATAAGAAAGGTATTGCTTTTCACATTTTGGCGGATTCAAGACTTGTTTTCATATAGTTTTAGGGATTTGTTTTCAGTGTGTTACCTCTGTTGAGTATACTAATTAACTCTAGAGACGTAAACAATAATAATTACACACGAAACAAACAGTGTAGAAACGAAACACAGAAACTCAATAACTTCACATAATTTGCACGGCACCAACGAAAAAATGTGTACCTATGAAAAAACCGGACAAGAGCGAGTCGGACTCGCGCACCGAGGGTTCCGTACCATCATATGTTTTTAATTTTTCATCGGCAAAGCCTATATTAATCAGAGAATTTTAATACTGTGCACTGCGGTGTAGAATATTGCAGTTTTATGTGAGCGCCAGAATTATTTCAATTTTCCTCTTTGCAAACTTCGGAGATAAGGGGGTATTTTTTTTTTACATTTTTCATCCAAATTCAAAAATTATGCGGCCTAAAAAAATGTTTGAGAATGTGCAAACTGTGTTCTTTCATATGATACCCCACATGCCCTAGTAGTTTTTCAGACCCCCTTTCAGTCCCTGTTGCAAAAAATATACATATATTTTTATTTCTTTTTAATTTGCAAAATAGTTGGGCAAACATCATCTAAAACTATCCTATATTTCAAGTTGATAGCATTTGTAGTTCTTGAGATATCCAGCTGTGACAGACAGACAGACTGAGTCTCACCATAAAGGTTCCATTTTACCATTTTGGTACGGAACCCTAAAAAGTACGTCAAAGCTAGCACGTGCCCAAATTTGTTAATTAATGTGTTTTTTTTATATTTTTTTAGTGACTAATTGTACTTAACTTGTTCGATGATTAGAATCTGCATGACATTATCGTAAGTTTTGAACATTTTGGATATCTTGATTTTCTAACCTTTGAGCCTTTTAACCTTTTGCGTTATAAAAATTTAATAGATTAAAAAAATTGCGATCCAATTATTTTCCGATGTATTTAACAATTGAAAAAGAAAAATCATAGCGTGAATCAACAATCCTAACATAGCACCTTAGAGCAAAGTCACAATAAAATATGTCAAAATAAAAACACAAGAAAACACAACCAATAATAAAATGTTCACATTAGGTTATTTTATAAATCAGAACTATATAAAACTATATGAATAAAATTTAAGAACGTTACAAATAAAACCTGCTTGGTAAACTTGATTAATTAACGGCTGATTTCTCAATTGACAGATATTTTTTATTCGTGAAATAAAATTGACGTCTAACAGTTTTTATATTGAAGTACTGTCAAAAATTAAAAATTATTCTTCGGATAAAATTATCTGGCGTTGGAAAAATCAGCCCTTAAACAATTATCTTTTGTAGTACTTATCCCATTGTTTGAAGTTATTACACTTAACGTAATAAACTTAGTACGCAGTAATATGTTGGTACTTAATCACATATCTTAACGAACTAAGTCGTAACATACTCGTACATAGTTCGGTACTCTCAATCATGTGTGAAGTGCTGATGGCCGTGTTAATGGCCTAACTTTACTTGAATTTAGTTTGGTACTTAGATCAGGAAGGCGCAACATTTAGCTTGCCGAAACATCTAGGTTCCGATAACTACTTGAGTTGGATGAACAGCTTGAATACATCAAAGATTCTCTTACAAACTCCGAGGTTACGACCTTCATTACTACTCAATCTTCAATTTTACGAGTGCTTAGAAGATGGTTCTGGGTTCGAGTCCTAGGTAGGGCAGAGTGTTTTTAGGATTAGCTAGGAATTATCCAGTAGCATCCCGGAACCTGGATTTGTCTCTGGTGATGGCATTAGAGATGCCCCGACTAAATGAAACGTGATAAAATGTGTGTAAACTTAATACACCAGGTGATCAGCATCATGATTTTCTTATTGACTAAAATATTGTTTCAGTCATCGATGCCAGTGGCAAGCCTCCGAGTGGGTTCCTCACTGGAAACTGGAACGACTTAGGAGACTATCACCAATGCCTCAGGATCAACACAAAGGTGGACAAAATGCAGTTCCAGGGCAAATACTGCACGATCATGGTCCCTTTGGACCAGAACCCTGTTGCAGTAGATCAGATTCCAACATTTCCACCGGAATGGACGTTGCCGTCGACTTTGCCGACTTTTCCGTCAGAGTTTCCGACTTTTCCTACTGCTGCACCGACTACGGAGACTACAGAGACAGTTGTTCAATGGAACCAGGACCCGGATTATCAGTTTGATGATAAAGCGGTTAAGACCATGGAAAGATTTAGTAGCCTGCAGACTTACGTTTTCGGAATCAGTGGAATGGGAAAGCCGATCGAAACGAGGTAAGGTTCATTCAAATACCGTTTTGTTATAACTTTTGTTTAGTACAGAAAAATACACTAATATAGCTACACCCCGCGGTTTTACCTGCATAAGTTTTGATCCCATGGGAATATCGGAAAAAAGTACCCTATATGTTAATCCAGGGTGTCAGCTATCTATATATCAAATTTTATCAAAATTGGTTTAGCCGTTTGAGCGTGAAGAAGTAACAAAGATAACAAAGATATAAACACACGTCAGCGGGATTGTCCGAAAGGGTTACCGCTGGCCCGGAACATAAAGGGCGAAGGAAGGAACACGGGTGGGTTTTAGTCAGTAAGAGTCTGACACTCCCTTCAGCTCCACCCAGAGCGGGAGGGATCATTTGATGATTTCCCATCCTGAAAAAAAAAAAGATATAAACACACACACACACACACTCTCACATACTTTCGCCTTTATAATATTAGTATGATTCTGACAATAATATAGGTGTTAATTGCGCATATATGAATCCATAAACATATATTGTTTTGGTATTTTTCATTAAGTTGACAGGTAAAACCATCATGTTTGAAAACAGAGGAAGGTAGATTTAATAAGCTTTTATCTTTAGAGTATACTAAATTTCCTTAATGTAAGTTAGATAATGGCAAGGAGCTAGGATTGAGAAGGTTATGATTAAAAGCCTAAATGGGTTATATTTATTGAAAACTAGCTGTGCCCGCGACTTCGTACGCGTGTAATAGTGATTTTTCGGGCAGCATATTTTGAATTACATATACCGTCGTTTGGGTAGCTAAAAATGTACTTTACAGTAATGCTTTTCTGTATACGATATTTGACGTATGGCCATCGGGGACGAAAGCATACAGGCTCCTAGGATTGCTAACCCGTGACAGAGCCACATACAACTGAGCGTGCGAGAAACAGCTAATACTTAGATCTACACCCACAACTTTCAGCGTCTGACCTTGGGCTTTATTAATTGTCATCGCAAAACATAGTCTGACTGGAAACTGGACTCGTTTAAAACTAAATGGAAATTTGTTTGAATTGTTTGTTTTGTGGAATGAGAGGAATCAGAGGAATGAAAACACTTTCACCTATTCCACACCCTGTTAAAATCTCTGCTTCTATCAGATTTCGTTGTAAATTGGTCACTTTTAACCTGGTGCCATTGCAAGGTTTTGGGGGGCTTAAATTTCTAAGAAGCATTATGGGTACGCCTACTTTTAATTTTATTTTATGTGCTGGTAGTCCAGGAGCATTGAGAGATTCTAAAAATTCTACTGGGTAGCTTGTAGATTCTTCTTCTTCCATGACTCTGTTAATGGAGATATACTCAACATAATCCCCCGGAATCAAGCTCAAAATTTCAGCGTTTATTGTTGCTGCTTGGTCGTTATACGTGCGTTCGCTACGAATAACTGAATCCTTATGGCAGTGGCGTATTTTTTTTTTTAATTATGGCATCTCGTAGTTGACCTTGAGAGGTCGTGACTACTTAACCGGACAATCCTGTGGCTGCCTTGAGAGAACTCAGGGGCTTAAATTAACTAAGTATACTAAGCGACTACACGCTAAGGGCACCCCCTGTGGGGTACGAACCTCGGCTTAGGGCGTCGCTGCGGAGGAGCAGCAAGTTGTGATAGGCTGGATCGATTTTTGATTATTTAAGAACGATGGGGTCGGCTTTTCCTAATTGACTTCTCTGAGAAGAAAGGCCGAAACAAACTCAGAGGTCACAGTCAAAAATTTAAATCTACAGGCTCAGCTGCAGCGCGGGCTGGCACTACATCGAGCAAGGGTCGGTGGGGAGGGCACACCACGATAGCGGCGGTAAGACCCCTCTTTGAGGAGTGGCTAGAGAGCCGTCATGGCGCCCTCACCTACGTCCTGACGCAGGTCCTCACCGGACACGGAAGTTTCGGGAGGTTCCTGCACATAATCAGACGGGAGGAAACGCCCGGGTGTCACCATTGCCAGGATCGCCCAGAGGACACGGTGGAGCATACGGTGGAGGTCTGCCCTTCTTGGGCGGAGCACCGCCGTGTCCTCGTTGAGGCGATCGGCAGCGGCGGCGACCTCTCGCGTCCAGGCCTGGTTCAAGTCATGGTCCGGGGCGAGAGAGAGTGGGGGGCAGTCACCTCCTTCTGCGAAGCAGTCATGCTAGCGAAGGAGGCGGCGAGACGGCTGAGGGAAAGAGCCTCCCGTCCCAGCCGCCGCGGGAGACGCTCCGGGCGTCGGGAACCGCGCGACGACTCCCGGCCACCGTAGGCGCAGGCCTGCGAGCAGTGATTAATGGGTAGCTCACCGTCCGTTCAGGACCAGGCCCGTGCCGGACGGTGCGTACGTGTTCCACGCGCGCTTCAAAGAGATGTTAGCATCATTCGGAGGGGCCCGTCAGGGCCAAAGCCTGCCGGGTCAGCGGGATTGTCCGAAAGGGTTACCGCTGGCCCGGAACATAAAGGGCTAAGGAAGGAACACGGGTGGGTTTTAGTCAGTAAGAGTCTGACACTCCCTTCCGCTCCACCCAGAGTGGGAGGGGTCATTTGATGATTTCACAGCCGGAAAAAAAAGTTATGCATGAACAAATACTTGTACCTATATCCTATCGATTTCCCATTCTGAAAAAAATACAAAAAGCGTCGGTGGGGGGGGGGGGGCAGCGGCGTGGCTCTCAGCGCGCTTTATATAGCCACGGACGCGCAGGCGCGACTCGCGAGGCGTGTACGTACTCTGATAGAATACCTTAACAAATGTTCGCCGTGATTCTTTAAATTGACATAACGAAATCAACACTAGGTGTTAAGTGAAGCTTACTAAAATATATTAGTGAAAACCGCATCTGAATCGAATAAGTAATAATAAATATTATTTTCGATCGTTAATTTTTTCAATAATTAATTTTGTTATTAATTATATTTTTTTCTTTTACAGGATTCCCCCATTGTTCATTGCTGCTACACTGCAAGCTGTGGTTGCAGTATGCGTTCCTCATGTATGCACACCAACAGAAGTAGTGGACTTCATCCAGTCCAGTGTTCCTTTCCTCGACTTTACTTTTAATGAATACTATTGCAGAATGCCTGATGACAAGCCATTTGTCGCTGCTGACTATGTTGCCATGTAACTATATTCTATTATTCTTTTAGCCCCGTATAGTTTATTTCTGGTTAAAGACATTTATTTCTCATAAAGAAATTTACATTTCACTTACATGAGAACAAATTTAAACAAAGTAAAAACTAGTCATTGTCCTTCGACACTCGGACTTACAATTATTTACCTGACGTATTTGACTATATTATATTACATTAGTAGGTATTTTGAATTATTTAGGTTCGTGGGTACTCCCAAAAATTCAACACTGCGCCACTATGCATAACTACCCTGCTTGAGATACAGAGTGCGATCCCACTGTCACAATGAAGAAAAAACAGTCAGTAGTACAACTTTATTTCATGTTATAATATTGTGTTGGACAACTTAAAAAAACTTTTCAGGAAAATATACTTTTATTAATCACTTTATCGACATAAACAGAAACAAATCAGTTGATCACAAATTCGCATACAGTAAATTATAATATTTCCGGTAGTTAACAATATTTTAAACTTTCAACGACCAACGGTCAATTGGTAGAGGTTTCGATATTACAACTTCTCAAGTCGGCTGTCAGCGATCGAATTGTCGAGTCTGAGCCGTCTCTTATACACTACTATTAGTAGAAGGGGTATGGTATCGCCAACTCTTAACGGTGTTGCAAGTTAAATGTACACAATACTACTATATTTTGTAACAATTGATTTGCTCTTATACTGATACTTATAAAATTTTCTTGTTTCTCCAAATTATTTTTATTTTATATTATTCTTGCGTTAATTTTGTATATAAATTTGTTTTCTCTTTTAGTGTAATCTTCTCCTTCATCGGCCTGTTACTTATTATAAGCACGAGTTACGATCTCATCCAAACGTTTTTATTCAAACGAGGTGAGTTTACTGACATTAAGTTATGTTTACAGTCAAAGATTATAATATTTATCAACGCTGTCTGTGGCGTTAAGATTCAATAATAATATTTGCAACATAACTAACATTTTATATTGCCATCGATCGTGCTGCGCAGTTGTTACAAAATAGACATTAACGATAAAGATACCTGTTACTCAATACAAATGAACGTGACTCGATTTACAGTTTTCCTTATCTTGAGTAATTATCGGTGTTAAAATCTTAATAATAACAAAAGGCATAAGTATTGGCTACGGAA
This sequence comes from Luperina nickerlii, assembly GCA_963855955.1. Classification (NCBI taxonomy): domain Eukaryota; kingdom Metazoa; phylum Arthropoda; class Insecta; order Lepidoptera; family Noctuidae; genus Luperina; species Luperina nickerlii. The sequence goes on along the minus strand of OY979676.1, from coordinate 22,295,171 downwards.
ACACATTTTTTTTAAAAATCTCACGTATTCTCATTTCAAATCAAGGAACCATCTTCATGTTACAATCAACTCCACAGATGCATCCCGCGTCAACAGTCTATTTGTCAGCTTCTCCATCTATACCAATACCCGTCGGTTCCTGACCTTCAAGCCCACTTCTGGCGCCCTCGAGTGTGTGGACGGCATCAGAGTCATCTCCATGATGTGGGTCGTCGCGGGACACACCTACTCCATGACCATGCTTGGCTTCATCCACAATGTTGCAGATGTTCTGGAAGTAAGTAACTGTGCTTTTTTACATTAACATTTATACTTATTTTTTTTCCGTTGCTCAAAGATTCACGGGTGATATCTGTGTATTTTGTATCTTATAAATCAGTACATTACATTTCTTAATTTGATTAAATTTACTTGACTTGTTGTCGTAACCTAAATTAATAGCCAATTATTTTCTTTTACAGTGGGTAACCAGTTTCCAATCCACGTGGATCAATTCGTCTCCGATCACAGTTGATACCTTTTTCACGCTTAGTGGTATACTGGTTGTGTACTCCGTTGTTGGAAAGATCACGAGAAGTAAGTGCATTCTTTTGTTTTTTGATGAATCCTTTGAATACTATATACGTGTAATCTTAGTAAAGATTAGGTACATTAAAAATACTATTATTTTTCTTACGGACAATGGTGTTATCAAATTAGATATGGAATTAGAAATCAATCATATTTTGAAGGTGTCAAATTTTATCAAATTAACGAATTATTATTATAATTATTAAATAATTATTCTTATTCATAAGGTAATAACTTAGTTCGTTACAAATTAAATAGCAAGCTCATCCTGATATGGGCATTATGACAGCTAATAAATCGTATAAGTTGCATGAAAAATATTACGTTTATGTATCTCGAATTCTTGCAAATATTTCTGAGCATAATATATTATCCTAACTATTAAGTATTAAAGACCGACACTAAATTATTTGTCCTCTACAGTACGTTTTATCAAGAATATCCACCTTTTTTACTTAAACCGCTTACTTCGGATGTTCCCACTTCTGGCGGCCGTGGTCCTGCTCCAGGCTTCCCTGTTTTACCACGTCTCTGATGGCCCATACTGGATCAACCAGGCCATTGTTGCGGATAACTGCAGGACATACTGGTGGGCTGCGCTACTTCATATTCAAAATTATGTCAACCCTGTTGAACTTGTAAGTAGCAATAATTTTGTGCCTAAAGTTACCTTTTTCAATAATTATCATCATCTTCCTGCGCCGAACGAAATTGATTTATGGTGGACGCAGTATACTTTCTTCTTTCCTACATCTCTACTAGGCGTTATCTCAATAGTCAACTTCTTTTTCTACTATCATCTTTTTCACAATCAATCCATCGATTCTTTGGTTTCTTTGACAATATAATCACGTTCGTAATCTAACTTATCCTTTATTTTTAGTGTCTCTCCCAAACCTGGTATTTAGCAGTGGACATGCAGCTGTACATCATCTGTCCCATAGTCTTGGTCTTCATGTTCGGACGCAAGAAGATCGCTTGGTGCATAGTCATTGCAATCTTGCTTCTCTCTCTCGTATCTTCTTCACTGTACAGCTACCTGAATAACTTTTCTGCTGCGGTTGCTAATCCAGAGTAAGTATTTTAAAAATCTGACGATAATCTTTTGGTATCGTTAGTATATTATTTACCTGTGATCTTATCTGACATTCCCTCTTATTTCCGCATAGTCATCAATATTATATTATTTAATGCGAAACAACCGTGTAATCTACGTACACACTAATTGAGATTATGATAATATTATATTTAATTTTACTACCCTTGATTGTGTCATCATAATCAGCAGCTGTTTGATAACTGATAATAATTCAATATTTCTTTTCCAGACGCATGGCTCAGTTGAATGATTATGTGACGATTTATTATTACAATACTTTGGCCCGTGCACCTCCTTTCTTTATCGGCATGATCTACGGGTACTTATTGTACTTGTGCAAGGACAAGAAGATAAGAATATCCAAGGTTAGTTTCGTTTTTATTTATGGCAACCTTCGATTTAGCATTATTTTTAATCTCTCCAATGGACTATTGTATTAAAACCAGGTGACTTGAAACTAAATGAGATTATCATGGATGGTGGAGTTTCTTGCCCGTTCTTCTCCATACGAAAACTACCTTTTGGAATGGGCGACTAGAATCAATTCTATTTGTTGTAATTTCTGACGTTCAAAAGTGCCTTTTATGTGCCTATTTGAAATAAATGCTTTGACTTGACTTGACATGAAATATAATAAATATATAATTATGCAGCCGTTTCAATAATAATTAACATTTTTTTTATTGATAAATAAGGCAAGATATGAGTAACATAATAAAAGCCAGACAGATGAAAATTTTAGAAGGTAAATGTTTAGCAATGCGAACAATTCTACCAGTTTTTATTACTATGTACCTTCATCAAATCATGTCTAACAGTACCAAAACTTTTCAGATTAACGTGGCCATTATGTGGTTGCTGTCGTTCGCGATGATGGCGTTCTGTATCTTTACGATCTACCCTGTGATGCAGACGACCTACAGAATCCAGGCGTTGGACAACTTCCTCAATGCCTACATGCGCGCTATCTGGGCTATTGCCTTGGGATGGCTGATCTTCGCCTGTGTTCATGGCTATGGAGGTAAGGAGAGTTTATTTTGGGAAATTCCATAAAACATTAATTGATTTTGTGTTCATTATTTTTGTTATTAAAACAATTGTAAGCTTAGTACTTTAAAAGCCAAAGTCTGTTTAATATTCAGGAAAGGCACAATAACCAGTAGTACCTCGTAGTTTCTTTATCATTTATAAGAAAATCCACCTAGGGCGTAGTAAATTACACGAACAAATAGGCTTTATACAAAGAGGCCATAAATAAATAATTTCTTCATTATCGTAGAACTATTTATTCCTATGTTATTAAATGGGAAAGGTGGATTACGAGAACTCATTAAACGGAGCTAATATTCCTAGCTCACAATGTTACTGGATTTAGTGAAGTTTATTCTTTGTATAGTGCTTTTACGGATAAAAACAAACAAGCCTAAAGCAATAATACTATGATAATCAGAATAACTTCCAAATTATTTTAGTTTCGATATTGAAATGAGTCGTTGCTGTGCAAGTTTTTTTTTAAATTAAAAATCGTCTATTCTTCCCAGGTCCTATCAACTGGTTTCTTTCTTTACAAATGTGGAAGCTGCCTGCTCGCCTCTCTTACGCCGTGTACTTGATACACTTGCCCATCATCTACATCTCCACTGGCACTTGGGTAAAAACTTATTACTTCACTGATGGAAACAATGTGAGTATTTACGTTTATTTAGATCTTCAATAATCATACATTTTCATCTGCTATCAAAATATTCAATTAGGTACATTTTCCTAGTTGATCACTTTTTCCCTAACTTGTTTTTTGTATCGCAACCCGAAGGACTAGACCAAGTTGCAAAGATTCCTTTCATACAATTTTAGTCTTTAAGTAATTTTATTTTCGTACTAACCGTGTATATTATTGTTTACAGATGTACAGGTTCATAAGTGATCTGTCGCTCTCGTTTGTGTTTGCGTTCATTCTCTGCATCACGATTGATGCGCCTTGCTCGACGCTACAGAAATTATTATTGAATGGTAAGTTTTACTATCATACCTCACTTTACTTCGAATCGAAACCTCGTAAGTGCTTTATCAGTTTTGACAACAATTCCTGCTGAATTAAAACTTCTCTAACGTTGAATAACTATCTAACTGACATATTAACCAATAGATCATGTCGTTTTATGTAGGGAAAGTCTTTTTAAAATTCATGAAAAAATACTTGAAATGTAAAAAAACTAAAGCTTAATATTTTTTTTATTAACAGTTGGTAGCAAAAAGAGACCAGAGAACCATGCGGTCGCAGAAGAGTCTCCTGATGTACTTAGTGCAGGAAATGACAGATTCGTCAAGACTACCACATAAAAAAAAATAATAAATAATAATTTTATTCAGTATTAAAATTGGTAAAATTATTGTTTTTTATTTCCTAGTTGACATTATATACAGACATAAAAACCAAAAATAACAAAATTAAATTCTAACTTAACTAAAACTATACAGAAACTAAAAAATTGCGTCGAAAAATTCATCCGCATCGCTGTCGACTGGTAATGTATCCAAGAGACTGGCGGCATTACCACGTTGTATGGCGATGCTTAGCCTCTGGCCAAGGTAAAAGCCAGCCCTTGGGATACAGGAAGTGTCAACCAGTCGTTTAGAAATTTCTTTAAAAATACCATGAGCACTCGGACCCCACGGACCGAGAGTTTCAACCCCAAACGGCTCGAAAATATAATTTCCGATAAGGTTATTATATTTTCGCCGCTTGAGGTTCTCCGCAGCCGCAGCAGCAGCGCCAGCACAGCATGCCGAGCCAGGAAGATGGGATGGCGCAAGAATATCGACACACGTTGCGTCCCACACTAAAGGCTTACCCACTTTCCATGGAAATAAAGACATACCGTCCGGTCTCTTGCCAACGTCACGTGCCAAGCCATTGGGTTCTAATACAGCTGGAACGCCGACGGTAACTAGAGCTCGTCCGATGATGTCATCAATGTTCGCGTGCCGCGCTAAGCGATCCGCCCTTCGGCTGCAAGACAGGCCGTGGTGTCCGAGGCTGTTGACATCTTCGCCACAGTGAAAGCGATGGGGAGAACAGCAAGGAGTGCCTAGTCATAGGGAAGCAGCGAGGCGAAAAGTAGTGTCGTCTAACAAAGTGGCTATGTTCGACGTAGTTAGTGTAGTAGTAGTGAGTAGCAGACGAGTCAAGTAAATTGTTCTGTACTACTCTGCAGAGCGGCTCATCCCACCGTCTCTGGGAAGATGGATGGTCGGGTGGATCTGTATTCGGGCAAGCGACTCTCCAGGCATCCATAGCCTCGGTGAAACACGGCACATTAGAATTAATCAGTGTGGAGGCTAGGATTTTCCTGATTAATTTATCAGTGCCGTGGACCGAAGATATGAAAACCGGTAAACTAATACTAGAAATTTTGCGGACGCCGAAGCCTCCATACAAATGGGAAGAGTAGCTTTTGCCCAAGCTCGGTCGTCCATGGCCACATTTTAAATGGAAATTAATGTATGACTTTATGTAAAATTATTACATAAAGTCTTAGAACTTATTTACAAATGTAATAATGTTAGATGCCTATACTAGGATAAACCTGTATCCTAGATAGAAGAGCCAAGGAGAAAAGACTGACAGACTTACATTTAAAAAAATTGCCGCCTCCGGTTGATAGGAACTGTAATGAAGACATCATTACAGTTCCTATCAACCGGCCTAATAGACGTCATTACAGTTCCACTAAGCTATTTTTTAAGTAGGTATAATTAACATTATTGAAATAAATTAAAAATAATAACATTATTTCAGATTTTTATTTCCTATTTTTTCATTTACTTTCATTCTAGGTACCTATCTGTTTGCCGCTAGGAATTTATCAAAAGGCTAGTCAGTTAAAAATGACTAAATGAAAAACAAAAAGAAAAACAAAAAAATAAAACAAAAATAATTGACGGAATGTGAACCACAAAGATTCGTCTTAGCTTCTCAAATCATTTTGAAGGTTATCAAATTCGGTTGGTTGTTTAATTAAGTAGGTTTACATAGCAACTCATCTACCTCGTAGTATTTTTGCAATCCAGTTTTTGCTAAAAAAAAAGCCCACCCTTATGCCTCTAAATTACCAGGAATTCATAGTAGATACAGGTGCAAGAATTCAGCATTATTTCGATTTTCATTAAACGAATGGCTTAGGTCCGTTGTAGTTGGGCCTTGAATTCAGCTCTTGATTACTTCGGTATTTGCAAGGAATGCTTTCACAGCTAAGTTTCTTTTGATGAAATAAACTAGATGAATATGATATGGAAGCAAAAACGTTGTTTGCACAGAGAAATTTTTATTGCAAGTATATGACACAAATCATTATCAAAAACACATGTTCCAATATCAATTTGAAAATGCTGTCATAACTAAAAAGTTTTCACACTTCCCCTCAAACAACATCCATCATCAGATACACCACACATCACAACACACCAGACATCCTCAAACTTAGATCGCGCACACATTTATTAAATGCCACACGACCCAATGGTTTTGTCAGCACATCTGCTGGGTTATCTTCCGTACACACATAGTCCAGACGTACAACATTCTTAGCAATGCAATCTCTGACATAGTGCGCCCTAATGTCTATATGTTTCGTCCTTCTATGCGCTACAGGATTGTACGCAAGTTTAATAGCACTCTGATTATCTACGAAAATGCAAATAGCCCCAAGATATTCACCTCTTATAAATGCATTTAACTGCCGCAAGTGAACTGCCTCCTTGGTTGCCTCCGAAAGTGCAATATACTCGGCTTCCGTTGACGACAGTGCCACACAAGCTTGTTTCCGGCATTCCCAGTTAATCAACGAGTTTCCGCATCTAAAAATAAACCCAGAATATGATTTCCTATCTTTGATGTTTCCTCCCCAGTCAGCATCTACGAATCCCGTGATGTCCTGCACCGGCGACTTGGGAAATGTCAAACATAGATCCCTTGTACCCTTAAGGTATCTCAAGATATGTTTAGCAGCTTTCCAATGACGTTCCTCACAACATGAGCTATACTGTGCCAAAAAATTTACCGCAGCCACAATATCCGGGCGTGTGTTACAGGCCAAATAGTTCAGCGAACCTATGAGCGCCTGATAACTACGAGAGTCTTGGCAGGATAAGAACTTACCTCCTTCCCCTTCCGCCAAGGCTTTATGGAAATCCATTTCCGTCGGAGTTTTCACTGGTTTGCAGTCAGACATACCATATTCATCCAAGATTTTCGAAATAAACTTCTCTTGATTCAAATATATTCCAGTATCCGTCTTAGACAAAAGCATACCCAAAACTTGTCTCGCTTCCCCTAAATCCTTTATCTTGAAATGTTTAGAAAGATTGTCTAATAAAACTTCCTTCTGCTGTTTGTCTTTGTAAAATAATAAAAAATCGTCAACGTACAAAGCGATATAAAAATTATTATTTTTGTAAAGACAGCTATCAAAGTCACAGCGCTTGAAGTTCAAAGACAATAACACTTCATTTACTTTTTCATTCCAAGACCGTGAAGCTTGTTTAAGGCCGTATATCGCTTTTTCTAATAAGCAAACTTTTTCCTTTGAGTTTTCGTCTATGCAACCCTCCGGCTGTTGCATATAAACTCTTTCATGCAAATCACCATTCAGAAAGGCGGTGTTCACATCGAAGTGACTGATGAACAATTCCTTTTCAACAGCCAACGATAGCAGCAATCTAACTGTCGATCTTCTCACGACCGGTGAATAAGTTTCGAAGTAGTCGACCCCGTAGGACTGAGTGAAACCCTTCGCCACAAGTCGAGCTTTATAGGTCTTATTACCATCTGCATCAAACTTGTACTTGAAGATCCACTTGTTTCCCACGACTTTAGCTTTAGGTGGCTTTTTGACGAGCTTCCAGACCTTGTTCTCGTACATCGAATCCAACTCCTTTTTCATGGCTTCCTTCCAGTTATCCTTATCTTCCCGATTTAAGGCTTCCTTAACTGTCAAAGGCTCCTGGTCTTCTGTACAGCATGCTAGTCCATGAAGATTTCCTTTTCGGATTCTACTACGTAGAGGATAACGACATTCACCTTCGTTTGACTCTCCTCTGTTAATAGTCTCTTCAACTTCAACGTTTTCCACCACGGCATTTTCTGCTCCGCTATCACCCGTTCTTCCCACTTCCATCTCCGCGTCTTCATATACTTCAGCCCCATCTGTGGAACTCGACCCTTGAGAAGCTTCTGCATTATCAGGTGACGAACCTGACTGGCCTTCTACCTTTGCAAATTCCCAGATTACTTCAGCACCTTTGTCACCGCTGCCTACGAGCTGACTAGGATCCTCTGAAACTGTTGCTGTAGAGTCCTCCAAGAAAACTACATCCCTTGCTCTAACAATGACGCGAGGATTACTGGGATTTAAGAAACGATATCCCTTGGTTTCTTCACAGTAACCAACAAAAATATGTTCCACCGCTTTAGGGCTCCATTTCTTCCGAGTTTCCTTGGGCACGTGAACAAACGCTTTCGTTCCAAAAACTCTGAAATGATTGAATGACTGAGCCTTCCCTGTCCACAACTCCTCAGGAATCTTACCATTATTGCCACTGTGAGGCAGCCTGTTCTTGGTATAAACAGCTGTGTTACATGCCTCTCCCCACAGTCTCGCACACAGACCCTTTTCCGCCAACATAGCACGAGCCATCTCCACGATAGTGCGGTTTGCTCGCTCCACTACGCCGTTCTGCTCCGGAGTGTAGGGAACAGTCAACTGATGGTTTATACCCTTTTGCTGTAGAAACCCATCAAACTTCCTGTTCACAAATTCTGTTCCATTGTCCGTGCGTATGCACTTTACCTTCAACCCGGTTTCAACCTCTACACTAGCTACAAAAACTTTAAAATGATCCAAAATCTGATCTTTTGTTTTAAGGAAAAATACAAAAGATTTACGTGTAAAATCATCTAAAATAACTAGCATATACCGAGATCCACCGTACGTGGGTTCAGACATTGGACCACAGATATCTGCGTGAACCAGTTGCAGTCTCTCGACTGCCCTCTCAGCCTCACCAACTGGAAAAGGTAAACGATGTGCCTTTCCCTTAATACAGGCGACACAAGGCTCCATTACGCTCTTTCCAAAATCCATGCCCGGAAGCTTACGTAAATCTCGTTCATTTACGTGTCCAAGCCGCCGGTGCCACAACATCAAAGGATTACCTGCTTTCACTGACGCCAACGCAGTCCCATCTACAACCGCCTGACAACCTTCAAGCTTGTAGATCCCCGAGACTTCACTTGCGGTAGCCAGAAGCTTTCCCTTGAAATGGCCTGGAACCAAATGGTGAATTAGCTTGCACCCATCTCTGTCAAAACTAACCTTCCATCCTTTCTCTACTAATTTAGACACTGATAACAGATTAACACGCAATCCGGGTACATACATGACATCCCTCACAGCAAGCATTCGTCCTTTCAAACTCACCATGATATCACCCTTACCCTTGCATTCAATCTTATCATTATTCGCACATGTCACGTTACTCATACCAACATTCATAACCAAATCTTTAAACCAATGTTTCTGGAAAGACATATGTGAAGATGCCCCGCTGTCGATGTACCACTCCGTCGGATTGAAGGAGTCCCCGGCACTGAATGAAGACAGGCTCACGATCGCGATGTCACTTAGTTTGGAGATCGAACCCGCTTTCCTTCCTTCAGGACAGTCCGGCTTCTTATGTCCACTCTTTCCACATTTAAAGCATTTAATTTTGGTCATATTAATATCTTTGTTCCCATTCCGCTTCTTACTCTTATTCACAGCCAATGCCGAGTCCGCTGAAAACGATGTACTACAACCTTGACGTGAATCCTCTTGTAGTAACTTCTGCCGTACTTTCTCTGAAGTCAACTTCATCCCAGAGTGTTCCAGTGCCATTCGCATAGGCCTGTACTCTTCAGGTAGTCCTCTCAGTAACACGACAGCTACAAGATCATCGTCAAATCCGGTGGCAATATCCTTCAACTTTTGAGAAAGAGACATAACTGCAGCAACATATTCATGCATCGACGAGTGTCTCTCTAGCTTCTTATCCAACAACGCGTTCATGAGGGTGATCTTGCGATTTACGCCTTTGTCCTCAAACGCTTTCGCTAAGCTATCCCAAGCATCTTTAGCATTATTTGAATCTTGTACATACGCATAAAGTGTAGGTTCCACATGTAGACAAATCAATGCTAGTGCGTCTTGATCCTTCTCGATGGCGGTGGAGTCTTTGGAATCCGGGTACGTTGACGTATACGTGAACAACTTTTCTCGTATGAGAATCATTTTAATCGCGAATTTCCACGTAGAGTAGTCATCTAGGCCGCAGAGGTTCTTGATGGCAAATTTAGTCTCTGGGCCCATAACCTTTTGATGAAATAAACTAGATGAATATGATATGGAAGCAAAAACGTTGTTTGCACAGAGAAATTTTTATTGCAAGTATATGACACAAATCATTATCAAAAACACATGTTCCAATATCAATTTGAAAATGCTGTCATAACTAAAAAGTTTTCACAGTTTCCAATTTTTTAAATTGGAATAAAGTACTTGTTCTGATGTTGATCTAGTATCAAATGAAGGAAACATTTGATATGATGAGTGATGTTTGAGATAACTTTATTCTCATAAGAATGCACATAATATTGCGGTCCCTAGCCAAGCATATTAGGCCAAGAGGATGTCAGAAAATGATGGGAATTATCCTTCAACTGTCAACGTAGGTACTGTATTGAGTAAAGTATTTTACCACGGCTTGAGATTGTTTTTTTTTTTTGAGCCTCTTTGAGAGCCTCAGATTGTTCACCGTGCCTACAAGTCAAGTCGTCGCTTGAGCCCAGTCCCGTCTCTTGGACACTAAACCTTAATGTGATGTGTTTGTGGTGGAATGGAAGACGATCATAGTAATATGTCTGGAGTTCTTTGGAGGAATGAGGAATAGGGTGAAAGTCCATTTATCCTCCAAGGAGAAGAGAGGATCCTCCGACCAGGCGGGTGTCGTGTCTGGTGGAAAACTGCCCGACGATTGAAGTTTGGACGTTGTATGTATGCTAGTTGCGCTGTAAACTCTGCTTGTGCGATGCGTCTGCTTTTGCGTGACGTCGGTAGGTACCTATGTACGATGTGAAGTTTACGTGTGGTGGTGTAGATGCCGCTACAGTTCTATGAGATTAATGTATTAATTTATCCAATAATAATTATATTGACTTCAAATAAATTAATAAAAAAAATGCTGGTGATGTATTAATGTGTGTGCGTGTAAATGCTGATAGACGTTTAGGCGCGTTATGGCGCCTTGTTTACATAAATGAAACTTGATCCAGTTGTTCTTGTTGCAGATGTGTATTTGTTTCACAGCACGGTATACAAGCGGTAGCGGGAGGAATACACGTTTATTCAAACACGAGATAACAATCGTGTTAATGAATCACATGGAGTGGAATAATAATCTAAGGGTTCACAATAATTTACATCACCCTTCAAATTAAATCAAGTCCTGGTGGCTAAGCTACTAGTTAATTCCTTTGTCATAGACATAATTTCTAGATCACCGAGTGTTGTCTTTACATGTACAGTACCCGGGGATAAATATTGCACATCGACCTATTCGATCCTATCGATTTTATACAAAGAATAAAAATAATTATCAAAAGAAGCAAATCATAATTGTTTTAACAGCTCCTAATAGATACCGGACTGTTTGTATTTTGTAATGGTGATAGTGGGAAAAATGTAACTGGTAATAGTGGGTGGGAACCATAGACAATTAGTTTGGTTCGCCACAGACGTATTATGTAATAGTTAAAGAAAAAATAATGAACAGTATCTGCTGTCATGTGAGAAGAATTTTCATGAAATATGAAGTAATCTGCGTTCACCAATTCAGCGTTGATAAAATATAAAGACCATGTTGATAAAGTGATTTTTCCAATTGGCCATTCACGGTAGCGGTCATTGGCAGTGGCGGATGACGCGTCTGATAATAGTATAGAAGAAGTAATAGAATTTGTAATCTTAAATACAATAAACACACAATCAAAATATTATGTAAACGGGACGATAGCAAATCATTTTGTAAACAAAGCGGCCCAAAGTTTCGAAAAATTTTGATGTTTATGTGTATAATAAATACCTATGTCGTAGGCATAAAAAGTAGGTATTAATCTAAAATACATGATGTCGCAGCAAGAGGCCATAGATTAAGAAAGTTCTAACATTTGTTACAAGATGACGATAGTGAGGTTATTCCATTTGTCTGTCAGTTGTCACTGTCAATTAATGTCAGGTTATTCCATCTCCTGTCAGTTGTCACTGTCAAGTAATGTCAGGTTATTCCACTTGTCTGTCAGTTGTCATTTTCAATTAATGTCATTTTAATAAGGGAGTGTCATTGTCAGGCATTCTGCGAAGGAAGGTGCGCATGAGCGGATAACCTCACAACCTCCATCCTTTTCCATCGCGGTTTTTTGTGAAATAATTAAAGAAGATCAACGCTATCTGTTCGTGGTATTATTTCCTGTTTTCTGAAGATGTACGAGGAGGAAGGCTTGCCCGAAAATAACATTCCTGTTCCATCTCCACTATACATATTTCCACTATTGTCTTTGATTAACAATGATGTCTTATAATTGATTTGTCAAGAAGTAGTGCAATATCCTGCTGGTTTAGAAAAGGAAGTAAAATGCGAAGTCCGCCTTCTTTTCTGTTATACATTCCAGCATTGCGACAGAAGATAAAAACCGGTCAAGTGCGAGTCGGAATAGCGCACCAAGGCTTCCGCACAAATTTGTAGGTATATAACTACAAATTTACGGTTTTCAAATTTTTCTCTTTACTTGTGCTACATGACATTGCTTCTTGCCAAATTTTATGATTCTAGTTCAACGGGAAGTAACCTATAAGGTTTTGATTCCCTTACGAGTGTCAAAATATGCGGCATAAACGGAACATAAACGCCCGTATCTTTTGATTGCGTTGACTGAGAAGTTTGAATTTTTCACTGCTTCAAGGGATTGCAGCTTTGAGTATTTTATATCAATTTCAATTTGATAACTCCAAGCGTTCCTTAGAAAAGGGTTGACAGACGGACAACGAAATGATCTTTTAAGGGTTCCGTTTTTCCTTTTGAGGTAAGTACGGAACGTTAAAATGAAAGAACAGTCTCATTAAGTGAACTATTTACTTTTCTTAGTCGATTTTACCCAAGAACGTTAAACTACGCCTCCGGGGCGCCCACTAAAAAAATATATCGCTGAATTATTTAAAATGAAATGCGTACGAACTAGAGGTTTTCGGCTAAATCAGTAGTTAGTCAACTGTTGCGAATAACTACTGTGTTGATGCGATAAGTACCATCGCTTTGCTGTTATAAATACCTACCCTATATGCTCGTCAGGCATATCGTTATCTTTTGTGCAATATTAGTGTTAAGTTGTAATATTGATTTGCTAATTATTGGTTTGTGGAGGTCAGATAGGAGGGATCCATGTAAAATACTGGTATTCACTTGTATCCGGTTAGACTGGAAGCCAACCCATAAATAGTTGGGATAAGGCTAGGCAGATGATGATGATGGGACATGAATTGATAGCCAAGCTCTAGAAGACTTGTCAGAGGGTTTCTCTCAATTTCACTCTTCAGCACCCTCTGAATATTGAGTTTCAGACCTTAATAATTTTTCTGTCACCTAAAACCTCTAAGTCATGTTTTTCTAGTAATCATTTTTATTTCCAGGCCCAATAATATTGTGACTAATAAAAATGCAAAAGAAAAACTATGTCGTATTATCGTCTAGTTACCGAAGTTTATGTAATCTATTATCGAGCTAAAATATAGAACTTCATTACAAAATTCCGTTTATTTCATAAAGCGAGACCAAAACTTCAAAATTTAACAGGATAGAAATACATAAAATTAACTAAATGTGCAAAATTTTGCCTTTTTGAAAGCGTAAGCCTCTAAGGCGTATGGTTATATGCTTTGTACCTTACAATATGGTTATCTTTTTAGAGTTAAAGTTCTATATCTTCTATACGCCTGTTAGCAAAACTTGATAAAACAGGTTTCTGTGACGGTAGCACAGAGCAAATATTTAAGCAAATAGAATCTGCAGCAGATAGTTATTTAGAAAAAGGTTATCTATTACTAATAATACAAAAGTGTGTACGTCCGTATTTATAGATTGAATAAAGGGAAACCATTGAGGATCGAGCCAAACGCCGTCAATATTTCATCAGACGTCTGACTTCATTGAACCCTCTTTTCCTGGTTACTTACAACGGCTTTACTTGAGTAAGCTTTTCTTTGAAGGTAAAGGCAATGACGCAAAAAATTGACGCCCTTTGCTGTTGTGAGGAAACCCTTTTCTAAGTTATACTTTAAAATGTAAGTAGGATACCCTTTCAATTGTAGCACTTTACTAAATGCTCCAGACCGTATTTCGGCCACGGCGGCCAATCTCAACGGAGACTAGCCTTCAAGCTGCAGCTGCTGCCTTTGATAACAAAGTACCTAATTATTTACTTGCTGCAAATTAAACCAATTTTTAATAACCTTTTGTTGGATTAAGGAGTAAGGTAGGTAAGAGGGCTTAGACAAAGTGACATTCTATCACCGACACCGATGATCCAAACCTCTAAAATGTACCGTCAACAATCCCGTTGAACACTTCTGTAGAAATGCAAAATGCTTTAAATGCGACTGCCGCTTACCTAGGTCCCAAGGCCTATGCCCAGCAATGGACTATGTGATGGGCTTATTTGATTTTTAATCCACAATAATGATCAAGCATACCCATGAAATAAAACTATACACTATACATGTCAAAATATTCCATATCACTATGTTAAATATTAATAATTGTATACTTTCTGATAGTAACATCCAACGCCTGTCAGTCAGAAGTCAAAACTCCCATGGTACGATTAAAAAATGAAACGTATGCACTAAGTTATAGAGTTGGAATTTCTTTGAAGCAGGGAACATGTATTGTGATATTAATTAGATAACGGTACTTTTGGGCTCTCATTCTTGGCCAAGGAGTGATGTGAGGAGTCAACGACGAAAATAACGAAAAATGGCGGAAAATATAGAAAAATGTGCAAGGAAAGCCTCAGAAGGCGGCGTCACTAAACGTAAATATGTTATTTTTATTTTGTTTTTACCTATCTGGTTATTGATTTTATCGTCAATGAAAATGTACCTAAATTGCCATGATATTTTAATTGAGTGAATTATCCATACTTTTAATGTTTACAAAAATTGTTAAATATTTATAAAGAATAAAAAGAAAGTAATAAAATGATAAAAAAAGGTAACCCGGCCCAAATCAAAATCTAATCAACAAAAGCTACACCGGCATTACGCTATTACATAGTACATACCAAATCTTTTATTTTTTCCAAAGAAACCAATACCAAACCTCCAACTATATTAGGTTTCTTTTATACTTTCGAACCCAATCCAAAAAAAATATTTCCATACCCAACGAACCAGACTGAGTAAGCCCAAGGAATCGATTACAAAAACCAAAGCAAACAGTGAAAACGATTAGGTACAATATCGGCCTATTCAAATAATGGGACCACGACAAATAAACAAAAGTAACCTATGGAACGTGATTAGAATATCATGAGCGCACAATCCATTCTATTTCTGTCGGGTATTTGTATACTTTTTGTAGTAATCATGCCTCTTTTATCTGTTGACTAAGAGTAACAATATTTTATTGTTGTGGGGTTCTCTTCTCCTTTTAGTTAGATAGTTGTAGGGATTTTTCTATTTTTTGTAGGTATCGGGTTTTACATCTGGAATTTCTCAGTAGCAGCCGGTTGATGGCATTTGACTCGCCCCCAAATAGGACTTAATCATAACTGGCAAAATGTGGGTGTCATTGGTGCACCTCTGAGTCTGACTAACCCTTCGGAGAGAGTTTTTCCCAGTGGACAGATCGATGGTCAGACTAGTCTTTCCAACGGGATTTTTTTTCCCGTTGGTCAGATTTATTTGACAGCTGGAAAAACAACAGAAAAAAGTACAATGAAACTAATGAAAGTAAAAACTGTTTTGCATTTTAATAGTTATCTTACAATTTTATCTTAGGCGTTCTAAAAATGACCAACATTCAATTCTCCATTAGTTAACATCATTTGTGAATACATTATAAATTCGTCTCCATAACATTTTTCTTTGTCAATTTGTTTGATAATTTAGTAATAGTTATGTATGATATTATTGCGGTAAGTTGGTTTTTATAAACGAGTAGACGAATGTAAGCCCGAGACGAAGTCGAGGGCTTACCATAGTCACGAGTTTCCCTAAAAACAGACCAAGTTTGCTTAAAATTATACTTCTCTAGCCACTGACTTTTGAATATATTTTTAAAATTTTTGTTTATTGGCCGAATTAGGAGCATCATTAATTATATAATAGGTATTGCCAACCTTCGACCACTAAATGTAGCGGTAGTAATGGCAAAATTCCTGAAAGTGTAATTATGCGTTTTGATGCTTTTGATTTTGTCAATTTTTATTTTTTTGCTTGCTTCCACACATTGTGGGAGAAATGAAAATAGCAACCTTTTATTTCCGCACCGGGGTATACTTTTTTAAAAGCATTAGAAGCAGAAACTTCAAAATCCAGGGTAAACTGTTTTGGTTCCATATACGGCAGTTGTGATCGTAGCATGCTAAAAGGACTGATGTAGCTTTGTTCCGATTTATGGAACATCAATACATAAATAAATTAATGGTTTAATATTAGTGGTGTCAATGCTGTTTCCGATATTACCGTGAATGCTAATATTATAACTGTGAAAATGATATAAAGGCCACGTCACAAAAGAAATGTTTTACTCGTTTTAAATATTCTTTCGATCGCGGCGTACAAATAACAATTATACGTGTTCCTTGGTCAATAAAATCCGCCAAAATGAAATTTTTAAATTTTTTAGGGATTTCAACGTCAATAGGGTTGTGGTGAAATAATTTGGTAACTTTAGCGGCTTTATTTCGTTGACGGTAAACCGTACTTTTAATAGATTAAAAAGACGATATATTCGTTAAGTTTAAGCCGGAGTCTTTTAATTTTGTGACACTTTTATAAATTGTTGGCACTTGTTGAAACTCCTTGCAAGCTTGTTCCCGCATGTTATGGAATGAATCTTCTATGTCAATCTTGACATCTTGAACGCAGGTTGCGGTTCTGAAAAACATAGACTCTACTAGCAGTCGGGACCCATATCGACATACAAATACATATACCTACATAATACTCGGGCATTGAGATGGAAAAAGCTTTAATTGCGTTTTTATACATTTCTAGGCAAGATTTAAAAGATACAAGCTCATCTAAACTAATATTATAAACAGGTAAGTTAGTCTGTAAGAAGTTAATCTCTGAAAGTCAAATCTCGATTGTAAAAATTCTTCCACTGCTAAAACGCTAGTTCCGTGTGCTAAGGTATGTTTTTTGCTATATATTACTTCCACGCAGAAGTTAGTTAAACATAAAAGCTTGCTTTCGTAACTTGCGTCAATTTTAATCTTTGAAGCGAAAGCAGAGAAAGAACTTTCCTATATGACTTATATTGATTCTAACATATTTATGGAAAGTTGAATAAATCAAGAAGGTTAGAAAGGCACGATATGTAATCTCACTCAGCAAGCGCTACGTATCGCAAGAGAGATGGTGCAGGGATTTTGACCTTTCAGTGAACCCCACTAAGACTGAACTAGTCATGTTTACCCATAAACGAGCCTTAGGCCCTTTTCGCCTACCCAAACTGTTCGATACTGAACTCCAGTTGGCCAACGAAGTCAAGTACCTCGGAGTAACACTAGATAGTAAGTTAAACTGGAGCAGTCATCTGGACAACAAACTGAACAGGGCATGCATAACCTTTTGGCAGTGCAGGAGAATGATAGGTAAGAAGTGGGGCCTATCCCCTAAGATTATACTTTGGCTGTACACTACAGCGATTCGCCCCATGATCAGCTACGGCTGTGGTTTGGTGGCCCCGCACCAAGCTAGTGACAGCCTCAAACAAACTACAACGCATGCAAAGACTAGCCTGCATGGCGTCTACGGGCTGCATGAGGACTACCCCGACGGCAGCAGTTGAAGCCATCCTGGGAATCCCACCGCTCCACCTGTTCATACAGCAGGAAGCGACGATGGCGGCAGTACGTCTTAACACACTAAATCTCTGGGGCAAGAGTAGTACACCACACACCATGCTGCTTGAGGGACTCCATAAGGAGTTCCCCATCACGAAAGCCATAAACGACCGGGTTCCTAAACAATTTATATTTGATAAAAAATACAAGATCCAGTTTCACGAGGATCGCCGATGCGAAGGGCTGCGTCCTGCAGAGCTGCGTATCTTCACGGATGGATCCAAAACAGGTAGTGGCACAGGTGCTGGAGTCTTCTCGGAGGACTTCCACATACATATAGCCGCACCGTTGGAGTTCCACAACACAGTGTTCCAGGCCGAATGCTTGGGCATCTCTCTAGCCGCTTCAGCCATTATGGCCAGGGAAGTAAAGAAAATAAAGGAACACTCAACCCGAATACTCTCAGACAGCATGGCTGTTCTGCAAGCGCTGAACAGTTATGTAGTTGACTCTGGGCTAATATACGAGTGTCACCAGCGCCTCAACCAGGTGGGTAACCTCAATAATATAACCATTCAATGGATCAAAGGACACAGCGGTTCGTTAGGTAATGATGCAGCCGACGAGCTTGCCAGAAGAGGGTCGAGTATGGCACCAGTGGGACCTGAGCCCATTGCGCCACTCCCCTTCGGGTATATACGCACTCTGGTAAGGAAACGCACTAGAGATCAACACAACAAACTATGGACGGACCAAGTCGATTGCAGGCAGGCTAGGGAAGCACTTCCCACATTGGATGGCCGCCTCACGAAACAGGTTCTCCGTCTAACTAAACAAAAGCTGCGTATAGTTACTGCAGCTTTTATTGGCCACGGGTCATTCAATAAACACCTCTTTGTCATAGGAGTAACAAACAGTCCGCTGTGCAGGGCCTGGGGCCATTAATTTATTGTTTTCAAATATCATTTATTTTATTATTATTGGATTACGGCCCACTTCCTCTCACTGAGAGGAGGGCCGTGTCCCAGCAGTGGGAACAATATAAGCTTTATAATTTTTAATATTTATGAGAGCACGCTGTTCCTCTGCTGAGCAAGCGCCTTCTTCCATTCCATCCACTTCTCACGGCTCTTTGCTGTAATGTTCCAGTCTCTCAAAATGCGTGTAGCTAGGTTGTAGGTAAATGTAGTGACACATTAATAATGTTTTTAAATTTTCTTTATTAAATCATTATCTGCAAAGATGTTTCCATTTTCCCTGATCTATTTTGAACTTCCGCATTCCCTTTCCTAAACTGCCCATGTTATTTCCCATTGAACCCAGATGCTACTATATTAATATAACTATATTTATATGTATAATTCAACGTTTTCTTTCCAGACTACGGCTTCGGCATCCGTCACGTTCAGATGATCTGCATGTCCTTCTGCATGATAGCGCTCTTACTGGCGCGCAGCAGCATGGGCGTCGCGATCCTGGCCATGACTGACGTCAAACACCATAATGGTTCCACTGCCCAGGTAAGTTACTCCGCCTTCTTCACCAGATGATCTGCATGTCCTTCTGCATGGCGGTGTTAGTACTGGCCCACAACAGCATAGGCATCGCGATCGTGGCCATGACTGATGTTAAACACTACAATGCATGGGTTATAAATATAAGTCTAAGTCTTCTTCATCAATTTTGTTTAAAGCTCTTAGCATTTATTTTAAACATAAAACGTGTTTCTAGTTTTCTTATTTGAGAATTACTGAATTAGCAATCTTTTAAACTAAGAATTTCCCAACAATCATTATAAATAATGTCAAATAATCGATAATAATTTTATGTGTCAGTAGACGTCCATGTGGATTGTTTATATTAAATTAGTACTGCCTTCATTTTTCAACCTTGGTTCACAGCTAAGATTGTATTATAATAATTTTATAAAGGCTTCCGGACACAGTTGCGACGCGACTCTTGTAGATCAATTGCTATGATAACTTCATTGAAATATCTCAATATCTCTCAGTTTTCTTTAATGGCACCCGTAAAGAAAATGAATAAAGGGCCTGACCTATTCTTCACTAAAACACAAAAGAGTGTTGTACCAAGCTAGGCACATTATTATAGCGTAACAGTGCAAACAGTACGTGACATATATGTAACAAGGCCCTGATATTTTTTTATTAAATAAGACTGAACAAACAATAACACGTTACAATGATTCAGTGCGCGATACAGTTGTCTTTACTTTAGGTTCCCTATCTTACCATTGAATTATGATCTTTTCGTACTAATTTTATACCAGAAACTTGACATCATATGTACATTGTGGAAAAATCTGTGCAGCGAATTGTCGTGAAAGCAAAATGTATTAGCGAATAAGCGTTATGTATCTTTACGTAAAAGATTTTGTTTTTACGTCTGATAGACACGTACACGAATTTTGTTACTTATATTATTTGATTAGCCATTGTGGGTTGCTGCATCGTATCGTAGTCTGGAAGACTTGCCCGTTTTGACGTTATTTTTACATCTAGACCTTTGTCCGAAAGTGCTATTTTTATAGCAACGCATGTATTTGAGGATGAGCAGCTATAATTGTATGGAACCTTTTAAATCTCTATATTAACAATAACATAGCTCAAACCTAAATGTCAAATAGTATTGAAAGAAAGAAAATAAATATTTATTTGCACTAAACATATTACCACACTATAAATTATAGCCATCTCCAACTATCCATCCAAGTTGTATCATTTACTTTTAGGGTTCCGTAGTCAACTAGGAACCCTTATAGTTTCGCCATGTCTGTCCGTCCGTCCGTCCGTCTTCGCTTAATCTCTGGGACCGTTAGCACTAGAAAGCTGAAAGGACATTGCTCGTCGTCCATACATAGTTGGCCTAAGATCCAACAGGGAGGTGTATTTACTTTTGGGTTTTAGATAACGTATATATTTGATTGAACTTAAATTAAAACAACGGACACTTTTGAGAATTCGGAAAAAATCGAAACACTTTCGGATTTTGAGGTTATAATTACGTCGATAAAAACATTCGGTATGTAGCAATAACAGAAGGCGCGCGCCAAGTGACATTACTACCAAATGTCAAATGTCATCTGTCAATTTGACGTTTCAAACAGCGCTCAATCGAATTTTTTGATAAGCCGTATTATGGTTCCGCGACATCATAGCGGACGCGTATAACTAAAACCACTATCGTATATCAAGCGTTGAGAATACTGACGCTTGTCTGTGTCAAACTCTTATTAAGAGTGCTGTTACAAAGACTTGGCTCTATGAGCTATAATACCTTTGCCTATTAAAAACCTCAAATTGAACCAAAAAATAATAACACCGATGATTATGACGGAAGTGAATACTTTTTAAAATGTTTTCGAAATTAAGAAGTGTCCGTTCTATTGAAATATTTGTAATGACAATGTATATTATTAAAAGAACTAGTAATTATAGTAAATGTTTCATGCGTGTTGATTCATAGGTCATTTTTTACAATGTCCTTTGGTACCAATATGTATATCAATCACGCCGACAAAGTGGTAAAATAAAAATTAAAAAAAAATGTTTTATTAGGGTAGCCCCCCTATATGTAAAGTGAGAAGTGATTTTTTTTTCATTTCAACCCTAACGTGTGATATATTGTTGGAAAGGTATTTAAAACTGAATAGGGGTTTACTAAAATCATTTTTTGATAATGTCAATAACTTCGGAAATAATCGCTCCAAAAGTAAAAAACAATGTGTGTCCCCCCTCTAACTTTTGAACCATAAGTTTAGAAAATATGAAAAAAATCTGCAAAGTAGAACTTTATAAGGACTTTCTAGGAAAATTATTTTGAACTTGATGGAAACAACAGTTTTTGTACAAAAAAGACAAAAAGTTGTACAAAATAATTTCTGGACTAAGTTTGTAGTATAATCGTATATGCAAGCATTTTTTTAACTTCGTTTACATATTTTATTATCCTGAACGTATCCCTTTGTGTTCACCGACTCGTGGCGGTTTTTAGCAACCGCCACGAGTCGAAGCGCCTGCCGCGGAGCGTGCAATGTTGCACGCTCCGTGTTCGCGCACGTACCCACTACCGGGAGCAGTTGCAGGAGCGCGGAGCGCTGCTGGAGCGCGAACGTAATGGATACCCACTTTTAAACTCATAAGTGGGAACACTTATTGTGATGGACGGGAAACTACGGAACCCAACACTGAGCGTGGCCCGACACGCTCTTGGCCGGTTTTTTGCCATCTAGTTTTTCCATATTTTATATTATATTATGAAACTTTTCTTCCAGGTATACGAATGGGATAAAAAGACCCAAGGTCTAATACTGTCTTCATTCTTCTGGGGTTATATGTGCATGCAAATTCCCGCCGGTGTACTCGCCAAGAGATTCGGAGGAAAGCCCATCTTATTGGTAGCTTTGCTAGCAAATGGGTGTTTAACTGGTCTCTTTCCAACGTTCGCTAGTTTGGTAAGTTTTATCATTAAAGTTTTATAGACTATGTCTATTACCATTTCATTGTATTCTAATATTATGATCTCATAAGAATTTCTATTTAGTACAAGTGAATACTTTCTCTAGGCTTGATCATCAATATTTATATTAAGCACCTATTAACATTTTATTGAAACTCAAATTAAAAGCATTTATTTAAAATAAACATTAATAGATGCTTTTGAATTATGATGTAAAAGTCAGTTCAGTTAATCAATACGTTGAAGTTAGAGGTTTGATTCTCAAGATTACTAATCTTCTACTCCCTAAGCTGGCTGGACTGTAGCTACATCAATCATTGCTGCGCCATTTGTCATGGAATGGCGCAGTAGTGATTGTTTGAGTTTATTTCTTTTATGTTTTGTTGTGGGTAGTTTTAAGTATTACTAACACTAGTCTATAAGAAAATTGTTATTAACCAAAATGGACACCATGGTCTGAAAATATAGTATTATTATGAGCAAGTTAAATAACACCCTGTCCTAATATTATAATTAGTTTCACATACCGTGTCCTTCGTCTTGACAGACTGGGTCACTGGGATGATGCATCTCTCGCAACTTAGATTAACGTTCTCCAATCCCTTCGTTATTCAATTAGAGCAACTTGCCAGATCATATCCTTAAGTTGGAACTATTTGGAATTAGCGTTGTAGTGATCTTAGAACTAGATTTTAGAACGATGTTATGTATTCACAAGTTATATAATCCTATCCTTAACTTCGAAACTATTTGGAATTAGCGTTGTAGTTAACTTAGAACTAGATTTCAGAATTATGTTTTGTATTCACAAGTTATATAACTTGATTGTGAGAATCTTTTAACCTAATTATTTTTAGTAACTTTGCATTTGCTCACTTCCTATATCTAACAATGAATAGTTAAACTTAGTGACAATTATTTCAAAAAACGTAGCGTATTGCAGAATTCACCTTATGATTGTTTCGCTTATCATGCGCAGAGGCTAAAAATTAAGTTTATCTTAAATTAAAATGTGACCATTCTAGGGTGGCTGGCCGCTGGTCTGCGTGACTCGAGTGATGATGGGTCTCACTCAAGCGTGTCTGTTCCCAGCCAGTCACACTCTCCTCGGCAGGTGGTTGCCAACCAGCGAGAGGACCACCTACACTGGTATCGTTTATTCAGGTAAGAACTTTTAACGACCTACAACAAAATACAAAATGTTGATGAAATCCATAAAAAATTCCAAAATGTTGAATCTATGAATTAATATTAGGTACCGTACTAATACTTTTAATAGCTTTATGATTTTAAAACTTTGATGCAAGAGTGTTTGATGTTGAATGACAAGGGTACTAAACACTATAAATAGGTGTGTTTATTTATTGTTTCCCAAAAACATTTCTTATTTGTCGGGACAGAAGCCCGACTGGAGCTGGATTTTTCACTTTTGAGCTTTTTACTAGGCATAGATGTGTGTTGCGGGCGAGAAGAAAACCTCAAAGGATGATTATTGATTTTTATGTTATATTTGAACTTGAGAAAATTTGTAAAACGAAACGTTGAACAGTTTCTCAACGATGGTCAAGAGAACTGCAACACGCCGCTGTAGCGCTCTCGTCGACTCGTCACGAACGTCAGGCAAGAGTCTGTCAAAGCGTGCCAACTTCACACTTGCATTTCTTTGTCAATATTGACATATCGTACTCATATCTCTTCCGATATATTTATACAGTGCGTTCATTATAGGTTGACGCGTAACGCGATTGGTAGCACTGGATTTTGCAGTGTTGCTAGTTTCAATACTAATAGAGTTCCCGAAATTCGGGGACTCAATATTAGTATGTACTATACCTACCAATTTGTGCAAAATGTAATATTATTGGGATATTTAGTATTAATGAAATGATCTACCAGCTTCAAACTCTATTTCAGAACATTTTACCTGCGTAAGTCATTATTACAGGGAAAAAAATTAAGACATGGCATAAATAATTTATTTGACATAATTATGATCAACTAGATGTAATGGAGTGATATTTTCTTCTTCATCGTTACTTGAGTGATCACTGTCACTATCACTTTCATCACTGTCACTGCCAATCCACAACAAAAAGCGATCACTTTCTTTATCAATTATTTTGTCTCTCACTCTGTACTCATCTTCAATTTTTATTACATGTTCGCATTCGTTTTTCCATTCGTCGTTATTTATTGATTTAAATGATTCTATCACCAGTGGTTCCACTTGATCGTCTCTCTGGCCCACGTTTTTTTCTGCAAACCGTCTCTTCATGATGCTCCATATCAATTCGATGGGATTTAAATCCGCATGATATGGAGGCAGTCGCAAAACACTGTGACCTTTACTTTCTATCAATTGGTCTGCTTTGTATACAGGTTCTGGTTTGTTTTCCTTTATTAATTCGTATAACACGTTTTTGTTTACATTAGGAGAGAACATCAGTCCCTTATTCTGAAGCCACTCAGCTTTTTTTTTTCAGCTTTTTCTTTTTCACAAAATGCGTAAATTTGGAGAATAGTTTGTCTTCTAGCACTTTTCACAACTTTCGGCATGTTAAAAACTTGTTTTGACTATAGAAACTTAAAAAACCACTCCAAGTAGCAACCGATCAAACATAAAGCAAGATGGCGACTGACGAAACAGTGCTACCAATCACTCACGCGTCAAGTTATGGTGAACGTACAGTACTTCAAAACCCTATTAACATCTCGTCTTATCCATGAACATCAGCACTCAATCACGTCAATAATAATATCATTTATCTACCGTATCTATACGAAGACTAATAAAAATACAACCACTTTCCACAGGATCCCAAGTAGGCATAATAATAGCGATGCCTCTATCGGGGCTGCTAGCCGAAACAGCTTTAGGCTGGAAGATGATATTTTACGTGACCTCTGCCATTATGTTCCTGACCGCAGCCGTATGGTACTGGTTCTCTGCGAGCTCTCCCGGAGAACACTCCATGATGACTGAAAAAGAGAAGAATTTTATAGAAATGGGACTTGATACCAGTACTGAGACTAGGGTAAGGATTTTTTTGGTAATTTGTAAATCTAACTACAGAAGTGATAACATTTGAAGGTTCACAATCACAAATTCAATGTATGCAATTTGTGACCATATTCACACTCACTCTGTTCAAAATAGTTATGGCAAGGATATTAACGGCGGTATAATTTTAAATAAAATAAAACAAAGATAAATCAGAAAAAAAACTATGTAACATGTACGATTATGTCCGTGAATCGCTTGACAAGTTATATTACGAGTAATTAGAAAGCGAGGCTCTTCAATATAAATGTTATAAAATATGATGTGACTACATAATAATATAACTATTAGTCCAGCCAGGTGGACTCATATAAAATTGATGCTTCGGATTTTATAATAGAATTGTGTTTCCTATTTCAGCGAAACCAACCAACCCCGTGGCGCGAAATATTTCTTACTCCAGCTCTATGGGCCATCATGGCGTCACACATTGGAGGCAGCGCCGTCTATATCCTATTCTTCGTAGATCTTCCTACTTATTTGGAGAGAGGCATGAATATTTCACTGACGAATGTAAGTACCTATAACTATTACAAACAAGTAAGAGATATTAATTCATATTTTTCTTTCATTATTTTTACTCCATTCATGCCTTACAGCTTAAGCCTTATATGAGTAGCATACACGTCTTCCTTTCAATTTCGTATCTTGTGATTTGGTGTGTAAGTAATATGTTTAACATAATATTTTCTTAATTCCAGAGTGCTACATTATCAGCATTACCCTTCGTGGGCATGTGGATGGGTTCTATCGGATCTGCTACGATTAGTCAGAAGATATACAACAGTGGCTGGCTTAATTTGGGGACTTGTAGGAAAATATTCAACTCATTAGGTAAGTTACCTAAAATATTCAAAATTCAATCTTAAGCAATTTGTTCCTATTCTATTTAATTTTAAGTTGCAAATATTACCGTTTTTCAAACGCAAAGTTTAAATTCAAAATATTTTATTTCACAAAAACTTACATGGGCACTTATGAAACGTCAGAAGCTAGATGCATGGTTCCAATTATTCGTTTCCAGTCGATTCCACCTGCTTGTTTTATTTAGAAACGAATAATATTGTTTCTACACTTAAACGATTTTGTTATATTTTTCAGCTTTAATCGGAGGAGGTCTCGGTATTATATTGCTTGCATTTCTGGGCCCCGATCACAAGAACATTGTTGTCGCCATATTAGTTTTGGTGTTCTTCCTGTATGGTTTTACTTCTGCTGGATTTATGGTGAGGAAACTATCCAAGCTTTGTATTAATTTGATAGATTTTCATCTTAAAAAATTGATACATTTGAAGAAAGAAACAAAACACATTTATTTAGCACAGATAAAAAGGTACACAACACACCAGATACATACATTAGACAAAAACAAATAAAAAGTGTAAAGTCCGATATGAGAAAGCGGATTTCAAAGTCCGATTTTGCTTAGTCTTGGCAGATACATTGGTGATCGCAGATTGTAAATAATATTTAGGTACCATCCTATTGACATTGCGTTAGTCAATATTTTTAGATAGTACTTTCTTTTCAGGTGAATCACTTGGATCTGTCACCACAGTTTGCAGGCGTGCTACTATCTTTAACCAACTTCGGTGGAGGTATTGGCAGCATCGTAACCCCAGTCATCACCAGTTTTATTTTACGGAATGATCCGGTTAGTAACCGTTATTATAATCAATACATTATTCTGGTAACAGTTGTTTTGGTCTGTTTTGTAATTTATTGCATGTCTTAAATGTTCAGTTTACTATGTTCTAACATACTAAACTGAGCATTCACTCAACATCTTGCAAAGTATTTATATGATATATGTATTGTGTTCAGCAATAAATATTTGATTTGATCTAATGTTTTAATTCTCAATTACAAGTTTTGTATTTCGTTTTATTGTTCAAATTGTGTACCAAGCAAACATCCATCAATAAAATATCATCTTCTGCAATATTTTTTATTATTTGCAGTCGGACATCAGTCGCTGGCGGATAGTTTTTCTGCTATTTGCCTCCTTAGGCATTAGCTCTAATCTTATCTACGTCATATTTGGCAGCTCAGATCGACAACCTTGGGACAGTCCCGACTATAAAGATAGAAGGAAAGCTGATCTAGGTAAGTCTAAAATATTTTTCGTAACTACTTGTAAATACTTTTAGTATCTACAAGTTATATAACACATGAACAGAGTGTTTATATATATCAAACTCTTAGAAAGTGGAACGGACTTAAGTAAAATACAGTTAACACTACTTTAAGTTTAAAATAAAATCATGTAAAATGTTAGTTACATTAATATTGCTCACTGGTCTCATTGGCTAGATTGGAATTAATCATTAAGAACCTGAAAATTTTTAAATGATCGAAAAAATAAAGAATCAAAACATTGTTCACTTTTTCAGAAGAACAAAACAATTAACTTTAATTTTTTATTTATTTTATATTTTACAGAGGAAATGACACCAGTATTGGACAGGAGAAGCGAGAAAGAATTAGAAGCAAACAAACAGTAAAAACACTCAGGAAAAATTGAATGAATATGACTTTAGCAGCGTGCTGCTTGTTATTACTATATTTCCTCGATGACTGAGAATCCTAATGGATTGTGAAGAATAAAGTAAATTTTAACGACATCATTGGGAGCATCACTCGTTCAAAAGCCTTTAAATCAATAAAAAAGGAAAAGAACATTATGAAGAAGTGATATTCAATGACGATAAAATGTGAAAGTGGTTCTAAGTTAAGCCTCCAGTGGAATTTATATTAGATATATTGACTTATATATATATATAGATAATATATTGTCTGTATAAAATTATGTTTGTAAAAACTAGTCTTATTAATAGAGAAGGTACCGAAAATGATATAAAACCTCTCTTGCCGCATTATTAGACTTACAGTGAAATAAATGTGATTAAAGTACCTACCTAATTATAAAGGTTTATACAGACGAACAACGTAGTAGATAACATTAGTTGAAACTTTTCAAATTAGAGATAATTTATGGGAATGTAGAAATGTTTTTACTTTAAATGAAATACTTAGTGGTGTTAAAGTAAAGATTGCGGTTGCAGATGAAATTAAGAGTAAAAGCGTGGCCGGCCGCGTACTGAATGACAGTGTTAATGCATAGAAATGTGGCCACAAAGAGGGTAGACATTATTTACATAATTGAGATGAGAGCACTTGGAGAGTACGTAGAATTGTTATGGTAGACAGAGGGAAAAAGTGTCGCATATTTTGTTGTAAAATTGTATTCCTTAGAAATACTCTAATATAATTTACACGTTTCAAAAGAAAACTAGATAACTAATCCTGTCTTGGTTTAGAAAAGTTGGCATTTCTGTGTTATTAAGACAAAAAAGTATAATTTTGCTACATCTAAAATCTTGTTTCAAATCCGTGATCAGTTGAAATCGTTTGGCGTTCAGGAGATATGCTCATAGATGGGTGGGTGGCTTGCGTAACATATGAAAGGTGTTTATTTAATAAAATGGAATGTTAACTTGTGATTTATATTGTTATTTTTATATGTCTAAATATGTAAGAAATAAATAAATTATAAGAAAATAAGAATGATGCTGAACCAATAACTTGATCTAAAAATGTTAAGAATAGAATTGATAGTTTTATTTTCAGACAGCGTCTATAGAGTTAGTAACAATTTTACTAAACATCTAGTGTTAGTAGGTATGAACACAGCGTGGGGGCTTCGTCCACCTCCGTAACATCGGGGTATTTCACCGATCTGCTGTAGGTGCTGCCGCGAATACGCGTCATCAGGGATGCACATCTTTTTCTAATAATGGCGATAAAACTATCAATATTATTACCCACAAACATCCCTCACTACAACATCACGGCCGGCAGCCGTAGCAGTATCTCGGTGCATTATTATATTGAACGCGTGGGTCGGTGTATGGCCCACCCCGTCAATATGACATCCGACATTAGTACTGCTGAGCTCAAGGATCAGCTGGTTCATGTTTAGGTTGAAGAGCCGGGGTGTGCTGAGCCCCTCCGCCTCAACCCGTACTCCAACAGAAATACGATTGCTAACCAACCCACTTCACGCCATTTCTTTAACAATTATACGAGTACTTAAAATTGACACTATCTCAGTTGGTAGAGTAGGTTTACGTTCTAGTTTACTCTACAACACATCATAACATACGAAATCGAATGCCTTTGACAGATCCAGAAAATAGGCAAAATTAGAATTTTTCTGTCCGTGTACTATCGAACAGTCTGCTTTTGGCACAATGTTGGTCTCTCAGTTGACAGCCCAGGCCTAAAACCAAACAGGGCATCATATAATTCGAGGTGTTTAGCTAATGGCTTATCAAGCAGATTGTCCAAAACTTTTACTACGACAGCGGCCAGGGAAATGGGCCAGTAATTGGACATGTCAGAGGCATCCCCTGTTTTATTTTTCACAATAGGCACTACCATTGTAGACATGAGGTCGACCACAAAATGATGTTTGTATTGTGTTATTTAAACGTATACGTAATACGTACCTAATGTAAATAATTATAATAAATAAAATGATACTATGGCGATTCCGTATTTTGATTTAGGTGTTGTGCGTGTGTTAAAAACGGTGTATTTTATTGATGTACAATCCTTTGTTTTTTTTTTCTTTTGTTTGGTATGCAGATCGAGTATTCTATTTTTATATCTGTCTAATAGTCGCATTGTGGCTTTATCCCCAAAACTAACTTGCAAAGACTAATAGGTGGTCTTATAAACTGGCCTGGGTTTGCAGATCACAATCACCCACAAAATAAAACCGAGCTCACAAATAAGCACAAGTAATATATTTTATTGTTTGCTAGCTCCGTCGTCGACGTTCCTTAATTAATATTAACGAGTTATAAATTCAAATCACCAATAAGTTGCTAGAATATAAGAAAGAATATTTCTTTAAGGGTATGATTTAAAGAAACACTTGTTAGCACAACATAATAATATCAATCTGTTATCCGATACTCAACATTGTTCCATTGAATTTCTAAATAACAGAGTTTAGAAGTTGGCAGTGTGATACCCTCGTGCCTTGGAAAGCACGTTAAGCCGTTGGCCCTGCGCATGATCTCTCTCCGGTCGTGTCAGATTGCGTGCCGTCCCATCTGAATGTGAGAGTTAATGAAGAGAGAGCATCTGTGTCTGTGCAAAAACTTGTACACTATAATATCTCCCGCGCAGAAGCATAGTCTCCGTTGAGATTGGCCGCCGTGACCGCAATACGGTCTGGAAGACTATTAGTACCCCAGAGTAGTATTAGTAAGCCAAATCTACATACCTAAATTAATTGTCAAGTTATTATAGGATCACAATGGTTTTAAGCAATACCTGTAAGCCAGTTTATACCATTTAAAAACAAGCCTTTTTTTTTCAGGATGGGAAATCATCAAATAACCCCTCTCGCTCTGGGTGGAGCGGAAGGGAGTGTCAGACTCTTACTGACTAAAACCCACCCGTGTTCCTTACTTCGCCCTTTATGTTCCGGGCCAGCGGTAACCCTTTCGGACAATCCCGCTGGCCTTATAAGAGACCGACGCGGGCCCCGCAGCACACACTTGATGACCGACGACGAAGCGCGCATTGAATGCTCATTCCCGAACGTTAGCGATCGCAAACGCACACGGGCGACCAAAAAAAGGCTTAGTAGTGAAACAAAGTTTATAATTAATTAGGTATAATAATCCTTTTAGTGTATTAAGGTCGTGATATTACAAAGGAGTTTGTGTAGATATGTATTATGTTACTAAGATTTTGTACTTTCTTGGGTAAATGGTAATGTCCTCTGTGAATTTTATAGCTTGTTAGCTCATAATATCATTTGCTATATCTTGATATAACTATTTCACACAAAGGCTAGATTTCTTACAAAATAAAATAAATATTATTAAGAACTCATGCTTGCAATAAAAAAATACATTATCGGTATTGTCGCGTCTATCACGTGGAACTACATCGACAAGGTGTTTAAAACGATAAGGGTTGAGCTTAACAAACACGACTACTTCTAGTATGTATAAACAAGGTAAAGCGAGTATTTTATAGTTTAAAATATGGCATGCAATTTTTTTTCATCACCTCATGGTTTTCGACTGGAGCAACTATTTAATTCCAAAAAAGATTTTCATCCGACCACTATTTTGTAAATATAGAGCGTTTTATATAAAATAAAATAAAATTCGGAGGCCTACAATTTGGAAACGGTGCGTCGTAAGGCCATACTTCTTAGAACCTAAATAGTTTCTATAGTCAAGGTTAACCTGAAACTGTAATAAAAGAAAAAAATCGGGAAAACGACCGTCCCAAATTTTTTTTTTTACCAAACATTATTTTTTCTAACAATTCCGCCTCTAAGACGACCTACTGACCTTGTTTTTATTTATTATTTCAGCATTAATACCTAATCATCTTGTAATTTAACATTTCACGGAAAATATAAATACGAATATTCCGCAACGTTACCGTTTCCCGCTTCGCTGTTTAACACTGTAATCTCTTTAGCACCTGCTCATTAGAATACATTGAACCTTTTAAAAATATTCTAACACAACAAAGTACTTTCGTTTATAAAAGATTTGCGTGTTCTTCTACTTTCTGCAAAGTTATTTTTAGGGTTCCGTACCCAACGGGTGCCAACGGAGCCCTATTACTTAGTCTCTACTGTCCGTCCGTCCGTCTGACTGTCAACGGGCTGTATCTCACGAACGGCACTATAGTTCGACTTTTAATTACCTGCAGTAAAATTACTTACTGTTATTTCGTTAGAAAAAGTTGCCACACTATCTCTACTAGTGATGTGATTAAAACGCAATGAAACGTCGTTTTAACTTAGATATCCGAAATTGACCAAATTTGATTTTCCCGTACACATTCAAATATTCTTTGTTTTGATCTGATAAAAATATATGTTGTAGTTTCAAATCAGCGTAAATACATAGCCTAGTCTACTAAGGATAATTTATTTCAATTTTTACCATACAACTCCTACTTTAGCGATCTAAGAAATCATTTTTTTAAATAAATGAAAGTATTCATTATGAATAACGTTTACTATACAGGCTTATTTGCAAAACGCCAACATACTCAAAAATAAGAATATTTATAAGATAATGTTTGTGATTAGAATTAATGTATATCCAATCCGATCACTGATGTGATGACAAAACAGTACCTACCTAAACTTATAATCCTATATTTCATTATAAATATCATCTTCTAATAATATTATCCTCTTTTATAAAATCAATTTAACATGGATCAATTTTGAACTGAATGTTATTTGAATGAATCGATTATTTTGTCACATCGTTATTTAAATCTCGTTAAAAAGTCGTAAATATTACTGCAGCTAATTAAAAGTTAAAAATAATTCATTAATAGGTAGACACTTCAAATTTTCACAGAGTGTAATTCTAATGCCGCTTTAGCAATAAATATTAAAAATAAAATAAAGTTAATAAAAGGGGTTTCCATACAAGAAACGTCTCTTTATAGGCGTTTTTTGCCTTGTGGTATGTGGTATGGAAACCTTCGTGTGCGAGTTCGACTCGCACTTGGCCGGTTTTTTTAACAATGACTACATTACCTGAGCCCTATACAGCGTCATTTCGAGGTGTTTGTCTCTCATCACGTCTGCATCTAAATCATTAGTTACACACAATCGTTTAAATAGTATATACTTTGACATTCTCACTTTAAGTCTTTAACTCATTTTTGACATTGAAAATTAAATCTTCATGACATGAGATGAGGTACAAAATTGAGCGTCGTAAAGAAATCAAAACTATCTTTGAAAGATAGTTGTATTTACGTACAAAATCAGCATTATTTACTCAAAGCTAACAATTCATTGTTTTAGGAGTAGTCTGGTAGATAACGAAGATAATATGATAGGTTTGAACATATTTTTTTCAAGTAACAGTCGATGTAACAGTACGTTGATGTAATTTAATGTTATTTTGTGGTCGCACAAAATGGACGTGGATTTTTTAAGATATCAATTTGAAGATGGGTATTATGGCATTATTACTAAAAATGGTGAGTGATTATTTATAATTATGTTACCGAGGAAAATTCTGATGAATTCTACAGGCTCATAATTTAAAAGAAAACATCACAGTTGTAATCCCCGATAACGTCTCTCTTCGGAGACTACACCTCTGTGTGCTTGTACACCCACATTTAGCCAGTTATGTTTAAGTCCCATGTAATAGACGACGAGCCTATTACCATCAACTGGGCACAAATCTGGACTCGGGGCTGCTACTGAGAAATCCTAGTGGAAAAACCCAATAACACTTCGTCGGACTGGGTAATCTAAACCAAGACCGTAAGTTTAGCCGCAGCGCTTGCGACCACCAGGCCAACGAGGCAGTATGTTCTTAGCATTAAATTAAAGCAAGTAAGCCTCAATATAAGAAAGTTTTGTTGAGGCCAGGTCTGAAGCAGTTCGACATTAAGATCAAGGGTATTTATTGTCCTCGTACTACTAATGTCAGTTCTAAAAAAGTTGTAATATCTATCACACACCTAGACCAGAATAAAATAATATCGATCATATTATGCGAGTTGAATTGCGACTTAATGCTGCAACTAGAGTATCAACTCTGTTAATTTTCGTACCTGTAATATAAATCTATGAGAGATAGTTTTTATGTACAATTCATAGCATAAAAAGTTGTGGAGAGACGGACTACTAAGAATTTTGCTACAAAACAACAAACCAGCAAACACACAATCGAGGTAAAGCTTTATATAGATGGGGTGATAGCAGCAGATCTTTTAACAACTCCATAACAATGTTTGATCATAATAAAATGTCTATTTGCTTCCTGTTCATAGGGTTCAAGATCGGCGTCAGACACCTACAGATGATGTACATGCTGGCGAGTTCCATTACCATGGGTTTCATCAGAGGCAGCATGGGTGTTGCAGTACTGGCTTTGACTGATCAGACGAGAAGAAATGATACTTACATACAGGTAAAGAAAATACACATAATATGGAAGTTGAAAAGTATATTTCAACAGATAAACAACTAAAAACAGAACAACAAAATCACTATCTAGATGGGAGGCGATTAAGAGTGATTATGTTCAAAAGATGTAGCAGTATCTGCAGTAAACATAGCTACGAGTAGGTACATTGATAAACTCAAACCTTATTCCACACAACACCACCTGCTGCGATCCTCACACACGACGGAAGGATCGCAGGAGGTGGCGTTCTGTGAAGGTTCTAACTAGTGCCTTAGCAGCATTCTGTAAGTGCTCATACACACGAGCGGCACTCATCAACAGCAGAAGAAACTGCAGCCATCGACAACGTGCTACTCGCGTGTATGCACACTAACATAATCAAAGAATCACACTATTGTTAAGATCAAAATAACCAAGGAATTACGCTAAATTACTACAATAAATTCAAAGACAAAATCACAATAAAGAAGGCTTCCGTAAATCGCCCACACAGTATTACTGACCAATAATGATTGTTTCAGATTCATAACTGGGATAGTAAAATCCAAGGAACACTTCTGTCATCATTCTTTTTCGGCTACGCTGTGATGCTACTGCCTTCTGAACTCTTCCTGAGGAAGATCGGAGGAAAAGTACTGACGACTGTCATCCTTCTCATCAATGGGGCGTTTTGTGTTGCGATGCCTACTATTATCAATAAGGTATTTCAATATAATTTTTAATTTACTAATTTGACGAAGAAAGATGCCACCAGCAACGTCTTCCCTATCGTCTACCCAAAGCGAAGGAAAGATGTAGCTGGTTGATAGCTGATTATCAAGTCATAATCTGCTTGATATTTTGATTTACGTGGTTTTCTGTCTATCCTATCACCATATTGCTTGAAGTAAAAAAATCCGTTAATATTTTTTTTTAATATCTCTTATTCATATCATTCCTCACACAATTCTTTTAATTAACCGTGTCACTGATAATTATCACTTAAAACTACCGTGATGACACAACAATTTAATCTCAGGGTGGTTGGGTAGCAGCGTGCAATGCTATGCTGTTCATGGGGATGAGCCACGCTTGCTTCTGCACCGTCAACCAGTCACTGTTCGAGCAATGGCTGCCACCCAATGAGAGGAAGATATTCAACCATTTAATTTACGGAGGTAACTTGCTGACTTACATTGTACAATTATTGATCGAAGCTTACATTAATTAATTTTATAAATATTTGACATTTGCGAGAGGTAAAAATAATGATGAACTATCATTATTCTTTAGGCAGATGATGATCTTACCTCTTATCTCTTACTCATTAAAATTTTAATCGACTACAATATTACATTTCTACATTATTCCAGAAATAAGGCAATATTAAAATCAGTCCATGCATTACTATTCAGTATGCATAGCCCCGCACTTTAAGAAGACAATTCCTCTGTAATATTCCTGCATTCTCTGCCACCCTAAGCTTTTGCTGCCACGCATACTAATTTAATTAACACGTTTAAGTAATGCTTCTGTCGGGGTACGTAGCGTGGTGTCGGTGTTTTTGAGGAGAAACAAATGTTTATGTTGAACACTATTTATTGACTCACTCTCAAACTGTTTTTAGTGATAAAATGTTGATGGAATGTTTGAATACGCCCGGCTAACGCGGTAGACATAAGTGCACTGAATATAATATCTAATATAAAATAATAAGTAAGTAATATAATTAGGTCAACGCTTTGAGCCGATATTGCTAACCAAGGTGTTCGGTGAAAACACCGAACTGCTTCCTTATCTTCATTTTAATTATCTATGGCTATATTATTTTATTGTAATATAAAAATCTTCTCTTTAATGTTTTATTCTCAAAAGATTTCATCGCAAAATTAATTACCCAAGTCTATAATTGCATTTACCTTCTTTACATAATTAGGTTAAATATGGACGAAATTAGCGTGGCCGTGACTTCGAAGATTTTTATTACATTTTCTACTAATAAAGAAAATTCTGAACATTCATAGCTGCCTAATGTTCCTTAACACAGAGGCTTGTAGGAATTTCAAAGTATGATTTTTAATTTGGACAGGTCATGGGAAAGTTTTATAAAATATGTTACTGGTCGTTCGTAATCCTTATTTCTGTAATGTAATGACTTCGAGACGTTAAAACTTAGTATTGCGGTAGTTCGGTGCGTTGCGATGGTCATCGATATTCACCAATATCGTTTGGTCAAAACAATATAACGGAATCGAATCGGTGTAGGTATAGCTGCCGACATATCGCTATTGGGTTGGTGTTGTTATCTGATATTATGAAAACGCCCATTGGTAAATGTCGTAAATGTCTAAGGAAAAAATAAAGAATCTAAGAAAAACTAATTCAGTTGATCAACTGCAAAAATGTTATGCTGTGGCATGAATTTTCCGTGAAATGCTTGGCGGCGCATCGTAAATAAATACATCACGCTGCATTTTGGGGAGTCGGAGGTAGCTTTTCGAAGGCCTACAGGCCCGGAAAACCTCGCCTTAATATTAATTGTTGAGGACCTTTTATCCGGCAATCACCTCTGCCTCTCTTATTATTTCTCTCTTTTATTTATGACTCAATAATTTAACTTCATTTTCAGGTGTTCAAATAGGCATCATAATAGCCCTACCAATATCTGGTCTGCTGTCATCAGCACCTTTGGGTTGGGAGCTGGTGTACTACTCTTTGGCCATGCTGGCATTATCCATGGCCATTATATCGGGAACTTTGACAGCCAACTCACCAGCAGACCATCAGGCCGTTGGAGACGCTGAGAAAGAGTTTATTAAGGAAACACTGGTTAGTTACAGAAAGGTAAGTAAAACTCTTACTTTTAAGTAAAAATACTGAAGATGAAATGGATGAACTAACTAACTAGCCTGTATTGTCCCACTGCAAGGCAAAAGCATCTCTCTCTCCCTTTTCCACACAATACTGTCTTCAGTGTGTCCGGCCCGTCCTATCGGTAGGAATGGATTAATTTAAAGGACATATTCAGGGACTGTGAGCAGGAAAAATTAGGTTGATTGTTAATAATGTTTGTAAATGAAAATGTTCTATTGTGCGAAAATATTAAAATCTTCAAAAATTTTAAGTCAAGTTTGTTAGAATTAGATCTAAGAAAATGAAATGTTTTTGTTCCAGAAAGAAATAAACAGACCTTGGCGTGATATTCTCAAATCTTCTCACTTTTGGGCTGTAACTGGCGCACACGCAGCGAGCAATGCCGTGTTTATTTTCTTCTTAGCCTATACGCCCGCTTACTTGATGATGTACGGAATATCTCTGGAAGATGTAAGTAACAATTTAAAAATAATGAACCAAGGCGGTTAAGACAGATTGGATGCGCAAGGTGGATTATGTGACCCTACTTGGGAGAGATCTATGTCGCGTAGTGGATTGCCTTGATTGACTCTAACGCTATCGAGCTACTACATAGTTCATGATTAAGAACAAAATTGCTAAAAATCTATAAAAATAATAGCTTATGTTTTATTTGTAAACCTTTTACAATATTTAATTTCAGAGTGCTTGGTACTCCATGTTACCCTTCATATCGATGGCGTCAGTATACACCGTGTTGAGCCCGATCATCGACTGGTTTTATACAATACGATACATCCACTACATTTTCAGTGCAAGTTTCTACAGAAAAGTTATCAATGGTTTAGGTACGTATAGTTAAATCCTATTTCTGCTACATACTTGAAGCGATAGTTCGCGAAATTAACCTTTACTTACGCTTTTTGTAATTTGCAGGACAGTGACAGGATGTACAATGTTGATCGGAATATGTATTTACAGAATTATGATCATCACTACAACTCTCTCAGTTAAAATTAGCATTAAATTTCAAGATTTCATGAAACAGTTATTTCATAGGGAAATGTCAACTTTTTTGTATTATTAGCCTACTATGTTCCCACTACTGGGACACAGGCCTGTGGGCCATAATCCACCCCGCAGGCCCAGTGCGGGTTAGTGGATATCTTCGAAGTTTTGGTTCTAGGACATGCCGGTTTCCTCACGATGTTTTCTTTCACCATTTTGAAAGCAGTGGTGATGAAATAATTTACACAAAGAAAAGCGTCTGTCTGGGTTCGAACCTACGATTTACAACTCGTAAGTTGCGGTCGTTACTATTGGCCACCACTGCTCTAATATATAATTAATATTCTAATCCTGTAAATACATATTTGGAAGGGGGCGCTAAAGTATTCCGCGCAATTCTTCTTTAATGCTGTGTAGGTGAAGTAAATAGTTCCTCAGTGCCAGTCTGCTTATGTAGTTCTAAAAACGTAAAAGTATAAGAGAATATCCTGCAACTGTTGCAACATGCAAAATCTTTTTCATCATTAATCCAATACCCACAAATTAATTCCCAGGTGCTTTGGGAATTGTTATGGGATTCACGGTGCTTCCAAATTTTCCTCGTGAGTGGACCAATCAGGCGATTATCACGTTATCAGCAATATTGGGGTTGCTGGGATTACAGTTTTGTGGATTTTTGGTAAGTTGCTGAAGTTTCATTATGTTTCATTAGCTTTTCACGTTTTCAACGTACTGTTTAATAATGTTGAATTATAAAACGAGTAGTAAGTACGTTATCAATGTGGAGCCTTAGACAGTTACTACTACTCAACTATAGATACAAAATCATTCTTTATTTCAAAATAACGTATCACAACATACCAGATATACCAGAGTATCATTTCATACTCAAAGTTAATAACAACTTCGTAAAATTTAAACACCCCATCAAACGTCAGTTTACCAACATTGACCATCCACCCACTTCAGCGTTCTAGAACAAAATGTAGGAGGAGTTTACCTCCTCAAAGAGTAGAAGGCCCTCGAGGTACAAGAACAAATAAAGCATAACTTGAGACTTACAGTAATAGCAAAGCATAACTAAATGACATATTAAAATGAGGTTATTAGCAAAAGTTATTCGAAAAATTCTCAACATTACGAGATGTTGCGATTCTTGGCCAATACGCAAACTCTTTAAGCAATCCGCTTTGTAAGAGTGCTTAGTGAGAAAGAGCGTTTTAGGCATGGCACCGCGTATTTACAATAAAATACCAGATATCATAATAAATTTGAATGTTACACAATTAAAAAAATAAAATAAATCTGTTATTACATATACGACTGATGAATTTCTGTATGATAAATTAATGTAGACTTATTTATTTGACTGAAGAAACCATTTTTTATCGAATATTGTGACTAATTGTAATTTATGATTATTTATTTATTTATGCATTGATTGTAGAAATCGCATGCAACCATATTTGTACCTCTTGGCATAACATAGCGACTTATGAACTTTAAGAACTGTATTCACTACCTATGTTATACAAATAAAAAATGATTATGATTATTATGATGGGTTATAATAAAAACAAAAACCTTTTTTACACCATTCTTTGATAATGGAGGATTATGATTTGCTAACCAGACTGTAATTGATAGTTGTAGATTGAGTTTACTCTAAATACCAGTTTTTTCTACGTATGCGCTATTTCTAAGATTTTGTATGTTTTATTTTCAGAGCACCTACAAGGACATGTCGGAGAACTTCTCCGGAACTCTGATGATGATAT
The DNA here is from genome assembly GCA_963855955.1 of Luperina nickerlii. Taxonomy (NCBI): domain Eukaryota; kingdom Metazoa; phylum Arthropoda; class Insecta; order Lepidoptera; family Noctuidae; genus Luperina; species Luperina nickerlii. The sequence continues at coordinate 22,255,192 of OY979676.1, read as the reverse complement.
CGTGCACCGTCAGCAGTGTTGTTGGAGCCGCTGTGCCTTTTGTTTCAGGACTCATTCTTGGTGATGATATGGCAAGTAAAAGGGCAGGCATTCATAGTCGTCCGTCTTCCGGTTGATTACTTGACCTGACTCAAATATTACCTTAATATGCGATTATACCTTATCAGTCAATCACAGTTAGTTTGATGATTAACTACACATAAGTTTGTAGGTGCTCCTTATTTTTTTTATACATCATTTTACGAAAGCAGTTTCCTTCCGTATTCGCCCCTCGAAGCTCGTACACAAAAATTTTATTATTTTATGGCCCCAATAATAATCTGTTTCATTTAAAAAGTAATTACTATTTTAGTTCTGTTTCGACTCCGTTAGTTCATTATACAACCCACTTTTTATGCATAATTTTATTGAAACACCTGGCCTAAAAACGCACAGAACCGGGAAGTATGGCAAAAAGGGGAGGCCTACATATGGGTGATTCCGGGCTGAAATTATCATGAGGAAGATAATTTAATTCTACTTGCTTATTACTTACTGTGACTTAATTTCCGCAGTAAACATTCTCTTTTCTCTATTTCCAGTGTAACCGTGAAAACTGGCGAGTGATAATGCTGACCCTGGCCAGCCTGTACATCGTGAGTACAGTCATCTACACCACGTGTGGCAGCAACGAGAGACAGAACTGGGACCACGTCAATAACAACGATAAGCGGCGACTGGGACACTACAATGGTATTACAGGCGAGCACACAAATAATTTAAATAATTTTTAAGCTCATTTAGTCGTTCAAAACTATGCAAGTACAGTAGTAGCACGTCAGAGGAAATACTTTGACCTTGAGCTGTCCTAGCGGAGTACGGAGTTTCAGTAGAATACGAGGCTAGCTTATACTGGTTTTGCTACCACTGACGTGCGACCTTCCGTACCTAAAGACATATGAGCACGAATACCCTAATAGAAACTGGCCTTAAACCTTTCGGGTATAAACTACAACTTTCAATTCTGGGACATATTGATAAAAACTTAGGTCTTAAAATGGTAGCACAGCTATAATTTGGCATTTGGTTTTAGTATAGGCTGACCGCTTAACTGAGACGTTGCCTCAGGTAGTAGCGTGGTGGGGTGCACGTTGAAAGCCTCCCCGTGGCGCACCCTGGGCAACGACGGCTCCAATTGCCCACCAGGTTTTGGTGGACAATTGGGGCCGGCGGCTAATTTTCAACACACGGGGGAAGGTCATGGTTCCAATCACCGATCATCTTTGATTGTCGGTGAAGGGAACCGGGCTACAGACGGGCGGTCGTACGTCCACTCCTCCTCTGCTTACAGAGGGATGTGAGTGGGCGTAGACTGGGAAGGGGCGGTTCGCGCCGCAGTACCCACGAGGGCGTGGGTGGTGAGGGTGTCCATTGACCACGCTGCGTCTGTCCGGCATCCGGCGGCAGCGTGGGGACCCCCGCGCCGGGGCGGCGGTTGGTTCTGCCCAATCGTCGGCCACCCCGTAATCCTGAGTTTTCAGGACCGGGGGTCCGGGCCACTGAGGCTCGGGCCACGAGGAAGACAACCTCTATAAAAAATTACCCCAATCCTAAGGTCTAGCGTGCCGAGGGGATGTATGGCCGGAGGGCATCCGGTAAGCTAGCGATAACAAGGGACCTCACCCTTAAAAAGGAAAAAATGAAAAAGACTGGTGCCAAAACAATTCCCCAGGCAGGTACCCTCCTACCCAAGGAGGGAGAATCCCGCCCTTCCTCGGAAGGCAGCCCCTTCGTATCTGGGGGGGGCAACATTAGTCTCGTGGGCCGGCAGACCACTGCCGACCTGCGTCAACCTACGCTTGCCTCGCAAGAAAAGGCGCTCCGGGTTAGCCTGGAGCGCCTGTGCGACGCAAGCGAACCGCTTGCCGTCGTGGACGGCAACAAGAGCCGAGGAGGCTCATGTCCTGAAAAGGACCAAGACTTGCAGGGGTGCACCTCCAAATCTCGGAGGAAGCGCCCACTAAGCAGGGACTCGGGGTCGATGGGCCTCTCCTCCAGTGAGGAGAATCTGTCGGCCCCCAAGGTGCCAACGGCACAGAGAGGGCGAGGTCGGGCGAGCGGAGCCTCCGCTCGGTTGCCGAGCCGTGACCGAGTGGGTCGCTTCGTGCCGATCTCTCGGCCCGCAACACCGGCTCCCGTAGAGCGTCCGGTGGAGGGCGCAGAAAGTGACCCGGGGCCCTCGATAGTGGACCTGAGCGAGGACTCCTCGCTGATCTCGCTGGGGTCCAATAAGGCGGAGGCGAACGCCGCAAAGCGGGCGCAGCGGAAGTTGGTGGCGGCTGACGAGGTCGGTGAAATGGCCCGACTGGCCCGAGAGCGACGCTCTGCTCAGGCGGCTGCCGGGGGAAGCCTGTCGGCGGTGGCGCTCAGTCGCCAAGTTTTGGACGGCGTGGACGTCGTCCTGAAGGTTGCCACTAAGTCCGGCAGCCTGAAGGGCACGTTCACGCGCGCCCTGAAGGAGGCGGCTGACGGCATCAGGGAGGCAGTTGGGGTCCTCCTTGATCGCACGAGCTCGGAGGAGACGGCGAAGCTGTGGGAGGAGAACAGCCGTCTCCGATCCGAGCTCGAGGACCTCAAGCGGGAGCTTGCCGCGCAGAGGACGGAATGGCAGCAGAGGCGTCCTGCGGCTGCCGGTTTCGCTCCCGTCAGTGCCCCGCCACTGTCGGCTCCGTCGTTGGTCCCTGCCCCTACGCAGCATGCGGATGCGGAGATCGAGAAGATCGTTTGCATCTGCATGATGCAGTGTGGGGGCATGATGAATGCCCGGCTGCAGGGCCTAGAGTCGAGGCTCCTCCCGGCGAAGAATCTCCGGCCGCCGCTCGCTGCTGACGGGCAGAGGGAGGGGGAGCCCGCTAAGCTGGGCCCGACAGCCGGCAAACCCAAGGGGGCCCAAAAGCCCGCGGAAGGACGCGGAAAGCCCGTGGGGGGCAAGTCTGCACCCCCGCCGACCGCACCACCAGCGACCGCACCTCCTGCGACCGGCGACCGCACCCCCGGCGACCGCACCCTTGATGACCGGACCCGGGTCCACCATGGAGACCTGGACGACGGTCGTCAAGAGGGGCCGCCGCAGCAAGAAGAAGAAGAAGACGGCGCCGCCGCCACCGGAACCCGCTGGAGCACCGACACCCAACAAGGCAAAGGGACCGCCTAGAGCCAGAGCCCCACGCTCCACGGCTGTAGTCATTACGCTGCAGCCCGGAGCTGTCGAAAGGGGCGTCTCGTATAAGGCGGTCCTTATGGAGGCCAAAGCCAAGGTCGCGTTCCCCGACCTGGGCATACCATCCGGCCTCAAAATGAGGCCGGCGATTACGGGGGCGCGACTGCTGGAGGTGTCGGGTGCCTCTAGCGGCGAAAGGGCGGACGTCCTGGCCGCGAAGCTGCGGGAGGTCCTCAACCCGGAGGACGTTCGGGTGTCCAGGCCGATGAAGACCGCTGAACTGCGCATCGACGGCCTGGACGACTCGACGACTCCGGCTGAGGTCGCGGCGGCCGTCGCCAAGGCCGGTGGATGTCCGCCCGGGGACGTGCGGACGGGGGACATTCGCGTCGACGCCTCCGGGCTCGGCGCGATTTGGGTGCGGTGCCCGGTGGCGGCGGCGAACAAAGTCGCCGACGCTGGGCGTCTGTTGGTAGGATGGGTTGCGGCGAGGGTGAGGCAGCTGCAACCCAGGGCTTTGCGGTGCTACCGTTGCCTTGACATTGGGCATGTCAGGGCACGGTGCACCTCGTGCGTAGACCGCAGCGAGCTGTGCTATCGCTGCGGTCAGGCCGGCCACAAGGCGGCCCAGTGCTCCGCGGCGCCAAACTGCAGCCTCTGTACAGCTGCAGGGAGGCCCGCTGGGCACAGAGCGGGTGGAAAGGCTTGTGGCGGGCCTGCCCAAAAGGGGAAGAGAAGGGGTGCCAAGGCTGCCGGGGGCTATTTACCCCCCCCTCAGCCTGGCCTCCCTTCGGCCGACTCCCGGCCTAGGAATGGTGCGGAGGGAATGGACTGTGCCTAATGGCGCTGTACCATTTCCTCCAGGGCAACATCAACCACTCTGCCAGAGCTCAGGATCTCTTGCTCCAGAGCATGGCAGAGTGGTCGATTCACGTGGCTGTGGTCGCCGAACCGTACTTTGTCCCCCCCAGGGATAACTGGGTGGGAGACCTGGACGGTTTGGTGGCCATCATTGGCGGGGCTCTTGCCAACCCGTCCCGAGGTCACGGCTGGGTGGCCGCCCTCGTGGACGGCATTGGCACGGTTGGGGCGTATTTTTCGCTCAACAAGAGTCTCGCCGACTTCGAGAGGTTTCTTGTCGAGTTGGGTGCCGTCGTGGGCCGACTCCACCCTCGCCCGGTGCTGTTGCTGGGGGATCTCAACGCCAAATCTGCGGCGTGGGGATCTCCAGTGACCGATGCTAGGGGCGAGGTACTGGAGGAGTGGGCGGTCACGACTGGCTTGACCGTCCTAAATCGGGGCACGGAGTACACGTGCGTGCGGCAGCGGGGCGGTTCAATAGTGGACGTCTCGTTCGCTAGCCCCGTTGTAGCGAGCCGTGTCCGCGACTGGCGTGTCGCCGCGGAGGTGGAGACGTTGTCGGATCATCGATACATCCGTTTCGACGTCTCCGCCCAGACCGCAGGCGGCCGCGGTTTACCGGCCCCGCGTGCGGACGGTCCGCGCTGGGCGCGTAAGCGCATCGACAGGGAGCTTCTCGAGGAGGCCGCTATTGTCCAGGCCTGGTTCCGGGAGTCGGCGACGAACGGACCCGTTGACGTCGAGCAGGAGGCGCTGTGGTTCCGCGGGGCGATGACGCAAATCAGCGACGCGTCCATGCCCCGGGTCCACACACAGTCAGCAAGGCGCCAGGTGTACTGGTGGACCGCCGAGATCGCGCAGTTGCGCGTCGCGTGCGTGGCGGTCAGGCGCCAGTACACCCGATACTGGAGGAGACGTCTTCGGGTCCCTGACGAAGAAGCCGCGCTGTATGAGGTGTACCGCGCGGCGAAGAGGACTCTGTGGCTGGCCATCGGCGAGGCGAAGTCGCGAGCCAGGGAGGAGATGTTGGAGACTCTAGACGGGGATCCGTGGGGGCGCCCTTATCGCGCGGTTCGAGGGAAACTTCGAACCGCGGCGCCCCCGCTTACGGAGAGTCTCCAACCCGAGCTGCTGGAACAGGTGGTCGCAGCCCTCTTCCCGGCGAGAGCGGAGCACACTCCGCCGCCGATGGCTTTGCCCACAGCCGCAGAGTCCACCGAAGAGAACGCCATCAGCGTCCCAGAGGTGACACAGGCAGAGATGGGGGCAGCCGTGATGAGGCTCCGGGCCAAGAACGTGGCTCCGGGGCCCGACGGGATCCACGGCTGCGTGTTAGCCCTCGCTCTGAAGGAGCTTGAGCCCCAACTGAGAGGACTCTACACAGCGTGCCTTGAGCGGGGCCAGTTTCCCACTTTGTGGAAATCTGGTCGTCTGGTCCTGCTCAGGAAGGCCCCCGCCTTCCGTGGGACGCCTTCCGTTACGTGGGACGTGATGGCGGAAACCAGCACCGCATGTCGTGCGGTGTTCCACAGGGCTCGGTCTTGGGCCCGCTCCTGTGGAACATCGGGTACGACTGGGTGTTGAGGGGCGAGCTCCAACCGGGCGTGGACCTTACGTGTTATGCTGACGACACGCTGGTCACTGCCCGGGGGAGCTCGCACAGGGAGGCAACGTTGCTGGCGACGGCTGCGGTGTCACAGGTGGTGAGCCGCATACGTCGCCTGGGCCTGGAGGTGGCCCTCAACAAGTCGGAGGCCATGGTGTTTCATGGCCCCCGGCGGGCGCCGCCGCCCGGATCACACATCGTGGTCGGGGGGGCTCGGATCGCTGTCGAGTCCACCATGAAGTACCTGGGATTGGTGCTCGACAGCCGGTGGGATTTCGGCCCCCACTTCCGGCGGCTGGCGCCCAAGTTGTTGGGCGCTGCTGGGGCGCTGTCAACGTTGCTTCCCAATCTGGGGGGCCCGAGCGCCGCCTGTAGGCGGCTCTACGTGGGGATCGTGCGATCCATGGCCCTGTATGGGGCCCCGATCTGGGCGACTGACCTGACGGCCGGAAGCATCGCAGTACTGCGAAAGCCGCAGAGAGCGATGGCCGTCAGAGTCGTCCGGGGGTATCGCACGATCTCCTACGAGGCGGCTTGCGTACTGGCTGGATCCCCGCCCTGGGACCTGGAGGCGAAAGTACTCGCGTCACTGTACCGGTGGCGCGAGGAAGCGCGGGCGCGAGGCGAGGGGCTGACGCAGCGCCACATGGAGCTGCGTCGGTCTCAGCTTCGCGAGGTCCTGGTGGCGGAATGGCGGGACAGGCTTTCGCGCCCTACCGCCGGCCTCGGTACAATCGAGGCGGTCCGGCCAGTACTCGAGCGCTGGCTCGGGAGGAGGCACGGCTCCCTGTCGTTTCGGGTGACGCAGGTGCTCTCGGGGCATGGTTGCTTCGGGAAGTACCTGTGTCGCATTAACAGGGAGCCGGACGCCCGGTGTCACCACTGCGTCGACTGCCGGGAGGACACGGCGTGGCATACGCTGGCAGAGTGTGCCGCTTGGGAGGAGCCGCGCCGTGCCCTCATCTCAGAAGTAGGCAGTGACCTCTCGCTGCCGGCCGTGGTCGAGTCCATGGTCGACAGCGAGGAGTCCTGGGACGCGGTGGTTTCCTTCTGCGAAACAGTCGTCTCGCAGAAGGAGGCTGCGGAAAGGGAGAGGGAGATCTCGTCCACTCACCCTGCCCGCAGCAGGCGCACCGGGCGTCGGCGGAGGGCGGACAACGCCCTCTTCCAGCCCCCCTAAACGGGTCCAGGGGCGACGGACTCGGGGACGTCCGTCGCCCCCCACACATCAGGACCCGAGGTGGCGGCGCGATGTGTTCCACGCGCGCCCCTCTTAGACGTCGCGGGGGGAGTCAAACACCTCACTCCCCCCCCCCGACCAGACGGGGCCCGCTGAGGCGGGCCGGCACCAGCCGGGGGTTGCGGAAGGATCGTACGTTCCCGCGACCCCCGGCGTAGGTGTGAGATGGAACACCCGGGGTGGTTTTTAGTCAGTAAGAGTCTGACAGACCCCGCCGCCCGCCCCAGGGCGGCGGACATCCATGAGGATTTTCCACCCCGGATCAAAAAAAAAAGAAAAGGTAGTAGCGTGGTGAGAGAGGGGAGTGGTGACGTGATGCGAGCGCTCAGTGATTCGTCAACTTGTGACAACTATCTCCCCTCCCGCACCGCGCAGCTACCTCAGGCAACCTATAATTCGTACAGAGCGCCAATTGTATTATTATAATACATTGTACCTTAAATTATTGTAAATATACGAGAATTGTTTAAATACGCTAGAATTGTATATTTAAGCACCTGAGCAAACCCTTTTCATACATTTGCTAAATCCAAGTTTTATCATTTCTTTTTGTTCTTGGTAATTTACAATCTTGAGGTAGACAAATATTTATACAAGTATACTGTGCTCGGGGCGTTATCCATCCTAATCCAAGATTCATTACATTGAATCTAGATGGATTTTGTACATAATTTGATATTGTATAGTCCAAAACACCTTTGTATTAAATTACAGCAAAATATTAAAAGTTAACAAAAGTTTTTTAACACAAATCCACGCCTATTTTACCTGAAGGGGTAAGCAGAGGATATGTATTACGCCTTTCGTAAGTTATGTATAAGAACCATGTGATAGCGGGTGAGCTTATTGCCATAAACCGGGCACAAATGTAGACTTTGGATGCTATTGCGAATTTCCTAGGCATAAGAAAAAGCCAACAAATTTTTGGCATTCTGGGGATCGATGCCAGCAATTACGCTTGCGACCAGTAAACCAACGAGAAAGTCCTTTAAATTATTACAAAGTTGAATTATTTATAGAATTATTTTTTCATTCTTTATTGCCTTACTACTGGCTAAGTCTCCCAGGTTGTCTACCACAAGTACATATAGATCAGAGACTTTGTATTTATTATAATTTTAAATTGTTTTTTTTTTCAGTTGATGCTCCTCAAGTGCAATTGGAAGTGTACGGCCATACAAACTTAGCTCTTCAGAAAAATGAGTTCGATACAGCTTTGTGACAATGGATTAATTTTATAAACAATGTAATACTGATTATTTTTATACCAAGCAATAATTATAATGTTTTGAAAATTTTACAAGGACTGTTATTTAATAATTAGAAGGACAAAACCTGTTAAACCGTTTTTTAAAAAACTGTAAAACCGTTGGTGAACGAAGCGTGTAACTGATACCAAATATTTTGTTACACTCCCAGAATAACTTAGGACTCTCCATTACGTATCTATATCTATACAGAATAGAATACTACACAGAAATAACTTTATAGCAAAAACAAACATTTTAGTAACAAAGGGCCAAAATACATACACACGATACGACATCTCATCGTATCACATTGCGATATCGCTTGGTGTCACAATGGGATGTCGTGTTGTGTCTATGTGTTTTGGCCCAGCCGCCCGAGATAGTTAAGGACAATTTACGTCAAAAATATTTTCCTTGTCGGCCTTACATAAAAACAAAGTTTCGAAAGAAACTGAAAATTTAACTTTTAGTTCTTATCAATGACAGCCAATCACAAGTTGACTTAACCACGACGGAAAAGCAAAACTCTTTTAACATTTTAATAAACCAGCGCCAATCTGAAAATTTCCCGCACACTTTCCTGCAGCTAAAGTTACTCTTTTAATTTCCAAGGTAAAGACTGAACGGACAGGATATTTATACAGCCCGGCTATGAAGCTAATATTAATTACTGTTGCTTCAGGTAGATTTACTTTAATGAAAACCATCAGATATAAAGTTTATTTTTTATTTCTTGCATGTTTGTGAATAATTATATTCATCGGGAAATGATTTTCGTCTCTACAAAATAGGATGTTGACGATAAAAAATAAAAATTGTGTTTGGATAATACAAATCCATACAAATATTATTAAGAGGTGTGAATTTATATGTAGGATGGGAAGGGGATCTTTGGAACTATTGATCCGATTCCGAAAATACTTCCACTTATGAAAAGCTACATATTAGCGAGTGTCATAGAATACACGAATTTTGTTAAATCACGAAATTTCACGCGGGCGAAATTGCGGACATATGTTCATAAATTAGTCTTTATGTAAAGAAGACTGGTTTTTATTCTGTTGCATATTTTTCATATAAAGCAGCGGTGGCCCAGTAGTACCGGCACCGACTTCCGAGTCGGAGTTCGTGGGTTCGAACCCAGGCAGGCGTTTAACTTTGTGTAAACAATTTCATCACCACTGCTCTCAAAACGGTTAAGGAAAACATCGTGAGGAAACCGGCATGTTCTAGAACCAAAACGACATGTGACATCTACCGACCCTCACTAGGCTCGCGTGGTGTAATATGGCCCATTCCCTCTTACATAGAGGAGTGTGTTCCAGCATTGGGAACATTATACGCTGATTATGTTATATTTTTTTCATTACCTTTTACCGCCACACGTCAAAACATCAACAACGTGCCCTCGGCGTCAGTCTGTCATGTAGTCGAACCGTGGCGTGCTGGGCACATTTTGGTTTGTCATCTATACATGACTGTGGCGGTCAAAAGGTTAATTATATTAATTGAAAAATGTGTTGTACGATTAGGAAAAATTATTTGTCACTAATAAAAGTATCCTAACTTCTAGCACCGTATTCGATAAAATAAGCTTATTGCAAACCACAAAATTATTTTCTTTTTGCCAAACTAAAATAAAAATTATTACCAACCGTTAAGAATTATAAACTATGGTTAGCAACGAATGGTCTACGAATAGATTAATATTTTGCGGGGTCCGTTTACTATGTCCTTAGGGATTTGGTCTTTAATCCCCAATAAAGTCAAAATCCTAATCATTAGTGTTATGAAACATACAGTAACAACATGATGAACATATTTATAGAACGTTTATTATCGATCAAGGAAATTAATTGGTTTATCAAATTGACTAAGTACCAACTTATTTTGTCCGAACTTTCAAACCCAATTGTAATTCTACAACAGCTGTATGAGAAGGCACACATGGAAAATTGGCGTAGTGTATTTATACAATACTAGCTTCTGCCCGCGACTTCGTCCGCGTGAAATTTCTTGTTACTCCGACCCACCCCGTCGCATAGCATCGCCTGCCCGCGCTATTACTTCGTTTTTGCTTGGCATTCTTTCTGACTTTTTTTCCTTTTGCTCGGCTCCTTAAGGTCATAGCGTGATGTTATATAGCCTATAGCCTTCCTCAAGAATTGGGCTATCAAATGCAAAAAGATTTTTTCAAATCCGAGTGGTAGTTCCAAAGATTAGCGCGTTCAACCAAACAAACAAACTCTTCAGCTTTATAATATTAGTATAGATTATAAATTATAATATAGTAAGTCAGTTGTTTTTGTTTTAAGTTTTTATTTTTCACTTTTTAGTTGTACCTGCCTACTCTAAATAAATTCATATAACACTACTTGGTATGTGAATATCAGTGACAGGAAGCTATTGAACACATCTGCCTACCCCTTTAAAAGGTACAGGCGTAATGTTATGTTGTGTGATTGCGTAAACAATGCATACATATGCTATAACAGCAATCGCGGTTGATTTGCTGGCATTTATTGAAGAGCTCCGTTGTCTGTCTCCGAAACTCATCATCAGATCTTTATGAAATTTAAATGGGACCATTCCGGAATAACCTCACTTCGAACAAAAAAAATATTTGCAAATATATATGAGGGAGTTATGCCCGAATATACCTACATAAAAAATAAAAAATAGAAACATCCGAATTGAGAACCTCCTCCTTTTTCGAAGTCGGTTAAAATCAAATGATGTCAAGGGCAATTTTATTCAAAATTAAATACTTGTGATGAATAACGTATTTATTTTGATAAGGATTAAAATATCATGTTTATAAAAAAAAAACCTTCGCAAATAATGCATTAGTTTAGAAGAAATTTGATTACCATAAAAAAGGTTATAGTGAGTAAACCTTAAAAGATAGACATATGCTATCGCGGACTTTTTTTTAGAACTTTTAAAGGGAAACAATTCCGTCATACATGATTTTTGCGTAACTTTAACCGTTTACGCAGCGTACGCAACGAAAGCTCTCAAAAGGAATATTTTTTCCCCGTTTTTGCATCATTTTTCATTGATGCTCCGCTCCTATTGGTTGTAGCGTGATGTTATATAGCCTATAGCCTTCCTCGATAAATGGACTATCCAACACAAAAATATTTTTTTAATTCGAACCAGTAGTTCCTGAGATTAGCGCGTTCAAACAAACAAACAAACAAACTCTTCAGCTTTATTATATTAATATATATATATATATATAATATATATATAATATATATATAAGTATAGATTTGCTTTTCCAATTCTTGATAACTAATTTATTTTCCTGACCGTGTTAAAGATTCCCTGTGCTTTAGGATATTAAGACAATAAATACATAATGCAAATAGTTCATACATTATGTAAACGTATTCTGTCAACAGGAAGGTTTGAGCTTCAAAAACAGATAAAAAACTGGTCCTGACTATAAATTCCGTTACTGTGAAAAATATTTCCGACAGTTGAATTGCTGCAGTAAGTTATTGGGAACATCGTTCAACCGTGAACGATTGGTTGATGTGACCGGATGCAAACACTGAAAAAAGGGGTGTGTTTATGAACATACTATAGAAGTAAAAACTTACGATTGTTACCGAGTATACGCGATTCAGCGTCACCGACCCGAGCTTGACGGTTCAGTTTCATTCACTGTTCAGAGAGAGCGTAAAGTGCACCTAAAGAAGTCTTCACAATTTTTTTTTTATGCTTCGCTTACCGTGGTTGATCCGTGGATGGGTGAACATTCGGAAAGCACATTAAGAAAAGAAAGAAAGGCAAAACAGTCAAAAGACAAAAATCGAAAGTCTGACAACCAGTCTTACCAAGAGGTATCGTATTACCTGGTAACTGGGTTGTGGAGGTCAGATAGGCAGTCGCTCCATGTAAAATACTGGTATTAAGCTGCAACTGGTAGCCGACCCCACATAGTTGCGAAAAGGCTAGGCAGATGATGATGATGAGATGCCTTATTCCACGTAAGTTCAGCTGAATAACTTAGTGGATACAATATTGAGTTCTAATCAAATTGTGCCATAAGTCTCCACGTATAGATCGACAATATAATTACGGCAAGATTCAATTTCCTCTCATACGGATGAACGGAGAGGTTACTGCTCAGAAATTATTGATATAATATAATAATTAGGGCATTGTATTCCTGTTGCGGCTTGGAAGCTAGTGGAAGACTGATAAAGTTACATAACTTCCAGTCTGCAACACGTCATTTTGAAGGCTGTACATGATTGTGATGCTGTATATTTTCCGACCAAGTTAATCAGACAACAATGTTATATACTTGGCGACTTAGTTTAAAATACAAGTAAATACTGTCTGCTGTACCTAATACTCGTACTACTGTGCATTTATAGCTGTTTTTTATTCAGCACATTAAAATAAATTCAAATCATTTATTTCATTTTTTTTTTCATTTCTTTTTTTTTATTTAATTTATTTCTCATGTCAGCATCGTCATCAGCCTATAATGTTCCCACTGCTGGGACACAGGCCTTCTGTTTATAAGAAGGAGTAGGCCATAATCCACCACGCGAGCCCAGTGCTAGTTAGCGCACGTCACATGTCTTCAAATTTTCAGTTCTAGGACATGCCTCTTTCCTCACGATGTTTACCTTCACCGTTTTGAGAGCTGTCGTAATGAAATAACTAACACAAAGTAAAGTGCCTGCTTGAGTTCAAACCTACGACCTACAACTCGTAAGTCGCGGCCGTCACCACTGAGCCACCAACGCTTTTAGTCTCAATCGATTAAAAATTGAGTCTTTTACAATACAATGTTTTAATCGATATCCGTGGTTTTAATGTTCTTTTTATCTTTAATGCATTAATTTAGAGACATTCTAGACCGCTGTGTCAAGAAGCGTGAAATTTTGCACAAACATTCATTTAACGAAACTAAGGATAATTTTTGAAAATTCTTCTCCAAAATACATTCCATTCAAACGTGTGTATGGAAGTTCGTCTTTTTTTTTTGTCTAACACCACCATTGATTTAAGGTAAGACACATAAATATTTTTATTATGTCTTAGGCATAATAGGTATTATCTTATTATATAAGTATTATTAAGTCTTCTTGTCAAGAATATCTTGGTCATTGAAATTCCATGAATGTTGTTGTTTGACTTAGTCATGATAAGCATAGTTTTCACAGAAAACACTGTTTTATTGTGTACAGAGCGTTAACAGTGGCGCTACTGTAATTAGACTAGAATTTGCTCCTGAGTTTATCTACTTGTTTAATTTTTTGTACTTTTTAGTTTCTTATTTTAGACAAATAAAGTCGTAAACTCGACATCCACTGAGCATGGACATGATTCGCCTTTCATACGAACCAAGCATGTCACTTGTTTTCTTGCTTTTTGCCAATGAGACATACAAACTGACAGCTTTCAATGGTGGCCTGTGAGTTTCGTGACAGTACGCTCAACGCACTTTCGGCGCCACGTATTTTATAGGGTTCCGTACCCAAAGGGTAAAAACGGGACCCTATTACTAAGACTCTACTGTCCGTCTGTCTGTCTGTCTATCACCAGGCTTTATCTCATGAACTGTGACAATTGAAATTTTCAAAGATGATGTATTTCTGTTGCCGCTATAACATCAAATAATAAAATAAAGTTAAAACTTAAAGGGGTATAAAATAATACGTTTTTTTCAGCGTTTTTAGTACTGCCGTCTCTCAACGCTGCCGAAACGGTGATTCCATGCTCTGTGGATGTCGATTTTATCTGTGTAAAATAGGCAATTAACAAGTACAACAATTTAAACAATTAGACATACTATAGACATAATAATATTTTTGGAAAATCCATACAATATTGTAGTAAAGAAGACATTGCTTAAATTATTTTTTTATATATGTACATAATTTAGAAAGTTAACAGTCTTAAAATCACACTAATATAATAAAGGCGAAAGTTTGTGAGTGTGTAAGTGTGTGTGTGTGGGTTTATATGTTTGTTACTTCTTCACGTTCAAACGGCTGGACCAATTGTGATAAAATTGGTATGAAGGTAGCTGACAACCTGGATTAACATAATATGTTAATTCAGGTTGTTAGCCTATATAGGCTACTTTTTATCCCGATATTCCCATGAGATCGAAACTTATGCGGGTAAATCCGCGGGACGCAGCCAGTACTAATAGTAAATTATGTACAAGTGTATAAAAAAAGGGGAAATAATCAAAGAGCATCAAAAAACTCGTCCGCATCGCTGTCAACAGGAAATGTGCCCAAAAGACTGGCAGCTTTGCCACTTTGACGTTGCTTAAATCAAATAATCTTCATTTGAATTTTAAGACGCTCCCTCAGGTCAGCGGGATTGTCCGAAAGGGTTACCGCTGGCCCGGAACATAAAGGGCTAAGGAAGGAACACGGGTGGGTTTTAGTCAGTAAGAGTCTGACACTCCCTACCGCTCCACCCAGAGCGGGAGGAGTCATTTGATGATTTCCCATCCTCAAAAAAAAAAAAGACGCTCCCTCACTGGGAGAATTAACCTGCATTGTAATAACCCAAGATTCGATTTGGAGCATTAATTTATTACCATTGCCTCGGTTCTCCTCACTCACTGATACCACATTCGCCTGTAATGTAACAGTCAGATTCCCCGGTCAGGGAGCTCCTTTATATACCTACGTAATTTCCTACTCCACTTCGTTTACATAAATATGATTATATTCATTAATTTGAATTGCTTCATAGTTGTGCACATTATTTACAAGAGTTACATTTATTATTAACATAAAATATGATAAAAGAACCGCAGTACTGTAATAGATTACAATGTTTACATTTATACAGGCTGTTCAGTAAATTTCAAATCCTTGTTCAAATGTAACTATCTCGGATCCGGCTGATGGCTCGGTAGGTAGCTTGCATTGGCAGCAGCTATGGCTGGCGATAAGGTTGTGTACGAACCTGTGTCCAAACACGAGAAACATGAAGGTTAGTGGAATAATGCAATACCTATTATTTCCTTTATTAACCTAAATACATATAAATTATATTTTTAAATATGAATATAAAAAGAAATATAAAAACATTTAGAAATATAAAAAAAATAGTAGCCTACCGGTGTCGGGAACAGGGTCCAAGCTACCGGCGGTCAGGGTTCCAGAGAGAGGAACCTCCTAACAATGCGGGCCGTGTCCAGAAGTACCGCTCTCTGAATCAAGCCCTTGATCCAGCTGCCCAATGAGAGCCTCCTTAGGTGTCGGTCGAGGCTCTTGGCTATTAAATCATTGGCTGTCACGACTATCGGCACAATGATCAGTGAGTCCACATCCCACATATTGACAACCTCGTGAGCCAAGTCAAGATACTTGATCTGTTTATCTTTCTCGGTTTTCACGAGGTACTCATCATGCGGGACGGTTATGTCAACAATCATTGCGCTCCGCTCTGATCGATCGACCACCACTATATCAGGGTTATAGGCAACAATAGTCCTGTCAGTGATGATGGATCGATCCCAGTACAATGTGATATTACCATTTTCGAGAACTGGGTCGGGCACATACCTGTAGTACGGTATCTCCGATTCCACAATGCTGTATTTCAAAGTAAGCTGCTGATGGATTATCCTGGCTACAAGGTTGTGTCTATGCAAGTACTCTCCGTTAGCCAGACGAGAACACCCGGAGATGATATGCCTGATTGAATCCCCCGGCCGGTGACATGCCCGGCAGATGTCAACCGTGCCGTCTTTCACAATAAATCTCCGGCAAATACCTATTATTATTAAGAAATTCTATAATGCAGTCCGGAGTCGGGACTTGTGCCTAGTTGATGGTAATAAGCTCACCCCCTGCTACATGGGCTTTATACATAACTGACGAAATGTGGGTATTTTATAAGCACAACTCTGCCTAACATACGGTATTACGGGCAGGTGTCATGTTATTTGTATAAAGCCATTGATTTGAGAGCACCAATTTAACAGGATGAAGAAAATTTTCTCTCGGAAAACCAAAGTGACTATTGATGGACAAAAAGGACGAAATAATATAAAACAATGGAATAACTGCACCTGTGAATAATGTATCTATAAGATAATTATAAATGTGTGTTCGTTACAAACATTAATGTATTCCCTTAAAATATCCATCGACCACACAGAAGTCTTTAGAAAAACAGCCAGGATAGTAATCTATATTTAGATTGTTACCACAAGCGGCTAATACATTATTAATTTCTGACCTGTGGCAGCTATCGCAAACTGTCGCGGTATCGAAAGAGATCAATGCTTTTTGTATTCATGATATTGTTATCTATCGACTACACATAATTTTATCAGTCCAGTGCAGGTCAAACACCACAAACACCGTCTGACTAAGAACGCTTTTTATCAACAACATTATTAAAAATGCAACTTTATTCCTTCAAAATTTTAGAGCCAGCGAAATCACCGGAATGTCCGAAAGGTTTTGGATTTCGACACCTACAAACGCTAATTCTGTTTATATGCCTAACCATTGCGTACACAATCAGGTCCCAACTCAGTGTCCTCATGGTTGCTATGGTCAGGGTACCAGACCCTCGCTGCACAGAAGTTAATGGGACTGGGAATTACTCTGAAGGTTGTGATGATATTAATGCAAATATCAGCAAATGGAACATTTATCGGGTGAGTTGTTGGTTTTATTTTGTTATTAGCATCGCGGGAGGTTGAACATAATAATTATGTATTTGTTATCCTACCTTTTTAAAATGCTCATCTCTAAATGGCTGGCATGTTTGATTGGCCTTATCGATAATTTAGACATCCCTAAGATACTTTATGTTAGTGAAAAAATCAGTCCAAAATAGAGGGTAAGAAACACAGTGTTCACTCAAAACAATAAACGTCCAAAATTATTTCTACGTTTTTCTCTAGACATAAGGCGCGTGACCATGCCATATTTGCAAGTCCCAGCAGGAAGAACAGATTTTTTTCAATCAAAATCAACAATTTTCAAAAAATATTTTTACCGTTTCAGACGTATGATTGGAACAAGTCGACTCAGGAGATGATCACGTTTTCCTTTTTCGTGGGATACACAAGTATGATGCTGCCCATGGGACTTTTAGCGCAGAAGTATGGCGGCAAACTACCGATAATGTTTGCTTTGGCTGTCAATGGAGTGATTTCCATTTGTACTCCTTGGATAGCATTAGTAGTAAGTACATTGCTTTTTTTTGTATTTGTGTTAATAAAACTGAGCAAAGATACCTACCTACCTTATTGTTACCTATCCGTTGAGAGGTATGGTATTTCATATTAAGGTTTATTGCCCTTTACCTACTATCTACATAAGAATGAGATCAACATAATTTCATCAAGTCAGTCTGTGAAAGCCCGGTGGTATTACAATAAAAGCCCTTGTTGATTGCAATCGTGAACAAAAAGATATTGTAGTAATACGCAAAACTAACGAACAGATTGATCGTTAGTTGCATTTTACAGTTTAATCTGAAAACAATTACAGTTTAATGTGATATCTACCAACTCACACTGGGCCCGTATGGTGGATTACAGCTCACCCCCGCTCACCGAGAATAGACCTGTGTCTCAGCAATGGGAACATTATAGGCTGATTATACTGAAGCAAGAACCAAGTCAACGCATGATTTATTATTTCAATCTTCTTTCAGGGTGGATGGATTGCTGTATCAGCTAGCAGATTGGTACTGGGTATGACGCAAGCAGCCATGTACCCCAGCATACACACGATCCTGGCTAAGTGGGCTCCACTATGTGAGAGGGGCAGACTCAGTACATACATTTATACAGGTAGGTTAAGTAGACATTACATTCCCGTTTTTAAGAAGGTCGAAAACCTCTGTCTCATCTCGATACTTATCAACGCCAACGTATATGTAATTAGCTACTGTGAATATCGGGATGATTTTTGTTCTGAAGATTACTGTTTTGTTCATCCACATGACATAGTTACTATTCGCATTGGCTTTGGAAGAATCATAAAAGAAACTTTAAGTTGTTACCACCATTGGTGACTGTTAGCCCATATTACTATTACCTACTTCATTCTTTATTATTTTTATTATTCATAAGCATTTGAATTATCTAGTATTAGATAGACAGAATACTTCCTTATTATGTACACCATAATAACAGATATAGATGTAGAACATTTTACACAAAGTGACACAGTGCGCGGTCTTATCGCTAAAACGGTTCTTTTAAACACAACCCCCGCAATTCCTATGATAATTTTTAAAATCAAAACAATCTGCAAATTATTAAACCTGCTGAACTTTCATTTTACACGAGTTATGCATGTAGCTGCACTGTTTCCTTTTAAAGTTAACTTTGTCATCAGATTACAAGTAAAAGTTACTACGTAGTAAAACATAAACTGTGTCGGAAGGAAGCAATCCGGTCGAGAGTGGCTGGAACATCGGCGGAGTGAGTTAGAAGCGTAGGAACTTCTGCCACTATACACAACATTATGTATATCTTGCTGTTTTACTTGTTTGAGTACGAGCTTCTTTCGTCTTGTCTTGTCTGATCCGGGTACAGAAGAAATCTTATTGGGACTTAACCTGCTGGCCTTCAACAATACTTTTGGTTGTAATATTAGGAAGAATAAATGTAGGTTTCTTATAAACACCTAGCTTTGCTTTCAATTAGCTTAGCAGTGTAGAAAATACGGATCTATCTTGAGTAAAATGTCAATTTAGACTAACAATATGGCATAGTTTTTTTTTTTAATGAATATACGTGATTACCCATGCATAACTGAAAAGCTTTGCTTTGTAAATTTTTTTTAGTATCTGTCATATCTCATCACCTTTTTTAAACAAAGTGCATCTTTTACTTTTCAAGACTAGCATCCTCATTGCTTAGCACCCCTAATCTTTCCACCAACCTTTTATCTCCATCGGTCCCGTCCACATTGCCCTCCCGTATAATTTATGCAAGGTTAACATCTCATAAGCTCACATCGTCGGTCCCTCTCGCCTCGTCACGAGCTAAAATTACATAACTTTTATGACGCACCGTTTCATATACCCCGAATGTAATCTTTTTGACGTGTATATCAAAATTAATTTATCTTTTGACGAGTTCGTGTTGATGTTGATTTAGTTGTGTTTGTGCACGTCGGCGGAGATCGCTAAAATATGAAATGTATATAGATGCACAGATTTGTTTATTAAAGTTAAATGAGTTTGAAATGATTGAGGGGTTAATTAAAACAGATACGTAATTATATTATTTGTTACTTTGTCTGCGTTTGCAATTCTGCAGATTCTGAAACAGATGACATGCATTTGTGATTTTAAGAAATACCCACAAATTACAGTTTGTAAATTCAATTTAGTACTCAACTTTTCGCATTACTACCCAAGTCTTTTGTTTTATTTTTCCAGGGTCACAAGTAGGAACAATAATAGCCTTCCAACTGTCAGGCCTCTTTGCCGGCAGTCCAATCCTAGGTTGGCCTATATCATTCTGGTTATTTGGAGTCTTGAGTCTGGTCAGCTGTGGTTTACTCGGATGGTTGGGAGTCGCGAGTCCTCATGACCATCCTACTATCAAGACTGAGGAGCTGGCGTATATTATGGAGAATATAGCTGTTGATATTGTCCCTAAAGTAGGTTTGAAGTTTTATAATATTGGTTATACAGTATGGAAACCACTTATATGCAATAAATTATAAGTACTACAAATTTGTTATCACATTTTCTGACGATGTACAAAAAATGAACGAATCGCATAACATGTCAAAATGTAGGGAACCGCTGATTTTTTTTCGCGAACCATAATATCGTTAATTTTTTGTTTATCGTCAGAAAAGGCGCTAACAAGTATGTGGTAGGTATAATGTTTTGCAATGTGGTTTCCATACTGTATGTTATCTGCTTAACTTTCATAAGTACTTAGGTAGGCAATTTTTCTCTATTTACCACTTTATGAGGAACACGTTTTGGTATAGGTACGAATAATTTCATCTATCTAGGTACCTATTTTGTTTCACCATTTTGTCCTTTGTCACTTATGTCCCAATCCAATCAAGTAAATGTATTTTGCTCAACAAAGACAAAGCTCGCGCTTTACTCATCTTTTCCTTTTATTACTAGAAACGCAAGACTCCTTGGAAGCACATCCTCACGTCCAAAGCCGTTTGGGGTCTGATCGCGACACACGCCGGCAGTGCTGCTAGTTATCTGCTTATCCTGACCGAGATACCTTTGTACATGAACCATATACTGCATGTAGACCTAAAGAGGGTACGTTACAATTACAGACTTTCAACAGATTTATATCTTGATAATGTTCGAAACAATAATGGTTACCTAAATTTAACTCGTTATTAGATAATAAGAAGTTATTATGAGACCTGTGCTAGCGCTTTATGAAAAAATATATTGATATTTAGCTTGACCTGGTAGAAGGAAAGCTGACTTCTACCAGCTTAGGAAAAAACCATCTACATAGATGATGATGTTTTTTATTTTGTGTCCATCACTTCATTCCACTATTTCACTTTTCTTTTCAGAACGGAGTGTATTCATCTCTGCCATACATAGCCTTGTATGTCATGGCAATTATGTTTGGTTATGCTTCCGACTTTGCCGCAAACAGGAAGATTATGTCTGTAGTCAATATCAGGAGAACAGCTAATAGCATTGGTAAATATTTACATGTCTTTTCTAGATTTTATCAAATTTCATTTTTTAATCGACTGACTGGGATAAAATTGGTGTACTTTTTGGATCTTTTCTCCTTTCGGGAAGTTTTGTTCTGTTGTTATTGTTAGTTAAAAAAAATATTTACTTTGTTTCATTTCAGCTATGGCGGGCTCCGGGGTGTTTCTATTCGCGTTCAGTTTTGTGAACGACACAACGTTGGCAGTATCACTGCTTATCATAGCGCATGGTCTACATGCTGGGGTCCATGTCGGATTCCATGTAAGTCCCCAAATTGTGTCCCTGCCTTTATAAATGTCATGGCTATTGCATGAACGTTGAGAGATCACCATCGGCCTAACCTTTTCCCAACTATTTTTGGGGTTGGCTTCCAGTCTAACCAGATGCAGCTGAATAAAAAATTAAAAAAAAAACAAATACAATGTGTGACCGAATTGATGCACATTATGTAAGTAGTTTGTTATAGTTTGTCTGAATCGTTTACTAAATCGATTTCTGTCATTTTTAATATATTGCTGAATTTTTATTGTATTTCGATCGACTGAGGGACACTAAACGCTCATAACCGTATCCGTAACCGTAACAATAAAACGTCTACTGTGTCTCGTTCAGTGTCCTTTAATTGTTTTTTTTTTCGTCATTTGTGATTTTTTATATGTGAACTGTGTTTGTTCATGTTTTGTTGAGGGTCCATAATAAAATAACCAAAGAAAAAGGTCGCTTACATTTGTGAAGTCCGTTTCCGGGTAATTTTATTCGAAAACACAAAAAAACACAATATTTATTGGCTCAATCTACACATAACAATGTTAGGATCCGTCGCCAAGCGATCCAGAACTAACGTTACCATAATTAAGTTTTGCTCTATTCGTAACATGGATCATAAAAGCAAGGGAGATGATACTAAACCAATTGCTTGTAAATTCATCAGAATCATTTGAGCTTATGTGGTTTATCACGTGGTTTTGGTGGTGGTGGTGGTTGTAACTTCTGTTATTTGTTTCCATAGCCAAATAACACAGAGGCTAATTATTATTTGTTTATTTATCTACTTACATGTAGGTACCATTACCCAATGCGGTAAATGCGCTTATCCAATCTTAAATTATACTAAAATCTATAGCTTATTATAAATAATGCATTCCTTATTACGAAATAGTGTCTATCTAAAAGCTATCCAGTCATGGTCTCTTTGTGTTTTAATATCAGTCCGTAACTGTGGCAAGGCATTGATTATTATAATTAAGTACCTACCATTAACACGCTTGTTTGCAACATGGCAGTTGTAACTGGCCATTAAGAGAGACATATAGGTGATGGTGTCCGAGACCAACTTGGCATGAAATAATAATAGCATAATCACCCTATGATGTTCTCACTGCTGGGACACTGGCCTTCTCTCGCTGAGAGAGAATGGACCGTAATCAATGACGCGGGCCCAGGGTAGATGTCACGTCATGTCTTCGAATTTTTGGTTCTAGGACATGCCGGTTTCCTCACGATGTTTTCGTTTACAATTTTGAGAGCAGTGGTGATTAAATAATTTACACGAAGTAAAGTAAAAAGACATGAAATAGTCATACTTTTTACTTGAGAGTTCGTAAATGGTGCGGCCACTGCAAACTGCAATATTTTGATCTCAAGCATATTGAGACATTTTGCACCGTGCCTTATCCCTTGATTCTACGCTCCAACATTTGAGAAATAGAACTCGCTCACCAATACCATCTATTTGTTACAGATAAACCATATAGACTTGGCTCCAAACTTCGCCGGGCCAATAATGGCGCTCGGCAATACGATAGCCAATCTGACCAGTCTGCTGGTGCCCGTGATTGTGTCCAATGTCGTGAAGGATGACGTGGTAAGATGGGCTTTTCTAGCCAAGTTTTGATGGGAGTGATGGGTTGTATTTTATAAGTTTGATGTAGATAAATGTGATTAAAATAGAAAATAGGCATTTCGCTCATATTATTCAAGTATTTAGTTATATATATGTTATGGGTTTGGTTTCCGCACTTAGTCCTTCAAGTAGACCATACTAGTGGTGGGTGATACTAGTTTATTGTGTTTATCGGAAGAAAATAAATTAAAATACTATAAGTAGTACCTATACTTGTATTTTTGATTAAAAAACCATTCAGATTAGTAGTAGGGCCTAATTTTTTGTCTAATGTATTAATTACTAGCTTTTCATCAAATGACCTGTTTATGAATTATTTCTTATCTTATTTACCTTTTTCTGATCCAATGTCAACCTACTCGACGACATAATTGCATAAAGCACTCTAAGTCGCAACAGGTTTTATTTTGACAATATAATTAAAATAATGGCGCTGATTTGTTAATGGACCTTTAAAACATGATTGTAATAGTAAATATTTATGGGCCGTAAAAATGTCAATTTAATTTAATTCAATTCATTTATTGCATCAAATATGGTAGGTACATGAAGTTCTTATAATAAAATATTTAGTAACACACATTTGGCCAATATTTAGCATGCAATAGTACAAGTTTTTACATTTAATATATTAATAATTAGGTTACATATTGTAAAATTATGTATCTACTTAATTAACAGTTAAATATATCTGTGCTTTATTGTATAAAATATACACGGACACTTTTGAAAGAACTCATCTATTGAATATAAACATTTCTTAGATGTGTTAATTAAAATAATTGTATAATTTTTGTTAACAAAAAACATTAGGAACACTGTTTTTCAAAACCGCGGTTTAATTGCGTATCACATTTATAATGGTAATTCCTTTCTTTCTTACAATTCAATAGGTACCGTTCTTTGCATAAATTTCATTTTTGAGCAGACAACTTTTCAAACATGAAGCCAAAAGGGAATTCCTTCTTTTAAAATGCTTCGGATTTGGAATATAGCCCTTAATTGGACCCTTAATGGAAGTGACAGAAAGTGTGTTACGCAATAGAGTTGCTGGTTTAGCCTATCTATGGTTTCCTTCTTCTAAATCTAAACATTTACATTTACAGACGAGCCACCGCAAGTGGCAGTACGTATTCGTCATATTCGTGGCCATCATGTTCATATCGAACACTATATTCGTCGTGTTTGCCAAGGGGACAGTGCAGCCGTGGAACTTCTATGGAGAAGAGAGAAGTGGTACATCAAATGTCTAGTTCTATTACAAAGCATTTATTTTCTAGTATTAATGAGTAAAAGAAACAAGTCAAATCTAAAATAAACGTTTATTGTACAGACGCCAGCACATCAAGCTACCCGAAACTGTCAAATGTTCCCAAGCAACTTTGAACCTTATGCTTTAGCATTAAAGTTGAAAATCTATTAAAGATATCAGACAAATATGGAGTTATCGATCTATTGAAGATATCAGGTTATTGGAGATTGTCAGATTGTAGTAGCTAGATGTGCTGGCGTCTGTACTTAGTAAGGAAGCATTATATACTTAAGTATTGGTAACAAGATAGTGCAACTATAGATTATCCACGTATGAGACTATAGTAGGTACCTATTTAAATTTTAAAAACTTGTTAAAGCTATACAGACATCAAAAAAAAAAGGCTGACCCAAAAGAATAAAAATTAATTCTCAATTCCTTATTAATCTCTTTTTCAGACGCTGACAAGGAACCTACGGTTGAACCGGAGAATAAATCAAACAAGGACAAAGAAAGTCTGCAAAATGTGATACGTAATTGATATTAGAATAAAATTGTGTAAATACTAAGCTTTTTAGGAAATAAATTATATAAATGACTTCCACAAATTGTGTAGGTTTCCTCCATTGGATCTCCGCTCCACTCATAAATAATAATTCAGAGAGAAGAGATTTTGATGTTTTATTTCATAAATCATCCCAGTATATATCACCTGCTGAATCTATTGTATCTCCGAAAATAACTGCTCTGAAATTGATTGGCAGAAAACACATTACTTAATGAACCACTACAGGCAGATAGATAAGAGAAATTAGTTTATTATTACTAGTAAAATCAAATATCATTTATTCAAATAAGGCTGAGAATCGGCACTTTTGGAACGTCAAAATGACATAAGGGAGTCTACCACTTCATAGTGCTTTAGCTGGAAAGAAAAAGTGGCGCAACACACTAAAGCAGCACAGAAAGCAGAAACCATCGACACAAAGTAATTCTATTAGAACTTAACGTTACTGAATTATAAGAAGAGATGACCTTTTTACCTGGACATGACGGCGAATGTAATATTATTATCCATAATAGAACGACTAATAACTTCTACTGTTTGGTCAGTAACTTTGCACGATTACATAATTATTAATAAATTGATCGTCAACATCTTCAAAAACTACTAATTGTATTGCACTCATTATCAAAATATTACAGTACCTAGTAGCTTTTGCCCATGACTTCGTCAACGTGAAATTCCATCACGCGGACCCACCCGTCAGATCGCATCGCCTGCCCGTGCTATTACTTCGTTTTCACTTAGTAAACTAGTTACCTATAATATTTCTATTACATTATACCCGCAGTAAGAAGAGTACCCGCAGTTTAATCTGTATTTTATTATATTGGTTAGTATTATTTATTGTATTGGTTTAATGTGCAAAAGTTGTTTATAATATACAATTGGATCCTAATGTACACGTCTGTAGATAGTTACTCGGGAAAGATCTAACGCCTAAGATACAGGCTCGGCCTAGTTTAGGTGTTAGTGGTCATTCGAATTGTGTTCAATTGCAGAATTGTACCTACTGTTTGCCAAAATCAACTTGTAAAATATTTTTGAGTCAATAAAGCTTTTTTATTTTATTATTTTTTTTACTTAGCGTTTTCGATTTTTTTTTCTCGGTTCCTAAAGGTCCGAGCTAGATTTTAAATAGCTTCTAGCCTTCCTCAATAAATGGGCTATCAAATGCAAGAAGAATTATTCAATACCAACAGAAAGTTCTAGATATTAGTGCGTTCAAACAAACAAACTCTTCAACTTTTTTGTTAGTAAAATATATAGATTTGTCCCATAATGTTACGGTACCCAACCTCAATAATTATAAAATTCTTATTATTACACCATGTTTTATTTGCGTAGACTTTTTAAGACATTTCGTTTGTGAAATATTTGGGGATGCTATTTAAATTATTTGAACTAAGAATTAAGAAGACTTAAAGTACTAAATTATTAAATAAAAGAAATAATAATAAGACTAGTAGGTAATTACTACCTTCTACAGAACAATTAACTTTGTATAAACCGAAAAGAATAAATTCATAGTCTAAATTTAATTACTTAAACTAATACATAAGTAAATAAAACTCATGCCTAATAAATTAATAAAAATAACAAAATTATAACCCAATTTAACTAAAACTATTCACAAACAAAACTATAGCATCATATAAAATATTTATATCATTATTTAAGTTAAACTATATGAATAACAACGAGAAACATGAATAGAATGACATGAAATAAGGAGACGATCAATACAGTGGAATAGAATAATTTTATTCATGAAACACTTGTTTGTAATGTTTTTTTTTTTGAGCCCTTTTTATTTTTGAGGATGGGAAATCATCAAATGACCCCTCCCACTCTGGGTGGAGCGGAAGGGAGTGTCAAACCCTTACTGACTAAAACCCACCCGTATTCCTTCCTTAGCCCTTTATGCTCAGAGCCAGCGGTAACCCTTTTGGACAATCCCGCTGACCCGGCAGGCTTCGGCCCTGACGGGCCCTCTGAATGATGCTGACATCTCTTTGAGGCGCGCGTGGAACACGTACGCGCCGTCCGGCACGGGCCTGGTCCTGATCGGACGGTGAGCTACCCATTACTCGCCGCCGCGCCCGCAGGCTGCGCCTACGGTGGCCGGGAGTCGTCGCGAGGCTCCCGACGCCCGGAGCGTCTCCCGCGGCGACTGGGACGGGAGGCTCTCTCCCTCAGCCGTCCCGCCGCCTCTTTCGCTAGCATGACTGCTTCGCAGAAGGAGGCGACTGCCCCCTACTCCCTCTCGCCCCGGACCATGGCTTGAACCAGGCCCGGACGCGAGAGGTCGCTGCCTCTGCCGATCGCCTCAACGAGGACGCAGCGGTGCTCCGCCCAAGCGGGCCCTTAATGTCCTAATGCTGGGTAAAGGCCTCTCTATTGTCTTTCCAGAGCTGTCAAGAACCAATGATTAATGACTAAATCACCCATTTTGTTCGGCGACTTGGGATAAAAAATAAAAAGTCAGCCAGGAATGAATTACATTTATTTGAATGGTCGCAGTAGTAGAAACATTTATTTGTATGGCGACAATGCTGTAATTAATTCGAGAAAAAAGATATACAACATCCGCTGAACAATTTGAATTCGATACCTACGTATCACTAGCAACACGCACTGGTCAAAGACTTTCATCTTGAGACACCGTGGTATGTGAGTATCGTATTAATCCCACAAATTTGTAAATAAAGCTGACCCCTCCACATTTATTTTCTTCAGTTGTCTTTATCATACATCGTTGTCGCAAACTTTTTATCTATAATTATAACATTCAAAGTTCTGACTGACTTTTATATCAACGCACTGCCTAAACAGCTGGTCCTAGAGACATGAAATTTGGAGGGTGTGTTCTTTGTAAAGAGTAGGTATCCACTCGGAAAGGGTTTTTCGAAATTCCACCCCTAAGAATGGGGGGAAAGTGAAATTTCACGCGGACGAAGTCGCAGGCAGGGGCTAGTGTTGCTATAATATCCCCATCTTTTACTGTTACTGCATCATCCCATTGCTGGGCAAAGGTCTCTCCTCATGATATCTAGCTCTGTCCATCCAGGACGAATGTGGACCATTGGTTGTTTGTTTTTTCCATCTAGTCTCGCCTTTTTTCTACGGGATCTGCCACATCTCTCGTACCCTATTTTAAGTCTTCCTAGAGATCTCATATCAGGAATAAACAGTTTCAAATCTAGGTAACGTAAATAATGCAAGCGTCGTTATATTGCCATTGAACATAATATTTTCTGCATCGTCATTGAATACGCACATAAATATATCTGTGCAAACTTTTCCTAGTTGTACTGCAAAACACGCCAACTCGGGACTCAATATTTGGTTGAAAGGTTTATCTTTAAAGTTTATAGCAATTCAAATAAGGTATATAACTGAGGTAGTCAAATTTAACTTAGATAAGATACCATTTTGGTGAGGCTATAAAAGGCACAGATTGGGCATAATATTATTGCGTAGAAAATATTTCGGTTTTTGGAGATTTGGTTTTACCAAGAGCGCTAAAACACTAGGAAACCATGGCGATCATGGCGAGTCATGGCGAGCATGGCTACCTCTGGCTACCTACCGTAATCAAATGAGGTTGCCAAATAAATAACCAACCAGTCGCTACTAACTCTCAGTCCTGGCGATCAGTTGGCCACTGAGTGAGGGAGGCGTAAATTACTTGTATACAAAATACTGGCGACTTAGCTACACGTCACCAGGTCGCCAGAGTATCCAGTATTCACATAGGGGCCGGTCGGTTGTGGGTACGCTTCCAAATTGGCGACGTCGCCAGAACGTAGCTGTCATACATTTCAATACGAATTGTTTGGATACGTAGCCGGCGACGTCGCCATGGCGTCCCAGTGTGATAGCGCTCTTAAGTTTGTTCGCAATTAGCTTTCAATCCTAATCTCGCTCAGAGATTGATTTGGAGCGATTGTTATTGCAGTAACTCAATAAAAAACACAAGAAAGTAGATATTTTATCCGAATATATGAAGCGTTTTGCCATTAGGTATAAAAATCTATCTGTCCATCGAGTTAGACATAATCTCTTAGCAAACATTCGTATGGGCTTAACAGATAAGAAAACAAAAGAGACACTTCAAGTGTTTGATTGTACATCTTTGTAAATATAATAAATAAAAATAAATTATAGCATTAAGACTACCATTATGAAAAAAGTCATTAATTTAATTTGAAAACATACCGTTTTAAAGTAACTGAAGTATCATCAAGAATTTACTTATAAATACATACATACATTATAATTATGTATCTTGATGATAGAAAGAAGAAAAGAAAGAAAGAAAATGCGTTTATTTGCGGCAAATATGACGCAGAAAAGGAACACAAATTCAAAAAAACAACAAGTTGGGGAAAACATGCGTCAATCCACGCACAACGGTCATCATCGCTCAGCATAATGCTAAGGCCAACCCTATGCGAGACCGAGCCCCAGCGCTGGTTTTCAGTGACAGCTGGCGTTGTTACTTTAATTACTTACTCTGACTAGCTTTAGTCAAAATTATTTAAAACAAGCTCTATATAATAGTAATCATTGATGAACTTATGAGAGTACCTAAGTAATGAACACCGATCTTCTATATATTTCTATTGTAACTAGTCTTCCCACAAAAAAGGGCTTTGATCAAAATTTTATTTTTGGTTTTTTCTATTTTTGGATAATTTTTATTTTTTGACATTATTATGAATTGGACATTATTATAGTAATCCCTTTAGAGCGGTATGTCTATTCAATTATGTAGTCTATGTCACCAAAAGGTTTCGACGAGCAATGTAAATTATACTGTATTATTTCTATTATACTATTAATACTCTCATTTTACTTCTAACTTCGATTCAACAATAACTAGTGTTAGTGAAATTAGTGGCAAAATGGGAAAAGATGAAAAATTATCGGAATATGAATACAGTAAAGTTCCTACACAACAGATTATTGCGGGTAAGTTTTGAATCCTAAGTTAAACAGAATGGCTCCCTGTACTTCTATGTAGTTGACATAGGTAACACTCTATACCCAGAGTGGTACTCTCGGGAAATTTATGCTTGGGAAAGTCTGTATCGCACTAACAAGGCGTCGAAGCTAAGGATAGCAGCAGAATTCAGCTCAGTGCGTCATAATGATAATGCCCATGGTGTATGGAACTAGAAGAACTAAAAGATTTTAAGACTCTTTGGCTTCCTACTTTGAGGTTGTGATTGATCCCTAAGAGGTGATGGAAATGAAGAGACATACAACAACTTATCTCTCTGCCTGATGGAATAGACGCATCTGGCGCCTGCGAGTTCTGACCACACCAGAAAGCCATTATGGTGGAGAGTCCACCGTCAGAACTGCTTTAACCGAAAGCTTCATTTTTCCAAAGGTTCATTTTTCCAAAATCTCATCATCATCGTCAAACCATCCGATCCATCGAACTATAAGAGTGAGGGAAGAGAGCATGCCCTTGTACCGACCTGAGTGCGCACACGCTTGTGCACTATAATAATGCCCGCTGTCTCCGTAGAGATTGCCCGCCATGGCCGAAATACAGTATGGAGAAGTATTTAATTATTATCATATCATCTTTATCAGATAATAAAACCCTCGCCCAAAGTTTCCCCTCGTAGCCCGAAATATTTTTTGAAACGGCAAAGTTTATTTTTTCTAATATTTCATCTTTTATGTTCCAGAAAAGCAAGAAATACCGTCACATTATGGCTACGGGGTCAGGCATGTTCAACTCTTAATATGTTTCCTTTGCATAATGGTGAACTTTATAGGTAGAGGTCATATGGGTGTCACAGTGGTATCTATGACTAGTCCTGCTAAACATAATGCAGTTTTAGACACAGACCTCACAGAACAAACTAATAACACGAATATTCAAGATGTAGCAGTCGAAAATATGACTATAGAAGATAATATTTATGACAACTTCACAGAGAATAAAAGTATTGATGGAGAGGCATTAGTGAATTCCACTGAGAATTTTCATAAAGTAAGTATTCAGTTACGGAAAATAAAAAGCTTTCAGATAAGCACGCTTTTGATACAGACTATTTTATTACTATGTAAAATATTATGCTTGTTGTACATTTTTACCATAAAGAATTACGAAAGCCTTATAATAAATTGTAAATGGCTATACAGATGACAGACCCGTTAATGTTCCAGTGGTTTGAAAATTGAATACATTTATATTAACTTAATTTTTTTTCCAGACATATGAATGGCCAAAATCGACACAAGAAATGGTATTAGGATCATTCTTCCTAGGATACTGCATTATGACATTACCCATGGGACTGGTAGCCCAACGATGGGGTGGAAAGATACCGCTGCAAATTGCTTTATTTGTCAATGGCGTAGTCTCTATTTTAACACCATGGCTCATTAATTGGGTACGTATTTTTAATAAGTAAATAATTGTTTATTGCAGGACATAGACCTCAATTTAGCATTAGCATTGCCACAACTACCGCTCTTGTGCTTCCCGCATTCTTCAGATCCCCGCGTCATCATAATAATTATCATCGGTAATGCTTTGGGGAGTCGATTAATGATAATAATTATTTATTGTTTTTTTAGGGTGGTTGGAAGGCTGTTTGCGCATGTCGTATTGCGCAGGGTCTGTCTCAAGCAGGAGTCTATCCTAGCATACAAACTCTGTTGGCGAATTGGGTACCAGTGAACGAACGTGGAACTCTTGCCAGTTATGTTTATACAGGTACCTACGCAGGCAAATATTTTCCGCTACTAAAAAGGTTAAATAAAAATATACATATACGAAAAAAAATACTTACCGAATTACATCACAATACAAATAACACCTTATGATTATTCTCCGTTTACATAAACATATGCACAGTACGGAATCAGTACTCGGGAGATAATATACATAGTTGAGAAATCAACTGTCACAATGTTAAGACTTTAAATAAGAGCATATTGTTTTTATAATGATAAAGAACACGTGTCATTTTTGACATTCATATCTGCATCTCAAAAGTGATAAGGCCTATAATTTTCCCACTGCTGGGACACAAGCCTCATCTCTGTGAGCGGAAACATGTCTAAGAATTTTTGGTTCTAAGACATGCTGGTTTCCCAACCAAGTTTTCCATCACCGAAATTGAGAGAAGTCGTGATGAAATGAAATACACACAGAAAAGTGTCTGCCTGGGTTCGGACTTCTGACCTATGTAACTCGTAAGTACGGACCGATACCACTGCGCCACCACTGCTCTCGCTCAGCCACCACTGCAGCTCTCTGCTCTACGATTTATACCAAACTAGCAGAGCGCCGCGGTTTCACCCGCATAAGTGTCGACCCCGTGGGAATATCGGGATAAAACTATCCTATCTCCTTTCCCGGGACTCAAGCTATCAATATACCAAATTTCAACTAAATCGGTTCAGCGGTTTAAGCGTGAAGAGGTAAGAGACAGACAGACAGACAGCCATACTTTCGCATTCATAATATTACGAGTAGTATGGATTAGAAAAACTTTGAAAAGCATAGGGTAAATATTGCACATAGTTATCAAATGTGTTAATTTTTTTTTTCTACTTTCCAGGTTCAACTACAGGCACTGTAGTAGCTTTCCAGCTATCTGGATACCTGAGTGAAAGCAGGTGGGGATGGCCATCTACCTTTTGGGCCGTCGGTCTAATATGCCTCGGCTTGTTCGCCATTCTGACCATAATCGGAGCAGCAACACCTTCAGATCATAAGACTATAAGTGAGGAGGAAAAGTCTTATATTATGGGCCGACTTGATACTGGCAAGGTCAAGGTTAGTCATTTTCTTACCGTATCTTAATAAATGGAAGTATTTCGAACATGAACAAAGTTATAGGAAAGCTCGTGTGATACCGGTGTTATTACTGCCGCAAAAGATATTCCAGCTTTATTTCTAGGATTGCAACGCATATCCTTAGGCTTCGATGACCACTTTACTATTAGGAGGACCATCTGGGACCTATTTGATAAAAACGAGAGGTAAAAGGCTAAAATACAACAAGTTTACAAGTTTCTTCCATACATTTTCTGCTTTATTAAACAGCACTTGTGAAAATGGGACACTATTGTAATTTTTCATTTGTCAGGTATATTAAATAGGGCCCTGCATGTTTGCCACACTCGTATTAAAAAAAACTTAAGGTTTTAACAGTAACTTGACAATGAATATTAAATGCATTACGTATCTTTCAAAAACATGTTAATTAATAATCATTTCCACTAACGTTTGCTTCATTAATTTTCAGAGACTAAAGACTCCATGGAAGGCGATCATCTGTTCAAGGCCAATGTGGGGTACTCTGGCCACTCACATCGGTAGTGGCACCGCCTTTGTGTTCTTCTTCACCCAAGTCCCTTCATATATCCACTACATCCTTGGCGTCAATGTTAGAGGCGTAAGTATGTTTAATATCTTTCCATGTCTTATTTTTATAGTGTTTTGTTTATTTCACTTGCATCTTCTGGTACACGATGTTACGTATACAGAAATATTGGGATAAACAAATAAAAATAATTAATTGATCATACACAGTAAATTCATGCAGATATTAATGCTTATAGTACTTTTGCTTCCATGAAAAAAACTTGGTGAAAATTCAATACAATTAATGACGTAGGTGCATTAGGACTAAGAATTGTTGGAAGCCAATTAAAAGGGTTCACATCTCTCAAAACTCGTACGAAGATTACTTATGCTTGGTAATTATGCTTTCATTTCAGAGTGGTTTTCTGTCATCTTTGCCGTACCTGATCAGTTTCTTCACAAGCATTTCTTTTGGAATGTTATCAGACTTCTTGACAAACAGAAAAATTGTTAGTATAAGGAATGCACGAAGAATATTTAATAGTATATGTGAGTATAACTGAAAATTACTGTTACAGTTTCAATGATAAACCAGAGGTTTTATGTAAAGTCTGTACAGTTTCCTTATCATAAATACTGAAATCGTTTACAATTATATCAAAATCAATCTTTTACTATAGTCCATATTAGTATCCCTTAAGTTACAGATGGAATTTCAATACTTTCGAATTGCTATTTTTATAAAACTTACCCCAGTTTTAACTGATTCTATATCACGCTTCACGTTATGATCGCAAGACTTTTCCACGATGTTCAAAATCAGGGCGCGGCGAAATTCAGAGCATAACCTAGTAGCTCTATAATAGTTTAAGAAGAACTAAACTGCAATTTGATTTATGAGGTTAGAGCGAAATGGACACGAATGGAAATATTACATATTGCTCTCGATATGAATAGATAGCTGTTATAGCTCTCAATTTTACCGCGCTTTAATTCATATCGTAATAATACGGTGGGGTTTGCTTAAAAAAATAATTTTATACCGGCTGAAAATTGTATCAATTTTTAAGTTTTCCCTTAGTGCATGAGGGTTCTAAGCGTCAGCTGCTCCAGTAGTGTGGGAGTCCAAAGATAGAACATGTAGAAGTTATAAAAAAGTATTGAAAAAGTGCTTTATTTTCCTTCAAAATTAATTTTGTACCGCGCTAAAACCTAATGGGACCATTGTTAGGATCATGCTCTAACCAAAAAAAATAATCAGCTGCACGGAAGTGGGGCAAATATACGTCAGATACTGCAATGAACATGATTGTTGCGATGGCACATCAGGCTAAATTCGAAACGGTAAAGTCACCCACATGTAATCTATAATTAAAATGATCCCTGATTTTTAGATACAAAAGACCCAAAAATCGATTACTCATTCTCGTAACGACTTTGCAATAATCTTGAGATTAAAACAACAATAACAAATTAAACCTTAATCGAACTACTGTAAGGTTTAAATTAAGGTACTAAACTAATATTAACACAGCAATGACGATGCAAGTAGTGGTGAGGTAAAGTTGTCAAAGGAACCATTATTTCAATTTTGAATGAAAATAAAACTGCATTTTTAATGCAGCTTTATTTTCCAACTTTGACATGCTGTAACTAGGGTTCCCCATTAGGTGGTGCGGCGACAGACTTTCACATTCATAATTATTAAATGTTAAACAACAACAAGAAATTAAATTTAACCGGTATAGCAGTACATACCTCCCCTATTATAAGAATCAGAAAGTTTGCTCGTCCATACGTTATTAAAAATATAACTTTCAGCTCAAGTTGGAGTAGCTGTGGCACTCATTTGTACTACGTTTACTACGAGTACGGTTGTAGCTGTTATGTGCCTAGTCATCTCCATGGGATGCCATATGGGCATTCACGTTGGATGGATGGTAAGAATTAAACATTTATAATATGCATTTAGATTTGTGAAGATCCCAAATAGCAGGAAACGACTACGCGGCAGGTCCAGAAAGAGATGGTGGGATGAGCTGGTCTATTTCTTAAAGGATTGACCTACAATCGCTGCAGTAGTCCGAGAAAAGTGAAAAGAGGGAAGGCAGGTCTTTGCCTGTGAGACAACACAGGCTTATAATAATACTTAAAAAAACGATTAGTGGTGGACACAATATTGTATATCCGTACAATCGTCTGTACGTCAGTGGTATCACTTTGACCTTGAGCTGACCTACCGTAGTACGGAGTTTTAATAGAATATAAGCCCAGTTTATACTGGTTTTGCTACCACTGACGTGCGGTCATGACGTCACCTCAATTTTGTTAAATATAAATCCAATTTTATGTAATAGCTCATAACGATTTATTGAATTGAGGTTACAAATGCCAAGCTTCTTTTAGTTTACTTTCAAGCATTTATTTTTAGCATTTCTGAACTACGACGCAATCTGGCAGTTAATTAGAAACGAATAAATTGCTTGGCTTTACACTTATATTTATTTTCATCTATTTAAGGTGAACCACATCGACCTGGCGCCGAACTTCAGTGGCACCCTCATGATGATGGGGAATACAGTGATGAACATCTGCAGTGTGCTGCTACCTGTGCTCGTCTCATACGTTGTCACTGATGTGGTGGGTATCTTATACAATCTACTTTATTTAAATAATTTTATGTGCATTAAAAATAAATACTTATATCAAAAAACATTTACTATACAAGGATTGGCGCATGGCTAAAACTGGAACTAACGCCGCCTTCTCGGTTCTTCGTTACATTCCACAAAACAATTGCAAAGTCAAAGTCAAAGCATTTATTTCAAATAGGCACATTAAAGGCACTTTTGAACGTCAAAAATTACAACAAATAGAATTGATTCTAGTCGCCCATTCCAAAAGGTAGTTTTCGTATGGAGAAGAATGGGCAAGAAACTCCACCGTTACTCTTTTAAAATGTTTTACAATATTTTGTATACATTAATTATATCATAATAATATGTGAAGACGATGCACCTAAAATAAAATTACTATACCACAATAGGTAAAAGAATTAAAAATGAAACCATGACATATAAATTAATTATCTGATAGATGCATGGTGCTCACATATTTACAAACATGGTAAAAGTAAACGATTTTCATTTAAATAAAATAAAATAAAAAATACAAGTAATAAGTCAGGGTGTGAGTTAAGTAGTTACAGAGTGTAATTCAATTTAAATAAAAAAAATATATATATATAAATTTACAATTAAATTAGCAACCCGTTTGATTTTGTCTAGACTCTAGATTGTCCTATGGAGCAGGACCAGCATGTTTCCAAGCGTTCTTATCTTGGATATAATCTTCTAATTTATAGTATGCTTGTTTACAAAGTGTACGTTTAATGTGAGTTTTAAATTTTCTTTCATTTAATTGCAATATATCACAAGGTATTTTATTGTAACATTTAACACAGTACCCCATAAAAGATGTGTGTACCTTGGCTAATCTGAAAAATGGTTGATGTATTTTATCTTTATTTCTAGTATTAAAATTATGTCTATCGCTTATTTTATTAAAAAGATGTAGATTTTTTCTTACATACATTATATTTTCATAAATAAATTGGCAAGGTACCGTCATAATATTAATCCTTTTAAAAAGTTCCCTGAGAGATTCGCGGCGACGTAGATTATAAATGGCTCTGACAGCTCTTTTTTGCAAAATAAAGATGGATTCAATGTCAGCAGCTCGACCCCATAGTAAAATGCAGTACGACATAATGCTGTGAAAGTAGCTGAAATAGACTAAACGTGCAGTTTCTACATCAGTTAACTGTCTTATCTTGCACATGTCAATGTCATTCAAATGCCAAAAGATCATTAGCATGTGTAAGCTTTGTGATTTTTGCTATATAGGTAGCTAGAAATTCCCTATGATATTAAGTCCGCCTCTGTAACATTTCTGTGCTTGAAGAATTAAATAAATAAATAAGCTCTAAAAATTCATAACTATAAACAATCTTGTGCATAACTCACTTCATATGCTACAAGTTACCAAGTGTATATATGAACATCACATACCAAGTGGCGACATCTAGCGGTTTTAAGTGTAAGTTATATCGATTTTCATTCTAGAATATCGCAATAATAAAGTAGTTGAAGGAAAGATTACTAGATGACACATTATATTAACTACAAGGAAATTCAGTATAACGCCCTTCAGCCTATTGTAAATATCAAATATCCCAACAAACTACAATGCAGTTTGACCTACAAATAACAATTTAACTACACCTAATTTGAGTAAGTTCAGTTGTTCACCCTCATACATGGCAGTAAAATGTCATTTAAAAATATTTTGTTTTAATTCCGCAATAACTAGATCCAGGTTTCGATGCCACATGCCACACCGCCCTCTCGCCCGCAAAACTCTGCACATGTGGAAGTATTGTGTTGCAACATGCAACCCAAACCTGCGGGGTAATACCTATGGCAACCGAATGCAATACCTTTCATTTTGACAGTTCAGCCACGTTCATTGCTTTATTAACGTTGTTGAGCAGACGAACTTTTTAAACCTATGAAGCAATGGATTTGGAAATTCCTTGAAAACCCTCGGATTGTGAATGAAAGTGTGTTAGACAATTGTTGTTGTTGGTTGTTTTGGGTTACATGTTGCATACAATATTAATTCATTAATTTTTACTTATCATTATAAATCTTTTAACACCCTTTTTTGTTACAGTATAACCAGACACAATGGCGGACTATATTTCTCACTATAGCGGGGATGGCCATGGCAACGAATGCTCTCTACGTCATTCTGATGACAGCTGACTTACAACCTTGGAACGCTGGTCATCAGGAAGGTTAATAATTAAAATTCTTTTTTGAGTAATGATATTCCCAGGCCTCGGTTTAAGCGAAACAGGAGTTCAGACGTGCCATAACCACTCCACACATTTTGCATCACTTTTCGCCGCTGCTGTGTTTGTAACAAGCCCAGTTTATTTACATTCTAAATATACCTAAAAATGTTATAGGTTATTCGATTGATAAAAACTTTTTTACAAAAAACATAACAAGAACTTATTATAACATCATCAACATACACAAAAAAAAAATGGAAAAAAAAAACGTATGATTGAAGTTAATTCAAAAATGACCCAAGCAAAGTTAATAAAATTTATAATAGGACTACTTCGCAAGCTTTCGTTACGAAACGAAAACATAATTACGTAAACTGGCTTAGTTATCACGGACAAATCGGTGTACATCCATGAAAAAAAATCCGCCTAATATATAACCAGCAATGCGATTCTGTAACCATCTCACCGTGAAAACTTAGGTGAAGTGAGCGTGGAGTGAGCTGTCAACAGTGTCAATTCCTAGCAAAAACAAACTCACTTCACCTAAGTTTTCACGGTGAGATTTTTACAGAATCGACCGGCTGCTCCCTTTTTTGAAGTCAGTTAAATTTAAGATAATAATGATCGTCATCAAAAACAATTAGAAACTATTTGATCACCAGGATGGCTTGACTATTAAATAAAAAGCCAATTATTTCTAACTAGCTGACCCGGCCGAACTTTGTACCGCCTCAGATTCAATAAAAACGAATTTATGAGAAAATCAATTATCTTTATTAGGTATTTATTTTTCCGTACGCAAAATACGCGCATTGACGTGGATTTGCGGACAACAGCCCGTTTTACCTATTATCTATTTATTTTTCGTGAAAAATTCCCGTTTCAATAGTTATTCTGCTATTTGGGGTGAAGACAAATCCAACAAATCAAAGATCATCAAAATCGGTCCAGCCAATCTTGAGTTATAAGTGGTGTAACTAACCCGACTTTGTTTTATTTATATAACTTACCGTTAGAATACGGAATACGTTAATATGCGCATTAAGTAGGTAATCTGCAAATTACCGGGTATTATCCGTTAAAGTGTGATATATGTCACCGGCCAAACCCGATTTAAGGATGAACTAGTTTTGCCTAGGCCAAACCAGTTTTCATTCGCTCGCTCTTGCATCCTATGTCGACATAGTTCTGTGTAAAGGGTTTGAAGTAACCTAACTAAACCTAACCTCTGGGTGCACTTCTCTCGCTCTTGCATCCTACGTCGCCTATCGACCCACCGCAACCATGCAACCCGTTTAGGGAGAACTAGTTAGGCCTAGGCGAAACTAGTTCATCCTAAAACCGGGTTTGGCCGGCAACAAACATTTTTTCCACTTTAACGGACTCAACCAGATAATCTGCAGATTAACAAGTTAATTTGCACTCTAATTGATTTACACACATTAGCGGTAACAGGTCAACACATTAGCGGTAAGAGGTCAGACCACGTTAGGCTTAGTTTAAGTCATAAAAGGACTGGGAAGAGTAGACCAAGTAATTGTTTTCTTACTTCCAGATGAACCTATTGAAGACGCAGAATCCAAAGATGAAAAATAAAAGGAAGCAGACAAGTAGGTAATACAATTAAGTTAAAATAGTTTTATCAAATAAATAAATTAGTTTCAATATTAATGAACTAAGTTTTATTTCTGTACTGCTTTTATTATACCTCTCCTGAATACGAGTCTGCTTGACATCCGGAAAATAAAAGAATTATGATAAAATAGAAGTTTTACCGAATAAATAAATTAGTTTCAATATTAATGAACTAAGTTTTATTTCTGTACTGCTTTTATTATACCTCTCCTGAATACGAGTCTACTTGACACCCGGAAAATAAAAGAATTATGATAAAATATAAGTTTTACCGAATAAATAAATTAGTTTCTAAGTTTTATTTCTGTACTGCTTATATAGCTCTCCTATACGCGAGTCGGAAAATAAATGTATACCTACTTAGTTTGTAAAGAATTACCTACTTATACTAATAAATATTATGTTGTTGAGAGTAGACAGGATTTGTTGAAACACAATAAATTTAACCATGGAATGGTTCGTTTATGTGATCAGTAATACTCTGATGCTACATAGTAAAGGCAAAGGTGAATAATAAACCTAGGGTTTGCTAAAGGAACATACAGACAAAGTTACTAATTAATAGTAGCCACTCTGTTAAATGACGAATATATTATATACTAGCTGCGCCCCGCGGTTTCACCCGCATACGTTTCGATCCCGTGGAAATATCGGGATAAAATGTATCCTATGTGTTAATCCTGGTTATAAACGATATGTGTGCCAAATTTCATCCAAATCCATTCAGTAGTTTTTGCGTGAAAGAGTAACAAATATCCATCCATCCTTCCATCCTCACAAACTTTCGCGTTTATAATATTATAGTAGGTTAAGCAAAATCAGCCTATAATGTTCCCACTACTGGGACACAAGCCTCCCCTCTTCGAGAGGGAGTGGACTGTCATCAACCATGTGAGCTAAGTGCAGATTAGTAGATGTCACATGTCTTGGAATTTTTGCTTCTAAGACATGCCGGTTTCCTCACGATGTTTTCCTTCACGTTTTGTGAGCAGTGGTGATGAAATTGTTTACACAAAATAAGCGCCTGCCTGGGTTCGAACTCACGACTTACAACTCGTAAGTGAGGACCGCTACCAATGGGCCACGACTGCTCTCGAAAAATTTGACTAATTTGGTAATTATTTGAAAATGTATACCCAACCTCTTACCAAGTAATCGCATTGAAACCATCTCTGTAAATGAAGTAATTAAACAAAACAGTAAAAAACTTTGTAATTTCCTTGAGTAGGCTTAGGTAGTGACTCGTAAACGCAGCTCATAAAAACAAATAACTTCCATCGTCATTCCGGGAGGTAAACTTTGGATCCAATCAATTAATATGAAGCTTTTAACTTTATTAATCCACAATCATCACTCTTATCGTCATCGTTCTCTTGTATGTTAATTAACAATAAATTTAAAATTTTTCCGCTTTGATTAATGTTTTTATTTCTGTAAGTAGGTTTGTACAAACATTTTTACACGTCAATCATATTTTTTAAAATTAGTTGAGTTCGGCGTTTCCTATCTGACAACTCTGTAAATAAACAAACTCAAAGATCACAGTCTCTTCTAAAGGACAGACATATCTTGGTCATTAAAATTAGACGTGGTCTAGCGTAGATGTAGCGTTGACCTCCCACAGATACTTCGCAATGCATTTAGCGTCGTGGCCATGGGATACAATAAGTTTTCTCACTGACACAAGCTGATGGTGAAGTAAAAGATCTTGAGGAAACCTGTACTTAAAAAACCGGCCAAGTTCGAGTCGAACTCGCACACGAAGGGGTCCGTACGATAAGACAAAAAACGCTGAAAAACCAGGTTTCTTGTATGGAGACTTTTTACTAACTTTATTTTATATTTGTAATTTGTTGTTATAGCGGTAATATAAATAGACACTGTAAAAATTTCAACTATCTACCTAATACGGTTTATGAGATACAGCCCGCTGACAGAAGCACGGACAGCGAAGGCTTAGTAATAGAGTTCCGTTGGCATACTTTGGGTACGTAACCCTAAAAATTATACTCTCAATTTACCGACACACAATAAGAAAGACCAATGCTCGTTTATTCTCTGTATGACTCGAGGCCGTTGTCTTGCAGGGGAGTTTAGTATTATGGAGTAAAACATTAAGCGAAGTCAATCAAGTGAACTAAAGCAGCTAAAAATAAGTGATGCATGCCGTCTCAAATGGGTTAGCTTGAGCATGATCCTCCGTTATGTCGAAAATACCGCAGGATTAATTTTGAAATAAATCTATGATAAAGTTGAGGATTAATGTTAAGTACAATATTAGACGAAAACACGATTCCATAAAATTTTCTCTATAGAAAAAAATCCAAAGTTACCTCTAAATCGAACAATAAACCGC
This sequence comes from Luperina nickerlii, assembly GCA_963855955.1. NCBI lineage: Eukaryota > Metazoa > Arthropoda > Insecta > Lepidoptera > Noctuidae > Luperina > Luperina nickerlii. Next base: position 22,213,430 of record OY979676.1, on the reverse strand, counting down.
TGGTATTAAAAAATACTTCAAATTAGATCATGAAACTTTGCATACTAACTGAACTAACTATAAAGCAGGTCTTATGTTTTTTTTAATTTTACGAATGAATTACCTTTATTTTCACCGTAAAATGCAAATATCTAAACTATTGGCGCTGCCTTCCGCCCAACACCGCACTCTGTCTCTCGCTCTGACACAGTCTGCGAGCAGTATCGTGCGAGCGAGCGAAATGAAGAGTGAATTTTAACTGAGGTAGTATGAGCTCCGAACATCGAGGCGTCTCCCTACTCTGTGGCCTAAACATACAAACTGACGTTCCCTGGGGTTGCATAGGGTAGTCTTGGTTATTTAGAAAATGTTGTAAATATAATTATACAGGAAAAAATAACCAGAGCGCAAACTGTAACTACGAATTTAGCATAATATTGTGATTCTATCGAAGAAATTGTTTCATAGAAAAGTGCCTACGCGGTCGAAATGTATGGAAAAACTAATATTTTGTTTTAAAAACGACAAAAAAATTCTTGCTGATGCAGTTTGCGCACTGGTTATTTTTTTTTTTCATCTACTCATCTAAACTAATACTCCAACAGTCACTTTCTTCTGGTGAAACATGAACCGTACATTTTAAGCACTTGCAAACAGACTAGCGAACCGACGAATGCAGTTTACACTAAACGCTTCCATGTTCAAGAAATTCTCTAAAATCAATCAAGTACCTAGGTTTGAAGAAGTACAGACGCCAGCCCATCAAGCTACTATAATCTGTCAAATTTCTTTAGTAAATTTTCAACTTTATCGCTAAAGTATAAGGTTCAAAGTTGATTAGGAAAATTTGACAGTTTCGGGTAGCTTGATGTACAGACGCCAGCACATCAAGGTACCCGAAACTGTCAAAATTTCCCAACCAACTTTGAACCTTATGCTCTAGCGATAAAGTTGAAAATCTATTAAAGAAATTTGACAGTGTGTAGTAGGTTGATGTGCTGGCGTCTGTACAAAGCGAATACACGGACAAAAAAGGATTTTGTTTTGTACTATTTAGAGATAGTGATGTAGTAAGTTGACAAAATAAATATGCAAATGAGTTAAATTAGATAAAATTAGTCGTGTATCATTGTAATTAATATTTTTGTATTTACATTATGTATAATTGTCTTGAATATTTTGTATGCAAGATAATTTATGAATGCGGTCTTCTGACTAATTTAATAATTTCTTCTTATTACGCAATTCTGTATATTTCAATGAACTTGGTGCACTAAGTTTTGTCATCTACCTGTCTGTCGATCGTCAGTAAAAAATACAGCAGTAATAATTATGTTAAGTTTTTAGATTTCCAATTGGAGTTTTTGTTGAGAACTTACGAGGTTACGAATAAAGTTCGACATTACAAATTGATGTTCATGAAAAAGTGAAAATTTTAGTTATTTATTTTATTTTAAAAGAAGACAAACTAACAAACCAATTATATAAAGAATAGATATTTAAAAAAATTGCTATTAACAAGTCTCTACATTTAACTAGTTAAGGAAATAGTCAATAACAAAACGATGTCTGTGTGGTGCCGGACTTAAAGAATAGCACCACCCCATACTTCCCGTGGGTGTCTTAAAAGGCAACTAAGGGTCGTACCGGAGGATGGGCAGCAGCGTTCTCTATGCATTCCAACACCATACCATTCTACGATCGCCAACCCGCCTGCCAAGCGTGGCGATTATGGCACCCAAAGAATGACAACAAAAAGTACATACAAGTTAATATAATTAGTAAGAGAATAGTAGATAAGTTAACTATCCTTGAAAAAGTAGTCTTTTTGTAGGCAATCATTTAAATAATTATTTCCAACGTAAACCGGATAAAATACGAATGTTAGCTAATTACGTAAAAGTAAACCGACAAACATAAGACTAGTAATTACACAGTAGCATTGACTTTGCCGTAGTATTTGTGTTGAGATAGCGCCGACAGAAGAGCACACAATAATGATGCTTTTTGAGATAATTTTCCACTAACACCTGAGAATTTTAGTTTAAAAGAGAAGCTGCCACTAATTATTTGCAAGCGAGAAATTAAGAGTGACCGGTGTCACTGATTTGATTTACAATAAAATAATTTAAAGATTTTATTAGTGACTACCAATAACAGCTGTGGATTATTACATAATTACAAATAGTAACTGTCGTAGCCTTCAACGTTAATCAGTGGAAAATAAACCTTATAGTTTAAAAAAAATATATATCTGAAGGCCAATTCTCGTAATTTAAAACGTTAAAAATCTAGTCACAGTCTCATTTTGGCGACAAACAAAACGTCAAAAATGTACGGAAATTAGAGGTATTTTTGACAGATTGAGACTGAGATCAGACTGTGAACGTTCTTAAAATTATGAGAATTGCTCTTCTGATCAATACAACTCAATAATTGTTTTCAATTGGAAATATATTTTGCTCGTAAAACCACCAAAACAATAATAGGTACCTAATATGGAAGAAAAAAAAGATTTCGCAAAAATGAATCCGGAACCCGATTTCAAGGGTGAGTGAAAAAAAAATATGTTTCCTTTATGTGAAGCATAATATTATTTTTATTATATTCTGTTTTAACGCCATCATAGTATAAAAGATGACTATGTGTTACTTACAGGAATGAGGATCCTCTAACTATATAAATAAATTACTTGATAGTACAGGTACATTCATCAAATTTCGCTTGCGTGATGCAGGATTCAGTGACGTCAGTCACACTCAGGCTCACTAGTGCCATCTATTGGTTTTCAATATTTTTTGTTGATCGCTGTTTGAGAGCGCAGTTCCTGTGTAGAATCATAGATGTCGCCATTATTTTATTTATGTTTATGCATGAATTCATCGAATTTGAAGTTAAAATTTAATCCATAATTATTTATCTTGCAAGACATCCTCATAAGCATCTTAATGAAATTAAATAATTGAATATGGGTAATACATGAGGTGGTACAATAAAAAAGTTGTTATTTAAACCATAATTATAATGTGAAAATATGTAATATTTTATTAGGTACACATTACAATTTGTTTATCGATTACAAATATTCTATATTCTTAATCACGTGTTTATTCGTCGATGCAGCGTACTAACGTCACTTCCAAGCAAAATGTGGCAACCTCGACGGAAATGAGTTGTTTGAATATCGTTACTGCTTCAAATACACACGGAAATATAAGCACGTGAGTGTGAGCAGCCTTGGAATAAGCAGCGCAAACTGCTCCCTAGGGGACACCTAGTTATTACATGGAGCAAAATTTAACACGCTATACTATTTATAAATGTTTTATTTGTTTAGTAACAAATGCGTTTGGGGAAATTGCAATCTTGTGTTTTATTTCAAAATGGAACTAACATTAGCTAAGCAAATATTTACTGAAAACTGTATAAACTGTCATAGGGACGCAATTAAAATTATTTATCTTTTCAAAGTTAAAGAATATTTTTTAGATTAAAGTTATTTCAGAAACAGGTAACAATAGTAATTAGGTGTTAACTCAAAACTCAAACTAAAAGCATTTATTTCAATTAAATCTTGTACAGGCACTTTTGAATTGTCAAAATTTAAATAGTCTGTCAGTTAGTCAGAAAGTTGAAGCTTGATAAAATTTCAGTTTCAGGATGGGGCTACAGACATCAACAATGTTTCATACTATTCTGCACCCTGACTATAGCTTACAGTATGAGGGCCTGCATGGGGGTGTCACTAGTAGCTATGACATACCATCGCAGTCAAGGGAATGAAAGCAATGCTGATAATGTTACAGAATTTAAAATTGAAGGAATCATGAACGCCCTTATGTTGGTACCACCGGTAAGTGTTTTTGAAGCAAAAGAAGATGAAGAAGATGTTGGTTTCTTTACTTGAGTTTATTATGGATTCTTGAATTTGGTGATTTTAACTATTTCTTAATCACAATATAATCTATGTTTAACTTTATTCTTTTCTTCGAGTCGTTGGCTCGACAGCGTATTGCGTTGAGTTAGCCCAAAACTTTACCACATCCACGGCGTCGTCCGTGGCAGCGCAGACTGTTACAATATTCAAGTTAAAAACTTTAAAGGCTCGGTACGTCCAAAGGAAAGAACTCTTATAAGATCATTCGTGTGTATGTCTGCCCGGTTGTCACCGAATTTAATAAACCGATTATTTAAGAGTCACGCAGTTCATCATTCTTAAGATTTATTGACATTCTGTTACTTTTTAGGGTTCCTTACCTCAAAAGGAAAAACGGAATCCTTATAAGATCAGTTCGGTGTCCGTCTGTCTGTCCGTCTGTCAAGACCCTTCTTATCAGAAACGCGTGGAGTTATCAAGTTGGAATTTATTATCTAATACTCAGGGTTGCAGTTCCTTGAAGCATTGTAAAACTCAAACTTCTAAGTCAATACAATCAAAAGATACGGGCGTTAATGTTCAGTTTATGCCGCATATTTTGACACTCGCAAGGGAATCAAAACCTATAGGATACTTCTCGTTGACCTAGAATCATGAAATTTTGGCAAGAAGCAATGTCATGTGTGTAGTACAAGTAAAGTAAAAATCCAAAAAACGTAAATTTGTAGTTACATACCTACAAATGCGTACGGGGCCCTCGGTGCACGAGCCCGACTCGCACTTGACCGGTTTTTTATTTCAGTATCCTGCCTTCAATTGGACCAAAAAAGTACAAGACATAGTGATATCATCTTTCTTCTGGGGCTACATGCTGCTACAGATCCCTGCAGGTCAACTGGCCCACAGGTTCGGTACCAGGTACCTGCTGTCTGGTGCCATGATGATCAATTGTCTGGTCTCCATCTTCTTCCCAAACGCTTCTTATCACGTAAGTCTGACCAATTTTATTGATGGTTTCTATAACATTTTCGTAATTTAGTTTATGTATATCGTTTATTTATTTTCAGATCATAAAATCAGTAATTACATACACAACTATTTAAAATTAATGATTAATTACATATTAGTAAAAGAATTTACACACTAACTCTATAATAGAAATAAAAATATTTACAAGTATCAAAAAGAGTTACAGGGCGTCGAAAAATTCGTCCACATCGCTAAATATATATATATCGTTAAATCGTTTCATTTCACATTCATAAGTTAGTTTATTCTAACAAATATTATAAATGTGAAAGTGAGTTTGTTGGTTTGTTATGCTTCATCAATGTTGACGTTGTCAGAGGTACAGTAAAGGACGAACGCGAGCGAAGCCGCGAGCAAAAGCTAGTTTCACATATTATCTTAATTAAATGGTTATTTTACGTATTGAATTTAAATTGTTACCACGAGAAAGTAAATGGTTTCGGAAATATTTCATTCACTACTAGTATTGCAAAAATATCCTACTTTTTTACAGTCAACCGCAAATCAATGAAAGCAATTTGACATTGATAGCGCCTTTATGTCGTACCAGTAAGGCTGATTTTCGGAGCGCAAGTCATGTGCGGTTGACAGAACCATCAATATTGTACTATTTATTGTATAAAGCAACAATAAATCATAAATTTTGTTTGACTTGTCAGGGTGGTTGGATATTCTCAGCAATATGTAGAATGGTGCAAGGTCTGAGTCAAGCTTGCATTATGCCTGGACTGCACACAGCTCTTGGAAAGTGGGCACCCTTACATGAGAGGGGAAGAATGTCTGCTTACGTTTATGGAGGTACCTTGCAAATATAGATAGATATACCTACTTTTATTAGACTATATCGTGCTTATTAGAGTCTTGAATGAGTATATTTTTAATGCGAGTGCCTGTGTCTATCATGTAGGTATCGAAGGCTGTATGCTAGAAAAGTGTCCAAATTCATAATCAAATCAATAAATAGTATGAGAAAGTAAATGTATTTTTTTTCAGTTTTGTTTATTTAAGTTTATATTGCAAATTATGTACAAACACAAAATAGCAAAACTTTTATGATATAAAAATGTTTTTACTGAATTTAGTTTGTTACCATTTAGTCAGAACTTAATTGTCAGTAAAAATGTCGTGTTACATTTCAGGTCAAGCTCTAGGCACAGTATTGGGACTACCAATGTCAGGCTTCATAGCAGCTTCTCCGATGGGTTGGCCTGGCATCTTCAGGTTCTATGGAATCTTATCCGGTCTGCTTGGAGTCTTGATATGGTTCATGGCTGCTGATGCACCAGCACAGCATCCCAAGATTTCAGATGACGAGAGAAAATACATTGAAGATGAATTAGGAAACGGGATTAAGACTAAGGTGTCCTCATTATATGCAAAATTTTTGTTACAAAAATGCACTAATTAATACATAGCGTGAACTATCAACAAAAACGCTAAATAAATTATAATAAAAAACTTCGCACTATTTAAAATACGCCACACGCAGGGGCCGATATGAATTAACCTAGTTTTTTTATAAAAAAAACTATCCTATAAAGTTAATCCGGCTGAAATGATGATGATTATGATGAGAAAAGGATTAAAATAATCATTGTCTTTACAGCAAATGACGGTGCCATGGGGTAAGATACTCCGTCACCCGGGCATGTACGCCATTATAGTCTCACACATCGGACAGACGTGGGGACAAGTGACTCTGTACTCCGAAGTACCTGCCTTCATGGACAAGATTATGGGCGTCAACATCAAAGCAGTAAATATGGTTTTGATTTAATTATGAGAGAGTAATTTTGAAAGTAAGCTTATGTATGATCTATAAAATATTAATCAGAGCCTGAGGTAAAGCCATTGAAGGTATTGTACGAGACATAATAGAACTTGTATTGTTATTACGTCTGGAGGCATTTAGTGCCCCACAAAGTGTTAACTTTCTCCTCATTGAAGAATTGGTAGCAATAAATGTTGCTATCAACATTTATTGCTACAAATTCTACACGCGGAAGCATGTCAAGCCAAGTTCAAGCCGAAAATTCATACATATTTCAAAATACTATTTAAAAACGAAAGAGGACTGTTCATATTTATTCATTTCATTTTATTGTCGTTACGTAACTGTCTGGAAATATCTACTAATTATTGTACTATTTCTTGTACCTACTCTAGACGCTTTTAACGCGTACATCTTTCTTAATTTTTTACATCGTTCTCACATTATATAATTTTAAAATCAAAAGTAATGATGTAACTAATATTTTTGTAAAATATAATTTAAAAAGAATGTCCATGGAGTTTCTTGCCCGTTCTTCTCCATAGGTACCTACGCTTTGGAATGGGCAACTAGCTTCATATTTTCAGACTGACCGACTTCATGATAATTCAAAAGTGCCTGTAAATGGTTTAATTGAAATAAATGCTTTGAGTTTGAGTTGAGTTTGAGTTTGACTCGTACCTCGATGAACGTTACTGTGTTCATTTCATGATAAATAATAATCAATGATTTTTATTAATAGAATGGGCTGCTGACTGCGCTGCCGTTCTTGGTGATGTGGTTCACAAACTTCTTCTTCAGCTGGTTGACTGATATGCTGGTTGTGAAGAAAATACTCAGTGTCACAAATACAAGAAAACTTGCCAATTCACTAGGTTTGTAATTAGCAGAATAATAATAAACTAAAGGGAGGGCAACATATTTTAAAATTACTTAACCAAAATATTCAAGGTTGCTCTTCTAAATTACTGGAAATAGAATTGTTTTTAGAAAATACCAAGTTTGATGTCATTTGTTTAACAGAACATTGGTTAAAAGCCCATCAAGTAATGTCAATTAACTATGAAAATTATTGTGTAGTTAGCCATTTCAGCCGAACACGTATGATACATGGCGGATCATTAATATTAGTTAAAAATTCAATTAAATCAAAGGAACGAAAAGACATCGTCGGGCTGTCTGTTGAACACACCATTGAATTGTCCTGTGTTGAGCTCGATAAGCATGTAGTAGTATGCGTATACAGACCTCCAAGTTACCAGAATCTAGCTTTGTTTGATTCTGTAATGGAAGATGTGCTAAAGAAACTTTCTGCTAGTAGTAAGTCAATAATCATATGTGGCGATTTTAATATTAATTTATTAGAAAATAATTCAAATACTATCAGATTATTAAGTCTTTTTGGGTCATTTGATTTGTCAAATGTTTTTATTGAACCCACCCGAGTAACAGCTTCCACTGCCACTTGTATAGATAATATTTTCTGTAACTGTGATTATTTACACAAACAAATTGTAAATAAGTTGCCATCTGATCACAGTGGACAAACAATAACATTTTGCTCCTACGTGCCTTTACAAAAATTTTTAATAAGGTTTAGGCCAATTACATGTAAAAATTTAGAAAAATTAAATAATTCTTTGGCCAGTAAATTATGTGTTCAGAGTTTTAATAATTTATGTGACCCAAATGAGTTTTACGCCGAGTTCTTTTCACTATTAAACACGCAATTTAATGACACTTTCCCACTAAAGTCTAAAAGTATTTACACAAAGTTCTTATTTAGCGATTGGGCGACTCCAGGTATTCGTAAAAGCAGGGAAAACCTCTTTGAACTTTATGGCTTGAAGCAACATATGAATAGCACAAGCCTTCATCAGTATGTTGCAACTTATTCTAAGACTTTCAAAAGTGTATGCAAAACTGCTAAAGCTCTTTATATTAGCAATAAAATAAAATCAGCCGATGATAAAATAAAAACTACCTGGCAAATAATAAATAATGAAACAGGTAGGAAAAAACAGCGTAATACTGAATTTAATTTAGAGACCGCACATGGCCCCATCAATTCAGATATAGAAATTGCCCAGGAATTCGAAAACTTTTTTGCTAATATTCCCATTAAAACTACTGAAGCTTTGAATTCCTCACCCGCGCTTTCTGCTGACTTACTTAGAAAGAATGTTGAGGCATGCCCTTCGGAGTTTGGGTTTCAACATACAAACCCCCAGGCTGTTATAAAAGCTTTTAAAGATCTTAAAATTAAATCAACAGAAGATCTCTGGGGAATGTCTGTAAAAGTTTGTAGATCTATCATCGAAACGATTGCGCCCTATTTAGCTTTCATATTTAACATCAGTGTAGACCAAGGAGTCTTTCCGGATCTCATGAAACACAGTAAAGTAGTTCCTTTGTTCAAATCCGGTGATAGTAAAGAACCCAACAATTATAGGCCTGTCTCAATTCTGCCGGTTCTCAGTAAGGTGTTTGAAAAGTTGATGCTCAATCAAATGTTACGCCACTTTAACAAAAATTCCATCTTTCACGAACAACAGTACGGTTTCACCAAAGGGCGTTGTACCACTGACGCCGGTGTAAACCTAATAAAGAACATTTTTAACGCCTGGGAGGAAGCACAAGATGCCATTGGAATCTTTTGCGACCTCTCTAAGGCGTTCGATTGCGTAAGCCATGAGACACTTCTGCTGAAACTTGAGCACTATGGGATTAGGAATTTAGCTCTTGATTTACTAAAGTCATACCTAAAAGATAGAAAGCTTAAAGTTCAAGTAAACGGCGTAAACTCATTAGGGTCTGAAATAGCAATGGGCGTTCCTCAAGGTTCTATATTGGGTCCATTCCTCTTTTTAGTTTACATTAATGATTTACCCCAATTACTTCAAAATCAACCGAAGATGGTGTTATTTGCAGATGACACCTCATTGATCTTTAAGATAGACAGACGAGCACAAAATCTTGACGACGTGAATAACTCTATTCTTCAGGTCCAAGATTGGTTTACGGTAAATAATTTGGTACTAAATGAAAAGAAAACCAAATGCATTAGATTTAAATTACCTAATGTTAGAAGTAGTGAATGTGACATCATACTGAATGGAGAAAAACTGGAATTTGTTGATCAAACTGTTTTTCTGGGAATCACGCTAGACGACAAATTACAATGGGGACCTCACATAACATCTCTTGCGGGGCGGCTTAGCTCTGCCGCTTATGCTGTTAGAAAGATAAGACAATTAACTGATATAGAAACCGCGCGTTTAGTCTATTTTAGCTACTTTCACAGCATTATGTCGTACGGCATTTTACTATGGGGTCGAGCTGCTGACATTGAATCCATCTTTATTTTGCAAAAAAGAGCTGTCAGAGCCATTTATAATCTACGTCGCCGCGAATCTCTCAGGGAACTTTTTAAAAAGATTAATATTATGACGGTACCTTGCCAATTCATTTATGAAAATATTATGTATGTAAGAAAAAATCTACATCTTTTTAATAAAATAAGCGATAGACATAATTTTAATACTAGAAATAAAGATAAAATACATCAACCATTTTTCAGATTAGCCAAGGTACATACATCTTTTATGGGGTACTGTGTTAAATGTTACAATAAAATACCTTGCGATGTATTGCAATTAAATGAAAGAAAATTTAAAACTCACATTAAACGTACACTTTGTAAACAAGCATACTATAAATTAGAAGATTATATCCAAGATAAGAACGCTTGGAAACATGCTGGTCCTGCTCCATAGGACAATCTGGAGCCTAGACAAAATCAAACTGGTTGCAATTTAATTGTAAATTTATACTTTTTTTTTTGACATTGATTTACATTCTGTAACTACTTTACTACTCACACCCTGACTTATTACTTGTAATTTTTTTTTTAAATGAAAATCGTTTACTTTTACCATGTTTGTAAATATGTGAGCACCATGTATCTATCAGATAATTAATTTATATGTCATGGTTTCATTTTTAAGTCTTTTACCTATTGTGGTATAGTAATTTTATTTTAGGTGCATCGTGTTCACATATTATTATTATATAATTAATGTATGCAAAATTTTGTAAAATATTTTAAAAGAGTAACGGTGGAGTTTCTTGCCCGTTCTTCTCCATACGAAAACTACCTTTTGGAATGGGCGACTAGAATCAATTCTATTTGTTGTAATTTCTGACGTTCAAAAGTGCCTTTAATGTGCCTATTTGAAATAAATGCTTTGACTTTGACTTTGACTTTGAGCAAATACTTTCCAATAATGTAGTAATAATTCTAATAGAAATTGTGACCTTTCCCGTTTATAATATTTTTTATAAAAACAGGGTTCGTACCAGCAGCCATTGGACTCGTTGTGTTAGCCTTCGCACCCAGAAACATCTATGTCGTAGAAACAATACTAGTCATTATCTGCAGTTTCAAAATATCCGCTAATATGGGATTCCACGTAAGAATGTTTCTTTCTGGTTTACTGTTCTTAGTAACTTATATCACGCCGTGAACTTTGCTCAGTTTATGTTACTTATTTATTTTTAACAGATAAACCACGTTGATATTTCTCCGAACTTCGCTGGGACTATGATGAGCATCAGTAACTTTGCCTCGAACTTCGCAGGATCAATGTCGCCCATGGTGGTCGGCTTTATTCTTACTGATGTTGTAAGTTTGATTATATCTTACTTGATTTGATACTAGCTGCGCCCCGCGGTTTCACCCGCATATATCTCGATCCCGGAATAAAAATTAAAAGTCGTGGTCTACCCATGTGCCAAATTAGATCTAAATCCAATCAGACGTTTTAACGTGAAAGCATAACAAACAAATATACAAAATATCAAATATTTTCTTTATATAATATTAGTCTGTTTAGATTACAATTTTAGGAAAACTAACAGCTAAATATGTTCAATAGTGCATTTACTTCATTACCGTCAATAGTTTTTTATTCCCATCTAATCCTGTATATATCCTTCAGAAATTCTATTAGCTATAATTTGTGTATTCAACATATTAGTAGATATACCTACATAGTTCCCTGAATTCTTTTACCGTATAAAAAATCTCCCTCGCATATTTTAGAAATAATAAACGAAACAGGATATTCATTTATGTTAATATTAATATTATCATAAATAGCCAACTTGAAATAAATGTTTGATGATAATGAAAATACTAAAGATACATTTTCGTACTATCAATGTTTACAGACCGACCCATTTCTCTGGAGGCAGATATTCTTCGTGGCAGCTGGAATCTACTTCTTCACGAATCTAGTTTACGTGATCCTTGGAACAGCTGTAAAGGCTGAATGGAATGATCCGCCTCGAGATGAAACCGCTGATGAAGAGAGGCAACCAATGATGGAGAAACCTAAAATGTAAATTAGGAAAACTATGAAGCAATGAACAAAGAAAAGCTTTGAAAGCTTCTAGGGACTGCTTGAAGTCGTTCAGTTTTTGGCTCATCAATTAACATCAATGAAAAGTCAGTCGACTTCAAACTATGAATATTCACACCTAATGATGGCAAACGGTGTGATTGAAATATTCATTGAGGTTTTAATTATTTTAATTTACATAATACCTAAGTATATTAATTTCATAAGGAGTCGGAGAATAAGGAGTCAGAGAATTTCGTGATGAACCAGACTTGACGGAACTGCTTCTCAAGAACAAGATTGAGGGTTTGAACCTGGCAAGTTTAATTTGAAAGTGTCGGTGAAGGAAAACATCGAGAGGAAACCTGGACTTGTAATGGTTTCAAATCGCTCTGAGAAAGCGTGGTGATGAGTCTCTACCGCAGTGGTACAATTAATAGAAGTTGTCGTGTTACTATCCTATAGAAAACATCGAAAATCGAGTTAAAATCTAACTAATGCTTTGTGTGCAGTCATTCAATGAATGGATTATGTCACTGGCATACACATCTAATTTGACAGCACGACAATTTATTCTAGGGTTGTGATCAAGATGGTGATTAATGAGAGATAAGAGATACTTACAACCAAAGAAAAGGAGTTTTTTTTAATAAGAAATCGTTATAAGATTGTATAATGTAGATACATGATATTATTAATTATATATAATAATAATTAATTATTTTATTTGTCTAAAACTACTTTCTAATATAATTAAAATATGTCAATAGATCCCTGTTTTACTGTATTCCCACTGGTTTCAAATACACTCCCGGACTCTCTAAGCCGAACCACCGTGCATTGTGATGTTTTAAGGCCTAAAACACCGAAATATGATAATTCAGAGAAAAATTACCTGATCATTTCGGTATTGTTCTAAATTTTAATTCACGAACTTGAGAAAGAGAAGAAAACGAAGTTGGGTCGCTCTTAAGGAAGCAACAAGCTTTGCTTAATTCTAAGAGCGTTTCGTAATTTATCATTTGTTTTGCATAAAAAAGTATAGAAATAGAAATGCCTCGAGGCTCATGTGATGCCATGTGCACTGCAAGAATTGTTCGAGAATACTTGCATGACGTTAATATCGCAATAATAGAATGGCCACCCCTGATAAGAATCCAATAGAGCACTTATGGGATGAGTTGAAGAGGCGTGTTCGAACTAACCAACCAGCTCCAGATAAGTTGGAGGAGCTGAAAACTACAATCTTGGAAGCATGGGAGAACATTCCACAACACGTCATAGTCATCATCTGCCTAGCCTTTTCCCAACTATGTTGGGATCGGCTTCCAGTCTAACCGGATGCAGCTGAATACCAGTATTTTACATGGAGCGACTGCCTATCTGACCTCCACAACCCAGTTACTGGGTAATAAGATACCCCTTGGTAAGACTGGATGTCAGACTTTTAGGCTTCTGACTAACCGTAACGACTGTCAAAGATCCATGTATGACAGCAGGGACCAACGGCTTAACATGCTTTCCGAGTACGTCATAGTAACATTAATTAATTTCATGCCAAACCGCATGACGACCGTAAAATGCTCTTGGAGATAACACAAGTTACTAAACAAACGTTGTCTCCATGTAAACTATTGTTCCTTCAATAATCCCATGTTAATTTTGCCTCTGGGAAACGTGGAAAGACGACTTAAACAGCGTTTATCCCACGCGGGCTGGCAACGTCGCATTTCTTGTGGTTTTTCTTGATTATTTTATTAAAGTTATACTAAATTATCAAAAAATTTTTACGGCCAAATATTAGATCGTTGGTATTTATTAGTAGATTGTTTGCCAAGGGAGCAAAAAATTATTTTAAGGGCGAGGGACTCAAAGTACGTCACTCGAGCTTAAAATAGTGTTGCCCCCAAGGTGGACACTCTATTTTTTATCACCCTCTATGAAAATATAAGTAAGTGCAACTAATGAATGAGAATAGTACTTTTATTTATTTACATACAATCACTTGAGGAAGATATACTCACTTTTTTATAAAACTAACTAAAATCCTAATTTGAGTAAACAATTCGAACGAAGGCTTTTCGCGCGTTTTTTTATTTTTTCATAAACTTTTTTTTTTAATTTGGCTGCGCGTTTTATTTTATCATACAGCTTGTTACTTGTTCATACAATGTTCGTGATTGATCTGTTTGGTGATTGGAACTTTTACTAACAATATCCACATTCCAAATTCAAATCACTTTTAGTCCCTAGGGATTAAAGAGCTATTTTAGTCCCTGCTCACGAAGAATACACTAGCTCTTTTTGAATATATGTGATAAAAAAATATTTTTAACATTTACTCTAAATAAAAAAGTTTACGCTCAAACGGCTGGACCAATTTTGATAAAATTTTGTAAGGAGGTAGCTGCCACCCTGGATTAACATATAGGCTACTTTTTATCCCGATATTATCACGAAATCGAAACTTATGCGGATGAAACCGCGGGGCGCAGCTAGTAATCCTATATACAGTAGCAATGAAGTCGGTAGGTATATTATTTGCATAAGATAACATTGATGCATACAAACATAATAAATGATAATTATATAATTGTTCGACTAGCGTGAAAGACGCATTCAAATACATTGTACGTCAGTTTGGTACACATCTCGAAACAAATTGTAGTTGCAGCAATACGGGAATGGAAAAGTAATGATAAATTATAGCAAGTTATTACCAATACTGATGTGTAGCTGATTGTATTGCATCAGAATTAGTTTTTTTTTGTAATTCTGAAGTTTTTTATGATGAAGTTAATAATGCAGAGCTAAGAGAAGGAACATTACAAAATATCAGCGTAAATTCACAAGTTCGCTCAAAAAACGATTTCAATCTTTAAGCTATTAATGTTGTGAATGATCAAATACAAATAAATTCAATAAATATGGTGGAGAAGCAAGAGGTTACAGAGAACGATTTCTCTGAAAGTGATTTCAAAGGTAAGTGAATTTTTTTTTATTAATTTAGTGTCTGAAAAGTATAGTGTCACTGGTTTGTGGACACTTCTTAGCTTGAAACTATTTGTTTTATCACCAGATGGTTTAATTACATTTTATAGTTGATCAATATTTTAGAACTTCAACGTTTGTGAAATTGGATTCGTATTGTAAGTTTTAGATTTTAAACAAAGTATAACAACATAGTTTATACTTTATGAAATTTTCTCTTTTTATGTGTAGGTACTGTCCGACTCCTAGGCTGTTTTCTAACATAGTATTATTTAATTCCCTTTTGTAATTTGCTTTTAATAATATACTTACCTAAATGACTAGCCAAAACGTAAAAAAAATAAAAGTACATTTTAAAAATTCAGCGCTGCATCTGCTCATTAGATACATATTTTTAAGTTTTTCAACTCTCTGGAGTGTCCTTTTAATTAATTAATTAAAGTTTCTTAGTACCACGCAACTAAAAATTTTAATTATCATTATGACTGACTTATGAGTTGCTTGGGACCATTCCATAGCCAAATATGTAGTCCGTGTGTGTGTTTGTCCCGAGCATAAATACCTTACATTTATATAAGATTCAAAACATAGATATCCGATTCAAAAGCAAAATTTTAATTATCTCTTGAAGTATTGATAGATATTCATCATAATCAGCCTATAATGTTCCCACTGCTGGGACACAGGCCTCCTCTCTGTGAGAGGGAGTGGGCCATAATCCACCACGCGGGCCCAGTGCCTGTTGGTGGATGTCACATGTCTTCGAATTTTTGGTTCTAGGACATGCCGGTTTCCTCACGATGTTTTCTCTCACCGTTTTTGAGAGCAGTGTTATGAAATAATTTACACAAAAGTAAACCGCCTGCCTGGATTCGAACTTACCCGTATCCACTGGGCCACCACTGCTCTCATAGATATCAAATAGATGTTATTAACATAGTATTCTCGATACGTATATAGGTTTGTGTGTGTGAGTTATTTTTCATTATGAATTCGGTCTTATACTACTATAATTATGCTACTTATTGTATTAAAAATAAATTATTGGTTATCATTTTGACAATAGTGATGGTACTTATAACATCTTGGAAAACCGACACGAATTCATCGGGTCGCAGAAATCCGCTGGAGCGGGAAGCACAGGAACGGTGACGGTGCTTTGGGGAGGCCTATGGCCAGCAGTAGACGTCTTTTGGCTGAAATAATGATAATGGTATAACCATAACTTGGATAACAAAATCCGTATTTTCAGTTTCAGGATGGGGCTACAGGCATCAGCAATGTTTCATATTATTCTGTACCCTGACTATAGCTTACAGCATGAGATCCTGCATGGGAGTGTCACTGGTTGCCATGACAAAATATGGAGAACCAGTCATAAATGCTACAGCAACCAGTTTAGCTGCAGAAAACCAGTTTAAACCAGAAGGGATATTAAATGCTTTAATGTTGGTACCACCAGTAAGTTTTCTTGCACCATAAAGGCTCCTTCAAATAGGCGAGTCACGCGATAAAATCGCGCGCGACTCAAAGGCACCGCAAGTCGCGGAACGAGCGGTGTCTTTGTGTCGCGCGCGATTATAGCGCGGTCGCGCCTGTTCGTAAGAACCTTAAAACCTTTTTGGTAATTTAAAAATATAATTATCATGTTATTTTACTACTAAGAGATTAGCTGTTTTATTTGCATAACTACTCGGATGGCTCTTATCATAATTCGTGTGCTACTGTTTATTACGCAATAGTTGTAATAGAATATTACGATTGTTACGCAATAAACATAGAATAGTCCCAATATTAATGAATGAAAGTATATTTTATAAAAGCATATTTGGTTTCGCCTCGTTTGTGTAATGGTCGCATGAGTTACTGCCGAGCATAAGGTTCTGGGTTTGATTCCTAGGGCGAGCAAATTGTTATTGGGTTTTTTCAAGTGAAATTTCTCAGTAAATAGGCTCGCCCCCACCCTATTACATGGGACTTAAACATAACTGGCTACAAGTGGGTGTACTTAGTATAAGTGCTCCTCTGCCTGCCCATCGAGCAGCTGTGATATTAGGTTACGTTAAATTTATATTTTTAACGTAAAAAGCACATTATAACATAAAGTAACTTCACTGGTGCAGTACGGAACACACATAATATCCGGATCTAAGGAGTTGAACTTGAGTTGAACAAAGTTTTTAATCTGTTTCGAAACATGAAATCGTTTGAGCAAAACAAAGACAATTTCCTTGTGCTAGATGCAACCTTGACTGTAATCTTTTAAGCGGTTACTATCTTCATTAAGTCTGGGGTTTTTCAAAACAATTTGTATATTTTGTTTTGTATAAATTGTATCTCAATTGTGTTTTAATCTTAATTACGAAATTAAAATACAATTTATTGTACCTACACGATCATCATATATGGACATTGTATAAGCCTCCAAAACCATACCAGTTTATCTGCAGGCCATACAATAATGGTTTCCATGTAAAATTCACCCGCATATTACGAGGCTAATGCTTGACTGATGTGCCAATCAATCCTCTCATTTCCGTGTATATTAATTCAGATAAATCATGAAAAAGATTTTAAGGAAATTAGCATTCAGTTATTTGTAATAGGCATTGAAGAGCTGTCAGAGCCATTTATAATCTACGTCGCCGCGAATCTCTCAGGGACCTTTTTAAAAAGATTAATATTATGACGGTACCTTGCCAATTCATTTATGAAAATATTATGTATGTAAGAAAAAATCTACATCTTTTTAATAAAATAAGCGATATACATAATTTTAATACTAGAAATAAAGATAAAATACATCAACCATTTTTCAGATTAGCCAAGGTACATACATCTTTTATGGGGTACTATGTTAAATGTTACAATAAAATACCTTGCGATGTATTGCAATTAAATGAAAGAAAATTTAAAACTCACATTAAACGTACACTTTGTAAACAAGCATACTATAAATTAGAAGATTATATCCAAGATAAGAACGCTTGGAAACATGCTGGTCCTGCTCCATAGGACAATCTGGAGCCTAGACAAAATCAAACTGGTTGCTAATTTAATTGTAAATGTATACTTTTTTTTTTTTTTTGACATTGATTTACATTCTGTAACTACTTTACTACTCACACCCTGACTTATTACTTGTATTTTTTTTTTTTTAATGAAATCGTTTACTTTTACCATGTTTGTAAATATGTGAGCACCATGTATCTATCAGATAATTAATTTATATGTCATGGTTTCATTTTTAAGTCTTTTACCTATTGTGGTATAGTAATTTTATTTTAGGTGCATCGTGTTCACATATTCTTATTATATAATTAATGTATGCAAAATTTTGTAAAATATTTTAAAAGAGTAACGGTGGAGTTTCTTGCCCGTTCTTCTCCATACGAAAACTACCTTTTGGAATGGGCGACTAGAATCAATTCTATTTGTTGTAATTTCTGACGTTCAAAAGTGCCTTTAATGTGCCTATTTGAAATAAATGCTTTGACTTTGACTTTGACTTTGAAAATTGTCAAAGAATGACAGCTGTCATTTGAATATACGGACAACTTGAGTTGGTAATCAATTTGCTGAACAACTAACCCTGGCTTTGTTTACGCTTTCCTGTCCAGAGTCTATATAGACACAGTATTGGAAAACTCGCTATGAGCTATGCAGGACACCGGACAATGGAAGTGATAATTAATCATTTTGATGTTCCAGTACCCAACATTTAACTGGAACAAGAAGACCCAAGACGCGGTGATAGCCTCGTTCTTCTGGGGATACATGACGCTGCAGATGCCTGGTGGGCAGTTGGCTCATAGGTTTGGAGCCAGATACCTGCTGACTGGTGCCATGATGATCAACTGTGTGGTGTCCATACTGCTGCCGCTGGCTGCTTACTATGTAAGTTGGAAGTTGTTGAAGAGAATTGTAAGATTTAGAAATGACTATAACAAATTAAACCAACCTCCTGTATAACTTTATCGAGGACTAATAGCGCCCCGCGATTTTACCCACATAAGTGTCAATACTGTGGGAATATTTGAATAAAAGGTATTCTATGTGTTATTCTAATGTATAAGAAATATTACTGTAAAATTTCATCCAAATTCGTTCAGGAGTTTTTGTGTGAAAGAGTAACAAACATTCATCCATCCTCATAAACTTTCGCCTTCATAATATTATATAAATATAACATAATATATAAATATAATTAGTGTGACTAGAGTGCCCCGTGGCCCCCACATAAGTTTTGATCTCGTAGGAATATTGGGAAAAAAACTATTCTATGTCCTACCCCGGGA
This sequence comes from Luperina nickerlii, assembly GCA_963855955.1. NCBI lineage: Eukaryota > Metazoa > Arthropoda > Insecta > Lepidoptera > Noctuidae > Luperina > Luperina nickerlii. Next base: position 22,194,083 of record OY979676.1, on the reverse strand, counting down.
CTCAAATTATCTCTATACCAAATTTCATCTAAATCGGTTTAGCAGTTAAAGCGTGAAGAGGTAACAGACAGACAGACAGACACACTTTCGCATTTATAATATTAGTATGGATAGTAGGAAGGATTGACGATGGTGATGATCATGGATTTTTTAGTCCGAGCCCTGAATGGATGTCGTGCCCTGGATTTTCAAAGCACTGCTTAGCGCCGACAGTTGAAAATCTAACACTGTGTTGAAAGTTGAAAATCCCGCCGCGATATTTTTACGTCCATGAGGACGTGGGCTAAGCTATTGAAACGACAAAGATTTCACTAACAGTGGAGTGACCGACTCCAACGTTAGTGAAATCTTTGATATTTATAATTATCATTATTTTTTTTAGGGCGGTTGGATTTGCACAGCAATGTGCAGAGTATTGCAAGGCCTAAGTCAGGCCTGCATAGTCCCTGGGCTGCATACGTCTCTTGGCAAATGGGCACCTCTGCAGGAAAGAGGAAGAATGGCCGCTTTTGTATATGGAGGTAAGATTTAAACTTTCCTATCGCCTGTTCACTCGAAATCCTACTGATATTATAAATGTGAAAGTTTGTGAAGATGTTTGGATGTTTGTTACTCAATCACTCGTAAACCGTTGAACAGATTTGGATGAAAATTGGCACATAGACAGACCCTTTCCTGGATTAACACATCTTTTTATACCGATATTCTCACGGGATCGATACTCACGTGGGAGAAACCGCGGGGCGCTGCTAGTAAACAATATATATTACTGTTCCAACGATTTATAGACAAAATCGGAGAAATAACTATAATTTAGAATAATAGCTCCCTATTTATTATCCCACTTCAGGGCAAACAACTCGTCTCATATTTAGGTAACTAGCTAATCCGGCTAGCTTCGTATACCGCCTCAAAATCAATAAGAACGAATGTGTGAGAAAATGAATTATTTCCATTTTGTTTTTTCGTGATTTTTTCCCATATTCTAATAGTTATTCTGCTATACGAGGCGGAGACAAATCAATGATCACAAAAATCGACCCAGATGCTTGAGAGTAAATGGTGTAATTAACCATTTTTTTTAATTATTATATAGATGATTAGAAATAACGTTGTTTACAATTTAACTCAATTCGCAAGCTTTTCCCTTATAAACTAAGATTCCTTCTGGTCTGATAAACTTTCATAAAATATCTGTTAATTCTTGGAACCATATTATTGTTTTCAGGGCAAGCTCTAGGCACAGTTGTCGGACTACCAATGACAGGTTACATATCTGCATCAGCTCTGGGCTGGCCTGGTATATTCAGATTCTACGGGATACTGTCGGGAATCATTGGAGTTCTACTATTTTGGCTTGCAGCTGATACTCCAGCAAAACATTCTAAGATATCTGAAGCTGAAAGGAGATATGTAGAAGAAGAACTGGGAACAGGCGATGAAACAAAGGTAATATGAGATGCAATTTACATACACATTGACATTTACAAAATGACATGAATATTTACTTTGTAGAATGTGATGACTGTTAGGTATATATGGGTCATATTTTTCTTTTTTTTCTCTGTTAGTTTTAACAATGGTTTGGCAGTTGAATATTTCATGTCCTTTTTTGTTTTTTTTTCGTCGAGTCGCTGCTGGTTCCGTTCCTTCCTCGTGGTCAAACTTAATGGTCAAATTCTGAGCTACATAATTACTGACAAATGAAATGCTTGCTCTGGCTGTACTGGTCCACTTAAATCTTTGTCGTTCATTCAAAAGACCCTTTTAGACACTAATATACACGGGTCTCACATGATCTGAATAAGATTATGTCTGGACTTCAAAAGAGATTTAATCTCAGTGCAAAGCAAAGGCCTTCCTCTCCCTTTTTCACACAATTTTGTCTTTTGCTAGCGCCAGCCATCTAGCTTATTTTTTCTTATAATATCCTATTTCCTATTTACAGTATAAACAATTGCATTTCAACAAAATTATTATCTTTTGTTACGACACGTCTCGGTACGCGGTCAGCTATATTATTATACAGATAAAATTGATAAATAATTTCGGTTTCGTAAAAATTTTATACACTCAAAAAATTAAAAAGAAAAAACAACTTGTAACATTGTTTATTGTTGTTGAAGGTGGTTAACACGTAATGTTATTAAAAATTTTAAGAGTATCTCTACTACGAACCTTTAGGGTGTACAATAAAATGAAACTAATTAAAAACAATATTCTAACATGGATAAGGTAAATAGAAAACTAAACTATGTACAGACGCCAGCACATCAAGCTACTACAATCTGTCAAATTTCTTTAATAGATTTTCAACTTTATCGCTAAAGCATAAGGCTCAAAGTTGATTGGGAAAATTTGACAGTTTCGGGTAGCTTGATGTGCTGGCGTCTGTACAACAACTATACGCAGAGAATAGAGAGTGATAGAAATTTAAGGAATAGGTATATAACATAGATGTTGTATATAAGAAAGTAGGTGATAGTTTAGGGTCTCTGTTCTTGGGAGAAAATAATCATTAACTGAGTAATAGCATTTCTGTAAAAGTGAGATATGCCGTAACTTTTTAAATATAAGACTTTAATTTGACTTGAAATATAGACGTTACAGACTATGTAATCCAATACTTTATGTTGCAGAAAATGCCCGTGCCCTGGAAGAAGATCTTTAGCCACAAAGGAGTTTGGGCCATTATAATAGCACACTTTGGTCAAACTTGGGGACAACTCATTCTGTACTCAGAAGTGCCAGCCTATTTGGATAAAATCATGGGAGTCAACATCAAAGCGGTAAGGTACAAGTTAAACCATGATAATAGTGATGGCCATAACTATGCAAAGCTGTTGGCTTACAACGAACAATTTCGGCAGTGACCTCTCAAGCTCCGCTAATGAGACACAATTGATTGTCTATTGTATCGTATTACACAGGATACGCACCATGCTTGACGGGTTAAAAATAATATATTATTTTTGTCTTCATGTCCATCCAAATGTAGTATGGTAGACACCGCCGATATACCTTTAAAATTAATAGTTTTGTATACTATGCAGTATTAAAATTGTTGGTGTGTAATAAAACACATTCTGTCTATCTATTTATTTATCTGGTTTTCTAAAACTAGTAACATAGTCTTCAGTCATATTATAGCTATTTTATCCAAAAAACAGATTATCTCGCCAAGTCGAGCAAAAAGCGGCACGGCCGTACCATCCTTTTCTCAAAACAGTTCAGGCCATTTTCGACCCCTCTATAACTTCGTTGTGGATAACATTAGAAGCCTGAATTTTCAGTAACCAATTAGGCATTGTATAAGCATGATTTATTTCATTCAATTTGAACCAGTAGTTTAAGAATCATAACTAGTCAAAGTTTCTTAATTTTGTCACTCACTCACTGACTGACTGACCGATCATAAAAACTCTTAAGACATAGCAGACATAGAAGCTTCAAATTTAAGAATGCAATTAGTGTTTAGTGTATTAATCAAGGGAAAACTAAAATATTTTGCAATTTCGGTCCACTTTTCTAGATACACCAACTGCATAAATAACTTTGTAATCCCATATAAATATATAGGATTACAAAGTTACATTTGCAGTAAATGAATCAGTGTACCTGTATATGTATCATAATTATAATGGAATAATAGATGTAGATAGATTGACCTGGCAATCGCAATAAACAATCTAATATAATATGTATTACTTGTGAGATACATTGTGTTTTCATGCGATGGCCAAGTCAATCTATTTATTTAAAACATAAAAGATTTTTAATATTGATATGGTCACTATAAGACGTTGTTAGGTTAGCTAATTACGTAATAAGTTAAGTAGGGACTGAATAAATTAACCGACTTGGTATTAGATGGATCTCACAACTTATTACGGTAGAAGAACTGAGTTGCGAGACTTGTTTTTTTTTACAAGCTATGTTTTTGATGCCATTTTAAACTTACAGAATGGGCTGCTGACTGCGCTGCCGTTCTTGGTGATGTGGTTCACAAACTTCTTCTTCAGCTGGATGACTGATATGTTGATTGTGAAGAATATTCTCAGCCCTACAAACACCAGGAAATTCGCTAATTCACTAGGTAAGTGTAAGTGTTTAAATGTTAATAACCTTGCCTGGCAATGCCACTTTGTACTCTGTATAATCAAGTTTTAGCAGTGATTTTATTACTTCGAAAATTTCTAAATGTAGTTATTCAAAACCTTTTTAACTTCATTAGCATACATATAGGTACATAATATAAACTCACATTGTTCCCATGGGACTTGTAGGTAGAAACTACAGAACGCCACCTGTTATGATCCTTACCTACTTCTTTTGCCTCATTTAGGGCGCACTGTGTGACTTGAAATACTGAATTAAATGTTATTAATCTTCATGATTTTATTTGTTATAATTTCCGTTGCCTTCAGGAAACGTTCCAGCAGCTATTGGATTGATAACTCTAGCATTTGCACCTAAAAACATCTACGTTGTGGAATCCATACTAGTATTCATATGCAGTTTCAAAATAGCTGCTCACTTAGGATTTCAGGTTGGAATGATATTATTATGTTAAACGCCTACAATTTTTCTCTTATTTATTTCTCACAACAAGTTGCTCTTTTCTTTATATAAGTATCAATCAACTCAGAGTATCACAGTCCACTGCTGGAGATAGGCCTCTCCCAGTTTATATAAGTATGACGGTAGGGGAATATAAAGGACATCTTCCAAATTTTGTAAGATCAACTTTATTATTAAGGTTATTGTTAGCTCAGGCCATGACATCCTAGCAGTCATTTTTATTCCGCCAATAAATATAGAGTAGTTTTTTCCTTTTGTTTCAGATCAACCACATCGATATATCTCCAAACTTTGCTGGAACATTGATTAGTATCAGCAACTTCATGTCAAACATCGGAGCGTCGATCGCTCCGTTAATTATTGGATTTATCCTTACTGACGTTGTAAGTCCCACCTACTTTTATTACAAACCCTGACCAATGTCTCGGCTATTTTGGGTTTACTATTATAACGATAGACGGCGCTACCGAGGCCGGCCCAGAAAGAAATGGTGAGATGATCTGGACACGTACCGCGAGGATTGGTTTGAGGAGGCGCGGGGAAAGAGTTCCTGGAACGATTTAGGGGAGGCCTTTCCCCAGCAGTGGGACGGAACAGGCTAACAAAAAAAAATAATAACAAGTCCAATGTATATGTATTCATGTATACCTACTTCTTTTATTGGCAAGTTATATATGCTATAATCCACATTTAAATAATAGCCTACATTGTTGACAATTCTGCCAAGTTTTAATTGACTAGGTTTGTTTTCTACCAGACGATAGTTCCAAGTAATAAAATTTTGTGTTATTAGTACTTACATACATAAACTCATGCCTTCTTCCCAGGAGGATATGCAGAAACTACAGATCGCCACCGCTACAATTCTAACATACACCTTTTGCCTAGTTTACTTTCATACATCTGGTCATACACGCACCTACATTATACTCTAAATTGTTTAAAATCACCTGTTACCACTTTTTACAGAATGACGTATACCTTTGGAGGCAGGTGTTCTTCATGGCAGCAGGTCTGTACCTAGTCACTAACCTAGTCTACGTGATCTTCGGGACAGCTGAGAAGGCAGACTGGAATGATCCACCTCCAAAGGAGAATAATGATGAAGAGAGACAGGCTATGATGGAGAAACCTAAAATATGAGAAGAAAATAATAGTCTTTTTATTTTTTTGTTGACAAATTTACGTAGAACATGTAAGGATGTTCAACACAGTAAATACCTTTTATTAAAAAATAATTTTCTTTGTTTTCTTTCGCGTAATTTAATTATTAAATATTCACTCAAGTTTGAATTAATTCTACATTATCCTGTGTAATAAGGAAAACTTTTCAATTATCTTGCAATTGAAAATAATAATTTAATTATAAAATGCTATCTTATTAGAAAAACCTCAAAGTACAGTCTGCAAAAACGGCCTAAGCATTCCATAAATCCTTTCTCAAAATTCAGACGGTTAAACAGAGATTTTCAGATGTAAGCATCAAACGTGAAAACGCCGGAATTAAAGTGTTGAACATAAATGGAAACGTCACAGCATTCGGAAGACATGATTAACGGATGTTCCCGGGAACGAATTATATTTCCCAAGATTTTACTCCCGTGTTTAATGTTTCGAGCTGCAGAGACTTTTAAATGCATTCAATTTATTTTGACTAGAGAAACCTTTTTAGAGCATGACTAATGTCCATAGTTTGGGAAAGAATTGTTGTAGTCTGAAAAAAAGGGTGAGTGATTATAGCTGTAGGGGTTGTAAAGACTAAAATACTGCAACATAGCCATGCAATTTCTAAACCGGTTTACAATAAATAGTGCAATTTTAATCTACACATAAAAGTTCATAAAACATAGAAATAGTCTGTATAAATCAGTACAAAACAGCAACATTTTTTAGTATCCCAATATGTAAGTATTGGGATATTAAAAAATGTTGCTCATACTGTTCATTCATTCATTCACAGGTCATATATCAGTATTTTTATAGCTCATTAATATAAAAAAATAATGGCAAACCTGTGATTCTCTTAATCAAAATCTAAATGGACATTAATTTAAAAATCTTCCCAAATGTTAAGAAGAATTTGTACATTATCGGATCCATCGGACCTGGAATTGACCCTAGTACATTAACGGGAACATTAAAGAAAATTTTAATTAGAAAACTTTTGTCCATCAAAAACGTTTCCTTCTCAAGATATTTAATGGCGAGCTCAAATCTTTGAAGATACCCGGAAAAGGCAAAAGCAGTGGAAAATACTCGAAGAGCGATTAATTTCCTTCGACGGAAGAATTTCATTACAACGTCCAAAGGATCTGTTTCAAATGGCAAGTGATTTTTTCGAAGGATTTTTCAAAAAGTTTCTGTTCAAAAAGATTTTACATCGTTGTCCTTCTTTCTACCTCCGTGTCAATTTGCATGAACCCGCATGATTCAGGGTGTTGGACCCCTTGTAGGAAACTCGAGCTGGGGTGCCATACTCATAATTTACGCATTTTAATTGGAGGAAGTAACACAAAACTTTATTGTTCTTAAATGGAAAAACTTTTCCTGCTGCGTTTCCAAGTTTTTGTTAAAATTTTACCAAATCTTGGCTTGAAAATTTGTTTATTCCCATTTTCTTCATCAAAGATCTTTTTGTTTGTTTAAAGACAGAAAATCCTGTTAACATTGTTAAGTAATTAGCGCATCACATTGATATCATGAATGTTTAACCGATTAAGGTTGAAATGCAGTTCAACAGTAGGATGCAGTGGAGATCCGGAGATCGACTTCGGTTTTAAGTTTAGTTTATTCGACTATTCAGTTTGAATACTGCTAACTTCAGTTTTTATTATTTAGGCAGTCTGTGGTAACTAAATTAAGTGTTAAGTTTGGTTAAGTTGTTTTTGGGTCACTCCATCTGGAATTTCTCAGTAGCAGCCCGGAGGCTGGATTTGTGCCAAGTTGCTGGTAATAGGGTTTCCCCCTGTCACATGGGACTTTGACTAACTGGTGCCCCAGGTGCAGGTGCAGGTGGTGGTAATAGGTGCACCTCCTGCTAACCCTTCCGGGAATACAGGGGTGAAGTAACGGTATCTGGTTAAGTTTTTCATAGATATAAAAAACTGATTTTCTTCATAAATACACTGCTTTTATTCCTTAAAAGAAAATCATTAATACAAAGACTCTCCATCATTATCTTCAACGCAGTTACCGAGAAAATTCTTAGAAATCCTGTTTTTTCCAGGCCCTCTAATGTTACAGACAATTTGAAGTACACCTCTATTGTTTTCTATTAAGGATAGTGTTACTCATTATCTTTATTACCCTATTATTTGATAGTGGAACCTTTGGAAGCAATTTTCCAATATTAACTACCCTCAAAAAACATTCAGCCATAACCATCAGTAGTTAAGGTTCAAAGTTGTGTGGAAAATAATTTACAAGGTAAATCAGTCTTTCAAATTGAGTTCCCCACCCGGGTGTTTTCTAGTTAGTTGGAGCTATAGCGGTGTCTACAAATGCCACATGCAAACTACGCGTCATACTGACGTCACACAAAATCCTGTATCTCGCAAGCAGAGTTTACAGCGCAAATAGCATAATACAACGGCCCGACATGAATCATTGGGCAGGTTGCCCGCCAGACAACACCCGTCTGGAGGATCAATATAGAGGTATGAGGAACAGGGTGTAAAGTTTACTCATCCTCTATAGAAAAGGGAGGATCCTCCGACCAGACGGGTGTAGTATCTACAACATCACAATCAAATGTACATACAGCTTTCAAATTATAATTATAGCCTACTTCCGCTATTACCAACTTTTACTCTTACGATGCAAGACTCCGTCCAACTTGAAACTTGAACAAAACTCAATTTACTCTTTCCGTACTTGTCCCCGCCATGATCCGTGCACGAGTGGAAAGTTTACTTTTGAAACAAATGAGAATCCCATGACAGATAAATGAGATTACATTGGTTCAAATGTATCTACTCACCGTTTAATAAAATATCAGCCTTTCAAAGATGTGAGTGTTTCAAACTCATTTAGAAACATTGCAGAGTTAAGGTGGTACCTCGAAAATAAAAGCGACTGATGTACTAAGCTAGCGAAAGTGATGCAATTACTTTTGAAACGCAAAAGAAGAGAGATGGCTATAATGTGCGTGCGCTTGGAATAAAACGACGTATATGACAAAACGAATTTACTCCCTTTTTAATAAAATAAATGAACTAAATTAAAAAAAATCTTTGACATAATAATTCTCTATGTTTTAAAGTAAATTCCATTGAATAACTTTTAAGTGTTACGCCGTGATGTCGAAAAAAGTAAAAAAGTAGATATAACTTTGCAATTTTTTGTATAGAGAAAAATGTATTGAATCGTGTATTCCTTTTGCATGATACTAGACCAAAGAGTCAAAAAACATATACCAAAATGTTAAATCCCTATTCCACATACTTAAAAAGTTACACGAAAAAAAAACAATATTTTTTTCAATATATCACCTTAAAACGAAGAATTGAAGTACACTGAAAAATATCATTAATTACTACACCACATTAAAGCGATTTCATTACAACTTTATACAGCAAGAAGAAATATTTGTAAAACAGTAAAAGACAAAACAGTAATTTTAATGATTGAAAATACTATTTACTAAAAAAAAAACAACAAAAAGAAAAGGAAAACCATCCTTACTGTAATGTAAGTAAATTTCAATGGTTTGAACGATATCACCAAATGAATATAAATCAGTTAATTTTGTGACCTTTTAGCTACTTAAAACGTTAATGTTTACTGTCATGACGGTAACATTTTGTCTCAAGCTTTAACTGTTTTCGGATCACTAAAAAATACTGTTTTGAACGATAGGCTCATATGGAACTGTTTAAAGCAGTTCAGATCAATGTTTTGTTCATTTGTATTTACTGCTTATTTAACATCGATCTTTCAGTGTAAAATCGATATTATTCAAGGAAAATTCTCAAAATATCAAAGATACTAACACAATCAAATTAATACTTTTCAAGAAAGCTAAGTAGATAATGATGATATTATTACCCTATGGCCCTTGTATACATACTCTTTTCTTGCCGTGAAAAACTACAGTTTATTCGTCGTATTTAGGCACGGTTGTTAGTGTTGTACAGATCACTATGGAAGCTTGTTGACAGATACGTTTTTTCTACGCCGCGGTTTATAAGACGCACCGTAAAGAAGCCGTGACGTGTACAAAGGGCCTAGTTGCTTTAAATTAGTATAAAACTATTTTATTAAACAAAAACACGATAGGCTGAGTTGAAGCAAAAACGCGAAAAAACGCAACTTCTAATACCCAAATTGTCTTCTAAACAATTGAATAATGGACAAAAAACACAGGTTTGAGCCTTAAGTCCAGCAAAAAGTGATTCATAGTGGTGACAGTTTCAATGAGCAGCTAGAATTGATAACTTGTGAACCGTAGCCATGACAAGTAAACTTTTTTATTCTCGAGAAAACCCTAAGGCAAAGGCCTCGATTAATTTACGAAAACAACGTTCTATGCTCATCATCGTTTCGTTTTGTGGTCTGTCATCTTCTATTGTAAGTCAATAGAAGGTATTTCGGGCTAACTAAGAAAAGTAACTACCCATATTCACGTTGAAAAACACACGTTGGTACATTTTTCTACAAAATAGTCGAGGCTTATAATGCCATATTTAAACTGATCGTAAAAACAATGGGAATTTTGAGAATATTAAAACCAAATGAAAAATGGTACATTATTTAAAAATTTCGCCATTCTTATGCAGTGTCTCGAATCAACATAAAACAGTATCTGCCATAACCGCACACAATAATATTAACGCCGTGTTGTCGTCGCACGTGTTTGCTAGGGCATTTTAATGATTATTGTTGCTTGTGCAAGGTTGCAGGTTAAATTCTGTTTTAAATAGCATTTATATTGGTATTATTATTACGTGAGGGGTTTGTGGGTAAGTAATAACAGCCGCACGGGTTCATCGATCAGGTTAAGCTACTCTTGCCGCAGTTGGTCCGTGGATGGGTGACCATCTTTACATATCGAGACCCCTCTGTGCCTCGGAAAGCACTTTAAGCCGTTAGCCCCGTCTCTCATTCGTGGATCTTTGACAGTCGTTACGGGTCGCCAGAAACCCGTAAGTCTGACAACCAGTCTTCCCAAGGGATATTGTATTACCCAGTAACGGGGTTGTGGGGGTCAGATCGGCAGTCGCTGTATGTAAAATACTGGTATTCAGCTGCATCCGGTTAGACTGGAAGCCGACCCCAAGATAGTTGGGAAAAGGCTATGCCGATGATGATTGGTATTATAATTATGTAGTTAGGGACTAAATGAGGGTGAAAATTAGGTATTGAAAAGGCATTTTTTACATTGCCCTAATCTATACTTCTATACTAATATAATAAAGCTGAAGAGTTTGTTTGTTTGTTTGTTTGAACGCGCTAATCTCAGGAACTACTGATTCGAATTAAAAAAATATTTTTGTGTTGGATAGTCCATTTATCTTTTAAGGTTTACTCACTATAACCTTTTTTATGGTAATCAAATTTCTTCTAAACTAATGCATTATTTGCGAAGGTTTTTTTTTTTATAAACACGATATTTTAATCCTTATCAAAATAAATACGTTATTCATCACAAGTATTTAATATTGAATAAAATTGCCCTTGACATCATTTGATTTTAACCGACTTCGAAAAAGGAGGAGGTTCTCAATTCGGATGTTTCTATTTTTTATTTTTTATGTAGGTATATTCGGGCATAACTCCCTCATATATATTTGCAAATATTTTTTTTGTTCGAAGTGGGTTTATTCCGGAATGGTCCCATTTAAATTTCATAAAGATCTGATGATGAGTTTCGGAGACAGACAACGGAGCTCTTCAATAAATGCCAGCAAATCAACCGCGATTGCTGTTATAGCATATGTATGCATTGTTTACGCAATCACACAACATAACATTACGCCTGTACCTTTTAAAGGGGTAGGCAGATGTGTTCAATAGCTTCCTGTCACTGATATTCACATACCAAGTAGTGTTATATGAATTTATTTAGAGTAGGCAGGTACAACTAAAAAGTGAAAAATAAAAACTTAAAACAAAAACAACTGACTTACTATATTATAATTTATAATCTATACTAATATTATAAAGCTGAAGAGTTTGTTTGTTTGGTTGAACGCGCTAATCTTTGTAACTACCACTCGGATTTGAAAAAATCTTTTTGCATTTGATAGCCCAATTCTTGAGGAAGGCTATAGGCTATATAACATCACACTATGATTAAGGAGCCGAGCAAAAGGAAAAAAAGTCAGAAAGAATGCCAAGCAAAAACGAAGTAATAGCGCGGGCAGGCGATGCTATGCGACGGGGTGGGTCGGAGTAACAAGAAATTTCACGCGGACGAAGTCGCGGGCAGAAGCTAGTTATTATCATAGAAAAGATTTGCCTGAATTGCTCTGAATTGATGAATCTGACTTCTGGTTAAGTGAATGTTAATAATATAAATATTGCATGCCGAATGGTGAAATATGGCTGAGCTTTAAAATTAGTATAAACATATTATGTTTTACTCATATTTACAACGTAGTAGCAAATTAAATAAAAAAGAGATTAACGTCCTTTTTTCAAATTTATCGCAATACGAATCTAGATGGCAGATGTTTAGAAAGACTCCATTTTATTTGGGAATCAGATAACCTATAAAATAAAATATAAGTCATATCGTAAAAGTCCACATCACTTTGAATTTAGATACTGTGTTTACATAAAGATAGGGTTTTAAATTTTAAACTGAATTTATGTTTATTTTGAAGCTTCATGAATTTTCTATTTGGATGAAACTTTCGTGTATCTAATACGTAATCTCAACCAGCCTAAATTCTTAAAAGTTCGTCAAAATATGTATAAAAATAACCAAGTCTGCTAAAATATACCTAAAACATTTTATCTGCAATATTTTAATCAAGCAAACTTCAACAAAATAACATGATAAATTCGTAACATAATATAGGTAAAAATACATACAAACTCGTTTCAAAGACTACTCGTTTCACATCATGGACAATTTCACAAACCCATAAATGAAGACACAACAATAATATACTTACAAGGTTGTTTTTCTGCGAATAAGTCTGAAAAACCATTAGTCATTTATATCATCAAAGGTTTTTATATTTTTATTTATCTTTTTGATAGATTCTCTTATATTTGGTAAATGTGAGGAGTTTGTAGGCCTTTTAGACTTTAGATATGTGGACCATTTATTATTTAATTAATTACCTGGTACTCGCTGACAGGCCTAAGCTGTCCTCTCATTCCTACTCTAATTTGAAAACATTTAAAAGAGTAAACGTGGAGTTTCTTGCCGGCTCTTCTCCATAGGAAACGACCTATTGGAACCGTGCACTTAGCTTCTGAAGTTTCATAAGTGCCCATATTGCATACGATTTTGATTTAATCTTATTTATCACATGTCTGTTCAATTTTTTCCCAGACCAGAGGTAATAAGAGAAAATAGTATCTGACTCCGTATCAATATAACATAATTATATTTATTTATTTTATAGACTCGTCTTGTGGTTTACAAATTCCAGGCGACATAAAGTTTTATGAAGAAGAATATTATAGTAGTTCAATGTTATGACAATAAATAGTAACTGATCTAAATACTTCATATCTAACCCGTCAATAATTATGTTATTGTGACGTAATAAAGGTAGGTGTAACTAAACTGGTAAGAATAGCATTTCATGCCAGAATAGGCAGCATCGATACCTCGGTATCAATGGCAGTTTTAAATGATTCAGAATTATAATTATAATATTACATATCTACGAGACTAAGAGATATGTAAATAGAAACTTATTTAAAGTTGATGAAACAATCTATAAGTTGCTTTAAAATACATTACTAGTGGAGGTGGTTTTCAAGTCAATCACAATGTCTAGTCATTATTTCAGCCGAAAGACGTTCATTACCGGATATAGGCGACCAAGCACCGCCACTTCGGCCGTTTCTATGTTTCTTTAATGCATAGGATTCCTGCAGCTTTCACCAGGTCATCCACCGCATGGGAGGCCTTCCGAAGCAGCAGGGCATTGTCGCCCTTCTTAAAGACTACTCAAAGAAGTCGAAGTAGTCTAGAGTAGACATGATCAAAATAAAAATTTCAGTACAATCCCTTCATTGTCACGATCACTTCAGGGTCAAATATTTAAGATGTGTTATCACCTCCGATCACCCTGGGTGATCTCTTGACACTATCGCAGTAGTAAACCGATTGTGTCCAAGTGTTATCGATAAAATACCCAACGACAACAATGTAATATATTATTTATTTAAATTATGTTTTGTTAGTTTAAACGTTTAGGACGTTTGAAGTCCAAAATGAGTGGAGAAGATGTGGAGATTAAAAAGCCAAGTAAGTGGTTTTGATTTATTTCATGTTAACAATTTAACATTGACAGCGCTTTCATTTCGCAGCAGAAACGGTTTTCGTCGTTCGAGAAGTATTACTTATTCGTAACACTTCTTGAACGATGAAAACCGATGTTTGATCATAAGACTATAGAAGTATGCGTCAGGTGGTTTCTCAGTATCCATTGATCTGCTTAGAATATTCAGCCTACAACGCGTCACCACTAGGCCGCCCACTACTAGGACACAAGCCTCCTCTCTGAGAGAGAGAGAGGGATTGATGTACTTAACTTTTATTTAAAACTCTTCTTGTTAAATGTTATGCACAAGATAACGCTTGGTTATTATTCTTTTACACGGCTATTCGAATAAATTTAACGCTCTTTAAAAAACGAGGTTGTATGAACAATATTTTTATTTGTATTGTGTGTCGGGCTAATAAAAACACACTACCAGAACGTTATTTATCAATAATCTTTTGTGTGTATTGTGTATAAAGAAGGTGCTCTTAAAATGACAAACCCACCTATTTCATTAATGACATTAGCATTTATAACTAATATTGATATGATGATAGTTTGTTTGTATAAGAAAATATATAAGGACAAATCTTTGCCAATAACTACAAGATTTTTTTTCAATACAAATTAGACTTGTTAAAAACTTAAAAATCCAGCGTCTACCCCATTACTTCACTTTATCTTTATTTTTAGCGGCGATATGTGCTATCCGCCACGTCCAGACGATCATGATGTTCTTCGCGCTGGTGATAGCATACGGCATGAGAGTCAACATGAGCATGGCTATAGTCGTCATGACGGATAACACTCTTGAAAATGTAAGTAACAGAAAACCCAAATGTTGAGTTCTGATAGCTCGTGGTTGTGGTGAACCAGAGAAAAAAATTATTTGAATTAAGAGAAGAATTTTTGTAACTTAACAAAGTAAATTCTTTAGTCGTGAAAAGCAGGCTTTGATTAGAAATATTATTATGTACAGACGCCAGCACATCAAGCTACCCGAAACTGTTAAATTTTCCCAATCAACTTTGAACCTTATGCTCGAGTAATAAAGTTGAAAATCCATTAAAAAAATTGACAGACTGTAGTAGCTTGATGTGCTGGCATCTATACTTCTTGTATGTCATCAAGAGTGTTTGGAGAATAAGATCCTGCTATACGAATAGCTCGCAGAATAGATGGCCGATGGGGCTGAAAGGTTATGGAGTGGCGACCGCGTACCGGAAAACGTAGCGTTGGAAGGCGTCTCACAAAGTGGACCGACGACGAGGTTGTGAAGTCCGCAGGAACCCGTTGGATGCGAGAAGCACAGAACTGGTCGAAGTGGAGGACCTCCACTTCGACCAGTTCTCCAGACCAGGCCTTCGCCTATGTACAGCAGTGGACGTCTTTCGGCTGAAATGATGATACGAATAGGGGAAGACCAAATAAACGATGGATGGACTGTGTGGAAGATGATAATATGGCCAGAAAGTGAGTAGGTACTGAGATGACGACTAAAATAGAGAAGCATGGAAGCAAAAGACATTTGCGCGGATCACAAATAAATTAAATAAGGACAAGAGAATGATAATATCGTTATTCCTCTCCACAGTTAGTGTATGAGGTTATCATGATCCAGGTTATTTTTTCGTTCAGTACAATTTATTAGGTTCTTACAATGAAATTGGCGTTTTATATGGAAAAAGTAAAACGATTTTTTGGGTGAATTAAAATAGTTTTATCACTTACACCGAAGCCTGCCGCTATCTCTGACGTGGTTTGCGATGGATCCGCTTCCACAATCAGTTTTAATGTTTCATTGTCAACCAGGGTCTCCGGCCGTTTACGGGGTTTGCTCTGTATGTCAACATTTCTAGAATGAAAATGTTGGAACCAAAAACGTACCGTGTTGTCTTAGAAGCTTCCGTAATAAATCCTTAAGCCTAAATAAATAATACTTAGAGCTGCTTCTGCAGCGCTGTTGCCACGATGAAACTCGTATTCAGTTTTATATATTGTGAAAAGAACGATGTCAAAGAAAATCAAATGGCGCGTAAATTAATGAATCACTAATTTCAAAACACAAATACCTATGGAAATAAATTTGAATTTAGAATTTCTAACCAAACGCCAGATATTTGAGATCAAGTTGGCCAGTTCGACAAAACACCAAGGACCTAATAATTATATTCATCTTTACAGTCAAATGTGACGTTGATCTTATGGAATGTATAATCTTTGTATTATAACTAAATAATTTGTTTTTCTCAAACATGCTTGGAAATTTGAGTATTATTTTGACAACCTTCTTCGAGATAAATCGAAATTGCTGTACTGGCCAAATACCTACATGCGAGCAGTGGCCGGCAAAAGTTGTATGAAAATCCATATCTGTCGTGGTTTAGCGGCTAAACAAATTATTACATAGTGAACATTAAGTAAACTCATATCTGTCGTGTAACTTAAAAATGGAATGATCCTTTATTCCGAAACATGGCAACCAAGGAGGTAACTTATCAAAGGTTTCATTTCAAACTGGCTTGCAAATAGAAGATGTTTATTGAAAAAAAAAAAACTGGCACTCCGGTAGTGCCGACAGAAGTGAAAACTTGAACAATTACGAGTGTATTTTGTGAATCGTCTTATAAACAAAACACGCGTGTTAAGGTGTGTTCCTTATTTTATAGGGTTTTTTGCAAATCAGGTATGATGACCAAAGTGACTGGTTTATTCTTCTCGTGAAAGGAATTTATTCAGATTTACAAATAAGCACACAGGATAGACTTCAGTTCGTGGTGTTGGTCGCGGCAGTGGTAAGAGAAGCAAGCCCATGGAGCTCGTCGTCAGTTATATATCCGTGGTTCAGCGCCATCTCGTCGTTGTTGGATGAACTACGTAGTTAGTACGCGAGGCCCTCGTAGTTCTTCCCGATGTGCATAGATGGCGCTGTCCTCAACAACGCGCGTCTTTCGTTTTACGTCGTAGACAGAGAATACTATAGACAAATTGATGTCTTTTGTCACATTCCCACAAGAAAAAGAGCAAATTACGCCGATATCGTGTAAAGAAATGAGACAGAACGATGAGATTTTTTGTTTCACGTCGCGTGCCACGATTTTGAAGGTTAGCATAGTACTTTGGTAAACAAAGTTTGACAGTTATCGTGCAGATAGTTATCGTCTTCTTGTAAAATTCAGTTTTTATGTGCTATATGTTTATTAATTTATGTTATTTTATGTTGTGAACAATTTAGACTTAATATTTCAATCATTTAAAAAAAAACATGGTGCGGTGTAGCGTTTTAAGGTGTAAAAGTGATAGTGGAACGAAAATGCTAGACTTGTCCTTTCATTCGTAAGTATAGCACTTTTTATCAGTAACTAGGCTATCAATAACTTTTTACTGTGTTCATACATTAAGTATAGTGTACCCTAGCCGTAAATTCATGGATAAAAAGCACAGAATTAACAATTACTAAGTTCTGACTTAAGAATTTTGGTGCTGCCAACTTTTCCATAAATTATTACCCACTTTTATGGGAAATCTGTATTCTGCAGTGTGTATCCTAATTCTATCTAATATTATACATACGAAAGTGAGTTTATTTGTTGGTTTGTTTGTTACGCTTTCACGCTAAAACGGTTGTACGGATTTGGATGAAATTTGGCATATCGGTAAACTATGACCTGGGTTAGGACTTAGGATATTTTTTATCGCAATATTCTCACGGAACCGAGACACATGCGCGTGAAATCGCGGGGCGCAGCGAGTTAATTATATTATCTGAAAAATTAATGGCTTGTTGCAGTTTTCCTGAAGGTGGTGATTTACGTCGGAATTGGATCATAGCTACAGGACGAACAGATTGGACACCAAAACCATCATCAAAAATTTTCAGCAGACATTTTGATAAAAAAAGTTAAATAAAAAGAAGAAAAAAAATTAGAAACATTTATACGAAGCTTGTTTTATTTAAAGGGCAATAAATCTAATTAATAAAGCTAATTAAAAATAAATTTGTTGTATTATTTACTTACAAAGCCAGATACTACTATCATCTAAGGAATGGCAGGTATTTAGAATCACATCATCATCATACATCGTCACTCTCTCCTGCTCTTAACGCAATTTATTTGAGTTCAGGAGCATGTCTTCCATACATCACATGCTTATACCGATGATAATCGATTTATCAGTGTCACTTTCAGGCTTTCTCTTGTTTTCCAATTTCACAAATTGTGGGGTAAATTTTTCCTCACACGGTAACCCTAAATATGTGACGTATTTTTGTTTTGTCTCTTTCTGTGACACGCTTTGCAGGCGTCTATAGTATTCTCTGTCTACGTTTTACGTCTTACGAATCTTACGATCAGGGTCACGTGACCTGACGCGAATTTAGAAGTTTTTACCCATTCCAAAAAAAGTACACAGCGCCGCTAAAGAAGTTTTCACTTCAAAAAAAAACTGGCACTCCGGTAGTGCCGACAGAAGTAAAAACTTGAAAAATTACGAGTGTATTTTGTGAATCGTCTTATAAACAAAACACGCGTGTTAAGGTGTGTTCCTTATTTTATAGGGTTTTTTGCAAATCAGGTATGATGACCAAAGTGACTGGTTTATTCTTCTCGTGAAAGGAATTTATTCAGATTTACAAATAAGCACACAGGATAGACTTCAGTTCGTGGTGTTGGTCGCGGCAGTGGTAAGAGAAGCAAGCCGCTCGCATAGAGCTCGTCGTCAGTTATATATCCGTGGTTCAGCGCCATCTCGTCGTTGTTGGATGAACTACGTAGTTAGTACGCGAGGCCCTCGTAGTTCTTCCCGATGTGCATAGATGGCGCTGTCCTCAACAACGCGCGTCTTACGTTTTACGTCTGACGTTAGTACGCGAGGCCCTCGTAGTTCTTCCCGATGTGCATAGATGGCGCTGTCCTCAACAACGTTTTACGTCTTACGAATTTTCGATCAGGGTCACGTGACCTGACGCGAATTTAGAAGTTTTTACCCATTCCAAAAAAAGTACACAGCGCCGCTAAAGAAGTTTTCACTTCAAAAGACAATTTCATGGCTGTAAGCTGCGACGAGCTCGTCGACGAGACAGCCTTGAGATCGACCGAGCGTACAGCGCTGATTCAAACCGTATTCACTAACGTGGTTGTGCTCGTCGTCGAACCCAAGGCTGTAACCTCCCGTCGCTGTTTCTCAGACGAACGTAGGGCTTGACACAAATTCTATAAATTATAATCGATCAATCTCGACTGAGAGTTTTATAGGTTTAAAATATATATTAAAGGTCTATCTTTAAGTATTATAAGGAATACAGTTAAACTATAACCAATATCATATTTAAAAGAGCTTATTTCATATTTCTTATTACATTTTAAGGCTGAATGACGATTCCTTTGCTCTATTCGTGCAACGCGACGCGACGATGAATTAAAAGTCAACATGACATAACAATAACAACCGATGACGCGACGCTAACAAAATCA
This sequence comes from Luperina nickerlii, assembly GCA_963855955.1. NCBI lineage: Eukaryota > Metazoa > Arthropoda > Insecta > Lepidoptera > Noctuidae > Luperina > Luperina nickerlii. The sequence goes on along the minus strand of OY979676.1, from coordinate 22,174,579 downwards.
CTTGAATTTGTAGTTTTTAAACTTTTGGGTGCTTGATTATTTGTATCAGCGAGTGCTTTTAACATAGGTAGTTCTGTGACTAAGAGGATAAATACAACTACCTAATGAAATGTGAGTATTATGATTTTTTCACTGATAGTATATGGCTATTATTACTATTGTCTCATCCACGAGTATTGTATGATACACGAGATAATAATAAAATTTAAGTAAATTACATGATTAGCTATTGTTTTACTATAATATGTACGTATAACTTTATTGTTGTAACGTAACATTGTGTGTTTTAGCATGCCAAGAAGTGCTATACTTTCATTACATAATATGAAAACTGTATAGGTACTTGGAAATTATAATTTTCATATTTAATTTTGTAGAGTCCTAAGCAACCCCTAAGACGACCTACTGACCAATTACTGCCTGTAGAACAATCTACTAGAGGCATGCTCCAGACCGAACAGTCCACACCTTCAATACCAGTAAGTTAATTCTAATAAAATATAATAATGTAATGTTATATTTGCAGGACGAATGGGCATACAACCAGGCCCATCTTGGTATAGGGACAATGTGCCAATGGAAAACCAGCCTAATACAGAACAAAAGGTGAAGTTTTAAATAAAAGTCTTACATAATATGTTTTAACTTTATAATGGATATTTAGATAACTTTTTTTGTATTACAGTTTGAGGCTAGATCACCACTTGCAGTCTTGCAATGCGTCATCATAGGAGTAATGCCCCAATTGTATCTTCATGTAAGGTTAACTTAATTATAATTTGGTTAATTATTGGTTTAGTGTAAAAAGCACTACATAGTAGTGGTCTCACTTTTGATTCCCGGGTTGGGCCAATTTGTTGGGATTTTCTGTAGGTTTTTTCAACAGCAGCCCTTATTCAATCAAGATCAAGATATAGACTACATCTAATAGAATCAAGATATAGACTACATCTAATATGTATACTATATTGTAATATCTATTCCTTTAGAGGGAGAGTGATGTGATGTTGATGATACTTACATATTTGTTTTACCTCTGTATAGTAATTTGTTGCATTTTTATGTTCATAGCATCTCGTAGGCATCGAACGGCACACCGCCGTCTGATCCAGCACTCACCACCTTCTCAAAGGCAATCCAAATGGCGAGCCTGACTGAATGTTTTGTCGCCATTAAAGAGAGGTGTTTGGAAAATGAGAGACTTCTTATTGACAACCAGCAGAGGATGTTCGACTTTTAAGGAAATAAGTGAGTCATGGTCAAGGCAGACCCAGGCACTGCAGGATTTATGAGCATCCATCAGTCGAGGAAGTTGAATCTCCGAAACATGGATCTACTACTATGTTTAGATAATTTTAAGTTTATTTAAGATGGATGTTAAGAAGTTTAAGTATAAGAACTGTTTTTTTGTAGTAAATGTCAATGTTTGTTAGCGGGCATGCTCTTTATGCCTGCAGGCTTTTATTTAGGTACTTATTTAATTTTGTTTTGCTTGGGTAGTTTTCATTGTATATACTAAATTATTTAATTAAATGTCCTGTTTCTTGTAATGTTAATTACTTTGCATACCTACTATTGTATAGAATCAAGTTTTTCTAACTGAATATCAAAAGTCATTTTGAATAAATGATTTTTGATTTGATTGATTGTTTTTAATAGTAAATAAAAAAGAAAATAATGCAGTTATCTGTTTAATTTCTCATACCCCTGTATACACTCTTACCCATTTAAAAATATAGTACAAATAGGGACTAAGGTATAAATAGGCACATATTATTATAGGCTATTGATATTATACTAATCATATACACCTTAAACACCACACTTTAAATACACACCTTAAATGTTATGACAATTGTTGATTATAATAATATTTTTATTAATAATTTAAATACCTATTTATTGTATCTAATCAATAATGGTGAGTATATTCTATCTAAACACGTTAACCACATCTGTAAAGGAACGCATAAATTGTAGATACAACATGCTCGCCATAATTGATTAACTAAATCTCGCCTACTTATCAGCCTACTCTCTAAGTCATCATGTGTTGGAGCCTGATGTGTCAGGATTCCAAGTAACCTAGATTCTTCATCTAAGTCACATTGGTCTCATCATCATAGGAGCTGGTAGCCCGGCTCTATTACATATGTCGTTTAAAACACAGGAAGCCATCACAATTTCTCCCACTTTTATAGGATCATAGTACAATACCCTATGTACTAATAAACATCTGAACCGTCCTTTCAGGATTCCAATAGTCCTCTACACTGTTTCTTGCACTGCTGTGCAAATTGTTGTAATGGCTCTGGAGTCTCAGTTTCTGAATTACTAAAGGGAGTCATTAAATAAGGCCTTTGAGGATATCCTGAGTCACCTGAAATCAATGAATGAAGCTAGAATTAAGTGCAATCTTGACTTGTGTTTAAGTTATCATTGTATTGTAAATAATAACTTCGTGGATTGCCCTAGAGGCAGAAGACTGAGATATGTATGTGTCTACATTCTTCCCAATGATTTTTTGGTAACTTCCATTAGCCAAAAATGATAGTGTGCATAATATCTGAAACATCAGGAATTCAATAGGCTTTTGTTGGTGTGTGGTGAGGTATACCCATCATATCTCAAGAAACCTAGATGTAAACAAACCTTTAGCCTCTTGGTTAAACCACTGGAACGAAGTCGCGGACGCATATATGGAGTTAAGTCATCTTCCAATATATTAATTAAATCCTCAGAAAGCCTGTAAATATGGATAAAATCTGTATCACGGAATATTGTTTTAAACTTTCGTATTTGTTTCGCCTGTCGAGCTTTCTTCAAATTATCACTTTTCTTAGCTTCTTCTAATAAATGTAGCTTCAATTGTGTAGTAAAAGAATAGAAATATTTAAAAAATTAAGTACAGTTTATTATTTTTGTCAGTCTACGCCCGAATATTTAGAGCTTTTTGATTTGACAGAATCGAGGCTGTGGGCGAGACGTCTGACGTTTTACGTCTTACGAATTTTCGATCAGGGTCACGTGACCTGACGCGAATTTAGAAGTTTTTACCCATTCCAAAAAAAGTACACAGCGCCGCTAAAGAAGTTTTCACTTCAAAAAACAAATGAACATTTTAACGCGAGAAAAATTATTCTTGTTCGTTGTTCGTCATCGATTTAGAAAAGTACTTGAATTTGAAAAAATTAGTTCAAGTGAAGAAAATGAGTGTGATGAACTTACTTTAACGCCACTTGAATTCCAGAGGCAGCAAGAGCCGTAATAGAATACTTGTTACCGCCAAAATCGAAAGAAAAATATTTTCAAATATAAAAAGTTCTGCCTAGGTACTACTTAGTTTTAATTTCCGCGCATTATTTGACAAAAGTACTATACAAGCCTTGGCCACAACTAGGCATTCATGGACTTTTGTATGTATTTACACGTTCGTCGATCAATGCCTCTTTTGCTGGCCGCTGCAGTAATGGACTATTACGTATACTGCGTATACATAGTATATCGCAAAAGGCACATTTTTTGGAATGTCTATATGCTCTGTTTTATTAGGATAGAATTTAAGCAATAATGTAAACATTTTTCAGTCTTTCGATTGGACCATGCAGACTCAAAGCGTGATCCTCTCATCATTCTTCTGGGGGTACATCATACTGCAGATCCCGGCTGGAGAGATGGCTGCTAAATATGGCGGTATGATACTTGTTACCACAGCGATCGCTATCAACGCCTTTGTATCTTTCGCGGTGCCTTTTGCCGCCCACTATGTAAGTATCTGAAGTCTTCTTCTTATTTATTCATCTCGACGCAACAAATGGCAATAGGTTTGCTGCTTTGCAAAGTTTTATGAGGTTATTCAATTCTTGCATAATGTTTCAACAAGTTTAGTCACTCAAACCTCTTAGCAAGCCTTGGCTTCCTCAGCCTTTGCTGCTTCAGTTTGACCATAGTTATTCTTTACTATAAGTTTCTCGGGAAATTCATCAAATTATCAAAGATAGGCTTTTATGACCTCATAATCAGCCTATAATCGTCCCACTACTGGGACACCGGCATCCTCTCCTCCAGAGGGAGTGGAGTACGAGAGGGAGAGGAAGTCTACCATGCGGGTCCAGTGCAGGTTGGTAAATGTCACATGTCTTCGAATGTTTGCTTCTAAGACATACCGGATTCCTGAAGATATTTTCTTCACCGTTTTAGAGCAGTGGTGATCAAATTATTTGGATTCGAACCCGCGACTTACAGCTCGTAAGTCTTACCACTGAGCCACCACTGCTCACTTTTATGACCTAATTGCCTTTAACCTACAGGGTGGATGGCAACTAGTATGCGCCTGTCGTGTTGTTCAGGGTCTGGCGCAAGGATTTGTAGTGCCTTCGATATATAACCTGATTGGCAAGTGGACACCAACTGAGGAGAAGAGCCGGACAGGAGCCATGATTAATTCAGGTCAGGCATCATCACCATCCTCCTGTCCTTATGACAATTTATTCGTGGTCGGCGCAACATATCTTTTTATTCCATACTTCTCTGTTAGTCGTAATCTCAGTAGTTAGTGTGCATTTAAAAAAAAAATAATAATTGAAGACGGGAGAAGGAGGATCAGTCTCCTCATCCAATGTGGAATTCAAGATATGACTTTATGTTATAAAACCCAGTTTTTAATACATAATCTATCTATTTATCTATCTATTTATTATTAATGTAATTTTAGAAGTTAAAAACGATATAACTACCGCGTTTATAGCTATATATTTGCTACCGTACGTAATCCCAGACCTTAGTCCAAGATTACATAAAATTGTACGAAATACTTAATTACTTTTTAGAAACCATTCAAAATAAGATGTTCTTCTAGGATCTCAACTCGGCAACGCCATCCAGTTACTCATATCAGGATTCATAGCAGACGCATGGGGCTGGGAAGCAATCTTCTACGTAAATGGAGCAGTTGGAGCAATATGGGTAGTGTTGTACTGCGTTGTGGGGTCAGACTCCCCTCAGAAGTCGAAGTTAATCAGTGCGGAGGAACGACTGTATATACAGACCTCTTTGGGACAGGTTGGGGAACCAAAGGTACGTATTACTTTTAGTTCAATAAAGTATCCTAGCAGTCGGATGCTAATGCTTAGCTTTTGGCTAATGTAAAAGCTAGCCCTTACGTGAACATTTCGAAATATCTTTAAAAAGCAGTTGAGCACTCGGACCCCACCACCGACTGTTTCAACCTCAACTTATATATTCTTGCTTCAGAAATTCAAAACTCCATGGATGGCCATATGGACGTCTGTTCCGTTTATATCCCTGATCGTGCTGCACTGCAGTCAGAACTGGGGTTACTGGACTCTCATGACGGAGATGCCTTCGTACATGAAGAAAGTATTGGGGGTTGATATAAAAGCAGTAAGTGCGTAATTTTAATAAGGTAATTATAACATAGCACGCCAATACCCAAAGCCATGTTCAATTATTTTCCAAAGGTGCAGGCAAAATGAAAAATGGGAGTACTCTCACATTTTGCAACATTTTGCAAGTAAAACTTTTTGTCCTAATTATGTTCCATAAACCAAAAATAAATCCAAAATCCGTGTCGCTATTGAGAATGTCCTATTGATAAAATACAATAACGCTTAGAAGTGACGTTTACGATCATTAGACCAATGAGATGGTAGAACTTAATCTTTCTTGAAATGTATCAGTTACCATTAAAATACTTGTTATCTTTTCTCAGAATGGCGTAATGTCTGCTCTACCCTACTTGGCTGTGTACATCTTAAGCTTCCCTTTTGGCTACATGTCTGACTACCTCCCGAACAGGAAGTGCCTTAGTGTCACAGCAACAAGGAAACTTTCTAATTCTATAGGCAAGTATGATTCCATAGGTAGGTACCTCAAGGGGCTTTCCCCTATGTACAGGTAAAAAATAATGCGTTTTCTGTGTTCACGAGTATATGATAAAAACATGAGGATAAATTACTTGTAAATGTGAATAAAAACACAAATCAAGTAATAAACCGGTTCCCATCAATACAAATAGTAGGTATTACGTCTTAAATAAGAAGACGTGAAGTTGATTCCAAAACAAATGGTGAAATAGCTGATTCTATTTAGAACAATATCAGCTGCATCCTGCTTCTTCATAAATAAATATCTCATCTGCCTAGCCTTTTCCCAACTTTTTTAAAATATGATTTACAATTCGTTTTTCATGAATTGTGATTAGAGCTATATAGAGTATACATGGTGGCAGGGGGACTTCGACGCACAACCTTGTACCAAAGATTCAGTACTTACTAGAGGAGAAATTCTCATCGATTATGAAAAAGAAATCTGCTGTTTCCTACAATACCTAGGCCGTGAAAAAGTATGGCAGATATCGGCGAAAAATTTACAGGAATCCATGGTTACAGGACCGTCGCGGTCGATGTCGCTGCCACCCTGTTCTAAATAACATGAGATGCGTAAGGAATGATAAGATGATAAATACAACATATTACAATATCTTCATCAGGTTTCTTCGGTCCAGCCATCGCCCTGATCGGCCTGTCGTACGTGCCAGCTGGGAACGTTACTCAATCAGTCGTGCTTCTTACTATCGTGGTCGGGCTTAACGTCGGGCATCTTACTGGACTAATGGTATAGTCGTCGTGGCTGCAAACGTAGTATTTAATTATATAGAGATTTTGTTGTACCTACACCAGAAAATACATGAAAAAAAAAAACATTTTAAACTATAAAACATACAATGAGCGGCCTTGGAATGGACAGTGATTACGACTAATAGCGAGTTCAAAAACTGCAAACGTACGTTGGAATCCCCAGCTAGATGGTTGCAAGACAAGAAAAATGGCGGAAGTGGAGGACTACCAAAATCTAAATATTCGGGTGTTATAGTGCAACTCGCGACCGGCTAATGTCCAATGGTGGTCAATGATAGGCGTACAGTAAGAGCTCCATAAGGACAGAACGGGAATTGCGCTACCTTTAAAATAAGTTATCGGCAATTGCCAATTGACTTGAGGATTTTGCGATTTTAGTCTATGCATAAATACCTTATAATTCAAAAATTATTTTCTCATAATATGACAACTCATAATAAAACACCTACATACATATTTCATAATAGTACGATTTCGAAAATACTAAAAATAGGTGTTACTGGTCATACCAGTAACACCTGTTTTTACTTTACGAGAAATCGCTTTGAATCTTGCGTAAGTATAAGGTACATAATGAAACTGTAATCTACTCTCCTCACAGTTGGTGCACCTGGACATGGCTCCTAACTACGTGGGCACACTGCTGGGTATCACCAATATGGCCGCCAATATCATATCTATCATAGCGCCTCTGGTTGCTGGAGTCGTGTTAAAAGATGAGGTCAGCATAAACTGTTACATTATATTATTATGTAGTTAGGTAGGTACTAATTTGAAAGAGCATATAGAATATTCACTGTTTTCATGATAAAAATTGACTTAGTTGCAGTATTTTTTTTTGTTTTGTGATGTTTCATTTACTTAGTTACCGTAATCAAAAGTTTATGGCATTTTTCTACTGAAAGCATGTCAGTAATAAAGATTCTGAACGTTTCTCGCTCTTGATAAATTACTTTTTTACATTTACAGACAGACCCTGATGAATGGCGCAAAGTATTTTACATAGCATCTGCAATATACATTGCGGGAAATACATTTTATCTTATATTTGGTACCAGTGAAAGACAGAAATGGAACGAACCACCGGAAGAAACCGACGGTAAAGAAATTGCCACTTATATAAACCGCACCATAATTGAGAAGCGTTTTTACAAAACGATACATCGTAAAATATTATTTTTTTCAGTATTGTATATTATTTATGCCCGTCATGGAACCCTATAGGAATTAAGTACGAAACGAAATTAAAAAAAAAAATTGTTTCTTTTGTCTGATGTATCACTTTGTGAAAACGTTCCTCAATTGCGAAACACACTTTCAATAAAAGTTGGAATAATTTTGAACGATGTTGCTAATCAATTGCTTTATTATATGTTGGAAAAAATTGTCTGCTCATCAACGTAAAATACACAAAGAATGTTGTTGAACTATTAAAATGAAAGACATAGCTACTGGCACGGTGTTACGCAATTACCCCGCAGTTATCTTTTTTTTATTGGGAGAAATATTATTTTAAACTCAAAGGCCTTTTGTACATACTAATTTAATACAGGTTTAGTTACATTTATCAATAATCTCATTATCTCTATTTTTAATTTACACTTTGTCGTTTCAGCTGGAACACCGGAAAAAAGTGCTGAAAAAATTGTTTGAAACCTGACACTATTCTGTAAATAAAGAAGATTTGAATTATTATAAAGAAAATTCCATTTTTTTATTTATCTCAGGGTTGAATTTTTAATATTCAGATAACTTTCATCTGAAGAATAAATATAACAATTTGACATATTATTTGTTATTATCAGATGTATGTATCTGGTGTATTGTGTGTCTTTTAGTCTGTGTTAAATTAATTATTTTTCTTTCTGTCAAATGGCAATATTTACTCTTCAGTTAAGTGATATCTGACTATAGAAAAATGAGAATGACTACCGAATCAGCCAGCATATACACCTATATATAATTCAAAGTCCTGACTGATTGATCAACGCACAGCATAAACCGCTGGTCCTAGAGACATGAAATTTGGACGGTGTGTTCTTTGTAAAGAGCAAGTATCCACTAAAAAAGGGTTTTTATAATTACCACCCCTAAGAGGGAAAATGGGGGGAGGGTGAAATTTCACGCGGACGAAGTTGCGGGCAGAAGCTAGTTAGAAATAAGGCATGTCAAAGAAGTAAACAAACATTATGTCTGTCATATGTAGGTATAGGTTCAATAACGATCATGACTACGGTTGAGAAAATAAAGCCGGGAAAACGACTGACTCGATATATTACGAGTCTTACTTACGTACGCCCTACGTAATGTATACCTAAGTATACGTGACATCTACACTCATTATCCCAGAAGCAAGGGTGGGAAGATGTGATGCATGTGTTTTGCTAACAGCTGTCATTATTCCAAACGCTGTAGGTACAAATGGGTCCATTCGCAGCAGTGAAAGTTTTTATAAAGTATTTAGGATGGTGGTATCCAGTTTCATGATACTTTATACTATTTATTATATTATTTTTGTGAATAAATACAATTTAAATATTTTTTACAAAAATCAACATTTAGAACATATAGCTTGTTTCAAATGCTTATTAAGTACAAGTGTTACTCAAGTACTCTACAAACATGCCATGCGAATAATTATTGTATATTACGCTCCGTAGGTATGTGTTTCCAAGGCAAAAACTTGTCAAGACCTCTACTTGTAAGTAATTAGATTTCAGAGGTCATAAGTAGCAGAATATTTCAATGCACCAAATACAACGTATTTATTTGCGTGCGCTCACTGCAACTGAATGATATAGCATTTTTTACTGATTACGCGCAAAAAAACTACTTCCAATAAAAATTAAAAAAAAAACAGTGGCACTCCGGGAGTGCCGATAGAAGTAAAAACAAAACACAAACAGAATACTTTGCCATCACTCACTGACATATAGGATATATATTAAAACCGAGTACATCCCGAGGACAGCCGGACATATCTGAAGCGGGTATATTTTTAATCGGCATATAAACAAAACACGCGCGGTGTCGCTTACGGTAACAGAGGCGCGAGTTCAAAGGTTTTTTCCATCTCAAAAAATGCCTAACGCGCCTAATGAAGTTTTCTCTTCAAAAACAATCTTTACCAGCCATCTATAGGCTATTTTGATTAGTCATGCTATAAAAAAATTGCATCATTTTAAATAACTTATTCTAGTTATAATGGGGAGAATCCTTTCAAGCAATTAGTTTGCTTGCGTTAGGATGCTCCGCCCTTCCCCAGGTTATATAATTCTTATTAAGTTATTGAGCCTTTTCAAGATAATGTAAACTTATACAAATAAAGATAAAAACAAAAGAATGAAATGGAAACAGTATTTTTATGAAAGGCAAAAAACGCGGTAGGGATGTGTGTGTTATGTGAGTAAGAGATGGTGTGGAGGTGAATGTGTATGTGAGTAGTGGGTATGAGTAAGTGTGGGAGTAAGAGAGTGGAAGTGGAGGGTTGTACCTACACAGTATAACGTGGTGGAGATTAATTGTTTACTGTAATTTGAGGTAAAATACATATTATACTTTTTTTTTGTTAGCTAACCCTGCGACTAGTCTTGGAATCGGAAAATAACAGTATTTTCCGATTCCAAGACTAGTGTCCTACAGAGGACACTAACTTCTATTAGCGGCAAAATATCAAAGCGTATTATATTATATGTACCTATATTATAGTTTCATAAATTACACCATATTTTTCACATCGTCATAAGTCTTTAACTTAAGCCATTTAGACAAAGCGTTTTCGCAATCGCATTAGTGGGTATATGTCATGTCTTTATTAAGAAGATAAATGTGATGATTGGCTAGAATATTGCCTTTTTGCGAAAGTAGACTTTACTGAGATTATACTGAGATAGTGGGAGCAACGGTATTGTTTCTTCTGCCTTTTGGCTACTGTGGGTTGAACGATAGCGTTTTATGCTTAGTTAGAGTTACATTAAGTACGTAAAGCTTTCAAACGGTCAGAAGATCTGCAGTTCGGTAAAGGTTTTCAGTTGAAAATCTGAATCTGCTATCCACTCAAACACCACTAAACACACTATGTTATACCACAAACATTGCAGAGCATTTGCTGTTGCATAACTGTCCTGTGTGTGGTGGCATTGACTGAGATGCCTTTGCCTGTGATTAAAAAAAAACCAACAAGTCTATCGACAGGTAGTGCGCGCGCAACACAAGCGCGCAGACCACGCGCTCGAAATTTAAAATAACCAGTTATTAATTTTGGTGGTAGAATATAATCATATAAGTTGGAGAAAAATAAATCCACGGTTCAGTTTTTAATTTGTGATATTTGTTTAGTTGGTAAAAATAATAAAAATGACTGAAGAAGAATCGTATAAACTTAGCAAGGGTAAGTTAATAAATCACACTAATATTATAAAGGCGAAAGTTTGTGAGTGTGTGTGTCTTTACATATATTTGTTACTTCTTCACGCTCAAACGGCTGAACCAATTTTGATAAAATTTTGTCTGGAGTTAGCTGACACCCTGGGTTAACATAATAGACTACTTTTTATTCCGATATTAGTAGTTTTATATTCATTAAAGAGATTTTTGTGTCTATAAAGTTTATCAATATTTAATATTCAAGACCTCGTCTAGTTGTCTTTAGCTCAACGTATTCAGAATTGCAAATATTTATAACATCTTAAAACTGTTAAGGAAAACATCACGAACAAGCTGTCGGTAATATATTCAATTGGTTGATAAGTTCAATGACTTCTATAAACACAAAATATAACCAAGTTTGACCAAGATTATAATAATTAGTAGTTCTCTCTTAGTAGTAGTCTCTTTCATTTCAATGTCAAATACTTCCTTTGTAATTCGCTAATTATCTCATTCTTTGAATAAGGAATCATTTTGTTGTAGTTAATATAAGGAAAACTCCTTGAGCCAATAGTTTACGACTAATAAAAATATTGATTTATTTGCAAATTATATCGTAAAAAACTGTAGACCTGTCTTGTATCGTTTTGTGAGCACTGCCTAGTGATTTGAGAGGCATATAGTGAAGCTAAGGGAGTTTTTATACTTTATTGATAACTACCTGCAACATGCCCAATGTGCTGTGGGCCCAAAATAGTCACTACATGTAGCGCTGAGACAACCAGAAGTCAAACGTTTAGTAGTCCACAATAGCCCTGGATCGAAAGAGCTGAAAGAAAGATAGGAGAGGCATTTGTCCAGCAGTGGGAACTTACAGTAAAGGCTCCTTCAACAGGCGCGACACGCGATAAAATCGCGCGCGACACAAAGGCACCGCAAGTCGCGCAACAAGCGGTGCCTTTGTGTCCAACTACAACTATCCATCCAATTTAAATAAGCAACAGCTAGCTAGTAGTTCACACAGTGTAGTGTATTACTATATCGTGGCAATGCGAGGATTAGTCTGAACATTGGCATAAGATGATCTCGATCTTATACAAATTTATTAACCTCACATTTAAATTAACGCAGTTTGCTCTTAGATCTCGTAATGTAAACATTATATTTTTTGGGCTAAAAGAGAATGTCAAAGAAATAGAAAGTTGACTAACTCTAGTTATAAACAACTACTAGGCAGATGCCAGATCATGATCATGGTCGCTACACAGATGTTCTCTGGGTAATATGTTCGCTGGGATACATTTATAGGCCCAATGGGAAGATTCGGAATGTGTAGAGATGCATGTAACTAACTTTACTATTGTATGTTTTAGTATAAACACAGCATTATATCTCGATAGTTCCTATGCCAAAAATGGATAACCCAATTGAGTCAACCATAATGACATCACATTAATTAATGTAGCTGAAACTAACAGATTTATTAGCAGTCATTTGTAAACGCACACAATGGCTGTGTGCTTAGATAAAGCTTAGGTTGCTACCCCGGTGTATCTAGTTCACAAAAGAAGCATTGTACACAGTTGAACCATAGCTTCTAGGAAACACAAAGGAAAACTCTAAGGGATCCTCGAAACGAACAATTGCTTTTGTCAATATTTACGTGATTGATACACATTGATGCGCAAATCGATCTACCAAAAGGAATTGAAGCGATCGACAATATTACTACATTATTATTAATAATTAATATTAATTAATTGTAATTGATCGTTTTAGATACCCTTAAAAACAGTGCACTGAGCGGTAACATTTAGGCGATACTAGACAATACGGCTCAAACGGGCATTATCTTCATTCGCAGCCTTGTACAGACGCCAGCACATCAAGCTACCCGAATCTGTCAAATTTTCCCAACCAACTTTGAACCTTATGCTTCAGCAATAAAGTCGAAATTCTATTAATGAAATTTGACAGATTGTAGTAGCTGGTTGTGCTGGCGTCTGTACCACACACAGCTGAATATAGGACTGCTCCCTTTTGTTCCATGCTTCCCTGTTCTGCAATATACACCTTTTTATGTTTCATTGCCACTTGTACCTACGCAAGTGCGAACGTGGCTTTAGAATGCGTAATTATTAAACACATAGTGGAACTATACGTTAGTATTGATATTCCGATATGTAAACACAAGATGATGAGCATGATTATCTTCACATTAGCCATACATCTTATAGTCGATGCTTCTAACGATGTTTTTATTATGTAGCAGCTTGAATATACTGTATTGTGAAGTTTTTTAGGACCACGTTTGCTATTCAAGTGTGTTTTGGCGTTTTCGGGTCATTAATTCCAGAGGGGCAGTTCTTGTAATTTTAAGAACGTACACAGTCTGATCTCAGTCTCAATCTGTCAAAAATACGTCTAATTTCCGTACATTGTTGAGAAGTTTTTGACATTTATTGTGACAAGATTTTGGAAGTTTATAATTACGGGAATTGGCTTTCAGATTTCTCTTTACCGTATTATCAGAGGTGTTTTTACTCAATTGCGAGACAGATCTTAGACTTATAACCCCGAAAACCCCACACGCGTGACTTTTGTTTTCTGAGGATATTGTCTACAAACAAAATAAACACAGATTTTAAATCTCCCATCGTAGAAATTAAGCTTTAGATCCGTAATCAAATGTTATAAACAGCAAAGTAAACAAAAACATCATTGATACCTAACAAAATACTTCCGTCCAAGAATTATTGATCGCATTTCAAGAATATTATGCAGCAATTGCAAAAACTCATTACCGCAGATATTGGTATGAAATGAAGTCGATTTAATTACGTTCGGTTTAAGGCGAAGTCTTAATTAAATTCTGACAGCGATGGCATAAAATATATAGGTGCAGAAGGGCGACTCGGTGGGAGCGGTGAATGCTTATGCGAATCCCGCACCCCCAGCCAAACGTAGAGGTGGAACTACGCAGTGGTATTAGCCGGTAAGAGTCCGGCATGCCATTCTGTCAACCCCACGATGAACGAAGTCCATGAGGAAATCCATCGCGCAAAAAAAAAAGATGGGCGACTCGGTACAACGAACAAAAACACACATGCGTCTACTAGCAACTAACTAGCTTCAACTTTCTGACTAACTGACGGACTATTTTAATTTTGACAATTCAAAAGTGCCTGTACAAGGTTTAATTGAAATAAATGCTTTGAGTTTGAGTTTGAGCAGCATCTGCTTACGCGGCACGGATCTTTTGTTTGTCTCTGAAGTTAGCTGCGGGAAGTTGGCAGGAAGTTTAATTTCATCGGAAGTTGAAGAAAATCCTAAACATCTTAGTGAGTACGGTGTCCAGCATAAAAATATGCGTTTGATGCTCAATCTTCTTCTTTAAAGGACATAATAAATGAGAAACTCTAACATGCAACAAGCAAGGATCTTTGTGTTTGTACTCGCAATGAGGGTTTCCGATACTTTTTCTGCCGCCAGGCGGCGCTTCGTATGCGTCAGGTCCAAACAGCTGTCAGATAGCACATATTCTTACCGAACGTATTATTTTTTTAGTGAAATTGTATGTATTTGGAAGTGTTATTGATTTTATTATGGATTACGGCCAAAGAAAGGTTGCCGAACTGAAAATTGAGCTCAAAAAGAGAGGCGCAATAGTCACTGGTACTAAAGAAAAGCTCATTGAAAGGTAAACATAATCTACTTCTATTTGTTTCCACAATTTGATTGTTTTTTTTAACTACTAAATTGAAGTTATATGTGTTTTAGTGTGTTGTTGTTGATTAATGTATATTATATATTCCAGGCTAAATGACTATGACAGAAACAACAACTTCAAATCAAATAAAAATGATAATTCTACTCTCTTAAGTGAGATTAATTATGTAATAGAATGGCCAAAAGAAGAGTTATACAAAAGTGTAGATTCAGAAACAGTTTTACCCAATTTTGACATTATTAACATAAATACGTATTTCCTTGAATTATATAAAGACGGCATAGGAATGTCAGATTATTCTGCAGTGCACAGAAGAGGTTATAATATGCTGCAAAATGACTACCTACTCGCATTAGTGACCGCAAATACTAGTACACATATATTTTTCAAAGGTCAAGTCCATTCTGAAAATACAAAAGCCCTCACTTATTTTGCTTCAATTGCCATATGTAATGGAAGTGGATCTATTATACAATCGGTGTGTGAATGTGTAGCAGGGAAAGGACCAAAAGCCATTTGCAAGCATGTGTCAGTTTTGTGCTATGCTATACTCAAATTCCGAGAGCAGAATATATGGTTAATTAAAATGACTCCAACACAAAAAAAACAAGTATGGCATGTACCTAAAAAAAATAAACTTGATGTTTCGCCGAAAAAAGCAGAGAACCTTTCATATGAAATAGCCGAATATAATGTTTGCAAAAAAAAGAAAAGAAGTATGTGCTATGATCCAAGACCACAGTCTTCTAACAGTCAGGGAAAAGAATGGGCTGCAACAGTTAGAAATAGAGTCATTAACTACTGCTCATTGTCACAAAAAAGAATAGGATTATGTGGAATTTTGGACAGTGCGAACATGCAAGATGTGATACATGACCATGATTACCTACCTTTTCCTTTACATCATCAACATATTCTTAATAAAATATTTGTAAGCCATTTATTCCAGATGAATTTATTCATTATAGTAGCTACGACTTGTCCCTACAATCTTATTGATTGTACTGTTGCAAGCGAGGTGGTGAATCATGAGAAGTTGTAGCCACTATATTTTTTTATTATTTAGTATATTATGTAATCATCAATATTAATTGCACTTGCGTAGGGATTGTAGATGTTTGTTTATGTTTATACCTTCATACTTTCCTTATCCTTTGCTCCTAACAGGTTACTACTGACTCAGCAAAGGAAATTGAAAAGAAAACTAAAAATCAGACGAAGACAAAGTTATGGTATACAGAACGATCTTTTCGAGTGACTGCTTCAAGAGTCGGTGAGATTTGTAAATTTACTGCTAAAAAGGACCAAGAAAAGTATGCACAAAGCCTTATATGTAATAAGAAAATAGTAAGCACGGCCTTAGAATGGGGCAAGTCTATGGAAACCACAGCAATTGAAGCATATGAGGGGAAAACTGGAAAAAAAGTAGAACGCTGTGGTTTATATGTTTCTGTGCAGTACCCTTTCATTGGCGCTTCTCCTGATGGATTAATTGGAGATAACAAAATTTTAGAAGTTAAATGTCCATATTCCATAAAGGATGAAATGATTGGATCCAACAATTATTTCCATTTAGAGCATGATTCGGAGTATTTGCAACTGAAAGAAACAAGCAACTATTATTACCAAATCCAAACGCAGTTACTTGTCACAGAAAGAGATTGTTGTGATTTATTTATATGGACTAATGTTGATGAAAAAATAATAAATGTTAAAAAAAATGATTCATTTATACAAAATATTATAATCCCTCGAGTAAAAGCTTTCTTTTTTCAATTTATGTTGCCAAAGATAGCAAAAAATATGTATGATTGTTAATATATTTTTATAGTATATTGTAAGATTCTATGTGATAGAAATTAGAACAAAGTTTAATTTTGTATTCTTGTTATTTATTATTTAACAAAGTATGTTTAATACAGTACTGTTAAAAGCGACCTCAATTAAATAAAATTGAAAAAAACATGTTTTACTTTATAATATTATTTTTGAAATTGGTTAACATAAAACATACAAATATTATTCTATCTGCTAAAGGCACCAATTTTGAATCCAACTTGCCGCTTAAGATCTTAAAAGTTTTAGCCAAACCAATGACCCTTTCAACGTGTATCCGTTCTGAAGATATTTTTTTTGACCTTGTCAGTTGAGAAGTCTCAAATTGTCCATCAGTATTTTTTAAAAATTCTGGCACATTAACTGTAACATCTTTATAGCACACTAGGTCTTGCACATTAAAGCCATGGTCACTAAGAATGATATCATTAGGTTCAAGTTTATCAATAAGTCCACATTTTTCAAACAATTCACGATCACTCGTAGATCCACCATATGCATCGGATACAAATGTAACGCAGCCTGATGCTGAAATCCCAACTAAAACTTTTAGAGTATTAGCTGATTTGTAAGTGGAATATGTAAGCTGTTGTGTAAGTGGATTTTTGGGCTTCTCTATTTTTATTTCCGTGCAATCTACTATCACAGTGCATGGATTAATCTTGCCATAGTATTTCATATTTTTATCTATGCATTGTTTTGGCACCCAAACATTTAACTCTTTCAATTTACAATATAAGTAATTGATCCATGTTATAAAAATGTTACTTAGTACCGTTTTATTCATCTTCAATCGAAAGGCGAGTTCTGTAAATAGCATGTTCCGACGTAATTTAATTAACACTAGAAGGAATTGATCACAAGGGTTTAGAAACGGCACCTTGAATGTTTTCAGTTGAGGATAATATTTTAAACAATTTACTTCATCTCCAAAAATACTAAATATGAATTTGATATGTTCATAATCTTGGAAACCAGTATAAAACTGTACTTCGGCCGCATTGGTTATATCCAGCACATTTGCAATTGAAGATTTTTTTTTTTGTTTTCATTTTGAGGACATTCTTTAAGTGTTTTGAGATTTTCACTTTCACATAAATCACATTGGATACCAATATCTTTTTGTTTCTTCTCGAATTCAATTTCAACTTCACAAAAGTTTGTAGCTTCCATGAGGAAGGTGTCATCCTTCTCTTTTTCATTATTTATGTTTACTTGGACACTAATTTTCCTTTCATTTCGCGCCAAAAGCCTTTGATGTCGCTCCTTCTTTTTTTGAAGCAAACTAGAATTTTGTACATTCCATGGGAATCGACTTGGCACTGCACATTTTTTCAACACAGGTCTGGCTGAAATAATAAATATAATGTTATAATGAAGTAATTTTTGATAAGGCAAGTACTAAAAAACGTTTGCACTACATCATTGAAGGTTAGTCGCGCAGACATTATCAAGGTGACTTAACTAAAGCTTATCATTATAAATAAGTACAAAATATTCTTACGTTTTTCTAATACTGAGTCCTTCGGTAGCTGGTAATCGTCCTCTGTGAAGTGGCTTTTGCAAACGAGGCTATTTTTGGTTGGAGTAAATTTATCTCTGCGAATGGCTACAAGCCACTGTTTTAATCGGTTTTTATCATCTGTAGGGAACTTATGCCCTCCTTTTTTATTTACACACATAGGCACTGCACAACACTGTGGCATTTTGGAAAACAATATTCTGTTTGTAACGTTTTTAAGGATAAATAAACCAAAAAAATGATCGAAAAATATAAACCGTGTATGTGTTTTGACAGGTAGTTGGACCTGACGCTACAGTGCTGCCATCTCACGGGGATCATTTCAGAAAACCCTCATTGGCTTGATTCGTTTGACTGATAAGTATTATAGTTTTCACTCGCTGTTTCAGACGCGTGTCTATGTCGTGTGCCTGCGTTTTACTCGTTGTATGGAGCCAGCCGACCTTCTGTGCATCTATCTATTCTGTGCCGATGGGTTCGGGGTGAATTATTACGTCGCGTGACACTCTGTCGGGTCAAAACGAACTGTTGTTATGATTTACTGTTTGTTGTAAAGTGGAGATGAATTGAATTTGAAGATTTTAATTTTGTACCTATTTTGTAATGTGTATGAATTGAATAGTAGAAGTAATAAGGAGTGGAACGAGACTAAAGAATTTTGGAACATAGGCAATAGATTCCGAATGAAGATGAATCAAAGATAGGTGTTGTCTATTCAAATAAAACTGCACCTCTACTTCAGCCACCAAGGCAAAATGTTATTGATGATTTTATAATCTTTAAATTGTCTTGGAAACTCATTGAGAGATACAAAAACTGTAGGATAAGCAAAAATCTCCTATTGTCTTTGCTGCCTTATACTCGGTTCCTATAAACAAAAACGATGATTTTGCTTACCAATAGTACCATTTTCTTGTTGCCAAACTGGGAATATAAATAGATCCCTAAGCTAATTGTACCTGTGATAGCTGCTTCCATAGTTATGGGTCTACTATGCAAAGCTCTGAGGTCTTTGCTTCATTATTGGTAAAGATAAAAGAGTCTTAATTTTAACCTTTAACAGTCCGTAAGTTATAGGAATCGGCCATTAGTAAGCCAAGTTAAATGTATAATAACGACGTCTTTTCTCGTATATTTTTAGGGCCAATCGTGGGGATCCGGCATGTCCAGGTGATGATGTTGTTCTTGGCGATGGTCATCTGCTACACTATGAGGGTCAACGTCAGTATGGCCATCGTTGTCATGACAGATAAGGATACTGAAGGCGTACGTAGTTTCGATCATTTTAATTACCATAATAGAGAGAGACAGTTAAACCAGAAAAGGTATGCGGTTCGATAAATTTTCGTGTTTCCGAATCACCACATACGTCGCGCCAGAGGCGAAGCTTCTGTATTTTGTACTGCGCTTTGTAATCTTTTACACCTCTCTGTCGGGTTAGTCGGGTTACCGACTCCAGTTGCAGATCAACATTTTATGACAAAAACATAATTTTGGAATTGCATGGAGTTGTAATCTATAACAACTCTCATCATCGCGCGTTCGTATTTTCGAAGATAGACAGTGATTCCCGAAGCGCATTATTTTCTTGGGATATCTGTAGAAATAGGCGTTAATTATTGTAGCAACAATAACATTGCACAGCATAACCATATAATTTTCCAACTGCTGAGACACAGATCTCCTTTCGGTAAGAGGCAGTGGGTCCCACCACGCGGGCCCTACGCGGCTTGGTAGAGGTCACACGTCTTCAAATTTTTAGTTCTAGAACATGTCGGTTTCCTCACGATGTTTTCCTTCACCGTTTTGAGAGCAGTGGTGATGAAATAACTTCCACAAAGTAAAGCACCTGCCTAGGTTCTGTGCCGGCAATTTATTATTTTAGATCAAACTAAAATCACTTTAATCAGTGTTTTTTTTTTGCTTGGATATCTTTAGTTAGACGTACTGAGCGCTGTGTTAAACTTTGTCCATCTATTTTAATGGGACCCTGTATATAAACTGATAGAAAGTGGTAATAAAATAAATCTAGTACTTAGGTATTAAGTTTGAAAATAACTGTAATAATATTGATTGCTACATTGATAATCGCGATAACAGTACAATTGCCTCAGATTACACAACCTAATCTTGAAATGATTAGAGCCTTGATTTCTCTTATTTTATAAGCATTTTCCAAGATTAATGATAATACTATTATAGGCTGCACGTCAGTGGTAACACTTTGACCTTGAGCTGGCGCAGTACAGATTTTTAATAGAATGTTAGGCCAGTTTATACTGGTGTTATGCCCACTGACGTGAGGCCTGCTGTAAAGCCTGTTGGCCTGTGGGCAAATACCGTACAGGTGGTACTTTGAAAGATTAACTATATATTTTCTTGTCCATTCTTCTCCACACGAAACTACCTCTTGGAACAAATACTATTTTTTTGTAAATTTTAATGTTCAAAAGTGCCTTATAGCGGCCTTGAAATAAATAATTGGACCAATTCCAAAAACACCTTAAAACATTTGAGTGACGTTATGATGAGGTGCGACCAGAGTAGGTAACATGACAGAGAGGTTTCATAGAAACGCGTTATGATGCTTTGCCTCTGTCAGGGGTTCATGCTAATTTAGAAACACTAAGTTTACCGAAGCATATTACCATTTCTGATGTAACTGTACACGTAGCTATGAACAAGTATAGCAACCGACGATTGTCAAAACAAGGAGTTCAAGATAAAACGAGATACCTATTTATTTAAACAATGTTAAGATAAACCCTTAACAAGAAGCAATGAATTAATAACAGTGACGATGTGTGTTGTATTAATGAAGAGTAATGTGCGTGTGTATTCTCAGAGATTAGCTAGATTAATCGTGCACATAATAGAATCAGAGATAATTAGATATCTATGTGTTTGTCAAACAATTTGAGTTCATTAATCTACATATCATACAGATTCTAATTGAATAAGTAGATATTTGGGTTAGCAGTTAAGCACTAGATGCTTACAAGATATTATTTTTATGCCACGCTTGTTTTGACTCATAAATATACTGATATTTAGAGCCCACTGTGCCTAACTGCTATTTTCCACAGGCTAAGAATTAACACCTTTAAACCTGAGTACCTCACTTGCCCCGAAGGAGGAGAATATTTCCCATTTTAATTGTAAAAAACCGGTTAAGTGCGAGTCGGACTAGCACACCGAGGGTTCCGTAGAAATTTGTAGATGTTTAACTAAAAATTTAAAGTTTTCAGATTTTTTCCTTCACTTGCGCTACATGACATTGCTTTTTGCCAAATTTCATGATTGTAAGTTAACGGGAAGTACTTTAATTCCCTTGAGAGTGTCGAAATATACGTTTTTTGTGGAATAAACGACCGTATCTTTTTTACGTTAACTTAGAAGTTTGATTTATTCACAGCTTTAAGGGACTGTAGACTTGAGTACATGGTTTTAATTTCAACTCGATACCTCCACGCGTTCCTGAGATAAAGGGTCTTGACAGACAGACGGACAGATAGACGGACAACAAAATGATCCTATAAGGGTTCCGTTTTATCCTTTCAAGGTACGGAACCCTAGAAACATTCGCTCGACACACTTCCATATCATTATTTGACACTGAAATCTTTCAAATAATGTTTTAACTGATTATTTTCTGATTTGTTTATCTGTTTCTGAATGAAACGCACATGGAACTCTTCGAAAAGTGCGTAAATTAGGCATACGGACAGAATTTGCGTACAAAATTATAAAAAAAACGGTAAGTATTTATTTAATTTGGTAGCACATTTTTGTGAATAATCAATTAGATGCGCGTTATAATCAACACTAATATGTATTATTCAACTTGTTTATTGAGCTTCTTTTTCTTAGCGTGTCGATGGCAATCTAGTGGAGTCGTCTATGAATCTCTACCTAAACAAGTTTTCTTTTGAGTCTGTTTAAGGACTTCCAGGTTACCCAAGGTAACTCATGCCCAGGTGGGATATCTTCAGCGCGGGGAACGAATGGTTTAGGTAAGGAAGGACTGTCTCGCCATAGCTTCAGTCTTTCTTCTGATCAATCGCTAGTGAGTGGGACGACACACTTTAAAAAACTGTTTAGGATTTTCAACCTTTGTGCATATATATTTATTGAGCTTAATAATACATAGAGAAAATGAACTGATTAATTTTTATCACTGTTAACATGAATACGTTTCTAAAGTAAGTTTTGCATAAATTAAACTAGTTGTAACAAGGTCGCGAACACAAAACTAATTTAAAATGCCTTTATTATTTAGCTGCCTCGTATAGTAGATATTAAAAATACAACAAACCGCAGTGTTAGAACCGGATTTAGTGGGCACTATGCAAAAAGTATGTGAATGTCATACAAATCAATCAAGTGCCAGTGAAGTTTGTTGTTTTGATTTGTGGTTGCCTGTTGAGTTGCGTTTTAATTGAAGTACCTAAATACTTTGAGTATCAGAATCATTGTTGTTATTATATGATTAAATGACTCATAATCGCAGTAATTTCGAATAAAATTACTTTAAACAGTGAGTCTTACTTTTGCTACGTAATTATGCTGGCGTCATATAAATCTCATACAGTAAAAAATATTTTATGTTACACTTTGATTAAAATAATCGTGTGAGAACTTTTGAAGGTTACTATTTGTCCAATCTCTGAACATGCTTTGTAACATAACAAAACTAGTGACTATTAAACTAGAGGTAACTAAGATCCACTAACCCGCACTGGGTTTCGCGTGGAGGATTTCGGTCCACTCCCTCTCACAAAGTGGAGGCATGTGTCCCAGCCAGCAGGAAGTTATAGGTTGATTATGATTTATGAGTATGTAAGTAAGATTCAAGAAAGGCTTTCTATCTGTCATTAACCTGATAATTTGGCAATGACTTTGGTGCCTTCAGTAGCGTCCACCAGTACCTGCAACGTGCAGCACCACAAAGGGCACGCTGGACACGATATTAAGCGTTCCATCATTTATGTTTGATAATTAACATAACACACTACACGCACCAGCCAAATAAAAAAAGCAGCTAATAAATGAAAAGTGATTTATCGTCTTTCTTTTTCAGTCATTCGACTGGTCCATGCAGATCCAGTCCGTAATTCTGTCCTCCTTCTTCTGGGGGTACGTGGTGCTACAGATCCCGAGCGGGGAGATCGCTGCCAGGTTCGGCGGCAAGATCCTCCTCACGATCTGTATCGCTGTCAACTCAGCTGTCTCGCTTCTAATACCTCTTGGAGCTTATTATGTGAGTACGAAAGATGAAGTCAAATCTGATAAAAAAATGCGGGGTGTACACCTATGCCGTCATCAGCCGAACTATACTCGTACGTCGACGGCCGAACTGCGTCGATAAGACATCGTCCGATGACGTCCGAATACTAGGTGTAAGCACTTCCTTGAGAGTGCTCTATATAAATCAAGTTACCCATAAATAAATGTAAGTATGAAGTTACTGCTCTAAACACGGTTTCAATTAAGCTTTAAATTTAAGTTTTATAGTTACGGCTATGTAGACTTAAAAGGATTCGATCTTAATCCTAAATTATATGAAAACAATGTTTAATATTCTAAAAAAAAACCTACACCCCGCAGGTTAGGAAATAATATTCTGCTCTAAATTATTAGGTATAGACAGATTTTGTACATAATTATTATGATACAACCCTCAGCATTCAATAAGTAAAAAGACAATAAAAGACAATTAGTAAAATAATCTCCACATTAATATAAGCAAAACCAAAATGAAACAGTTCCAAAAATACAAGCGTCCATACTAATAAATACAGCAATTAAATGACACAATTGAAGAGGTTGACACTACAAAGTTCCCAGGAAGAACAATAGAAAAACACTGTTACTGGAAAGTTCATATTGACGAACTCTGCACAACGGTAGATAGATTCGTATTCGTTCTATAGCTAGTGTTGATGCGGCACTATGATTGTGTAAACTTTAAATGTTAATAATACATTATTCAATTTATCTCTGTAAATGCTACAACTCGACTAATGATTTTATGAACGAAAACTTGACTTAAAACTTGATTATAATATTCTCTTCTTATTATCTCTTTGACTTAATTTAATATTTTTAATTATATTTCTATAATATTCGACTAATTTGCAAGTTGAATGTTATCCTTATTCAATTCAATGTTATATCTAAGAAACTAACAAAACCCCTGAAAATGTATTAGTACGCCGGAAACGGCAGAATATCATGAACTTTAAAATCTATGTAACAACTCTGTATCAATATTCTAACAAATAAATGGACTAACTATAACAATCACTTATGATCCTTAATTAAAAATATGATTAATTGAAATAGTGCTCTATCCTTGTTTACACAAAAATATTGTTTTGGAGTGAGAATAAAATATGTTTGGTGTAATAATAACAAATATAAATATAACCCGATCTTTTTTTTTCAGGGAAGCTGGCAAGTACTCTGTGCCTGTCGTGTCCTACAAGGTTTGTCTCAAGGCTGCCTGTTCCCAACGATGCACAACCTGATAGGCAAATGGGTTCCGGTACAGGAGAATAGCCGGCTCGGGACCGCGATATATGGAGGTAAAGTTATGATGAACGGAAATTAGACGCCCTTGTCAAGTAGCCTTTGAGTTGGCCTGTAGTTCGATATTTATAGATTTTAGGAAACTGGACACTTTTTGGCTTCATGTCTATAAAGAAAGGATGTCGAGCTTGTTTATTTCTAATTCTTTTAGAAGGATGCAATGGTCTAACATAACAGGCTATAAAGAATATTCTTTAGTCTAAGTAGAGTTAGATTTGACTAGAAAAATATTAAGGTCAAAGCGCTAGGTAGCCCGCGAAATTCAAATTTATTCTTTCTAATTTTGCAATAAGCAGGTCAGTGTCATATTGAATGTTGATTAAAATATGATTTTCGAGCGTCACAAATATGACTTTACACAATTTAAGTTCATAATATAATCCTATTGAATGATAGTCATTCAATAAATATAATATGAAATATGAATCGGAATGGAATTGCAAAAAACTTAAGAAAATTTTAATTTCTCGGGCTACCTAGCGCATGCCCCTTAAGCACGATCGTTTTTGTAGACTACACTTAGCAGCAGTAAATGTGATCTAAACCCTAAACGCTAATTTTTTTATCAAAATATAAAACCTGTGCTTTGGGATTTGTTAACGAGAACAGGTAGAAAAATAACTAAGGAAAAACACTGAGAAAAACATAATTACATAATTATTATGTTGGCTTATCTTTAGAATTTGAGATAAATAGCGTTATACGATCTGTTTTTATTAGGTGTGTGAATAGGTCTTCCGACATACTTGTTATTATACATATAAATAAATACACCAGCATACCTTGTCAGTTGTGTTAAATTAATATAAATTTATGGGCTTACGACCTTGTTTAGTTTGTAATTTATTACGTATGCTTTCAGTAACGTTAAAGACAACTTTGAAAATGGGAAGGCTGCATCACAGACTTAGGGCCAATTTCACCAAACTCTGTTCATTATTTCACCAATGAGACTGATAGCGATCAGCACATCTACACCGCGTTTAAGAGCTGTCAATGTCATCATTGTTGTGGAATATTGAGACACTGACCGCCCTTGAACGCGGTATAGATGTGCTAATGGCGGCTGTTTAATTTGTGAAATTCGCCCGTAATAGCAAGGTTAGCATTTGACGGTTGTCGTTTTGAATTTTTGCATAGTGAGACAGAACGTCGAAATACTTACATTAAGGTCTAACAGGTATTTAGCTTAGACCGAAGGTAAACATGGTTTAGTGGTAGGTAGTTAAGTTATAACTAACATAGTATGGTGAAATTGACCCTTAAATAGGTTTAGGTTATTTGAATAAATGAGCTGTTTTACTATCAGTCATCATACCTCTATCAGAGTACTAAAGCAGGCTCACATGCAGGAGGTATGTAACCGGATTAGATCGAACCGTTATTAGATACTCACGACACATTTCAATTTGAGATAAGCTAGCAACAGTATATTGAACAGGATATTATAGTTATATTGTTTGGAAAAATCATACATTGTACGTTAGAATTTATATTTTGTATCAAACAATTATTTGCGGCCGCCTAAAGGACTTTAAAATTGGTATCCGTCTTGAATAAATGCTTGTGAAGCCAAGGGAATTGCCTATTTTTTCAATAGTGACGGGGTTTCAACAGTTAAACGCGGTAAAATCTCATATGCTTGCCTTTTCATTTGAACCTCCTTCAAATTGGAACACAGTGTATGAATAGTGTATAATATGAAGCAAGACCAAATAAGAGATGCGCGTAAAAACTTTTAAGAACACTTGTAAGGCAGCCCTTAAACATTAGCATCAGCACACAATAAAATAAAGATGGTTTGGAAAATTATCACTATCGAAACGGACAGGAACAAAAGGCATTATTCTGATTACACACTGGAGACATCATTTATTGTGGTCTCGTTTTAAAAGGATTCGCATGCAAAG
The DNA here is from genome assembly GCA_963855955.1 of Luperina nickerlii. NCBI lineage: Eukaryota > Metazoa > Arthropoda > Insecta > Lepidoptera > Noctuidae > Luperina > Luperina nickerlii. Next base: position 22,147,963 of record OY979676.1, on the reverse strand, counting down.
AATTTGAGCCTACAAAAGAAGTTCCGCAGAATTACTTCGAGCTGAAATAACATGACTGAACAAAGTCTCGTCAATATGCGATACGAAAAAAGATGTTTAAGAATTTGTTAATTTCTTTGCCAGTATCAGTACTTAAAACTACAGAAACATTCCTCGCCTCCGCTCTCCTTTGATTTAGTTAAGGCGAACGTATCAGCCTACCCGATTGAATTTAACTTTAAGTATATTAACCCCAGTAATAAAAAGTTTTAGTCAAATCAAGATCAAATTGACCAAAGAAAGAAGTCCAGAGAGTCAAGAGTTCATTAAAGTATTTATAAACCTTCATAATTGAGACTATAGAGCCTTACTTAGCCGTAATATTTAACTTGTGTGTGGATTTAAGTGTCTTTCTAGATTAAATGAAACATAGTAAGGTAATAAAACTTTTCAAATCTAGGAACACCGTAGACACCAATATTTAATGATGATGCTTAATCAAATGCTCAATAATTTTACATGAATAAAATCCTTCAAAGATCTCGATCACTAATTGACTACAGCTAATGTTGATCTTCCTTCTCATTTGTAGGTGCTATGCTCGGATCAGCTTTACAAATGATGGTTTCCGGCTTCATAGCGGATTACTGGGGCTGGCCGGCCATCTTCTACACGAATGGAGCCCTCGGCGTCATCTGGGTGATGCTCTACGTGTTCCTGGGGTCTGACTCCCCACAGCGGTCGAAGATGATCGGGAATAAGGAAAAGTTGTACATACAAACGTCGCTGGGACAAATTGGAGAGCAAACGGTTAGTTGAACAGTCTCACCCGTTCACGTAACACTGACATGCATAGTTTTGCACTTGAATAGTACACTCATCTGAACAGTTAATTAATTAAAAAGTGCTAAGCCAGTGGGCCCAGTATGTAGACATATACACATACAATCAGGTATTTGGGACGCAGGATTCTACGTTATAACGGCTTTTTTGGTAGCAAATATTACAAATGCATATTATTATTCTTAATATTTCGTTAGTGGAACTCTATTGTATAAATAAGGAATAGGTTAGCTTGATATTAAGATTTACGACATGTAAAAATTTGACAACAATCCTCCGATAAAACGATTCGGCCTCCGCTGTCCTATTCAATCAGAAAAGAATTTTGTGTGTTGCTGTGAGTATAAGAAACAAAACATCATCATCAGTCTACGGCAGTCCACTGCTGCCTCTAGCTCGATTCTCGGAAACTCTCATCCAGCTGGCGGCGACCCTGCAAAGATCGTCGCTCCACGTAGCCTGAGGGCGTGCTGCCTGACGTTTGCAGATTCGCGGTCTTTACTCAAAAACACGTCTACCCAATGGTTAGAAAACAGAAACATATCAGTTACAATAAATCAGTTTATTCCGAGAACCCATAGCATCGAACAGCTAATAGTAGAGTAACACAGATCTCCCTAAATCTTCCAATCGACAGCCTACATCTCGTTGGGTTAATATCAGGGTATATAAATTATCGAGAACATTCCATCTGGTTTTTAGAAACAGATAGGAAGGATAAAGGTCTAGAACAGGTGCAGTACCGTATCTGATTAGATTTATAGTTATAGTATATATACGTTACCTATAAAATTATTGTAAAATTTCTGGATTTAGATTTAGTGATAAATGGGGCTTGAATCTGAATGTATCGTTATCAGTAGTATCGGCAACTGAATGAATGAATTCAAGAAAACCAGAAATCTAAATCTTCCTTTTTTACTTTTATGAAACGTTACCTCTTTGCACACGTAATCCCTTCCGGGCGATTTTCCCACAGTTGTGTCTGGCAAACAATATAATTTTACCTAAATTACGTTCATCATAGAGGTATTCATACTCTTCATGTGTAGTTGTTTGTTGGAATGGAACGGGAGCTCACTAGCCATTTATTGTCTCAGGCCTTGTTAATTAACGACCCGCTCGTGTTTCGCACAGTTTTTACAACTAAACATAACATCAAGATTTCCTTTCGCAATATAATCAAAAACCGTATCTTCGTTTCGCAGTTAAGAGCACAGCACGGTCATACAGACACACACGAAAAGCGACTTTTATTTATAATATGACGCATAGAATAGATACAGACTATAAAACTAAGCCAACTAAGTGGTTAGCTAGTGCTTTACAGCATGCTCCTTCTCATGTTTTATCACATATTTTCTTTCAGAGACTGCCAACTCCTTGGAAGAAGCTAGCCACGAACTTATCGTTCATCTCGCTGATCGTGGTGCACTGTGGTCACAACTGGGGCTTCTGGACGCTCATGACTGAGATACCGTCGTACATGAAGCTAGTGCTTGGAGTTGATATCAAAGCGGTGTGTACAAAATCTTAAATACAGGGTATAAAAAGATTCTAGTTATTCATGAGATCATAGCAAGCATGACGTATGACGTGGTTGCGTGGTAAACTCCGCTTGCGCGATGCAGGATTTTGCGTGACGTCAGTGTGATGCTTAGTTCGTATGTGGCGGTGTAGATGTCGCCACAACTTTACAAATGACTATTATAATACTTATTATGACAAAGCCCAATGTTGGGCATTTGCATGCAAATATTCCCATAGATTGAGAAGCTGATAGGTCAGGCAAAGGTGTGCTTATAGCTATAGTACATAGTTGGCAAATCTATTATCATCAACCGGGCACAGATCCAGACTCCAGGCTGCTACTGAAAAATCCCTGACAGAAAAACCCAATAACGTTTTGCCCGACTTACTCAATCATCCAAGGCCAACAAGAAAAATTAATTAGGTGGAGTTAATTGTTTCTTTTCTTTACAGAATGGTCTAATGTCAGCTCTTCCTTACATAGCGATGTACTTGTTGAGCTTCCCCTTCGGATTCTTATCAGATTACTTCCTCGCGAAGAAGTGGCTCAGCGTTAGCATGTGCAGAAAACTGTCCAGTTCTATTGGTTAGTATCACTATTTTATTACCATCATCATATTAATCTTCATTACATCTACTTTCATCTGCCTAGCCTTTTCCCAACTATGCTACATAATCGGATGCAGCTGAATTATACCAGTGTTTTGCATGGAGCGACTGCCTGTCTGACTTCCACAACCCAGTAATTAATAATACATTTACGTAATATTGGACAAAAATTGGGCGAAACAATTCCAACATAACAGAATTCTCCAAAAGGTTAAACTAATTTTACCAGATATGTATGGTATGTATTATGTACTCGTGTATGTATTAGGAGTTAGCCTACTGCCATAGACTAGTGCAGCAGTGCTTTCATTATAGAGGTTCAACAACATTCATTGCGTTTTTTACGTTGATGAGCAGACAATTTCTTCTAACTTATAAGGCAATGGATTTGCAATATTTTCAAAATGATTTTATGAGAATGTGAGCCCAACATTTGCATTGCAACTAGGTACTAGACTAAAAAGGGAGTCACAATAATAAATAATATTGTCATCTATTACAGGCGACACAGGGTCATAGACCTTAACGAAAAAATCTCCCAAGAATTGAATAGTGACCTTATCGGTGACGTTCTTTAGAAAGATCAGGTGCATAGTACTCGCAACCGGCGCGCGTGTATGACCAGATGTATGAACGTAAACGAAGGACAAGGAATATGTAAGGATCGTATAGCATTTGGCGTTTTATAGAATCTGCCTGCCCCTATGGGGAAAAGGCGTAAATTTATGTTTGTATACTCGTATATGTAAATGTAAGTGGTACATAACCCGTCCCCAGGCGAGTACGGCCCCGCGCTAGCTCTGATCGCGTTGTGCTACGTGCCCCCCGGTGACGTCACCATGGCGGTCGCTCTGCTCACCGTCGTGGTCGGACTCAATGCTGGACATATGACTGGATATTTGGTAAAGACCATTATATTAATGTTTTTTTTTTAACTACATTTAGTAGTTTAACAATTATATGTAACTAGTGTAGTCGTTGCTCAAGTAATCTTACTAAGATTACTATTATTGGGGGGAAGGGAACTTTCCAAAAGTATGAAGTCTATTATGATATAGAACGAGCTTTTCGTCTAAGAATAAATCAAAAACCAATTTCTAAACAAATCCAAAGGGCGAATTTAACCAATGAAATATTCCACAACAATAATGACACCGACAGCTCATGAACGCTGTTTAAGCGTTGTTTCATTGGTGAAATTCGCAGCAGGTTTTGTTCAAATTAACTGGAAGTCATTAGCTAATATAAAGTAATTTTCCAACAGCTGGTTCACATCGACATGGCTCCGAACTTCGCGGGTACCATGATGGGCATCACCAATTGCTTCGCAAACATTGTGTCTATCATCGCACCTTTAGTCGCTGGACTTATACTGCAGGACGAGGTAAGAAGTATAGATGCACAAACATTATCAGTCTAAAATGTTCCCACTGCTGGGACACAAGCCTCCTCTCTGTGACGTCCACTAACCCCTCTCGTGTTTGTGGACGTCGCATGTTTCCGAATGAACTATGATAGGCCGGTTACCTTCACCGTTTTGAAAATAAAATATGTTTACAGTAAGAAAGAACGTGCGAGATAGCTTATTATTAAACACTATATTGCAAAAGTGTTCCATCATTGAGGAGTGCATTTAGGAGCCTGATTGGTTGAATGTTGAATGATCCGAACACTTTTGTAAACAAACTTTTAGCCTACAGTTTCAGGGTGTATGGTAGGTACGCCTAGTTCTCTGTTTTTATAACATGACTATGTTTAAAAGTTACAAATGATCAGTTTTATCCGTTTCATCATACGATCTCACAGCATTTTTTTGTAACTACAATGCTTAAACTTGCAGACTGATCCGGATCAATGGCGTCAAGTGTTCTACGTGGCTTCTGCCATCTACATCGCCACCAATACATTCTTCGTCATCTTCGGCACCAGTGCACGTCAGTCTTGGAACGAGCCAGAAACCAAAGAAGTTACGATAGGTGAGAATGGACTTGAATTGATAACTTGTTAAGAGATAACCGGAAAACTCTGGATGAGCTAACGGCAAACTTCATAGATCGTAGTTTTACGTTATTTTCCTAAGTAAAGTTAGCGTTCCATATGAATATGAACCTTATTGTTATGTACATGATCTTTATATTTATATAAGTAAATGTGAATAAAAGTTTCAGAACAATAGGTAACAACCCTGTACTATTAGTAATAATGTTCATATTCGTATGACAAGGTAAAAGAATAAGAAAAAAAAGTGAAATAAAACTGTGGACTGTGAATTTGCCCTAACTATTAATCGATCGAACATATTTGAATACCTAATAAAATTCATCTAAGTAAATAATATCTACATTAACTTACAATGTTGTTAACGACTCATCTTATTCTCCTGGAAAATCCTTTACGTAATCTATGTAATAAATAAGTGAAATTGTTGTGCACCTAATAACAATTACTTTATATTTTCAATTTCAGGAGAAGAGAAGAAGGCTGAGATAGCAGTTTAAGGAAAAAAAAACTTATTGTTACACATTTGTAAATACTTGTAATAAAGGAGATGGCCAAAAATTGTATGGGCCTATACCCCAGAAAGTACATAAATAAAATGTTGTCATTTGATAGTACAGATCTTCTATAAAATAAATAAAAAGGTGCATATTGCTCAGCAGTAGGGAACAGAAGTTATAAAGGTTTCAAAAAGTGATTTTTTCAGTATTTGACTAAATCAGTTTTATGTATATTAATGTATATATTTTATATCTGTCCTAGAAGTTTAATATGCATAGCGTATTAGTTACAAAAAACTGGGAGAACAGTATTTATTCATCTGATAATCTATTGTTTGTAACATTGATTAGAAGTAAAACAACGTAGGTACGTTATGTATTTTAATCATTTAACGTCGTCAATACATTATCTACTAATGCTGCTGGTGGAACAATACCTTCTTGGTATCTCGCCCACCCCAAGTACCAAAGAATTGTCATGATATTATATGCACAACATCCAACAGTCCGGTTTCCAGCTACACAATTACACCAGTAACCTAATAAAGCGTTTCTAGGTTAGTCTTGACTTGAGGGATGCTCATCATATAAAATATTAGTGTAATACTCACGTCGAGATGTATGTCTCGATTTAATGTGACCTCTTAATAGAACAGGGTGGTTACCTCCTATGTACATTACAAGTTCTTCCGAAAACTCTAGCTCTGGACTTACAACAACAATTAGTGGAGTACTCGCGTGGGACTACGACACTATAAAATATAAACGTACACTTGTCAAGTATAAACACAAAACCAAAAGAAAACAAATGCCGAGAATTTGCGCGCGCGCAACGGACATCGAAGACTCGAAGAGGGTAGGAACGTGTTTTGACATTTGACGGGTAACTTGAGTGCTGCCAGCACAAAAGCGAAATAATCCTATCCATAATAATTGCACTTAGATTTGTGTAGTGTTAATTCAATAATAGATGGTACTATTTATAGATAGAAAAACATAAAAAATAATAGTTGATTACAGTTTGGGTTTTAAATATTTTCATTTTAGGTCCGCTATGCGTAATAGTTAATGTTTTTCCCTGTTTTGATTTTGTTGATTTTGTATGGCAACACCAAGGGTACTTTACGTCAAATAAAACAGAAAATAACTTTTAATTATGATTTATTATTATCTGCTGCTTTAAGCCATAAATAGTTATTCAAAATTCTTGATTTTTTTTATTTAAATTAATTACAATACCTACATTTATTTGTGTACACTTTGGGGCACATTTTGTCCATCTCCTTTTGTTACAAAATAAATGTCTCTTTTATTAATAAGTACTACTTTCTCTTTCATCAAAATGGTAATCTTTTATTACTTTATACACGAACGACGTCAGTTCCAATGGCAACGCAACACAGTTTTTTTTTCTCCAGAGATCAGCATTATTAAGATTCCTTTCAAGTGTCTTTCAAAAACGTAAAAGACAATGAATTAAAATGTAAACAGACGCTTCAGAAAACGTATTTTCTAACTGAACAGACAGCTGTGCTGCTGGGGAGTTTGTTGCGCCACTTCTTCTCCCCAGTAAAAGAACTAGGAAGTGGAGAAGGGCGGGCGTTTTGGGGGACTGTCTTTTGTAATTTTGACGTTCGAAAAGTGCTGATTCTCAGCCTATTTTGAATAAATGACTTTTGATTTTGATACCTGTGGAATGTCAATGTCAATTTCTAGTGCGAATTACAAACGGACTGCTTTGATTTGAAAAAATGTGAATTTGACGTTCACAAAAAGAGGTGCACTCATTATATTAGACTGTTCAATAATATTTTTAGGAACGCAAAATCAGAACTATTACAGATGCGATTAAATACAAATAATGCCTTTAAGCTCCATCCACCACTAGCGACCAGCCCCTGATTCTCACGGGTGCAATCTACTGATATACCCGTCGACCCATGTATGACCCATCGTGGTTTCTGTGCAATATCGAATTAAATATTAACATTTTATACAAATAAACCTTCCGAAAAGTGTGAAAGCCTCATTAAAATCCATTGCGCAGTTTAGAAGTAAGCTGTTACACAGACAGACATGGAAAGGGACTGGTTTACATAAATTTAACTAACGCATCTACCAAGGTTAGTTGAAAGACGTGTCATAACGTAGTAAAAAACAGTATGACTGTCACAAGTATAGGTTCATTAACCACCATGACTAAGATTGAGGAAATAAAGGTGGGAAAAGTACTGACGCGATATATTACAAGTCTTTCTTACTTACGTACGCATTACGTAATGTATACCTATATAAGATGCCTCGGAATATAAACCTACGTATGCCTACAGTCATTACCCCTGAAGGTATTTTGCATGAACATATTATTGTGATTAAAACCATGCCTAAACCACTGAACCGATCATCCTAAAATTTACAGAAACGGACATAAGGTACCTTTCATCCCGAAAAAAAGTGCTGTTACCGAGGATAACAACACTAACATTCAAATTCAAATTCAAATCATTTTATTAGTCACAATTTGTACAGGAATAGAGTAGACTGTGACCCCCAAACTAGGCATTATTTGCCTGTATCTTGGGAGTCAGTGTTGCGACATTTTAGAAGTTATGAGTGTTGCGACATTTTAAAAGTTATGTGGTACATAGTGATTTAGTGTGGTACACATTATTATGATAATAGATGGCGCCACGTGTCTTTCGAACGGGATCGACACTTATGCGGGTGAAACCGCGGGGCGCTGCTAGTTAGAAATAAAAGTGAAGCACAAATACACACACCAGCGTTTATCATTCTCCTGTCATTACCTGTCCCAATTTATTTGGGGTCAGCGCAATATGTCATAAGCTCAAAGGACAATGAGTAATGGTGGGCCCACCTTTCAATAGAAATAAGATCCTCATGAATGAATAGGTATTTTTATGGAGAATAAAACTTAGTATTTCGACTAAGGTTGCAAGTCTTTCGGAGTTGCAAGTCTTTCGACTTTCGGAGTTATACTGCCATAAAAGTGATCACAATCTAAGCAATTAATGCTCGTGGCTTGCTTTATTATAAGATAAAAATATTATCCACACCATACTATTTCTGTGCCCAGACTCAAACCAGACAGCACGGTTGGCGCAGTGGTTAAGCGATTGACTGCTGTGCTGCGTGTCGCGGGTTCGATTCCCGCACGGAACAAATATTTGTATAACCTACAAGTAGTTGTAGTAGTAGTTCGGTTCCCTACAAAATGGTTGTGCTGGATGGTGCTGACCCACGCGTCATGTTCGTGAACGGTCGCCGTCGGTTGAGATTGGTCATCACTTAACTGCCAAGGCTTATTTTTAAACTTATATTTTGAATTGTGTCTTCATTTGTGTCTTTTTTTACATTGTTTTCACGTATAGCAGCAACAAGAATAATGTACCCAGGATTTTGTAATTAAAAGAGTGTCCATGGAGTTTCTTGCCCTTTCTTCTCCATAGAGATCTACGTTTTGGAATGGGCAACTAGCTTCAACTTTCTGACTAACTGACAGACTATTTAATTTTGAAAATTCAAAAGTGCCTATACAAGGTTTAATTGAAATAAATGCTTTGAGTTTGAGTTTGAGTTGTTCCGGGTCTGGCTGTTTGTGTATGTGAGTTTAAATGTTTGAAAATGCACCCACAATACAGGAGCAATTCCTAGTGTAGGGTGAAGCTAAAAAAACCGTATCATGTATAGTCATTAATATATTAATTGATCGAAACTCAAACTTGGAAACTCAAAACATCCAACTTGGATGAGACGCGATAACACAATATTATTGCGATAAGACCGCCCATTGTGTCACCCTTTGTACAGTTTCTATATTTATATCTGTAATTTAATGGTGTACATAATAAAGAGTATTCTATTCTATTCTATTATTGCTCTTGCTTGACCGGACGGCGACCTGTAGGACTTTATGACGTCGTATCTACGAAAATACTAATATTTGACTAGTTTTATTAGTAACTAATGTTCCGCTTAAAAAGCCCTATCCAACGGTATATCACATGTTACTATTGAAGGGCTCAGACACATCTCTCACATTTCTCTTTTATTTCAATTAAACCATTAACAGGCACTTTTGGATTGTCAAGGTGTAGGTCATAAGTATGAAGCTGGTGGCCCATTGATGACGAAATTTCAGATTGATTTTCATCAATCAATCTTAAATTCAAGATTGATTGATGAAAGTCGGAGCAGACTGGGAGAAGCATACTAGGCTCCAGAACTGGAGAGACCAACGAAATGACAGATTCGGTTTAGGTTTCGCTGGTTTTCAAGCCAACATTTTTCAGTATCTGCGGTTGCCATTTAGAAAAAAAGAAAGAGAGAAAAAAAATATTCTGCACAAACAAAAACGCGCATTGCAAATAAAAAATTAAAAAAAAAAACAAAATATACACACACAACGTAGTCAAAAGCCTCGTACTCAAGCTTAGAAAATGTTGACAAGTTTGTCCATCGCTTGATGTGGGAACCAGCAATGCACAACACAGCAATGCACGGCACGAGAACGCACGACATTGGAATGAACGTGTTTTGAATTCCAATGACGTACATTGTCATGTCGCGCATTCTCGGCCCGGACCAAGAGTGTCCGGCTTGATAATGTACAGCACGGGAATTGGAATCAAAACAAACAGTGACGTCACAATAAAAAAGTAAAAAGCCATGTGAAACTAGGGATGAGATTTTGATTGATTAAGGATTGATTTTGATTGATTTTGTTTCATTTGACGTGTGGTTGACGTTCTGGAAGAAAACAAAAGTTAATGAAATACTTAATAATAACATCAGCAACGTGCAAGCGTTTTCAACAAGAAATTATATTTCATTTGTGATCTTGAGATGTTGCAAAATGTTTGGCAAGTAGGTAAGTGCCTATGCTATTACAAATTACAACATCATTGGTGTAAGTACGTAAGTAATACGGAAGTTTTAATAACAGCATCACAACAATTTCTCCATGAGCAACAGTGCCGGCAGTCTCGACAGAGATAACGACAAAATCGTTAACTTTTGATCGCTGATTACTAACGAATAAATGCGGTTGCATTATCGGTGCTTACGGAAAACGTAAGTCTCCACATCCAAGATGCGATTCTCGCAAGCATCATTATTGCAACTGAATGTTTTCATTGATAATTTTGCAATCGAAAGTTAACGATTTTGTCGTTATCTCTGTCGAGACTGCCGGCCCTCGTTATTAAGAGCTGTTTACTAACCCATCTCAATAGCATTATTCTCTATGATTCTTTCCGTAACTTACAAATGGTCTCAATTATGATACCTTAGATTATCAGTGTGTAAATTATTAGAGCTCATAAAACTGGGGGCTGTCAGTTTGGTCCCTTTGGCTTTGTGATGTAATTAGTCAATCCTTGTAGGTACTCTATATTATGTATGTAGGTCCTTACTATCTGACAAAAGATCTACAACATAAGACATACCTAGCTTTAATACATACATACTTATTAAAAATAGTAATACATAAGTAGGTACATACTATATCTATACCTACGTGCTAGCAAAGTGTAGCTATGAAAAAATTTCATCAGTGTTTATTTTATTAAAACTAGTAATTTTGTAGAAGGTGCCTTTAGCTGCCATCTTAATAACTTTCTAATTAATCATATTTATTTTTAGATTTTCACTGCAATCATAAGATGTGTGCGACTCACACTTGATGGAGATAATTAAAAAAGGAATGAAATATTTGCCCCAAACATAGTCCATACCACTATTGTGTTGCTGCTTGCTGCTCAAGAGGACCGCAAGCCTGACATAGAATTCCATTACATTATATATATTATATGGTTTCATCGCAGAAGAAATGAACACTTTAGTAAAAAGTTAATTGGTTATATCTAGTCAAAGCTGCCCTGAATTACATACCTAACTGCTAAGGCAAAAGAAATACCTACTATGAAACAAATTCAAGAATAACATCAGCAACCAGGACCATAATAAATTGGATAAACTAAATTATGGGCGCAACCAGAGTTATGAAGATTAAGTGTGGAGACAGTTATTATGAAAGTGGCAAAGTAAATTATTATCGGGATAGCATTATAGTTACTGCTCTATGAATGCTAAAGCTTATCTCTCTATCTAAAATAATCAAAAAAACCAACTAGGTAATACTTATATTTTTGATCCTTGACGGATAATAATAGAATAGCCTTTAAAATAGTAGGTACCACCTACTAATTGTTTATTATATAATTTTATTTGTAATTAAATTAATTATATATTTAATTTCATTGTCTTTTTTTCACTCTTCCTCGTCTGTAGTAGGTACGTCCTGCAGGATAGTCCTTTCCCTTGTTCTCCACACACATCCCGCGACCACATAAATCATCTCTTCTCTATTTGTAGCTTGCTTCTTTCCATGATACATAAAAGTAAAATTAAATAAACAAAAATGCAGTATAAATATTATCATCATCATATCAGCCATAGGAAGTCCACTATTGAACATGGGCCTCCTCAATATAATCTTAATATATATAAATTACGTGTCACGTTGTTTGTCTGCGATGGACTCCTAAACTACTTAACCGATTTTAATCAAATTTGTACACAGTGTTCAGTTAGATTCAACTTGAAAGATAGGATAGCTTGCATCTCTATTTATGATCCGCAGACGAAGTTGCGCGGGTCAGCTAGTAGTCTATACTTATTAATTACCTAAGTAAGAAAGACCAATTTAACCTCTAGACCTTGTGGTGCACCTTGGCGGAGGCCTATGTCAAGCAGTGGACTGCAATTATGATGATGATGAACCATTAGCTATTTTTATTAGATCATCAACAAATTAACAGCCTCCATGCGATCCGAGGTTCTGGATTCGATTACCGGTGGGGATGGGGACACTGTCTCATAAAAATATCTTTAAGGGACTGTTCCAAGTTTAGTTAGGGCATTGCAGGTTAAAATCACCTGATTGTTTAGAAAGTAAGATGATTCCGTGCTTCGGATTCGGAGTGCACGTTACTGTCGGTCCTGGTTATTTTCTACGCGATGTAGACGAAACAGAGCCACAATGTTTCCTAGTTTTAATGCATGTTATAATCTCGCCGAAGTTTAAGTCACTAAGGAAAGCCCTAATGTTAATTCTGTATGAAAAACTTCATTCAAATCCAGTGGCGTAGCGTGCCTTGGCGGGGCCCCGTATAAAAATTTGTTTGGGGGCCCTTAGGAAGGGTAAAGATTTCGCACAAAAGAAAAAAAAAATGTTTGCATATAATTAAAAGAAATATGTAATTATATTCATCATAATTATCTATCTGTCACTTATTCCAAATTTATTAATTTTTGTATTTATTAATTTTGGCTTACGCACGTTGGGGCCCCCCGTGGCCCGGGGGCCCCATATAAATTGATACGGCAGATACGGCGGTAGCTACGCCCCTGTTCAAATCTGTCCAGTAGTACCTACTGGATATAGAATGGTTGAATGGTATGTACTAAATGCGGTTTCCAGCCCGATTTTCATTAGAAACAATGTTGAAGATCACGATAGATGACCAATCAAGACCTGTTTGTCTTATTTTTGGATTTCAAAGTTAAGAACTTTAATATAACTAAGTAGGTGGGTCAATGACCGATAGCACGACCATAACTAGCACTTACACAGTTACCTACACTATAGTAGAGGTCAGCGTGCACGCACCGCTCGGCTCACTCGTCCGGTGATCCAAGCAACCGAATTAAGTGTCACTACTAAGCAAAAATTTAAGGAACACCCATCTTTTAAACATTGTCGGATAGCACAGGCTCCATTAATTTGTACTATATTGCCAGATTGAACTATTACCGACAAATTGTGCCTTTTTATGGTCGGGGTGTTAGTTGTGTCGCAATTTTGTAGCATCGTATTAACATTTATCGATATTTTGTGCGTCGACATAACGTATTCTACTCGTGTGGGAGATGCTCTTTGGCGGCGCCTCTAGGCTCAGGCCTTAGAGGGCCTTGATCTGGGCAGGAGGCCTACCAACATTACACAATGTGAATGCTTCAGGGTAGCTATTTTGATTACGTTTTTTGCAATTTGCAGGCTAGGTTGTATGTTGATGGAAATGTTGTTCGCGGATGTCCCTCCAAGTTCATATAATTCGAGGAATGACTTTGACCTCGAAAAAGTCGTTCCTCGAGTTATATGAACTTAGGGTATTGATTTTGATGATTATAATTCTGTAACTACATACGTCTTACACCTGCAAATAGCAAAAAAAACGTAAGAAAATTTGAATTTCGCGGGCTACCCTGACGCTTTCACCTTAAGGGTAAATGATAGCTTTAACTCATCATCATTTCAGCCGAAAGACGTCCACTGCTGGACATAGGCCTCCCCCAAGTGTGTAGCTTTATCTATCGCTTTATATTAGATCGTTGTCCATAAATAAATAAAAGATAAATAAAAACTATAAATTAGGTATCATGTTATAATTTACTAAATAGGTACTTTACATTGTTACATTTTATGTAAATTGATTAGGAATTGATTATTATAAATGTCGGCAGGTAGGTACTTCTGGCTTTATGGCTGGTAGGCCGTCCGTGCTACGTAGGTAGGTACTGCTGCTTCCAGGATTGGGAACCATGGTATTCAGAATTCTGTAATGCACAAACCACAAATTGTATTCCAAAAACATTAGCTTTGTGCGGTCGAGTTATTTCAATCAACATACAACCTAGCACTGGCCTGCAAATTGCAAAAAACGAAAGAAAATTTAAATTTCGCGGGCTGGTTGAAGCCAATCACCTTATCGGGTAATCGGCGTGATTGCAATAATAAAACTAGGAGCTTTTTTTCTTCGTGGTCCATAAAATACTGGAAAATTCCGTGGTTCCTTCTTTTTTTCTTCGTGTTCCTATATTACGACCGTATTTATCCTATGGGCGGCATGAGCACCGGGCCGTAGGCCGACGTAGGAGGCCGGCGGAAGCCCGGCACTTCGGGGACAGAAGATGGATGGAGTACCTACAATTTGTATTTCTTGGAGGAACCACGGGCAAAAAAAATACTCGCGGTCCCTTTCCAGGGACTAAGGGACCGGGACCTCGGGTAAAAAAGGACCGAATCTATTATTAATCTGTGACCGACTATGAAAAAGACTACCGTAGCTTCGTAAATTCTTAAATCTCTAAAAGGCTAATTCTTAAAATGGCCAATTCGTGAGGTTCGTATTATTCTCGTAACTAAAAGAGCTATACTTAGTAGGTAATTATAAATGCCAACTCAAAAATAAACTAATACCTATATTTAAAAAAAAATGTGAATGGTATTAGGGCGGTGCCTTCCTCCTTTTACGGGCTTAGGACCGTCACATTTGTGCATGCTATTCTCTGGGGCGCAGAAACATTTTACATAAAAAAAGTAATACGTAGATGGTATTTACTTATCAGCGGAGTATGAAAATTTAAGGTTCAGTACTTGCATGGTACCGTGGCCTTGCCACAGATCGTACTTTCTAAATCATTACCCTGATGGTGGCCCTGCCAGAGTCATTACACATGTCGCAAGACTCGTTCTGATATCTATGGGTGCGCCGGTGGCGCTTGATGGAGTTGGTGGGGTGTACGTTACCCCAGCAAGAAAGTGTCTCCTAGAGTTATAGGAGTAGAACGTATAATATGTGCCCTATCTGCTGTAAATGTGCCCCCAAATAAAAAATGTGTGCCCCCTGTCGTTTTGGAAAAAAACGGAAAAAACGATTCCTGCTGGGGTAACGTTTTTCTAGCAGGAAAATTCTAAACGAATGATCGGAGAGAGAAAAATTGTGCATGGCCAGAGAGCTTATATGTGTGCCAAAATGTGCCCCCAAAAAAAAAATCTGTGCCCCTTCAGGTTTTCGAGATATTGCATTTCCTGCTGGAGTAACGTTTTGATGAATCGTATATCTCTACAACCATTGCATGTGCCCCTGTAGAGTAAACATACACGAGTAGCTCTTAATGTGTGCCCCTTTGTGCCCCAATTAGTTTTAAGAAAATATTTATAGTTTTCAAGTTATAGCGGTTTTATGAAAACCCGAAAAAACATCGCAGCGCCTAAATTAGACAAGAAACAAGTTCGCTGAAAACTGTATTCGGTCCTTCTTGACGCTAATAATAACCATACAAAGTTTCAAAACTATTCATGCATGCGTTTTTGCTAAAAGTCAAAACGATGGTGTCCTAACTTTGACGGCAAAATACAAGGAACCGGCTCAATCCGAGATGTGTAGGTGTAAACCAAAATCATGTGCCTTTAGTCAAAAATATATGGTGAAAATATTCAGCTTGGAATGTTTCGCATTAAGTAAATATTAACAAAAAACCAAAATATGTAAGCAACGGCTGGTTATCCGACCAAATTTGAATGACTACTAAAAAGCGACGGATTCATACATATCGATGACCTTCTTTATTGAACGTATTATACCTAAGCTGTTGTCCGTACAGTCGCGTTCAAAAGTTTTGGGGGCTAATTAAAAAATATATTAAATGCACCTTGTGACTATAATAAATGAAACTGCTTGTTGATGTGGAAATTATTATTTTTATTCCCTTAATTTTAATTCTTAAAGTAATTATTGCATCAAATCGCAGATCAAAGTTCCTACCTATAAATATTAGAAATTAGTATATAAAGTAATGAAAAAAATCGGTTGTCTGTAAAGTCGGTTTACTGACGATAGTTGAACGTGACAACGTCATAAGAAAATACTGATGGAATAGTTGCATTGCATTTGTTAATATTCGCTTGCACTTCAAGCCGCCATGGATCGCTACAGAGCGAGGCCGCGAGGTAACGCTACATGAGTCATGTTTTTTCGTGAGTTCAGCCAGCTTCATCGATTTATTAGACGTTGTCACGTCAAAAATCCAAGTACTTGATAAGACAAGTATTTTTAAATAGGTAAGTCAAAACAATGCCATTAAATACTTACCACCGCAGATCGTGCCATAAAATTCAACACCCCTACAACCACATAATTGTTATAAAATGCTTAATACGCCACTTTCAACCAACTCAAAAAAAAGTAAACAAACAGTATCAGTGCAACTGCGTGACTCAACGTAACAGTGTCCTTGGCGTCATAACATAACTGCAACTGTTTACCAATACCAAGTAATAATCCAAACGCACTTCCTCAATAAACACTTCGTACCTATTATTCATAATAGAGCGACGTTACACGTAACCTGTCTCTGTCACACTAACACCGTACGCGTACTAGCTGTCTCACTTTCTCCAAGCTAGACAAAGCGACTCTTTGCGACACGACGTCAGCGGATGCCGCGGGGCCAGAGATATATGCAGCGGTGTGGGGAGGCGAAAAAAGGGAATCTTCTATTAAGTAAGGTGAATGCTCCAACCAGCCCGCAAAATTCAAATTTTTTCTGTTTTTTTTTTTGTTCCTACGCCTTTATGAACTTGGAGGGTTGTATTGGTGATTTTGATGATTATAATTCTGTAACTATATACGTCTTACAACCGCGAATAATATTTTAATCAACATACAACCTAGCACTGGCCTGCAAATTGCAAAAAACGCAAGAAATTTTGAATTTCGCGGGCTAGTTGGAGCATTCCCCTTAATGATGAAAAACTTACAATGCGTGCCACGAAAGATGAGACTTGACACACCACGTGGTTTGACATGCGCAGTACACGATTTTAGGTATCTTTAGCGGTATGAGGTCTGAGTGCGGGACGGGACTGGACGTCATAGGGGCGGCGGAAAGAGCGGGGGAGGCGGGTCAAGTCTCATCTTTCGTGGCACGCATTGTACTGTTAATTTATCTAACCTACGGCTTATCAATAAATATATATGGGTACCTAATATAAAAAGACAAATACGGGCTTTTTATTTATATACAAAGAAGAGCTACCTCTTTTTAGTAGTAGGTATTCATCACACATTTCATGAACTATATTTTTTTTTAAACATCGGGACCAAGTCAAAGACCTGGCAAATATCTCGATGTATTTCTTTCGTTCACACATAAATTACTGGATGTATTTTAATGAAATTTAGAATCGAGAAGATAGCTTACCTTGGAATAGCACTTAGGCTACTATTTATAATGTACTTAATCATGTGTAACGTCATAGAAACAGCTAGTAGAATATAATCCAATAACAACTTTATTTAATTACTTATTACTTTTGTAAGTCAGTGTACTCAGGCACAACACGTGTGAACCGGTTAGTGAGTAAAGTAAAGAAGGCCATCGATATGTATGAATCCGTCGCTTTTTAGTAGTCATTCAAATTTGGTCGGATAACCAGCCGTTGCTTACATATTTTGGTTTTTTGTTAATATTTACTTAATGCGAAACATTCCAAGCTGAATATTTTCACCATATATTTTTGACTAAAGGCACATGATTTTGGTTTACACCTACACATCTCGGATTGAGCCGGTTCCTTGTATTTTGCCGTCAAAGTTAGGACACCATCGTTTTGACTTTTAGCAAAAACGCATGCATGAATAGTTTTGAAACTTTGTATGGTTATTATTAGCGTCAAGAAGGACCGAATACAGTTTTCAGCGAACTTGTTTCTTGTCTAATTTAGGCGCTGCGATGTTTTTTCGGGTTTTCATAAAACCGCTATAACTTGAAAACTATAAATATTTTCTTAAAACTAATTGGGGCACAAAGGGGCACACATTAAGAGTTACTCGTGTATGTTTACTCTACAGGGGCACATGCAATGGTTGTAGAGATATACGATTCATCAAAACGTTACTCCAGCAGGAAATGCAATATCTCGAAAACCTGAAGGGGCACAGATTTTTTTTTTGGGGGCACATTTTGGCACACATATAAGCTCTCTGGCCATGCACAATTTTTCTCTCTCCGATCATTCGTTTAGAATTTTCCTGCTAGAAAAACGTTACCCCAGCAGGAATCGTTTTTTCCGTTTTTTTCCAAAACGACAGGGGGCACACATTTTTTATTTGGGGGCACATTTACAGCAGATAGGGCA
This sequence comes from Luperina nickerlii, assembly GCA_963855955.1. NCBI lineage: Eukaryota > Metazoa > Arthropoda > Insecta > Lepidoptera > Noctuidae > Luperina > Luperina nickerlii. Next base: position 22,129,498 of record OY979676.1, on the reverse strand, counting down.
CATATTATACGTTCTACTCCTATAACTCTAGGAGACACTTTCTTGCTGGGGTAACGTACACGTTGGTGGGGCGCGCTTCAGTTAATTCTCGTTTGGCAAGCGGTCATCGCGCGTTTTGCGATACGTAGGTACCTACGTAGCTATACAGTGTTGTATCGTGTTATGCTTCAACCAGCCCGCGAAATTCAAATTTTCTTTTGGTTTTTGCTATTTGCAGGCCAGTGCTAGGTTGTATGTTGATGTTATTTTGATTCGCGGCTGTAAGACGTATGTATAGTTACAGAATTAAAATCATCAATAAAATCCTCCAACGTAATAATGGTGTAGGAACAAAAAAAAAAACAGAAAAAATCGTTTATGCACCATTATGAACTTGGAGGGTTGTATTGATGACTAGCTTTTGCCCGCGGCTTCGCCCGCGTGGAGGTCGATAATTGTCCCACGGTATAATTCTTTCATCCCCTATTTTATCCCGTTAGGCGTGGAATTTATCAAAATCCTTTCTTAGGGGATGCCTACATCATAGTAGCTTTATGCATGCAGTCTCAGCCCGATCGGTTTAAAATTGACAAAGTTTCATACAAACTCATCCCCTTGGGGGTAGAATTGATCAAAATCCTTTCTTAGCGCCTGATCCGTCCAGTGGTTTGGGCTGTGCGTTGATAGATCACTGTCAGTCAGTCAATCACCTTTGAGTTTTATATATATAGATCGAGCTTTATATACTTAGTATAATTATAATTCTGTAACTACATACGTCTTACAGCCGCGAATCAAAATAACATCAACATACAACCTAGCACTGGCCTGCAAAATGTAAAAAATGAAAGAAAATTTGAATTTCGCGGGCTGGTTGAAGCAATCTGTCCATAAAGTAGACACAATAGATAAACAATCAACCAACCATATGTGGTTCATGGGACAGGAAATGGGTTAAAGTGTAATCTCAAGTAATTTGTTAGTTTACTCAGTGTATGTTAGAAAAGAAAAAAAAAATGAAAAAAAAAAAGTTTATTGTTTTGCTTCAAAGAGTGACCATGGAGTTTCTTGACGGTTCTTCTCCATGGAAATAACCAACCCGAACCGTGCACCTGAAAGAACAGTCTTCTGCCCACATTAGTCCGAGCCTACAGAAATAATTCCTGACAAACCCGACACACATATTGAGTATTTATGTATTATCATTAGTAAAAATGATTACAAATCAACTTTTTATACTCTGCTTTCCATAATTATTTTATAATACCTACGTGAAGTGTTTGTGCCTCAGAATATAACATATTTTTACACAATAATGCGGCGGAGTTACACAGCCATACCATTCTCGCAATTGGTCCGTAAGTAGGTATAATATTATTACACCATATGTAGGTAGTAATATAATATTATACCTACAAACAATAAAAAAGGCACACTGTTCATACGCATGCACTGGTTTCCCTACTACATAAACGATGGCATGCAGTATTTATTCTTCCCTAACTCTATCTTATGACTATTCAACTAAAAAAGAAACAAAAACCTGTCCCGATTACGACGCAAACGCAACAAGGTCTTAACAAATTTTAACAAGAAAAGTGAACGCGCCTAATAAATTTGGAAAAAAATATTTACATGAAAATACGCAAGGTTCTAACTATTGGAGTTCTGCAAAATGGACAAATATGCTCGTTAAATTCCTGGTGTTGTGCCTGCTGTAATGAATTTAAACAACCTGTACAAATTAAATGACCACACGGAATTAATGCGGTATTTGGGGCAGACTCCCAACAAATGCGACATACTGCTATAACGGCAGGTTCAACAGCAGGCTCTACAGGAGGGGGTGGGGGAGGGGCGACTGCTGGGGCGAAATGATGGTCTTCGCCCAAGACGACTTCATTGGCTACTTCGGGTAAGTCCTCTACAGCCGGGGGTGGGGGAACTAAAGGCTCTACAGCCCGGGGTGGGGGAACTAAAGGCTCTACAGGCGGGGGTGGGGGAACCAAAGGCTCTACAGGCGGGGGTGGGGGAACCAAAGGCTCTACAGGCGGGGGTGGGGGAACCAAAGGCTCTACAGGCGGGGGTGACGGAGGGGCGGCTGCTGGGGCGAAAAGATGGTCTTCGCCCAGGATGACTTCAACAGCTACTTCGGGTACATCCTCTGCAGCCACAACCTCTACGTTTACGTCCAATAGTTGGGACGTTGCCGTCAAAAATTGACGCAAAGAAACAAGACCCCTATCAAGGGATCTGTTGTTGCCATTTAAAATATTATTATTGATGTAAGACCTTTCGCGGTTACGTCTTACCAGCCGACCTAAGCGCTGAGCCTCGAATCGTGCCGCAGTCACTGCCGTCTTCTGCTGAATGATCTCTAAACAGACAAAAATTGGTCATTACGTACCTATCATGAAATTAAGATAAAACTTCATGAAAAAAAAATTGAAGTGGACAGTGATAATTAATTTCAAAAATAATCAAGGTACCAGAGAAAGATTCATAGGTATGCAAAACATTACATTTCACAGACATCTTTGTTCATCACTCAAATATTTTGCTCAAGGCAAAAATATAACCCACGACTTTTTGGAGCCCAAGCCAACCATTTCAACTATCGAATCAGTCTTAAATACGAGCAAATACCTTTGAACACTCATGCAATTGTGATTTTTTAAATTGGGTAATATTACTAATTGGGGAAAAAAATAAACATTAAACTTACCTTCAGTAATGGGGTATTGGTAGAGTAAATCTAGCTACGCTACGTACGTAAATACATCTGAAACATTCATTTTATCAATCGTAATTTTACAACACAAATACGTACAGAATATACTCTACATATATAATAATAAACAATAATGTAACAAGAATATCTGAAATTTGATTCATTTGAAAGTTACATTAGAAGTGAATAAAATATTTAGGAAGAAGAGAAGTTACTTTAGTTACAAGAAGGGTATTTAATGACTTGACTGATATACTAATAGTAAGCGAGACTGACACGAAAGGGTCGGGACCCCCGTACAAACTGAAAAAAAAACACTTATTTTCGTTATTGGCAGTGGCCGTAGTAATAAATAAGACTGAGTCTACCTATTATGGTGCAAAAGAAACAGGCCTGTGACTGAGGGATAGGAACGAAAATGGAACAGTGCTATTATAAATCTATGAATTTAACACTTAAAATGAGTCAACATCCCTTTTTATATAATGGAGAAGATTACAATTTTTTTTTTCATAAATTTGAAAATATAAGTAAAATTAAACATAGGTGTAAAAGATTCATGAAAATATCTCTACAAATAGAGAAGTTATAGGGCCTTAAAATTGCGCTTGCAAAATACTTTCGCGCCAGGCGTGTGACGAAACTTCTTCATTAAAAATATTCAATTTACTACTTTCTAAATAATACTATTTTGCTGAACTACAATATACTTTCTACTAAATAATTGCATATTTGTTCTACCTGTGAACCTCCACACATTCGGGTTTCCGGAGAGAGATCTGCGCAAAGAAGCGTGAAAACTCTCCGCCACATTGGAGGTCCGGTGGGGCCTTTGATAGACCGAGATCCTCTCGGGTCCCTCCTGTAAAATAGAAATTACGTTTTCTATGTCCTACAATGTCTTAATTACCTAAACTAGAAACAAAGACACAAAGTTGTTAGCGGCAGGTTTGAAACATAATAAAAAAAATTATGTTTAGCTCACCCTGACCATCCATTGTGCAATAAAGTAATTATGAAATTCTTCATTGTATGGCAGACCTCTTTCTGCCGCGATAGCTGGCACTTCTGCCAGCCCGAGCGCAATGCGATCAGCTGGCAGATATGCCAGCGCGGCGTACAGCTGCACCAGCTTGTACCCAGCAGTGTTGCGGTGGGCCGCCGGGATGCCCTGTCGTCTCGCTTGTCGAAGAAGCGCCTGAAATAAATGAAAAAGGCACCCTGACACTGGCACATTTGTAACAGACTGAAGCGCTCTCTGAAGAGCCTGCTCATAGTCTGTTACTATGTGGACAGGCCTTGGGTTTCCGGCAGCCTGCCAAACGCGCAAAAGGACCGCTTCGTAAAGCAGCCTGCGACGATTCTGCATCAAGACGATGACTGGATGAAATGAGTGACCAGCGATCACCACATGCAGGGTCAAAATTTGGGCTGCAGGTAACCCAGCCGGCACTGTTAAAAATGTGCCATCCACAACCACTGTTTCAGAGGCTTGGAGGCACGCAATAAAATTAGGCGTTATAAAAATGATAGCCGAGGCGCCGCCCGCGGAAACAGTCCCTAATAGCAAATTGCTATAAGTGTTATGCTCCGCGAGCGCCACCCCGTATGCCTCAAGGGTCCTGGGTACTGGAGGGACGACTGATCGCCGCCAGATACGCATCGACGACACCACTGACTCGTAGAGCAGATATGGCACAGCATCAGGATACCTATAAATAAGACATGCACTAATTTTAATAAAACGTGCAAAAAGACACAAACAGGTCAGAGAGTCAAATTTGGGGTGGGATTTAGGAGTTTGAGTATAGCCTTTTGGGCACTATGAAACGCAAAGAAAACAAATCAATTTTTTTTTCAAAGTCCCAAAAGAAGTTATGGCCCACTAAAGTCCCAGGGACCTATAAACATTTCTATCAAAAATCTGACCCCCCCATTTTATGGTTCCATCGGGTGGAGGGTCTCGAGGGTGTCAACTTTTATTTAGGTCATTAGACAATGTACTGCTTTGTGATGCAAATTTAAGCTACATCTCATATACATAAACAATAATACCTTTTAACTGTTATCAACAACACAATAGTTAATCAATTGTCATAAGACTCCTGGAGTCTTCGTAACAAGGGTTTAAGTTAGATACTCACCTAGCTGCCTCCTCTTCATATATACCACTAAGTGGTGTTGCTTCTGATGAAGCTCTCCTTTTTAGGGCTTGAAACAGATTGTTCCTGTAAAACCGAATAACATCCATTAAATAGGTATTGGTAAACAATACATATCCTATAATTAATAATAAATGATTTATTAACTACTAGCTGATGCCCGCGGCTTCGCCCGCCCGCATATTTTATACTAAAACCTTCCTCTTGAATCACCCTAGATCTATTAAAAAACACCGCATCAAAATCCGTTGCGTAGTTTTAAAGATCTATGCATACATAGGGATATAGGGACAGAAAAAGCGACTTTGTTTTATATTATGTAGTGAAGTGATAGTGTTAAGATACGTAGCGTAATGCGATATACTATCAGTCTGTTTATACTCGCCGATACAGATAGGTAAATATGTAAAATCTGTAGTGCTAGGTACCTAGTTTCTCAGTCTTCTCATAAAGCACACACAAGGCGATATGGATGGATTTATCCCGGCATCGGCAACCATCTACGACAACTTTAATTGATTTTACTAACCTGTTTCTAACCCAAGGAGTAGGCTCATGGTCATGTTCTCCTTGTATGGGTCCTGGCTGACCAGCTCTCAGGACCCATGCGACGGGGCATCTATGGGTGTGGCACCTAAGATAGGTGCTGAGCCCTGACGACCGAAAGACAACGAAGAAGTGTCCCCCTCGTTGATACCAGCGCGTAGCGCCACGGAAGCCGGGTATTTCCTCGAAGTTGTCCATACCTAGGTGAGCAAGCAAGATGACACTGAAAAAAACAAACAAGACTTTTATTTGAATAAACAAACTAAACCAGAAGATTCGTTTTTTTCAAATTCAATTCACACAGAAGCGTCACGCGTCAGACAGAATCTACCAGGGTTGCCACCTTGGATTTTCATTTTTTTAAGGCGCTAGGTCAAGAGTAAAATGTCGCCAGATTTCAGGAATGTGGATTAAGAAAAAACCACCAAATTCCGCTAAAATAATTGCTTTTAAAAATCTCAGACAAAAGAAATCCTTTTTTAAATTAAAAACTAACGAATATGTATGAGATGCTAGAAAATAATTGTATAAAAGCTAAGCTCAAAAAACCTTTATTCAATTGACCAACTCTCTAAGGATTTCCCGGTCCTCCGTGTCCGACAGCTTTTTAACCTAGATGTAGTACTACAAACACAAAAAATTAAAATCCAGACCAGACTACGACGCAGAGATAATCAGACACGCAGGCACACACGCATTCAAATTGAATCTTACAAGAATCTTATTTAGGAACATTGTTACCAAGTTTTTGTTTTTAATTACTCTTAATTTCTTTGTTCTTGCCTTAATTCAGAAATTTTGTAAATAATCACATTTTGCTTATTATTTTAAGTTATTTTTAATGTTATTAGTTACCTATAATTTTAATTTTTTTGTTTTTATTTTTTAATCAAATGATAATTATTCCAAGCTATTTTTCTTGCGCTAGCAGAACATTGTAATTTGTTTTAACTTGTGTTTTGTCTGGGTCACCAAGATACATCCACCGCTCGGGCATGATGCCGCACTGGGCAAGTAAATTCGCCAGCGTAACTTATGGATTTTCTCTTTGTGAATCGAGTCATTTTGTTTTTACACGACTGCCCAAAAAAAGGAGTGTTATTTATTTTATTGTGTTTGTCAGTGGCGGCGCTAGACCACACTTGGACGTCGGCGAAATTAGGTCCGCGAGGCCTTTTTTATTTCCCAGTCAAAAAGAAAACGTTAGATTACATGAGCCGAACTATAGTGAAACTAACGTATGAGTAAACGAGTTTTATTGCTAATCAAATGATGACAAAAATTACACAAATATAAATTAAAATAGACGAACTTTTCGGCTTTTGGCCTGACTGAACTTTTTCAGGATTACGTCTTATGGCCGCTTTACATTTGGCTTTTAGCTAGCTAAATTCAGACACGAGTGTTGAGCGAGAAAAAAGATTGCTCTTTTTATAAAGACTTCTCTGCTTAAAAACTTATCAATCGCGCAATCAATCGTCTTTCGGAACAGCACTATCTAGCTCAATTACCTAGTATCCAAGTCCCAAAATTTCGAGTCACCTGATTGGCCAACCAATCGGCCAATCACGCGATGTCGCCAATTCATGTGTTGTACACTCTCGGGTCGGACCATCAAGGTACACCCCAGGAATTGGAGACATCGCGATGTCGCCAATTCTTGTGTTGTACATTCCTGTGTTGTACAATCCAGTGTCGTGCATTGCTGGTACGTGCATTACAGTGACGTGCATTATAGGGACTCCTTGATGTCAGGGCCAGGCACCAAAGACAACACACATTATTAATTTAATAAGTGATTAGCATCTTCGTCGTCTTTTGTTCATTATGGTTGTTATTTATTAACTACCTCACAATTTTTTATAAACAAAGTGTTACTAGTATAATAACTAAGTTTTAAGCTAGTTTTTAAGATTGCTTAAAGTGTATCAACATCCGGACAAACCATTGAGGTTTTTGTGATGTTTAATGTTAGTATTTTGTTTAGTTCCTTAATTAAAAACAATAAAAAAAAATTGATATTTCTCTAATCAGCCGGTCGATTCTGTAAAAATCTCACCGTGAAAGCTTAGGTGAAGTGAGTTTGTTTTTGCTAGGAATTTACACTATTGACAGCTCACTCCGCGCTCACTTCACCTAAATTTTCACGGTGAGATGGTTACAGAATCGCACTGCTGCCGGTCGATTCTGTAAAAATCTCACCGTGAAAACTTAGGTGAAGTGAGTTTGTTTTTGCTAGGAATTGATACTATTGACAGCTCACTCCACGCTCACTTCACCTAAGTTTTTACGGTGAGATGGTTACAGAATCGCACTGCTGCTCTGGATCTTAGGTCCGTCTTCACCGACAAGAACTATGTCATCGGCAAAAAGCATGCAACAGGGTACCTCTTCTTGTATATGCGACGTCAGAGCGTCGATAATCTTATAAATAAATAAATTCGTTCCATTCAAGTAAATATTCGACTTAGCGTGTCGGATGGCAAAAATAACACATAAAAACATCTATTGTATGTAATTTATGTACTTAAAATGAGTATATGTTGTTTAGGCTAAAACTGAACACCTCTACTTGTAGATTTCACAGGTCATAAGTATCAGAATTATTCTGCATCATGCATACTAAAGAAAATATAATGTACTATGCGCTTATCCCCTCATAAATAAACATTAGGTATTACAGCATCTTTTAAGAAGCTACGTGGATGGTTGATTACGTGCAAAAAAAATTGTTACAAAAAATTACAAAAAAAAATACAATGTTTATCAGCCTATCTTGACCAGCTATCCACAGTAACATCTACTCTGTTATACCACAAACAATGCAGAGCACATTGGATTCGCTATTGCATAACTTGTCCATGGCATTGACTGAGATGCCTTTGCTTGTGATTAAAAAAAAAACCGATCAAGTCTATCGACAGGTAGCGCGCGCGCAACACAAGCGCGAAGACCGCGCGCTGCAAATTTAAATTTATAAAAAGAAGTTGTATTATTTATTGGTAGTAAAATAAAATAAGATAGGAAATTAAATTAATTTTGATAAGTACTTTTTAGTTAAACAAAATAGTAAAAATGACTGAAGAAGAATCGTATAAGCTTAGCAAAGGTAAGTCAATGAATTGTTTTATTATTTGAGAATGTATTTCTTTCCTTTTTTATTTAAACTTTTCGCACATAAAAAAGGTATAAAGGCGGGCCTTATACCTCCTAACTTTTTCTTTTATTTATTAAAAGAAACGTAGTTTGAATAAAATTTATTAATTAACCAAAATGTTGATTCTTACATTAGGTGTTTTTTTTTTTGCAATAGCTTTATTTAGGTATTTTTATATCCATTAAAGAGGTTTCTGTGTTTATTATGTTTATCACTATTTAAAATTCAAGATCTCTTTGGTGTGTGTTAGCACAACATACCCTATAAGAATTTAAAATATTTTAACGTTCTTAAAAAATGAAGATAAAGATCACTAGCAAGCCGTTGGACAAACGTATTACCCTCGGTCACGATACCAAAAATATACAATCGCTTATTAAGTTCACTGACTTCTATAACCACAAAATGAAGTAAAAGTAATGAAGGGTTTTTAACCAAAACTGCTGATACTCAAGTCATAATTAATTTGTCTCTTTCAATTCAATGTCGGTATGTAAAGTAAAAATTAACCTACGCTAATTCCAAAACCATTTGGAGATTTTAGAGTCTTAAGCCTTATTTTTCTATTTTTAGCTCTCTATATCACAAGATTGTGTTTATTTTCACAATAATACTTGTAACCATTTGACTTTCATTTGACCTCTAAATGACGTCATAACGTAGTCTGAACAGACTACTTCCTTCGTGTTTTTCAAGATAAATTAAAAAAAAAACTGTTGTTAGTCTGTCATACACTCTTAACGTCAGTGTCAATGCCAGTTGTCGATGACAGATTCATTGCACGGATCCGCAGCACGTATAATGGACAGAAATTAAATTTGCTAAAGATCGTAGGAAAAGTAACTCAAACAAAAAGTTCACGATCACAGCATTCACATTTCACAACAAAGTAAAAAATCGTATCTGTCAAGTGTCAACTGTTGACAATGTCAAGTTTGAAGTTATCTATTAGTTTTTTGTATGTACTGAAAACGTGGCAAAGACTTATAGCTATTCAGACTACGAAATGACGTCATCACGAATAATACTTTAAAAAATAATAAAAAAAAACTGTTGCTTGGAAAAAAAAAGTTTAAAATTAGTGGCTTAAAATTAGATGTTTTACGAAAAAAATTAGATGTTTTACGAAATAAAAATATAAAAAAATACCTCAAAAATACTTTACATACCGAATTGGCCAAATATCACATTCTTTGAATAAGGAAACCTCTCGTTGTGGTTATTATGGTTTTCCTTGAGCCGATAGTTTACGACTAATAAATATTTACTTATTTGCAAATTGTCATACTTAGGCATTATGGTTTTTTGAGCCTCTCTGTACATTTATGTGCTTGAAGTAAAAGATAAATAAATAAATTGTCTTAAAGGATTAATACGTAAGTATTATTTTTTTGTGAGTGCTACCTAGCTTTTTGATGTGAAGAACGGGGATTCTTCATTCATATTCGCACAGTGTATCGGGGTATTACAATTGTAGGCAGCGGTGATAAAGTAAAATAAATAAACAAAACATTTTAACTTGTTCGTTTTAATGCCAAAATTGTTTTACTGAATCAAATCAACCATAACGTCATCGCACTAATTGATGCAGCTGAAACATAAACATTTATGAGCAGTCATTTGTGAACGCACACAATAGTTGGATGCCTGCTCACACACAAACCCACACGAGCGTAAAGATAAGCCAGCAAACAATCGGCTAACCATCTCATTACGGAGATTGGACGTTCAATGGTTAATTTTATGATGCATGTGCATCATACAATTAACTAGTGCATCGTGAAATTCGCCCTTAAATACATATTATGTAGCACAGGAACCTCGATGTTTTAATATGTCCTCACTCAGATGCCCCATCAGTAGATTGCACCAGTGCACAGCATTGGTAGGTCGCTCGTAAATTAATATTGTAGGCCTTACTCTAGCTAGATACTTTTCTCTCTCTCACAGATTGTCTGAATTGTGTTGGTGGTGGTGGAAAATCAATTAAGTAAACAGATTGTCTAGTAACATCATCAACAGATATTTAAAAAGAATGAGGGTTTTCTGAAATGACGTTCGCTAGGTGGCAGCACTGGCACGTCAGGTCCAGGCATCTGTCAAAGAGTCTATATTTTCTTTAGTCATGACGGAATGATGAACGAATGAATGAATCGAATGATGAACGTCATCATATATTTTATATTGGAAGACCTCTTGTCACAGTGGTACCAACTGGTGTCATAAATTTTCACGAAAACCCTCGTGTAACATATTTACTATTTAAGACTGTTTAAACCAGACATATAGCATGGAATTAGTAAGTTCCTACTAGACAATGAGACAAAATAAAATGTCAACCGTTTGATTGTCAGGCTTGTCAATCACCGTTGTCAATCCAACCATAGAGTAAAGTAATATATCGGGTATCCAACCATAGAATCCAACGCCTAAGCTGCTGGACTAATGTTTATGTTTCTTCTAATATAATCATGGAAGCATGGAAATATCATGGCCTGTTGGCATACCAGCCCAAACTTTTTGACTCATTTGATGAATTTATTAAATATCTTGCAAAAATATGATATTGTCGACATCACATGCGGTTCCCAAGAAAAAAGTTAGTATACTACGATATTATGTGTTCATGATGGTAAGTTTGTGCGTTTAGCCTAGTAATATCTAAGTCAATGGGCTTAACCAAGATAATATCAGTAGCCCCGCAAACATTTACCCAAGTATGAATGACATACGCTTGTTCAATCATCCTACGAATCCCTCGTACGAGTATGTTATGATTTATTGCATTACAATATCTTTGATCGCAACAACAACGGTATAATTCTAAGGATGTTATGAGAATATCCAATACTTAATAAATATTGGAGAAGATCTGAAAAACATGTAACAAGTGATTGTCATCAGTTCTCCCTTACAGTGTCTGATACTTGCTGCGTTTTATTGCCATCCAAAAGTCCTTTCATCATCATTACAGCTTAAAGACGTCCACAACCTAAGCATCCGAATTTGTAAAGACTTCATGCTTGAAATGAGGTCGACCATTGTGCCTAGATACTTCCAAGTTTAGTTTCGTAAATGTCTAGCTTAGATATCGTAATAAAACGTGTGTACGACTCTACGGGTTTCAATACTTTCGTCAGCATCATTGGTACCGGTAGGTACCAATGATGAGTCTAAAATCTCAGCCGTGTGTGGATTAAGGGTACTTAATCCACACACGGCTGAGATTTTAGACTTCCACCCTTTTGTTAGTGGAGCGCCGTAAGATTTATACCTCGGAATCCAGGGCCTGTCAATGAATCTTCATATAAATTTTTGAAATGTGTTTTTAACAGTATATAGAAAAATGTTAAAAAAAAAATTTTGCCCGATCTTAATTTTTTAATTATTAAAATAAATAATTAATAATTTTTCGGAGTTTTCTTCTATTTTTATTAGTTTAAAGTTATATTTTGAAAAGGAGAACTATTACAAACTTGTCCTTGGGCCTCAAGGGACTGCAGGTACAAAGGTGAGGGGTGGGGGGAGTTATAGAAGGGACAACAGCAGCTGTTGGGCATTGTTGACGCGGTCCCTAACAGATTAGTACACGTTGCACCTAGCTAAGCTAAATACGTAGCTGTTTTTGTGCGTTTTGAGAAAAAATATTTCTGATTTTTTTTTATTGTGCAGTTAATACGATAAAAGTTAATTACAGAACATAATGGTATTTTACAAACTTTGAAAATAGCGGCATAGATAGTAAGTATTTGTTTTTTATTTATATTACTCGCTTATAAAAATCATTTTGAATAATTAATCGTTTATTTTATATTTATAATAAATCGATGCTGAAAGTTAGAATGTTATAGTAAAATTCAATAACATTAATTATTAATCTTGATATAAACGTTAGTTATTAATATTACTAATATTTGTTGTTACAGCCTCTTATCAAAATGAGTGAACCATCGAATAGTGATGATAATCAAAGTAATGATTGCCTCATTTGCGACAAAATCGGATCTAGTTCTCAATTAAGCTCCGAACTAGGAGAAGTTGTAAAGGTAACTAGAGGAATATCAACGCTGAAAGCTGCTTCTGCAGAAAGAGCGGATGGATTGTCGCAGTATTTAAATACTCGCGAAACAGCATATTCTGTTCTTACATGCTTTCACTGGCTGTGACATGACGTCAGCTTTTTTCCAACGTTGCAAAAATGTGTTTGCATAAAATTTCGAAAAACGGCTGGACTTACAAAATGCTGCGACAGTTTTCAAAAATGAATGCAAAGATGCTAATGACATTTTTAACGCTGGTGTCACATGCACTCTTGCTTTATACGCTGCCACCCAAAAAATAAAAGATTTAAATATACTAAGATATAACTCTTTTTTGAAAGCAACTGCTAAAAATACCTGTGCTAAACTATCGTCTTTGCCACCTACCGCAGATGCCGCTTTTGGACACTTCAAAAGAGTATATCTGCAAATTCAGACATGGCTCGGAAGAGAAATATCACCAGAAGAGTGGGGTTGGAAATATGAATGCGGAATACCGATGCCCCAAACAATGACGCAGCTACCCGCTCCAGAAGCCTTACTAAAAATGATTTTTTGCACATGCAAAACAGGATGCGGAGCATCTTGCGGGTGCAGGAAAAGTGGATTAAATTGCACTGGAGCTTGCTTAGAATGCAATGGTAACAGCTGTACTAATCCTTCACCTACAATCCACATCAATGAGATCGATGACGATGACGACGAAAATAATGAACAATAATTTAGACATGTGGCATGGTTTTTTTTTTTCGTAACTCGTTATTTTTTGCTAAATATTTATAAATTAATATTAAAGTTACTATGCAAATATAATTTATTCGCTATAAAATTGAAATTTTTACTGTACACATTTTTTTTCCCCTTGTCCCTCTCATTTTTCAGTAAGTTGTTGTTATAAATTGTTGTAATCAAGATCGGCCAATTTTTTATTTTTAACTTTTTTATTTGAGCTTTTAACAATGCAGTAGAACAGTTTTTATGAAAATTCATTGACAGGCCCTGGATTCCGAGATTTTACAATTTTTATGCCTTACGGCGCTCCACTATGTGTCAAGTGTGTAAGGAAGCTCTTAGCCGGCAATTTGCACCTTAATACCCGACTGCGCCACAAGGAGGGTTATGTTTTTCGAGTGTATTTATGTATGTATGTATATTTCTTTGGCATGCTCTGTAGCCTAAACGGCTTGATCGTTATCAACGTGAGAGGTGCTGTAAGATTTGTCTTAATTGTAAGAGTAACACGGGGTATATCAAAATTGAAAAAATAATTAAAATGGCCGATTTTTGGCGCCATATTATGTCTTCAACAAATTTATTTTTTCAAAATCTATCAACTGGGGTATCAAAATAAAGGGTTTTAAAAGGTGATTACAAAAATATATGCAACTAATATGGTTAGAAGTAATTCGAAGTGACAAATCGTAAAAAAACACGAAATAAAAAAAATATTTCACATTTGTAGGTAAACTAAAAAGCTGGAAATTAAAAAGAACTAAAAAACCTGACTGCAGTAAAAAACAAGTTAAAAAAACTGAAAAGCTAAAAACAAGCCCATTTTAAATTAAAAAAAAGTTGGAAGCAGCCGGGACCCATTACATTTTTATATTTTCAAACTCAAATGCAATTTTCACCTTATTTTTACCCGACTGCGCCAGAAGGAGGGTTATGTTTTTATCAACAATTCGTGTCCAAGCATAGGCGTCTGTTCCCCCCTTCCACTTATCTTTAGATTACAACTGTACGTAGCAATTAAAAAATACAATAACTTGTGCGCTAGTGCGAAGAAAGCTTTAGGATGTGTATACGTGTATCTATGTATAATTTAAGCATACGTAATTTTGATATGTAAACGCAATACGATGACCACGATGATCTTCACATTAGCGATACATCTTGTAACGGATGATTCTAACGATGTTTTTATTATGTAGCAGCATGAACGAGAATTTATTCACTTTCACAAATACCTAATTAACGCCGCAAGAATTTTGGTGAGAATAAATCTTATAATATACTTTTGAAAACCTCACTTGCTTCTTATTGCGTATTCACGTTGTAATATCATAGGTTCAGATTTCCTAGCCACGTTTTTCTATACTGACAACGAAGTGTAGTTTCCACAAAAATGCTTAATTCTGTCTGCGACTGCACTACACACTTATTAACACAGGTATTGCAAAGTAAACAAGAACGCTATGAGAACAAGGTGAATGCCAAACAAAATTCTTCCACCCAAAAAGTGATCACATTTCAAGACTGTAATGCAGAAATTGCAAAAACTCACTAACGCAGATATTGGTATTAAGTCGATTTAAGGCGAAGTCTTAATTAAATTCTGACATCAAAGGCATTTCATAGATTGGTAGAAAGAGAAGGTCAGCTCTACATATACAACGAGCGAAAATGCGCACACACACATAAACGCGTACTAAAGCTGATATCTGATGATTCACTCGAGTGACTGTTAATTGTTTGTTTCATTCCATGTTCAGAGCAGAGCAGGGGCCGCCCAGTGGTATTGGTCCCGACTAACCAGTTGTAGGTTCAAACCCAGGCAGGCGCTTTACTTTGTGTAAATAATTTCACCACCACTGCTCTCAAAACGGTGTAGGAAAACATCGTATTGAAACCGGCATGTTCTAGAACCAGAAATTCGAAAACAAGTGATATCCGCCAAACCGCACTGAGCCCGCGAGGTGAGTTATGGCCCAGTCCCTCTCACAGAGAGGAGGCCAGTGTCCCAGCAGTGGGAACAGTATAGTCTGATTATGCTATGCTGCTCTATGTTCACACAACACCGACAAAATTACATAGGAATTAACGTTCTTCTGCTCCTTTTATTTCATTTTTCGATCATTTAAAGATGACGAGTATGAAAATTCAACATCGTTTGATTGGTTCTCTATCAATTTTCACTTTTTGTTCATTTGGTTTTTAAACGATTTACTTTGAGTGAAAGATAAAAGACAAAAATTAACAAAAATTGAAGCATCGGATTAGCATTACGATGATCTGAAAAAAAAAGCCAGACGCGAGTGCGCTTGCACTCGCTGAACATGAAGCGTGTCTGTGTGCGTGCGTGTTCGCTCGTTGTATGGAGCCGACCTTCTGTACCTATCTGCTCTGTGCCGATGGGTTCGGGGTGAGTGTCGAAATGTTGTTATGATTTAATTTCACTGTTTGTTCTTTAAGTAAAGATTGGGGTTTGATTTTGCAAATTTGTTTGTGTTGTGTGTGAATTGAGTAGGAGAATATAGAATTAATTAATAAAAGAAAATAGAACAGTTTTGTGTTTTCCATATGCAAAACTGCATTTCTTCTTCAGTCATCGAGACAAAATGTTACTGATGATTTTATAAAAATTATATTGTCTTGGAAACTCGTTAAAAGATACACAAATGGTAGTCGGTATAAGTAATAAATATATTGTCTCTGCTGCGTTAAACAGCCAAGTTCAATGTTTAGTTAGTTTTCTGTTTTTCCTATCCATGTTAGAATATTCTTTTTTTTATTATTATTATTTTTTATATTACACCCTAGAGGTATTTCGTAAGTATACTTGTTTTAATTTTGGCCACCTTTATTTACTAACAACAATAAACAATATTCTATTATATTTAAAACAAGTAATTTAAAAAATTAAAAACCCGACTGCGGTTTTTTTTAATTATTTTTTTTTCAGCTTTTTAGTTTACAAATGAGACAGATTTCGCAGACGATTTTCTTAGTATCTGTTTTTTAAGATTTGTCACTTCTAATTACTTTGAACCTTAAGTTGTATATAATTTTGTAATCACCTTTTAAAACCCTTTATTTTGATAGCGCACTCGATAGGTTTGAGAAAAAAATAATTATTTTGAAGACATACTCGTAATATGGCTCCATCGGCCATTTTAATTTTTTTTTCAATTTTGATATACCCAGTGTCACTCTCACAATTAAGACGAATCTAACGGCACCTCTCAAGCTGAAATCGACCAAGCCGTTTAGGCTACAGAGCGTGCCAAAGAAATATACATACCTACATACACTCGAAAAACATAACCCTCCTTCTGGCGCAGTCGGGTAATAACGTAATTTCTCGTATATTTTCAGGGCCAATCCTGGGGATCCGGCACGTCCAGGCGATGATGCTGTTCTTAGCGATGCTCATCTGCTTCTTCATGAGAGTCAGCATCAGTATGGCCATCGTTGTCATGACAGATAAGGATACTGAAGACGTAAGTATTTTCGATAATTTTGGTTACCTTATTAATTACTATGTTGAAGCTACAACTACACACTAAACGTTAATAGATAGATACAGTTAAACCAGATAACGTATGCGCTTAGAGAATCTTCGTGTGTCCGAATTAGCATGCTGGTCGCGCCAGAGGCAAAACTACGTTTTGTACTGCCACACTCTGCAGTAGTGCACCTATCATTGCACGTTTGTATCAAGATTTATATCTATAGGGTTATCTACTCCGCTCGTAGATCGTCATTTGCCACTCAAACGTTTATTATAATTGCATAGACTTGTAAATCTAAATTTTATAATCAGAGTTGTACAACGTAGGCAAGTACTTCCTTGGCTGTAACAGCTCTACATTATATTAGATCTCATCATCGCGCGTTCGTATTTCCGACCATACACGATGATTCCCGATGCGCATATTTTTTTTGGATATCCGTAGACGTTATTAATTGTTGTTGTAATGAACTGCGAGAATAACACTGTCCGATTGCTAGTTTACATAATAATTATATACTGATGCAATTAATTGTAAAGTTATCTGCAGACTTGCTTCATTATGTCGATCGTAACTGGTATTAGGAAAAAACATAATACTGTACTCTTGTTTCCCCAGTGTTTAACAAATTGAACTTTGTACGTAGAATCTAGCAGAAAACATTGCCTAATTTCTGAAAAATCTGCCCACAAACTGTTTTGTAAACTGATGGTACAGACACCAGCACATCAAGCTACCCGAAACTGTCAAATTTTCCCAATCAACTTTGAACCTTATACTTTAGCGATAAAGTTGAAAATCTATTAAAGAAATTTGAAAGATTGTAGTAGCTTGATGTGCTGGCGTCTGTACATGGTTAAAAAATAAATCCAGTAGGTATTAGGTATAAAAACAACTGTAATAATATTGATAATCGCGATAGCACTACAATTCCATCAGATTACACAACCGACTCACGTCAAATGATAAGTGCTTCGTATTTCTCTTATTTTCTAATCAATATTCAAGATTAACCACAATACTTTCTGTACAGTAGACCCCACGACAGCAGTAACACATTGACCGGTGAAAACTGCATCAAAATCCATTGTGTAATTTATAAAAACTAAGTGGTCACACCGAAAACACGAAAAGCGACTTTATTTTATTATATATGGATGTAGATATAAGATATAATAATAAAAACCTTTGACTAACAGCTTCGTTCGAAACCAAAATCAATCGGGCAATCCCGAAAAAAATTAGTTTTTAATTATCAGAAAACTACTATTAAGTCTGCCCGGATCGTTCATAGTAACTTCAATGTCTGCGTGAGATACAATGACCATGAGTTTTTTTCGAGCTCGAAATATCTCGGGCAACCCCGAAATAATCACAAAAGTTATCATAAAAACCAACTTTTTTTAAGTTGAGTAACTTCAAAATACACTTTCGCATGGAGTATGTTTTGTAATCTTAACCCGTCAAGCTCCGCGCGTAGCCTATGTAATACGATACAATAGAAAATCAACTGTGTCTCATTAGCGGAGCTTGAGAGCACGATTTCACGATGGATAATATTTTTATCTTTTCTCGTTTCATGACGCAGTTGTTATCATTCTTATGATAACAATCTAGTTTCTGCCCGCCATTTGGTTCGCGTGAAATGTCTTGTTCCCAGCCCCACCGCGTCGCATCGCATCGCCCGTCCATGCTATTATTTTATTTTCGCTTAGCGTTCTTTCTGACTTTTTATGCTCGACTCCTAAAGAAGTGGGCTATCAAATGAAACAAGTTTTTCTCAAATATGACTGGTAGTTCTAGAATTTAGTGCGTTCAAACAAACAAACGCTTCAGCTTTATTACTAACTAGCTGTTGCCCGCGACTTTGTCTGCTATCTATGATGAAAAGTAACCCAGTTCATGGTCTATGTGTGTGCCTTAATTTCATCCAAATCCGTTCAACCGTTTTAGGATGAAAGTATAAAAAACGAACAAACTTACTTTTGCATTTATAATATTAGTTAGGATATATCGTCGTATTAATGGGAAAACCGACTAAATGATCAAAATATCAAAACGAGATATTGCATTTTGAAAGTTAGATAAAGAAAATCGCCGATGAAATAAATTATATTGTACGTTGTGTCCAAACCATATTTAGAACAATTATTTATCATTTCAGATCACTAAATATTATGTTCTGCAAGTCTATAATAATATTAGAAAACGGAAAAAATATCGTAAAATCCCCCAATTAGTTGGTTTTACCTGTATAACCTTAAAACATGAATATTTAATTAAATATGGCTTCTCTTAAAGTGTTATCTATTGTTTAGATTGGCCTAGAATAATTATTTAATAGTTAATATTGAATTACATCTCTAAAACCGGCCTATATCTAATTATTTGTAAAAAACGGAAATTTTAGTTGGTTTTACCCGTCTAGTAATAAGAATATATATTAATTTATAGTTTAACTAATAATAACCTATAACTAATTATTGAACAAAAACGTCGATTATAATTTTCTTGACTCTTTACTAATTAATGTATGACTATTAGTCCGTTTTCTGTCAGTGCAATGTATGTGTGTGTGTTTTATTAACTTAGTTATTAAACTACCTACTCAGAAATGAAACCAAAAAGTAAGTATAAATTTTAAATGTTTATTATTTAAAAAAGTTTTGTTCCGTGAATTGTAAGTACAGACAGAATCGCGAAAACGTACCTACAAACAATAGACTTAAAACTTAAAAAATAGAAAGAGAACTAAAAAAACTTAATCAACGGTCTTAGATGCCTGAAATTTATAATAATTATCCTACTCCTTGAACAACCTTCCTCCGTCTATCCTTACTCTTCATCCGAGGTAACTTCATCAGACACAGTAGCATCTGGTAATCGATCAACGGTATCTTCAGTCTCCATTTTCTCATACCAGTCATGGTACTCCTCTGGGATTACTTCTTTGGTACACAGTTTTAGCAAATCCGCTTTTTTGCTTTAGTAATTGCCAGACGCTTGCGGTATAGTTGTTTCAACTCGGCAGGAAGTGTAGGTTCAATTGTTCTAACGTTTTGAATAAATGCATCGTCAGCACGCATCTTCCTTTTTCGGGTCAAGTAGTGATGTACTGGTGGATCTAAATCAAAGCTGACTTGATTGGAATTTGTAAGTGCTAGGACTATAAAGAAAAAGTTTTCTGACATGTCATAGTTATAATAAAATTTCATTTCGCCTTTCACATATTTCATTCTTTTTATTTTTAGCCAAAGTACACGGTTTCCTTCTGCATTCTTAGATATTTTCTTTCCCATCACACTCGCTGCTAATTCTTTTAAGTCTTTGAACTCGCTAAATTTCAAGTCTCGCACACTGTATGGCTTCTGGATCTTGTTCTTTGTTTTCTTTGAAGATCTTGCTCGACGAAAAATATTAACCCATTCTGTCATAGAATATACTGCTGTATGTTTCTTGGCGGACTCAATGCTGCTGTGCATTGAGTCCACTTCCATATATGAGTGCCCACTCTCTAGGAACTTGTGCTCGATGACTTTGATGTGATCAATCTTCTGGACTGCCCAAAATAGCAATGAAGCGACATACTGATTTCGGTTCTGCCCTCCGCAGGTGTCCGAAAAAAAAAGCCACCTCTTCAACATAGGCAGGTACATACTCAGATAAGTACATAAACAAAATCGAGCCGATTTCCGAACTACCCTTCTTTCCATTTAGCTCAGTCCATGGAAAGCAATAGGCTTCATTTGGCAAAGCATTTTCGTAGATACATAAATTATAAACTGTTAGTTTTCGGGAATAATATAAAAGACCCACTTCGCCACTAGGTATTTGTAAAATGGACTATAGATCAAATGTAGCTGAAATGAATTTATTCTCCTTGTTTGCTCTTTCCTTGTCTTTTCTTTTTTCCTCATTGCAAGCTTCTTTTCTGGCGATGTGGTCTTCATATTCTTTCTGAAAGCTAGGATTACTTTCAGCTTTCGTGCGTTATTTTGTAAAAATAAGACACTGGTCTTTTTTTGGAAGAAAAAAACCTAAATTAAATTCTGTACCAAACACTGCGATAAATGGGCTCTGAAACTGGATCAGTTTGTCTTCTCTTACAATCATCAACGTAAAGCTTGTACATTTTTGTCAAGGACAGGTTAGATTCCAAGTACCTACTCACGTCGAATAGTTTTCCGGACGTAATGACTTTCCATTTTAGGAAATGAATTAATATGATTTCGCACTTCCTGTATTTTTTCATTTGGTGTTTTGTTTGGTGGAGGTAAAAAGATGAGAAAGGCAGACGAAGATATTTATTAGATGCTCTGACGAACGTTAGCTATCTAGGGTTAAAAAACAAATAAATAACACAGAACAACGTGCTTGCAAGCGCAGTTGTATTACGACTAAGTAGACGTACGCGTCGAATGAATCAGTGCAAAAACACAAATAAGTCGAGGTAGTCGGTTTTCGCTGTAGATTATTTTGAACGAATAAATAGTCTATTCTAACGGTAAAAACTGCTAATACAAGTTAATATGAATGACTATACTATTATATTTCAGAATTTACTAAATTATCGTCGAGTAAAAAGTACTATTTCGGTTAAGTATGAATTCATTCTATATTTGAGTTCTGCTTAAAAATTTTCACTAAAGTCAAAAACAAATAACTCCTGATAGTATATTTTGCATGTAGATCAACAAACTGGGTACCAAAAAAACGTTCAGCATGAATAAGAGATATGTTAGGATAATCCTTTTTATTCGAAGATATAAAATATAAAACGAGAATAAGTTGTAATAATTGCTTTTCTGTCTCATTTTTTTATGAAAAGTCCTATTTTAGTGGTTATTCCCATTCACTATCTTTTTATGTATGCATTATTTTGTAAAGTGGGTTTTACCATTAGATTGTTCTCGTTTTTTTAAGAAAAACTGCATTATTAACTCAGTTTTGCCAAAATCGGTACTTAGTCGGTTTTCCCATTAATACGACGATATAGATAGATAAACATTATCAATGACTCTTGAAAATGATGAACTGACAGGTACCTACAGTAGATCTTTGGTTTCCACCGCATAATCTCGTCTATTGATAACCTACTATTGATAAATACAAGAGATATCAAGTTACAGCAGTTTCAAGATTAATAAATTAATCAGATAAAAAAATATACCTATCCATTCAAATTGTTGAGATATCATACTTTGTCCCCACTTCATACCCCGTGAAGTTGGAAATTATAGTACATAGCTAAATCTGTTTACGCTGCCATTGTTATTTTTATAATTTTATTTATTTACTTTTTTACTCTTAAATAATATATTATTTCATGTAAACCATTACTAAGATACTATAGACTTCATTAACACAAATGTCGTCATTGTTATTAATCCCTTGCTTCTCAGAGATCAGCTATATTAATCTTGCACATAATAGAATCAGAATTAATTAGGCACCTGCCTATGTATTTGTCAAACAATTTACGATCATCAATCTATTCACGTTCTAATCATAAAGGAGGTATTTGGGATCATTCAAAGGATTATAGTACGAGTATGTACATCTCTATGTGAACGTTTACAAACCTTTTATATAAAATACAATACAAAAACAGTAAAATAAATTCCTCCACATAAACAGGGTGGCAATTTAGCCACCTGTACTCGCCTAAGGGCTGATTTTACCCGTCCTACTCAACAACTTTTTAACGAAATCCATTTGAGATTCGTAAAAATAAACTGTTCATACATGCATCGAAATAATCTGTTTATTGTTGTATACAATTTCATAGCGAAAGTTGTTTACTATGACAGGTAGAACGACCCCGAATTGACGGATGCAGGTCGCTACCCTTTATGTCACCTTCACTTCGCCCCAAAAGTATACTAATCGACAAAATATGTAGATGTGGTTTTTAGGTACAGTAGTCTATAAATATTACATCTGTGGGTGTATTAATTTGCACAGGCGTAAAATTAACACCTTTATACCCGACTGCCCTAGAAGGAGGATTATGTTTACCATTTGAATTTAAAAACAGTCACTTAGCACACTTCCATAATTTATTATTATTTTAAACTGAAAATATGATAATTTATGAAAATTCCGGTACTTATCTAACTGAGACAGATACCTACGGGTTAAACAATCCATAAGGAGTACTCTTTCAAATATTATTTTAACGAATTGTGCTACCTACACGAATCGCACATGAAATTTTCCGACACATACGTAAATTATACGTACGACATTTGCATACAAAAAAAAAATAAAAAAGCTGTTGTCTATTCAATTATGGTAGGTACATTTTTACGAATATAAGTTGTAAATTTTATGTGCGTTATAAGTAATGAATGTTTAATTAAATGTATTATTCAATTTGTTTATTGAGCTTAACAATACAAAGAGAAAATGAACTGAATAATTTTATCACCGTCATGAATATGTTTCTTAAATTAGTTTTGTACAAATGAAACTAGTTCTTGCAAGGTCACTATACAAAAACGAATATAAAAGGCGCGAAATAGGTACTTACATGAATTTATCGAACAACTTATTAAAAATCCAATTAACCGCAGAATTGGAACAGTCATTTTGTAATTGTTTGGTAATTGCTTAACACACTAACAGTAAGAGTGGCTTTCATTTTGACACTGGTTACTGTATAAAATGTTATAATAAAATACCACTCGATATTCTTCAACTAAATGAGAAGGAATTTAAAACATGCATTAAACGCACACTATGTAGACAAGCATATTATAAGTTGGATGATTATATCGATGATAAAAATGCTTGGCTTAATGCTGGTCCTGCTCCACAGGCACTTGAGCTCACTAGTTAAAATTTCAATAATTGGAAGAGGTGCTTCCCTTTTTCTTTTTTCTTTGTGTTTCAGACATTAAGAACATATTTTTTTTTGTTTTATTCAATAAGTCTTAATTGTTGAATACCTACTTCGTTATTAAATAATATCTCTTCCTATTTGGTAGTAAAATTCTATTAATCTCTTAAATAAATTACAAACTATAGTGTTGTATAATTTAGAAGCATTTTTAAATTTTGTAAATATAAGAACCATGTTTTCGTTTACTATGATTTTTTTCATGTTGACTTGAAAGAGTATGGCGGTTGAGAACATGTCATGCTCACTTAAATGTCTCATCGATGGTGGCGCGTGTGTTGGATCATTCGGTTCCCTACAAAATGGTTGAGCTAGATGGTGCTGATCCACGCGTCATGTTCGTGAACGGGCGCCGTCGGTTGAGACTGGTCATTTCTTAACTGCCAAGGCTTATTTTTAATCTTATATTTTGAAATGTTTCTTCATTTGTGTTTTTTTTACATTGTTCTCGCATATAGAAGCAACAATAATTATGTACCCACAATTTGTAATATCTTGATTTAAAAGAGTGTCCATGGAGTTTCTTGCCCGTTCTTCTCCATAGAGATCTACGCTTTGGAATGGGCAACTAGCTTCAACTTTCTGACTAACTGACGGACTATTTTAATTTTGACAATTCAAAAGTGCCTGTACAAGGTTTAATTGAAATAAATGCTTTGAGTTTTAGTTTGAGACAGTTCAACAACATTCATTGCGTTATTTACGATGTTGAGCAGACACATTTTTGGAATATATGAAGCAATGCATTAGCAATATCCTTCAAAATGATTCAGATTATGATTGATAGTGTGTTAGGTACTACTTTACAATTTAGGGTGCTGATTTAGTGCTGACTATGCAAAAAGGTTCCTGAATGTCAGTCAAAATCAATTAGTTCTAAGTCTTCTGTCTGTAAATGGTTTACGTAAACATAACATCACGCCTCTAATCCCCGAAGGGTGTGCAGAGGTGTACCTATAGAACAACCAGTAGTTAGTCATCATTAAATATAAGCCTATAATGTTCCCACTACTGGGACACAGGCGTCCTCTCTTCGAGAGGGAGTGGGCTGTAACCCACCGCGCGGGCCCAGTGCGGATTCGTAGATGTCGTCATATTCATGTCTTCGATTTTGAAGTGAAAACTTCTTTAGCGGCGCTGTGTACTTTTTTTGGAATGGGTAAAAACTTCTAAATTCGCGTCAGGTCACGTGACCCTGATCGAAAATTCGTAAGACGTGACGCGCGTTGTTGAGGACAGCGCCATCTATGCACATCGGGAAGAACTACGAGGGCCTCGCGTACTAACTACGTAGGCCTCGCGTACTAACTACGTAGGCCTCGCGTACTAACTACGTAGTTCATCCAACAACGACGAGATGGCGCTGAACCACGGATATATAACTGACGACGAGCAAATCTGAATAAATTCCTTTCACGAGAAGAATAAACCAGTCACTTTGGTCATCATACCTGATTTGCAAAAAACCCTATAAAATAAGGAACACACCTTAACACGCGTGTTTTGTTTATAAGACGATTCACAAAATACACTCGTAATTGTCCAAGTTTTCACTTCTGTCGGCACTACCGGAGTGCCAGTTTTTTTTAGTTCTAGGACATGCCACCAGTAACCAGTAGTTAGTAAATAGTTTAATTGAATTAAATGCTTCGAGTTTGACATTCATTGTTGTTGGTTCTGATTACAAACAATGATTTAATAAATAAAATGGGTTTAAATGACTCATAGTAGCTGTAATTTGGAATGAAATTCCTTTATAAACATAAAACAGTTAAACAATGAGTTTTACCTTTTTCTACGTAATTACGTATAAGTACGTCATACAATCATGAGTATTATATGTTACACTTGGACTAAAATAATCGTATGAGAACTTTTGAATGTTATAATTTGTCCAATCTCTAAACCTACTTCTTCCAGACTACCGTCAATCATCCTAGGGTACAGTGTAGAAATAGTGTAGTTTTGTTGTAATGAAAGAATGTTTGTAATCTGTTCAGTACATCCAGACATTACCTATTACCAACATACCTGCCTTTACATTCTTACAATATTGAGTAGTCTAGCAAAACACATAAGTGGTTATGAAACGCAGGACGAAAGACTTAAAAGGGAAAGAACAAGGAAAAAATATTTGAAGCATAAAGTGAACACCAAATTAAATATTGTAATACATTGTACAGTATCAAGCGGTAAAATCATTTTCTTTCAACTACGTAGTAATGTTATCATTAATCACTACAAAACCGATCACAAAGGACGTAGTTTTTGCTTAGAACCAAAACATTGCAGAAATGTTGTATGAAATCTCATGGTTGCACAGTTTTTCATTAATGCATTGTTTTTTATTTTTTATTTAGTATTGATCGAAGTTATTTAGATATAAATTTACCACAGAGGTTTAATGAAAAAAAAAACTGGCACTCCGGTAGTGCCGACAGAAGTGAAAACTTGAACAATTACGAGTGTATTTTGTGAATCGTCTTATAAACAAAACACGCGTGTTAAGGTGTGTTCCTTATTTTATAGGGTTTTTTGCAAATCAGGTATGATGACCAAAGTGACTGGTTTATTCTTCTCGTGAAAGGAATTTATTCAGATTTACAAATAAGCACACAGGATAGACTTCAGTTCGTGGTGTTGGTCGCGGCAGTGGTAAGATAAGCAAGCCGCTCGCATAGAGCTCGTCGTCAGTTATATATCCGTGGTTCAGCGCCATCTCGTCGTTATTGGATGAACTACGTAGTTAGAACGCGAGGCCCTCGTAGTTCTTCCCGATGTGCATAGATGGCGCTGTCTTACGTTTTACGTCTTACGAATTTTCGATCAGGGTCACGTGACCTGACGCGAATTTAGAAGTTTTTACCCATTCCAAAAAAAGTACACAGCGCCGCTAAAGAAGTTTTCACTTCAAAAAATGGAAATAGCGATAATGATATGAATGCAAAAGAAAGCACGACTAAGACTACGTAACCGCAAAGAATAACTGTTTCATGAAATCGTCATTATTTGGGGTTACGTGGTCTTAGAGAGTTGTGTTCATGACTTTAATGACTATACTTCTGTGAATACATTTTTGTAACGACCGCGTATCATAATATATTAATCAACGCATAACTTAATACAGACCGGCAAATTGCAAAAAACCTAAAAATAATTGAATTTCGCGAGCTACCCTGGCACTTTCGCTTTAACGTGGAGTTGCGGACACCAGCCCGTATTACCTACCTACCAACATACAATTTACCTCCTTTCAATATTAGTTTAGTTGACATAAGTAAAATTTAAAAAGGCTTTTTTTTAGTCTTATACAATATATAGTTCCCAAGAAGTATTTAAATGAAACGTGCCAACGATAAGAACAAGTCGTGAATGCTCTCGCAAAACAATAACTCTTTACAATGTATCTTACCATTATTATGTCTGAATCTTCGAGTATCAATAGCATGATGTAGGTATCTTATTTGTCTTATACTAAATTGATTATTTAAATATCTTGGCAAGAAGCATAGTCATATAGCGTGGCTATGCCACCAGTCTCTTGGGTACATTACCAGTCGACAGCGATGCGAAGGAATTTTTCAACGTCATATTTTAGTCTGTGAATAGTTGTAGTTAGGTTAGGATATTATTTTTATTATAATAGTTTGTTTAATTTTCTACGACGCGGACGTAACAAAATACGTAATTAAAAAACGTATATCGTTATGACGACGCAATTGATATGTGTTTAGTTCGATTTAAAAATGTCGCTTTCTTGGGTTAAAAAATAATAAAAAAAAGCCCATTGTATGCTCTGAAAACAATAAATCAACTGTTGAAACAAATATATTTATCTCATGAGTGTCTCGTTTATTCTGACTTTATTAGCTGCAAGTCATAACTTTGTAATTGTTACCGTAGCTAATAAAATTGTGTGACGTACTTCAACACTTGAATGTCTATTGTTAAACACGTGCTTGATTCATATACCTTGAAAATTGTACAATGTAAAGAAATAATTAATAAGAACTCATGATTGATTGTTTAAAAAATGTTTTTTAAATCTGCTTTTTTTAACGCAAAGTTTTTGACCGTGGTCTGGATTTTCAACTCTCGGTGTCGAACCGAGCATTGAGAATCTAACAGAATGCGTCCTTAGTGGAGTTGAAAAAGAGCACAGTTGGATTTTCAATTCACGCCGCTTAGTCAAGCGTTGAAAATCCAGTGCCCGGCAAGAAACGTTGCGCACGAACGTAGGCGTAGACGGTGCTATTTAATTGCCTATTGCATACCACAAGTTGAAGCAACAATAGATGTTGCAACGTCGAAACTATGTATATACGATGCCAGTTATTCGCTGCTTAAATTTTATTTTATAACCTATGGTATTCCTCATTATGGTAGGCCTCATACAAACGAGAGTTTATTCAAAGATCAGCTACAGGTACAGCTCTGACTACAGCACACGTCAAGCAGACTTTAAATACAATCAAAACCCATTCAAATAATATAAATAATTATGATGAAGGTCGCCTAAGGATGCAAATTGTGAAAGCTGGTTGATAAGAACTTTATTTATATTTGAGAAACTTCAAGGAAAATAATCGGTGTCTTATCGAATTTTAGGAAAATATTATTATGGATAAGTCTGGGATAAGTGCAGGTGCCAGATGTCTAAAGGGCAGATAAGAATTGATTTGTATCGGACATTGATCTGATAGAGATGGAGCTAGATGTCTAAGGGGTAGATAAGAATAGATTTGTATCCGAAATTGATCTGATAGAGATTAAGATTCAAGTACTGAAGGCGTTTGTTTTCAACGTGCATAGATAACAGCCGCACGCAAAGGATAAGCTATTTTCGATCGGCTCGTGCGGTTGTTCGTCGGTTCGTGGGGTTATCATCCATTCCATATCAAGACCACTCCGTGTCTCGGAAAGCATGTTAAGCCACGGTTGATCCCGGCTGTTGTTTGTAGATCGTTGACAGTCATTACGGGTAGTCAGAAGCCCAAAAGTCTGACAACCAGTCTTACCAAGGGCTATCGTGTTATCCAGTAACTAGGTTGTGGAGGTCAGCTAGGCAGTCACTCAATGTAAAATAGGTAGGTACTGGTATTCAGCTGAATCCCGTTAGACTAGAAGCCGACCCGACCATAGCTGGAAAAACACGCTGTCTACATCTCTCTATTTATTGTCCTATCGCAGGTATGCTGGAAGAGATTTCTTATGAAATAAGCATCATCTTTGTACCTATTTTTCTGTTCTGATTTATTTCGTGTCTGTTTATATGTGTGTGTACATAAATAGTAAAATAAAAATAAATAAATGAAAAGGCTAGTCAGATTTATGGTTTTCAATGAATAGACAGTCATGATACGTTCGATAGAAGTCGTTGAGATAACAAATGTGATAAAAGAAGTTACTATCTTAACCTTGGAGAATATTCATCTTTGTGATCTATGACCGAGTATGTTCTATTCAGATTTTTGAAGTGAAAACTTTTTTAGGCGCGTTGGGCATTTTTTGAGATGGGGAAAAAACCATTGAACTCGCGCCACTGTTACCGTATTTTGGTTTATAAGACGATTAAAAAAATACCCTAATATAATAATGGTTTTAATGTATATCCGATATGTCAGTGAGTGATGGCAAAGTATTCTGTTTGTGTTTTGTTTTCACTTCGGCACTCCCGGAGTGCCACTGTTTTTTTTTACCGAACTAATGACATCATCATCGTTCTCTTTCAGTCATTCGACTGGTCCATGCAGATCCAGTCCGTGATCCTGTCTTCCTTCTTTTGGGGATACATTGTACTACAGATCCCGAGCGGGGAGATCGCTGCTCGGTTCGGAGGCAAGATCCTCCTTACAATCTGCATCGCTATCAACTCAGCTGTCTCGCTGTTGATACCTTTTGGAGCTTATTATGTGAGTATGACAGATGAAGTAATAATAATAATACCGTAATGAAAAATCTCCCTAGAAGGACATATTTAATGACCTTATAGGTGGTGTTATTCAGAAAGTTCAGTTGTGTAGTACTCGCAACCAGCGTGCGTGTATGACCCGACTAGCAGTGCCCCGCGGTATCATCCGCATAATTGTCGATCACGTGGGAATATGGGACGACGGACGGACGGACGGACGGGTGGACGTGGGACGTTATTCTGATGTATAAGCCATATTACTGTGAAGTTTTATCAAAATCCGTTAGTAGTTTTTGCGTGAAAAAGTAACAAACTTCCATCCATCCATCCTCACAAACTTTCGCGTTTATTATATTAGTATATTGTACGAGTATGTTACTTTAGAGATTTAGGGCTTAAACTTCTAACCCCTCTACACACTTAAAGTCAAGGTAATTGTTTATCAAATGGACTTCCAACTAAACTTATCCGTATGTATATTCAATTCATAACCATGTATTTCACACTATTTAAAATTGAACTGTGAAAGGGTAAAATTAAAGTTAAATTTGTTTGTGTTTTCCAAATCAAGGTAAATCACTAAAAACACTACTATAATATGGTTAAGGCTAGGTGGCCCCGAATTTAAGTTTTTTAAAACAATCTGAGACAAAGAATATAGGGTTTTAAATTAAAAAAAAATATATCTGTATTAGTTAAGGATCTTGTCTAGTCAAAATCGCATTCAGTTGCAAGACCTAATGAACTTCACACGATAGAAAAAAATCGCAAAGTTACCCCTTTTTAAAACGTTTTTTCAATATTATGACTATATTACTGACTTTTTACATTTAATTTTTGTACTATATTAAAGAAACTAATTAGTTATAGACAAATTCGCAGAGTTTGACTTGATAAAATGATTTTCTTAATTACTAAGTTTAAATATCAATTAAAAGCGCCCGCGGCGGCTCCTACGGGGCCGTTCAGTCGCGCGCTGGCGCTTATGGACGACGGACCTGTGTCAGTTTTTTCCACGACAACTTCGCGAAACTTATCATCTGTTTTTGAGAGTTTGTTTGTTAGTTATAATGGGCAATAAACAACGCAGGCGAAAAAAGTCGTGTAAAGCAATAAAAGAAACAAATAGAAAGAATGCACTCCAAAGATATGTGAAGAAGTAAGTACCTACCTAAATGTTTTATTTTGTATTGTAATTTGGTCTCAAAATTAAATTTTATTTTACTTCAGTCTCTGATTGGTAAATGTCTAAAACTTATGATCATCGTACCATAGTATGATATTAGTACCGAAGATCGCTACGATTTTTAATAGGTAATTCATATTTTTTCTTTTCGTTCGGTATCTATGCCTCGCCTGGCGAGTGGTGAGCCACAGTATAAAAATATCAGTACTACTAGAGAACGCTAAGATTTTTGATAGATAAAAAAATCAATGGCTAGTTTGGCTATAGAGAAGTTCTCCAATGCATAATTTTATTCAGTATTTATTTGCAAGAGGAACAGTGTGTAGAATTCACTCGAGATTTTTGTTATTGCATGTTTATTATTAATTAAGCCACTCCAAATGGAATAATAAAAGAAACTTGGCTTGAAATGTTTACGTGAGTTTTTAATGTTTTAGAGCAATGCAGTTGCAGGCCAAGCGCAGTGCGCATGTATCAACTAATGATTCGGCGAATATCGAGTAAGTTTTTTTATATTATTTATTTTAAAGACATTCTCTATTTTTTACTATTTGAATTAAATAGTATCTCACTTGTTATTGTAACACCATAAAAATTACATAAAGAAATTAAATACATATACTTAAATTAAGTAGGTACGTATGTATGTGGGGGTCACATACATACCTACTTTATTATTAAAATTAAAGTACCTATTTATTAATTATTATTACTGTTTGCGTATCTTTGTTTCTGTATAACTGTCTGTATGTCAGTGTGCGTGTGTATGTGTCTTTGGCATTGTAGCTCCTAAACGGAAAA
Source organism: Luperina nickerlii (assembly GCA_963855955.1). Classification (NCBI taxonomy): domain Eukaryota; kingdom Metazoa; phylum Arthropoda; class Insecta; order Lepidoptera; family Noctuidae; genus Luperina; species Luperina nickerlii. Next base: position 22,097,852 of record OY979676.1, on the reverse strand, counting down.
CGGATGAATCGATTTCAATGCAGTTGTCTCTATTAAACAGACTGGTATAATAATAAGAAAGGTTTTTAAAATTTTACTTGTTAATTACCAACAAGTCAAAAACAACTTTTGTGTTACAGATCAATAGAGCATGCGGAAGGGCATAACGTGCCTACTTTATTATTAAAATTAAAGTACCTATTTATTAATTATTATTACTGTTTGCGTATCTTTGTTTCTGTGTATCTGTCTGTATGTCAGTGTGCGTGTGTATCTGTCTTTGGCATTGTAGCTCCTAAACGGAAAACGGATGAATCGATTTCAATGCAGTTGTCTTTATTAAACAGACTGGTTTAATAATAAGAAAGTTTTTTTTTTAAATTTTACTTGTTAATTACCAACAAGTCAAAAACAACTTTTGTGTTACAGATCAATAGAGCATGCGGAAGGGCATAAAGTGTCTCCATTGATGACTTTAGAGCATGGTTTACTTGAATAATCTTAGGATTGAGGAGTAAGTAACTGTATTGTACTTATTAATAATCAATTATATTGTTTTAACCGATTCAATTAAAATCAGACTAAAACATGCTACGGCATGCCATAGGCATAAGTAAATAGCCCATAAAATGCGTAAGTTTATATATCCGATAATTATCGCATTTACTAACAACTATGAATATTGAAACAAAAAAATATATTTTATTGTTACAGAACGACTATTCATGCTGCCAATGCCCATGTCACACATGCTTAAATGCCTTTAGATGAACATAATAATGTATCACCTAATAATAATATCAATGAGTAAGTTGCTACTTATGTGGAATTCAATAGGTTATATTAAAATAATCTGTTTTTAGATCAATGGAGGAAATTGAAAACTACACTCTAAGCGTTGAAAACGAAATCGAACACGACTATCAACCCATCAGTGGACGACGAATTGTTGACATGAATTACCTGATGACACAGCTCCAAGAAAAAACGCATCATATCGATTTATTTGACAGCAGAGTTGGATATTTTACAGATATAAAAGTGTTTACTTTTAATTTGATAAAAAAATCGGTTGTCTGTAAAGTCGGTTTACTGACGATAGTTGAACGTGACAACGTCATAAGAAAATACTGATGGAATAGTTGCATTGCATTTGTTAATATTCGCTTGCACTTCAAGCCGCCATGGAACGCTACAGAGCGAGGCCGCGAGGTAACGCTACATGAGTCATGTTTTTTCGTGAGTGCAACCAGCTTCATCGATTTATTAGACGTTGTCACGTCAAAATAAACATACTTTATTTTTATTTTATTGACGACTCACGCAGTCACGCTTCACATTATGTGTTACACGAGAAGAACATTTATACCTCTAAGCTTTGTTGAATTACAATATGCATTGATATTGTAATTCAAGAATTGTAACACAATTCTCCTAAAGTAAGTGTGCCTACTGCTTGATTTTTTATACTGTAGCACGAATATTTGATTTTAGTCAGTCAGATATTAAATCCTTTTTATAAAAAAAGTATACAAATTATTTTTAATAATTAGTATCAGGTTTATACAATACGTATCTAATCTATCTATAACCTTAAAAATAACTACTACTAGAAAAATAAAACAAAATAAACTTATACTAATCAATTCAAGTTGATCTACTGCATTGCTCTACTCTGTGACGCAACTTAGTACCTACTCGAGTTCGTGAACTCATGAGCGGTACGTTTGGCGCGCGCGTTCCCGCGCATCGTAAATTATTACGTATCGCTACTCCTTGCGGGGGCTGAGGTATGCGTTAAATACCTACGGCGCTCGGAATACCTGGCCTTAAAATCGATCATTTCTTTTATATCCCGGTATGTTCATAGCCATCTGTTTATCAAAGTCAAGCATGTCCGCAACGACCAAATCGTCGTAAAATATAAGGTCTAAGATGGCTGCCATTTCCATGAGTTATCGGAAGCGAAGTCGGCAAGTTCAAAGTATTTCTTATCAATCTCCGGTACGTTTCGCTTGTTTATCTCAAACAAAATGGCCATAACTTAACCTGATTTTTTGGCATAATCCGTTATTTATATATTATTTTTATTTCTATTCTAATAAACACAATCTCCTGCACGAGTGATAATTTAATAAAAACCTCACAACTTAATAATGTATAGCCAAAAACATAATTCTTTAATTTCCAATTTTTCATTTAGAGTGGACATACCGGGTTTTGGTATTTAACTACACCTGTCATTTCTTTGACTGTTGTATGAAATGGCTACATGACGTGGCATAACATTGCAAACTGACGTAATGTGTCAATTTGATGAACAATTTACTTCCCTGACTTTACCTAGGCATAAAGTAATGACACAGAAATTATGAGTAAAATCCCAAAATTTAATTAAACAGGTATGTCGAATATGTTAACATGGCACAAATATTTGTATGACCTACAAGTGTTCCAGGTCTGGCTGTTTGTGTATGTAAGTTTAAATAAACTAGTTTAAGGTAAACTCTGTCCTTAAGATCCATAGCTCCTCCTACACCCGAATGAAACACACAGTTAAAATTTGGCTCTTGGAACAATCATACACTTCTACTGAAAAGATCCTAAGTATAACCAAATAAACTTAACTCACACTGCATCAACACAAAGACGCGTATACACCGTTACACTTACACACATACACACACTCTCACCCCCACACACACACACACACATACACTCAAACACAGACGCACACTACAGAAAAGCAGCACAAACGGAAATTAAACCAAGTTTTACTTTTATTTTATTTTATTTTATTTACTTTTAAATTTCATTATAATTTTAATTACCTATAAGAATTGTATTGTTTTTAGTTTTCACTTAATTAGTTATTTTGTTAATAAACTTAGTTTCGTTGTCTAGATAAGGCTAATTAGCTCAATTGTACCAATTTCAACTTCTATGTTATTTTATTCCAAAAATTATCATAACTATTCAATGGTGCACAAACGGAAATCATACCAACTGTTATTATTTTTATCTTCTAAATCTCAATTTTTATTTTATTATTTGATCTCAGCTTCCCTTAATTAGTTAGTCTATTTGTTTGTACATTTAGTCTTGTAGTCCCGATGCTGAGGCTAACTAGCTTAACTTTAGCCAATCTCAACTTTACTATACTTATTTTGTATGAAAAAAAATTATCAAGATGCTGTAACTATGTATTGGTGCCCAAGACACAGGCCGTGCCTAGTTTGGGACCAACAATACCTCCATATTGTAATTTTGAATTAAGAAATAAACGTTTATTATTATTATTATTATTATTATTTGTTGGTATACATTTTTGTATCTCAGCATTGATTTGCCGGTTTTATAGGATAACACGGGCCTAAGCCAAGTGCTACCCTAAGCGATAGATGATAAAATATTATGATGTGGTGATATGTTTAGACATTGTGTTGTTGGTGATGTTTGTAGGTGTGATATTTGGGCATCATTGTCATTCTGAAGGAATTTTCGGACAATTCTGCAAGTGTTGAGAATAGCAGCTTTCTGTAAAGTTTGGTAGGTGGAAGGAGATAAGTCTAACGTTTTTAAAGATTGGTGCAGTTGTTTGGGAATAACACCCGTGGTTGAGACTACTACTGGGATTATGGCAACGCTGCCTAATCGCCACATTCGGCTTATTTCAATTTTTAAGTCTGTATATTTTGACAGCTTTTCTGCAATAGTGTTTTGTAGGTTGTGTGTGTTTGGTACTGCTATGTCGATAATTTGCGCAGTTTTATTAATTTTGTCTAGTAAAGTTATGTCTGGCCTATTGTAATGAGTTGTTCTGTCTGTGAGGATGGCTCGATCAAAGTATAGCTTGTGTGTTGTGTTTTCAAGAACTATTTCAGGATTATATTTGTAGTAAGGTACTGGAGGTGTAGTTATTAATTTATATTTTATAGCAAGTTTTTGATGGATTATCTTGGCTATTTGATCATGCCTGTGCTTATAGTCAGTCTGAACAATTGCTCTACATGCTCCAGTAATATGTTGGATAGTTTCAGAAGAACTATGACATCGCCTGCAAATATCTGTTGAAATGGGGATTCGCATAATATGCTTTTGGTAGTTGCGAGTCTCGATTACTTGGTCTTGGATTGCTGTCATGAACCCTTCAGTCTCAGGGAAAAGATCTCCACGCCTGAGCCATTCGTTCGACGCTAATTTATCGACGTTGGGTTGGCACAGGTCATGGCGATGTCGTCCATGGAGTGACTTTTGGGTCCACTCCGATATTTTAGTCTGTCGGTCAGTCTGTTTCTCGTTACTTTGTGTAGTTTTGTCAAACATATTTAACGGTGTTAGTTTTTTGTCATTATGAACAATTGCTTTGTGTAGAGTAGAGTTGGTACTTTTTGTGTTAAAATATGTTCTTAGGGTACTTATTTGTTTATTGTGTAGGTTCGTAATATCTATTATGCCTCGTCCTCCCTCTTTCCTAGGCAGTGTTAGTCGCTGTACGCAAGATCGAGGGTGGTGTTTCCTGTTTTTGGTCAAAGTGGTGTTAATAACGCGTTGTAGGTTTTTTAGTTCTGTTTTGGTCCAGCTTAATATACCAAAGGAGTATGTAAGAACGGGAATCGCAAAGGTATTAATAGCTTTAACTGTATGTCTGGAATGCAATTGAGTATTAAAGATGGATTTAAGCCTATGTTTAAATTGGTGAGTAAGTTTATTTTTTATTATTATTATTAAATGTTTATAAACGCACCCACAAAACAGGAGAAATTCCTAGTGTTGGGCATCGTTTTTAAAACAATAAAAAAATGTTGAGAGTATTCGACGTGATTCTAGTTGCCCATAAAAAAGAAATAAGTAGGTATAAAGTTACTGCTTTAAACACGAATTCAATTTAGCTTTTATACATCTCATCAATTCATCAATTTCTAAGTTATTAAGGTTTCAGTTAAGGTGATCTCTCACCGGAAGGATTCGCTTGTAATATAAAAATCCAAGATTTGATTTTGAGTAAGACGTTACAAATAGAAGACCCCTCACCGGGAGCCTGTAATGTTACAACGCAAGATTCGATTTGAGCATTTTTGCCTCACTGACTGACGAGCATGCGTCGCAGCCGTCTAGGTCACTGAGCCTGCATCTGAATTTGTAACACGGGTTCTCCCACTCAATACTGTAATGTTACAGATTGTATCATTACAGGTTGCGCACTGTAATGCTCGGTTCTTCTCACTCACTGACGTAATGCACGAATCTGCAGTGCGATTCTGTAACCATCTCACCGTGAAAACTTAGGTGAAGTGAGCGTGGAGTGAACTGGCAGTGTCATCTTACCAGATACTAGGGATTGACCAAGCATACATTTACAATCATAATCGAGATTTTAATAATATTTTTTAGCCTAATCCTATTGATATTTTTATATAATTCAAAGCTAGTATTTTAGTGGTCAAAACATTAATATTTTGTGGGGTTTTACTTACAATAAAATAGCAAAACAGAAGCGCAGTCAGAATCTCAATCCTGTTTTTTTTTATTTTTTCCCTAGTCTAGTAAGTCCTTATATAGACTGAGGCGCGAGCGCGTCACGCACGAACAGTAAATAAAATTAAAACATTCACGTTTATGACAGCTAGACTGATGAAAATACGCATCGACATTGTTTGGTTATTATGAGCAATTGTAGATCGAGTCTAGTAAAGACTGCGACGATGTTCAGCGTTTTATTAACCCAAATCTATTGAATTAGAAGAGATAACCGAGTGTGTCAAGTCATCGAGTGCTAACGGATGCCTAGCTGACGGACCATAGAATGTAATCCCACGTAGTTTGTGTGGCGTGATCACTCCACCCGATTCACGACACTAAATGTCGTAAATCGGGTGAAGTGAAGGTGAAGTGATAAGATCACGCCGCGCTTGCGCGTTAGTCACTCATTATCACATTAGAGATTTGTTTTTACATATTTAACTTGTAAGGCGTCATGTATAAGAACATTAGGAAAATGCAATACCAACGTCAAATAAGTGCAAATATTTTATCGCTCATCGCGCGCCCGTGTTTGCACTGCACCTCTAGTAACCCTTAAATGAAGAAGTGGTTGGTGTCAACCCTGAAGTGTATGTATGGTCCCTAATAGTGCATAACGTAGTAAGTACCTACACTCCTTTAGAATATAAGTAAGCAGTTTACATCAATGCGCATTGTAACATAAATTCACTAGATATTCATTAAAGTACATTCTATCAAGCTGGTTGTCTAATTCTAACGACCCTTGAACCCCCAACATTTCATGGCGACCTTCGATATGGCGACCCTGCCTTAGAGTCTGCCAAGGGGCAGATTAAGCAAAGTTTTCGTTGAGCGATTTTCAAAATGTGTAACTCTAAAGTAGAAAAAGACGAGGTATTCGCCAATCAAAACGCGGCTGGTGGAGGTGTTGACGCCGAGGTGGTGTTGCCATGGTTACGAGATTCGAGTGGAGTGATATATGGTACATTCCGAATTGCACTGTAATCGACTACAGCGTGCTTACGCCTTGACCCCAATTCTGCTGTATGGTATTTATCTATTATTCCCCGCATAATCTTACCACGCCGTACGGTTGTAAAGCGTGGTATTTTGACAGTTCAAACCGGTTTCGGTCATTGTGTCATAGAGAATACGTTAATAGCAGATGTAGTGATTAGGTTATTAAGGAATTGACGTGGTTTCGAAGTAATGAATCATTAAGTGGTCATAGTGAATTAGGGCCCTTTTCTGAATTAACGTGAACGCGATAACGATGTCCCGTGAATCGACATATATGAAGTCATGGCATGTGCCATCTTGCGATAACGCCGACTACCGACCATGCCCTAAATTAATAATTATCACCGATCTTTAAACTAACGTGGCATTTTCGAAATTGTGCTTCTGGCTACAGTCGCCACCTTACCAAAGAAGAGGAAATTCGTGGTGTATACACAAATAAATACTATAATCCAACCATGAGTAACTATTCAAGTGAATAGGTATATTACTGACTCTCAGCTGCCATAGTGGTCATTTATCTAAATCGGAAAGCAAATTATTCATGTGAGCGATAATGACTTAATTCGGAATGAGCCATATTTCACGCCGCGCAAGCGCGTTAGGCGCTGGCGAATGTTTTGACCACTAAAATACTAGCTTTGAATTATATAAAAATATCAATAGGATTAGCATTAAAAAATATTATTAAAATCTCTTTTATGATTGTAAATGTTTGCATGGTCAATCCCTAGCATCAGTGGGATGACACTGACACCTCACTCCACGCAAATATTCACGGTGAGATTTTTACAGAATCGACATGCAGCAGTGCGATTCTGTAACCATCTCACCGTGAAAACTTAGGTGAAGTGAGCGTGGAGTGAACTGTCAGTGTCATCTTACCAGATACTAGGGATTGACCAAGCATACATTTACAATCATAATCGAGATTTTAATAATATTTTTTTAGCCTAATCCTATTGATATTATTATATAATTCAAAGCTAGTATTTTAGTGGTCAAAACATTAATATTTTGTGGGGTTTTACTTACAATAAAATAGCAAAACAGAAGCGCAGTCAGAATCTCAATCCTGTTTTTTTTTATTTTTTCCCTAGTCTAGTAAGTCCTTATATAGGCTGAGGCGCGAGCGCGTCACGTACGAACAGTAAATAAAATTAAAACATTCACGTTTATGACAGCTAGACTGATGCAAATACGCATCGACATTGTTTGGTTATTATGAGCAATTGTAGATCGAGTCTAGTAAAGACTGCGACGATGTTCAGCGTTGTTATTAACCCAAATCAATTGAATTAGAAGAGATAACCGAGTGTGTCAAGTCATCGAGTGCTAACGGATGCCTAGCTGACGGACCATAGAATGTAATCCCACGTAGTTTGTGTGGCGTGATCACTTCACCCGATTCATGACACTAAATGTCGTAAATCGGGTGAAGTGAAGGTGAAGTGATAAGATCACGCCGCGCTTGCGCGTTAATCACTGTCATTATCACATTGCAGATTGCGTGATCACTTCACCTTCACTTCACCCGATTCACGACATTTAATGTCGTGAATCGGGTGGAGTGAAGGTGAAGTGATAAGATCACGCCGCGCTTGCGCGTTAGTCACTCATTATCACATTAGAGATTTGTTTTTACATATTTAACTTGTAAGGCGTCATGTATAAGAACATTAGGAAAATGCAATACCAACGTCAAATAAGTGCAAATATTTTATCGCTCATCGCGCGCCCGTGTTTGCACTGCACCTCTAGTAACCCTTAAATGAAGAAGTGGTTGGTGTCAACCCTGAAGTGTATGTGTGGTCCCTAATAGTGCATAACGTAGTAAGTACACTCCTTTAGAATATAAGTAAGCAGTTTACATCAATGCGCATTGTAACATAAATTCACTAGATATTCATTAAAGCACATTCTATCAAGCTGGTTGTCTAATTCTAACGACCCTTGAACCCCCAACATTTCATGGCGACCCTGCCTTAGAGTCTGCCAAGGGGCAGATTAAGCAAAGTTTTCGTTGAGCGATTTTCAAAATGTGTAACTAAAGTAGAAAAAGACGAGGTATTCGCCAATCAAACGCGGCTGGTGGAGGTGTTGACGCCGATGTGGTGTTGCCATGGTTACGAGATTCGAGTGGAGTGATATATGGTACATTCCGAATTGCACTGTAATCGACTACAGCGTGCTTACACCTTGACCCCAATTCTGCTGTATGGTATTTATCTATTATTCCCCGCATAATCTTACCACGCCGTACGGTTGTCAAGCGTGGTATTTTGACAGTTCAAACCGGTTTCGGTCATTGTGTCATAGAGAATACGTTAATAGCAGATGTAGTGATTAGGTTATTAAGGATTTGACGTGGTTTCGAAGTAATGAATCATTAAGTGGTCATAGTGAATTAGGGCCCTTTTCTGAATTAACGTGAACGCGATAACGATGTCCCGTGAATCGACATACATATATGAAGTCATGGCATGTGCCATCTTGCGATAACGCCGACTACCGACCATGCCCTAAATTAATAATTATCACCGATCTTTAAACTAACGTGGCATTTTCGAAATTGTGCTTCTGGCTACAGTCGCCACCTTACCAAAGAAGAGGAAATTCGTGGTGTATATGTCGTAGGTTTTTCATAAAATTAGGTTTTTGATCAAAAACCTAGGCTATTGATCAAGAACCGGAAGAAGACAAAATTATTACTTTATGTTATCATAAACCTGAGAAAATCCAGTTTTTTTTATCAAAAACCTAGACTGTATTAGTTTTATGATGAAAACAATGTTGGTTGCTATTTCTTTAAATAAATAAAACAATTAAGAAACAATAAACAATGATTTATTTGTTATGAAATTACATACCTACATTTAAAAAATAATATGTGTGATGTGTGTGTGAAACGGCGAAAAACGAAACGGTTAAAAACGTGATTTTGTCTATTTTTGTGCTTTTGAACCAGAAGAAGACGGTCGACGTCAGGGGCACCCCGAGGTTCGGTTTGGTTAGGTTCCTTTAAACCCTGAAGACAGAAATAGGAGCCCCGCGCAGCGGGGCTCCGTCGACCTGACGTCGTTAGAAATAATACTGCGCGCTCGTTTTATCATAAAGCCAAACTAGTTCAGGTTTTTGATCAAAAATCTGGATTGTTAGAGGTTTATGATGAAATTGAGTTTAAAATGTGTCATCTTCCGGTTTTTCATCAAAAACCTAGGTTTTTCATCAAAAACCTAATTTTATGAAAAACCTACGACATATACACAAATAAATACTATAATCCAACCATGAGTAACTATTCAAGTGAATAGGTATATTACTGACTCTCAGCTGCCATAGTGGTCATTTATCTAAATCGGAAAGCAAATTATTCATGTGAGCGATGATGACTTAATTCGGAATGAGCCATATTTCACGCCGCGAAAGCGCGTTAGGCGCTGGCGAATGTTTTGACCACTAAAATACTAGCTTTGAATTATATAAAAATATCAATAGGATTAGCATTAAAAAATATTATTAAAATCTCTTTTATGATTGTAAATGTTTGCATGGTCAATCCCTAGCATCAGTGGGATGACACTGACAGCTCACTCCACGCAAGTATTCACGGTGAGATTTTTACAGAATCGACATGCTGAACTGTTACATTACAGGCGACTGCTCTCGGTGAGGGAGCTTTTACGGTCATGCAAACTTCAAAAGGACTCAAACTAAATCCTAAATTATATGTAAACACGTTTAATATCCTTGCAATTGCGTTTGTCGTAAACGCGACAAACGCCCAAAAATAGCGATACAATCGCGCGTGAACGTAACGCGCTACTGAATCGCTGCAAAAAGACGCCGTGGTCGATCGCCCTAAATGATTTTTTTTTTAGTTTTGTCGTTGTCCTAAGAAGGGTAAGCCAAACGAACATACGACCAGATGGCCGAGTCTACTAATTTATAAACGTTACAATAGTCTCTCCATTGTGGGTTTTTGATTGTATAACAAATCTGACCCTGTGTAGTGTAGGTCTCAAAAAATGAACAAGGGCATTTTTTCTTGGCATTTCAGTATTATAGACCTATGAAAAAAATTGAAAAAATGTTGTAACGCTGTTTACACAAACATAATTTAGTATAATCGGGGTAGAAACTGCATTTTGCCCTTTTTGTCTAAAAGTCTACTACCTGGTACTTTCAGCATATCTAGGCAACACTTAAATTAATGCCTAAAAGCGCGCTGTTGGATTTTCAACTATCGTTGCTAAGCCGAACGTTGAAAATTCAACAGCGCACTTTTAATTAGGCATTAATTTAGGTGTTGTTTAGTGTTCGTGAAAACCGACATAAATCGACCTTAACTCAAATCATTATTGTTTCAGGGTGGCTGGCAACTACTCTGTGCCTGTCGTGTCCTACAAGGTTTGTCTCAAGGCTGCCTGTATCCGACGATGCACAACCTGATAGGCAAATGGGTTCCGGTACAGGAGAAGAGCCGGCTCGGGACCCTGATATATGGAGGTGCGGTTATGATGAACGGAAATTAGACGCCCTTGTCAAGTAGCCTCTGAGTTGGCTACTAGACAATGGCCTATAGTTCGGTATTTATAGATCTGAGGAAACTGGGCACTTTTTTCACTAAAAGGGTTTCGGGCTTGTTTATTTGTAAATCTTTCGAAAGGCTATATTGGACTAATATAACCAACACCCTAATTGCGTAACACACTATAAATCGGAATCTAAATCATTTTGAAGCAAATTGCTAATCCATTGCTTGGTAAGTTCGAAAAATGTGTCTGCTCAACACGTAAATAACGCAATGAATGTTGTCGAACTGTCAAAATGAAACCGATTCCGATTGATAATGTGTTACACAATTGCCCCGCAGGCTATAAAAAACATTTTTAGGGTTCCGTAGTCAACTAGGAACCCTTATAGTTTCGCCATGTCTGTCCGTCCGTCTGTCCGTCCTCGCTTAATCTTTGTGACCGTTAGCACTAGAAAGCTGAAATTCGGTACCAATATGTATATCAATCACGCCGACAAAGCGGTAAAATAAAAATTGGAAAAAAATGTTTTATTAGGGTAGCTCCCCTATATGCAAAGTGGGAAGTGATTTTTTTTTTAATTTTAACCCTAACGTGTGATATATTGTTGGGAAGGCATCTAAAAATGAATAGGGGTTTACTAAAATCATTTTTTGATAATGTCAATAATTTCGGAAATAATCGCTCCAGAAGTAAAAAACAATGTGTCCCCCCCCCCCAGCCCCCTCTAACTTTGAACCATAAGTTTAGAAAATATGAAAAAATCTGAAAAGTAGAACTTTATAAGGACTTTCTAGGAAAATCATTTTGAACTTGATGGAAACAACAGTTTTTGTACAAAAAGACAAAAAGTTGTACAAAATAATTTCTGGACTAAGTTTGTAGTATAATCGTATATGCAAGCATTTTTTTAACTTCGTTTACATATTTTATTATCCTGAACGTATCTTTTTTCAAACAAAAACAGAAAAAGAACTATTAAAATCGGTTCTTGTTTAAGTTGGGTTATCACTATGTTCGCGCTCCAGCAGCGCTCCGCGCTCCTGCAACTGCTCCAATGGATACGTCGCGCGCACTTCTACATGCGCTCCCCTTTGACACACTGCGCTCCACTTTGTGTTCGCGCTAAAAACCGTCACGAGTCGGAGCTCCTGCCGCGGAGCGCGCAATGTTGCACGCTCCGTGTTCGCGCACGTACCCAGTACCGGGAGCAGTTGCAGGAGCGCGGAGCGCTGCTGGAGCGCGAACATAATGAATACCCACTTTTAAACTCATAAGTGGGAACATTTATTGTGACGGACGGGAAACTACGGAACCCTACACTGAGCGTGGCCCGACACGCTCTTGGCCGGTTTTTTCGGTTATTATATTTCTGAGGGGGGTTCGCTTTGTCTGGAAAGTAATTAACACAATCGTTTAGTTACATTGTGTCAACTTTAGTAAGATTTCAATTCATGTTGTTGTCAATAATGGTACCTAAAGCCAAGGTGGACTATGCATGAGCGTAGTCATGAGCATAGTCTGAAATGAAACTTCTCCCTAAATAGCATTGATACCTATACATACTCGTATATGTTACACAATGCAATAGATAAGATACCAACCAGATTACCAGAGAGATACTTAGATCGATACGTGATAAGATACCAAAGACATATTTGATACTAGTTTCTACGCGCGACTTCGTCCACATGAAATCTAAGGGCCCTAGCATGATGTTAAAAAGCCTATAATAGAATTTTATTGGTCTATCAAATGCAAAAATAGTTTTTTCAAATCTGACTGTTAGTTCTAGAGATTAAACACACAAACAAACTCATCAGCTTTATTATTAGTCAGATAAGCTGTAACAGTAAGATTGAACAAGATGCAAAGAATTTTTGCAGAAATCTGACATTGAAAGTCGGAATTTGTGTGTTTTGCTGTTTGGAAACGTCAATGCGGCCCGGACCAGAATTTGAAATCAGTTTTCATGAATAGCCACTTACAACACCCAGGGAATAAACAGACGTAAAACACCATCAAGTGCTTGCAACTGCACCGGAAGCATATTTGACAATTTCCCAACACAGCAATGTTGGTTTACGGCAAAAGTAACCATTTGGGTAGAACAGCCTTCCTCAGGCCGAATCGCCGAGCTTTACTACTACCTAGAACAAAATAGAAATTTGCATTAATTACTAGTATTTGGAATAGTCATGGTAACAGTTGTAACAGCCGCGACTTACGAGTTGTAGGTCGTAGGTTTGAACCCAGACAGGCGCTTTTCTTAGTGTAAATAATTTCATCACCACTGCTCTCAAAACGGTGAAGGAAAACATCGTGAGGAAACCGACATGTCCTAAAACCAAAACTTCAAAGACATTTGACATCTACCAGCTCGCACTGGGCCCGCGTTGCAGATTGCAGCCAACTCTCTCTCGAAGAGAGGAGGCCTGTGTCCCAGCAGTGGGAACATTATTTATGTATAACCTGATTATGTACAGACGCCAGCACATCAACCTACTACGATCTGTCAGATTTCTTTAATAGACTTTCAACTTTATCTCTAAAGCATAAGGTTCAAAGTTGATTGGAAAATTTTGACAGTTCAGGGTAGCTTGATGTGCTGGCGTCTGTACTAGTATTTGGAGTACTTCATAAATGCGAGTATACGAGTATGTCAAAATGTGAATGTTAAAAAAAGAAATAAAAATCATAGGAATAAAACTATTGTAATTATTATCATCTATCTTTAACCCCTTCTCATTTCTAGGTGCTTTGATCGGAACAGCAATACAAATGATGGTATCCGGCTTCATAGCGGACTACTGGGGCTGGCCGGCCATCTTCTACGCGAACGGAGCCCTCGGTGCCATCTGGGTGATGGTCTACGTGTTCCTGGGGTCTAGCTCCCCTCAGAGTTCGAAGATGATCGGAAATGTAGAACGACTGTACATACAGACGTCACTGGGACAGGTTGGAGAACAGAAGGTTAGTTGATACAGTCTCGTACGTAACACTGACTAGCATCTATTTTTACACAAAAAGTATGTGGCGAGTGGACACAGTATGTGAACATGACTTCAGAATGTCAGGTATTTGGGATGCATAATGTAAAGCATATTAGAGATATATTCAATATTATTATTGTTGCGCGCCGCAAATAATGTTTGATACATGGCGACATTAGTTACCACTAGCGCCATCTAGTATCGGGTAGCAGAACTAGTACCTCGGTACTAGGACCTTGACCCTACTTGACCTTTTTGTAAGTACTAGTAATTCCGAGAACTATCGACGTCGAGTCAGTCGGGACCGGTATGTACTCGAACGTTCTAGATGTTTATGTACTAGCTCTGCGGCACTATATAAGGCGGGCGCAAGCCGCGAGACACATAGTTTTGAATAAGCGATACGAGCGATAACATCGAAGGCGATATTCGAGTGCGACTAAGAGTGATCAGTAAGTGAAATTGTGTTCCTTAATTAGTGTGTTTGAGCTGTAATTATTGTTGGTGAGTAAAGTGTCATTTTTTTGGTTATTAAATCGGCAGTTTTTATTGTCACGAACCCCAAGCTCGTAACAATTGGTGTCAGAAGCGAGGTTTAAAAACCATGCCGATTTTACCCAAAGACGACATGGAGGGTATTCGTACCCGGAGTCAACGCCAGCAAGAGACGGACCAGAGGCGATTCGGTGGAGCAACGCCACAGAGGTCGGAAGGCCAGCTACCGACCACGGAGGCCGGCCCGTCCACAGCTGCTCCAGCATCATCAGCACCAGATTTTGCTGCTCTGATGATGATGCTGCAGGAGCAAGCTCGCCGACAGGAGGAGCAGGCTCGCCGACTGGAAGAACAGCTCCAGCGGGATAAGGAGGAGCAGGCGCGCCGCCAGGAGGAGCAGATGCTCCTTATGAAGGACCTTCACGCTACCTTAGGGAAAGACATGAAGGAGATGAAGGATAAGGTTGCTCAGTATGACAACCGCCTGTCGGAAGCTGAAATCCGAATCGAGCAAGTGAATAACAGGGTTGACAACGTGATGGCCGACGTGAAGCAAACCGTGATGGCTGACGTAAAGAAAACGCTGGATTACCTTAAATTGGGGGATGGAATCGCAGCTCCCGTAGCTACAACACCTTCGCTACGTGGATTCAAAGTGCCACCGTTCGACGGAACTTCTTCCTGGTCGGCCTACAAAATCCAGTTTGAGGCTGTCATGAAGGCGAACGGGTGGAATAAAAGTCAGGCCATGACTGCCCTCACCCTGGGCTTGCGTGACCAGGCCTTAACTGTTCTGGAAGCTCTCGGTAAGGAAGTGACTTACGAGCAGCTCCTTGAGGCATTGGAGGCTCGGTATGGCGACGCTCACCTAGAACACGTGTTCCGTGCGCAGCTCAAGGATCGCGTGCAACGCAGCAATGAAAACCTGCAGCAGTGGGCCCTGGAAGTGGAGAAGCTGGTTCGCAAAGCTTACCACTCCGTACCTGCACTTATTGATGGGAACCTGGTGCAGGCATTCATCGACGGCATCCGCGACCTTGAAGTTAGAGTTGCTGTGAGGCTCGGTCACCACGGGACGCTGAAGGACGCCTTGGCCCATGCACTGGAGGTGGAAGCTGTGCGGCAAGATCATCGTTCCCATCGCGTCAGGGAGGTTGCAGCGGCTACAGTTCGCGAGCGCAGTAAAGGATACAGCCCTAGGTGCTACGGCTGTGGGGAAAGGGGCCACCTTCGATCCAGTTGCCCTAAGCGAACTGCAGAAAGAGAAGACAGCAGATCTCCAGAGGGCAGTGCGGCTAACAGCACCGCCCAACACCAGCAGCAGGGAAACGAGTAATAGCCAGGACTGCGGGGCGGGTGCTGGCTGATGTTCAAGGAGCCCCAAGGATTTCGATCACACAAACCCATGATGGGAATAGCCTAATCATCAAGGGCGAGGTCAACGGAACGCCGTGTAAGCTGACCATAGATACTGGAGCCTCTCGTACGGTCGTCAGTTCCCAACTTATATGTCGGTTCCTTGGGGACTCCGCACACAACCGAGAACACATTAATTTGGTTACAGCCACCGGTCAGCGCATACCCGTCCATGGAGAGAAGAAGATAGAGTTGAAGCTAGGCAACAGAATCTACCTGCATAATGTCATCGTGGCTGATATAATGGACGATTGCATCCTGGGCCTTGACTTTATGAGGAAGAATTGTTGCGAGATTGACGTCAAGCAAGGAGTTTTGAAATGTGCACAAGAGGAACTTTTCGTGGAAGGGGCGTTACCAGGAAATGTGTACAGCCTTAAGAAGATTGTTCTTCCGCCGAGATCGGAAACGATTGTGCCGGTTAGTCTTCCTCGGAATCCTGGGCGAACTCCTCGTTGTGTACTCGTGGAAAGGGTAGACAATGACCTTCCATGGAAAGTGGCACGAACTTTGGTCAGAACCACCGACATTTCAGGGGTACGAGTGCTGAACCTTTGTGATCAGGACCAGATTATAGAAAAAGGCACACTACTCGGTACTTGCGAGGAAGTGGATTGGTTGCGTCGATGCCAATATCTATCGACTGGGACCCTCAGCAAGGATGCACAAACGAGAGTGACCACCCTTTTAGAAGACTGCCGCAGCGCTCTGTCCCAAAATGAAATTGTCAAAGCGAAGAAGATGTTACTCAGGTACGCCAATGTTTTCTCGTCAAACGATGCTGACATCGGAAAGACTGGCATAGTTCAACACAAAATAAACACAGGAGAAGAATTGCCTATCCGTCAGCGGCCAAGGAGAATGCCGGTAGCACGTGAAAAGGAAGTGGAAACCATGATTGAGGGAATGGTGAAGGATGGTGTTATTGAACCTTCATCTAGTCCATGGTGTTCACCTGTAGTGCTGGTAAGAAAGAAGGACGGCAGCATGCGGTTTTGTGTTGACTATCGTCGTCTGAACGACGTTACGAAGAAGGACAGCTATCCTTTGCCGAGAATCGATGACACGCTGGACATGCTTACTGGCGTAAAGTGGTTTAGCACGCTGGACCTGAAAAGTGGCTACTGGCAAGTCGAAATTGATCCTAAGGACAGGGAGAAAACTGCATTCTCGACAGGAAAGGGTCTGTGGCAATTTAAAGTTATGCCGTTTGGATTGTGCAATGCTCCAGCAACGTTTGAAAGGTTGATGGAACTTGTACTTACTGGGCTAATTGGCGATGCCTGTCTGGTCTACTTGGATGACATCATCATCGTAGGCCGTACGTTTGAAGAACATCTACAAAACCTGGAACGCGTGCTCATGAAGATCCAGAGTGCCAACCTCAAGTTAAGTCCGAAGAAGTGTTCACTATTCAAACGACAAGTTAGCTTTTTGGGATATGTCGTGTCTGAAGAAGGTATCCGCACGGATCCAGAGAAAATTGCTGCTGTCAAGGACTGGCCAGTTCCAAAAGACAAGACGGAGGTCAGAGCGTTTCTGGGTTTGTGCTCCTATTATCGGCGATTTGTCAAGAACTTTGCAGACATAGCCAAACCCCTGCATAAGCTAACCGAGGAGAAGCGACATTTCTGTTGGGATAATAGTTGCGACATCGCATTCCAGGAGCTAAAGGACCGTCTGTGCAATACCTATTTTGGGATACCCAGATGCGGGCAAGGAATTTATAGTTGACACGGACGCAAGTGACATAGGACTTGGCGGTGTGTTGTCTCAACGGAATGGTGATCAAGAGGTTGTGATAGCGTACTTCAGCAAGTCATTGTCAAAGCCGGAAAGGAACTATTGTGTTACGAGACGGGAACTGCTTGCTGTGGTAAAGTCATTGCAGTATTTTAGCAAATATCTTCTGGGGCGGAAATTCCACTTACGAACTGACCATGCTGCACTGAAATGGCTATTGCAGTTCAAAAACCCAGAAGGACAAGTTGCGAGATGGATTGAACTACTGCAGGAATACGACTTCGTGGTCGAACATCGCAGCGGAAAATCTCATGGCAATGCAGATGCATTGTCAAGAAGACCTTGTCCTGAAGACTGCAAGCATTGTACTAGACAAGAGAGTAAGGAAGTGGTACCTGTGAGGATGCTCAAGACAGACCTCAACAACGAGTGGAAGGAAAGCCTACAACGTGCACAGCAGGAAGATTCGGACATTAAGCCGATTCTGGAGTGGATGAAGGCCAGAGCTCCTAAGCCCAGGTGGAGTGACGTCTCAGCGATGAGTTCGGTCACAAAAAGCTATTGGGCCCAATGGGACAGCTTGGTGGTTCAGGATGGAGTCCTGTGCCGTAAATGGGAAAATGCTCGGGGAGACAGCTGTCATTTGCAAATGGTTGTCCCTAAAGCTCAAGTACCGGATGTTCTACAGCTGTACCATAATGGTTGTTCAGGAGGTCATCTGGGAGTAAAACGGACTCTACTGAAGATACGAGAACGGTTTTACTGGGTCCACTGTCGGGACGATGTCGAGGATTGGTGTCGCAAATGTACAAGTTGTGCAGCTGTAAAGGGACCCCAGACTCGTAGTAGGGGTGCATTGAAATTGTACAATGTTGGTGCACCATGGGAGAGGATAGCCCTTGACGTTGCGGGGCCGTTTCCGGAAAGTGAAAGTGGTAACAAGTATTTCATGGTTGTGATGGATTATTTCACTAAGTGGCCGGAAGTCTTCGCCATTCCAAATCAAGAAGCTTCGACAGTTGCGGATAAATTAGTTCATGAAGTCTTCTGTCGTTTTGGAGTACCTTTGGAGATTCACAGTGATCAAGGAAGGAATTTTGAGTCACAAATATTCCAGGAAACTTGTCGAGTTATGGGTACTCATAAAACAAGAACGACTTCTTACCACCCACAATCGGATGGAATGGTGGAACGATTTAACCAGACACTGGAGAGGTATCTAGCAAAAGTTGTGGAAAATCGGCAACGAGATTGGGACAAGCACATACAACCGTTTTTGTTGTCATATCGAAGCGCTGTCCACGAAAGTACATCGGTGACGCCAGCTTTCGCAAACTTCGGAAGAGAACTACGGCTGCCTGCAGACCTGATCACCGGAATACCACCTGATGCCCCACGCAGTGTAACTGATTATGCAAATGATTTGCGGAACAAGATGAATGACATTTATGAGCACGTCCGACAATCGGGCCAGCAAATGTCTGAAAGGATGAAAACCCGTTATGACCGCAAAATGAATAATAAAGGGTTCGACGAAGGTTCACTAGTGTGGTTGCACAATCCAGTCCGCAGCAAAGGGAAATCTCCTAAGCTTCAAGCTAAATGGGACGGACCGTACCGGATTGTGACAAAGATCAATGATGTAACCTACCGGATACAGAAAGGTGCAAGAGGTACTCCTAAGATCGTCCATGTGGATCGACTGGCGCGTTATTATGGGGCCAATAATGCTCGGGACGAGCATGTCTAAGGAGGGGGCAGTGTTGCGCGCCGCAAATAATGTTTGATACATGGCGACATTAGTTACCACTAGCGCCATCTAGTATCGGGTAGCAGAACTAGTACCTCGGTACTAGGACCTTGACCCTACTTGACCTTTTTGTAAGTACTAGTAATTCCGAGAACTATCGACGTCGAGTCAGTCGGGACCGGTATGTACTCGAACGTTCTAGATGTTTATGTACTAGCTCTGCGGCACTATATAAGGCGGGCGCAAGCCGCGAGACACATAGTTTTGAATAAGCGATACGAGCGATAACATCGAAGGCGATATTCGAGTGCGACTAAGAGTGATCAGTAAGTGAAATTGTGTTCCTTAATTAGTGTGTTTGAGCTGTAATTATTGTTGGTGAGTAAAGTGTCATTTTTTTGGTTATTAAATCGGCAGTTTTTATTGTCACGAACCCCAAGCTCGTAACATTATGAATGTTTCATTTGGTAACCGAGATGACTACTAATAGTGAAGTATGGAAGAAAAAGACATGTTGCGCCGACCACAAATAAATTGGAATAAGAGCAGGAAGATGATGATGATTTCGTTTGTTAAACGCTGTATACATAATTATAATATTTAATAGGTTGAGCTATTAACCGTATCGTATCGTACCGTTCGTATTCGCGAACCGTATCGTATCGTACCGTTCGTATTAGCCAACGTGGATTCACACGAGACAAAATGGTTATTTGAATCAAGAACCGTGGATCCATTTATAATGATTTTTTGATGTTGACTTGAAAGAGCTTCTGGACGCTCATGACTGAGATACCGTCGTACATGAAGCAAGTGCTTGGAGTTGAGTATGTGTCATGCTCGCTTAAATGTCTCACTGATGGTGGCGCGTGTGTTGGATCATTCGTTTCCCAACAAAATGTTTGAGCTGGACGGTGCTGACCCACGCGTCATGTTCGTGATCGGGCGCCGTCGGTTGAGACTGGTCTTCTCTTAACTGGTTTATTTTAAATCTTATATTTTGAATTGTTTCTTCATTTGAGTTTTTTTTACATTATTCTCACTTATAGAAGCAATAAAAATAATGTACCCAGGATTTTCTAACATCTTGGTTTAAAAGTGTCCATGGAGTTTCTTGCCTATTCTTCTCCATAGAGATATACGTTTTGGAATGGGCAACTAGCTTCAACTTTCTGACAAACTGACGGACTATTTAATTTTGATAATTCAATTGCCTATCCATGGTTTAATTGAAATAAATGCTTTGACTTTGAGTTTGAATTGTTTCTGTAATAATGGCATTCATCTGGTTAATGAGACTTAGTACAACCAATAAAATTTGGTCAAAAAAATCTTTTGATGAAAAGATTCTAAAGTGAGTACGTACGGGAGATAACTAAAGCCGGTATGTTCACTAGCTTAGTATATTGTCTAAAGTCCACACACATACACATAAATAAGGTTTGAAGAACAGAAGGTGGAAGTCTACACAAAAAGAATTGATATAATTCTAATATTTATGCGATATAATTAAGTAATTTAAATTTTTCTACCGTTCACCTAAAAACCTATTGACATTGACATAACGACGAATGACGCTACAACTGGGACCAAGCTAGTGTGTTGTTATGAGAAACATAACAATAACAATAAATCTGTCTATTCCGAGAATCAATAGCATCGAATAGGTAATCCAGATCACTCTAAATCTTCCAATCGAAAGTTTACACCTCATTGGAAACATCAGGTATATAAATTATCCAGAATCTGTCTTGTAGGAACGATAACAAGGGTCTAGAACAGGTACAGTTTAACCGATTAGATTTATAGTTAACCGAAAACTACCAAGTATTGGTAAATTTTCCGATGCTGGTTTAATGATGAATAGGGCTGGAATCTGAATTGATCGTTATCAGAAAAATCAAGGAGTAGGAGGAGCTGAATCAATGGATTCAAGAAAACTAGAAATCTAGACTATCTTTGTGAACGTTACATTTCCCATTTTCGTGTCAATTACAGAGGAAACTGCAACCGTCAACAAGTTGCGGTTGCCTCTGTCATTGATGCGTGTCGCCTGTGTTTAGAACACTTAAGCCAACTACGTGGTCGGCTACTGCTTCACAGCATGCTGTTGCTCATTTTTTTTGACGTGTTTTCTTTCAGAGACTGCCAACTCCTTGGAAGAAGCTAGCCACGAACTTATCGTTCATCTCGCTGATCGTGGTGCACTGTGGTCACAATTGGGGCTTCTGGACGCTCATGACTGAGATACCGTCGTACATGAAGCAAGTGCTTGGAGTTGATATTAAAGCCGTGAGTACAAAATCACAAAAGAAGGGTAACACTTACATGATAATGACGTACCTATAATTTATAGTACACCCATATTTCGCCAGTTATGGTTAAGTCCCTCTCAATAGGGCGTAAGCCTATTACTATCAATCGGGCACTAATCCAAACACGATCCAAGGCTGCTACTGAGGAATCTCTGACGGAATAAACCCATTTACACTTATTTCGACTTGCAAATCAAACTTGGACCTCATGTTCAACAGTAGCGCTTTCAACCACTAGACAAACAAGAATAAACTAGACAGACAAAAAAATTGTTTAAGTGGTCTTAATTAAGTGTTCCATTTCTAATGTTCACAGAATGGTCTAATGTCAGCACTTCCTTACTTGGCGATGTACTTGTTGAGCTTCCCCTTCGGATTCCTATCAGATTACTTCATCGCGAAGAAGTGGCTCAGCATAAGCATGTGCAGAAAACTTTCCAGTTCTATTGGTAATTATCACAATTTTATACCGTTTTCATCTTCATTAAAATTCACATTTTCGTTTAGGCCAAGGTGTACAATTAAATAGTACACTCACATATCACATAGTATGTCTTAAGAGGTAGCCATGAACTAGGTGCAAATCCAGCACACCAGGGTGCAGGGTGCTACTGAAAACCCAATAACACTTTCCTGGACTCAGGATCCCACGCCCAATATTTTCCCTTGCATCAATTATAGGACTACCGTAATCACATGGCATTAAAAATATAAATTGTGATCTTCATACGGCAATGTCAATCCATATGAAAATCACAAAAAAAATATGCCATGTGTTTCTGGTAGACCTTTAAAAAGACAACAAGGTAGTCACAATAATAACAAAAATAATCTCCCTAGAAGGACATAATTATAGTGAACTCAGTGGTGATTTTCTTAAGATCGTAGCATGTGGCGTTCTGTAGTTTTTTCCTAACCCTTTGGGAAATAGGCGTGAGTTTATGTTTGTATACTCGTATATGTAAATGTAAGTGGTACATAACCCGTCCCCAGGCGAGTACGGCCCCGCGCTAGCTCTGATCGCGTTGTGCTACGTGCCCCCCGGTGACGTCACCATGGCGGTCGCTCTGCTCACCGTCGTGGTCGGACTCAATGCTGGACATATGACTGGATATTTGGTAAGGAACAATATGATTGTTCTTTTTCATTCAATAATTATGTGTTGCTTTTCCAGAAGCTTCTGAATTAACTTCTGGATTAATATTTTTGGTTGCAACAGCACTTTCCAAAAACAGTATTAAGTCAATTATACTGGTCTGATCGATTTAGGGTGGCGGTTAACCCTACCAAGTGCAGTCGACACTTGTCTTGACTGGCGAAAGCTAGTCACGACTGTTAATCAGAATGTCACCAGAACGTTGCGGTCGCTCTATCAGTATCAAACCTTCTCCTATCACACATCAAGGCTCTTACAAACAAGCGCGACACGCGATATAATCGCGTACCGCGCCTGTTTGAAGGAGCCTTAAAGGCAATGTTTGTAAAATCTCTCACATTTCCCATAATTGACTACGGTGATTTGTATTACTATGACTTCCAGGCAGCTCCTCACTAAACTTGACCACTTTCTAAATAATTGCATTAAATTTGTCTTCAATATTCTCACTGATTACCTCAACATCCCCACGCTGATTTGCTGGATTCGTTTTCTCCTCTACCGATCAATATTTTTGAAGCGTCTGATATTGGCTTAAGTTACAATCAAAAAAACCAGCTGAATGTCTTTATATCTTTATCTGTATTTTCTTTTTTGTCTTCTTTCTAATATAAAGGGATTTTCCAACAGCTGGTCCACATCGACATGGCTCCGAACTTCGCAGGCACAATGATGGGCATCACCAACTTCTTCGCAAACATTGTGTCCATCATCGCACCTTTAGTCGCTGGACTTATACTGCAGGACGAGGTAAGAAGTATAGATGCACAAGCATTATGAGCCTAAAATGTTCCCACTGCTGGGACACAGGCCTCCTCTCTGTGAGACAGAGTAGACCGTAGTCCACCACGCGGGCAAAATATGGGTTGGTAGATGTTGCATGTTTTCGAATTTTTGGCTCTATGATATACCTAATTATAATGCTATAAATGTTTCCTCACGCGGTTTTCGTTTACCGTTTTGTAAATAAACGTTTTTATAAAGAGAGAAAGAATATTTTTGCTAAGATCATTAGCATAATAGGTGATGGCAGATTTCATTATTGTATTGACCAATGCATTGAAAAATAAGTGTTTAATCGTTGAGGAGTTTATTTTCGAGCCTTCCTGGTTGAATGCGTCTAATGATCCGAATACTTTCACAATCAAACTATTATAATTTACTGCCTATAGTTTCGAGACGTGTGATACGCCTAGTTTAGCTAATATAAAAATATATTTAGTTTCCCTTTTTGAGATTTTACATGACTACGATTAAAAGTTACAAATGATCAGTTTTATCCGTTTTCTCATTCCATCTCACAGCTTTTATTTTATCTTTGAAGTTACAATGTCAAAAATTCTAACATTATATACTATTGCAGACTGACCCGGATCAATGGCGTCAAGTGTTCTACGTAGCTTCTGCCATCTACATCGCCACCAATACATTTTTCGTCATCTTCGGCACCAGTGAACGTCAGTCTTGGAATGAACCAGAAACCAAAGAAGTTACGTCAGGTGAGAATGGACTTGAATTAAAAACTTTTTGGAAGATAACCAGAACACTATAGGCAAATGCTAGGGCAAAATTCATAGATCACACTTTAACTTTTCTACGCAAAGTTAGCGTTTAGGGATGTTGACCCATAGTCTTAAGTAAATATTGTATATGTATATTTCCATGAGCAAATTAGACTAATGACAACCTTATTCTTATTCTTAAAGTAAAGAGAAAGAAAAATAGTGGGTACGGTCTGTGAATTTTTGCCCTAACTTTCCGTCGGAAATATTTGATTAACCAAATACTGTAATGTTTTATAATGAAATTCAACTGCGCAAATATTTACGTCAACCTGCAATTGTTAACAACTCATCTTATTCATATGGAAAAGCTTAATATTCTTTATTTTTCAATTTCAGGAGAAGAAAAGAAGGCTGAGAAAGTAGTTTAAGAAAAACATAAAATACTAAATGTTATGCATTTGTAAATTTTGTAAATATCTACTGATAAATAAATTGTGTTACCAAATTAATGTCTCCTTTAATGATACTACTTCTTCTGCTATCAAGAAAATGATGATGTTTTATTACTCTATAGGATTGGGGCTTTGTTTCAAACGTGAAAATAAAAATATGTTATTAAGATTCCTTAGCACTATATCCAATTTCCATTATGACCAACTGTCTGTTCCAAAAGTATCTGATAGCAATGCGACCAAGATGGATCAGAAGACGAACCTGGAGCCGCATTCTCTATGACACAATGAACGAAACCGCGCAAAATGAACGCGAGATAGCTAAGGAATTGACATGGTATCGAAGTAAGGAACCATTGATTGGTCATAGTGAATGAAGATAGATAGTAGATTTCAATAAATTTGTAGTGCCATTTAAAAATATTGAGTGCTTTCATTTGATTGTTTGAATACATCCGCAATTCTAAGCTTAACTCACCTTAAAGATGTTTATCATTTGACTTGTGATGTTTATTCAATCACAGTTTAATAATTTGTTGAAACTTAAGTACAAATCAATGTTTTCTTAATTCCCTTTAGTGCATTTACTTAAAGTTTGTTATGCTTTCATCAGATGCTTTTGGAACAGGCCTTATAGTAAACAATCAGCCATGCATGAAGGAATAAAACCGTCCTCCCCACTGACCTCTATTAAACAAGTACGCAGTTCAGTGGGCCTCCTTCAATGTTAATCTTAAGCTTTCTTTCATGGCATAGACAAAAAATTCATAGGATAAAAGAATATGAAATAAATTGACATTATTTGCTGTCATTGCGCTACTGACTAAATCACTGACTGTGACAGATGGTGACAGATTTATTATAACATGCTTTTTGATTTTATTAGGACTTTCTATAAAATACATAGTTTTATTCTTTTTGAGCAGGGCTAAATGTAAATTGCTAAAGCAGTGGATGTGACATGTGTTATGTTAATTTATAATGATGGTACAAATAATAGCCATTTAAGCGTAGAAAAAGAACTTCCATGGATCAAAAACTTTATCGGATAGTTAATAGTAGTGCCTCTGATGTGTTACAGTAAGTATACAATATTATTATAGACTGAAACATTCTGCCGTACTTACAATAAGTGCAATAACTCGGATTTTGGGCTATAAAAAGTTACATACATATCTGTAATCGGCAAATTTTGCTGATTACGGATATGTATGTAACTTTTTAAAGCCAAAAATCCGAGTTATTGTATTTATTGTAAGTACGGCAGCATTGCCTTTTGTAGGTAGGTATCACATGCAACATTAACAAGTTCCAATTAAACTGATATGTTTATTTAGGTACTCCACAACATTTGATATAGGTAGGCTTATCCAAAATTCAAACAGCAATTTTGGTTGAAGCAAGCTTTTTTTTACACCATAAAACACATAACAACAACAAATAAAAACATACAATGAGCGGCCTTACCGCTTTATGCGAAATAGGCAAGCTTGGATTGAACCTTGGCGTACATGGTTTGGAATGCGGTACCTGGGCATCAGGACTCGAACTACAGACGGGCGAAAGTTTTCAGAAAGAAAGCAAGCAAAAATGTTAGTTGTTTTAGAAAAGTTGAACTATAAACTTCATATTGTTTCTAGATAAAATCTTTGGGATCCGACACCTGCAGGCGTTACTGTTGTTCTTTGCTATGGTGCTCAGTTTCTCCATGAGAGTCAACATCAGCATGGCTATAGTCGCCATGACAGATAAGCGTAGCGAAGATGTAAGTGTGGTTTATGTAACATGCTCTTACTTCCGTGTTAATGATGTCACGTCATTATCTTGGGTGTATTTCTGGCATTACGTAGTGTCTTTGATATCTTATCGTCAAAAATATTTTTTTCTGTGCACTGTAAAGAGAAAACGTACGCTTTGGAATGGGCAACTAGCTTCATATTTTCTGACTGACCGACTTCTTGACAATTCAAAAGTGCCTGTAAATGGTTTAATTGAAATAAATGGTTTGAGTTTGAGTTTGAGTTTGAGTTTGAAAAGAAAGCAGTGATGACCCAGTATGGACAGCCTCAACTTACGTGTTGTAGTATGTGGGTTCGAACCCAGGCAGGCGCTTTACTTTGTATAAATAATTTCATCACCACTGCTCTCAAAACGGTGAAGGAAAACATCGTGAGGAAACCGGCATATCCTAGAACCAAATATTCGAAGACATGTGACATCTGCCAACCCGCACTGGGCTCGTGTGGTCGATTACAGCTTTATACATCGCGAAGAGAGGAGCCCCAGCAGTGGGAACATTATTATAGGCTGATTATAAAGAGTTTGTTCCAGATTTATTTTGTAGTTTAAATTAAATCTTTGAAATTACGTTGTCGATGATATAAATTAATAGACGCTCTCTTACAAATGATGATGATAAACTTAAAGATATAAGTCCTGAAACAGTTTCTTTGAATTTTAATTATGTTTTTCATATTTCACCTTTTAGACATTTGACTGGAACATGCAGATCCAAAGTGTGGTGTTTTCCTCCTTTTTCTGGGGGTACATAGTGCTGCAGGTCCCAAGTGGATTGTTGGCTGCTAGGTATGGTGGCATGATCCTCATCACGACAGCCATCGCTGTCAACTCACTGATATCGCTGTTGATACCTTTTGGAGCACATCATGTAAGCAACTTGTCAGTATTTCAATACAATTCATCACACTATTTCTGCTGCTATAACTTAGAACCCGTAAAGTGATGCAATTTTGGATACCATACCCCTATCTTGAAAGTTTTCCCATTTGGTGTGGCTGATATTTGGTGGACAATAACGTTTCAAGTTAGAACGGGGCTAACAACATTTTCAACCCAAGGCAAAACAATTTTCTTGGGCTTTTCTTAGTTAGTTTGTAGTTTTGCCAACTCAACTGGTTGGCAAAACTACCTATACAAAGGAACAAAGGAAAGCCTAAGAAGATTGTTTATAACACGTACTATAAAATATCATGATCGTCATTTACGTACTTTTATATAGATATCGCTTTGCTTTTCTATCAGCCCTTTTATTATATTTTCCAGTGGGGTTGGAAAGGGCTCTGCGTTCTCCGTGGTATTCAGGGTCTATCTCAGGGATGCTTGTTCCCAACAATGCATCATCTTATCGGTAAATGGGTTCCGATAGAAGAGAAAGGTCGGCTTGGCACTTTGATATACGGAGGTAATGTGCAACGATGAAATTAATATTATTATAGAGAGACACGACGTGATAAGTGAACGAAAGTATTTGCCGAAAAAGTAAACTAGAATATAACCGAACAAACAAATCTTTACAATTTTTTGTAGGTTCGTTGCTCGGAACAGGCATGGAGCTCATTGCGTCAGGGTACATAGCCGATTACTGGGGTTGGCCGGCTATATTCTACGTAAACGGAAGCCTTGCCGCCGTCTGGGTGATGTTCTACGTCTTCCTTGGAGCTGACTCCCCGCAGAAGTCAAGGATCATCAGCTTAGAAGAGAGACAGTTTATACAGACTTCGCTGGGACAAACAAATGACGAGAAGGTAGGTTGATCAATAAAGCCATCAATTAAATTTTCTTCGGCTGTTTGTGTGTTACAGGGCCGTATTGTGAAGACTTGGCTTTTTTTGTTCTATTGCGAAAAAAGGAATGTGATATACAACCTGCATAGCTTCATCTCTTTCTCTTAATATTTCGGGTAATTTAGTTGAATCGATCATGAAACCAACAAGTATTTTATTGGCAGATACTGAAAACCCCATGGAAAAAGTTAGCCACGAGCCTACCTTTCATGTCTTTGATCGTGGTGCACAGTGGACATAACTGGGGTTTCTGGACTCTCATGACTGAAATGCCGTCATATATGAAGCTCGTGCTGAATGTTGATATTAAATCAGTGAGTTCTATTTTTTTTGTAATGGCGTGTCTTATTCGGTCATGCATGTCTATCATCTAACTTTTCTATATTGTGCTAACGATAACTGACGAGTGAATTTTTATTTCGTCTGAGTTTTTGCCAAATTCATGTAACTTTCGACTACTGATATCCAATGTAATTCTTGGTGAGCTAACTATTGCTATAATGTGACCAATTTCAATATTATGTTTTTCTAATTTTCATTTCAGAATGGTGCAATGTCAGCTCTTCCTTACTTCGTGATGTATATGTTAAGTTTCCCTTCCGGTTTCATATCGGATTACGGGCTAAAGCAAAAATGGTTTAGCATCAATACCTGCAGAAAAGTTTCCAATTCTATTGGTACGTCGCTGAATCTTATCCTCTACTACAACACTATTTATCCATTCATGAGCTGAGCCCGTTAACAAAATTTTTAGCCCCGAAGCTCCATTAATTTGTAGTTTCTTATAGTTTGGAACATGCAGGTGCATTCGGGCCAGCGCTAGCCTTGATAGCATTATGTCACTCACCTGCAGGTGACCTCACCCGGGCTGTGAGTCTCCTCACCTTGGTAGTCGGGCTCAATGCGGGACATTTGTCTGGATTCATGGTAAGCTGCTTTTTTATCGCTATAGGTAAAACCATAAAGGACTGTAGACCTAGTGGATCATTCGAAGGTTGTGGGAATCCGCTGGATGTGGGCAGTGGCACCTTTCAACTGCACAACGAAAAACAACAACGACGATGATCATCATCATGAATCAAATAATAAGATGAGATTGACAGAAGTCAGGAGATAATGACGAGAAAAGGCGCGGTGGATGCCTAGGAGTGTGAACAAAACGGAAAAAAACGGATGACGATCAAGAGTGATAGTCTATTGTTATTTGCCGTTCCCAAGCACTAGGCTGCATCTAAGATTTTTTTCAACAGAATTTTCTAATGGCATCGTAACCTTGTTTTTAGCACCCGCAATCTTTTTTCATTAATAAGGAACATCTAAAATCCTAGTGAACTTATTATCCAACAGCTGGTCCACATCGACATGGCTCCAAACTTTGCGGGAATCATGATGGGTATCACCACTTTCTTCGCCAACGTCGTATCCATCATAGCACCTTTATTTGCTGGCCGTATACTACAAAATGAGGTTAGTAACGAAATAGTAGAATTGCTGAAAATTATTTCGGTCAAAGGTAACCGACATAGCCCGAAGATTCGCCAATCTCAAAATACAATGGGCGGACACATTGCTTGCATTGTGGATGGCTGATAGGCCTGATAAGTTATGGACTGGTGACCGGGTAGCGAAAGGCGCAGCGTGAATAGGCAACCTGGACCGATGACCTGGTCTTCACCAGTTCACAGGAATTAGCGAGAAGCACAGGATGGATCGATGTGGCAATGCTTGTGGCAGGCATGACCAGCAGTAGACGTATATCGACTGAAATTATAATGTTGTAGGCTAGGACCTAAATCATCAACATTTTGACTATCATTTTGATTTGAAGGGAAATGAAATACCGAGTAAACCAAATTTGAGTTCAAATACAATATTATCATGTTTATAAATATAATAATCAATAAATAAACAAATTAATTTGATTTCAGTATGACATCGAACAATGGCACCTAGTGTTCTACGTGACGTCAGGTGTCTACATTGTCACCAACACGGTCTTCATTATCTTCGGCACCAGTGCTAGGCAGCCTTGGAACGACCCTGAGTTCTCTGAAAGTAACCCTGGTAAAGGTGAATTTATTGTTTCAACATAGCACTTTTATGAGCGATATTGTATATTTGAGTTTATAAATTATAATGGATGTAAAGGGAGAGGAAAACAAAAGAAAAGATGGATGGATTATGTGGGGAGAGGAAGACCAAAGAAAAGATGTATGAATTGTGTGAGGGATACTATGAAAGAAAAAGGAGTAAAAGAAAATGTAGCATTAACATTAAATCAGGTAAATCCTATCACTCTGTCTTGGGTTTATATTCCTCTATGCCTCAAATGTGTTTTCTTATCATTTTAGATCCTGCAAATATTCCAAATAAAACAATATAACGAAGCAGCACGTTTGGTAACATCTTGCTAGCCTCTCATCGGGGTTGGCATCCATTCTAACCAGGTGCGGCCGAACATCAAAACTTTACTGGAAGCGAGTGCCTTGTTATCTCTTCAATCGAATTACACGAACATACAAAAATATACTTAGGATAGACTTGTTTGTTACGTCCTTTTTAGGTTCTGAATGTCAGTTCTAAGTCGGACTTACCCATAACAATTTGTTTCTGCAATCGGATTTGATTGATCTGATATACTTAGGCTCTCAGCTGCAATAAGGAGGTCGATGTTTATCCAAGAATTGTCATTTAAAGCGTTTGTAAATTTTGTAAATACCTAACTATAATAGAATAAATAATGTATGTCCGTAATCACAGACTTTTTATTGTTCATGTATTATTTCAACTATTTCGCCAAAATCACTCTTGTATGGTTTTGTACATACGATTTTCGGATCTTTAAATACACACACACTCTCATCATTTTCATGATATTCCATGCTTCAGATAATTTAATTTTCTTTCATTGATTCTTAAAAAATAATGGTTTAAAACTGAATAAGTGATTTTTTTTTTCAAACAATAACCGTACTTACTAATTGAGCGCATAAAACTTTAAAAACTTTCTGATAAAATAATTGGCTATTAAATTAAGTTTGAACCAAAAATCAAACCGCTAAGCTATTATTATTTGCTTTATTGAAAGTTGACCAAAATAGTCGTTCTTATATTATGTCATACTGCATATCTCATTAAAGGTATAGTGGGATGATAATCGTTCCCTAATCAGCCCAGTGATGTAATGGAATAATTTGACCATTAACATACACTGGTCTTATTTTCTACGACATTTAAGTGAAGTTTTTTGCAATTTCTGACTTTTCTAGTACTCCAACCTCAGTTGGTCCAATAAACTTTTTTGATCCATATAAGAAACAGGATAGATTGGCATCCATTTTTTTTTGTGAAAATTGCCTTTTATTTCATTTTTTTTTTCCAAAATCTATGAATGCAGATCAAAGTTTTGAAAAAGTTAAGAACAGTCTCCTAAGATCGTTTTCTTGTAGTGACGATTAAGATACCTACCTGACCTAATTGCTCCATCTTAAAAATCCACCTGTACATGTCATAATTGACTGTTTAGCTCCATAAAGGTATAGCGTGTTGATAATAATCTAAAATATTAAATCTGTAACTGTCTGTAATTATTTTGGTTCGTCTTTTTACAATTTGTGGTAAAATGTAAAAGAATATGAACAAATTGCAATATTGCTCATCCCCCATAGCCAATAATGCGATAAAATTGCCTACAGACTGACCAGACTTATAGGGAATATGTATACAACATTTGAACATAATCCAATAGGTAGTTTTGGCATGATGCTGGTACAGTCAGTCAAACAAAAATTCAATAACACAATCTTTCGGCAGAAAATTACTTAAAAAATATATGTTTATTGTACAGTTTTGACTTTGCTACGATTTTGTTATATGTATAGATTTTACTTTACAGGGAGCTTCAAAAAGTTTACCTACCTGCATTTTTTAATTTAAAAAATGAAACATCAAATAAAAATTGTTTTACATTGGTAAAAACACCCTTTGAAATGATTTGATGAACATCGGTAATCTGAGTGGGTATTCTCTCAAAGGTAAAATGTTTTTATCAACAACATTTTATACCAGCAACGGTGAAACAGGTTCTACAGTAAATTAAAATATATATTTTTTATTATAATTTATTTCAGCATGGAATAGAAATTGGCGCTAAGCTTTGTGAATAACATAACGTGGCAATAATTTTTCATTCTGGATTGACAGACTGCTTAGTACGACCACGTAATTGCGTTATGACTTTTGACAACAGTTCCCAATAAATTGTAACTTGAATAAGGTTGAAACTATCTAACTATCACACAGACAACAAATTCTACAGCCCCTTCACAGTTATTAGTTACCTCTGGTAACTGCAATCTAACAGCACCTTTATTACACCAACAATAAAGATCACTGTAATGTGCGATGTGCAAGGGACAATTAACCTTCGGAGGTCGACTTTAGTTCAATACCAAAAGATCCTTAAGATTTAAAAAGACATAAGCGCTGTGACGTCACTCGAGGAGGAAGTCGGATCAGGGAAGTAATCGGTGGATTAACTTAATCCGCCGAGCGCCGACTCTCAGTGCGTCTTGCGATCTCGAATTTCCTTAATCTAAACCATTAAGGTGCCGACAAAGAGATGGTTCTGGTTGTGCACGCTGATCATGGGAATCAAGATGTACCTATCTGCTTTAATTGTTCCATTTGGGAGTAGATTATGTAATGTTTTTTTTGTTAGCAAAACATTGTACATGAACACGCCAGTTACAAGGAAACTGCTTCGTTTCTATCAAAAATATCTGAAATCCTGAAATTATCTGAAATAAATCAGCAATACGTATTAGGCCTTAAGAACATACGCTCGCAAGAATGACATAGATCGATCTATATTGATCATCGTTTATATGAAACCGTGTGTTTTGGCACGAAACCAATTTATTTTCATTGACTGCTATATTAAAATTTAATTAATATTATTGCTGATTCATTTCACCACCTGGTGGTTTAATTGATTTAATCTTTTAGTTATAGTATGCGTTTTTCGGCAGCGCAACGATTTTCCAGCAGATTACCTGCCGACCAATAACACGAATAAATTAATCAATATAACTCTCCCTTAGATCCGTTAAAAACTTACCAACAGTAAATTTTAGCTTAGATAGCAGCTTATTGAATATTGAGAGGAATACTTGAACATGACATAATAATTATGTAGGTATATCTCTTCGGCTGAGATTGCATCGGGACTGGATTCACGCTATGTATAACAGAGGATGTTTTTATATTGAAACCCTACAGTTATTTCAGGGGGATTATGCTGGAGTTATAAATAAGAGAGAGGATGAAGTTGTCGATGTATTTTAGTGGTTTACTTTATTTGTTATTAGGGACCTTTGCTTTTTCGTTTTGCTCCGTGACTCGGAAAACACGTTATTCAGCTGCATCCAGTTAGACTGGAAGCCGACCTCAACATAATTGGGAAACGGCTACGCAGACGATGATATAAACTTTGCATATAGTGCTTTTTCAGTAAGTTACACTATGTGTTAAGCCAATTATAAATCTGGGCTTGCGATACTAAATTATTTTTCATTTGCCAACCATGTTTTCGTGATACCTTCGGTACCCAAAATTAACCAGTAAACAAGAGTACAGTATTCCGTAGTTGATAATTGCATTGACCTCTTGAATACGGCTTCTGAACAAGGCGCGTAGTAATCATAACTTTGTTACTTACTACTTCTTAGCGTATTGATGGCAAAAAGTTTAAACATTTTTAGCCCAAAATTCAGCTGCGCGAACTCCGTTCACTGACGCATTCATTAAGTTATATTACTTTAGATCCCGGGAACATTGTTAACCCTTTACAAATCCTTCGTCAAGCAACTATTAATAACTAATGTGACTTTACTCTCATTGTCGACATTTACTATTCATTCATTCTCTCTACTTATTTCACAAAAGTCGAGGCGGGAAGATTGTAATGTAGGATTCATTATTTGTTTCTTTTGTTCGTAATTCCTTTAAATGATATCTAAATATTGAGAAATTTTAAGAATGATTATTGTTTTATAAAATACTTTTGATATTCATAAGTAATTTCAAATTCATTGGTTTTTTAACGAAATCCTATTAAAAATAAAATAAATTCCGACTCAACCCATAAATTGTGGCGGTAACAACAAAATCCAGTTTGATTACATTGCGGAGCTCGTAACTCGTCCATTTCTATGTTTTCAGGCGATATATCTAAAAGTGAGGCAGACAGAGTTATTCGGGCCCATATCACTAACATCGGGCCACGGTTTTAATTTAAAAATTCTCATATAAACGACAAATCAAACTAAAAGGACGTTTTATTTATACAGTCATCCGAATTGTTAAAAGAAAGAAAGAAAGAAAATACATTTATTTAGCACAGACTAAGAGACACACAATACACCAGGTAGTTAGATATTAGTCGTACATCAGAATAAAAAATAAGATAAAAATAAAAAGTGCAAAGTCCGATGTAAGAAATTAGGAGGAAAGTGTCCCTCACGGCTGCGCCAAAAAGGTTCAGTTCAGCAAAAATGCCAGACAACTGGTGCCTGACGCTGGTTTTCAACTGGACCTGATGTGTGAGGTGACGGATGTAAATCAGTTTTATACTGCATCGTGATGTGTGTAATGTGTATGCATAATGTGTATGTAATGTTACATTTTGACACTGGCAGCGCCTTTATGCCGTAGCAGTAAGGACAGTTTTTGAAGTTCAAGTGTTACCGCCGCCGCTACGTGTGCTTGACTGTACATAGTATTACATGAAACTCGTTAATTTTGTGGGTTGACAGTCACACGCGTTATATTCAAACAATACGTTAGCAACTTTTTACAACATAGTGCATTTTCATTTACGTTTGAACTGTAATGTTTTATAACCCTAGTGTTTATGGGAAAAAAGGCTCGAGTGGAGCAGTAGATGCGCTGTGCATATACCGATTGCAAGTTCGATTTTAATTCTGAAAGGTATTAAACAACAAGAAATAACTAAGTAGGATGATAAAAATGATTGCAATAGACCTGTGATTATAATAGTCAGGTTTGAATGTAAGATCCTTTGAATGCTAGTCAGATGCACTACTGAGTAAAATGCTACAGCCTACTCATACGTTAATTCTACTCAGTGTGTAGTGAAAGACACATAACTATTTAAAAGAGAAACTAATTCGTTTTCACTAACAAACACTTAAATTAACGTCTTAATAGTATTACACTTGTCGACTGTTGTAACTCTCGGCGCTGAGCCAAGCACTGCAAACCCAGCAGTGCACTTTTATTTAGACATTCATTTAGAATCACTTAGTGTTACTGAAAATGAGCAAAAATCAGTAAAGAGAGACACATAAACAGTTGAACATACACACAAAAAGTTGCGATAAAACCTTTATCACGAGGACTGAAGCCTTAACTTTACGTAGCCCTATCTTGTCATAGCAAAACACAATATCAAGCTCGTAAAACCAAACAAAATCCCGAACAAAGGTCCCTTCGCACCGGACTAAGTGGTTCAGTCAACATATATGTTGTAGTATGTAGGTAAATATTAAGCCATTTAAAACATAGTTCGGGATGTTTGGTTAAGAGACTAGTGAAAGTATTTCGGGCTTTAGGGACAGTTTTAGAAGTGTGACCAAATCAAATTGTGGTAGTCTTTTTTGTTAATTGTTGAAGCTAATCATAAAATATGTGTATGCCAGTAAACATATTAGTTCCATAATTTATTTGTGACAGGTGACCTCAGGGACGATAAAGAGATTGAGTGGGATCGCAGAGCTCTGGCGGTGAGAGCTAATATGCTCACACGCTGGTTCCCACGATGCACGAGAGAAGTGAAAGTTACGCTATTCAAAGTTTATTGCCAGTCCTTTTACTTAAGCGGCCTGTGGGTGAGATATATGCAGCGAGCCTTCGGAGTCCTGCGCACTCAGTACAATAATGCGTTCAGAATGGTGTTGGGTTTGCCGTGGCGGTGCAACGCGTCTGGGATGTATGCAGAATCGCGCACTGATAGTTTCCAGGCCATCATGCGCAAAAAAGCAGCTTCCCTGTTGGCCCGTATACGAGGCAGCAACAACGGCATTCTGAACGCAATAGCTGTACGTTTTGACTGTCCCTTTCAGAATCAGTGGGTCATGTCTTGTGTAGGTGTGGCAAGTCATGGCAAATTATAAAATTTTATGAAATGTGTACTAGGTTAAGGTTTCCATGGGTCTATGCCAGCTGAAATAAAGTTATTATTATTAGATGCAAATAAAGAAAGTGCTTGTGTAAGGCGGGGTAAATTAAAGATTAACGAATTAAAGAAAATAGCCCATATTCGTTTACGAAATACAACCTATAACAGAACACTTCTGCATGAGTCCTCAGTCTAATATTTTTTGTTTGTAAAACCTAGAAGCTTGCTTATTCTTTAAATTAATGTTAAGGCCTTTTAACTTAAACTGTATGCTCGTTATTTAAGTTAGCGTGCTTAATAAAGTGCACTTATTTCAAATATTGGACTACTTAATGGAAACATAAGTAACACGGGCAATGTTATGCGTTTTTCGCAGAAACAGGTTTAAATAAATACTGAAATTCTCAAAGTTATGATTATCAGCGATGTTATTACAGACATAAAGAGCATAAAGCAGAATAACGTTTGTATCAAAAGGTTAGAATTATTACGTAGCGTAATGGTGTTTAAACATGTAAGACTTAATAAAATTTTGGCTGTGTATTTAATCGCTGAGCAAACTTACAACTGGACATACACTGAAGACAATGCTATTTCCCTCCTTATCTTTGCTCTCGCTGACTACACGACAAAAGCCATATTCATAAGATTAGTAGATTCGCAATATGAGACAATCTCAAGGTCGAAATTGAACACTGATTATCACAACGGTATGTTTGTAATTGCTCACATGGGACGCAATAAACTCAAGCGTGAAAAGCATACTAGCTATAACTACGCCACAGCGATATTATTGGTGATTAACTACCAAGCAATTATTCTCTCTATTTCGCAAAGAGTTCTCGCAAAATTTTGTAGTCACCGGCTGACGAACAAAGCCTTAAATTATGGCGGCACAAACGCGACTAAATCGCCTGCATAGCACACTCATAAATAATTTGCATGCGGATTTCACAATTCCGAGTATACGGCACACCCGTGCATTCGTAAATCCGGGCATTCATGCACGTACGTCGTACATCCGTGTTCGGATGTCGTTTGAATTATGTTATAATTAATATCAGCTCTTCGTTCTGGCTCGCGCCCTTGAGCAACTCGGCAATCTCACTCGATTTGCGCTCACATGTGGTGCGTACATTAGGGACTTGCTTCATTGCTCTTCCTAATTATTTTCATTTTAATTTATAGTGATGATCGATGAAAAATTCGAGTAAGGTAAACATTAAACAGAGATGATATTTTAAACAATTTTTACACATGAACGCCTTTAAGAACTCTTAATCTTTATCTTCTGTTAACAACTAGGGACGAAACAAACAAAATGTTGTCTAGAAAACCCTGTGAGACAAAATCTCACAAGCCGTTGTAAAATTAAAATTGTTGTCTTACTCGAAACGACTCGATTTATAGAATTTGAATTTCGTCATGAATCCCCTTGACGGCAGAACTTCAAGTCAGTTTCTCAGCGTTCAAAAAAACTACCTACATAGCCTTACTAAAAGAAAAACACATTCCATAAATCAAATAACGGCGAATGTTCCTACAATTTTCACGTCGACGACACTCTATATTTGAACAAAAATGTGTTATGAGTGAAATTGCCGAGTTTGCAGACAATAGTCATAGCCCGGTGGAATGCAGAAGAGAATTCATTCTATAGATTATCAACACTGAGTGCCATCTATTGTACGGGAGGAATTCATGCCACAGTGTAGGAATAGTGGTTTTTGAAATGCAGTAGAGCAAATTGTTCTTAACACTATTTTTATGAGCGATTATAACACTTATGTACAGACGCCAGCATATCAAGCTACCTAAAACTGTAAAATTTTCACAATCAACTTTGAACATTATACTTTAGCGAAAAATTTGTAAATCTATTAAAGAAATTTGACACTATTGTAGTAGCTTCATGTGTGGCGTTTCCTTCCAAGCAATTTAAAACTAAAATAAATGTGCTCCGAATTAATTATTTTTCTGATTAATCTTTAGCTAAATAACATTTACGTTAGCTAACACATTAACTTATTTTATTTGCAATAATATAGAGTACTCTAGAAATTCTTGCTTGAATTCATGATCAGGTCAAGAGTTGTTTACGTACAATCTCGCTGAAAAAATTAGAGTAAAAGACTTTTTAATACTTAAGTTTCTGCTTGTCTGTTATTTCTCGTGGCCTAAACTCAAACTTAACTCCGTATGATAAGAAGTAAGTAGTTTTTATTCAGCTTCCAAGATTTGTCCAATACATACTTACTAACGTTTAAAAAAGGCTTGCAAAATGCAACCTTATTTCTCCCATTTCCAAAAATTGCAACATAAAATTTGTCTAACTACATTTTGTTTTCCTATGTAGGCGAACTGAGGCAAGATATTCTTGCATTTGTTCAGCACGTTTAGGTTCGTAATATCGTTTTTATGTTTTGACCTATATTCGAATTTAAGAGCCACAAGTAATATCGCTTGCAAACTTTAGTTTATAAGTGAAATCTCTTAAATTTGTTCAATTAGATGTGTTTTAAGGAAGTTAGTTAAAGTTATATTGAATGAGCTTCGCGTTCGGTATCATGATCATTTACTGAATCCAAATATTTATTGATATCGCACGTGTGTGTAGTTCTCTATTTAATTCCTATCAGAATGGGTGATAGTAATTCTGATAATTCTGAAAGGTATTAGATACTAGTTCGATAGTACTTCTACTATGACTGGTACTAGTTATTTGGATATTGCTTCTATCCAATTTTATAAAGTAAAGCGGGCAATTGAAATTTTATGGATTAAAATAGTTTGCCATATTTACCTCGAATTCCTTGCCAAATTGACAATTTGTGAAACTGAACAATATTTGGTTATTTAGTAGAATGTTTGGAGCAAAAACAGTGCAAAGTAGGCAACAATGCAATGTTTAGAACGTGGAACTTATGCAAATAATAATATTTAATTAGCAAGCAGCTTGGATGCGGATGTAAAGAGAACTTGTTATTGCATTGAATATACTCAACTGCGTTTCTATTTATAAAATTATTGTTTGTTAGAAAACATAGGTACATGAAGAGATTATAGAACAGAATTAATAAAGAAAACAACAAAAAAAAAATAGATTCAAAACAAATGATTTCAAAGACGATGATTCAATGCAACCAACACTGAATCAACGTCGAAACCTTTTAAAAATAGCTTGAATATTGTGCCCAAATTATTACTAATATTATAAAGGCGAAAGTTTGCTAGTGTGTGTGTTTATGTTTATATGTTTACTACTTTTTCACGTTCAAACGGCTAGACCAACTTTGATATAATTTTGTATGGAGGTAGCTGCCGCTCTGGATTAACATATAGGCTACTTTTTGTCCCGATATCGTCATTTACGTGATCGTCATTTACGTGGGTGAAACCGCGGGGCGCAGCTAGTAACAATAATAATTGAGGAGGTTCCTCTCTCTAGTACCCTAACCACCGACAGTATGGATCCTGTTCCTGGTGCCGATGGGCCACCGTTTCTTATTTTTAAATATAAGAAATATAGAATCAATATGTTTGAAAAGAAGTAAACTAATAATAAATTTATTTATTTTTCACTTTAAGACACAAACATCAGTGTAGTCCTGGCTCTTGTACTAAGAAGAGTTCCTGTATCACAAGAGCCAGAACCATTGCTTTTAAAAGTGTGCTATAAAAGTCCGAAAGGCATGTTCATTTTTTTATTCCCTTCAGCCGTTTTGGGTGTCAGTGGTTGGAGTTAAGGAATTAGTCGATCGTTCTAAATAATTATATTGTCATTGCCTGATGATTCCCTTAATTTCTCGGCCCGAGGGCAGAAAATAAGTCAATCAACATTCGTGTAAAATCTAGGTAAATTAAAGACTTCCATTTTTTTACTATCAGATACAATCTTCTTGATGACGTCAATTTATCACATTTTATAATCTCTTTTCAATGGAATGTATATAAATGTCATCATTTCATCGAATTTAAACTATTTAAAATATGATGAATTTTTTTGCAATTGCTATGACTTCGATAGAATTTAAGTAATGTATTTGTTTAGTTAATTACCGTTGCATGTAACGTATGATTGGAAGGGAAAAAAAAAATGAGCAAACCACTTAACTTTTTTTTTATATATTTTCTTTTTGCAGTTGGTAATTTATTTAAAAGTTTGAATCAATTTTTTGATAAAACTAAATCTCATTCCGAAACAATGACTCAAACTTTTATTAATAACTCATAAAACAAGAGGAAACATGAAAAGCTAGCAAAATGTCAAACCAGATTGTTTGCCCATAAACCAGCCTCAATATAAATATAATATAAATATCCCTTTAGGCATTAAACAAATTATTTAAATAACTTAAATTAATTAAACCTCAAACTACCCGGCTTAATTTCTTGGTCGCAAAATGGCCGCCGTAATGACGTCATTAAATAAAGGTAAAACTGTCATTTGTCAGCATTAGTTGGCCAGGGGAACTACGATCCGCGGTGTTTTCTTGTATGAGGCCGTTCAAAATGACCCGTATTACTTATTTCTGAAATTGAAATAAATTCAAATATAAAAACAACTCGGCGCGAAATTTAATATAACTATGGTCCTCTGTTATTAACTCAGTTTCAATAAAATGTCCCAAAAACGATTAAAATTACATAAGTATTATAAATAATGCATAATGTATTTATTTATTATATAATTTATGTACATACAGTAATGCTGCACATTATCTGCACATTTAATGCTTAAAATAATTTTATTTCTATTACCAAGTTCTGACATTCGACATATTAATTAATCGAGACAACCGAAATAAAAAAAGTCTTTTGACATAATCTGTTTCGCACATCATTACGATAAAAAAACAATAATGGTTGGCGATTTTGAACACAAATTGAGTAGTGGTAATGAATAATACCTGTTAATGGATCAGTATTACGTTAAGATTTGGGCATTTTCGTGTTGTTTACAA
Organism: Luperina nickerlii; assembly: GCA_963855955.1. NCBI lineage: Eukaryota > Metazoa > Arthropoda > Insecta > Lepidoptera > Noctuidae > Luperina > Luperina nickerlii. The sequence continues at coordinate 22,056,240 of OY979676.1, read as the reverse complement.
TATTTTCAATAATGTCTTATCTAGGTAGGTGTGTGCATTTATGAAAAGTAAAAATGTAAACACGCACGATTGACGCGAAACTTCAACATTAGTTATCAACATACTTAATTTCGTCAAATAATTAAATGATGTATTACTAGTCTAGTGCGTCCCTGTGGTGGAGTTTGAATGTTCGAAATTCCCAAATTTTACATTTTTTTGTTCGACCACCACTGTCATCAAAGGGTAAGTAATAGATGATATAACAACAAAATCTCTAATATTTACAATATATAACAACGGAACCTATAATTTTATTTAATATAGCGATTAGTTAATATAGTGAACGATTGATATAATTTTAAAATAACTAATTTTCATAAGCATAACATACATTAAATATAAAATCGTTTGACATACCACTCAAAAGATATAAAACTTATTTGGTCTAATAAAACAATAACTTTGTATTTTGTTTAAGAAATATTTAAAAGTATTTTTTCTTTGTTTTATTATTTGTAAGTTCTATCGTAGTTATAGGTAATAGTCACCTAAGTAGATATTAAACATAACTATGTAGTAACTAATTACCACCTGCGCTAAGATAGGTCGACGGAGCCCCGCTTCGCGGGGCTCCTATTTCTGGGTGGTTTAAAAAAAATAACCACGAAGGCTAAGGCGGGAGCTCCGCTCCGCTTCGCTCCCGCCTTAGCCTTCTAACCTAACCTATCCGAGTCGGGGTACTCTGAGTCGGGGTGTTAACCATAATGACGTTTTTACATTTATTAAACGTTAGACCTAATGATTTTCGATTAAATAAACAATATACATATTAAACGTTAGACCAAATGATTTTCGATTACATAAACGTTATATCAAACAACGTTATACTAATTAAGTTTTAGAATAAATAAATGTTATATGTAAAGAAGCTATATCAACAGTTGGTATATCTCACGTTGATTATATCTTATGAACGATAATAAAATGAAATTGGACCAAATAAGTTTATACGTTATGAGACGCACCCAATTATCGCATTTACAGACTTGAATTTAATAAAGGTAAATTAATAAACTTGCTGGCTAATTTTGAAAGATTTAATGGCGTTATCATGAGTTTATTCTCTGTAAGTGTTTTGTTTGTTGTCTCTCTTAAACCCACATTCATAATATTTGATGGGTAGCACATAATAAATATTTACTTAATCAATTAAGGGTACCGAGCCGGGGCGAAAGTTTGTGTGTTCGGGTCCAATCGGGGGTGCTTCCGAACTGTACGGTTAAGTTTGAAACTACGACTATATCACATAGACAACACATTAGTGCTACTAGCGTAGGCTACAAGGATCGTTGGCGCCTGAATGACATCGAGAGGGTGCTTTGTTGATAAACATTTATGAATTGTCACAGAAATTGTATTAAAAAATAAAATGAAATGGCGTCGTTTCTTTCTAAAATGTTTGAAATGCTGAAATTATCAGCTGAAAACTCAATATTATTCTCTTAAGGGGCTTACAGGACCTAAACATAAAAAAACGCAAGTTTTAGAAACAATAAAAGTATATGATCGACTACAGTAAACAAAATCAGAAAAATATATAATATTCTTCAGGATATATGCTAGGTAGATAGTGTGTTGATAACATAATATAACTAATTTGATACGATAGAAAAAATCATAAAGATTCCTCTAAAAACTTTCTTATTACAATAAAAGCCATACTAATATACCTACATACAATCATTCTGATTTTTTGTCAGAATATTCTACAAGCAACATACTAAAATACTAGTACAGAGATATTATGAAGAACAAGGTGTATAGTTCACTCATACTCTATAGAAAAGGGAAGATCCTCCGACCAGACAGGTGTTGTGTCTGGCGGGCAACTGCCTGATGATTCATGTCGGGCCGTTGTATCTATAACTCAAACTCAAACTTTATTTGCATTCCACAATGTGTACTTAGATGGTAAGTTGAAAACTGTGATCATTATGGACCCTGTCGGGCACAGCAACAAGAAGATATAGTAGTTATAGTAGGAGAGAGGAAGCTTCAATATCCAAACTTATATTTAAATATATATAAAAAAAAAACAATAATAGTGGTACCGTATTAGGGTGTCCATGTACCTATATAAGGTTTTTTATGCTTTATATTTTATCTTTGAAATAATCGTTTACACTATAGTAGCTTTTTTCTATTAAGAATTGTTTTAGTTTTCTTATAAATATGTTTATTTTATCTTCTTTTTTATCTTCTTTTTTTCTATGCTAGTTGCGCGGTAAACTGCTTGCGAGATGCAATATTTTTCGTGACGTCAGTATGACGCGTTGTTTTCATGTGGCGTTGTAGATGCCACTACTAGTGTAGTGGCATCTACAACGCCACATGAAAACAACGCAACGCAACAAAAATCTATATCTATAGCTATATGTCTATATCTATATAGTTTTTGTAATTAAATAATTGCTTCATATTTTGTAATAAATTACCACCGTTGTCATCGCGCTTCTCTTTCTTTTCTATGCAGTCCGACAATGACCGCGCTTTAGATCATGTAAGCCCCTTAATAACTCGGCAATATATCGTAGCTCTTAAGCTCGTAGGAATGACATCGATCGCTTGTATATTAATTGGATCAACGTTAATCGTGTGCTTCAACACGAAATCAATATATTTTCAATAAGCTTGATCTTCGTTCGGTGTCCTAGATTATATAGATAGTGCTGTTGACAATCAGTCACGAATGTTGTTGATCATTGATGCATCATCTATCGCATGGGTGGTGTAACATCACCATAAAAATAAGTAAGTATAAACATTCGGATGGTTTTAGGCAGGACAACAACTTTTCATCAGATTTCCTGTTTGCCTACCTATCTACCTACACGTAGATATCAATCAATGTAACTCCCCCTTAGATCCTTAACAAAATAACCAACAGAAAATTTCATTCGCATCGGAGATGGCGGCTTATTGAATATTGAGAGAAATACTTGAACATTACATAAATCTCTCCGGCTGAGATTGCACCGGGACTGGATTCACGCTATGTCAACCGAGGATGCTGATTTTATATTGCAACATTTGCAATTCTGCAGTTATTTCAGGATGAAGTTGTTTATGTGATAAGATAAGATAAAGATAAAGATAAAGATTTATTTATTTGCAAAAACATGTGTAGATAATATACATGGTATAATGTTTATTATAGGTGTTACAGGATATTCTTTGGTACAACATGTTTGACCATGGCTGGTGTACAAATTAGGTCGGAAGACCATCAGATTTCATTAAAAAATTAAAATATACAACGTTAAATAATATAAAAAAAGCTACAATTAACATTAATATTAAATTATAAATAAAAACAATCGGTACATATTCATGCGGTTCAAAACAAATATTATAGAATCAGTCAGTATATCATAGCGATTTGTCATTTAAAAATTCATTGACATTATAATAGGCTTTTTCTGTCAGTATTTTATTTAATGTTTTCTTAAACTGGTCTGTATTTAGTTTTTTTACACAGATAGGGATATTGTTGTAAATTATCGGTGCTCTGCATACTCGTACCACGCTTTTATACAATAGTGCTGTCTTAGCTGGCTGAACACGAAGTTTACTATTATCGCGGCGATTTCTTATTACAAGGTCCGATATTCGAGGAAACAAATGGGTGTTATTTTTTACAAATAAGGCGATTTCTAAAATATAAAGTGACGGCAGTGTGAGGATTTTATGCTTTGTAAAAAATGGCTTACAGCTCACAGTACTTTGGATACCGAACATAGCACGTCTGCATCGCTTTTGCATTTTAAACGCCATATCTTTATTTGATGAGTTGCCCCAGAAGATAATGCCATATCTTAGGACAGATTCAACAAGTCCATAATAAGCCGATAGTAACACATTAGTGTTGATAGTTGGAGCAAGTTGGTACAAAGCATATGCTTGACTACTGATTTTTTTGCATAGTGCGTCAATGTGTTCTTTCCAGTTTAGTTTGCTGTCTATTATTAAGCCGAGAAAACGGACATTAGATACTTCATTTATAGTGTAATCATCATGACTCAAATTTATATTTAACGGATTATGAAATCTTTGTCCAAAGTGCATTATATTTGTTTTAGATAAATTTATTTTCAAATTATTATTATCAAGCCAAGAAGTTATGGATGTCAGTGAATTATTTATGTCAGATTTATAATTATTAATGTCCTTACATGCAATTGAAACTGTACTGTCATCAGCAATGTGGTTTTTGTTATTTAGTTGTTAATAGTTGGGCTTTTTATAATCATTTGGTAATAAGAAAAACTGGCCAAGTGCGAGTCGGACTCGCACACGAAGGGTTCCGTACCACAAGGCAAAAACGCCGAAAAAAACACATTTGTTGTATGGAATCCCTCCTTAAATATTTATTTTATTCTGTTTTTAGTATTTGCCGTCATAGCGGCAACAGAAATACATCATCTGTGAAAATTTCAACTGTCTAGCTATCACGGTTCATGAGATACAGCCTGGTGACAAACGGACAGACGGACAGTGAAGTCTTAGTAATAGGGTCCCGTTTTTACTCTTTGGGTACGGAACCCTAAAAAAGAAAGAAAATACATTTATTTAGACAGAATACACCATATACATACATCAGAAGGCCGATTCCTGTAATTAAAAAGGTTCAAAATTTAGTCGCAATCTTATCTCAGCGACAATCATGTCAAAAACTTAACAAAAATGTAGAGAAATTAGAGGTATTTTTGACAGATTGAGACTGAGAACGTTCTTAAAATTACGAGAATTGCCCCTCATCTTCTTGGTATTGTTAGAATCTACATATAGTCGGTGACCACCACTTCCTTTACAGCCAATCTATTTTGTTACAATCGCACTTTGAAAACTAAGGTGAAGTGAGCTTGAAGTGATGGAAGTATTATTCAAGTATTCCACGTCATGCTAGGATTTGCCAGTATTGACAGCTCACTTCAGCTAAGTTCTCACGATGAGATTATTTCAGGATAAATTATCTGTGCTTTTTTTCAAAGCTTCAAAAGTCACTAAAATCACTGTCCATTCCAAGATTGCCTGGAAGAGATCGCAGAAAGCGATAAGGCCGCCTATTGTATGTTTTGTATTAATAATCGTATTTTTTTGTTATGTATTTTCTGGTGTACAATAAAGTATATATAAATAAATAAAATATTTATGCCATTTATTAGTAAGGGCTTGAAAAACTGGATTATATTCAAGTTCTAATCTAATCTCTCTGGCCAGTATCATCCCACTGCAGGGTAAACACTCGCCCTTTTGCACACAATAATTGTGTCCTGTCTTAAGGCGAAAGCGCCAAGGTAGCCCGCGAATTATTTTTTTTTTTTAATTTTTTGCAATTTGGTGGTCAGTATTAAGTTTTACGTTGAATAAAATATGGTTCGCGACCGTAACAAATATGTTTTTACAGAATTATAATCAATAAAGTCACCAACACAACTATCAAAGACCAAGTAATCCTACTGAATGACTATTTCATGAAATCTTGACATTTTAGAATTAAGTATACGAAATTAACAAATTGTATCACTGATTCTAATGATTATAATTCTGTAAATACATATTTGTTACGGTCGCGAATCATATTTTAATCAACGTACAACTTAATACTGACCAGCAAATTGCAAAAAACGTAAGAAAATTTGAATTTTGCGGGCTACCTTAGCGCTTCCCCCTTAAGTGAGACTGGGCTGGACATGCATGTGTGAACCACCGATTGGGACCCACTAAACGCACTCGACGCCATAGCGGCAGTCCGAGACGACGATGGCGGAACGAGCTTGACTCCTATCGAAGAGACTGGCAGCACTCGGAAAGGACAGAATTGTGTGAATATTCAATTTGCCAACCATAATTGCGTGATACCCTGGGTACTAAAATTACTTGGTGGGTATCAAAATTAACCAGAACAAAACAGTACAGAATTCAGTAGTTGACAATTAAGTGCATTGACCTCCTGAATACATCTTCTGAACAAGGCGCGTAGTACCTAATCATAAACTATGTTACTTCAGATCCCGGGTACATTGTTAACCCTTTACAAATCCTTTGACAAGTAACTATTAATAACTAATGTGACTTTACTCTCATTGTTGACATTTACTATTCATTCATTCTCTCTACTTACTCTACAAATATTGAGGGCGTGACGATTGTAATGTGTGTAGGATTCATTATTTATTCGTTTGTTCATAGTTCCTTTGAATGATAAATATTGAGAGATTCGAAGAATGATGATTGTTTTATTTAATGACGTTTGTTAAGTAATTTTAAATTCATTGGCTTGTTAATGAAATCGTATTAAAAATCAATGACTCACTCCCACTCAACCCGTAAATTGTGGTAGTAACAACAAAATCCAGTTTGATTACATTGCGAAGCTCATAACTCGTCCATGTCTATGTTTTTCAGGCAATATATCTAAAAATGAGGCGGACAGAGTTATACGGACACATATTACTAACATCGTACCATGGTTTTAATTTAAAAATTCTCATATAAACGACAAATCAAACTAAAAGGAGGTTTGGTACAGTCACCGGCAGGTCCATGGTTACATTGTGACATTGATAGCGCCTTGAAGTCGTAGCTACAAGGACAGTTTTCGTAATACAAGTGACGTGGAGGTGACTGTACATAGTATTACATAAAACTCGTTAATTTTGAGTCACACGAGTTATAGTTAATACGATAGCAACTTTTTACTACATAGTGCATTTTTATTTACATTTGAACTACAATGTTTGATAACCTAGTTAAATTGCTTTATGAGGAAAATGGCTCGATTGGTGCAGTAGACGCAATGGACCTTTACGGGTTACAAGTTTGATTTTCATTATGAAAATGATCAGAAACGTGGTAACTTATACTAAATAAGAAATAGTAGTTTTACAATTTAAAGTCAGTGGCGTTTAAATGTACGATCCTTCGAATGCTAGTCAGACACTACTAGTTACAAGTAGAATTGTCGTATAACAAGGCTGCAGAAAGGCACATAAATATTTAAAAAAGACTATGCTCGGTTTCACTAAAAAATACCTAAATGAACGTCTTAATTAAACATCATCATATATCATTTCAGCCGAAAGACGTCCACTGCTGGACATAGGCCTCCCCCAAACACTTCGACCGGTTCAGTGCTTCTCGCTCTTTTGAATATTATTGCATTGTTGATTTTTCAACTCTAGGCGCTAATCCGAGCACTGAAAATCTAACAGTACACAACAGTTGTACAGACGGTTACAAAAGATGGCTGACCTTAATGTTAGGAGGACTAAAACCTTAAATTTTCGCAGCCCTATCCTGTCATAGTAAAACACCTCAAGGTCGTAAAACAAAAATCCCGAACCAAACCTAGTTTGGGATTTTGTTTTGCTTTCCTTAAAACATAACTGAGTCTTTCCGTCAACAAATCAGTGATGGGAAAATATGAGAAAATTTCAACACACTGTATGTGATGATGGTGATGCTTCACTGAAAGTTATTCGCGTCAAGCCGTCACTTTGTCGTCCCGTTGGGGAGCCAGTTAAGTGTAAATGGACCTTATTTCTCGAGGTTATAATGTAATATCTGAGTAAATATTATTATTGGTTCGGGTAGGTTGGTTTAGGGACTAGTGAAAGTATTTCGATCTTTTGGGGCAGTTTTACAAGTGAGAGAAAATCAAATTTTGGTCGTCTTTGTTATTGACTGTTGAAGCTAACAATAAAATATGTCTATGCCAGTGTAGACATTAGTTTCATGATTTGTTATGATTCTTAGTTGGAAATACAGAAACTACTTGCGTAAATATAGGCGGGGGGTATGTATGACGCCTAACTATGTAGGCATACTAGGCATGCTAAAATAATGATAACCTAACTATTACTAGGCTTGATAAAATAAACTATATAACAGAACGTTTTAGCATGAATTGGTGATGTTCTTCATAAAGGTCCGGAGCGTAGTACAGAACTGAAGTACATGTGTGACCATGCATGAACGTAAACGAAACAAAAGGAGTATGTAAAGATAGTAGCAGGGGGCGATCTGTAGTTTTTCCTTCACCCATGGGAAAAAGGAATGAGTTTATGAACGTACATATGTTTAGCATGAAAATGAGTCTAAAAGATTTTGTTTGTAAAACCTAGAAGCTAGTTTATTCGCAAAGTGAATATTAATGCCTTAAACTGCATGCTTGTTATTTAAGGTAGCGTGCTTAATAAAGTGCACATATTTTACATGTTGTACTACATAATGGAAATATAAATAACACGGGTAATGTAATGCGCTTTTCGCAGAAACAGGTTTATTAAATGCTGAAATTCTCAGTTGAATATCAGCGATTTTTTTACAGACATAAAATGCAAAAAAAGGAAATACGTTTATTTCTAAAGAACAAAATTAATATTAAGCTATTAATAGTGTTCAAACATGGTACAATTACTAATACAACTGTGTATTTAGCTAATCTAGGTTCAATTCGCGAGCTGAGTAACGTGAGACTTACTTATCTGGATATACATTGAACGCAATGTCACTTCCTCTTTATCATTGCTCTCGCTGGCTGCAAGACATAAGCCTTTGCCATATTCATAGGATTGATCAGCCGGCAAGGCAATATGAGACTGGAATATTAAGGTCAAAATTACGTTAGAACGAAAAGCTTATTATTTCTCACATGGGACTCAATAAACTCAAGCGTGAATTAAGCATTGTAGATTTAACTACCCGACAGCGAAGTTGTTTGTAATTTAAACCAAGCAATTAGTCCTTTACACCGCAATGACTATTACAGAATTCTTCTAAAATTTAAACTCCTTAAATTATGGTGGCACAAATGCGGCTGAATCGCCTGCATAGCACATCCATAAATAATTTGCAAGCGAATTTCACAATTCCGAGTCTACGGAACATCCTTACATCCGTACATCCGGGCATCCATGCACACACATCCGTGTTCAGATATCATTTGAATTATGTTATAATTAATATTAGTCCTTCGTTCTGGCTCGCGCCTATATTCGGCAACTCAGCAATCTCCTCGGTTCGCACTCACTATTTGTGCTTACAATTAATTACAGACTTGTTGCATTGCTCTTTCAAATTATTCTCTTTTTAATTTATAATATAGTGGGCAAATGCGAGCAAGTGAACATTTAACAGAGATTATATTTTTACTGGTCTAAAACACCTTTATCAGCTCCAAATAATTATATATCTTCTGTTATTAACTAGGGCCCCAACATGCTTAAAGCTGTTCAGATAACTCTGTATGACCGAACCTCTTAAAATGTAGTGATTATAAAATTATTGTATTTTTACAAACATAATTTCTATTTTGAATCCACATAGCTGTGAAATTGTGTACTGTAATGCAATTTATTAAAAACTCACCGTGAAAACTTAGGTGAAGTCAATAGTGTCAATCCCTAGCATCAGGTGGAATGCCAACTCACTTTAAGCTCACTTCACCTAAATTATCACGGTGATCTTTTTACAGAATAGCACGGCAGATTCGTGGCTTGTCGCGAATTCCCTTGACGACAGAACGTCACATGTAGGTTTAACAGCGTACCAAAAAGTAATCTACATAGCCTACCAAAATGAAAATACATTCCATTAATTAAAACAGCGGTGAATTTTCCAACAATTTCCACGTCGACGCCACTCTATATTTCAACAAAAATGTGTTATGAGTGAAACTGCAGAGTTTGCAGACAATAGTAAGCGCCCGGTGGAATGCAGAAGAGAGTTCATTCTATAGATATATCAACACTGAGTGCCATCTCACGGGAGGAATTCACGCCACAGTGTAGGAATAGTGGTTATTGAAATGCAGTAGAGCAAATTCTTTTTAACAATACTTTTATGAGCATATGTAAGCCTTCTGAGCCTTTCAACAATTTCAAACTGAAATAAGTAGGCACTGAACTAATCTTTATCTTTATTTCATTTACATTATGTTACCCAATAAAGTAGTTTCAAAAATATTATGGAAAAATACAGAAGTTCTTACAATACGGTAAAAGTTTCCTGACCTCAATACTATGTCGGAAAGTTTATGCATTGCCATTTAGACAATCTCGTTAAAACAATTAAAGTAAAAACGTTTAAGTACTTAAGTTTCTTCTTCTCTCTTATTTCTAATGGCCTAAATTCAAATTTAATACAAAGTAACCTCCATTCCTCCCATTTCCAAAAATTGCGTCATAAAATTGTCATACTGTATTCTGTTCTCCTATGTAGACAAACTGGTGCAAGATATTCTAGTGTTTGTTCAGAACGTTTTGGTTCGTAATATCGTAATATTATTTTATGTTATGACCTATATTCGAATGTAGGAGACATGAGTACAGTATTGTTTGCGATGTTTGTTTGTTTTTCTTTTATAGTTGAATGGGCCGCTCTTGACCTCGATCACGCCTAATGGAAAGCGATGGATGAGGTATATGATGGAACGAGAGCGTGCCCAGAAGATGCCTAAGGCACTGGAATTCTCACGCATCGACGAAACACAGCACGCTGCTTGACGCCGGAGTCCGGTAAAAAGGTGGTCACAAACCAGGCAGGCAGCCCTACCACCGCAAGGGAAGAATTGGCCAGTCAAATAAGGTGTTGGGTGTGATTGTCCAGAATGCGCCGATCACTCGGTTCAGTTGAGTAACTGGCGGAACAAACTGCGCTAGACAATGAGGCTTCTTCATGCATTCCGTTTATAAGTGAAATCCTTTGAATTTGTATGGGATGCATATCTTGAGGAAGTTATTGAAGTTTTTATTGAATGAGCTTCAGAATTTTGCTTGAGTTTAACTTTATTTTATGATCATCTACAAAATCAAGATTTATATTGCCATCACACTTGTGTATCTATAGCTTTTTCATGACAGATTGGGAGATACTTCTGATATTGTTAAAAGTACTAATACTTGTTTTGTTCATATTTTTATACTATTTGGATACCGCTCCTAACCAATTTTATTAAGTAAAGCATACTTATTTGCCAAAATAACAATTTGAGAAACTGGCCATTCGGCCAACCATAAAAGTGGATACTGCTTTTGAATTAATAGTTCGAAAGGGATGTGAGAATTTTTAATTCCATTCTGCAATTTTAGGTATCAATACGAGATGGTTATCACATTCCACATAGCTTGCCAACCCTTATGAGAAGTGAGTCAATAATGAGGCATTATCAATGAAATATAAAATTAAAATAAATTACAACTATGGTCGTTATAGTATTATAATGTCTGCCAGTCGATTCCTCCAATTCATCGGCCAGAGGGCAAAAAATAAGTTAATCAACGTTCGAGTAAAATCAAGTTACATTAAATATCCCGTTATTACTATCGAAGCTAAATTATTACGGATTCGACCTCAGCGCTATAGTTCCGTAGCTACCTTAGTGATAGAGAACAACTTGTGGATCTACGTTTGGATGGCGGAACTGCTCTTATATTGACTCTTCTTCCATTGAGAGAGGAGTTCCGCAGGGATCTAACTTAGGCCCAATTATATTTATTTTATACTGTGCAGATATTACAATGAAATGCCTCCAGAGATGTAAATACCATATATACGCCGATGGCGTCCAGCTATACATATATTTTAGTCCAGAGGAATACGATACATATGACCGATATATTATATGACCTTCGTAGAATCGCCACCTGGTCTGAAAAGAATTGCCAGTCGCTAAACCCAACCAAAACAAAATACATTGTATTTGGCAAAAGGCAGCAAGTCCAGGCGCTAGAGGTAGTTGAGTATGCAAAATCCGAGTGACGGCAACTATGACCGGATTCTTATACCTGAGACCCTAAATAATAACAAAACACATCTTGCCGCCGGCCGTTATGGTCCCTTCCCCCTCCCTTCACATCCCCTCTGCGCCCATACAGTAAGCATAGCGCGCGTACGTTTTTAGTGTGTTTCTACATCTATTGACGTAACGACGTTTCTTTGTTAAGTCGTATTTTGGTATATACATATAAAATAATAGTATTTTCGTAAATTCTTAGTGTCTGTTTGAAGTATACAGTATTGAAAAACGTTAGAAATGTCGTTAGAAGTGGTTAATTTGAAAAGAAAAAAACCTAACGAACAGTTTTGCTTATTCTGCGATAATTCAAGTGATTTAGTGAAAAAACCAAGGTCAAGTACGCTGCTTAATATTAAAGAAGCAGCAAATAGAAGAAAAGACAGCATTAGTTATATTAGTATAGTAGCATTAGTATTCCACTTACTGCTAATGGGGAATGTGCGCTTCGCAATATTGTCACTGGTGAACTTGCGGAAGAATCAACTTCGCGATGCTTACTTAATGTTAAAGAAAATGGGGAGACTCTATTAACTGCATACGAAAATGAAAGATTTTTGCAGAAAACTAAGAAATTATCAGACCCTATAAAAAAGAAAAAATTTACAACTTTAAAGACACTCCATCAAAATCAAACAAAAATACTTCCAACAAAAAATTGCAGGACATAACAGACATAACAATTTTCCAAAAATCATTCATGACGGCTTCTCAACGTGGACTTAATACAAGGATATTAGCATCGTATGAAGTATTGAATTACTGTAAGTATCTATTTGACAGTGACGGATTTTACAGGAAGTCACCAAAATCACAACTCCTCGTTGAAATTCAAAAAAATTATAATTGTGGTACAAGCTCTCAGCAAGATCTAATAAATTTAAATTCTTTCAAAGTTTATATTATTGATGGTATGGCACTTGTTCACAAAATTCAGTTAAATAAGTTCCATACTTTTGGCGATTTTGCAGAGGCTTTCTTCAAAAAAATCATGGAATTTTTTACTTTGCCTGGCGTTAAGAGAATAGATGTAATATTTGACAGATACGACGATATTTCTATAAAAATTTTGGAAACAAAATTACGGAGTAAAGGCCATGATTTTAAAAATATCATAATTTCCAACCAATCAACAAATATTCCTGCTGATTGTAAAGCTTTTCTTACTAACGCTCATAATAAATTGCAACTCGTTCGATTTCTTTGCGCTAATGCTCCAAAATATGCACAAGTAAAAGAAGACTGCGAGATGTATATTTGTGGAGGATTCGATGATCCAACTAAATGTTTCAAGTTGCAAGGTTCTTCAATTTGTGAAGAACCTGAATTACAATCAAACCATTTAGAAGCCGATTCGAGAATGTTCGTCCATATATTTCACGCAGTAAGGATTCAATCTGCTCATATTATTATAATCAGCGCTGATACAGATGTATTCGTCTTGGCAGTTTATTTCTGGAAATACTTAGCAAATATTGGGTCTATGGTTTGACGGTTCTCACACAAAGAAATATTTTCTAGGATGCCATTTGGCAGCTGAATCTCTGGGTGAAAACATATGCAATATTTTGCCAGCATTACATGCTGTAAGTGGTTGCGAGACACTACTAGTAGATTTGGTAGTAAAATGCAATGGTTGAAAGCCGCGTCTGAAGATTTTGTACAAACAGGTCTCATGCCTTTGGGAAATCTAGACCTAAATAATGAGCAATTCAAACAGAAGCAGTTTGCACATATTTATTTTCAAAGAACATATTAACTGCTGATGAACTCAGATTTTTACTGATATCTCAAAATATAGGTTTCAATTTCAATTTGATGAGAGTGATATGCACTTCCGACGCTTTGCATTTGCATTTATTAAGAGCTACATTACAAACATTTATATGGAAAAATGCTCATCAAACACAATTACCACCCATTGATTATTGTTCATTTGGTTACGAAAAGCTCAACGGTGACTTACGTCCACGACAAATGACGAAGCCGTCTTTACCAGAGTCATTAATTCCACCATGTAAATGTACTGCAAATTGTCGCACATTGTCATGTAATTGCAAAAAATCAGAATTGTTTTGTATTTCATTATGTAAATGCATCAATAACAAATGTCAAAATAAAAATGAGTAATTTTTTACCTACTTTAAGTACATTTATGCTTGAATTCGCTGGTTTTTTTATATATAACTTTTATTTTTTATTAATAAAAAGAATTATTCCGTAATTTTTTATTATTTAACAATCGATCCTCACTTTTACCATTAAAATATATATATATATATTACGGAAATAATCATTAAATTGACTTTATATCATGTACTCAATACATTCCCTTTACAAATAAGAGGAGAGGGGGTAAAAAAAAAATGGACCAAAAAATTTACCGGCAAGATCCACATTCTTATTCTTTGACATTTTCTTCACTTAAATCCGTTGGCGAAATTCGGTACTCACATTATGCATACTCACTTACCTCTGGCGCCCGCATTTTCCTACCTTGTTTAAAAATACACGATACCTTTTGTATTTACACCTCCGTATATTCAAAGCACGCCTTTTTTTCAGGATAGGAATTCATCAAATGACCCCTCCCGCTCTGGGTTGAGCGGAAGGGAGTGTCACTCTTGCTGACTAAAACCCACCCGTGTTCTTTCCTTAGCCCTTTATGTTCCGGGCCGGCGGTAACCCTTTCGGACAATCCCGCTGACCCGGCAGGTTTCGGCCCTGACGGGCCCCTTCAATTGCTCTGACATCTCTTTGAGGCGCGCGTGGAACACGTACGCGCCGTCCGGCACAGGCCTGGTCCTGATCGGACGATGAGCTACCCATTACTCTCCGCCCGCAGGCCCGCGCCTACGGTGGCCGGGAGTCGTTGCGCGGCTCCCATGCCCGGAGCGTCTCCCGTGGTTCAAAGCACGTCTTTCATTCTTTGACAGTTGTTAGAAATTCTTGCGGCAAATTGACGTAGAGTGTAACTACCTTTTGAAAGGGCCACCTAGAGTCGATTGTATCGTCGTGTAAAGGAGCGAGGAGGAGGTGGAGGAGGAGGAAAATCTGCCCTGAAGCCCAATAGCGTTCAGACACTTAGAATCAGAATGCTTTATTTGTAAACATAGGTCAAATTACAATAGTGAGCGAGATATTGCAGGTAGGTAGATCCTCTATGTTTTGCTCAGAGGGGTGTAAATATATTTAATTAACATTGTCGATTTTTTTACTTTTAACACCAATTTAACTTTTGAGATAATCATGAAGTGGTAGAATTATGTAAATTTTCACATTAGTAATAAAATCAATATTAATAGGTACATGTATATCAATACAAACTTAAAATATAATTGCAATTTCAATAAATTGTCAAATAGATTCAGTTACATTTCATAATAATGCTAATGTCAAATAAAATTCTAAATCGTCAAAATAGGTGAGGTGATATACAGACGCCAGCACATCAAGCTACACGAAACTGTCAAATGTTCCCAATCAACCTTGAACCTTATGTTGAAGCAATAAAGTTTAAAATCTATTAAAGAAATTTGACAGATTGTGCTGGTGTCTGTACAATTTTCCGAAGCAGTAATTATAGATTTGTCGTTCAAATATTCCTATAGTGAGTAATAGCATTTATTTATCAATATTCTTAATAGTTCTGTTTTCAAATTGTCCCGATTTAACGTTTTTTATTTTTTCAGGTAGTTTGTAAAATATTTTTTGGCCATACAGAAGGAACTTTTATTCATTAGTGCAGTTTTGCCATAAGTCACTTAGAGTTCTGACTTAAATTTATCGCGTAATTTTCTGTAGTAACTTTTAGAAGCTATTTTGTTTAATGAAATGTTAGATTTGACGAACATAATATTTATTTCGTATATGTTCAGCGAGGTCAAGGTAAGAATTTTGAGACGTATAAAGAACGGTTGACAACTGTCTGTACTTTTAAGGCCACACATAGCTCTGACACATCTTTTTTGGGCTCTAAATACGACTTCTCTATCCACTGAATTGCCCCAATATAGTACGCCATATCTGAGTGTTGATGCAACATACGCGCGATAGGCTGTTAGTACTAAATACGAGTTCTCTATCCACTGAATTGCCCCAGTATAGTACGCCATATCTGAGTGTTGATGCAACATACGCGCGATAGGCTGTTAGTACGGATTCTAGGCTTACTATTTTTGATAGTTTATAGAGAGCATAACTAAATTTATTGAGTTTTTTACATATGTCGTCTGTCTGGGGTCTCCAAGTCAAATTGTTGACTATATTAATACCAATAAATTTTGTAGCAGTAGTAGATTCTATTTTGTCCCTAAATAGCTAATGCCAAGGATTGTATTTGGTATTCTCTGATAAAAATAATTTTAGTCTTTTCTAAGTTTATAATTAGATTATTGTCAAACCATATCACATTTTATTTAATAATGTTTAGTTAGTAACTGAGATTGTGCAAAATTTAGTACCTGTTTTCTAACTAGATGGCGATGGCGTCGAGTTAGATCTCACTATGGTTACGTTACCGATGAAAGTATAAGTAGTTTAGAAATTTTATGTTTAAGGTCGAGACTCTGTATTGAAGTAAAACTATATTACATTGTGTTATATTGTTTTATGTGAGTTTCATTGTGGAGTGTGGACCTTGGGGTGGCTTGGGGATTTTACAATTATTGTTGTCAAACTATGTTATAATTCTATTTAATGTCATATTTATTTCATTTTCATAAGTATTGGGATCATCATACTTAATAATTACGGTGCTATCATCGGCGAATAGTACCATGGGGTGCTTTATTTGCCTCGGAAGGTCATTTATGTAGAGCAAAAAAAGGAGGTGTCCTAGCACGCTACCCTGAAGAACGCCGTATTTAATTATCTCGATTTCTACAAATTGCTTTCTGTCCGTTATGTAAGATCGAATAAGGTCAAGTATATTTCCCCTGGTGGCCTACCTTGATCTAATTAAAAACGATTCAAAAGCAAGACATTTCAGTTTAGGTTCCTAAACTACATCGAATCAAAGTCGTACCATGACGTACAATACCCTCAGCGGCATTTGGACGGGGTAAAAGTGAATGAAAGATCGCAATTGGTGGCTGAACCGCGTCAGAAACGTTTTTGGTGAAAAAGAGACAACGCTATTATTATCAAATAAGTTTATTTTGCGCACATTTTAGTGTCAGACACGTTCAGAAGCAAGTAACGTTTTATTTGTTCTTAACTCAGTATCACTACTTTAAAGTAAAAAAGACGCTCAACAATTATTTTTAAAACTTAATACGTTAACTATTGTTAAAATAATTCTTAGTCAAAGTAGATATTTATTTAGATACCTTTTGCTATTTATTAAAGGATTTTTTTTATTTCGACGTAATAAAAGAAACAATGTTAATGTTTCGAACGTACCAAAAAAATCAAATGCGGTTAATAAAGGCATGTAAAATAGATATTTGAGACTTTAAATAAAAGAAAGATTAAAGTACACTCACAGTTTGAGACAATCGCTGTCATAATAACATGACCTCAATTGAATCGTTAAACTAACGTCATGGTACGAATTAGAAGAACACTTCAGTTTAGGTCCTAAAATGGATTGCGTTAAGAGCTCGCTGTAGGCCTCCTGATACCACATTTTTCAAGTTTATGTATTAATATAGTATAGGATAATCCACATAATCAAAAAACCAATGGAAAGATCTCAATAAGGAGAGTATTTCTTATTATGACGCTTTTTCTTGATGGTTAGTACGTAAGGAGCTACAGAGCTCTAAATGTAAGTATCTAAGTATTATTGAAATTATGATATTTCGTCAATTAATTAATTTTCATTGATTTTGTGTCTTGCAAACATCATCTCTTACGCGTATAAGCGGAGATTTCAAAACATTGGCCTTCTAGATTCCGTTTTAGAAACAATGTTTTCAAGGTTCGTTCGGCCGGACAGAACGTTAAGCCTGCTGCATCCCCCAATAGCGTTGAGATATATGCCATTGGAAAGAGCTTTCCAGGTGAACCTTTGCTACTAACACGACTTATGCCAACTGTCAGTCCGTACGCAGTGAATGACCTAAAAAGGTGACAACTTGGGCACCGAAGTTAAAGAATTCTTGGCGCCCAGTAGCCAGTTGTTCCAACGAGGAATTCAGATGTGCCACAGGCAGTAACCGTGAGAAGTATAGACTATTTTCGGGAGCACTGCTGAACCTTATACAGGCTGTGCCTAGTTTGGGGCGCACGGCTACTTCTACTTATGCACTCTTTTAAGTATCATTGTTACTGTTTGTATGTTTCCTAACTTGTGTGTGTCAATAAATTGATTACTATGTTATTATTCCAGCAAGCTAATCCTCCTTAACAGCTCATTGGAGGTACGCTAAGCTGTATTTAATATTAAGCATAACGAAACTGTTCTGCTTATTTAACAACTTTCTATATAGCTTAACCACGTGGCTTTGCTTGCCAAATGGGAAAGTTAAGGCTAGTTTGTGAAAAAGATATAATTTTTCATTTTTGTCGTTTGAATCTTGGCCCATTGTGAACAGCATTTTCTGAGAAAATTATCTTTCTAGTAATAACAATAAAGAAAATCGTAAAAGAAAACCAGAAAACATTGATTTTCAATCTGTTTTCATTATTAAACCTAAACATAAGCTGACGCTCCAAAAATATCCACTATAATGATAAATTTATATCTTTTGTTTACTTGTGATCATCACATAGGTACCTAATATTACGATAGGTATTTGTACATCTTAATATTTACTTAATAATGTATGTCTAATAAAAAAAGTTTATTTTGCTTACCCCAATGAAACAAATCAAAATCATAAATCAAACGAAACCCTTTGTTTTAACACCTGTTAATTAACAGCACAATTTTAATGAACACTCATTTTCGCACGCAATATTTCAATGCAGGAAAATTCCTGCGTTTATTTCGACTAAGAATTTCTTTCCAAGTTTCTTGTTAAAAAAGGGTAGAAATAGCCGAAGTACGAAATAGACAGGTATGTACAGAAGGTTGGCTGCTGTATGTTAATTTCGTGGTCAGATCCATACAAATGAGCGAAAACAGACGCACACTCGCATAGAGGCGTAATACCTGTGGCGATCTCAAACAAATGAAGCGTGTCTATGTGTGTGTGCGTTTTCGCTCGTTATATGGAGTCGACCTCTGTACCTACGAGTATCTATACTGTGGGTGACGACTGATATCGTAATGAAAAGGATTCAAAATGCTGCGTCACAAGACTCATCAATAAAAGCCGTTACTTTTTACAAGCCAGGATTTTTGTCAGGTTGCCTTTTAATTTAGGCATCCGTTTTAAGGAGAAAAGGCTGGTTTTATCTTGGCATATTTGTTTAAGGTTTAAGTTTTTTAATAGTATGTTTTCAGTATGGATGGTTGCATTTATAGGACGCTTGATATATTTTATGCGTGAGGTGTATCCAATTAACATTGACATAAAATAATAATATTTCAAAACAAACAGAACTGGAAAAATATGGCGGAGACCTTTGCCCAGCAGTGGAACGATATAGGATAAAATATTATTTGGTGAAGGTTACTTCAGTTTATGACAGCTACATTCAGATCAAGCGAAAACCGTGGTTTGGCAGATAGAATGTAAAACATCTGGATACCACCCACCCAAGCAATGAATCGTAACTCGTTGTTTTATGGAAAATAAGACTTTCTTAGTTACTACCAGACCAGCGAGTCCAGTAGTCATTATAAATAAAGGTGTTAATCGGAAAAAACACTTCCAGCAAGAAAATGCTGATTCCTAATATATTCTTCCAGTAAAAGCCAGCACTTTCCTCGCACTTATTTTCGTAGCCATTAAAAACAATGTGCGTCCCTCTACAGTAGTGATTATAATAACAATATCACAGAACGTTAACCGCGGTGTTTGTGTGCCGGTAACTGTTAATCACTTTTTAAGCTTTATATTTTATTTGTAAATTCAGAAAAGATCAAAGTAAAAGTTTAATATCAATATTATGTCTTCGGAAAATCATGATTATTGTGTAAAATGGAACAAAATTAATGATATGACGCACTCATAACTTTTCAGAAAAGTGATAATACGATGCTTTGAAGTTTTAACTTTGCAGAAAAAAGATTGCAAATAATTATGAAGGCGTCTAAATAATACAGCAATCAGTCTATTATGCATATATTATGTAAATTAAAGTGAAATGCTGTTGTTTCGTAATTTGGTTAGTTTTTGTTTCAAAATGTACGTATTAGTCCGAATTAGGTTTTGTAGAAAAAATTTTACAAAGTTTTCCAGAAATCAAATTCCGGTAAACTGAACGTCACGTCAACATAACGTCAACTTGACGTATTAATGGGATAAATGATTATATTGTTGTAAGTAGGTTTGCACAAACACTTTTACACGACAATCATATTTTTTTTAACTATATGAGGTCGGCATTTCCTATCTGACTACTCTGAGAAGAAAGGCCGACTCAGAGACCACAGTCTCTTTTAAAGTCCAGACATAATTTTGGTCAGGTTATATGGGATGTGTATTTCTAGGATTCTGTATTCAATCTGGGAATTACTGTTTTCGGTTATAATAATTATGTTCATGTGTAGTTAGACTCTGCTAGTGACGTGAGAATATTAATAAAATTTTAGTTGAATATCCGCACAGAATATTAATAGATGGCCGAATTCGTGAATTGATTATCTTAATTAATTTAAAACAACATTGACACGACAAAAAAAGATTGTCTGAAATAAATGCATTGCATGCTTGCTAACTAGATTGTTCATAAAAACACGCCAAAAGGGGCTCTGTATATCTAGCAACCTAAATACAAGGGCGGCATAAAAAAAAATCTTGGCAAAAATTAATGTAAGTCCTAAGCTCATTTTCCCTCTCCCCGCACTCAAAAAGTCTTCTAAATTTTTATTTATAGATTATTATGTAGGTAATAGGTAAAACGGGGTGTATCCGCAACTCCACATCAATGCGCGTACTTTGCACACGGAAAATAAAATTGATCATACGAGTATTTTTATTTCAATAGTATTGGTTGCTTCGTTATAATATAGGAAACATAATAAAAACCGAATCCATCGCCAAATGTCGCTCGAGCGGCTTCATTATTATTTTCACGTTTATGAGAATTTTTGAATAAACTACAATGTATTAAAAAATATGTGTTGGCGACAATACGCAGCGCTGGGAGCCACTGCGACGACCGGCGGGCGACAGCGGTTTGCGGGGAGCGGGGGACGAGTTGCCGAGAGCCGCCGCTGCTGCCAGCATTGACACCGACGACACGCTAAGAGGCGCGCGTTCTTATTATATCTTAATATACCAACCTACTTAAATTACAGTCCGCTATTTTATTTCCACCACCACTGAGAATCGTGAACATATGGTCCTCTCACCGTGAAGAAGATTTTAAGAATGTCTTGAAGCTTATTTGGACAATATTCCGTGTCAATCAAGAAACTTTAACGAGTCGTACGCGTCGGCCATTACGCGACGACTTTCGAGAAAAAGGAAGGACATTTGAAGGGCGAACAAACCGTCAAGTCAATGTGAACAAAGGATAAGACATCTTGTGAGTTCGTTCCTAATTATTCCTCTTATTCCATCTTCTCTAAGCTATTTAGATTCATATTTTCCCTTTTCAATTTCATACCCATTTTGCTAAATCTTGAGTCAGTGCTTTGTGCATTCTTCATACGTTACTATTCATTAAATATTACGTACGCTGTTATCTATAAAACTTAGCTGTTTATTTAATTGACAATTACTTTATTCGAGGCTTTGTGCGCTAATTACGGTCGTAAAACTCGAGCGTTGAATGCCTATTGCATGAATCATCCATCTTGTTTACTTCAAATCGAAACGCACAGTCATTGAGCTTAGCTTACCTGGTTATAATTTTTTACTTACCTACATAATATTATCTTTATAACGGTGAACCAAGTAGCTAGTTATTTTAAATCAGCTGTTGCCATTACATCGAATTGAGGTTTGCTTTGTGATCATGTCTGAACTTAAAACTTTAATTAAAAGACGCTCAGCTATAAAATCAAAGCTCACTATTTTTGGCAATCATATTAAATTAATTGAAACTTCTAAAGCCTTAACGGAGTTACAAACCATAGATTTAGAGTGCCGCTTACGAAAGTTTGAGCCCTTATGCGAGGAATTCGACTCGTTGCAGACTGAAATCGAGATCCTATCTGACGAGCCACCAGCCGATGAGGTCCCCGCGGAGCGTGTGCAGTTTGACAACGACTACTACCCGCTGGTGGCCAGAGCCAAGAGCCTGCTTGCTGCCGGGGGGAAGGGCAGCGGATCTGTGGCGGAGTTCAGCGATGCAGAATCAGGTGGGCGAGTGAGAAATTTGGTTAGGCTACCGAAAATTGACTTACCACATTTCAGCGGCGGCTATCAAGACTGGCTCGAATTTAAAGACACATTCCTTTCTCTTATACATAACAGTGATTGCATAGATAATATTAATAAATACCACTATTTACGGGCTTCTCTTCAAGGAAATGCCGCTCTGATTATTAAAAATATCGACTTTAAAAGTGACAACTATAAAATTGCATGGGAATTATTGTGCGAGCGATTTGATAACAGTCGCTTACTAGTAAATAATCACTTACAGGCTTTGTTTAACATAGATCCTATTCGATCAGAATCATGTAAGTCGATTCAAAATCTTATTGATGTAACTAACAAGAACATAAGGGCTCTCGAATCATTGAAAGAACCGATCTGGGATACGATCATAATTTATATGATGTCAACTAAACTTGATAGTGTAACAGGTCGAGAGTGGGAAGAACATAGAAATACATTGACTTCGTCCCCAACCCTATCACAATTCATAACATTTTTAAGTAAAAGAGCCGACATCTTAGAAACTTTAGAAGAGAAAATTAAAAATAATAAAATAAAATCAGAACCCGTAAAAGAAAAAAGTTTAGTAATCAATAACAATAATAGCACTAATAGCAAACATAAAGATAAAAAATTCAAACGTAAATCATGTCCATTGTGTGACGATGAGTCACATCAGCTGTTCAATTGCGAATCGTTAAGAAGTCTTCCTGTAGAATCTCGGATTACCAAAGTAAAAGAGTTTAAGGTGTGCTTGAACTGTTTGCGCTACGGTCACGTAGCAAAGAAATGTTTTTTGTCACACTGCAAATATTGCAATGAAAAGCACAACACTCTGTTGCACTTGGAAAAATCTGAGCAATCTGCTTCTCATGATTCGTCATCTACGTCTTCAAAAGACATTGTATTGACAACTGATGTTCAACCGGTTACTGCTCCGAATCGTGTTTTCCTTTCCACAGCGTTGGTGCAGGTGGTTGACGGCAAGGGCAACAAACACACCGCCAGGGCGATCTTGGACAACGGTAGTGGAATAAATATCGTTTCCGAAGCTTTCTGCAGTAAGCTGGGTTTGCCGAGGCGGAACGTGAGCTCCACGGTATCAGGTTTTAATAATCATGTATCCCGTAGTACACAGTCTTGCAATCTCACAATTGAGTCATTGAATACTAGCTATAGGAATAACATTGATTGTTATGTGTTTACCAACGTCACCACAGCAGTACCGATCACATACATTGACACACGACATATTCAAATCCCAACGGGCTTATGTTTATCTGACCCCACTTACAATATTCCTTCTAAGGTCGATCTTCTTATCGGGGCAGATATCTTTTGGGATACGCTGGGAAACAAAAAGATTAGCTTAGGCAAACATTTACCTATGTTACGTAGTTCGGAGTTCGGATGGATAGTCACTGGTCACATCTCGAGTCCGAAAAGTACATTCAGTCAGTGTCTTTTTACACAAAGTCAACTTGATATTGATCTCACTCGTTTTTGGGAAGTAGACAGTGTATCTCATGAACATTCTCAATCCGCGGAGGAACGTGCGTGTGAGAATAGTTTTACCGTCAACACAACTCGAAATAACGATGGTCGCTTTGTCGTCACCATTCCTCTCAAGCAAGATCCCCAGGTCTTGGGCGATTCCTTTGAGATAGCTAAGCGACGTTTTTTATCGCTTGAACGAAAATTCGAACGAGAACCAATATTCAAGGAGAAATATTTAAACTTCATGAAGGAATACGAGCAATTAGGGCACATGACTGAAAATAAAGTTCTTTTTCCATACAGTGACAATGCCAACTACTACCTTCCTCATCATGGCGTACTTCGGGAGTCCAGTACAACGACAAAGCTGCGTACAGTCTTTGACGCTTCTGCCGTCACCACTTCAGGAATTTCCTTCAATGAAATTCAGATGGTCGGTCCTACAGTCCAAGACGATCTCTTATCGATTCTCCTCAGATTCCGCCAGCATAAATTTGTAGTATCGGCAGACATTGAAAAAATGTTTAGATCTATTGACATTGTACCCAGTCAACGCTCATTACAGCAAATTGTATTTAGGTATGACTCATCGCATCGTTTAAAAACTTACACACTAAATACAGTTTGTCAAGGGACCGCATCAGCACCGTACCTTGCGACAAAGTGTCTGAGTAGCCTGGCATCCGCAGTTAGCGATACTAGCGTCAAATATAGTATAGCTCACGATTTTTATTGTGACGATTTAGTAAGCGGGGCGAGTACTGTAAGCGAAGCTATAGATTTATGTAAAAAAATTACAGTTACCTTAAACTCCGCAAAATTTAATATTCGCAAATGGAAATCGAATCACACATTAATTCTTAACGAGCTGTTCTCAGGCCAAATTATTGATTCAAGTACAGTTTTAGATCTATCAGATAACATAAATACAACATCAAAAACATTAGGTTTATATTGGCTTTGTCAACAAGATACATTATCTTTTTCAATTAATATTGAACTTCATGAGAAGGTTACCAAGCGCCATATACTTTCCGTAATAAGCCAAATATTTGACCCACTAGGCCTTGTCGGGCCATGCGTTGTCGAAGCTAAGTTGATTATGCAGAAATTATGGGTCAATAAATGCTCTTGGGACGAGGAAGTATCGTCAGAGATTTTACATCTTTGGTCTTCATTCGCTAACACATTACCCTGTCTTAATAAGTTACAAATACCTCGTTGGGTTCTTAGTGATCTTTGTGTAAAGATTGAAATCCATATATTCACAGATGCTTCTCAAAGTGCGTATGGGGCATGCGTCTACATTAGGTCTGTGTGTAACTCAGGGATTGTGCGTGTTCAGCTCTTAGTCTCGAAAAACAAGGTTGCGCCAATCAAACCCACAACTATCCCACGTCTTGAGCTATGTGGGGCCTTATTAGGTGCAAGACTGTGTACTAAGGTACAAAATTCACTTACACTAAACATTAACATGTGTCGCTTCTGGTGTGATTCCACGATCGTGTTAGGGTGGTTGTCCACCCCTTCAGTTCAACTTAATCAATTCGTACGTAATCGTGTTAATGAAATCAAAGAAAGCACCAGCGGTCACAAGTGGAGCTACGTGCCGTCCAAGGAGAACCCGGCAGATCTCGTTTCTCGCGGGGTGAACGCTGATGTTATCAGCGACGCCTCGTTGTGGTGGTCGGGTCCATCGTTTTTACTCGAATCGGAGCATAGTTGGCCACAAATGCCTAATGAAACTCAGAGACGGGACCTACCGGATCTCCAACCTTGTCTTGTTATAAATAATGACGTTAACAAAAATGATGACGATAAACTATTTACAAAACTTATACTTAAATATTCACAATTTACACGTTTACAAAGAGTTATAGCCTATATATACAGATTTATTCATAACTGCAAAACCAAAACAAACAAATTCCGCGGTCATCTTTCTTGTGAAGAATTGCAACGGTCATTTAATTTTATTGTACACATTGCACAATTAGAAATGTTCCCAAATGAATATCATATCTTAAAATCAGGTCACGCATTACCAAAGAAAAATAAATTAATATCATTGACTCCATTCTTAGATTCAAATGATATCTTGAGAGTAGGCGGTAGACTTGATAATTCACCTTATAGCTATGACACAAAGCATCCTATTTTATTATGTGGCAAACATCATTTAACGAAAATCATATTTCACATGCATCACTTGAAACTTTTACATGCTGGACCTCAGTTATTATTGTCCAGTATTCGTCAAACCTTTTGGCCTTTAGGAGGAAGGAATCTGTCTAAATCCATAACGAAAGCTTGCATAAAATGTTTCAGATTTAAAGCCAGCAATGTCCAGCCCATTATGGGGCAGTTACCTGAATCCAGAACTACACTGGAATTCCCTTTTTTACATTGTTCGGTGGATTATGCCGGCCCAGTTAAGATAGCTAACCGTAAAGGTCGAGGTTGCCAACTAATTAAATCTTACTTGTCCATTTTTGTCTGTTTAGCTACAAAGGCCTTGCATCTAGAACTCGTCACTGATCTTACTAAAGAGGGATACATGGCCGCTCTAAATCGGTTTGTGGCTCGTCGAGGGAAGCCTCAAAGTATAACCTCAGACAATGGGACTAATTTTATAGGTACATGTAACGAGTTACATCGTTTCTTACAGGACTCAAGTTCCCAAATTAGTTCTGCAGTCGCCCAAGAAGGTATAAACTTCCTCTTTATTCCGAGCTACACACCCCATTTCAATGGTATGGCTGAATCTGCAGTCCGTTCCACTAAATATCATCTTCGTAGGCTTCTCCAACTTACGCATTTCACGTATGAAGAAATGCACACTTGTCTGACTCAAATAGAAGCCATTCTAAATTCACGTCCTATTACTGCCCTAAACTCTGATCCTACAGACTTCACACCTTTAACACCCGCTCACTTCCTAATAGGACGATCACTTGTGTCCGTTCCACATCCACAGCTGACAGAAAGGATAACAAGCCTTGAGCGATACAAACGAATCGAGTTCGTCAAGCAACATTTCTGGAAACGATTCTCCAACGAGTATGTTACCACTTTGCAGCAAAGGACGAAGTGGCCTACTGCATCAGGCGAACTCAAATTGGGTTCTTTAGTCCTTATAAAGGACAAAGCGCTTCCTCCACTACGTTGGGCCCTGGGTCGCTGTGTGGCCGTTTTCCCAGGAGCTCAGGATCAAGTCGCTCGAGTAGCCGATATAAGGATCAAAGGAGGAACCATTATTCGAAGGGCGTTTAATAACATCTGTCCCCTTCCAGACCCTGATTGTTGAACCAGCAGTCTTCCTGCCTACTTCAACCCGGGGAGTATGTTGGCGACAATACGCAGCGCTGGGAGCCACTGCGACGACCGGCGGGCGACAGCGGTTTGCGGGGAGCGGGGGACGAGTTGCCGAGAGCCGCCGCTGCTGCCAGCATTGACACCGACGACACGCTAAGAGGCGCGCGTTCTTATTATATCTTAATATACCAACCTACTTAAATTACAGTCCGCTATTTTATTTCCACCACCACTGAGAATCGTGAACAATATGTTTTACAATGTGTGGCTTTTAACACTTTCTGGCGCCGTCTTCTAATAGGGAAAGACAGGAGAATTTTTTAAACAAAATCACAATACTGTCACAACCGTACCAACAATATCACGGAAAATTAAATCGTTTACCTAGGGCGACAGACGGCTACAACCGTATCCATATAGAGCGTTGTGGATGAAATCTGTTTATGTTTGTGTTATCGCGCCGGAAAGTGTATTGGTTAACGCTGGATTTTTTTTTTTCTATAATGTATACTTATGAGCAATGTTTGTTCACAGACACAACAATAACAATTTACAAGCTAACACTAAAATATACTATATATTATATTATATTTTGTTACTGGTGGGTCAAGGAGAAAAAACCCGTACTTATATAGCAGAAAAAAGGTTTATATTTCAAACTGTAGGGTTGGACGGCAAAAGTTTTTTGATAGGAAGCGCGCGCTGTCTTTTGCGTTAGAAAAGGCACTGCGTCATTGCATAATATTATCTAAATGGCGGTTTAGGACTCGGTCTTTATCCGCTCTGACCCCGAGCCCTCCCTTTTACAATGTTTGTGTTACTGCTTTACTTTAAATAGATTTTGCATGGTATTATTCAAGCTTTATTTGTTTTTGTTATTTTTTTTAATATAAAAATCATATTTTCTAATTTAAATTGAATTGCATTTATTTTTATATATTCGTACCTCTAGCTAATAATGTTGTTAATTTTAATGTTTCATGCTGGATTATATTCGAACGCAATGTGAATTGTTACTGAATAAAAGTTGAATTGAATTGAATACTACACTCTCGTATTCGCTTAACTTCGATCAACTTCTCGAGTAGTGTGGTGCATGCTTTGGATTCGAAGTGACGTTTATATGAAGTCGGTTAAAAATAACCTATAAAAAGGATGGTAAATCATCAAAGGACCCCTCCCACTCTGGGTGGAGCGGAAGGGAGTGTCAGACTCTTACTGACTAAAACCCACCCGTGTTCCTTCCTTAGCCCTATATGTTCCGGGCCAGCGGTAACCCTTTCGGACAATCCTGCTGACCCGGTCTATTAAATGCTTCGTCACGAAGCAGCGTTAACGTTTACCAAGAAATTTCTAAGCCAGTCACTAACTCCAAGTACCCATATTGAAATAGACTAGAAGTGACACCCACATCGTTCATGCCGTGCTGTCTCTAAATCCTGAAGCTTCTCTAAAGTCATCAGGCTGTCAGTACCTAACCTTTAGAAGATCTTCTCTTGACATTATTGATCACAAAATATTCAGTTATAAATCTAGATAACCGCGTAAAAAATATTTAAACCTTGCATAATTAAGGAATTAAGCATTAGGAACGAAATCACGTGGGTACCCAAGGAATAAACACCATGTTCTTTATCAAGATCATCAAGAATAACCCTCCACTTTCGTTTGGCATACCACACTTTGCACTTATTTTGTTTATAATAAGTTTTAAAAGTTCTGATGAAGGGATCGTAACTTGTTTCGAGTTTCACCTTCCTAGAACGTGAAAGTTAATCATTTCCAAGGGCACTTATGCCTAATCAGTCTTTAATGTTCCCACTGCTGGGACACAGGCCTCCTCTCTGTGAGAGGGAGTGGGCCGTAATCCACCACGCGGGCGCAGTGCGAATTGGCGGA
Source organism: Luperina nickerlii (assembly GCA_963855955.1). Classification (NCBI taxonomy): domain Eukaryota; kingdom Metazoa; phylum Arthropoda; class Insecta; order Lepidoptera; family Noctuidae; genus Luperina; species Luperina nickerlii. The sequence continues at coordinate 22,027,305 of OY979676.1, read as the reverse complement.
TATCACATGTGTTCGAATTTTTGGTTCTAGGACATTCCGGTTTCCTCACGATGTTTTCCTTCATTGTTTGAGAGCAGTGGTCATGAAATAATGTAAAGTAAATGTAGGTAAATAAATGTAATGTATGTATGTAAGTAAATGTATGTGTAATGTAAAGTGTCTGCTTGGATTCAAACCCGCAAACTACAACTCGTGAGTCGTGGATGTTACCACTGGGCTACCACTGCTCTTAGGGCACTTATGAGATGAAGTTATAGTACATTATGATATAAGTGCGGTAAGTTGAAAATTACAGCCGAGGCGATATTGCTTGCCCGAGCCGTAGGCGAGGGCTAAAAGAAAGCAGAGGCTGTAATTTTCAAAGCGCACGTATGTCATACGACGTTTTATAACATATTTGCGAGGAAATAAATAAAACTCGGACTGAACTTGCATATTTATTTATTTAAACTTTTCGCACAAAAAGGTACAAAGGCGGACTTAATGCCTTAGGCATTCTCTACCAGTCAACCAAGGGTGGTGAAGAGATTGGATGGCAGGTGCATATTTGCTTGTTTTCCATATGATGAAATTTTGATACGCTTGTAAGTATCTATCGGTCGATTTTTCGGGCGAGGCTTAGAGTAGCCTTTTTCGCTGCCTCTGAGACTTCTGGCGGTGTGGAATTAATAAATTCATCATTACTTGACGACATTTTCAAATAAAAAACAGTACAGCGAAAAGAAAAACCGCGCGGAATAATTTTTACTTCTTAACAGATAAGAGATGCGCGCGCGTTCGCGCTTTTTTTTTCAGGCATAGGCACAAAACAGCCAGTATTATTAATAAAGTAAATTAATATTTTTGTTTTTGTTACAGATATTAATGGTTGTAATTTATTGTCAAAATTAATTAAATTAAAGAATTAAATGTTTATTTATTATATTTTATCTCCCAAAGTTAATTTTATTCATAAAATGTTGACATCTTTTCTGAAATAAAAACTCTTTGCTAAGATTTAAAAAAGTACCGTTCGTTTTGACGGAGCATCTTGATAAACCGTGCGATTTACTTTACATTACCGCACAAGTGCGTAATGAGATACATTACGATATTGAAATTGGTGAAATAAGAGACCCTTTACGAGCAAATTAATATGTTATAAAATATTAAACAATATCTTACGCAATGACGTAACATAAATAGACGCGTCGCGTCATGCATGAACATCACGGCAATCGAAAACAGCGTAAAATACTATCGGTAGCCATAGCAACTAATAAGCACGAAGAAAGGGACAGAAAATTAAATGTCATCTACGGAATTTCTGTTGTTAGAGAGAGATAAATATATTTCCAATTACTTTGTCATTCTGTAGTGCATGCCGTGTATGCTCATTGACCGAGCAAGTACAAAAGTAGGAATGTGGGGAAAATGAACGCTCGATTTTCTCGTGTTGAAATAGGTAGTAGATTTAATGAATTATTTATTTTTTATTATCTTTTGTTTGTTGTGCTTAACATGTCATCAAAATGTGTCTAAATAAATAAATTATTATTATTTAGATTTACGGTTAAAATAATGAATTATTTTCGATCCTTGAAATATGAATGCAGTATTTCGCCTGAGTAATTATTGTTAATTAATTAATAAAACAATACAAAATATTCTTCGTTATGAATAATGTAATAATTGCTGGCTAGAAAATGTTCCGAGCAGACCATAGAGTATTTTGTGTGTAGCCAATCGTCTTCACGTCGTTGAGCCCTTATAACACTTAACCACTTTTCACTCATAAGCCCATTTTTAGGTAATCTAATTATTATATTCATCATTAGGTTTCAAAACACATATTATATTCAAACAATATAATTCATCAAAATAAAAAAAAAATAGGTTTTATAAATACTGATGCAAAGTACCCCGTCTTCCTCGAACGGCACGGGACTTAGCTCAGGCGCCAGCCGCCATTAGAAGGCATCGAAAAAGTAAAATACATTTGTCTTGATACTTACGCATAAAATTATACTTTTTTGTCTTTTACAGTTGCAGTACAATTTTTACATTTCCTAAAAACACAGAACGGCATTTTTTTCTATATTTGAGGAAGTTATTCACACAAATTTGTTATTTTATCGTCAGGTACAGCCGCGGCATTAGTTGGTATGCAACTAAATGGAGGTGCGGTAATTACCTTGCATTCATGTTGCCACTACAGAGCGCGGGCAACGTATCTATAGTTTATATATCATTGATCTTACCACATTATTACGACAGAAAGCGTTCGCAAACAGTGCGTGACGACCTTGACTACAAGACGAAACGAAAATAAGGTTGCTCGATTATTGAAGAAGGTATCGGAGCAGTTGAATTGTGCATTGACTTTTATAATCCTCGTTTATATCCTCCTCTTTTGGATATAGGGAACAATATATAAAAAAAATATAAAATCCAGTTTCCTTCCTTGATAAAAAATAGGTAGTGTACCTACCTATTTTTTTACCAACTTAGAATAATTTTATGAAAGTAATTTCTTTATATTACGGCATCAAAGAAAAAAGTTGGTAATAAAAATACCTCATTGTAAAAATTAAGAAATAACTAGTAAACAGTCTATGTTTTTTTTTATTAATTACCAATACTAATATCACATCAAAAGACGTACATAAATAAGTACTTTTTAATTAATGAACAGTTGACGGAATTTGCCGTCAATCGATGGAGTCATGACCTTGGCGCCACGTCAAAGAATCCAATAATGTTTGAAGTTTGGAAATGAGCGAATCAAAGGGAACGATCTCGATTGCCTATTCTAAATTATGGTGTATTTATTATGTTAGTTGAAGAAAGTTGGGCGATTGTTGCGCAATTTTTCCGCTATCAACAAAAATCGCCGCACCTTTTTCGCTTAAAATCAGCAATCGTTTTGTTTTTTTCTTTAAATTTTAATAGCATTATAATAATTATCAGCACAACACAACTGAACACAATTAATATCAACGCAACTGAATGTGGGGCTTGAATGTGGGGCTTTTTACATAATGTATAAGTTGTCATGAATGAATGGTTATAACAATCATCATCACCTGCCTAGCCTTTTCCCGACTATGTTGGGGTCGGCTTCCAGTATAACCGGCTGCACCTAAATACCAGTATTTTACATGGAGTGACTGCCTATCTGACCTGCACAACCCAGTTACTGGGTAATACGATACCTCTTGATAAGACTGGTTGTCAGACATTCGGGCTTCTGACTACCCGTAACGACTATCAAAAATCCACGAATGACAGCCGGGACTAACGGCTTAACGTGCTTCCTGAGGCACAGAGGGGTCTCGGTATGTAAAGACGGTCACCCATCCATGGACTAACCGCGGCGTGGCTACGATAATATTAACAATAATAATTGTCCGAGAGATTGAACATTCAATTTTGTTATTAGTGTCAATAAAGATACTTCCGGGGGGAGACTGGGCTTTACTGACACATTTATAAACTACTGTTTACCCACTGACCTGTTTCATTTGTCCAACACTGTCCAAACTAAAGGTTAATTCGATTTAGTCCAATGCCAACAGAACCCGGATGTTATCGAAACCCAACAAATTACAAACTTTGGATTAAGTTAAATTATAGTATTGATTACAGAGATGGATCAGGTAACGACAACGTGACATTAATATTGATGAATAAACCAAACACTTCCACTGCAACTCTGGCATTCTGGTTCCAAGGCCAGCTTCCAGCCACACATTTCTGCTGATGAGTTTGTTGCGTCCTTCTTCTTCCCAGCTTAAGCACTAGGAAGAGGTGAAAGGGATGCTTTTGGGGTTTTTTGACTGTCTTAAATATATAATTTTGCCGTTCAAAAAATGCTGACTTTGATTTTCATTTTTTTTTTACTTTTATTTTGACAAAACGCCGATAATTCTTGCAGTGTTTGTAATATTAATTTACCTATTGACAAAGTCAAATCATTTATTTGAAGTAGGCCATTAAAAAGCAATTTTGATATTCAACGTATACAAAAAAAAATAGAATTGATACAAATTGCCCTATTGATTTTATAGTACGACTCTATAGTACTCGCAACTTGTTTATTGTTTAGATCAAATCAAATTAATTTATAACATTTTATATTATGACACGCACTGTCAGCTCTTTCAGCTAAGCCCTAATTGTTTCCTAATGTTCTTAATACGAATAAGCGTTTGTCGTAGGTTCAAATCCAGACAGGCGCTTTACTTTTGCTGCTGACTTTGCTGCATATTTTTTTGACACCTTCGTAATTATATTCGCAGTCATAATTCAGCATAACAGCATCGGTGAATGACTATTATACCGGCTGACTTTTTTACCGTCTTCTGGACAAAAACAGAGTATAAAAGGTGAACGGAGTAGAAGCCTATTAATCCAGTCAAAATAGACAAAAATAAGTCATAACTTAGACAAAATTCGCATAGAGCTGAAAATTGGCAGTTATGTTAAATACATCATTATAAATGTAATGTCAAAAATCCCCTTCGATCCTACTTCTGCAAAAAAAATTATTCAAGGTCAAAAGTACAAAATTAAGGTTTTTTCCATTTTTCTCGAAAACAGTAAGTATTATCGTGAAAATAGATCAGACAAAAGTTGTAGATCATACAATTCTCTACAAAAATGGTCCAGTCACTTTTTCTCTTACGACTCACCATTCGTGAGATATCGCGGTTTTAATCATTAGAAATTTCATATTTTACATAATATGCACACATTTCCGCACCACCTATGAGGTAATGTACTTAGTACATTTTTTCTAACGTGGTTTCCCCAGTAGGTGATGGAGATAGCCCTCCAATTAACTCCCCTTGACCTGTATATATAGCAGGAAGCTAATGCATCTGGGCATATGGGGCAAAAACATTACCAGTCCACACGCTAAAATCCTGGACCGGGCGATTGAGTACCAGCCTATCATCGCTGCCCCGTGTGATAGAACACCAAACCAACCGATGTTCAACAAGAACTACATTATACAAACAGTTCAGGAAGAAAGGGATCAGTCAGGAGTCAATGAAGTGCGCATTTATACAGACGGCTCTAAAACACAAAACGGTTCAGGTGCTGGCGTACACTCCCTTGACCTAAATATTAACTTTCACATACCACTAGGCACACATAGTTAGATCTTTTAATGCGAATGTGTTGCCTTAACACAAGCTGCAACAGCAGTAAAGCGCTTAGGCATCCGGAACTATGGCATTAAATTCCTATCCGACAGCCTATCTGTGCTCAAAGCTTTAGGAAGCAAACAAACTAACAATAAGCTAATTTTTGAGTGCCATCTAGCTCTGGAGAGTTTATCGACGTCTAATCGTATTACTCTCCAGTGGATCAAAGGGCACAGTGAATCTCTGGGCAATGATGCTGCAGATAAACTTGCGAAGAGAGGCTCTGATATGAGGGTGCTAGGCCCGTACCCACTTCTCCCTTTGCCTTTCTCACAATGTCGTGCGTGGATTCGCCAAAGATCGACCGAACTTCATAACAACAGATGGTCACGGACAACAGACTGTAGACAGTCAAAATTGGCTTTACCAATGCTACACCCGCGATTAACCAAAAAACTTCTCAGCCTGAGTAGGAATAACCTTAGAATAATAATAGGTACAATTACGGGCCACAACCTCCTTAACAAACATCTTTTCAACATAGGCGCCACGGACAGCCCCCTTTGCAGGGGCTGCCTTGATGCCGAGGAATCAGCCGCCCACGTCATCCTGGATTGCGAGGCCGTGGCTTCTCAACGTGCAGAAATCCTCGGAACAATGAGGTCGCTCCGCGAAGCTTGTGAAGCTCCCAGGAAGCTTCTGTGCTTCTGGGCGGAGCTAGGCTGGCTCTGTTAGCCAGAATCCCCACGCACAACGGCCCGAATACGGGAAAGGGAGTCCCATCATCATCATCATTCCCCAGTAGGTATACTCTACGATCTATGAAATGTGTGCATATTATGTCAAATATAAATTTTCTAATGATTAAAACCGCGATATCTCACGAATGGTGAGTCGTAAGAGAAAAAGTGATTGGACCATTTTTGTAGAGAATTGTATTATCTACAACTTTTGTCTGATCTATTTTCACGATAATACTTACTGTTTTCGAGAAAAATGGAAAAAACCTTAATTTTGTACTTTTGACCTTGAATAATTTTTTTTGCAGAAGTAGGATCGAAGGGGATTTTTGACATTTCATTTATAATGATGTATATAACGTCTCTGCCAATTTTCAGCTCTATGCGAATTTTGGCTAAGTCAAATGTCTATTTTGACTGGACTATATGGCACAGAATTTTTTTAAATTTTCACGAAAGTTAAAACGAATAAATCGACAAATAATATCAAAATGCAACTTAAAACAAACTTGAACCCTTCTCTACGCGCGAAAATTATCGATGACCTCTTTGTTTTTACGTTCAATCCTTTGATTGAAGCCATCGCCCAGCTTCAATAAAAAAAGAGATTTTTTATTACGTTCGGACGGCTGATTATATTTTCGAGATTACAATGGAGAAAGATAATTAGTATTATGATATTATTATTCAGATGCACTCACTCACTCACACACACTCGCCCACTCACTCACTCTCTTTCTTCATTCACTTTGTATCCCATTTTAAGTAAACTGTTATTTAAGTTCTGACGGGGAATAAATTCTATTAAAACTTAAAGTTTGTCAGTTTGATGGTTTGTATGAAACTCATGTACTGGGTTCGATCACACCTTTCTGGTACATTCTGTGTAGTTAACTGACATTTATAATGTTATTTGTCAAAACATGAGTATGCATGCAAATTAAGCATGCAGGATGTCAGAATATTAATATTTTCGTACGTACAAAATAAAAAACTAAATTAGTAAAAGCACTTCAATGCAAGTACATATTAGTCAGTAATAAACATTGATAAGTCAGTAAAATATATTAATCATAAAATGTCACAAAATTTAAGGATTAATAAAATAAAAAAAAAAAAACTGGCACTCCGGTAGTGCCGACAGAAGTGAAAACTTGAACAATTACGAGTGTATTTTGTGAATCGTCTTATAAACAAAACACGCGTGTTAAGGTGTGTTCCTTATTTTATAGGGTTTTTTGCAAATCAGGTATGATGACCAAAGTGACTGGTTTATTCTTCTCGTGAAAGGAATTTATTCAGATTTACAAATAAGCACACAGGATAGACTTCAGTTCGTGGTGTTGGTCGCGGCAGTGGTAAGAGAAGCAAGCCCATGGAGCTCGTCGTCAGTTATATATCCGTGGTTCAGCGCCATCTCGTCGTTGTTGGATGAACTACGTAGTACGCGAGGCCCTCGTAGTTCTTCCCGATGTGCATAGATGGCGCTGTCCTCAACAACGCGCGTCTTTCGTTTTACGTCTTACGAATCTTACGATCAGGGTCACGTGACCTGACGCGAATTTAGAAGTTTTTACCCATTCCAAAAAAAGTACACAGCGCCGCTAAAGAAGTTTTCACTTCAAAAATATCAAATAGTGTCATTCAAAAAGTCATTTATACTACCACGAATAACACTGCCTTGCCTATTAATAAATCTCTAAGCTTTTTTTTTAAACAAATGAGTACGTCGACGTGTTATTATTGTTACTCCATTTTACAGAATAATCATGATTTTCCCACAACACAACTCTTACTGTAATATTTGCTAAATTTACACAAATAAATATAACGCTTAAAAAGTGATTAACAATTACCGGCACACAAACACCGTGGTTAACGTTCTGTGATATTGTTATTATAATTACTATTGTAGAGGGACGCACATTGTTTTTAATGACTACGAAAATAAGTGCGAGCAAAGTGCTGGGTTTTACTGGTAGAATATATTAGGAATCAGCTTTTTCTTCCTGGAAGTGTTTTTTCCGATTATCACCTTTATTTATAACTAGCTTCTGCCCGCGAATTCGTTCGCGTGAAGTTTCTCGTTTTAACATAAAACATAGCCGTCGATCCTGAAAATTCTTTCACTTATGAGAAGCTACATTATCCATGAGTGTCGAACTCACTCACGAGTAGTTCCAAAGATTACCTCCTACAACCTCACAACCTCTTTATAATATTAGTATGGATGACTGCTGCTGGTCTGGTGGTAACTAAGAAAATCTTATTTTCCATAAAACAACGAGTTACGATTAATTGCTTGGGTGGGTGGTATCCAGATGTTTTACATTCTATCTGCCAAACCACGATTTCCGCTTGATCTGAATGTAGCTAACATAAAGTGAAGTAACCTTCACCAAATAATACTTTATCCTATATTTTTTCACTGCTGCAGTCCGATGAATGCAACCATTCATACTGAAAACATACTTTTGAAAAAACTTAAGCCTTAAACGAACATGCCATAATAAAACCAGCCTTTTCTCCTTAAAACGGATGCCTAAATTAAAGAGCGATCTGATAAAAATCCTGACTTGTAAAACGTAACGGCTTTCATAGATGAGTCTCGTGACGCAGCACTTTGAATCCTTTTACGCTTTTTAATCCTTTTCCTTTTTCCGTTTTTTTTCGTTTTTTCATTACGCCAACAGCCGTCAACCACAGTATAGATAGGTACAGAAGGTCGACTTCATATAACGGGCGAAAACGCACACACAGATAGACATGCTTCATTTGTTTGAGATCGCCACAGGTATTACGCGTCTATGAGAGTGTGCGTCTGTTTTCGCTCATTTGTATGGCGCTGACCACGAAATTAATATACAGCAGCCAACCTTCTGTACCTATTTGTCTATTTCATACTTTGGCTATTTCTGCCATTTTTACCGACTTCAAAAAAGGAGGTTATCAATTCGACACGTATATACCTATATGTAATATTATTTGAATTGCATTATATTCAATTATTCACATATGACAATATATTAGGGCTTACAAACAAATATACAAAATTTTATAGACGTTATGTATGTAAGTATGTATATTTGTCCACGCATTTCTCCGCAACTATTAATCGGATCGTGATCATTTTTTTTTATTGGCTTACATTTACTTCAACTTAGGGAACAGTGCAAGTTTCATCAAAATCGATTCCGTAATTTTCAAGATATGGATTCATACGTGTAAAAGTGACTTCCTGGCTTATTGATACGAGCTACGGGTGTAGTGTCAAAGGGAAAACATCTCAAAACCTTAGTGAAATTCTAGTGCAATATTTAAAACAAAACTATTACCTACTCTTACAAACAAATATTCCAATTTTTACTTTAAACTAAAAATTACGAAATAAAAAATAATTTAAAAAAATTAAACCGGCTTCAAAAAGAAATGAACTCAACATTATGAAATAACTTTAATTTTGAAAGTCGGTGGCAAAAAACTAAAACCAAAATACAGATCCCAAGACACCGACTTCCGAAATTAAAGTTATTTCATAATTTTGAGTTCATTTCTTTTTGAAGCCGGTTTAATTTTTTTAAATTCCTTTTTTAACAAGAAGCTTGTAAAGAAATTCTTAGTCAAAATAAACGCAGGAATTTTCCTGCATTGAAATAATGCGTGCGAAAATGAGTGTTCATTAAAATTGTGCTGTTATTATAGTGATAAAACAGGGTTTCGTTTTGATTTATGATTTTAATGTAATGCAACAAATGTAAACAAAATAAAGTTATTAGGCATACATAAGTAAACATTAAGGTGTACAAATGCTTATCATGATATTAGATACCTATGCGATGATCACAAGCAAAACCAATGTCTAATATGTATCATACATACTCGTACATACATAATCAGCCTATAATGTTCCCACTGCTGGGACACAGGCCTTCTCTCTGTGAGAGGGAGTGGGCCGTAGTCCACCACGCGGGCCCAGTGCGTGTTGGTGGATGTCACATGTCTTCGAATTTTTGGTTCTAGGACATGCCGGTTTCCTCACGATGTTTTCCTTCACCGTTTTTGAGAGCAGGAGTGATGAAATAAATTAACACAAAGTAAAGCGCCTGCCTGGGTCCGAACCCACGACCTAAAACTCGTAAGTCGGGTCCGTTACCACTGGGCCACCACAGCTCTCAACATATTTAGCTCTAATTTGCGCAATTGAAGAGTCGGCAAATATCAAAGTTTAATTAACTTGATACACCTGAGTTCATCTGAGTTCCTGGTATCACTATCAATGGAAGGGTGAGTTAGAATTGCGGATGTTTACGGAACGTTAACTTATGTTTAGAGTTCATAATATAAATAGATTGAGAATCGATATTTTGATTTTGGCTTTTATGTATTTTTTTTACATATTTGTTTTTTTCTACAATTTTCTCTTATATCTTCGTTATCTCGTTATCGTCACCATAAGAAAGATAATTGTCGCGGAAAGATGCTATTCACAATGGGCAAAAGATTCAAAAGACGACCATAAAAAATGATATGCTTTTATCATACCTGCTCTGAGTACGTTTAACATTCCCATTTGGCAGACAAAGCCACTTGATTAAGCTTGAGAGAAAGTCGTTAAATAAGCATAACAGTTTCGTTACAGCTTAGTTAATCTTCAATGCGCTATTAAGGAGGATTAGCTTAGTCCTTGAGCTTGCTAGAGTGTGGTAAGGTTTAGCGCTGCTCCCGAAAATAGTCTAGACTTGTAACGGTTACTGCCTGTGGCAGGTTTGAATTCCTCTTTAGGACAACTGCCTATTCCGAAAGGTATTTTACTTTGTAGACAATTAGATGTCAAGTCAAATTCAAATCATTTATTTCAAATAGACACATAAAACGGCACTTTTAAAAGTCAAAATTCTACAAGAAGATAGAATTTTGATTCTAGTTTTCCATTCCAAAAAGTTACGTATGGAGAAGAATCGGCAAGAAACTCCACACTTACTCTTTTATAGAGAATCAAGAATATAAGTACCTAACTGACATATCAGGTTTCGTAATGAATTTTAAATGATTAGGTTATTTTTTTTTACGTTCAATTTTCCTAACTTTACGTGACGCCATTTACGAGTTTAAATTTAAAACTTCGGATTTGTTTCTCGATAAACCTTAACCGTCTAAAACACAGCGTCATGAAATTCGTCATTCATTGTTAGAAACGAATATTTCAAACGATGGCCCATAAAAGGTTTTGCGATAGAGGAGCCATCTTTTTTCCCCACTAGTATTGGAGTCTACTGGTCGTTTTTAGAAAACGTGTCCATTTCAGTAAAATTCTCGGCGGAATAGAGACAAGGCAATCTGCGAGTTTTTAGAAGATATTCTCAAAATATTTTGGGAGTCAAACGTATATTTCGTGGATAAATTAAAAGATTTTTGTTCACTGTTGATAGTACTTTTTTACATAGGTACCAAATTGATACAGATTACCTTATTACAAAACGTTTTTAGTTATTTTGGAGGTACCTGACGCCCTCTGTTTTATCAGACGTAGAACAGTTTTTATTTTGTTTTTGCATTTAACTAAAAAAACCGCATGCATGTCTGAATTTACAAACTCTCGTTATTCACAAAGCTGCACATAAACATTACAAAAACCAAAACTAAAACTAGAATTTTAAATCTACGAACTATATCCTAAAAACTAGTGCAGAACCATAACAGTAAATCTTCATTTACAAAAAATCTGTCCACCGTTCGGAATAACAACAACCAGCCGGTTGATTCTGTAAAAATCTCACCGTGAAAACTTAGGTGAAGTGAGTTTGTTTTTGCTAGGAATTGACACTATTGACAGCTCACTCCACGCTCGCATCACCCAAGTTTTCACGGTGAGATCGTTACAGAATCGCACTGCTGTACGCTTTTGTTGGGCCGTCCAGTGTCAGAGTGCAAATACAGACGCCTATCGGATCGATTCCTCTATTTCTCCTTCCACTAGTTGTAATAATGTCTATAAGTTAACTAGCATTTTTTTTTCATATAGAAGCGAACACGTTAATTTACATTTAATCAATCGATTAATCAAAAGTAAATACAAACTATTTACACTGATACTAAATTAAATGACTCTTACTATACAAATAAATACAAAAACAAAGAACACTTAGGCGTCGAAGTACTCGTCCGCATCGCTGTCATCCGGAAACGTGCCCAGACTGTAACCTTTTTGGAAATCGGTGAGCTCAGCAGCAGTCATACCGGTTGTAATATTGATAGTGTATGCGTCAATAATATTAGCTACGCGGACGATATGGTGCTGCTGTGACCATTGGTGGGTGCTATTCGCAAGATGTTAGCGATATGTGAGACATATGCGGTGGAACATGGACTGACGTATAATATAACGAACGGCAAAGTTCTACCAAGAGTAGATGTAGTGTATCCGTGCTAGTTTGTGTTCCTCCAATTAAATTATATGGTGAGCAACTGCAGACACTGACCAGTTTTAGGTATTTAGGTCACATTGTGACGGATGATTTGTCCGATGACGTGGATCTGGAGCGGGAGCGCAGGGCATTCGGAACATGATTGCCCGTAGATTCGCTCACTGCTCCATTCCAGTAAAAATCACTTTTTTTAAGACATACTGTCAATCGTTTTACGCGAGCAGTCTATGGGTAAATCATACCCGTCGGGCGGCCAATGTGCTGCGCGTTCAATATAACAACATCTTTAGGATGCTGATGCGGATGCCTCCCTATTACAGTGCGTCGCTGATATTTGCAGAAGTTCGAAAGGATGGTGATCAAGCTATAATAGGAAAAAAGATTGTTTCTTTATTAAGACGAGTGAGAGACAGTAGCAATAGCATCCTCAGGATGATTGCTTCCCGCACAGACAGTCCAATCCAACATAAATGGATGTGTATATCGACTGGACAATACTGACATAGTTATTTTATTTTGTTTTAATTGATCGATGGACATAATAATATCTAATATTGACATTGATTACCTATTTAATTTAGTCTATATAATTATTATGTATCTTCGTTTCTATTGTATCCTAATTGTATCTGCTATTTATTGAATTATTTTACTTTTTTAATTGTTATATTTGTACGCTAACTATCTAATTACTATTATGCTTTCAGGATTGTTTCTGAAATAAACTTTTTATTATTATTATTTATTTCTATATTACCGAGAGACAAAGGGTGGACCTTGTGGAATTCCAAACTACCAGAACCTTATATTTATCGCATAGGGTCTATTTTCATTTGGCAACAAAAATAGATTTGAAAGAGGCTTCCGGCACCCCATGACATACAAATATGTTATTGAATCTCGGAAAAAGTTGAGTTTTCACACACACGCTTTCGTACGAGGTCAACCCGAGTTGATAAATGACAAGTCGTGTCGGGGAAATCTTATTTGATTTGATCAGATTTGTCGTGGAAAAAGCCTGTTGGTAGTGATCGATTGTTTTTTATTATTTCTACCTGTAGCTTTGTTATCTGTGCAAATAATAATAGCCATGCGGTTTTTTTAGCTAACATTGGCTTCTTGTTAAAGCATGAAAGTATATTATAATTATATACATATAAGTAGTATTATATATATCAGGGGTGGCCAACTTGGTTAGACCCAAGATATACTGTTCACTGACGACACCCTGTGCGATCTACCAATTACATACTTATTGAAATTTTAAATGAAACAGCATAGCTCAGTACACAATTATGTAGTATTTTTTATTTTATTAAGAGGAAAAATATAACTCGTAATCACTTGTAACTCCGCTAGTCTGTCGTCTGTGTGCCGGGAAGCGACTGCGACTGTCGTCCCACACACTTCCCGCTTATTGTTATCGCGCTCCGAAAACCTACCTACATACCTACTGCATAGAAGAGAGGATAAATAACGTGACGGAACGGCGATTAAAAGATGATACAAAATGATGCGTGCAGCAGTTAGTGATTAGGTACGTTGCGCAGTCTGTTCTACGTATTTATATATATTATTTTTTTTATGTCGCTAATAAATCTGGATGGCAAACCTTATATAGTTTAATAATTCATTGTGATTTATTATGCAAATATTCCTACACATATAAAAGTTATATGTGTAGGAAAGTAGCAAATCTCATCAATTTCATTTCACCTTGTTTGTTAGTCATCATTAGATGTTTGTACTTACAGTTGAATAAAAATGTATCGTGTGTTTGAAAAAGGGAGGAAAATGATCATAGCAAAATACAAAAAAATGCATTTTATTTCCTACTGGTTTGAATTATGAAACTTGGTTGTGATTTTGACGGGTTTGATTTTATGTAGTTAAGGCTCCTACAAACAGGCGCGACACGCGATATAATCGCGCGCGACACAAAGGCACCGCTCGTTGCGCGACTTGCGGTGCCTTTGTGTCTCGTGTCGTGTCGCGCCTGTTTGAAGGAGCCTTTATTCAACAGCTAGTCCAGATTAGATCCAGATAAGAAGGCAATTACTTTTTCTTTGAATCTCGAACCCTACTGGCTAATACGAGGGAGCATCAATAGTCTCATCACATCTTCGTTTGTTTGGGAAACTTGGGGAAACTAACGAACAAAATAACAGACAATATAAATAATTTTGCTGCTGACATGCATTTGTATAGATTCTACAAAAATACAATAAGGCAAGGCAGGAATAACATAAGAGAAGCTAGAGTGACCGATACTACGGCGTTTTTTTTTATTTTTTCTTTGATTGGAACTTTGGTTAATAGTGACAGTTTTTATTTACGAAAATCATTCTTTAACTTTAACATATTATTATATTTTGGTTTACGTATCACTTTGTCTAACCTTATAATTATAAGTAAGACTACCAGCGCCCCACGGTTTCACCCGCATAAGTTTCAATCCCTTGGGAAAATCGCAATAAAAGTATTCTATGTGTTAATCCAGGGTGTCAGCTGCCTCCATACAAAATTTTATCAAAATTGGTCCAGCCATTTGTGCGTGAAGAAGTAACAAACATACAAATACACTCACAAACTTTCGCCTTTATAATATTAGTGTGATAACGCGCTGGTCGTAGGTCCGCTGGCCAGCTAATGCTGACAAATGACGGTTTTACCTTTATTTAATGACGGCGCCATTTTGCGGCCAAGAAATTAAGCCGGGTAGTTTCAGGTTTAATTAGTTTTAGTACTTAATATAAAACATTTAGTAATGCCAACAGGGATATTTTTATGGAGGCTGGTTTTTGGGCAAACAATCTAGAAAGCTCGACTTTTTGTTTTCTTTTTCTGATTCCTGTAATTGGATGGGTCATTTCTAACCTACTCATAAAGGGATGATAGCTTTGAGCCTTTGATGAAAATTAATAAATTGATTTTAACTTCTTGCTAAGTTAATTTCTGTTATGCAAAACCTACCTACTTTTTTTGAAATGAATCCAGGCAGATAGTTAATTAATTACACCGGTCTGCATGTTATCAACCTAACCATAACGAGCATGCGTGTAAATACGTAGTACTAAACACGTAGTTAATTTAAACAGAAAGTTAAAGCAATATAATGTAATTATATTAAAGTAATATGTTATCGAACCTGTCTGTATTGAAACTACCTTTTCCATTTCCTGTATTTCCAAAATCCTTATTAGAATGTTGACTATTTACACTGAAGCCTACATTTTTTAGTAAATGTTTGTAGTCGAGAAATATATCAAAAACTTGTTAAGTATGTTTTGCATCGCTTTAAGTTGTCCTATGTAATTTAGCTAAAAACATGAGATACTAAAGTTTTTGAGAAAAACCCATAATTTCCCTGAAGGCCTATTAAGTATCTCGACAAATTTACACAGAATTTCAACAATAACTGTGATTTTTGGGATTAGTTTGTCACAGCTTTCGTTTTAACGTTAAGGGAAATTATTCACGAAAAAAACAATAAAATGTACCTAATAAAGTGACGTCATCAAGAAGAGTGTATCTCAGACTATTAAAAATGGAAGTCATAATGTAACTACGTTTTACTCGAAAGCTAATTTATTTATTTTCTGCCCTCGGGCGATGGACTAGGGGAATCGTCAGGCATCGACTCATTATTTAACTCCTATAAGGGTTGGCAAGCAATGTGTAAAATTGATAACCAGCTCCTATCGACATCTAAAATTGATGAATTGAATTGATGAATTCAAGAGCAGTATCAGAATTGTAAGAGCACACTTTTAAAAGCCATGAAAGAGGTTGGGCCTAATTTTCAGTCCTTTTTGAGAGATTTGAACCAGCATTGAATCATTTTCTTTGGACACATTTGTTTTGAATCAATTTTTGTTCTTCTCCATAGAAACGCAGTTGAGTATATTCGATGCAATAACAAGTTCTCTTTACATCTGCATCCAAGCTGCTTTCTCGTTGCATAATATTATTTGCATAAGTTCCACGTTATTAAACCGTGCCTGCTTTACATTACTTTTCAAACAACAATTTCGTTAAACTCAAAAAAAAACTCAATCTCAAAGCATTTATTTCAATTAAACCATTTACAGGCACTTTTGATTCGTCAAGAAGTCGGTCAGTCAGAAAATATGAAGCTAGTTGCCCATTTTAAAGCGTAGGTACCTATGCAGAAGAACGGGCAAGAAACTCCATGGACACTCTTTTAAATTATATTTTTACAAAAATATTAGTTACACCATTAATGTTGAATTTATAATTATATGTGAGAACGATGTAAAAAAGGCATACGCGTAAAAGCCAGTTACTGCTGTTTCACAAAATCTCAATTTAGCTAAGAATTCGGGGTAAATATGGCAAACTATTTTAACCCATAAAACTCTTGTGCTAACTACACTATAAATTAAAAGGAGAATAATTAGGAAAGCAGCAAGATGTAAGCACCATTTGTGCGCGCAAACCGTGTGAGAATGCAGAATTGCTGAAAATGGGCGCGAGCCAAAACGAAGAACTGATATTAATTATAACGTAATTTAAACGACATTCGAACACGGATGTGTGTGCATTGATACCCGGATGTACGGATGCACGGATGTGTCGTACACTCGGAATTGTGAAATCCACTTGCAAAATTATTTATGAGTGAGCTATGCAGGCGATTTAGCCGCGTTTGTGCCGCCATAATTTAAGGATTTGTTCGTGAGCCGACTACAAAATTTTGGGAGATTTGTGTAAAGTAATTGGGGTATAGAGGGAATAATCCGTTGGCATTAAATCACACACAACTTCGCTGTGGGGTAGTTAAAGCTACTACGTATAAGTTTATTGCGTCCCATTTGAGAAATAACAAGCATTCCATTCTGACGCAATTTCGACCATGAGATTGTAGTCTCATAATAACCTCGCCAACCGCAGACCAATTTTATGAATATGGCATAGGCTTTTGTCGTGCAGCTAGCGAGAGCAAAGATAAGGAGGGGAGATGGCATTGTGTTCAATGTACGTTTTTAAACGTATTTTCTTTCTTTCTATATGTAAGTCTCACCTTGCTCAGCTTAATATTAATTTTGTAGTTATGTAAAATTAACTGTCCCGGCGAACTTCGTACTGCCTAAATATATGAGAAAATTAATTATCTGGATTTTTTTTTCGTGAAATTTTCCCATGTTTTAATAGATATTCTGCTATTCGGGGCGGAGACAAATCCTTGTTGTCTCCGAACGGCTCGACCAATTTTTATTATCAAAGATAATAAAAATCGGTCGAGCCGTTCTTGAGTTATAAATTGTGTAACTAACCCGACTTTGTTATATATACTTATATATGTATACAGATTTTAGCACTGTACTAACATCGCTAATAATCATACCTAACTGTAAGAATTTCAGCATTTATTTAAACCTGTTTCTGCAAAAAACGCATTACATTACCCACCGTGTTACTTATATTCCCATTAATAAACCAACATTTTTGAAATAAGTGGACTTTATTAAGCACGCTAACTTAAATAACGAGCATACAGTTTAAGTTAAAATATTCACTTAGCTAATTATCTAGCTTCAAGGTTTTACAAACAAAATCTTTTAGACTAATACTTCATGCTAAAATGTTCTGTTATAGGTTGTATTTATTAAATTAATTTGAACCACGTGTCATTAGAGATGTCAGCACCAACTGACGGGGTCCGCTAGGGCCGATGCCTACCAGGGTCGCGGGTTGTTCGAAAGAGATACCTTGGCCCCTGGCACAGGCAACTGAAGGACAACGGGAGGGTTTCAGTCAGTAAAAGTCTGACACGCCCTCCCGCTCCGCCCAGAACGGGAGAAGTTATTTGATAAATTACCAACAAAAAAAAAAGCCACGTGTCATTGTTATTGTACATCTGTACTATAGTAGGCCCAGTATAATTAGGTGTCACACATACACACTGCCTATATTAATGCAAGCAGTTTCTTTGTTTCCAACTAAGAGTCATAACCTAACATGAAACTAATATCTCACTGGCATAGATATATTTTTTAATTAGTTTTAACAATCAATAACAAAGATACCAAAACTTTATTTGCTCACACTTGTAAAACTGTCCCAAACCACAGAAATACATTCACTTCCTGAATAAAGTTTTAAACGGCTCAATACTACCTACAACATAACGTCGAGAAATAAGGTCCATTTACACTAACTGGCTCCCTAACGGGACGGCAACGCGACGGCTTGACTGGAATAACTTTCAGCGATGCATCACCTATATTATACAGTGTGTTAAAATGTTCTCATATTTTCCCGTCACTGAATTGTTGACGGAAAGACTCAGTCATGTGGGATCTCTGGTTTGGGATTTTGTTTGGTTTTACGAGCTTGACGTGTTTTGCTATGACTGGATAGGAAGACGAGCAGTCAAAGTTTCAGTAAAACCGAAATGTAATGAGGATTTCATTACATTTCGGTTTTATGGCAACTCTCTCCGTCTGTCTGTTCAACTGTTTATGTGTCTCTTGTGACTGTTAATGTGTGTGGCTGTTGCCTACTCATATAATAATCAATCATAGTACTGTCCATACGAAAAGAAGCACGAGCACCTCTATTCTTACAAGAATTTTACTCAACTAACTGGTTTATTAGTTGATTCGCACGAATTTACTCGCCCAAACCTTGCGAATCTTTAAATCATTATTTTTTCTATAGGTGACACGCACGAAGTGTGAATCGACAACTCCTGAATGAATTTCAAGCAATAAAGTACCTATGGAAAAATGGACACTAGCGTAGTGAGTTAAATATTACAAAACGTGAAAAAAACTTTTTTGAAAGTGACGATTTGCCCATTTCTGGCGAATAAATTCGTGCGAATGAACTTTATTAGTTCATTCCGTTTGTTCCGGCTAATATCTGAAACGGCTGGACCAATTATGACGGGACTTTCACTGGCAGATAGCTGATGTAATATATGATTAAATACGGAGTAGTTACGTTTATTTTGAAAAAATAATTAGGCTTCCGCGCAACAAATTAAAAACCATGAAATCAAATTTGTTTACTGATATACACGTGGGCGAAGTCGCGAACACAGCTAGTTTATTAATAAAAAAAGAAAACGAAAGTTGCCACGCACAAGTTTTCATATAATATAATCGGGTTATAAATGTTTCTAAGTTTCAGCCTGTTTCAATTTAGATCATATTACTCCCTCTAATGTGAAGGAAAAACTTTTGGAAATCAAGGCGTTAGTTTTTGAAGAAAACTTTAAATAAAATTGAAATACTTTATTTAAGGGCTTTTTTATTTCGAGTAATTTTCGCTTTTCACAGAAAGATTTGAAGCTTCCAAACATATATTGTATTTAGGCCAAAACATGTAGGTATTAAACCTATGAAATTGCAGTTTTAATTTTTTTTTTTATATTTTACTAGCTGATTCGACAGTCGTCCTGTTTTTGATTCGAAAGACACGTGGCGTGGAATGTTTACCTCGGAAACAGCACTTTTTTTCGGGATGAAAGGTACCTTATATCCGTTTCTGTACACCTGACAACGTATGTGCAAAATTTCAGGATGATCGGTTCAGTGGTTTAGGCGTGAAAAGTTAACAAAGGAACAAACAAACTTACTTTCGCATTTATAATATTAGTAATGCTTAATCGAAGTAAGTGGCCTAATATAATTTTAGTTATGATTAATCGAAGTATTGGCCTAATATAATATTAGTTATGATTAATCGAAGTTATGTCAAATCCAATTTGACATTTTTCCCCTGTAAATCGTTATCCAAAATTCGAGTAAAAATAGAAATTAGCTGGAGCAAGGTCTGGTGAGTATGGTAGTTGACGCAGAGTTTCCAGTCGTAATTCCTATAGTTTTGAGTCCATGCGTCGTGCGGTGCCTCGACGCGATTTTGTTGTTGTCGTTCAGTGAATTTATACGGTACCCAGCGGTTTCGAGCTTTTTTATCTTACCAATTTGAAGTAAATGAATCAGTATTGATTTATCACTTAAGTTGAAGGCTGCAAGTTAAACAAGAAAGAAAGAAAGAAAAATTGTTATTCTGCACTAACAAAACGCACATTACAAATAAAAAATACATAAAATATACACATACGGTCAGCATCAAAAGTCGATTAACACTTCAGTTTTTTTAATCTCAGTTATTGAGCAAAATATTTGTTCGAAATTACAGCAGAAGTATAATGCGATTTTGAAAAAAATATTTTGCTCAATAACTGAGATTTAAAAAACTGAAGGGTTAATATTTTGCTCAATAACCGAGATTAAAAAAACTTATGTGTTAATCGACTTTTGATGCTGACTGTACAACGTAGTCAAGAGCCTCGTACTCAAGCATATAAAAAGTTGACAATTTCGACCATTGATTGATGTCTGGGCCAGGGACTAAAGACAACACACATTAATTGACATTGACAATACAAATTAATCCGTGATGCACCCGCGACACTGGCAGATGACAACAAAACAACATCAATCAAAACCCTTCCCTTGTTGAACAATGTATTTTCTGGCAAATAAATATTTTGAATTTGAATTTGAAACAAAAACAAAATTCCAATTGCAGAGTAGAAAAATAATTACTTTTGTAACAACAAACAACAATAAGTAGAACAATTAAGCCGTCGCATCTGTGCAAGAACAGGTCGTTGCTCAGCAAAATGCCGTGACTTTGGACGAACTTATCGTCAACAACGCTGATTTTCTGACATAAGTTCCAACTTGGATTGAGATGAATCTGCTTCCACTATGGTCACTATGTCTCTCAATTCGTCGCGTGCTGTATGTGCTGCGTTAGTGCCGCGACGGAACTCTTATTCGAAAATAGCAAACAGGGACATTTAAAACAAACGAACATCTAATTTTGAAAAACAAAATTTCATGCTATAGTTATTATAAAATTAATTTGAATTTGGAATTGGAATTCTACGGGCTGATTTTTCAATCGACAGATACATTTTTATTCATGGAATAAAATTGACGTCTGACAGATTTTGTATCAAAGAACTGTCAAGATTTCAAAATTATTCCTCGGATAAAATTATCTGGCGGTGGAAAAATCAGCCCTAAATAAAATGAAAAATCGGCAATTTCATAGGTTAGTAACTAATATAAATCTTGTTTTTATACAAAATGAGACAGTTGGTTTTAGTAGCAGGACGATGATATTTAAAAAAAATCTCTGTGTCTCTGTAATCGTCGAACCCTTGACAACTTGATAGAACAATGTTTTAAAATCGTTCAACGCGAAATGTATTTAATGATTTGTGGTGCAAGCAGACCTTATTCTATGTAGTTAAAAAATTAAAAAACACGCCTGTTTTGTCAAAAGTGTATTAAAATTGAACTAAAAAACTATGGGGGACCTGTAAAGAACTGTTCCAAGGAACCGTCCCCCGACTGTAATGAAAATATTGGTTTTCAGTTTTCCACTTTTGGGCACAATGGCGGTTCAATTGCACAGTAAAATCCATAACCATACTAATATTATAAATTCGAAAGTAACTCTGTCTGTCTGTCAGTATGTTACCTTTTCACGCCTAAACCACTGAACGGATTTCGATCAAAATTTGGCAGAGAGATAGATTTCATCCCGAGGAAGGACATAGAATGGTTTTTATCCCGATATTTCCACGGGAGCTACACTTATGCGGGTGAATCCGCGGGGAGCTGCTAGTATATTATAATCTATTTAGTACTTATCTTGTGCGCTTTCAGCACTGAAATCATTTAGCTTTTTTTTAATTTTTTTGTTGAATTTTTTAATTCTCTGACAATTTATTTTTATTACTTCAAATTCAAATAGTTTATTTTCTCTTCACAAAACAATGGTATCATAAAAATTAGACAAGCTTAGAATCTAGTTTGTGAGAGACTGGTGTCTGCACTAGGAATACCTGTATAGCAGATCACCAGGGTCCCACCACACGGTATGAGAACATAAATTACTTATTTAGTAAATGTGAAGGGATAAAGGGCATAACATAAACTCAATGAAAAAACACAGATTAATAGATAAGATACTTAGATACTATCTGCCGCTCGCGGCTCCACCCCCGTGAATATCGAAGATTATCCTAAGGGAACATACACCCGGGATAAAAAGTGTATCGTAGGTATGTGTTATTCCAGACTACAATCTACCTCCGGGCCGAATTTCATCAAGATCCGTTCAGCCGTTCTGACGTGATTGAGTAACAAACATCCATCCATCCAAACATCCAAACTTTCACATTTTTATAGTATAAGTATAGTTATGGATTTTGTCTTCAAGAAGCAAGCGTGGAAACGAATAAGCCTATTAACTAAGTTTTTCTATTCTAGGTAAAATATATCAATATCCCTGATATATTTTTTACCTCCCGTCATATTTATTATATATTTCTTTTATTTTGTTATGTTATGAGTGAACGAATGCATATTAAATAGAACTAGACGATGATAGTGTACGTAGTCAAATTTTTAGGAAAAAAAATATTCCGTTGTTTTTATAAACCATGGTTCCCTCATTACCTATATATTTTTTTAATTGTCACCAGCTTATGTTACCCGGGATAACGCAACGCTTCTAACGATACCACATATTACATTGATATCGGTTAAGCTGTTTAGAAGTTATGGTGGAATAAAGAAACTCACCAAACATACATAATATGAACCTTGAAAACATAACACTCCTTTTTTGGGCAGTCGTATAACTAAACTCGATAACTTGAACTCTATTGGGTGTCTTAAAACTATAACTTGATAACACTTCGTTTTTTAATAACATTGTAGCAACCCACGCATAATTTCGTCGTGGTCGCGTGCCTGCTGAATAACTCGCCACGATATATCGTGGCGAGTTATTCAGCTTGCACGCGGGCCAGGCGAGCGAAAGAGGCAGCTTATTCCCTAATAAGCTGCCTCTTTCGCTCGCCTGGCCCGTTGTGAAGGCGCCTGGTTATGCGCGCCAGTCCGCTTATTGCGTAGGCGTACACGCGTATTTCTTAGTACCGTGCCAGTTGTCACGTGCCTGTCTCCTGTCGCCTTTGTTACGTGAAATAATAAATTAGAATCTACGTTCCCAATGTTTTATTGACTGTTTTAAATTGATATCTTTTCTTATTACATTTCAAATATACCTACTGTATTAGTAAAATAGGTGGTTTCCCTACGATAACCCCTCATAACATTTTATTATTACGTTCATATTTTAAGCAGAATTTACCTACTTGAAAAAAACTTTTTTGTCAGACCACAACTGTAAAATTCTATCACTAGTTTAGTGGAGTATACACGGTATATCAAGGTGGTTTTTTTTTTCAAAAGCAGTCAAAGTCAAGCAGTTATAAAACCTCCATGTTCATTTTCAGAACCAGATTAATATGAAAATAAGGAGAAAGGCTACACGAGTTTTCGCTTATCTTATAGAGGTATGAGAAACAGGGTGTAAAGTTCACTCATCCTCCATAGAAACGGGAGGATCCTCCGACCAGACGGGTGTTGTGTCTGGCGGGCAACTGCCCGATGATTCATGTCGGATCGATGCATATGTGCTAGTTTTGCGGTAAACTCTGCTTGCGAGATGTAGGATTTAGTGTGTCGTCAGTATGACGCGTAGTTCGCATGTGGCGTTGTAGATATCGCTACAATCTAAACAAATCTGAATCATCATTTTCATCAAGAAAGACTGAAATAGAAATTCCATGAAAAACTTAATTAACTTAGGCACTTTTGTTTTATTTTTTCTGAGAATTAATCTAAAATAATAATGTGGGATGAGAAAGTAAATCAAAAACTTACAATACTAAGAAATCCTACTTCCTACTAATATTATAAATGTGAAAGTCTGTAAAAATGTTTAGATGTTTGTTACTCAATCACGTGTAAACCGTTTATCAGATTTGCATGAAAATTGACACATAGATAGACCATTTCCTAGATAAACACATAGGATACGTTTTAGCCCGATATTCCCACGGGATCGAAACTTACGCAGGTGAAACCGCGGGGCGCTGCTAGTTTAAAATAAATACTACAGTAACTACGACGCTACGGGCTACGCTGTCTCGTCGCTAATGCGTGCTTCGAAATCTGCTACTAAAATGTTGTTTCGGTTAAGCATGAAGCGGTATAGTGGACGCAAGCACTACTGGTGAGCATGAGGTCCTGGTTTCGATTCCCAAATCAGGTAAAAGTGTGATTGGGTTTTTTCATAAAGGATTAATCAGTAGCAGCTCGGAGTCTGGCTTGCGCCTGGTTGATGGCAATAGACTCGCCCCCAATTAATAGTAAGTACTAAGAACCAACTGCCGTAGCTCTAAGTTGACGTCATGGTGGGTCATGCGCGCTGCTATGAACTCTAGGTCTGAGTCGGCAGGGTTTACTTTGCCAAAACAAGAATAGAATGAGAAGTCAGACCAAGAGAGATAGGTACATAAATCCATGCTAACCCACCAATCATCGCTCGATGGAAGGCAGTATTTCAGTAAGATGCTGATAAGAAGCTTGACCTCATCTCATGAAAATGAATAATTGATAACTTTAGCCTCGTCCTCGAGATTATCATTGATAGAACTTAATTTACGGTAAGTTCGTTTAATCACTAATTATTGCTAAATATATTCTGTTTTACAATAGAATAGGGGGGTAGCATGTGTGCTCTGAGATGTGTGATGGGTGTGTGGACTTGTGTGTAAATGTGTATGTTGTCTGAGTCTGTCTACTAGGTTAGATTAGGTACTGATAATGTTTTCAGTATCATCGTAGCTAAACTTTGAAGCCAAAGTAAGATTTATTTTATCATCTGGAAACTCACGTCTAAGACACACTTTTGCCGAAGCCTTCGTGGATATCAGGTGTGTTATATTATTTGAATATTATTTTTTAGCCTTTTTAGACTTGGGGAGATCTTTTCCCAGCAGTGGAACAGCTGCTGGGAAAAGGTCTCCCCAAGTCCTTCCAGAAACTCCATTCCCGCGCTACCTCGAACCAGCCCTCGCAGTACTCGTCATAAAAAATTGTTTTATCAAATTTTGCTGACTATATCAATCGCCTTGAAAACAAATTCCTTTCAACAATTACTGAAATGAAACTCGTAAATGTTTAGTACAAGTTTGTTTTTCATTCGACCTAGGGCTGCTACTCGTTATTTTTCATTAAATTCATCATTTCTCAAACACAAACTTAACACAGGTTAACTGCATACTCGACCTAATTTTTCTTTGTACAGAATCTTAATTTTTCATTAGACTTTTGTAACAAAAAATACAACAGATACTGAAGATTTATCGTTGAAGGCTTCAAGGAGTTGAGCCATTTGTTATTTAGAATCTTAGAAAATTAGAAAAAAGTTTGTTAATTATAAAACTTTCTCAAGTCATGTCAAATCGTCCAATTACTTTATAATACAAATATTTTGCAATAAGTTATTTTAAAAAGCTTTTTAGTTTCTCAATACAAACTTAATATTAAATGTAAATACCTAGAAATAATTTATTTTATTTCGACGCTATTTTTTAGTTTCTGTATAGTTTTATTTAAGTTAGGATTTAATTTTGTTATTTTTAGATTTGGTTAAAGTAAAGTTGTATATACATATGTATCTTGATTATTTAAATAAATGCTTAGATTAAATAACTTATTCTAAGTACAGTTTCAGGTAACATTTTATTAATTTTTATTTTGTTAGATAATTTTAGTAAGTAAAAGAATTTTATCCAGGTATTTTTATTCTGTTTAATAAATATAATTATCAAAGGATTTACGTGAATACCTAGGGGAGTAAAAATTATTTCTAAACGATTATTTTTTAAATTATACTGCATGAGGTCGCTGACGTTTTGACCTTGAGATTATACACAGCGCATTCAGAGAAATACATTAAGTAGTTGCTAATACTGTAATGTATCTCAATCTACTAATGGGCATAATTATCATCTGCCTAACCTTTTCCCAACTATGTTGGGGTCGGTTTCCAGTCTAACCGGATGCAGCTGAATACCAGTACTTTACATGAATCGACTGCCTATCTGACCTCCACAACCCAGTTACCGGATAATACCATACCCCTTGGTAAGACTGGTTGTCAGACTTGCGGACTACTGATGACCCGTAACGACTGTCAAAGATCCACGAATGACAGCATGGACCAACGGCTTAACATGCTTCCCGAGGCGCGTAGGGGTCTTGGTTTGTGATGATGGTCACCCATCCACAGACCAATCGCGGCAAGCGCAGCTTAACCTGATAGATCGACCCGATCGATCGAACGTCCGATCGATCTACTAATGGACATAAGCCTGACCTAAATTATATATACGAGTATACCTATACTAGCTGACTGGGCAGACGTTATCCTGTTTCTTAGAACTGGAGCACAGCGCCACCCTATCGAGTGCAACTGTGAATTTAAACGATCGAGGGTCCCACTTAACACACAAAAATTTTCATCAAAATCAGTCAAGCCGTTAAGGAGTTCAGTGGCATACAGACGTACAGAGGAATTATAAAGATAAAGATATACATAAAATTGCCCTGGTTAAGTACCCCCACAAATATAATTAAATATAATAAAAAACCTCCTCTGTCATTCATAGAATTCATTCATTTTAATGAACCATTGCATACCGCACATTCCACTCGAACTGTCTAAATAACGCGTTATGGCGACAGAAGAGAGGGCGGCTAGACCAGACACTACAAATTGCATCGTACCTAAGCTGTCATTCATAGAGATTAATACAATTTAATGTACCGTAGCCTACAGCCGCACATTCCTCTCGTACCGTTGAAACAGACCGTTAAGGTGACCGGAGTGGGCGGCTAGATCAGACTCGCGCAACAAATTGTGGCGTTGACTTTTCACTATAATAAAATGTGGCGCAAGTTATGATAGTGTGGCCGAGTAAAGATGGATATATAGGTACGCTATGTCTAGCGATTAGTACAAGCACATTTTAAAATCATTATAAAAATCGGTCAGATTTTAAAATGGGTTAGAGTAGAATAATTATTGGTTGTGAATCGTCGACTTCTTTCTCGTAGTCTGCTTCCATTTATAATTCTAAATCTCTGTTAGACATTGGTAACATTTAGCCCGGGGTGCTGTCAATAAGAAATTGTATTTACAATAGTCTTTCAATCATGGGATCTACATATTTATTTATAATGATCGAGTTTATTAACAAATATAGTATACAAAAAAGTCCCTATTCGTATCTCAGAGTGACCGCAACAATGCGGTCACGTTATTAACAAGAACAAACGCAGCAAATTTAATTTTAAACTTAGAATAGAATAGAATAGAATACTCTTTATTATGTACACCATATAAATTACAGACATAAATATAGAAACTGTACAAAGGGTGACACAATGGGCGGTCTTATCGCTAAGAGCGATCTTACTTATATGATCTTACTTACTTATATGTATAAAGAAATCTCGATGTTTTGTCAATTTGTAAGCATCGTGTGAAGCAGGGGTCATTAGCGGTAGCGATTTGAATCATTTATAAACTCACTAGCAACCCCTAGTGAGTTTATAAACGCGTAATCAAATCGCTATCTCCAATGACTTGTAACGTTGAAACTCCATTCCGTAGCAAGTAAATATGAGCTTGCCATTAAGATCCTTTCAGACGCACTTTAAATAAATAATATATTTGATCTTATTTGACATTTGGTTTCTCGCTACATTAAATAATATTTTAATACAAATTATAACAGCAATGTAAACTAATTGCTCATTTATACGGCTTTGTACTTACATACTTAGCAAAAATGTAAAGGTAAAAGTTCTTTGTATAGAAAATTAACCGTATTAGCAGAACGAATAGCCCAAGCTTCTATACAAGGCACTGTATTACTTAAACCTAACTTTACTTAAATATTACCTTAAACTTAAAAATATCGTTTTATAAACGCATTCTATGTAGGTGTAGGTACTCTAAAAAGGTAACTAACGTCTTCTTGTGCTTACACTTCTAAAATATAAATAAAAAGAAAATTGTAATACTAGACACAAAAATGTGAAATTAGACAAACCCTGAATTTTACATTAAACCTTAAAATAAATTGGCAAACAATATAAAATATAAATAGGTACTAGGTTTCGTCGCGCAGTACAAAATTTATTTAAATTAAACAAGCTTACTGTAACTCCGACCAAGAAATTAAAACAGTCTACAACTTACAGATTGCTTATTGATTCTTATTTGAATTCCGTTTTTCATGTTTTGTTCTGTATTTTGTTGTTTCAATTTAAACTTTTTAATTAATGTAATTAGTTTATTTTATTAATTTGATTGGATTATTATTGTTTTGTTTGATTTTATTATTATTAAGTAATTTAATTGATTTTATTTTTATTATTTTTTTTTCATTTTATTATTAGTAACTTATTTGATTGAATTGTTATTTTTATCACTTTCATTACCTAATAAATCAATAAGGCAAACCATGTAAGTGTTGTGCACACCTTTGCACAACTTTATGTGATAAGTTCACTGTAGTAGGTACTTTATAAAATAAGACTAAACTCTCTGTTAATGTTTGTATAAATTAGTCGTTGGAGTGCCATAATAAAGAAATAGTCTGTGTGAAAATGACAGAATCATTTACAGTAAATTCTGTACATCTTTTGTAATTTACTCGTAAAATTTTAATCTGTCAGAACGTTACTTATAAATTACCGTCAGCAAAAAAAACAAAATGAAAACAGTTTAATTGAACAAGTTTAATACCCCTTAAGTTATTTGAATTCATTTTTGCTTAAAACCACTCGAGATTTATTTGACAGTACATTTGAACCCGAACTCGTAAACGTAACCATATGTAAATTGTGAACATTTAATTTAAAAGCTTCAGATCCAACGAAGATACAAATCCTTTTATTTGCCAGGAGAGGTCGCAGTGTAAGCGAATAATATTTTAATAGATGATGGGCATTTCTGTATGGAGCCTGGCCTGATGACCAATAGAGTTATAATGTATGTCAACTTTTTGCTTATAACCGGCAATTACTGTAACAAAAAATTTTATCTCCGAGACACGGAGGGTCTTGGTATGTAAAAATGGTCACCCATCTAGCGACCAACCGCGGAAAGCGCAGCTTAACCTGATCGATCGACCCGTGCGGCTGTTAATACTTAGCCATAAGCCCCCTCAATATTATAAGTCAATGACTAATATTATTGAGAACTGCAGTGAACATTAGCGTCATAAACTAATATGTTTACATAGTAGGTACTTGCAGGTCTAATATATCTTTCTATCTTTTCTAGTCTTCTTTGGATCTGTATTTTAGTTTTTAGCCACCGACTTCCGAAATTAAAGTTATTTTTCACTTTATAGTTTTTTTGGAAGTCGGTTTTTTTTTGTTCAAAAGTTTATTTTTTATTTTTTTATTTCTAAATTTTTAGTGGGTCTGCTTATAATATATCTAAGTTACAATGGCATAGTGTCAAGTTGCTCATCGTATTTTACAAAATATTGCTTTTCTCGATCCAGGGACGTTAATTGTTGAGGAGTTCTCCTAGTATTTCCCCATCAGCTCCATTTCTCCATTCGCATTGTGACTAGCATAAATTGCTTGGCAACCATATTAAGGTAATCGAATCGCAACCCGTGAAATATTTATCATTGAGTAGTTCCGATGGCCATCTGTGGTCTTTATCATCAGCTCCACTTTACCAAATGATGATTTCCGGGAGCAAATGCTCAAGTTACTTTAAAAAATACCCAAATCGCTATAGGTTTGCCTATAGAGAGGGTTTCCTTCGATTTCCACGTGATCCTCTCATCAGATTCCAACTTGATGACAATGGGACCACCTCAAGAGTATACCCATTCAAAAAAAAAAATCAAATAGGTCCACAATTGACGGAGAAATTAGTGTACGATGGTGCAAGCTTGTAAGAATAAGCATTCCATTCTCCCACCTCGAGGTGGAATCAATATTCATAGGATAGTTAGCTGTAATTTTTATTAATAAAATAGTAATAAAACCATTTCGGGTGTGTTAAGAGATCTACTTACGGAAATAAACATTTCATTTCATAAACATTTCACTTCATTTCATTTCAAAAGAGCACGGTTGGATTTTCAACGCTTGGCTCAGCGCCGAGTGTTGAAAAGCCAACAGTTCAACGTTCCAATGTTAAAACTTTTAATCACAACACGCTAAATACCAATTTTCGCTTACATAAAATCAAATCATTTCTAAAGACACTGTCACTCAAGATAGATTTTAATCAAAGCCACAGTGACTATGCAATTTACATATATGCAGTCATTATCTTTTTGTTAATCGAATTCATTTTGGATAAATTTATTAATGCTACCGAACTGTCACGTCCATTTGATCGGTTATAATGAAGCTAGAACTTTGAAGTGAGTCTAGTAATTCAATTATTAGGTACTTATTCGGAGTACTTTAATGGAAGCGTGTCGAATATCCATTATTATGATATTCGTCTGTCTGACGTACTTGTTTGATTTCTTTGGAAAACTGGCTAAAATTTCAATAAGATGAAATTGGATTGAGATGGCACAATTTAAATTAAGGTTGTATTGACATTTGTTTTTTTAAATCAATTATTTCAAATCTATATCTTTCTATATAAATAGAACAAAGACGGGTTAAGGCTCCTGCAAACAGGCGCGAATCGCGCACGACACAAAGGCACCGCTCGTTGCGCGACTTGCGGTGCCTTTGTATCGCGCGCGATTTTATCGCGTGTCGCGCCCGCCTTCAAGGAGCCTTTAGTTACACAATTTATAACTCAAGAACGGCTGCACCGATTTTTATGATCTTTGATTTGTTGTATTTGTCTCCGTCCCGAATAGCAGAATTACTATTAACACATGGGATACATTCACAAACACACAGGCAACACAACATTGATTACTAGCTGCGCCCCGCGGTTTCACCCGCATAAGTGTCGATCCCGTGAGAATATCTAGATAAAACGTAGCCTATATGTTAATCCAGGGTGTCAGCTATCTCCATACAAAATTGGTCCAGCCGTTTGAGCGTCAAGAAGTAGCAAACATATAAACACACATACACACACACTCACAAACTTCAAACTCAAAATCCTCATATTCAGGCAAAGTATCTAGAGGCAGAAAAATGTAAACACAACCAATTTTGATTGATTTATTTTTACTTTAACATAAAACGGCAATCTGCCAATTACATTATTTTATGATAAAATTCCCACAAAGTGGACCGATGACCTTGTGAAGGCCGCAGGAACCCGCTGGATGCGGGAAGCACCGGTCGAAGTGGAGGTGCTTGGGGGAGGCCTATGTCCAGCAGTGGACGTCATTCGGCTGAAATAACGATTTTTTTTAAAAAATGGCAAAAAATGTATACACTCATCTTGCAAAACTCGACACATAAAAATGTAAAAGGAAAAAAAAACTTGCGATTATTAATTACTTCTTCACCGTAAAGTCAATCGCATTCGAAGCATAACAATTGCATCGAAACTCCGGCTAAACTAAATGTCGTTGCATTTCAATTTTCTTTCCTATTTGGAAGTCGTAATGAACTGAAAGTCGCATAACGAACGGCAAATAGTCTTCACTGAACCTTAACAACTTTGAATCGAACCAGACGATAGAAGGATAATACAAAATATGTAATATGTATAAACTAGCACTTTGCCGCGACTTCGTCTGAGTGTATTTCGTGATTTCCTCTAAATTTCGAAAAAAATTCGAAAATGTATGTTTATGATCTTTATATTTTTTTAAATATAGATCAAAGGAATCAGATTTTTCAAATTAACCGATGGAATGGCTCTGTAGTTCACTGTGTTTTCGATGCAATGGACAGAAAGAAGGCCAATTCTCGTAACTTAAAACATTTAAAATCTAGTCGCAGTCTCATCTCGGCGACAAACAACTGTCAAAAACTTGCCAAAAATGTAGGGAAATTAGAGGTATTTTTGACAGATTGAGGTATCAGACTGTAAACGTTCTTAAAATTCCGAGAATAGCCCCTCAGACTGAACATTTTAAAAATTCCGAGAATAGCCCCTCAGGTCTGTGCGGCCACTGGTACGTGACGTGGCTGTGTAGTGCGCTTAGTCTCTAAGACAATTTGTTATTTAAGCGACAAATAGATCCTTACCTGAGCGCCTTACTGTACAGGAGAGATCACATCTGCTTGGCGACGCTATGTAACGAGGTAAACGTAAAATCCCTATACGAGGAGCTTTCAAGTCCCTCTTCATACATTCCGACAGCACTAGTTATGTTTATCTGTAAATAAACCGAATTCTCTGAATCTACCAAGCCTCAAGTTTATTTATCTCGCATGATTTCATGTGAGACTCATCGAAATAAGTAAATACTTCCTATTAAAGCACATACCGTGCTCATTATATATTCACATAAATTCTCCCTAGTTTACATGCTACAGTACTGTTTTAATATTATAATATGTAAATGCAATAGTATTTGTGAATGTGCATGTACATATGTACGTTATGTTCAAGTTAATGAGACGCTATTTTACATATCGATGTTTTAAATTGTTTCATTTTAGTTTATAGTTTGTAATTTAATGTTTTGTAATTGGAAATTGGAACAACATGAAACTTACATTAAAGCATGTTTGCGCGGTTGCTTATTGAATTGAATTATCATTTTAAGCTGGTAGACGTTACTATATGTGTAAATAATTCTACCTTTTTAGAAAAACAATTCGATCATTCTTCTACCATGATAACCATAATCTGATAGCATGCACTAAAAACCTAGATCCAAAACATATTTTTTCTGTTATAATAAAGGCCTCTGCAGATAGGCGCGACGCGACTCTAATAAAACAATTTCTATGAAAACTTCATGGAATTTTTTATACCAGAATCGCTTCGCACCGTCGCCGTCGCATCGCCTCTGTCTGGGAAAGCCTTAAAGAATCGAAGCTGTGATATAGTCAGGCCACTTATTGCGCAAAAAAACGATTCTTTATCACGTTTGACAGCACATTTCGTGGTGGAAAGAATCCTTCATCTATGAATTCCATTATCGACGAGCCTGCTGTATAAATGATAAATAATTTTATTTCTGTAATTAGGTTTGTAAAAACATTTTCATGCGTAAGACACATTTTAAAAACTAGATGACGTTTACACTATCTGGTTATTCTGAGAAGAAAGGCCGAAACAAACTCAGAGGTCACAGTCTCTTTTAAAGTCCAGACATAGTCTTGGTCGTGTGAACACCACATAGATTGGTGTTTGAAATGATCTTTTGAGCAAAGACACAGATTGAGAGGACTTGTCCAGTCAGTGCACACATTTGTCAGTAATCGTGCAGCTCAACTCAGATTTTAAGGATACTCGACGATTATAGCATTTTAATTCATCACAAACCAATCTTAAACACAGAAGTAAAAGGTTTTTTTTTCTATCCTGCGCTGTCTCACTCCTGGGCAAAGGCGGCCCTCCCCTCCTTCCATCTTTCATTTATTTTAATTATTTTTATTTGAATTAGGCTTTCGTCTGTTTTACAGTTCCTTTCGAAAAGACATTCTTCCCGTCTATTTCCATCCGCACCAATACAAAACCACCGCCTAAATCGATACATCACAAATAAGGAACGGTCAGTGTCAATAGGCAATAAATTCCTTACAAGGGTCGGCTCGGCTATTCATCAAAGTGACTGATGGTAGTCAGGCCCTGGACTTTAGATACCGCAACTATTAAGTATTAGTATTGATAATTCAGCGAAATAGTTTAATATTCAAAATTTCGGTGTTAAGTTTTATGTATGCAGTCTGTTTAGAGTGGATTTTTAAATAAGAGGTGAATAATGGCGGAACGAGCTGGATAGGTTCCGTCAAAACTGGAAGGAGGACACGTGGGCTCTCGAAAGATGGAAGGAGTGGAGTGGAAAGGCCTATGCCCAAGGCTGGGGGGCGGTGCAGGCTAATAAAAAAAATAAAAGATGAATAAACTGTGTTTAAAAATCGCTTATATACTTATAGCAACCTAGGGCATAAAAATCAGTCGAGTCGTTTTTGGGAAAATCACAAAACGCTTTTGATTAATAAACACGCAGTTTTAATGAAGATCCTTCTTTTTTGAAGTAAGTTCAAATTTATCTGTACATTTGAAGCTGTTAGGTGTAAGTGGAAAATAACTGGATAGCAAAACCTACGTCCCGAAATCTTTATTTTGTAGATACAAATATCACCACAAGAAAATAACCAAACAATAAATTACTTAAGGGGGAAGCGCTAAGGTAGCCCGCGAAATTTAAATATTCTTAGGTTTTTTGCAATTTGCTGGTCAGTATTAAGTTGTACGTCGATCAAAATACGATTCTCGGCCGTAACAAATATGTATTTACAGAATCATGTCATTAGAATCAGTAATACAACCTGTTAGGTTAGTATAATCCCAAAATGTCAAGATTTCATGAAATTGTAATTTTGTGGGATTACTTGGTCTTAGAGAGTTGTATTGATGACTTTAATAATTATAATTCTGTAAATAGATATTTGTTACGGTCGCGAAACATATATTAATCAACGTACAACTTAATACTCACCAGCAAATTGCAAAAAACGTAAAAAAAAATGAATTTCGCGGGCTACCCTGGCGCTCTCGCCTTAACAGGTGTAATGTAGCTAACATGGTGTTTCCCACATCACGTACATATGTGCGATATAGTATTTTATCTCAGTCATGACGTACGGTGGTTGTACCGTCGCGTGCATGAAAACCATACCTTAAGCGTAGGAAATGTGTGTGCAAACACAAGGCTGGGTTTGTTAGTTAGCGAGTGATAACATTATAAGCTTTGAAATTATATAAAATGATTTTATTTATTTATTTATTTATTTATTAAAAACTCCCTACCACTATCATTACAGGTGTATACCTAATGCGATAGCGTGGTCTTAAAATTAACTTCAGATCTTACAATTTAAAACTATGAAACGTAAAAACTAGTATTACAAGTATCAACATCTAAAATAATATTATGGACTAAATTCCCTAAATAAAATAAAACAAAATAAAAAAACAATATATAGCCTACTCTAATCTACCTTATAACATAAAAAGAACAGCAGTATTTTTGCGAGTTCACTCAAATGGCATGTAAATATATCGATCTTCACGTGAAGATCGTTAATAACCCGAATAGCGCGGGTCAATGGGGTTTTGGCGAGAAGGTTGGTCCTGGCCACCGGCACGGCCAGCAGTGGCGGACGGCGCCGCCTCCACACATAGCGGTCTGGTACACAAACACTCAGGCGCTGCAGTACTCCTGGGTTATGCTCAATGCCACGAAGTAGTCTAACCAAATACGCAACAAGCGTGAATTCCCGTCGTACCCTCAGTTGGTAGTACCCGACCATACCGAGCACAAACAGAGTGGGGTACATCAACGGGTAAAACGGATATACCCCATACAGTTTCTTGTACAAGTGGCGCGTGAACTTGTTCTGAACGCGTTCTAACATAACTGAGTACTTGGCCTCATGCGGAGCCCATATGACAGCACTATGTTCCAGATGACTCCTGACTAGTGCGTCATACAGGACTCTGACTGTTGCGATGTTAGTGAAGTGCGTTGTCTGTCGCAGAACAAATCCCAAGTTTCTAAACGCCCTTTTACAGATCCCTGTAATATGATCGCGAAACGATAGTTCGGGAGTGACGATAACCCCCAAATCTCTGACCTCAGAGACTCGTTGCATAGGCGCGGCGCCCACCACGTACTCGTGCACGAGAGGGGCACGCGCGCGCGTAAAACTCATCACCGAGCACTTTGACACGTTAAAGAAAAGCCGGTTGTGCTGACTCCATTCCACTACCCTATGTATATCCTCCTGCAATCGTTCGCAATCGGATTCATTATTAACCTCGAGCAGCAACTTGAGGTCATCTGCAAATAATAAACAAGGGCCATGTTTGACGACTTCCGGCAAATCGTTTATCATTATGATGAATTCGAGAGGCCCCAAATTGCTGCCTTGGCTCACACCAGACCAGGTGTAATATGGGTCGGATTCACACCCATTATAATCCACGTACTGCTGTCTATCTTGGAAATAACTGGCGAAGAAGTGCAATAGATGTGGTGTACAGCCGACTTTTGCGAGCTTCGTTAGTAAGATGTCATTGTCGACGCTGTCAAAAGCTTTTTTAAAATCAAAATAAGCGG
This sequence comes from Luperina nickerlii, assembly GCA_963855955.1. Lineage (NCBI taxonomy): Eukaryota > Metazoa > Arthropoda > Insecta > Lepidoptera > Noctuidae > Luperina > Luperina nickerlii. The sequence continues at coordinate 21,990,833 of OY979676.1, read as the reverse complement.
CATCAACCTGCACACCTGCATCTACCGCCGGCACCACCTGCGCCATAAAGTTCAACAGATTGGTGGCAGTGCTGCGCGCCGGTCGGAAGCCGTGCTGCGCATCAGCCAGTTGTCCACGTACCTGCTCCAGCATACAGCGCTGGATAGCCGACTCGAACACCTTGGCCGGCGTCGACAGCACGGCCACCGGTCTATAACCAGTTATGTCCGATCCCACCCTACCTTTGGGTACAGGAATGACCCGCGTCATCTTCCATTGAGTAGGGAACGTCATCGAATGAAGACACTTATTAAACATATAAAGTAGCGGCTCCGTGAGCACCCTACCACAATCTTTAAAAAGAAATGCCGGTATACCGTCCGGGCCCGCTGAACGCTTCGGTTTCAGGCGCTCAAGTGCACATCTGACGTCCTCCCGACTCAGTGCATCAAGTTGTACCCGCGCACTGCTCGCTGTTCCCGCCGCCGCCGCCGCTTGAGCGTCTAACTGCGGCGGCTGATCGCTGTAAACAGATTCGAAAAATTTTGCGAACTGTTTAGCACACTCTTTATTCGATAAATGCTCACCATCTTTTACAATAGTTTTCTTGTCTACTGCACTTTTCTTTGATCGTATGTATTGCCAGAATGACTTAGGATCTTTAGCAAACTGACACTGGATTTTATGTTGATGCAGTTTGTGAGCAGTATCTATAGATTTTTTAATAAGAGCTCTGTATTTAGAATATTCTTCATAATCCCTACTAAGTTTAGTTGTTTTAAATATCTTGTGAAGTCTGGCTTTAGTTCTCAAATCTTTTATTATTTCTCTCGTGTACCATTCCGGATAAATGAACCGCGACTTTGTACTAGGTTTTTTCCTGGGAACACATTCATCCAAAATATCATTAATATTACTATAAAATAAATCCAATATTGCTTCTAAATCGCTCATTTCATACATACTACTCCAATCGATCGAAACTAACCTCGAATAAAGCAATTGATAATTCGCCTTATAAAAGTTCCACTGTGGTCTAATATTACGCGCGCATGTACCGGGCGCGCGCGAGTCTACGGCGTCGACGGCGGCGGGGGCGGGGTCGGGGACAGGGACGCCTGCGGGCCGCGCGAGGCGCACGCTCACCGCGAGCGGCGGATGATGCGCGTCGACGGGCACAAGCGGCTCGTCGGCCGCTTCTACTGACACCTCTCCGCTAAAACCTGTACTCAGGACCAAATCCAGCTGCCGACCTAAACTATTGGGCACTCTGTTACTTTGAGTGAACTCGCAATAAGACACAAAACATTCATAATAATTACTAACATTTAAAGGACACGAATATAAATTAAAATCTCCAATCACAATTACTTCTCTATATCTATCACATAGGTTTTCTATTATTCTAAATAAAAAGATATGATCAATAGAATTATCATAGAAAATATTATTAAAATCTCGATTATGATTCTAAATGTATGCTTGGTCAATCCCTAGTATCAGATGGGATGACACTGACAGTTCACTCCACGCTCACTTCGCTTAAGTTTTCACGGTGAGATGTTACAGAATCGCACTGCTGGTGTAAATTTTCTAGTAGACTCAGAACATTTTACAATACGATGATTACCTTCACCTCAGGCCGTGTCTTAACTAAACTTCGAAAGGGAAATAGGAGAGCGTTGCATTTATTTTTTTTCAGTATGGGTAATCATCAAATGACCCTTCCCGCTCTGGATGGAGCGGAAGGGAGTGTCAGACTCTTACTGACTAAAACCCACCCGTATTCCTTCCTTAGCCCTTTATGTTCCGGGCCTGCGGTAACCCTTTCGGACAATCCCGCTGACCCGGCGTGAGCGTATATAGGTCGTGCATATTGCCCCTCGTTTCACACGTGCAGCCTGTGGGTAGCTTATACTTAAATATCGTACAGCGCCCTTCGCATTCAATATGAAAATGTGTTCTGGGTATTGATGGGGCTGGATGTTGCTGAAGCTCGTGTCGATTGCTTCTACGCTACGTTATGAAAAAGATGCACCTCCCTGGTGCACCGGGTGCGGTGCACCAGCCCCAACATTATATTGCGGTGTATCGCTAGCAGACTGCACTGCTTGTATGTGAATCGCTGCTGTAAGCTTTTCACATCGGTGTTGAGCTTGTAGCAGGGATTCGCATAACTACATAATTATATTGCAGGGTTAGGTTTAGTGTATAGGCTAAGTTTACTGACGTAATTTTTAAAAAATATTCGAACATATTTGAGTCCTTTGTTACTTGTTATCCTTATTTTTACATAAGTACATAGTATAAAACAAAGTCACCGAAATGCCTGTACCTACGCGCATAACTTCCGAATGACTGCACCAAAATGGCTAACTCTTTTTTGGTTGTATTCAGTAATGCCAGGAAAAGATTTGTATGAAAGAAAATTTTGGAAATTCGAAAAAAAATTATACCCGTGCGAAGTTGGGGCGGGCCGCTAGTTAAATATAAATAAATAATAATTAAAAAAAACGCATTTGAGCATACCCATCACATTATACTGTAAAATATCCTGTAAAATACGTACTATTTATGTAGCAATTTGTAAACAAGATAATATTTACATTATAAGTAAGCTAACAGACTTAAAAAACTACATATTAAAATAGAAATATTATATCCAAACCTAATTAAAACTATTATCAAACTAAAATATGGTGTCAAATATTCCTTCGCATCGCTCTCGACTAGTACCCAAGAGATTGGCGGCATTGCCACGTTGTATGGCATTTATTTATTTTGTAATTATTTTATTTAAAAACGCTTTCAGCTAAAAGTGTGGCCTGAACAGATGCATGGTTGAACTTAGTTTGTCTTCCTGTCAAGTGTACGTCCGGCAATTATAAATAAATACTCAGGTACATCCTTTTAATTACTGCTTTTTTATGTAAAAAGAAATTCTTCATTTTCTTCTACCCCTTTTTCATACACTTCTGGGTAAAAAGGCCCTGTTGCAGAATTTTCACAAATCTGTTACTTTTATTTCGTTTTGTTTAAAAATAGATTGTCTGTGAAGTGTATTAACAAATCTATTGAAGTAACTTTGAATGAAAAACTTTTAATCCCAAAACAAAAATAATAATTTGACAAGTATTAACTTATCACAAAACCATCATCATCTTCCCAGCCTTTTCCCAACTATGTTGGGGTCGGCTTCCAGACAAATGTGAAAAGTATTAAGCTATATTATTATCAAAGCTATTCAACCTGATGCAGCTGAATACCAGTACTTTACATGGAGCGACTGCTTATCTGACCCCCACAACCCAGTTACTGGGTAATACGATAGCCCTTGGTAAGACTGGTTGTCAGAATTTCAGACTACCCGTAATGACTGTCAAAGATCCACGAATGACAGCCGGGACCAACGGCTTAACGTGCTTTCCGAGGCACGGAGGGGTCTCGGTATGTAAAGATGGTCACCCAACCACAGACCAACCGCGGCAACCGTAGCCTTACCTGATCGATCGACCTGTGCGGCTGTTTTTATTTAGCCACGGGCCCCACCCAAACTTATCACGAAACCATTACTTGAAATTCAGTCTTGTTCCAAGAATGATTAATTTGAACTCGATAAATATCATTACTTTCCTTCAAAGATATATATTACCCACGAAAAAAGACTATTACAGGGCAATCTAAATAAAACCGTTTAAGAATGATCATTTGTCGTGGTTATCAGCCACAATTTATCTAGAATTGCCGACTATACCAATTTCATAGAAGGCAACTGGGATATAATTGTGTTATATTTCACGGGAAAGTAAGAAAAAATAAATCTGAGATAGGATAAAAGTACTTCTTGGCATACTTGTAGTAAAGATTTGAAAAGGCGCCAGCTGCTTTTTATATTCTCATCATGGTAATTCATTAGCTCACGAATGGCCCATTTCTCACAATATCTTACACATAATAATATATAACATAAACGAAGCTAAAGAAGTATGTAGAGATCGTAGCAGGTGGCGTTCGGTAGTTTCTACTTTTCACCATGAGAATAAGTCTACCTCTGTACATTTTTGCTTAAAGTGTTAAATAAATAAATACTAAATCAGAAGCCAGTGTATGTATGTGAATGTGTATACATATGTATATTATAAAACAAATTCGCTTTTTTTCGTATTTTTCTAAACTACACAATGGATTTTGATGCGATTTTAGCATCATTAGATTGATGCATCCGTGCGAAGCAGGGGCGGATCACTAGTCCCAACTACATATTATGTAAGTATTTATATAATTATGTCGGAAATACGTCATTCGTTTGACTATTCGGAACGCCAGCGCCATCTGGTGGCGCTGGACAGAGTCTAGCCTGAGTGCGTGGGGGGGTCGAGGAGAGCGAGCAGCGAGGTGCAGGGCTCTTGGATATTGGACATCGTACGGACAACATGTGCTCAGAAACTGTCCCGCGTTCCGTATCTGGTTGTGTCGTGTACCTACAGTGTGTAATTTGCTAGTGTGATTAAATTGTTCGTGAAATTATTATCTAATTTGAACTGCAAACGGTTTTTCTATTGCGCAATAACCAACACATACCCACAGTGCGCCCACAGTAGTTAAACTATGGCTGATAATAACGTCACACACTTACCTTCTCCGTCATATTATATTAATATTATAAAGAGTATTCTATTATATTCTAAATGCGAAAGTAAGTGGTGAAGCGTCAATGCCTTTTCAATATAAAAAATAAAATAATAATAATTTAGGATTTCTCCATATATTAGCATATGTTAGTATTTCAAATTAAATATTTTAAGTTCTCAATTGATGAATCCTCGCACCATATTTGTTGACGCAGCGCCCATGTATCGAGACTTTCTTGAGTCTTCTCGCAAGGGCCGATAGATGGCATTAGCGAGTGCGGACAGCTTCCTTTGACCGTTCGAAGAAGACGGTTTACGCGCCTCATCGCTCCGCTTTAAAATTCCTTTTTTTTGGTGAAATCTTGACGATACTCGTAAAAATAAATGGACCTGCATCTGTGCTTCATTGCGAACGTATAGTGCAGTGTTGATTTTGGAGTTTCAACCATTCCACCGGTGGATTCAAGAGGATTTTGCTCGCCGGCCGGCAGCCCATACCTGCAAGTGCGCATGAACGAGGTATCTTCCCATCTCCCTGGGTCTGAGTGGGATCTCTGGATTGTCAAGGTACGTGGGCATGTTTGCTGCTAATAATTCTCTGGTAGTGGTTTGTCGAGGATTCATCAATAGGGAAAATAATTTATTTTGAGGTCCGCCATTACACATCATAATATATAGCATAGGTTCTTATTTTTAAATTTTCTTACAACCTTCACAAAGGTGCAGGCTATTTACACGCCTCACCATATTATTTTGGTCCTTCGAGCCGGATTAATAACCAGATACCTAGATTTTTGCGTAATTGTTTGGTGAAAATCATATAGGTTCAATAACACACAATAGGTATTTAGTCTACATAAACTTTGGTAAATTATTGCCCTTTAAAACGCAGCATAATTGACAATAGATTTTACGTAGTTATTGGTAAATCTGTTCAATTATTTGTTAGCTTACATAGAACGACATTACGTATTTATTGGTAAAGTTCATTCTATGTAGGTATCCGTATTTAAAAATTCGCTTTGATATTATGAAAATAAGTAGGTAGGTACCAACGCATCTCGACTTTGTGCGGAATAATAATTAGACAGATACCCACTCATAGTTGGTAGGTGCGATAATATTGCGAACCGCCTGGTACTTAGGTATTTTTTTGTTATTGTCTTCGTTTGTTATTTAACGAAATGACGGATAAACAACTGAAGCCGGAAGATTTACTAACTATTCTTCATGAAAAGAAAGGATTGTTATTTAAACGCATTAATCGATTGTACGATTTATCAAAAAATATATCGTCGTTCGATTCGAGAAAAAATGAAAGTTTTATGACTGAGTCAGAGACAATTGATGACATTCGAGATAAATTTGAATCTTTTGTTGATCAAATAAATCAAATAAACATTAGTATAAAACCTGGTGCAAGTGTCGATTATGCTTGTTTAGAGTCCTTTGAAGATTTGTACATTCATATTAAACGTGTTAGGAATAAAATAAACAGTAATCAATCACCATCAACACCCAGTAGTAACTATAAGACTCTTTTTGAACCGCTTAAAATAAAGTTGCCTCCTATCGCGCTGCCGTCTTTCGACGGAAAAACTGAGAATTGGCCTGTTTTCTACGAGTCGTTCAAGTCGAATATTCATGAGAATGATCAGCTGACTGACTCGCAGCGTGTGCAGTACTTGGTAGGTAGACTTACGCACAACGCATTGAAGGTTACCGCTGGAATTGTGCCTACGGGTGATACTTACAACTTCTTATGGGACAGTTTAGTTAAAAAATATCAAGAGAAGCGCTCACTAGGTACGCATTATTTAAATAATATATTGGATTTAAAAAGTTGTTCATTTAACGCTAACAGTCTCGATTCTTTCATAGAAACATTTAGTGCATCTATTTCTGCCTTGAAACAAATTGGGATTACGGATCTTGCTGATTTTATTCTTTTGCACTGCGCAATGAGAAAAATTGATTCACAGACTATTCAATCGTTTGAACTTTCCATTCGAGATATTGAAATTCCCACAACGAAATTATTGATAAGCTTCGTTCAAGATCAGGCAAAGATATTGGCACGCTCGAATTTGTCTCATTCGAACGCGAGAAACTTTAGTAGAAACCCCGCTTCCGCGCCTCGCGAGTCACGCACACAGACAAAAACGTTTGTTGTGAGCGAGTCAGCTGACTCGTCCGCTTGTTCACCTGCGATTGCGGTTCCGTGCTGCGCGTACTGTAATGATAACGCTCATGTTCATTTGTACAACTGCGCTAAGTTTAAATCCGCGTTGACTCCTAGAACAAGGTTCGAGTTTATTAAATCCAAACGTGGGTGTGCGAATTGTCTGAGCACATTACACGGATTGAGTAACTGCAAGTCAACATCAGTCTGTGACTTATGTAAAAAACGCCATCATACACTATTACATTTTGATAAAGAAAATAAACCGCAAACAGCTGACGTTCTAGCGACGAATTTCAATGTAGTCGTCGCGTCGCCTCCTGCGCCGCTGTCCGTCGCGCCTCCCTCGCCCCTCTCGACTCCCGGTACGTCCTTGTCTGCCCCGGTTTCCGTCGCGGTGCCGCGCTCTTATGTGCATAGTAATAAGGTCGATATTGCCACACGGGTGATTGCGTCTGATTCGTGTGATGTGACGCCAGCGTCTTCGGTTCACAACTCGGCCGTGTTATTAGCAGCTGATGCAGCGAGGGCTAAGGCGATAGTGCTGTTATCGACAGCTCAGGTTTATGCGCGAGCTAAAAGTGACAGTGCGAGTCACAAAACAATAGTGAGGTGCTTAATTGATAATGGTTCGCAGAATAATTTAATAACTACAGCTTGTTGTAGAAAACTTAATTTACTGATAATTCCTTTGAGTAATTCCTTTGTTAAAGGAGTTGGTTCTGTATCGCGACCGATAATAGGATACGTACATTTAGATATCGAGTCTCGTGTATATCCGGATCAAAAATATACTATTCACGCGTTAGTAGTTGAGTGCATTACGGACCAGCTACCATCGCACCATGTTAATTGGGATAGCCATGTAGACTTCCACGCGCTTCCGCTCGCTGATTTAAGCTGGAATATTCCAGGGGATATTGACCTAGTGTTGGGCGCTCAACTGTTTCCGTACATTTACTTGGGGAATAGGGTCGATTTTGGTTCACGCGCCCCACCTGCATTATTGACCACATTCGGGTATGTCTTTATGGGTGATTTTCCGCATAATAGTGATAATTTAAATTTACTTAACTCCTCTCCTTTCACGGCATTGGCTCTCAATGATTTATTACAAAAGTTCTGGGAATTGGAAGAAGTTGAGAATAAACGTTTTTTATCTCCTGAGGAAACCGAATGTGAGAATATTTTTTCCTCGACCGTGTCACGGGACGATGTGGGACGTTATAGCGTCGCGTTACCTTTTAGTAAGGATCCCGCCGAGTTGGGTAACTCCCGCACCGCCGCGTACCGTCGACTTATTGCGCTTGAAAGGAAACTACGCCAGTTGCCGATGTTGCGGGAAAATTATAATGCAGTGCTTAAAGAGTACATTGACAGTGGGTACTTAAGTCAAGTCGACGAATCTGCCATTTCCGATGACGGGTACTATATCCCTCATCACGCTGTCGTTCGGCTAGACAAACCGATGCCGCGCATTGTATTGGATGCTAGCGCTAGGACTCATACAGGATTATCTTTGAATGATGTACTCCATATTGGTCCAAATTTACAAACAGATTTGTTTATTCTTTTAATAAATTTTAGATTATTTCCCATCGCTATAAATGCGGATATTAAACAAATGTATTTACGCGTTGGTGTACCCGTTGACCAGCGTAAATACCTACGCATTTTGTTTCGATTCAATGAGAACGAACCTGTGTTAACCTTTGCTTTTAATCGCTTACCTTTCGGACTTAAGTCAAGTCCATACATAGCTATGCGCACTGTGCGACAGCTGGCCTCTGACAGTCCGCATTATCCCGAAGCTGCTAAAGTAGCAGAGACCAGTCTCTACATGGACGATCTGGTATATTCTGTGAATAATGAAGATACCGCCATGCAGCTATCGCATGATCTTATAAAGATGTTTAAATCGGGCGATTTTGACCTTATTAAATGGTGTAGCAACTCACCCGTTCTTTTAAACAGTCTTCCTGACTCGCACCGTAAGTCCCTTGATTTTCACGCTGGGAGTGATGTTTCTAAGGTTCTAGGCCTTTCGTGGGAACCTTCTCAGGATAATTTCTTCTTCACTTCCGCTCAAGTGGCTGAGAAATGTACTAAGAGAAATATACTCTCGATAGTCGCACGCTTATTCGATGTTCTCGGTTTGGTCGCTCCCGTGATCTTTTATGCCAAGTTGCTCATCAAAGAGTTATGGCTGAGCAATATTGGTTGGGATGATCCCGCTCCTGACGACATTGTTAAACGTTTCTCCATTCTCATGCAAGAGTTTCCATTGCTAGATACATTACGCATACCACGCCATGTGGGTGTTACCGATGATTGTTCCGTTCGTATAGTCGCGTTTGCTGATGCTAGTATGGGTGGGTACGGGTGTGTGATTTATGTACACTCTACTGGTCCATCTGGTGTCATAGTCCGCTTACTTTGTGCGAAATCAAAGGTTTCACCTACCAAAGTCACAACTCTTGCACGTCTGGAGCTATGTGCCGCCATGCTCATGTCAAAATTGGTAAAAACTGTTCGCGATACCTACGCTTTACGTGTTCCTATTGCAGGAATTTACGCCTTTTCGGATTCCATGATAGCCTTATCTTGGATACACTCTTCTCCGCACCGCTGGTCAGTCTTTGTCAGCAATAGAGTCGCTCAATGTCAGGAGAACTTGGGTTCTCAACATTTTTACCATGTGGCAGGTGTTGAGAATCCAAGCGACTGTCTGTCTCGTGGCATCCTTCCTTCCCAGTTAATTTCACATGGACTTTGGTGGGACGGCCCCTCTTGGCTTCGTTGTGCTCCTGAGGATTGGCCGGTCAAACCGTTTTCTCCTATTAATTGTGGGGAACTTCCCGAGCACAAGACAAATATCTTAACAGTGACCACACAAGTAGAACAACCCCTTCTATATCAACTTGCTCAACGTACCTCATCATGGGATAAATTGTTGCGCATTGTTTCTTATATATTGAAATTCGCTAGACCAAAGGTTCATTGTGAACCTCGTTCTATTCAGGGCTTGTCAGCTGCGGAACGAGCGATAGTATGTGTTGTGCAATCTGTGCATTTTGCAAATGACATTAAGCTCATCAAATCTGGAAAATTGCTTTCAAAGAGACTCCAAAGTCTAGCTGTCTTTTTGGATGAAGAGGGAATACTACGCATTGGAGGAAGGCTTTCGAAGTCGCACCTTCCATTTGACGCTAAGCATCCCTTTTTACTTCCCAAACATGATCATGTTGTGGATCTAATAATCCGTCATTACCATGTGATGAATTGTCACACTGGACCGGGACTACTCATGTCTATTCTAAGACAGCGATTTTGGATACTAGATGCCAGGACTGTCATTAGGTCCAAGTTGCGACAATGCAATACATGTTTTCGGGTAAATCCGACGCATCCCATTCCAGTGATGGCAGACCTGCCTGAATACCGAGTATCGGAAGCAAAGGCGTTTGTCCACACTGGGGTGGATTATGCTGGTCCCATACGCATAACCCTCACTCGGCGCAGAGGCCAGCACGCCCAGAAGGCGTATATCTGTTTATTCGTGTGCTTGGTAACCAAGGCCGTCCATGTAGAGTTAGTCTCTGATTTAACCTCTGATGCCTTTTTAGCCGCGTTTAAACGCTTTATCTCGCGTCGAGGGCCAGTATCTTGTCTTTATTCGGACAATGCGACCAATTTCGTTGGTGCTAAGGCCCAACTAGATGAGCTTTATAGTTTCTTATTAAATTCAAGTTTCAATTCTTCTCTTTTACATGAGTTATCAACCCGCCGCGTAATGTGGAAAATGATTCCACCTCGCTCCCCACATTTCGGCTCCATGTGGGAAGCGAATATTAAAACATTAAAAACGCATCTTTATCGCGTGATCGGAAGTCAGCTTCTTACTTATGAGGAGTTACAAACTGTACTCATTCAAATAGAGTGCATTATGAACTCGCGCCCTCTGAGCTTATTGTCTTCCGATCCCCATCCCGAAGTTATTACTCCCGCTCACTTTTTGATGTCAACTCCACTGCAGTACTTGCCGGCAGCCGATTTGTCTGGTCATCGCATTAATTTATCACAGCGCAAACAGTTGCTAGATAGTATGGTCCAATCCTTCTGGAAGAAATGGCACCTAGAGTATCTGCATACGCTGCAAGTCAGGCAAAAATGGGCAAGTCCGGACAAACCCGTAGAAGTTGGAACTGTCGTACTCGTGGGACAGGATAATTCAGCTCCTCTAAGTTGGCCATTAGGAGTTATAACTGAGGTTTATAAAGGCATGGATAATGTCGTTCGTGTTGCAATGGTAAAAACAAAGTTCGGTAACTTTAAACGTGCCGTCGTTAAATTATACCCTATTCCAACGCAATAAACTTTTAACTCTTATACGAAATTCATAGTCTTAGGTTTAGGAAATACATATATTAAATAACTTATATCATTTGTTTCTCGTATTCAGTCGTAAAGCTTAATTTTTCTGATCATAATGTAGGTCAGTAAATACTTATAATTTTTTCACTTTCTTTCTGAAAGCACTTGCGTCCTTCCAAAGCCCCCGAGCATGGTGAAGCGTCAATGCCTTTTCAATATAAAAAATAAAATAATAATAATTTAGGATTTCTCCATATATTAGCATATGTTAGTATTTCAAATTAAATATTTTAAGTTCTCAATTGATGAATCCTCGCACCATATTTGTTGACGCAGCGCCCATGTATCGAGACTTTCTTGAGTCTTCTCGCAAGGGCCGATAGATGGCATTAGCGAGTGCGGACAGCTTCCTTTGACCGTTCGAAGAAGACGGTTTACGCGCCTCATCGCTCCGCTTTAAAATTCCTTTTTTTTGGTGAAATCTTGACGATACTCGTAAAAATAAATGGACCTGCATCTGTGCTTCATTGCGAACGTATAGTGCAGTGTTGATTTTGGAGTTTCAACCATTCCACCGGTGGATTCAAGAGGATTTTGCTCGCCGGCCGGCAGCCCATACCTGCAAGTGCGCATGAACGAGGTATCTTCCCATCTCCCTGGGTCTGAGTGGGATCTCTGGATTGTCAAGGTACGTGGGCATGTTTGCTGCTAATAATTCTCTGGTAGTGGTTTGTCGAGGATTCATCAATAGGGAAAATAATTTATTTTGAGGTCCGCCATTACACATCATAATATATAGCATAGGTTCTTATTTTTAAATTTTCTTACAACCTTCACAAAGGTGCAGGCTATTTACACGCCTCACCAGTAAGAATAGAATAGAATAGAATACTCTTTATTATGTACACCATATAAATTACAGACATAAATATAGAAACTGTACAAAGGGTGACACAATGGGCGGTCTTATCGCTAAGAGCGATCTTTTCTTAATTCTTTTTTTTTTTTTTTTTGTTTATCTGTTACGCTTTCACGCCAAAATGGCTGAACGGATTTAGATGAAATTTGGCACATAGGTAGACCATGAACTGGAGAAAGACATAGGCACTTTTCATCTTGGATCGCAGACTAAGTCACGGGCCGCCAGCTAGTTTCTCATAAGGAGAATGAAAAAGCTTTGATCACTACGTTTGCTTATTATGTGCTAATTTAAGACCGTTTGTTTCAAATTTTTCCCGGCCATCTTAAACTTAAAGTTTACCATTTGTCCCTAGGGTAAAACTTCCCTAAAAACATCATCCTATTATAAGTTGGATAAAAAATGCCAAATGATTACACAACATGTATCATGTTCAATTTAAAATAATTTATTTTCTCTTCACAAACAATGGCATCATATTAACTTAGACAAGCTTAGAAATTAGAGATACTACATAGTTTGTGAGAGACTGGTGTCTGCACTAGGAATACTTGTAGCAGATCAGCAGGGTCCCACCGCACGGTATGTAAACATAATCAATCATAATGTGGCCTAAAAGGCCACATTGGCAGAATCATAAAAGGATGATGCGTTGCGACGGGGAGGGTCAGGGGAACATTATAAGTCACGCGGACAAAGAGCGGACAGAAGCTAGTATTATAATAAAGTAATTTTTCTGTAAAATTAGCCTTATGTGAAGCACACTAGATAATTAAAGAGCCAACATTATCTAAACAGGAATACAGAATACACTATTCAACTTGTAAATAGTTTACACTACTCCCTGAACGAGTTCCGAGCTTAGCATCGAGGTACCGCAAACTTATTACTATTTAAACTACATTGCAAAGTTAAATTCAGTATATTATTACTGCAGCGGTTCCAAGGTAACTTCTTAAAGGTATGTTGTTTTATTTATTTCTTAGAGAACTTTTCTTATTAAAATTAAACAGTTATCTAGTTGGTGCGTTCATTTAACATGTATTTTAAAGGAAAAACACTTTTATTATAGGTAGTGTCAAATGACAATGTCAATTATAATCAATTATATTTCAGGGTAAATTTTGACCTCCCAAAGTGCCTATTAACAAGCATAATTAATTGTTTGAGGCATTCAACTCAGAGCAACTGAGTGTTCATAAACAAGAGAGATACGTGTCAACGACATTTACCTCAGTCGTCGACGCGTGTTGGTCTTGTCTATGCACTGAAACAAAATTATAATAAGTTATTTCAGTGCGGTCAGTAAAACAGCTTATGTGCCATTCGGTCAGGTGCCGTTGAAATCAGTGCTCTGAGTGGAATACGTCAATTATTTGACTATGTCTTTGACTTTCAAGACTGGTAATTCTCCGTGATTTAAAAATAACGCAACAAATGGTTTTTTTGCGAGAGAAAAAAGGGAATTGTTTCTGATGCATATCTGAATAATTTTTTACACTTCCCCTGGGGAAGGGGACACACAGATGGTGGTGAAATAATATGCATTGGGAGCTAATGTGAATGTTTTTTGTTCAAAGTTTCAGAAACATTGCGATTTTAGAACGTATCTTCTATCGGGGTAATGTATTGTTAAGCTACTTGACACTCTACGTCAATTTGTCGTGTAATGGACATTTCATACAACAATCAAAGAATGATAGTTGTGCTTTGAATAAAAGGACAATTTAAGTTGTTCGTCACGTTGCTTAAAAATAACTCCCCTGACTTTACGTATGTGTAAACCAAAAAAACATTAATAATCACTAATCACTCGACAATTCCTCATATTATATTGAACTTCCAGAATAACTTCCACGACCCACGTATTACTCTAATAACCTAAAAACAAAATAAAATACGAAATCTTCCTCGAAATTAGTTCCCAGGAGCACGTCTTCTAAACTCTTTGTGAAGTTGCAATTTAAACTCAAAGGTGAGGCAGTAACAAATACCATGTAACTTTTTCTAATAAAAAATCCTATTATGCTCATTAAACTGAGCAAACGAACCACTTTGTGGGTAAAGTTTTTTTGTAAGCTGAAATAAGGTTGAATGAGTTCGTATTACCATAATTCTGAGGTTTACAAAAATGTGAATAAAGAAGGTACAGATAACAGCACGTCGGTGCTAATATTTGACACTGTCAGCGCCTTTATGTTGTAGCAGTAAGATTGGTTTTCTAAGTTCATAGTGACGTGAGGTTGACTGTACCTGAGAGGTACTTTATTTATTAGGATAAAACATCAAGCAAGACTTGGTCTTACCTTGAAGGAGTTTTATTGAGAGCTAGTCTAGCGTTGAAAATAATTTTAGCATAAAGCTTACCTTCATTTTTATAAGTGTAATGAAGTTGGAGTCTTTTTATTTAGTATTTCGTGTTAATATTGATTGATTAATTAAGATAAAAAACATAATAAATTAGGTGAGTTCATAGTCTTCTTGGTGAATTACCTGTCTCAGATCTTTTTTTTTTTCAGGATGGCAAATCATCAAATGACCCCTCCCGCTCTGGGTCGAGCGGAAGGGAGTGTCAAACTCTTATTGACTAAAACCTACCCGTGTTCCTTCCTTAGCCTTTTATGTTCCGGGCCAGCGGTAACCCTTTCGGACAATCCCGCTGACCCGGCAGGCTTCGGCCTTCACGGGCCCCTTCAGTTGCTGCTGACATCTCTTTGAGGCGCGCGTAGAACACGTACGCACCGTCCGGCACGGGCCTGGTCCTGATCGGACGGTGAGCTACCCATTACTCTTTGCCCGCAGGCCCGCACCTACGGTGGCCGGGAGTCGTCGCGCGGCTCCCGACGCCCGGAGCGTCTCCCGCGGCGGCTGGGACGGGGGCTCTCTCCCTCAGCCGTCCCGCCGCCTCCTTCGCTAGCATGACTGCTTCGCAGAAAGAAGCGACTGCCCTCCACTCCCTCTCGCCCCGGACCATGGCTTGAACCAGGTCCGGATGCGAGAGGTCGCCGCCGCTACCGATCGCCTCTACGAGGACACGGCGGTGCTCCGCCCAAGCGGGGCAGACCTCTATCGTATGCTCCACCGTGTCCTCTGGGCGATCCTGGCAATGGTGACACCCAGGCGTTTCCTTCTGCCTGATGATGTGCAGGAAACGCCGAAACATCCGTGTCCGGTGAGGACCTGCGTCATGCGTCAGGGGGTAGGTGAGAGCGCCGTGACGCCTCTCTAGCCACTTTTCAAAGCGGGGTCTTATCCCCACTATCGTGACGTGCCCAGCGCTGGGTTGCGACAGTCGCTCTTTCTATGCCGCGATGAGATCGCGTCGCAGGTCCGTCCGCTCCGCCGCGATTTGCCGAGGAAGCGGAGTTTCCCCCCGGCGTAGTGCCTTCGCGCGCCACTCATACAGGCGCGCGTGGACTATCGCCTCCAGATCCCATGGCGGCAGTCCCTGTCTCAGGCCTCAGGAAAGCTTTTACATTGTATTAACAGAGTTTTACTTAGAAAACCACCTTTTTTACCTGAAGGCCAATTCCCGTAATTAAAAATGTTCAAAATCTCAATCACAATCTCATCTCAGAGACGATATATGTCAGAAACTTGTCAATAATGTAATGAGGTATTTTTGACATATTGAAACTGAGGTCAGACTGTAAACGTTCTTACAATGATGAGAATGGCCCCTCAGGTCGCAGCGACGCGGACGTCCAAAAGGAGGGAAATGGACTTTAAAACAAAAAAGTTGCTACGGTTTTTCGGATAACATTGAAATGATAGCCGCCGCAAGTTTAAACCCAGGTGAACTAAGATGAATAGATAAATATAAAATGAAGGTATTCTATTAAAGTGACGATATTAAATTTTTATACGATATAAATTGAGCATTCACCTGTGATCTGCAAAAATATGCGATGACTACACGTTTTTAATAAAATTTTATTGATGATGTTCTGTCAAACTTCATTCAACCCTTATGAACGATGTCGTTAATCGAAAAATAGCGAAAACTATTAATATTATTTTTAAGCGAAGGATATTACAAAAATGAATGTCATTAGATATTTATATCCCTCAAGCTTGTGTGGACTAAGGTCGAGATCTATAAACTTAAGCACGTACAGTCCGCTAACAGTTATTAATTTTACCTCTGATTTTGCATCGCTGTCAATATTACAACGATTTTTAATCTTATAACAGTAAGGTTACTATTGGGTTTCTGCAACTGCTAAGTCTGTCAAAATCATAGTGATCTTTATTTTTGTTGTAATAAGGTTGCAGTTGGCTTGCTGCAGTCAGAGGTAAAATAACTGTGAAAGAAACTTTGGCTAAGCCTACTTCCTCTCACTGTCGCACAACTGTCAAACTAGAAGTTTAAACATGTATAAAACGCGGCTTGAAAGCTTGTAACTTTAGGAAAGTATACTTTCAAAATATTAAACTGGTAATTCCTTGAATGTAGTGTTCTGTAAATTTATCCGTTTTCAAGTCTTTTGTAATTAACTTCAAATTAAGTACGAGCTCGTAACTAAGTAACGAGGTCTTAATAATATTCTTCGGGAAATCCGGAACTGTGCGTTACAGTTTGTAACTGTTTTTATTATTCTTCATAATGAGATATCTTTTGCGACGTGTGTGGGAGTTCCACAAAAAATATTCTTATGCATATTACAGAAACACCCAGACCCAGGCTCTTAAGTACCTATTATTAAATCCGAACTTCACATCCTGTTTCTCATACCTCTATATAAAGAGGTGTGAGAAACAGGATGTAAAAATCACTCATCCTCCATAGAAAAGGGAGGATCCTCCGACCAGACGGGTGTCGGTGGTGGGCTACTGCCCGACGATTGATGTCGGGACATTGTCTATACTCAAACTCAAACTCAAAGCTTTTATTTCAATTAAACCAATTACAGGTACTTTTGAATTATTATCAATTATCGAATTATCAAGAGGTCGGTATAATTATACATGTCGTGCGGTAGACTCTACTTGCTCGATGCAGGATTTAGCGTGACGTCAGTGTGATGGGTAGTTCACATGTAGCGTTGTAGTAGCCACCACAATAGTAATAATAATACCCCACCATCTCTATGTTGACGTTGTAGTGGGGTTTGCGCGTGTCTATTGCAGGTTGTGCCGATAAAGTTTACTTTACCGAAATAGGTCTAGTAAGGAGCCAGACCAAGAGAGATACAAAAACCTGCTAGGCAGCATTTGAGGAGTTGCCGGCTCTTGGTGCCTCATTTCATTAAAAGCGTACAACCGGCCTCTGCGAGTTGGCTTCGGCCTCTCGTATGCCTATGCGAATGTCCGGGCCCTCGGGGTTCCAAAATAAATATGTTAAAGATAATAATAAATATGAACACCTGTGGTGAAGCGTCAATGCCTTTTCAATATAAAAAATAAAATAATAATAATTTAGGATTTCTCCATATATTAGAATATGTTAGTATTTCAAATTAAATATTTTAAGTTCTCAATTGATGAATCCTCGCACCATATTTGTTGACGCAGCGCCCATGTATCGAGACTTTCTTGAGTCTTCTCGCAAGGGCCGATAGATGGCATTAGCGAGTGCGGACAGCTTCCTTTGACCGTTCGAAGAAGACGGTTTACGCGCATCATCGCTCCGCTTTAAAATTCCTTTTTTTTGGTGAAATCTTGACGATACTCGTAAAAATAAATGGACCTGCATCTGTGCTTCATTGCGAACGTATAGTGCAGTGTTGATTTTGGAGTTTCAACCATTCCACCGGTGGATTCAAGAGGATTTTGCTCGCCGGCCGGCAGCCCATACCTGCAAGTGCGCATGAACGAGGTATCTTCCCATCTCCCTGGGTCTGAGTGGGATCTCTGGATTGTCAAGGTACGTGGGCATGTTTGCTGCTAATAATTCTCTGGTAGTGGTTTGTCGAGGATTCATCAATAGGGAAAATAATTTATTTTGAGGTCCGCCATTACACATCATAATATATAGCATAGGTTCTTATTTTTAAATTTTCTTACAACCTTCACAAAGGTGCAGGCTATTTACACGCCTCACCATATTATTTTGGTCCTTCAGATACCGGATTAATAACCAGATACCTAGATTTTTGCGTAATTGTTTGGTGAAAATCATATAGGTTCAATAACACACAATAGGTATTTAGTCTACATAAACTTTGGTAAATTATTGCCCTTTAAAACGCAGCATAATTGACAATAGATTTTACGTAGTTATTGGTAAATCTGTTCAATTATTTGTTAGCTTACATAGAACGACATTACGTATTTATTGGTAAAGTTCATTCTATGTAGGTATCCGTATTTAAAAATTCGCTTTGATATTATGAAAATAAGTAGGTAGGTACCAACGCATCTCGACTTTGTGCGGAATAATAATTAGACAGATACCCACTCATAGTTGGTAGGTGCGATAATATTGCGAACCGCCTGGTACTTAGGTATTTTTTTGTTATTGTCTTCGTTTGTTATTTAACGAAATGACGGATAAACAACTGAAGCCGGAAGATTTACTAACTATTCTTCATGAAAAGAAAGGATTGTTATTTAAACGCATTAATCGATTGTACGATTTATCAAAAAATATATCGTCGTTCGATTCGAGAAAAAATGAAAGTTTTATGACTGAGTCAGAGACAATTGATGACATTCGAGATAAATTTGAATCTTTTGTTGATCAAATAAATCAAATAAACATTAGTATAAAACCTGGTGCAAGTGTCGATTATGCTTGTTTAGAGTCCTTTGAAGATTTGTACATTCATATTAAACGTGTTAGGAATAAAATAAACAGTAATCAATCACCATCAACACCCAGTAGTAACTATAAGACTCTTTTTGAACCGCTTAAAATAAAGTTGCCTCCTATCGCGCTGCCGTCTTTCGACGGAAAAACTGAGAATTGGCCTGTTTTCTACGAGTCGTTCAAGTCGAATATTCATGAGAATGATCAGCTGACTGACTCGCAGCGTGTGCAGTACTTGGTAGGTAGACTTACGCACAACGCATTGAAGGTTACCGCTGGAATTGTGCCTACGGGTGATACTTACAACTTCTTATGGGACAGTTTAGTTAAAAAATATCAAGAGAAGCGCTCACTAGGTACGCATTATTTAAATAATATATTGGATTTAAAAAGTTGTTCATTTAACGCTAACAGTCTCGATTCTTTCATAGAAACATTTAGTGCATCTATTTCTGCCTTGAAACAAATTGGGATTACGGATCTTGCTGATTTTATTCTTTTGCACTGCGCAATGAGAAAAATTGATTCACAGACTATTCAATCGTTTGAACTTTCCATTCGAGATATTGAAATTCCCACAACGAAATTATTGATAAGCTTCGTTCAAGATCAGGCAAAGATATTGGCACGCTCGAATTTGTCTCATTCGAACGCGAGAAACTTTAGTAGAAACCCCGCTTCCGCGCCTCGCGAGTCACGCACACAGACAAAAACGTTTGTTGTGAGCGAGTCAGCTGACTCGTCCGCTTGTTCACCTGCGATTGCGGTTCCGTGCTGCGCGTACTGTAATGATAACGCTCATGTTCATTTGTACAACTGCGCTAAGTTTAAATCCGCGTTGACTCCTAGAACAAGGTTCGAGTTTATTAAATCCAAACGTGGGTGTGCGAATTGTCTGAGCACATTACACGGATTGAGTAACTGCAAGTCAACATCAGTCTGTGACTTATGTAAAAAACGCCATCATACACTATTACATTTTGATAAAGAAAATAAACCGCAAACAGCTGACGTTCTAGCGACGAATTTCAATGTAGTCGTCGCGTCGCCTCCTGCGCCGCTGTCCGTCGCGCCTCCCTCGCCCCTCTCGACTCCCGGTACGTCCTTGTCTGCCCCGGTTTCCGTCGCGGTGCCGCGCTCTTATGTGCATAGTAATAAGGTCGATATTGCCACACGGGTGATTGCGTCTGATTCGTGTGATGTGACGCCAGCGTCTTCGGTTCACAACTCGGCCGTGTTATTAGCAGCTGATGCAGCGAGGGCTAAGGCGATAGTGCTGTTATCGACAGCTCAGGTTTATGCGCGAGCTAAAAGTGACAGTGCGAGTCACAAAACAATAGTGAGGTGCTTAATTGATAATGGTTCGCAGAATAATTTAATAACTACAGCTTGTTGTAGAAAACTTAATTTACTGATAATTCCTTTGAGTAATTCCTTTGTTAAAGGAGTTGGTTCTGTATCGCGACCGATAATAGGATACGTACATTTAGATATCGAGTCTCGTGTATATCCGGATCAAAAATATACTATTCACGCGTTAGTAGTTGAGTGCATTACGGACCAGCTACCATCGCACCATGTTAATTGGGATAGCCATGTAGACTTCCACGCGCTTCCGCTCGCTGATTTAAGCTGGAATATTCCAGGGGATATTGACCTAGTGTTGGGCGCTCAACTGTTTCCGTACATTTACTTGGGGAATAGGGTCGATTTTGGTTCACGCGCCCCACCTGCATTATTGACCACATTCGGGTATGTCTTTATGGGTGATTTTCCGCATAATAGTGATGTTTCTAAGGTTCTAGGCCTTTCGTGGGAACCTTCTCAGGATAATTTCTTCTTCACTTCCGCTCAAGTGGCTGAGAAATGTACTAAGAGAAATATACTCTCGATAGTCGCACGCTTATTCGATGTTCTCGGTTTGGTCGCTCCCGTGATCTTTTATGCCAAGTTGCTCATCAAAGAGTTATGGCTGAGCAATATTGGTTGGGATGATCCCGCTCCTGACGACATTGTTAAACGTTTCTCCATTCTCATGCAAGAGTTTCCATTGCTAGATACATTACGCATACCACGCCATGTGGGTGTTACCGATGATTGTTCCGTTCGTATAGTCGCGTTTGCTGATGCTAGTATGGGTGGGTACGGGTGTGTGATTTATGTACACTCTACTGGTCCATCTGGTGTCATAGTCCGCTTACTTTGTGCGAAATCAAAGGTTTCACCTACCAAAGTCACAACTCTTGCACGTCTGGAGCTATGTGCCGCCATGCTCATGTCAAAATTGGTAAAAACTGTTCGCGATACCTACGCTTTACGTGTTCCTATTGCAGGAATTTACGCCTTTTCGGATTCCATGATAGCCTTATCTTGGATACACTCTTCTCCGCACCGCTGGTCAGTCTTTGTCAGCAATAGAGTCGCTCAATGTCAGGAGAACTTGGGTTCTCAACATTTTTACCATGTGGCAGGTGTTGAGAATCCAAGCGACTGTCTGTCTCGTGGCATCCTTCCTTCCCAGTTAATTTCACATGGACTTTGGTGGGACGGCCCCTCTTGGCTTCGTTGTGCTCCTGAGGATTGGCCAGTCAAACCGTTTTCTCCTATTAATTGTGGGGAACTTCCCGAGCACAAGACAAATATCTTAACAGTGACCACACAAGTAGAACAACCCCTTCTATATCAACTTGCTCAACGTACCTCATCATGGGATAAATTGTTGCGCATTGTTTCTTATATATTGAAATTCGCTAGACCAAAGGTTCATTGTGAACCTCGTTCTATTCAGGGCTTGTCAGCTGCGGAACGAGCGATAGTATGTGTTGTGCAATCTGTGCATTTTGCAAATGACATTAAGCTCATCAAATCTGGAAAATTGCTTTCAAAGAGACTCCAAAGTCTAGCTGTCTTTTTGGATGAAGAGGGAATACTACGCATTGGAGGAAGGCTTTCGAAGTCGCACCTTCCATTTGACGCTAAGCATCCCTTTTTACTTCCCAAACATGATCATGTTGTGGATCTAATAATCCGTCATTACCATGTGATGAATTGTCACACTGGACCGGGACTACTCATGTCTATTCTAAGACAGCGATTTTGGATACTAGATGCCAGGACTGTCATTAGGTCCAAGTTGCGACAATGCAATACATGTTTTCGGGTAAATCCGACGCATCCCATTCCAGTGATGGCAGACCTGCCTGAATACCGAGTATCGGAAGCAAAGGCGTTTGTCCACACTGGGGTGGATTATGCTGGTCCCATACGCATAACCCTCACTCGGCGCAGAGGCCAGCACGCCCAGAAGGCGTATATCTGTTTATTCGTGTGCTTGGTAACCAACGCCGTCCATGTAGAGTTAGTCTCTGATTTAACCTCTGATGCCTTTTTAGCCGCGTTTAAACGCTTTATCTCGCGTCGAGGGCCAGTATCTTGTCTTTATTCGGACAATGCGACCAATTTCGTTGGTGCTAAGGCCCAACTAGATGAGCTTTATAGTTTCTTATTAAATTCAAGTTTCAATTCTTCTCTTTTACATGAGTTATCAACCCGCCGCGTAATGTGGAAAATGATTCCACCTCGCTCCCCACATTTCGGCTCCATGTGGGAAGCGAATATTAAAACATTAAAAACGCATCTTTATCGCGTGATCGGAAGTCAGCTTCTTACTTATGAGGAGTTACAAACTGTACTCATTCAAATAGAGTGCATTATGAACTCGCGCCCTCTGAGCTTATTGTCTTCCGATCCCCATCCCGAAGTTATTACTCCCGCTCACTTTTTGATGTCAACTCCACTGCAGTACTTGCCGGCAGCCGATTTGTCTGGTCAGCGCATTAATTTATCACAGCGCAAACAGTTGCTAGATAGTATGGTCCAATCCTTCTGGAAGAAATGGCACCTAGAGTATCTGCATACGCTGCAAGTCAGGCAAAAATGGGCAAGTCCGGACAAACCCGTAGAAGTTGGAACTGTCGTACTCGTGGGACAGGATAATTCAGCTCCTCTAAGTTGGCCATTAGGAGTTATAACTGAGGTTTATAAAGGCATGGATAATGTCGTTCGTGTTGCAATGGTAAAAACAAAGTTCGGTAACTTTAAACGTGCCGTCGTTAAATTATACCCTATTCCAACGCAATAAACTTTTAACTCTTATACGAAATTCATAGTCTTAGGTTTAGGAAATACATATATTAAATAACTTATATCATTTGTTTCTCGTATTCAGTCGTAAGGCTTAATTTTTCTGATCATAATGTAGGTCAGTAAATACTTATAATTTTTTCACTTTCTTTCTGAAAGCACTTGCGTCCTTCCAAAGCCCCCGAGCATGGTGAAGCGTCAATGCCTTTTCAATATAAAAAATAAAATAATAATAATTTAGGATTTCTCCATATATTAGAATATGTTAGTATTTCAAATTAAATATTTTAAGTTCTCAATTGATGAATCCTCGCACCATATTTGTTGACGCAGCGCCCATGTATCGAGACTTTCTTGAGTCTTCTCGCAAGGGCCGATAGATGGCATTAGCGAGTGCGGACAGCTTCCTTTGACCGTTCGAAGAAGACGGTTTACGCGCATCATCGCTCCGCTTTAAAATTCCTTTTTTTTGGTGAAATCTTGACGATACTCGTAAAAATAAATGGACCTGCATCTGTGCTTCATTGCGAACGTATAGTGCAGTGTTGATTTTGGAGTTTCAACCATTCCACCGGTGGATTCAAGAGGATTTTGCTCGCCGGCCGGCAGCCCATACCTGCAAGTGCGCATGAACGAGGTATCTTCCCATCTCCCTGGGTCTGAGTGGGATCTCTGGATTGTCAAGGTACGTGGGCATGTTTGCTGCTAATAATTCTCTGGTAGTGGTTTGTCGAGGATTCATCAATAGGGAAAATAATTTATTTTGAGGTCCGCCATTACACATCATAATATATAGCATAGGTTCTTATTTTTAAATTTTCTTACAACCTTCACAAAGGTGCAGGCTATTTACACGCCTCACCAACCTGCCTATTATTTTACTACTTTAAATAATTAAGGAAATAATGATACAATACAAATATGTGTATGTAATTCACCCTTGTCAAACAACTCTAAAGCAGTCCAAAAGAATTGTAATGTACTTAAGCCTTTGTAAATGTTTTGTATCCACTTTTGAAGAGTTAGCATACATTGTTTGAATTGTATACATTATTAATTAGTGAGTTTCTTGTTTGCATTACCACCATACTCGTAAACACGTTGATACAACAAAAAATTGTTTCAGCCCATAAAGTAAAAGTTAACTTAAACTGTGAATTGTTTTTAGTAAACCACAAGGCTTTCATATTATAAAGTTTTAACGGTTTCACTTGCGTGGAGCGTACGACTTGAGTAGGTACTTCTTCGATCAGAAAAAATATTTATCGTTTTATGTGGATTTCATTCACGATCAGTTCAGCCGTTGAAATTTTAAAAACTTTCTTTCAGAAGAGTCATTCCCTTCGCTTTTCGTATCTATGTGACCGCGTTGTTCTGCTAAACTGCGCAACGGATTTTTATGCAGTTTTCACGATCATTCAGAGAATTTATTCCGAAAGGTTTATATGTATAATAAATTAATATTATACTTACATAAAATAAAGAAATCAATACTTTATCAAGCCATAAAAACCGTACGAAGCAGGGGCGGGTCACTATAATATAAAAGTAAGATTTTGTAAAATATTATTACCATAATTATTTGATATAGGTACTGTAGAGACTGTATAGCTCTACCTTTAGAAGGAAATGCTGGTGTGTTTCAATTATAATTGCTGGTGTGTTCCATTCGAACGTTCAAGAAATTGTCAAATATTTTTATTATGGTTTTTTTGTTTAGTAGTAGAAAAGTGCTTGAACTGACTATGTAAAAGTCGTGAATATATATTTTATTCAAGTCCAAGTTTCTTTTCAATTATATAGCGACACACGCGTAGCATAATAGCTACGCACAACAGTACCATGTAAGACACAGCTACAAATTTCATCACCATCCCAATATTCTACCAAACCTCTCTAACTACGAAGGTAATCCACTCTCCACTACAAAATAAAACAACCATTTTACCCCAAAAATGTCACACAAACTTCAAAAATTACTACCCGTTACGAAATAGCCGTAACCATCCTGAGACCTGATAATAAGATATAAGGGTAAGTACACACCGAGACGCAGTAAAAACGCAAATTTTAAAGATACCATTATAATAAAAAAAAAATGTTTTGTTCTATTATCTGTCGGTTCCCAGGTATGTCATCATCATCACCATTTGAGCCCGGTATCATTCACTGCTGGGTATAAGGCCTTCCCTTCGTCTGCCATACTTCCCCGTTCCGTGCGTCTCTCATCCAGGTATTTTCTGCGACTTTGAAGATATCGTCAACCCAATGCGCTTTTGGACGGCCCTGGTTTCTTGGGCGTAACCTTGGCCACCTTTCGGTCACAGTTTTACTCCATCGGCCTTCTCTTCGTCTCGCTAGATGTTCTGCCCAACTCCACTTGAGGTGCATCGCTCTGTCCTCGACGTCGTAGACTATCTACCGACGACGGATTTCGGTGTTACGCTCTCGGTCTAGCAGGGCTATGCCAAGCATGGCTCGCTCTATGGTCCTTTGTGCTACTTGTATGCAGTGAACAGTCTCCTTTGTGAGCGTCCATATCTTGGCACCGTAGGTTATTGTTGGCAGGACACATTGGTCGAAAAGACGGGTTTTTAAGCACTGAGGGATCCTTTCGGTCCGAAAAATATTATGTTTAAATTGCCGCCCACCCAAGCTGTATTCTCCTGGAAATCTCTATAAATAATTTCAGCGACAGGAAAAACTTATGTAGCAATCGGTTTGGTGATGGGTTTTCCAACACTCGTTGACCTTGTCTATGAGATGAAAATGCACACATTTCAGTCACAACGCGAATGGAACTGCTCTAGATTCGCTGTAGAATGCCTCCCTGATTGTCGCAACTATTTCACGAAGATTTAGTAGCAATTTTTATACGCCATGCAAAGCTGCAGCGGAGTGTTTCCGATCTATCATCTTGCAGCTTAACATAGCTGACTTTTCTTCTGCGCGAAGTTTCGCGACTCGCTGTGTACTTCTTCTTAGAGCGTCGATGACAAAAATAACACGAAAAAAATTTTTTTTTTTGTTTAGCCCAATATGTAGCATCGTGTATACCGTTCGATGACGCAACCATTAAGTCCTCACGTGTGCAAGTGACATGCGGCATGCGGTGCAAAATGAGAGGTCAGACATTGTCTGTGGAGATACGGAGGCATACACACCGGAGGTCTGAGCTTTCCATGAACCCCTGCTGCGAATAGAATAGAATACTCTTTATTATGTACACCATATAAATTACAGACATAAATATAGAAACTGTACAAAGGGTGACACAATGGGCGGTCTTATCGCTAAGAGCGTCTTTTAAAGACAACCTTAGGATGGATTTAAAATGGGGAAGGACAGACAAATACTGTAGGTAGTCCGTGGTGTACCATTAACATAATACAATAAATACACACATAAATCTAAATAATACTTGGGTACGAAGTCTATTTAAGGTTTTCCAAGCAGGCCACGGTAACTTATGCCTGGATGATGTGTACTGACCCTAACAGTGGGGTGAGAAAAATATGTAACAGGGGTTCCAGGAGCCGCCTTATCGGCCCCTGACGAAATTGTTTGCCGTCAACACAGTATTTTCACGAGGTCAGGCCTTTGATGGAAAAGTGAAAAATTATTACCTTTAGACGGTTATTCTATTAAGTTATAGGTAAGTACCTGAATTTTGGGTATGAATAATGTTGTTACGGCGACAGTTTTAGGAGAAGGTTTTTGAAATACGATTTATTCTGGTCTGATGCCCTGAACACCACCCCCCTCCTCGAACCCCTGCTAGTTCGTCTTCTGTTATAACTTATATAAAATTGGAATTCCAATGGGATGGTTGTGTCTATTTTCTTTATTTCTGCGATCACTAGTTGCTAAGCATAGTTTTACGTTAGAACTTTAAAATAATGTCATGTATTTTGTACTATGATTCTTGATATGAATCATAGTACTTTCTGTTTAATTGTATTAATTGATAATAACGATAGATTGGTGGTTCTAAAATTAAAAATATATTTATATAATAATTGCATAAAAAGCAATTTTATTTGCTCAGTAGCGCAATTTATTTGTTAAGTTTTCATAATTGCAAATGGCGTGTCGATTAGTATTGTTGAGGTTATTTAAATAATGGTCTCCTGTTCAAAACTATTTTGTTTAATGGAATTTAAAAACTAGCATGTTACGGAATTCGTGTGCAATGATACTAACCATTAGCCAGTAATGTTCACAAATTGTTTTAAAAATTCTTAAACAGAACAGCATTTCTCTTTTTTGCTTATGGACACTTGCTGCATAAATAAAATGTGTCGTAAACAGCAATATCTACTTATAATTTTACTTAATTCACGGCATTTCCTACTAAGGCAGCCTGAGTTTGCAGCAAAATGATAAGAAATAACGTGATTTCACACTAAAACTGCCGAACAGGTTCGGATGGAATTTGGCATATGAGTAGATCATGACTTCAATTAGGAAATAGGCTACTTTTTACCACTACGGGATCTAGACTAATGTGAGTGAAACCGCGGGGCGCAGCTATTCATACATTTATACAGGCATTTGCTCGGTAGATAACATCTAGTGTTTTACATTACAGTTTAAATAACCACCGGACTGATAATTACTCAGGGTTTACTGTTATCAGAAGTCTGTTGTGAATTATGATGCCACACGATGCTTTAAAAGTCCGATTGAATTTAATGAACACAAGCTACGGTATCCGAGAGGAGACAGAGTGGGGGCCACATGGTGTAAAGTCAAGCCCACTGCCATAATTTTTATGACAGCCGTCACTGCGGCTGTTATGTGGTGACTAGTGGCCACTGTTCTAAGAAACCGTAATGCTCAACGGGATTGCAACTTAACGAACCTTGTCAAAAGTATAAAACCACCAAGTACCGTTAAACCAGTCTTTATACCCTCTTTATTGGCAACTTTATCAGAAGAACCTCATTACCCCAAATGACCCATTTCTTAAGTTGACGTCAATAAAATAAGGGCCCAGCCATCTGGATGCGATTTATAGCAATTTGCATAAATTTGGGAAAAAAATTGCTTAACTGTAGCCTCCCAAGTACGCTCTGAAAATAAGGACTTACGCTTTTATGACAATGACAGGAACAAAAGAAGGAAAATCAGTTGTATATTTTCCGCAACTCGTAAAATTGGGTCGTTAGAAAATGATCAACCGGATATAAAAGAGTTCGAGAATTGTAGAAAAAAAATACTTGACAAACAAATAAGTTACGTTGCTATAAAGTTACTACTAGAAAGAAAATAAGGATACATTTTGTGCAAGTTCAATATTTCATTTTTAGTCAGTGAACTCGCGAATGTGGCTTGGACAACGTTCTACAGGCCTTTTCAGAACAAATACACGTTGTTACTGCAGTAAAATGGCTGCACCTTCCAAAACTATTTCAACTCAAATTCCTATTACGCTTTAAAATAAATTCCATACATTTTCTTCTCTATTTTAGTTTTGTACCCACTGAAACAGCCTCTGTACCCAAAAACCAAAAAGGTTTTCCCTAAAAAAGCATTTTATTACTCCCAGAGGCACATGCAAAATTACTCTTTTAAAACTAAAGCTGGGTAACCATAAAATGCTTTAATGTGGTATGTATTCTAACAATGTTATTTATTCCGGATTCCATGGCGGTAACTAATGGCCACTATGCTGAATTTGCGATGGATTCTCGTTACGTGCTCACCAAAGTATGTGGAAAATTGTGGTGTAAATTAACAGAGGAACCAGGTACTCTGCAGTTTTTTTGGTCTTGTAGATCGTAACAGGGCTTAATATGACAGTTAATATTCAGAGACTACAAAGAGATACAATACACGGCTGAGTTTCAAAAGTTATTGTCAAATTGTGACTTCTCAGAAACTGCTCACAATTTATACGAGTATTTTTTATTACGTTTCAGATGAAAAAGGCTGAGTGACAGTTCCAAGAAACTGGCGTTTGCCAGTTTCTTGGAACTGTCACTCAGCCTTTTTACAAACAACAACCCCCCCCCCTTTTTCAAACATTACATACATATTACAACTATTTCAAATTATTTAATTTGAAATAGTTTGTAATATGTATATAATGTTTTCCCACTGAACATTATAGTGAGATCAGGGAAAAAGATTTTTCGTTATAAATAAAACAAAGACATCGAAACAAAATATTTTTGTTCGAAAAAACAACGAGATATCTTGATCTAACTTTAAGGGAACACTAGCGAAATGTTATGATTCTTTTAAATTAGAGCTTCTAACATCCAAACAGTGAAACTCAAGAAAGTGCACAATTCTTCACGTACCATAATACAAAACAGACACAGATAATTGTGCAGATATAACGCTTATCGCTATCAACTACTTATAGCCTGTTCGTTTTCCTCCCAAAATAAAAGTTTCCGGTCGCAGCGATTGTTCATGGCGGTAAGTTGGAAACAAAGCTTTGTTTTCGTTCATTATTTGAAATATTGTTGTATTTTAAGGTTTTGAAAAATGGTTAGGTTTTCTGATTTTTTTTTATTATAAAACTGTTAATGTATGTTACCAAAACCCTTATGATAATGTTTGTATTGCAACGTGAGTATGCTGTAGTCAAATCAAAAGCCTTTCCCGGAATCATGCCATCTTATAATATATAAGACTCGTTATAAAAATGAATACTCTTTCCAGAACAATACAGGTTTTACTACGGGCTACGAAGCGTAGTCGCTTTGGCTACGCTTGCTACGGCGTAGCAAAAGTAAAATAATTGTTCTAAAAATCTGTCATGTCGTACTACATTCTCCTTTTATAATGGTTGCCTTGCCTCAGGGTTAGTGCAATAACCGAAAATAAACAGCATACCATAATTTCATAAATCATTGTTTATTGCAACGGTATCAACCTTGAAGATAAATTGCCGTTAAATAACCGTTTGTTTTTTTGTTTCTTTTTAACCTTTTACCTAAGTCAGTATACACATAAAGTGGGACAAAAAGATAAGATCACGTAACAAACTACAGTCAGGGGCGTCAACTTACGGAATAAGAAAGAAAGTTAAACTTCACGCTAGTATTTTGAGGTTTTTACTTTTTTGTTCAAGATTCAATCTTTTGATCCTTTGTAATTTATAGATTCACTTTATGCCTCGTGATTTAGGCTTTTGTATAGCTAAATTGCAGCAGCATTAGGCAATGTTGGCCCAGTAGTAATGGCTGCGACTTAGGAGTTGTAGATCGTGGGTTCGAACCGAAGCAGGCTCTTTGCTTTAGGTCAATTATTTCATCACTGCTCGCAAAATTGTAAAGGAAAACATCGTGATGAAAACGATATGTTCCAGAACCCAAAATTTGAAAACATGTTACATCCGCTCACCCGCACTGTGGGAACATTAAGACTGATTATGCTGCTCAAAAGTAACTAAAGTATAAATATAACTATGCATAAGTAAGTATGTATGTATATGGGAAAGGTTTGACTGAGAATGGCTGAACTATAGACTTCAGCTTGCACCGCATTTTATTACGTGCGGTGCAAGCTGAAGTCTCGTGGCTCGTAAGGAATCATTCTATTGAATGATTCCTTACGACTTTTATGACTAGTAGTGCCCCGCGGTTTCACCCACATAAGTTTCGATTTCGTGGGAATATCGGGATAAAAAGTATCCTATGTGTTAATCCAAGAATTTGTCTATCTATGTGCCAATTTTCATCCAAATCTGTTCAACGGATTACGCGTGATTGAGTAACAAACATCGGAACAGCTTCACAAACTTTCACATTTATAATATTAGTATGAAGTAGGATTACTAAACCAAACCAAAAAAACCTTATCATATGGTTGACCTTCAAAATCCGGAAGTCTACCAGCCCTATGTAATAAACACTAAGCCATCAACAAAGAATTTTTTCATAAAACGCGGCCGCAATAACTAGGCCTTCAAATAACTGCCTGATATCAACACAGACATACGAACCTCGGTATTTTGTTTATTTAATAATAATGTTAGGATATTTCTTCCAGAGGTAGTTTATACGTTTCTATTTGGGTCTTACTTATTTATTATTTTGGCGACGTACGAGGTAGCTACTCAAGCAGGAAGCGAGATATACTTTGCTCTTACATTCGGGATAAGGAATCGGAATTGTTTGATCCAAATCGAATCAATGTAATAGGGAATGACCCAGATTCCCGAACTGACGCCAATCTGCTGGTTCAAAGGAAAATTGTTGCGGTCATTATAGAAGGTCATTCAATTTTGTGTAGATCTTTTGATTGTGAAAATTATTTTTCCTGTTATCTGTTCGCAGGACGAACCTCTTGATTGGAATACTTCTAAATTACAGTACGATCAGATAATGTCGGAGGAAGTTTACGGTATTTCGATTTAACCCTTTATATAATATCAATCATTATCCATTCAAAGGTTGTCTTTAAAAGATCACTGTTAACGATAAGACCGCCCATTGTGTCACCCTTTGTAAAATTTCTATACTTATATCTCTAATTTATATGGTGTACAGTACATAATAAAGAGTAGGTATTCTAATATACCCTTTCGATAACATAAAGGGTAACTTAAATCTCTGTTTAGGTTTCCATAGTCAACAAGTAACCCTTGTAATTTAGCCATTTTTTGCCCTAGCTAAATGGTTGTTTTTGGTTACGTGAATATTATTACGCACGCCAGTATTATACAACGAAGTTGAAAGGTTAGGAAAACTATCACAGCTAAGAAGGATTTGATGTTTTGGCCTTCTTAGCTGTGATAGTTTTCCAAACCTTTAGAATGTAAGTAAGTCTACTATACTATACTTACATTTGCAGTTGAAATGTATGGGAGAACATGTTTTTCAACTACAATCTTAAATTTGTTCTTGAGATAAATTCATCCCAACTACGGAACCCTTCGTTGCGTGCGGTCCAACAGGCACTTGGCCGGTTTTAAACTAACAGTTTGTCAAGAGAAATGGTAGGGAGATCCGAGCAGAAATTATATGGTATGGTTCTAGTTACAGAGAGAGGAAGAGAAGACTAAATACACGAAACATTTCCACTCAAAATACTCATCAAAATTCTGCAAAAAACAACATTCTGTAAATAAAAATAAAAATTTTGTTAACATAAAATTTATACTTTCCATTCAAGTAGGTCTCTCTTCGAGTAGGGCTCAAACTAGCTGTTTTCATCGTGGTTTAAACGTGAAAAGGCAACAGACAGAGTTTCTATCGCATTTCTAGTATTAAGTACGGATATGGATTATGCTAACCATGCACTAATCACATGTAGAGCAAGAGCATGAATGCTATTGCATTTGTAAATAGCGGTTTACACACGTCCATAAGCAAGATCACGACAACGATGACCTTATTGACAAACCTAACTAGAGGCAGATCTTCCTTAGTATGTAAATTGACACTGTGTCTATCTGTCAGTGTAATGTCCTACTAATACGTGTAGATCTACGCCTAAAACAGACAGCGGCCTGTAGTAATATTAGATCTCTTTGTGGGGAGAAGTATTATAACCATATCTACTGATGCCACCAAGAAACGTTGATGTGATCTGAGGGGCAATTCCCCATTTCGTAAGAACGTTAGCGTTTTAATTTCAGTCATAATCCGCCAAATTTTTTTTTTATATTGAGTACAGCTGAATAAAAAATCTCAAAACGGTGAAGGAAAACATCGAGAGGAAGCCGGCATGTTCTAGAACCAACAATTCGAAGACATGTGACATCTACCAACTCCCACTGGCCCGCGTGGTGGATTACGGCCCCCTCTCTTTCACGAGAGAAGGCCTGTGTCCCAGCAGTGGGTACAATATAGGCTGATTATGCTGCCTTAAGGCTCCTACAAACAGGCGCGACACGCGATATAATCGCGCGAGACACAAAGGCACCGCTCGTTGCGCGACTTGCGGTGCATTTGTGTTGCGCGCGATTTTATCGCGTGTCGCTCCTGTTTGAAGGAACCTTAACACTTAGGGAAATACAGGATTAGTCATGTTATTGATCTGAACTGTGTACATGCCTACATGAGACATACACAGTGTATGTCATCATCGTCTGCGTTGTCTCAACTATGTTGGGGGTCGGCTTCCAGTCTAACTGGATGCAGCTGAATAGCACAATTTTACATGGAACGACTGCCTATCTGACCTCCACAACCCAGTTATTGGGTAATACGATATCCCTTGGTAAGACTGGTTGTCAGATTTCGGGCTTCTGACGATCCGTAACGACTGCCAAAGATCCACGAATGACAGCCGGGACCAACGGCTTAACGTGCTTTCCGAAGGATGGAGGGGTCTTGGTATGTAAAGATAGTCACCCATCCACAGACCAACCGCGGCAAGCGTAGCTTATCCTGATCAATCGACCTGTGCGGCTGTTATAACTTAGCCACAAGCCCCTCGTCTCAATGAACAAACACAAAAAAACATAATTAATTTTCAACTACAAAGAGAAACATTAAGTACCACCACTAGCACTAGCACTTCCTCTCTCCTTAAACATCATCATTATAATATATTTTCTTTGCTCCTGTTTCATGTTTATTATTATATGGATATATTTGTATGTATGTGTATATATTTATTTAGATTAGTATAATATACTTTATGTATGTATTTATTGTATTATGTAGATGTTACACCACGGACTACTAAGACCGCCCATTGTGTCACCCTTTGTACAGTTTCTATATTTATGTCTGTAATTTATATGGTGTACATAATAAAGAGTATTCTATTCTATTCTACATAAAAACATTAGTCTTCTAACAATTCTGGAGAAACATTATTCTTATTCAATTTTCATAACCCGAGTTCTTGAAATTTTAAAGAGCTTCCAATCCGTAAATAATCAGAAACGGAAACAATTTTTCATTCACACAGTAGGTACCCTCTTCCAAGGCTCAAGTACAAATAATAATAATTCAATTTTAAATTAAGCTAACAAGACTACGGCTATTGTTAGCTTAATTTCAAATTTAATTATTTCCTTCATATTATGGTGTTCTTATTAAAATCGTTCCTAACATCTATCTTGAACTTTTGTAGAAAAGTAACGAACCCGCATGGAAAACAAAAGATTAATAATGAGCTCATCCATTAAAGCTCCAATGCCAAAGCGATAGGCTCTCACAGGGTCCCAAACTTGGGGGAAGGTTGTGTTTTTGTATGGAAAACTAAACCGTAGTAGGTTTCACTTTATCATTTAGATTTTTGAGCGAGAATCGTGTATATTGGCTAAGAGGTATCGTACTACCCAGTAACATTTTAAAACAGTACCTAACGGTGTGGTTACTAACCCATTCTTCTCCATACAAAACAGCCTTTTGTAAGGGGCGACTAGAATCAATTCAATTTCATTGTAAATTTTGACGTACAAAAGTGCCTTCTATGTGCCCATTTGAAATAAATGCTTTGACTTTGACTTTGAGCTAGGCTGTGGAGGTCAGATAGACAGTCGCTTCAAGTAAAGTTATATTGTATTGTATTGAGCTGCATCCGGTTAGACTGGAAGCCTAACCCGACATAGTTGGGGGAAAGCTAGGCAGGTAATGATGAGTTGTGTATGCTTTGCAACCATAATAACAACTGTCACGCACCAATACACGACATTCCTTTGTGTGATTACCAATTAACTATGTACTGGCTAAGCCTATTGCAGGTGACTTCCTAAAATTATTATAATATCAGCTTAATCCAGCTTATGTCGTGGTAAAAACATAAGCCATGTTGATGACGTCACCCGTGTGATAACAGCATTACACTGTTGTCTTATCAACAAGAAAATGAAGACATGAAAATGACCTAAGTATTCCAATTCAAAAATTTCAAAAAAAACATCTTTAAAAGAGGCCAAGTGCGAGTAGGACTCGCACACGAAGGGTTACGTACCACCGTGCGTACATTCAACACTACATATTTTTTTAAACACGTTTCTTATGTCAGGAACCCCTTAAAAGTTTAACTTTATTTTACGTTTTATTTTTATGGGGACCATAATAGTCCACACTGTGAAAATTTCCCTATTACGGTTCATAAGATCCAGCCCTGTGACAGAGTCCGTCTGTCACAGGGCTGTTAATATAGGGACGGACAGCGAACCCACAGTAATAAGGCCCTATTACTGTGGGTTCGCTGTCCGCTGTTCTGGTGCGGAACCCTAACAAAAGCATAACTTTTATGAAAAAGAAACACGTCTTATATTTTGTTTCGAAATAAAACTTGTTCAGCTTCATACTTCATTGAGGGCACGTTCTCATCCTGCGACAGAAAACAGGCTTTTTTACATAAGAATGCCTTTACTATGTATTTTCTAGGCAAATGTTTATTATTAGGTTTCGTAATCATATTTTTGTATTGAATAAAATGTTTGCAGAATGGATCTATGAAAATATTGGATCTCGAAATTGTGATGAATAAGTAAACAGAATCATCTGAGTTTGTGCTAGAAATGTTTTTCAATAAGTTTATAAGTTTTATATTTCACCGATGTTGGAATTTGGCTGGATGAAACAAGTACCAATCTAGTTCAAGTATGTTCTATGAAATCATCAAATCTAAACATTCGTTTGGAAAGAATAATGAGCAAAGATACCAATATAGTCATTGAAAGATTTTTATGCACTCCAAAATAATTGAAATTCTTTGACGAGATAACAAAACTAAAATACCTAACTATTAAAATAATATGAACTTTCTATTAGATCCACGCAAATAAAAAATTGTTGAAAACGAATATTGCCAAAATGCTAAACTCAAAGCACTTATCAATTAAATCTATTACAGGCACTTTTGAATTATCAAGGGGTCAGTCAGATGAAGCTAGTTCTCCATAGACACTCTTTTAAATCAATAAATGTCTGAGCATAGTATATAACGTGTCTTGAAATAACTATAACGCTTGCAATAATAATAAAAATGTAATATTTACCTATAACATAAATCTCGGTATTCTTTCCATCGGAATAATCCATTTAAAATAAACATTTTATTTATGACACGAATAAAATGTTTATTTTGAGTGGATTATTCGGATTATTGTTTATCTCTATCGGTACTTCATATGAGTTATTGTTAATTGTAAAAGCACGACGCAGGTCGAATATGAATAAAATTAGGAGACCTTTTGTCCTAGTAGGCTACGTTTCACATAACGAGGAATTATTATATGCTTTTAAAATAACTCTTGTCATTGGACTAGGAATTGTTTTCCTTACTTTTAAAAATGTATTGAATGCAGTAGCATGATCAGCCTATACTGTTCCCACTGCTGGGACCCAGGCCTGGGACGCGCGCCCGATATGCAATCCATTCGTCGGAGGGTTCACAATATGAAGCAACTTGGCAACAAGTTGAACTAGCGGTATTTACCTAATTTTGACCGTTCCTACAAAAAAGGGCGCGCGACGTTGCTAAATCGCCCGCATACGCACATACATGCGCGTATGCGAGCATCCCTTGCCGTAGTGACATACTCTAAATTTACTTTACATCACGTTGAATTAGATTTTTTAATTTAGCGCGCCTTTTTTATTTCATCCTTTAAAAAGATTTAAAAAAATAAAAAATTAAATAGATTTTACAGTCAAATACTGAGGGAGTAATTATATTCATGATCGCGTAACCGCGTTCAGTAAGGTATACGATACTATACGATTTAATTTCGTAATATTCAGGCCTAGGCGTAGGTATTCTACTTGCTAAATGACGTCATTTCATTAGTACCTACGCGGGAAAGTATTGTTCCTTGAATTGCCGATATAATTATTTTGTACCTAAAACGCCCACGAATATAGAGGCAATTTAAATTTCTATTCAGGTAAAGTTGGCATAACGTTTCGTTTGAGGCTGCTGTTTTTAGATTAAATTGGTTATTCTTATAGATGGTACCTATTTATAGATGACTAGCAGTGCCACGCGGTTTCACCCGCATAAGTGTCGATCCCGTGGGAATATCGGGATAAAAACTATCCTATGTCCTTTCCTGGGACTGAAACTATCCAATACCAAATTTTATCTATATCGGTTCAGTGGTTTAAGTGTCAAGAGGTAACAGACAGACACACTTTCGCATTTATAATACTATTATGGATTAGTATGGTTTCTATGTACCGCGTATTCATTGGGAAACAAAGTTGCGCAACATATTGTTCCAACATGTTTTTGTGGAGCGGTAAGCAATGTGGTCGGCAACACGCTAATGGTAAGTATTCATAGTAAACAAAAAATCATCTTGCAAACCTACTGAGATGGAAACAGAATATTTTACAATGATTGCAAGGTAGAAATAACAAAATTAAATTCTAACTTAACTAAAACTATACAGAAACTAAAAAATAGCAAACCTACTTACAAAATAAAATCATTTATCAACATCAAATATTGTGGGAACAAAGTTGCGCAATTGTTACTCAACGTTTTTTCGAAATAATACGGGGCTTTCTGTTTAACAGTCATACGAGTAACTTTATCACTAATCCTGTCACTTGTTGGTAAGAGAAATAGCGACTATTATTGCGCAAACATACCGACAATATCGGTTTTGGCAAGTGTCCAAATATTCTGGTAATAAGATTGTTGTTAGGTAAGTTATATTATCATGAGGCTAAAATTTATATCGCATCTATTATTAGTTAGACACTTTTCAATATTCTCAGAAAAAGAGGAGGCCTTAGTCTTAGAACAAGGCTGATTATGCAATATTCATCAGTTAGTCTTAGCCGCGTATTCATTTGGAAAGAAAGTTGCACAACGTTGTTTCAGCAAAATGTTTAATGTGTTACGGGAAACATGTTTTTATTAATTATTAATAACAGTATATGTACAGTTAGGGAAAATAATTGTTAAGCTTTATAGTACCTACGTCAATTTGTTATAGCTATTTCGTACAACTGTCATTCTTTGATACACTTGACATAGATTCCACGTTCATTAAGAGGAAATGCGGTCGGAGAAACTTTTTCTAAAAGCTTAAGTAAAAAGTCATAATTCGAGAATTGGCTCTCGCCTATTTTCTCCTCCAATATTGGACCAATTTTAAAGGTATTTCATAAACAGAATAAGAAGGATATATACTGTGTCCCTATATTTTTCTTTTTTCATTAATAGTTGTCTTTGTACACTAGGCCTCTGTTGACAGCGGCACTTTTGAGCATTTTTTGAGGAAAAAGAAAAACACAGGGATACAGTATATATCATTCTTATTCTGTTTATGAAATATCTTTTGAATTGGTTCAATATTGGAGGAGAAAATAGGCGAGAGTAAAACCTCGCTTTTTACTTAGGCTTTTTCAAAAAGTCTCTGCGACCGCATTTCTAGACGCTTTCAAACTGACGGATACAATTATTTTCTGAAGCACTTAGTAGAGTGCACATTGACTGACCCAAACCTCTACCGGTCCTTTATACAATGAACCTTTTACGGCCGAACCCAATAACCTATTTTCAGCTAAAGACAGGTCGCTACTGATGGTAGCCAGCTAGTGTAATCATAACTGCTAGTATAATATAATCATACAAATCGCTACTGATATAGATTATTGGGACGTTAAAACAAGAGATAGATATGCTTTTCTACCTCCAGTATGCCAAAAGTGGTGATAGATAGGTTAGGGTTCGGTCGTTAGTAAGCCTTCTACTGGCATTTTTCCATTCCAGTAGCTAGTACAAAAGTATGAAAGTGTATAGTAGATTCCACAGATATAAATGAAACACCTAGATAACGCAAGAGCAACTACTTCGCGTGCCAAAAATCGCACCAGCTTACGTTCAAAATACGCAAGCCGCCACTTTCGCACTCAGTCTTGAGTACTACTGGCTGGATGAGCGTGAGCGCTGGCGCTAGGCCCCGGGAGTGGGGCGTGACGGGTGCTGCACACGGAGGCGTCTTTGAATCGATTTGATTTTCTCATCACTAAATAGTGCTTGTGACCTCATAGTAGGTAGTCAAAAAATGGCACGCTTGATTTTCATACAGATCGTGATACTTGCGTCATCTAGGTCTATATATATATGTGGTATATTTAAAAAAAAAACTGATAATAGTGTAAAAAGCCCTATTCAGTTTTTTAAGCAATCTGTATTTAGAAGGTTTCAGCATTAAATATCACCAGTTGTTCCAACAATTGCTGTATAAGTAATTAACATTATTAAATTGTAATTGAAAACTCCTCGCCGAAAATTGAGGACATAAAATTAATCTAACGAAATTTCCAAATGAAAAACATCTGTAATCTAATCTAATTAGCCTTTATTGTACCACAGCAGGCAAAACCTCCCTCTCCCTTTTCCACACAATTTTGTCAAGTAATTTCAAGTTAGAATTTCGAGTTTGTGGAAATACCTAAAAAAATAAATGGAGTCAACTACACATTTGCTAATTCTTGTGATAACATTTTAATCAGATACCTACTTTTGGAACAGATTAAATTAATCTGCCTAGCCTTTTCCCAACTTTGTTGGGGTCAGCTTACAGTCTTACTGAATGCAGCTGAATTTCTGTATTTTACTATAGCTTCCACGACTTCGTTTGCGTGAAATTTCTTGTGACGACTCTTCGCATCGCATCGCCTGCCCGCGCTATGACTTCGTTCTCGCCTAGCGTTCTATCTTACTTTTTAGTTTTTGCTCGTGAGGTCGAGCAAAAACTAAAAAGTAAGAAGTAAGTAAGTTTTTTTTATCCCTAGCGTGATATTAGTATAGCCTTGCTCAAGAATTGGTCTATCAAATGCAAATATAATTTTCCTAATCCAACTGCTTGTATAAACTGGTAACAAACAAACTCTTCCGCTTAATTATTAGTATAGATAGAAGATGGAGCGACTGCCTTATTTTTTGACTCTTTTGACTGTAGCTTGCATATTATACAATTGTGACATTCACCAATCAGATGTTGTTATGTCACAATAGCATGCAAGTGATGCAAGCTACATGCATTCCTTTTGTGCAAGTTCATAGGCATGTGTATTCCTACCTTTAGTTAAACGTATTTAGACACTCCCCTTCCTCCTACACACATATAATATCATAAATTTAGGTAACTAGTAGCTTCAACATAAATACCAAGTAATTATAAATGTAGAAGTCTAGTTTGTTTGAGAGTTACGATGAACAAATTCATAATTCATTGATGTGTAATTAGTAGGTGTAGGTTTTAACTTGTGAACGAAACATAAATTTTGTCAGTAATTTTGAAGGTCTTATGATTTATTTGAAATTACGTTTTTTAATATTATTGAGTTAGTTCAGTCTGATCCCCTACATCTATATAACTCATAAGAAATAGAACTTCTTTTACCTAAAAGAAAGAATGAAAATAATGTTATTGAACCAGATACCTTAGGTATATACGAGGATCTTATAGAAGAAGAAAAGCTGATACCTACCTAAAACCCGATTTCATTTAAAAAGCTGATCTTCTAAAAAACAAGTGTACATACCATCACGTGACACCGAAGGGTTCGACAGAGTTGTTATGTTTAAGTCCCATGAGGGGGAGCGAACCCATTCCAACTGAACATAAATCCACAACAACGCAGACTCCGGCCTGTTATCGAAATAGAATCGAACTCAGGACTTCATGCCCAGCAATAGCGCTTGCGAGAACTAAATCAACGAGCCAGTCTCCTAGCCTGTCTAACGAGACTTACCAAACCAAAGTAAAACTGCGAACAAAATCTACATACTTAAATACGAGCCCGTGTAACAATACAAAGTAAATACTAATCCTACATCAGTTTACATGAGTTAAAATGAACCGTACCTACAATACAAAGTTTTTGTGTTAAACCACATGAGCGGCTAATGAGGGCAATTTACTTTGTACATATAAACGTAATTACATACACGAAAAGAAGTGGATTTAATGAGTCTTACTAAACAGGGCTGCCGTATAAAATATATCTACCTTGTAATCTATGAAATGCCGGGATAGAACAGGCTTATTAAAAAAAATATACAGGTTTACTTCAGTTCGTTTCAGAGTACCTACATGGTGAATGACGAAATATATGATTGTGAACACATTTTTTATTTTCTATAATCGGCATTCTGATAATTATATCACTACAAAGAATACCTAAGACAACATCATGTTTCTACAATCAAAATATTTAATTTCACATAAATCTAATGGAGCCAGCAAGAAACTTCACGGTTACTCTTTAAAAAATAATTGAGCTTTACGATGTTTTCAAATAACAGAGTTAACAATGGGAGGACAGTGTAGGCCTGTTAACAAGCAACGTCATTAAAAACGTCCAAAATGTAGTCGCAATCTCATGGCAGCGAATATCAATGTCAAAAGCTTGTCAAAAATGGAGGGAAATTAGAGGTATTTTTGACAGATTGAGACAGATCAGACTGTGAACGTTCTTAAAATGACGAGAATTGCCCCTCTCGTAATTAAAAAAATAGAAAAACTGGCCAAGTGCGAGTCAGACTCGCACACGAAGGGTTCCGTACGACAAGGCAAAAACGCCTTAAAAATTTATTTTATTCTCTTTTTAGTATTTTTTGTTATAGCGGCAACAGAAAATTTCAACTGTATAGCTATAATCACCTGGTGACAGACGGACAGTGGAGTCTTAGTAGTAGGTCCCGTTTTTACGCTTTGGGTACGAAACCCTAAAAAAAGTCTACAAATCTACAGTCTTTAAAGCCTACAACGTTCTCACAACCATCATCTTATTCGTCCGTCCAAAACAATCTTTTACATTGCCAACTAACTTACATGAAAACCTTTGTCGAAATGACGAAGATAACGCCCAAGTAGTAGTAATTCTAAGTAAAGGAAGTATTGTAATTCTACTACACACGCTACCCTGCAACAATATAACAGCTGCTATAAAACGCATAGAACAGTACTACGCTCTAACTCAAGCATGACAGCGACCCATTTCCGCACTGCACTATCTACTACTTCCACCTCTTTCAACACTACCCTCCCATCAAATGGTCAACTTGCGTGCCGATACCAAAGATTCGAAGTTCAAAAGACACATGACAGCGTAAACCGAGCCACTACATAAAATATGGTCATAAAAGTTTCAATGGGCTAGGGCGCTAAGGGTAGGCTGCTACGCCAGTAGCTACCCGACCGCCGAACGGGATACACCTCCCGCCGAAGCTGCCTGAAGGCTCGCGAACTACACATTCCTTATAGAAACTTTTCCGAGCATCGGATTTGTGTTTTGTTTTTTTGAATTTCGGTTTGACTAGTGCCAGTGTGCTGTTTCTAATGTGATTTTTTTTGTCAAGTTTTGTTTTCTGTTTGATGGTGATTGATTCTTCTGATGGTGATCGTCATTTGACAGGTATTTGGCATGTTTTTGTTGTGATAATAGCATATAATATTGCGTTTATTTTTAGTTTTCACGCTGTTGTAAAGTTTTTACTGGAACTAAAGTTAAGGCGTACGTTAACATATTTCAACTTTTAAAACTTCAAAGATCGCTTAATTAGAGTAATAAATTTAAGAATTTATGAGAATACTGAAATACTCGTAGTTCATTATTAGATTAGCTAACAATGAAAATATTTCTCTTATCACTCTAAAACATAAGTTTCCTAAGAATAAGCTTACTTGTATCGTAGATACACAGAAATATTTTAGAAATCCATTCAGAGATTTCAAGCGTATTAAAACTCCGTTAAAGGATTTTATAAATTACCACAATATGAAAATCAATTAACCGTTACAATTCTATGATTTTGTAAAATGAGTTTAAACAGCTTCTTTAATCATTAGCTCCTGTTCAACAACTACAATTTTTTCATGGATTACCTGGTAATTTACAAAAATTTTGTGAGTAGTCCAGTCAATTGTGTAATCACAGAGCCAGTTGTCTCTGTGGTGAACTACTTAGGTGTATACTGGAGCAAGTGAGGCTACAACCACACATCAGATCAAATCGAAATCAAATACGTTTATTTACGCATAGATTATAAGGTGTTACAACCGTACGCAAAATACGCGCATTCACGTGGAGTTGCGGACACCAGCCCGTATTACCTATTACCTAAGGTGTTACAACATTATAAATAAGGTATCGCTGTGACCTACCACAGTACAGAACAAAAAAAATGGTGAACAAAATACTAGGGATTAGGTAGGTTCACATTGTTTGCAACAAAATCAAGTCAAGGTCTTCTACAGAGAAAACGTACATCGTAGTTTACTTGCTTCTAAAGGCATTTGTTCTGGAATATGAAATTAATAAAAATAACCACTACGATTAACAATTGAAGGGCGATAACCACAATCTCTAGACTTGGCATTAATTTGATAATTTCAGTTTACAATATTAGCTGCAGATAAAAGGAGCCTTCTTCTCGGTGTTTATCCTCCAGAAGTAATGAAGAGGCGTCTTCTAGATACGCTCGTTCCATCATAGACCTCATCCATCACTATCCATCAGGCGGGATCGTGATCAAGAACAGGCCCTAACAAAAACAAAACTGCCAAAGTCGCCTCTGCTGGGTACACATTTGGTACTCAAGTCATTACTATGTAATTTAGCAATAGGATGATGGCACAGAAGTAATGAGGCTTTTTATTCTCAGCGGGGTAATTGAGTAACGAACATTTTGACAGTTCCACGATATTTATTGCGTTATTGATAAATGATTTTATTTTTGTAAGTAGGTTTGCACAAACACTTTTACATATCAATCATGTTTTTTTAAAACAAGATGAGGTCGGCGGCATTTATCCATGGATTAGAAATTTAAGGACGGCAGGGTCTATAATCATTATCATCATCATTTCAGTCAAAAGACGTCCATTGCTGCACATAGGCCTCCCCCAACCATGGGCTCTTCAATCGGTTCTGTGCTTCTCGCATCCAGCGGATTCCTGCCAATGAGGGTCCATAATGATTCAGATTCTTTATTTGTTAACATAGGTGGTTACGAACAGGTGTTACATTTTCATATGCGCTCTATGTTTTGCCATTTGGCGTACAAATATGATGATCAATTTTACATTTAATTATTAATTATCTACGTGCAACAAATACTTTTATCAATTAAAATTATAAAAAACAAGAATGCTTAAGTGTAAGCGATGCATAAATATTTTCAAATTGTCAACAACAAAATTTAAGAAATACAAAAATAAATCTAAATAGAAAATATTAAATCAATAAACTATACCTTCAATGTCAACAATTAAATCTAAGGTAGCACATAGATGTTGAATTAGGATTGCAATGTCGATTAATAAAAAAAATAGGTACAGTAATGTCAAAATAGATAACCTAATACTTATTATCTATAGGAGGCGTTATAAAACTGTCGTCCAAATAGTC
Source organism: Luperina nickerlii (assembly GCA_963855955.1). Lineage (NCBI taxonomy): Eukaryota > Metazoa > Arthropoda > Insecta > Lepidoptera > Noctuidae > Luperina > Luperina nickerlii. The sequence continues at coordinate 21,946,548 of OY979676.1, read as the reverse complement.
CCTCAGTGAGTAGTAACATTTATCAATTAATATTTTCATAAGCTCTTTTTTGAATTTGTCAAGGTTTAACGATTTTAATGTCTCAGGTAGCTTGTTAAATATTTTTGTGGCCATACAGAAAGTGCTTTTATTCATTAAGGCTGTTCTACTATGTGTGATTTCAAGCTCTAACTTAATTTTGTCTCGTAGTTTTCGATAGTGACTTTTAAAAGCTATGAGCTATGATCTCATTAGCATTGAATTTTCATCATAATGCCTAAGATTGTGAAAGAATGTGTTACGTAATTGGGGTGTAGGTCATTGCCAGCCTTAGTTTTTGTGACGACCGAAGTATGTTTATATTATAATAGTTTATACAGTGTCGGGTAGTGGACCCGAATAAACAGTTCGTTGCTAACCACCGCCTTTTATTGACGTACCATTGGCGACGAGGATGGGATCTGTGATTTTCATTTAATTTTGTTAAAAATATTGTACATAGACTTTTCAAAAATGCCGATCGGGAAAATTGAACCGTTCAATGTAAATTCCAACCAGTGGCCAGCTTACGTTCGTCGCGTTAATCAGTATATAAAGTTAAATGACATTGACGATGACTTGAAAGTGTCTATGCTGATAACCGTGGTCGGTGAAGAAACGTATGCATTAATGTGTCATTTGTGTGCACCCAGTTATCCAGAGAGTAAAACTTATGACGAGCTAGTAAAACTGGTGACGGAACACTTGGAGCCACAACGTTCAGAGATCGCGGAGCGCCACGTGTTCAGATTGCGTAGACAACGGGCCGGCGAGTCTCTCACGGAGTATTTGCAAGCATTAAAACATCTTGCGACGACGTGCAATTTCGGCAAATGCACTTCATGTGCAACCCTAGAAGAAAACTTGCGAGACCAGTTCGTGTCAGGTTTAACAAATGACGTGATGCGGTCCAGGATCTTTGCGGAAAAGAAAATCCAGTACAAAGAAGCAGTGGAGCTAGCCTTGGCTCTAGAAGCAGCAGAGAAACATGCTGAGGTGAGCGGCAGCACCACCGTAGCGGGGACAGCGGCGGACTCAACGGCAGTGGCAGGCGGCGCGGCGGGCGAAGGCCTGCATTACGCACGCGGCGGCGGCGGACGAGCCGGCCAGCGCGGGCGCCAGCCACGCGCCGCGGGCGGAGGCGCAGCGGCAAGCAGTGAAGGCGCAGGACCAGGCAGCGGAGGCGCGGAGCCTACGAGCTCGCGCGCACCATCTTGCTGGCGTTGCGGCAAGGCGCACACGGCTGATAGATGCCGATTTAGGAACTATAATTGTGATGAGTGCGGTAAAAAAGGACATTTAAAAGTGATGTGTAAACAAGCGCGCAGCGAAGGTAGTAGGCAAAACTACGTATGCGAAGATGAGTCCGAGGACGGTATGTTTAACATCGACGTCGCAGCTCGAGGTAACAAACCATATTTTATTAAATTAACGATGGACAACATTAACATTAAATGTGAAGTGGACACGGGTAGCCGTATCTCGGCTATAAGTGAAGAAATGTACAAACAGATGTTTTCGCATAAAAAAATTGTCGCGGACAATTTATTGTTACGTTGTTACTCGGGCTCACGGATTGAGTCATTAGGTTACATTGAAGTAGATGTCTGTTTAGGGCAAATTAAAGGGAAATCATTGCGTCTTTACGTAATAAAGGGTGGCGCACGACCCCTTTTGGGACGAGAGTGGATGCGCGTTTTAAAAATAACTCAAATTACGCTCAATGAAATAATAGATGACGGCCTAGTGGCGCAATTAAGTAATGAATTCCCTGAAGTATTTAGTGAGAAGTTAGGGACTTGTAAACAGCCCATCCGCCTTCAGCTGACAGATAACGAACCGGTTTATGTGCGAGCGAGACCTATGCCGCTGGCACTCCGCGCACGAGTTGAAAGGGAATTGCAACGTTTAGAGACAGATGGAACCATCTACCGCGTAGATTACTCTGATTATGGGACTCCAATCGTACCAGTCGTAAAAGCAAATGGGGATATACGTATTTGTGGTGACTACAAGGTCACAATCAATCCCAAATTAAAACGGGATTATTATCCCTTACCGCGAATTGAAGAATTATTTACAAATCTTAGCGGTGGGGAGAAATTTACAAAAATCGATTTAAGACATGCGTATGAACAATGTTTTTTATCCGATGATTCCCAACCATATACAGCGATTACAACGCACATGGGTACCTATGTTTACAAACGCACACCGTACGGTTTATCTTGTATCCCTGAGAAATTCCAAAAGATCATGGAGGAAACCCTGCGCGGGGTGCCCGGTTGCGTCGTGTTTTTAGATGATATATGTGTGACAGGCTCAAATAAAGCAGAACATATAAAGAATCTGCGAGCTGTACTCGAACGATTACGTAATATGGGACTTACGGTCAAGCTAAGTAAATGTAAATTTATACAGGACAGTGTAAAATATTTGGGCTTCATTATTAATAAAGATGGGTTGCGGCCGGATCCTGAGAAACTAGAGGCCATTACCAGCGCACCGAGACCTGAAAACGTATCTCAACTTAAAAGTTTTCTTGGAATGCTCAATTATTATGGACGATTCATTCAGAATCTGAGTACTTTACTACAACCGATGCATAATTTGTTAAAAAAAGAGGTCCGCTGGAATTGGGATTCGAAGTGTGAAAAGTCTTTTTTGAAGGCAAAGCGAACCCTCTTGAGTGAACGAGTACTGGCACACTATGAGGAGGGGCGCGAACTTGTATTGTCGGTGGACAGTAGTGCGTACGGACTGGGCGCAGTGCTGGCGCACCGTTACGAGAACGCAAGCGAGCGGCCCGTCAGCTGCGTCTCGCGAACACTTAATGCGCCCGAGCGCAACTACAGTCAATTGGACAAGGAGGCACTGGCTATTTTGTTCGGTGTCACAAAACACCATCAATACTTATATGGTAGAAAATTCATACTGCGCACTGATCATCAGCCGCTGACATATATTTTTGGGGAAAAGGGAGGAATTCCGCAAACGGCTGCCAGTCGTTTGCAAAGGTGGGCGGCGCGTTTGGCCGCATATGATTTCCGTATAGAATTCGTACGATCGGCGGACAATGGTCCGGCTGATGCTTTGTCACGACTACCGTTACCTCAGGAGGGTCGCTTAACGGATCCAGGAACCGTGGATTATTTAAATCTAGTTGAAGCGGCACTGCCTATTTGCTATAAGGATATTGCAAAAGAGACAGAACGCGATACGTTACTAAGTAAGATTAAAGGGTATGTACTTTTTGGCTGGCCGTCGGCCCCGAGCTGCGATGCGGAAAAAGCTTACTTTTCTAGAACACAAGATTTCGTGGTAGACCAAGGGTGTGTTATTTTCAAATACAGAATTGTCGTGCCTCATGCCTTACAAAAGAAAATCTTGGAGGAAGTGCACGAAGGTCACTTAGGTATACATAAAATGAAAAGTTTATCACGTAACTATATTTATTGGGCCAATTTAGATAAAGATATAGAAGAATTATGTAAATCATGCGCCGCGTGCCGGATAGTTCGAGACGCACCGCCACACGCACAGTTACACCCTTGGGAATTTCCGCTGCACCCGTGGCAGCGCGTACATGCCGACTTCGCAGATTGTGGAGGCGTTCGATATTTAGTTATTGTAGACGCTCACTCAAAATGGATTGAGGCGTTACCAATGAAAGGTACAAATGCAGCTTCAACAATTAAGGTTTTGAGAAGTATTTTCGCGCGTTTTGGTTTACCGTCGCAGCTCGTGACCGATAACGGACCACCATTTGCGTCTCAAGAATTTAAAATTTATTGTGCAAATAATCATATAACGAATACAACGTCGGCTCCCTATAGGCCGCAGGGAAATGGCGCGGCGGAAAACGCTGTTAAAACAATAAAAAAGGTGATCAAAAGAGCGTTGTATGAAAATGAAGATGTAAACGCGGCTCTTTGTAGATTCTTGTTACAATATCGAAACTGTGAGCACGCGACGACCGGGGTATCACCCGCAGTGGCACTGCAAGGGCGGCGACTGCGGAGCCGACTGGACGCACTGCGGCCGGACGTAGCGGCCACTGTACGCGCCAAGCAGGAGCGCCAAGTTGCACGCGTCTCCGGCACCGACAGACATTTTGACGTAGGGGACTCGGTATTAGCTCGCGACTATACAGCAAGGGGGGATAAATGGACCGAAGCTACAGTAGTTAAAAAGACTGGTCCCGTATCATATAGAATCAAGGTGGGGGACGAAGTAGAATGGCGGCGTCATGCCGACCAAATAATCCCAGTAAATAACAATAAAAATAGGTACTCTCTATCTCGAATGAGCGGGGTAGGGTTAGCTGTGGACGAAGAAAGACACAGTACTAACTTAGGACGTTCGGTCAATAAGGGAGCCGACGATGATCGGTATGAGGATGCATTGGGCGGTGACAGTGAGGTGGCGGATGCACCGTCAACAACCCTATCGCCAAAGGCTGATCCAGAAAAGCGGTCGCCTATACCAGAACCGACACCGCCTGGTGTATCGGCTCGAGCACTGCGTGCCTTCAATCGAGCTAAACGTTCTAATAAGTTAGATTAGATTACATTTAATTAGTTTAACTTAGTTTACGTTAGTTTAGTTTACATATAACCTATCCATACTTATACTGTGTATCATGTGTGTATTATTAGTTTCAAATAACGGTCTTGTAAGCTTAGTGAGGAGATATGTGACGACCGAAGTATGTTTATATTATAATAGTTTATACAGTGTCGGGTAGTGGACCCGAATAAACAGTTCGTTGCTAACCACCGCCTTTTATTGACGTACCAGTTTTGACTACCAACAATGTTGATGAAGCGTTGTTCAAAGTATCTTTAGAATAACGCAATTAGGATCGGCCGCAATTAGGTCAAACGCGGTTCTGTATAGTGCCCTAAAACTAATTAATTGCCTACATATTAGTAGCCACAAACTTGTTAAGCGTAGTGATATAGTTTCATAACTTAATTATGTTTATATACACTTTACCGTAACACGGACGATTTGATTGTACGAGTATATCATACGCATAATCAGACTATATTGTTTCCATTCCATGTTTTCATCATAATGGTCGGCGGATATCATGGGTTCGAATTTTTGGTTCTAGGACATTTCGGTTTCCCCACGATATTTTCCTTCACCGTTTTGAGAACAGTGGTATTGAAATATTTACATAAAGTAAAGTGCCTGCCTCGGTTCAAACCTACGACCTACAAGTCATAAGTCGCGGTCGGTACCACTAAGCCACGACTGCTCCCATTTTGTATAATTAATTAAAAATGAGGTTAATTTTAACACAAATGTTCTAAATAAACAAAATCCTAATCAAGCGAATTCAACTAAATCGTCTATTACCTACATTGAATTTAAAAGGAACGAGTAAAAACATAAAACTTAATCAACATGTTTGAGACATAGTAAGATACTCTTTATTATGTACACCATAAACATTACAGTTAAAAAGGTAAAAAATTACAAGGGGTGACATAATGCGGTCTTATCGCTAAAAGCAATCATTTAAGGACAACCTTTGGTTGGATTAAGGGAGAAAGAGCGACAATATTGCGGTACCTTTTACACAATAAATAATGTACATGTATACAATAAATACATTAGATACATAAAACATATTATACTTATCTGTAAAAATATAAGCCCAAAGAATAAAGTAAAAAAATAAGCGTAATGGTGTTTAAAGGGAGAGATAGTGATAGAGATTTTATCATAATTGAAAAAATGGACAAACATTGAGCACTCCTTAATAATAAATAATAGCCTTCCGACCGATTTCAGTCACGGTGGCCAACCTAAACGGAGATTAACTAGGTACGCAGGAGCTATTTAATTATAGTGCACAAGTGTGCGCGTGAACACAGGTGCACTTTCTGTTCCTTTACTGTCACAGTCCGATGGGACGGCAATCCGACACGACCAGGGATAGATCAGGCGTAGCACGAACGGCTTTACGTGCTTCCCGAAGCACGGGGGTATTGAACCGCCAACTTCCAAACTCCGGACTGTTACTAAGAAATTCCTAATGGAAACCCAATAACACTTTGTCTGACCCGGGAATTGAACCCAGGACCTCGCTCGGCAGTTGCGCTTGCAACGGCGAGACCACCGGGAAGTCACTCTTTATCGATACGGGCAAAACATTCCATAACCGTACTGCTTGAACTGTTCAAAATTTATCATAGAAACTAGTGGAATGCATCGGTATCTCTAGACTCAAGTTTTCCGATGACCCAAGATATTTATTATGTGTGTCATGAAGAAACTTGAAACCTTCTTTAGGATAAGAGGGGGTTTGTAAGATTGAACAGAATACTGTGGAGCTGAAACAAGATATGAGAAAATACTAGATTTACATAATGTATTGACATCATTTACATATATATGAATATTTCAAAGATATTTCATTCAAAATAATAAACCATAAATTTAAAATTATAAAATTTAGATCATTATGGTATGAGAAGTCTGAAGAGATCAAGAGCAGAGGACCTCAACGTCAACTGCATCAACCTACTAACTGGTACCTGTTGACAGGTCTACACTGTCTCGTACTTATAAACACAGTAATACGGAAACATTGTAAAAGCAAATTATTTTTATTAAAAGAGTAACTGTCGAGTTTCTTGGCGGCTTTTCTCCTTAGGAATCGAGCAAACGGCGCCTTTCATCTAGCTTCTGGTGATTTAATAGTGCTCATGTAGATTAATTTGAAATAACAAACTTCAAATTAATATAAAAAGTTGATTTCGGAACAATAACACAAGACTTGGTACAGTAAGTAAAACGATGTTAGCAGCAAAAGTATAAACAGCCGGTCGATTCTGTAAAAATCTCACCGGGAAAACTTAGGTGAAGTGAGTTCGTTTTTGCTAGGAATTGACACTATTGACAGTTCACTCCACGCTCACTTCACCTAAGTTTTCACGGTGAGATGGTCACAGAATCGCACTGCTGTAGCGCAGCTAACAACGCCCTTCTCCAGATACTGAATGGAATGATGTTCCATACAAAAAGTGCTTAGTAGGTACTTAAGTTAATTAAGATTTAGTTAATCCTAGTATAAAACAAAGTCGCCGAAATGTCTGTAAGCACCTAACTTCCGAATTGCTGCACCAAATTGGTTTTTTTTTTTTGTTGTGTTCGGTATTGTCATTGTGAAATAAAATTTAGGAAATTCGAAAAAAAAATGCACTCCTGCGAAGCTGGGGCGGGCCGCTAGTCACACTAATATTATAAAGGCGAAAGTTTGTGAGTGTGTGTGTGTGTTTATATGTTTGTTACTTCTTCACGCTCAAACGGCTGGACCAATTTTGATAACATTTTGTATGGAGGTAGCTGACACCCTGGATTAACATATAAGCTACTTTTTATTCCATATTCCCACGGGATTGAAACTTATGCGGGTGAAACCACGGGGCGCAGCTAGTTAATAATAAAAACAAAAAAAATAAGACAAAAATAAACAGTACAGGACATAATATGATTTGGGATGTATTCTGATGTTGAGTTAATGTGACGAGTGTAGGGTGAATAGGGGGGTGTGTGTTAATTAGGTTTGTGGCATGTGTGTTGGGTGTTGTTATGTTGGGGTGTGTGAGGGAGTGATGAGTGTTTTACATTTCCACGAGTTTCTCTGTTTCATCATAATTTTGTGATTTTAAGCAGGAGTCAAGTTTCATTTTGCACTTGCTCCTGGTTAATTTTGGAACTTCTGTGTTTGTAATGACTTCGAACCCAAATTCAATATATATTTCTTTTTAAGACTCTTAGCTGATTAATTGCCGTAACTACTTTCGGCACAATGATCACTATATCTTCATCCTACTGTCTTATACCATAAGTTTTATTTTCATGTCATATTTTTATGAATGAGTCATCCATACCCATAGCTTTTATTTTTATCATATTTAACAGTTCATAAAATATCTATTACTTACCATGGGCCTCCTAAATGACACTTACCTAACGTGAATTTATTTTCCAATCATCTAAGCTCAATTCTTATTGCCACAAAGAAGAATGCTCTTCTCGCGACATAATCCTTCAATCAATTCCGAAGAAAAGAAATATATAAAGCGTATGTGCTGTGTTGAAACTTCGTAAACACCTACAACAAAAAAGGGTCTATTCTATTATCAACAAATTCGCTATGAAAAAAGCTGAGTACCCTAGAACTAGACCGACGCTCACTCATGAATCTAGAATTTAAATTGACATATTAGAGACCTAGGTACTTGACATACATCTAGTTTTAACCTCTTAAATATCGTATGAACAATACCGGCTTATAACAAAAATACACTCGAAACGACAATAAATATAATCGTCAAAACCGTTGACCGCATCGGCATCTAGTAGGCGATCGTTTGCCGGGTTAAATCGGGATTCATCAGATACTGTTGCGAGCGTAAAAACACATACATAGGTACATATACTCACATCTTTTTCCCATAGGGCAAAAGAGGTAGGAAGAAACTTCAGAACGCCTCTCGCCACATTCCTTACATACTAATTTTGCTTAGTCGACGTTCATACACCTGTGGGCCTAAAAAGGCCACTTTGGCCGAATCATAAAAGGATAACATTATTAATCTTAATATGGCGAAGACAGTCCGTGTTTTTCTTTTTTTTTCGCTGCACTACGTAGGTATAATCAGAGACTGGGATTGGATTTGCATTGGATGGATTGGTATTTTAGCACAGACAAAAAAAAAACTGAAAAATCCTTCACCAATGGGATTTGATACGAAAAACTTTATAGTTAACTGTCCATTATGATTCATAATGTTATCCTTTTATGATTCTGCCAAATTGACCTTTTAAGGTCCCCTGGTTATACACGCATATCGATTGTACTACGCTCCTGACCTCTCAGAAGAACATCACCAATAAGTGAGCATCTTTCTGAAAAAATTAGGCACCGTACTTATAAACGTGGAATTGTTTTACAAAGTCTTAAGTCCTATTTTTAGAAAAATACTTATTTCAATATATGACTTTTGCTCGAAGAATACCTGACCATTATGAAATTCGGACTTCAGTCGTTCAAACTTAAAAGTCTCCATTGTAACCTAATATACCTCATCTAAATAGACGATAAGTTATTTATAATAAACAAACTCTCTCTCTATTATTAGGTACCTACTTAATGTTAAAATCTAAAATATAATAAAAATTCTTATTATCATACAAAAGCTGAAAGCCGCTATCTGTCAATTTACCTTTGTTGAAGTCAATTATACCTAATAACGTCTTTTAATATTTAAACCTCTCTATCGATAATAGATTTCGCTATGAACTCATCTGGCCGACAAGATTCATAGTAAACATTGAAGATCGACCTGAATATTATTACGTTTCCTTCAAAATGGTTGAGCAGAATGGTGCTTAGATACGTTATGTTCGTGGATAGTCGCCGTCAGTTGGGACTGCTCATCTCTTAGCTGCGTCGGCTTATTTTAATATTTGAATTGTTTTTTTTTATTACGGACGCTTTTACGTTTACATGTTTCTACATCGTTCTCTCATGTATAATTTCAATACGAATGATGTAACCAAGTTTTGAGCCAACATTTTGAATTAAAGGAATGTTCATGGAGCTTCTTGCCCATTCTTCTCCATAGTAACTCACTTCAGCTTCATCTTTCTGACTGACGGACCTCCTGATATATCAAAAGTGCCTGTACTTGGTTGATTTGAAATAAATGCTTGGAATTTGATACTTATAGTGAAATTATTAGGTATATAATTATTATGTATGTTACCTTTTCACGCCTAAAACATTAAACTGATTTTGATAAAAAAAATTACATTAAATTTGGCGAGGAGCTAGATGGCATTCTAGGGAAGGACTAGCTAAAGAAGCTAATTTTGGTCCTGGTGGCACGTTCTGTAGGATCATTTCCGACATCCACGTGTACAGAAGCCAGTGTTATTTCCTTTAAATACATAACCTTCCAGAAAAAAATCTCTAAATTAAGGTGAAAACCGCATCAAAATTCATCGTGTAGTGCAGAAGAATTCACCGATCACAGACCAACGGGAAAAGCAACTTTGCCTAAGATTTTAAGAAACACTTAAAATTAAAGTTATATACTATAATATTAGCGGTTAACACTACTTTTATTTAAAAAAAAACTAACAAAATGACGAAACACTAAATTTAATCAATTTTAAGCAAATACAATTTTTAAACTTAAAAATATACTTCCTGATTTAAAAAACGACTTTACACAATATTACAGAGAGATGTTATCACGACGGCTGCTTGAGACGGAGTGAGGGACGAGTACTGGCCGCACCCCCTTTTATACACAGCGCCGCACGGTAGTTTGAAAAATAACGTTTTCACGCTAATACGGCCTCTCCTGACGTGTGGCTGTCCTCAGCCACATTGTCCAGATGATGGTCCTTGTTCGCCGCAGTCACGCTCTTCGGCATGTGGACTCGGGCGACGCGAAGGGCTCATGTCTTCAATAGCTGCATCAGTAATTAGTGGACCCTGGCGTGTGTACTATCCTCTTCAGCTAAAAAAAATTAGAGAATAGCACATATTAGTAATATCCTTATTATTTAATCTAAAAATGTCTGTTGCAATTAAATGCAACACAAATCTAGACGGAGCACCCAGTTAGCTCGTCTTGGCAGAGACACATCTCAATGCCCTTATGAATAAACTGAGATGGAGGCACCCAGTTAGCACATCTCTTTTGGCAGAGTTACACTAACTCAATGCCTTTACCGGCAGAGTTACACTAACTCAATGCCCTTACCGGCAGAGTTACACTAACTCAATGCCCTTACCGGCAGAGTTACACTAACTCAATGCCCCTACCGGCAGAGTTACACTAACTCAATGCCCTTACAAATAAACTGAGATGGAGGCACACAGTTAGCACGTCTCTTTCGGCAGAGTTACACTAACTCAATGCCCTTACAAATAAACTGAGACGGAGGCACCCACGTTTGCAGTTTTATACATTCGTTAAGAACCATTACGACCAAGCGACACAAACAGTACACTTGTCGTCCAGTGTCAGAGGCCCAAAGTTAGCATGACACTTCACACTTGCTCACCACCCTCAAAGAAAGCTGAGCAAGTGTCCGGCGTCCACTCGCCTCGCCACAGCACCATGTATTCTGCAGCCGACTGGGTCTTCTTGCCATATGACCCGGCAAGCAGTTCCAGCTCGTAACGGTGATGAGGCAGTGCACGCACCACCTTGTACGCACCACCTTGTACGCACCACCTTGTACGCACCACCTTGTACGCACCACCTTGTACGCACCACCTTGTACGGACCACCTTGTACGGACCACCTTGTACGGACCACCTTGTACGCACCACCTTGTACGCACCACCTTGTACGCACCACCTTGTACGCACCACCTTGTACGCACCACCTTGTACGCACCACCTTGTACGCACCACCTTGTACGCACCACCTGGTACGCACCACCTGGTACGCACCACCTTGTACGGACCACGCATCCGGAGTCCACTCACCACGCCACTGAACCATAGGTTCTGCGGCGGCCCGGGCTTTCCCGTTGCATGAGCCAGCAGGCAGCTCGAGCTCGTACCGCTGATGTGGTAGCGCTCGTACCACCTTGCACGGATCACGCATCCCAGAGTCCAGCCTCCATGCGCTCTGCGAGCCCTTGCTCACGAACATGAAGCTGCCGACGACAAATGTACGCGGCTGACGCGCGACGCGTCGCGACGTCTCGCACAAGAGACCTCAGCACTGGAGTAGTCGCTTTAACGCCAGTCAACAGCTGTAAAGGCGAGGTGCGGGTTGTGGCTTGCCTCGTTATGTTCAAGGTGAGCTGCACCTTCCACAACGCATCGGACCACTGCGCACCCTTGTTGTTCGCCTCTATCCGCAACATGTTGAGAACCGTCCTGCAACAACGCTCGACTTGCCCGTTTTCACGGTGCATCTCAGGCGTGATAAAATGTATGTTACAGCCTAACTCGGTAACCCAGTCTTGAAAGGATGCTCTTTCGAACATTCTGCCACGGTCACACACAATTGTTGACGGAGTACCGAATAGTGAAATGGTATTAGAAAATACACGTTTTAACTCTGTGGTATCTTTTCTATACAGGGCGTACAACAGACAGTACTTAGTAAAAGCATCTACCACAAGGAGTATGTATCGGTAACCGTTTGACTCCGTTAGGGGACTAAGGATGTCAGTGTGAACCACTGAAAAGGGTACCTCAGGCTTCGTCCAAGATTCTACGGTCTTAGGAGACTTCACTAAAGCTTCAGTTTTACTAGAGCTCGGCCGTACCTGACCGTGACCAATAAGCCTATCTAGGTATTCTAACTCTGTGTCTGAGAACGTGCATTTTATTTAGATTTACTGAAAATCCCGCCTCAGTGTGTATTTTTAATACCTCTCGCAAAGTTTTCAGACCATCACCGACAGAATTCGACATTATTAACACATCATCGATATAAATCAATACCTTACCGGTATCCAGCAGGTGCTTCAGGGTTTTGGAGATGATTCTTTGATAGACAATAGGTGCATTAGCGAGCCCATAAAGCATTTTCAAATATTCGTAATGCCCTTTAGGCGTTACGAATGCTGTTTTACTAATAGAGTCATCATCCTTCATCAGCACCCAATGAAAGCCTGTTGCCATATCGAGACTTGTAAAGAATTTAAAACTGTCCAGCCTGTCAATTGATCGTCGATTAACGGTAGCGGAAATCACTCTTTAATAGTGATAGCCTTTAGAGCTCTGTAATCGACGCACATCCTATCAGACTCATCCTTTTTCTTAACGAGGATGATAGGACTCGCGTAATTAGACTGACTCGCGAATGATTTGCTTACTAATCAAATCATTAATTATCTCGCGAACGCGACGCTTTTCGTCTACGGAGAGTTTATAAGGTCGATAGTGAATTGGGATGTCACTATTAACTTTTATTTCCATACAACCAGTGTGTCTACGCCTGAACGCAGCCCTTCATATTAACGAAGAAACGAACGCACCCAATGTCAACGGCGCTCGCGACAGGCTTCACGCAGACGAACCGGACGAACTTCATTCACGATATTAGCGCGCACCGCCATACCTTTGTCGCGACACACATAATTGTAATTTTCAATAAATAAACTACTAACTATAATCGAGGTCGATCTTATTTTTATATCGCCAACACAGTATTTACTCTAGAGGTCGCTGAACCGGTAGTAAACGTATCTGAATACGCGTTTAATAGAGCTAACAAACACTCTTTTTCGTCACCTACTAAGGGTGTCCTTATCTTAGGGGACTCTACAGTCAACACGTTGTTTACGTGCGAATCCCTGACTAGGTAACCGTTGAGATTTATTTGTTCTAATATACGTAACTCCACTATGATTTAAAAGATCAGTGCCAATCAAAACCGGTGCCTGAATACAATCCGGGGGAATAACAAACAAATCTACTTCTAAAGATAATTCGGGGAATTCGATAAGAGTGCATACTTACAAAGTGAACTCTATATCTTGACTTCCAATACCACGCATAGGTACGGCGGTAGGTGGGAATTTTATTTAAACTAAACTGCTTTAAGACGGAATCAGAAATCAGCGAAATATCAGAACCTGAATCTATTAGAACGTCAACAGCTACGTTCTGTATAACCGCGGACCACGACCGATCACTGGTCACGCGATCGTTGATCTACGTCTTAGCGTCACCCCGTTAACACCCACCAATGCGTCCCAGACATTCCCGATCTTCCCACTGACATATCTCGCATAGTATCTCATAGCTCGGTCACTCCTGACCAAATATGGTACAGGCAAAACAACACAATGAAAATTCGCACAAACTAAAAAATTGCAGAGTTCAGAGTATCAATCATTCTTTGATTCCCAAATCTCAAGATCACAAACTAAATAATCAAGTAAACATGATAGAGCAGCTAATAAAACATCCTTAGAGCATAATAAAACACAGCAGGAATCTTATTCGTGGCCTGTGGCTTTTCATTAAGCCCCTACAACAAACCTCATGTTTGTTACCTTGAATTCCTCCTGAATTCCGAGTCCCACGGACTCTATGGTCTCTACAAGACCTCGACCAGCCGAACTAAGATTCACCACTATCACTCGACTTTAATCTCTACTCTGTTTCATCAACCAGACTTCTACTTTGCTTTTCTCAAATTCGTCATTAATACTTTGATCCCTAGGCCTGTGCTATGGCATATGCCTCAGCCTCATGAGTGTACTTGATTCAACTAGAGCCATGTAATCAAACTTTAATTAATCTTAGCAAAAAAAATATCAACCAGAGCCATGTACCATCGTTATCCACATTACAACAATCTTTTTTACTAAGAGCCTTAGACACCTGGAAACCCACAGACGAGTAAACCACTCTAACGCCACGGCGCTCCGGCCGACCAGCAATCGCATTGCTCTCACCCATCCAGCGCATGGATCCATGTGCATCACCCTGTGACTACACACTTTTTACTACGGCCGATAGAGAACCCCTACTCGCGTGGTTCCCACTACTTAGGCTTACTCATAGCTCATCATCACTGTGATTACCATCTATTTCGATTGGTACATGACCTACTGGCATCATTCATAACCTATCGTGAGCGTATTTAAAAATTGCATTGTTAACTAGATTGGGCTATACCTAACAATGTAACAGTTTTTTTGCTGTTGTTTACCAGGGAAGCACTCGGTACCAGAGTCAAAACAAAATGAAAACGACTCACCAAATTCTGTAGACAATAGATCTGTAGTAATGCTTAGATCTTACTTGAATTAGGGAAGAAAGTGCCCCCACAATCCTGTCCGCAGCATCAGCCTCTCGCGATGTCTCAGCGGTCACGGCTCCATCCGCAGCACACGCTTCCTCACCAGCAGCAACAGGTGCCCCGGCAACCACCGAAGCCGTCAGCGGCGGAGCGCCGCGCGGATGCGACGACACGGGAGTAGACGCACGTATAGCGTCTGAAGGCAAACGCTCCCCTAAAGCGCTCGATCGAACCAGCACTCCATCCAAAGGGTCGCGTCGAGGGCTATCCCAACGCCCATACGAACTATCCCGGCTCCTACGTGAACTTTGAGAGTACTCTGATCTATCACGACGACGCCTAGGAGATCTACTACGCGATTGACTATAACGGCCACGACGCCTTTTATAAACATCACGACAGCTATGCGAATCGTTTTCCCGAGAATTACGCCTAGGTGTATTCTCACGCGGCGTGCATCCACGACTCGACATGATTATGACTATAGGCAACGTATATGACCATTACGTGAACAACAAACTAACCGCGAAATAAAAAAATTAACACGTGGTTGTTTACTTCAAAAACATGTACGAAATATAATGTAATCGAGTAGAAACACGAGGCGAATAACGGTAAAATGCACAGAAACTAATCACGGACAAAACAACACGTGGTGAAAAATTTTAAACAGTCCCAAAACACTATTTTGATCACGCCTATTTCTACCTCTATTACGAGTAGCTCTTTCGGACATGATTCAAAAGCTTTTCGCACGACACAGAAAAAAGATAGGCAATGGAGCCTATCCCACTTCTGATATTAGCGGTTAACACTACTTTTATTTAAAAAAAAACTAACAAAATGACGAAACACTAAATTTAATCAATTTTAAGCAAATACAATTTTTAAACTTAAAAATATACTTCCTGATTTAAAAAACGACTTTACACAATATTACAGAGAGATGTTATCACGACGGCTGCTTGAGACGGAGTGAGGGACGAGTACTGGCCGCACCCCCTTTTATACACAGCGCCGCACGGTAGTTTGAAAAATAACGTTTTCACGCTAATAATAATATATAAAATTTACTTTGTTATATATTAATATTTTGCATTACGTCAGATAAAAAGTATTTCTTTGATGGAGTTCTTGCAATGGAGCCAAGAACATCCATAATAATCTGTTAAAATGGAAGCCATTACAACACGTGTGTGACATTGTCTCAGTATCTATATCGTCATAAATCAACAGCCATTTATCATCCAGAGTTAAGTTGACCCACGAGACTTTTAAACTGCGATGTTAAATATTAAACAGTCGTACGTGACGTGGCCACGAGAAGTTGTGTGGGAATTGGTTGTCATATCATGCGGAAAATGAGAAACATGTTGTGACGAGTGAATGCAAATAATACATAACGTCATGCCAGTAATCCCCTAAAGGTTAGGCAAAGATGCACGTCTTAGTACACTCGCATTTCGCCAGCTTTGGTCAAATCGAGGATTTAAATCAAGGGCGAGCCTGTGGCCGCCATCGCAAATAAGTGTAAGGAAAAATCAAAGAAAGGATGCATGGATTGTGATAAGGCTAGAAGAGGATGATGGTTGATGTGCATGAGACGTATGAAAGAAAAAGACTGAACGCGGCACCGATTCTAATTTGATTGATTTAAGAGCAGAAGGACGATGATGACATGCCAGATCAGGGAGCGGGTCTATTTTTATAAAATCGGGTTATAAAATCGACATTGCCATTCAACGGTGCAAGAGAGAGAGAGTTTTACATACGGGAAAAATATTAAATTTAAAAAGAAAGAGAAGAAAAAAAGTGAGTGTAAATTTTTAGCAAGTTTAAATTTTTTTTACAGCCATCCATCCAAGTTATCCATACAAATCGATCAGCCACAAAATCACGTAGTCAAGGCACTTTAACTGTTAAACACTCACGTTCCATTTAATTTCCATAACCAATGTTACTAAGAAAGCTATAAGGAAAATATTACATAACATGCCAAGCTTATATATACGAGCAGTATATCGCACGTATAATGTTATTAGAACACAGGTGGTAGGTGCCAATTTTACAGAAATAATAACTTACTCCCAGCTGGCGTTTGTAAGGGGAAAACGTACGGAAGGTTATGGCGTAGTCGGTTTAACTCTCAGAGTATTATACGTACCAATAAGTATGGTGTTTTATTTGTAGCTATTATAAAAAGTTTGTGCAGTGATGGCCATACATTCAGTGGGTTCTAGGCGAAGACTTTACCCACTTGATTGTGCATAGAGTGCCCCGACGCTCGAAAATTATTAGTATTTTGTCGCCTATGTATAGGCTACGGTACTAATAACCTTTTTAGTTGTGTCCAAGTGTTAGACCTGTGTGCACGCTAAATTAATACAAACTTTTATAACTTTTTATGCAATTATAACGCATCAAAATGCCTTCATGCGCGGTGTAGGAAACATTCCAGGATAACTTTTCATCGGTAGGTAAACAGTACAAAATAGTAGATTTTTTGCCAAGGGAGCAAACAGCTATTTTGAAGGTGAGAATGTGTACAAATAGTCGACATCGATAAAATGGATTTCAACATTATGAAAAATACTCAATTAAAAAAATCATAGATATAATAAACACAATGTGTTACAATAAAGTAGTGCTTTACACATCTCACCTATAGGAGGCATGCGAAAATTTACTATTAGTTAGATGGTCCGGGAGCCACCAATCCTGAAAGCTCCGTGATCACGGATTCTAATATTTTTAATAAAAAATAAAAGTTAAAATTTAGACGAACAAGATTTGTTTGGTCGGCGTGGATTTGATTGGCCGGAAATATTTTAATTAAATTATTTATTATTAAATTTCCATAATTTTTTTCCGTCATCACGGATTTTGATCAATCTTATATAGAATTTTGTGTGAAATTATGTTCAACAAGAAAAAATCCGGCCGACCAATGATTTTTAGCCGGAAAGGTCACGCATACCTATTTGAATGGTGTGATAAGGGGTAAAATTTATCCATTATCACGGAAACCTTTTTTATTTTTTTTAGTTCATGCGTTTTAATGTCACATTTATGATTATCTTGGTATGCGTGCTTACAAACTGCCGAAAGTATCGCGCATACCAAATTTTAACCCTTCGCTTTTTAACGATTTCTATATTTCTGTAAAGTGTGAGTGAGGCAAATTTTTGGTTCAAGTTGAAACCTTGCATGAGTTCGTCTCTTTCTATTCCTTACGAATTTAACATTTACCTGCCTCAAAGATACGTTATCCACTCAAACGTCCGAGTCTGACAGCTGCCACCGCTTAGTAAGTCCGCGCGCGCGCGGACTTATGGGGCCCGCGGGCGGAGGGTAA
Source organism: Luperina nickerlii (assembly GCA_963855955.1). Lineage (NCBI taxonomy): Eukaryota > Metazoa > Arthropoda > Insecta > Lepidoptera > Noctuidae > Luperina > Luperina nickerlii. The sequence continues at coordinate 21,928,359 of OY979676.1, read as the reverse complement.
AGGCTCCTGTAAACAGGCGCGACGAGAGACGCGAATCGCACGCGACACAAAGGCACCGCTCGTTGCGCGACTTGCGGTGCCTTTGTGTCGCGTGTCGCGTCGCGCCTGTGTGTACGAGCCTTAATGGGTAACTCACCGTCCAATCAGGACCAGGCCCGTGCCGGACGGCGCGTACGTGTTCCACGCGCGCCTCAAAGAGATGTCAGCATCAAGGGAAGGGGCCTGTCAGGGCCGAAGCCTGCCGGGTCAGCGGGATTGTCCGAAAGGGTTACCGCTGGCCCGGAACATAAAGGGCTAAGGAAGGAACACGGGTGGGTTTTAGTCAGTAAGAGTCTGACACTCCCCTCCGCTCCACCCAGAGCGATTTCTCATTTGGGATTTCCCATCCTGAAAAAAAAAGAAAAAAAATCTTGCTGTGACCCGACTTTGTTTTGTCGACGCTTAGACCCGTTATTTAATATAGTGTCATCTAGTGGCACACTCATGAAGCTCGAAAAGTTTCACAGATAAAAACTCGTTTAAAGTGTACAAGACAGTGAGGCTGCCATAGTCGCCCTAACGCTCAACGCTAAAAATTTTTGGGTTAATAATTTAAAGCACTAGATCAAATTTCAGCGTTTCATCATAACAATTTCAATATGAAGTGTTTTATTTCTAATACATCAACTAAAGAGAAAATTAATCCGTTTTCTGGAAGGGAAGACGCTTTTAAAAAATGGTGATGGTACCACAATGGTACTCGAACCATTGTGGTACAGACGCCAGCACATCAAGCTACTACAATATGTCAGATTTCTTTAATAGATTTTCAACTTTATCACTAAAGCATAAGGTTCAAAGTTGATTGCGAAAATTTGACAGTTTCGGGTAGGTTGATGTGCTGGCGTCCGTACATTGGCCCATCGGCACCGTTAAAGGTTGAGGAAATATTAAGTTGCCAACAGAATGAGGAAGAAATCGAAGAATCAGAAGAAGAGAGAAATGATAATTTTGATGATAATGATGTAGATGATTATTGATTAATAAACTTGAATTGAACATATTTTTTATATCAACCTTCATTTATTATATAATCAACCCAAATAAATTTTTTCCTGTATTTCCTCTTTTCCATATTAATTAGTATAATAAATAGTTAAAAACTTAAGGAAGAGACCAGAGGTAGAAGAAATACTCTAAAATAAATGTCATCAAGTAAGTGAAATCTATAACAGTATAATCTTCACTCACACAATAAAATTTGGTATGCGCGATACTTTCGGCAGTTTGTAAGCACGCATACCAAGATAATCATAAATGTGACATAAAAACGCATGAATTAAAAAAAATAAAAAAGGTTTCCGTGATAATGGATAAATTTTACCCCTTATCACACAATTCAAATAGGTATGCGTGACCTTTCCGGCTAAAAATCATTGGTCGGCCGGATTTTTTCTTGTTCAACATAATTTCACACAAAATTCTATATAAGATTGATCAAAATCCGTGATGACGGAAAAAAAATTATGGAAATTTAATAATAAATAATTTAATTAAAATATTTCCGGCCAATCAAATCCACGCCGACCAAGCAAATCTTGTTCGTCTAAATGTTAACTTTTATTTTTTATTAAAAATATTAGAATCCGTGATCACGGAGCTTTCAGGATTGGTGGCTCCCCGCCTAAGAGTGAAAATAAAGTACAATTCCTAAAATACAAGTCCTGATTGTTCTTTGAAAGAAATGATAAACGAGCGTCTACATATTTTAACTCCGAACCGAGCGGTCCCAGCGGTGCCTGACGACATAAAAATTATCCTGAACCGATCGGTCCCGGTCTGGAACAGAGAGAACAAAAAACTACCGGAATATACATAAAAAAACCCACGAACTGAGAACCTTCTATTTTTTTGAAGTCGGTTTAAAGTTGATAGGTATTTTTCATTACAGTAAGCGAATTGAATAAAAATTGTATTAATTTTATTATTTTCGATTATTAACTTTCAGCTAATAAAGGTAACAGCATAAATTTCTATGATAAACATACAAAAGGAGAGAAAGGGATAAATGCATTAGAATTGTCACACGTGATTGTCAACACGCAACTCAAGAGTGTGCTCGTTTATCCAGCCCCCTTTTTAAATAGACCCGTGCAGTTGCTCATAATCTGAAGGCCAATTCTCGTAATTTAAAACGTTCAAATACTAGTCGTAGTCTCATCTCGGCGACAAACAAACGTCAAAAACTGGTTAAAATGTAAGGAAATTAGAGGTAGGTATTTTTGACAGATTGAGACTGAGATCAGACTGTCAACGTTCTTAATTACGACAATTGCCCCTCAGATTAAAAGAAACATTTTTTTTTCATATCTATTCAAAATGAGCTAGTGTATTCTTCATAAACAGGGCCTAAAATAGCTCTTTAATCGCTAGGGACTAAAAGTGATTAGAATTTGGAATGTGGATATTGTTAAGTAGTAAAAGTTCCAATCACCAAAGAGATCAATCACGACCATTGTACGAACAAATAACAGGCTTTATTATAAAGTAAAACGTGCGAGCCAAATTAAAAAAAAAGTTGTGAAAAAATAAAAAACGCGTGAAAAGCATTTTGCCTTCGTTTGTAATATTGTTTACTTTAATTAGGATTTTACTTAGTTTTATAAAAAATGAATATATCTTCCTCAAGTAATTGTATGTAAATAAATAAACGTACTATTCATACTTATACGTTGCACTTACTTATTTTTTCATAAAGTAGAGTGTTCACCTCGGGAGCAACACTATTTTAACCTTTTTACCACAGACATGTATAGAGGACAAACCAAAATGTGCCCAGCACGCCACGATTCGACTACATGACAGACTGACGCCGAGGGCACGTTTTTGATTTTTTGACGTGTGGCGGTCAAAAGGTTAAGCTCGAGTGACATTCAGAGTACGTCCCCCGGCTCGTCCCCCGGCCCGCGGTAGTGAGTCGTGTACTTCGAAGAAATCAGCTGTAAAAAAAATGAAAAAAATGTATGACTGTCTTAATTGCTACCAAAATGAGCGAAGGGTTACCAAAGCAAATGAAATAACAATTTAATAAAACCGATATCGTTGACAATTTGTTGCAGCAGAAATAAATATCGGAATCAGAATAAAATTATGATTCTGATTCAGCTGCTTTCAATTATATATTTTTCATTATCAAAATCTAAAGTAATTTATTCAAACTAAGCTGAGAATCAGCACTTTTTGAACGTCACAATAGATAAACTAGGACCATCGAAGTAAAATAAATAAACAGTTAATTACTAATAACAATACCAAAACCATGGACAGTAAGACGACCATAAACCACAAGGAGCATAACGCAAAGATCAGCCATTACCCCCTCGCCATATTTGAAGGAGGCAACACCCGACGACGTTACCGCAAGCAGTGACATCTAAGGGAGCATGACGAACTTGCAGCCGGTTGCTCAGGTAAGAATAATATTATGTTTACTTGTCAAGGCCGCTAGCTAACTACGAGTACATTATTACAATACAACTCTGAAAAAATTAGATGATAAACTGTTAGTAGGTAAACTAATTCCGGAGAAAGAACATAAATATTGTCTTGAGTTAATCACCAACGACTAACTATACTTATCTTTAAAGTAGTCGTTGATAAAATAGTATGCCTTTGACCAATGTTTGGATTTTATTTTAGCTTTAAACGCATTAAGTATGTAACTACTAAGTAGGTATTCCAGCAGATTAAAAAAAATATACATGTTTTTCTTTCCTTCTTTTATAAAATAGGCGGACGACAATCTGATAATCCGACAATTATACAAGAGTCCTTAGCCCTTATACATTTTCTGTATAATTAAACAGCACATGTCGTGAACATGTGTCAATTTTGTATTTTTTTATTATTTAACATCTTGCGTTGTCATTGTAATAAAAAACTGGCCAAGTGCGAGTCAGACTCGCACACGAAGGGTTCCGTACCACAAGGCAAAAACGCCGAAAAAAACACGTTTATTGTATGGGAGCCCCCCTTAAATATTTATTTTATTCTCTTTTTAGTATTTGTTGTTATAGCGGCAACAGAAATACATCATCTGTGAAAATTTCAACTGTACGTAACGTACCTCAAAAGGAAAAACGGAACCCTTATAAGATCACTTCGTTGTCCGTCTATCAAGACCCCTTTTCTCAGGAACGCGTGGAGTTATTATGTTAACATTAATATGAAATACTAGGGGTGCAATCCCTTGAAGCAATTAAAAGATATGGGTGTTTGTGTTCCGCTTATGCCGACTATTTTGACACTCGCAAGGTAATCAAAACCTATAGGGATTCCCGTTGACTTAGAATCATGAAATTTGGCAAGAAGCAATGTCATGTAGCACAAGTAAAGGAAATAGTTACATACCTACAAATTTGTACGGAACCCTCGGTCCGCGAGTCCGACTCACACTTACCCCGTTTTTTTTTAATATAAATACAGCCCGCAGTGCTTTCTTAAAATAACATAAAACAGACTCTAGATCTATTTTCTTTAGTAAAACCAAAACAATTTTAGAAAAACTTGTAATTTAATAATTAAGATTTAATTAAATTATCGTTGCTCAACTTTACAAAACGAATTAAAATTTCACGATTATCAAATCTTGAATTAATTTGAACCGATTGAAATATTGAAATTGTTATTCTAATCATTATATCATTAGAAAATCTTGAAGGGGCTGACATTGATCGATATCATTTATTTCGTAATATAAAATTACATTTCACTCTTACTGACAAATATTAGACTGTTTACAAATACGTTTCTTATCTAAATTAAGACTAAAATCTTGTCAAATTAGAGATTGAGATGCCGATATGTAAATCTCCATATATCCAATAATCTAATTCTTTACTTTTCTTGTTTGATCTCCTCCGCTGGTTATCTACACTTCTAACTTTAGAATCCAACTTTTTATACAAAGAAAAAACGATGAAGATAAAAATACTAAGAGTTTCTTTAATGTTGGGAATAAATTTATAGCCTTCTATTTTTATCTGACCTTAACTGTTATTTTACTGTTACTGTTATCCCACTGCTGGACAAAGGCCTCTCCCCATGACTTCCAGCTCTTTCGATCCAGGGCTAAAGTGGACCATTGTACGTTTGTTTTCTCTAATCTTCTACAGGGTCTGCCGCGACGCCTTCTAGCTGTGTCAGGGCAATTTTATTTTTGCCCACAGCTCATTGGGCTTACGGAACCGTGGCCAGCCCAGTCTGACTTTATCTAAGCAGCTTTTTCAGCAATGTCAGTAATCTGTGTTTTGGAGCACAGTGTGTTGTTGCGAATATGGTCTGTCAATTTGACGCCTAGAATAGTGCTCCATTGCAAGTTGGCAAACCGGGATCCATAGGTCCACATATGTATACACAAACTTACAAAATTCACTCTCTCTCTTTATAATATTAGTAAAAATATGCAAAATAAAAGGGCTTTAATTTAAACCACTAGAAGAAAAGCTAAACCAAGTGGAATCAAATTGTATTCATCGTAGACACACAGCTAATTTGCATGAAGACAGCTGCTGCCGACCCCAGACAGCTCTTCAGATCGCTGCGGTCGCCATCGGTATTATTATATCGTCACGATTGTGCATCGGGACTGTGACATAACGAACCCGGAACTGATATTACTACAGATTGGTTCTGAAATCGGATTTCCGTTGCGGTCGCGGGATTAAGTTTAATTAATAGTGGTGTATTCGCTGGTCTGTTTTAAGGGTTTCGTACGTCGGAATAAAAAAGCGGAACCCATGTTTATCTGTTTGTCCACCAGTTATAGTCAATTTGCTCCGAATCTAAATGACCGATTAAGTTAAAAATTGGTACACATATCTGTGACCCAAACACGGATATTTAACTTAAATAAATAGTTTTTAAATATGGGGATCACTTTTGAGGGGCAAATCATAAAGTTACAAAAAAAAGTTTTGCACACTGTTCGTGCATACAGTACAACATATAAAATGAAAGGGTTTGTTGTGAGCATCTTAATTTTTTTTTTGATATATTTAAAATAAATAGTTTTAAAATTATTTATGAAAATTAATTCCTTTGCCCATATCTCCGAAATTACTAAGCCATTTTTTTGATAAAAAATATCGATACTTATAAGTAACCTATAAGAGTCTACTGCCTTAAAATAACATGGGAAATCTCTTAAAATTGTGCGTACAACTTAAATTTGCAGTTGGAATGTATTAAGCTTGTCCTTGGGATAAAATCATCCCAACTACGGAACCCTTGATTGAACGTGGTCCAACATGCACTTGGTCGGTTTTTAAAGATTATTTTTTTTTTACAAATGCTCTATACCATCAGTTAAAATATCATAATTTTGCTTAAAATCATAATAAAGTACCTACTATCTAAAGTAATCAAAAACCCAGCTATGTTGTAACGTTTGTCCTACAAACGGATTTTCATATGGTTATCACCAATGGATGGAGTGATTCATGAGGAAGGTATAGGTGTATAAACAGAATTACGAGATTCGAAAGGTTTCGAGGTGTGATTCGATTTCAACCTGCAAACCAAATCAAACCCTCTCAAAACTATTTACGAAACGAGCGAAAAGATTTGATTTTCAACGTTTCGGTTAATTATTATCTAGGTTACATCTTATCATAGTCCTATAAAATCTAGTAGCCGCATGAAAAAAATCATTAACCCCAAACGACGGTCCAAATCTTCTATAATCGCAATCAGCTGTTAAACTCAGTATCATTACTGTTATCAGCAACCTTTCTGATACTTATACTACAGCACCCCATTCACTTATATTGCGATAATGAGAAGAAGAAACCTTCGGCTAAGGCGCTAAATATTAATGGTAATGAAGGATATATAGATTTCATTTTGATAAGGAGGACGAGAACGTTACTTTAGCGAGAGCCACGTAGAAACACTGTTTTACTCCCCGTCACGTGTCCCTAAAGGTTCATTCGAAAACCAGCGCCAGTCAGCATCTGTCTGGCCTTAATAATAATAATTTATCTTTATTTCAGACATGCGTCCATACATTTTTACAAATAAATCGTTAATAGGGTTGTTAATGATAGTGTTAGGTGTTAATACTGATATGAATATTCACTTTTTTATTTTGTTAATAATTTGTATATCGTATTCACGAGCTGTGTCCAAATAAATGTTATACTTTCTTTATATTATATCATTTTCTACTTTTCAAAAAGTCTTTACATTATTATAGCTTTTATCGTGTTTTTTTTTTAATAGTTAAAAAATAGTGTTTTACAAATGAAAAACCTACTTACTGTCTATGATAGAGACTTGGAGATTTAATTGTAAAATATATTACCTCACCAAAATACTCTGTAACCAAAGTAGTTTACACTTAAACATACTCCTATAAGTAAAACATTCAGAAGCTAAAATTAAAATCCCAGAAAAAAAAATAATAAAAAAAAACGTGATAATTACGAAATTACTCGGCTACGAAGTTGACCTATTTACGGCAAAAAATTCACATGAACACTTTCTAATAGCTACAGAAGTATAGCTGGTGTACCTATAATTAAACTCGTTACACACTGGGCCACCAAAATCAGATCAAGTGCGCAATGGCAGCAACCATTCGCCATAATGGCTCCAAAACTGCGCTATCATTTAGTGCTCTGATTAAGCAACTATTTGCTCCTATAGTTAATTGTAAATGAAAATGGTTAGATCGAGCAATGTGGCACACGCAGTGGTTCTGTAAATAAAGCTCTGGCTAAGCTGAGCGTTTGCTTAACACAGTTAAAACGCGGCAAAACGTAGCCAGACGTCTACTGATCAACACTTTTTTATGCATTTCCCTTCAGACAAAACAGTGGCCTGTAACACAATGCGACCATCTGGCAGCATGCTCGAATATAGAATGAGGTTCAGAGGTGGCCTAGTATGTGTCAAATAACCACAGCAGTCGGTGGCAGCCACTATCTATCCACCACACTGTAGTAGCTAGCAGTTGCTAAGTATGAAGCGGAACTTATGAAAGCTGTTCAGAGGTTGGTGGTCGTAAAAATGTAGGCGCCCGAGGGAAACAACTTTTGTTACAAATGTACAACAGTTTATTAATATTACGACATATTCGTGTAGGTAGGCGCGTAATGTATCTTCACACCTAACGTTATATGTATTACTTAGACGGAAATATGTTGTTGTAGACGCTCGGAGTTTTTCAAGACATTTTTAGGTCGGGCACTTAATATGAAGCAAAGGAGATGTTTCAAAATGTATAGACCCCGGCCAGGTCTTTGCATACATTACTATAAATGAAGAAACACAATTAAAACAGTTTTCAATCATCCAATTACTATAAATCGGCTTTGTTTGGTAGTAAAGCACAAGAATGTACACTTGAACGGTAAGCTGTCATGTTGATTGATTTTGACGTTTGACATATTTATTTCTGTCATATTACATTGTCAAAGAGAATTTTACCGTATATACCGTACCGAATTATACCGTATATCGTTACCGTACTTTTAGTCTTTTGTAATATTATTTTAGATCTAGTTGTAGTTTCTACATAAAATATAGTCCAGTTAAGCAGACGACAACCTCATAGGTTGACCTGCGAGATACCATAAAAAATGATTTAAGATTTACCTATACTTAGAGCATAAATGTACAGAATACAAACATTCAGTCTATGATCAATGGTTGATCTATGGTATACTGTCATTGTTTTTTAAACACAGAGTACCTAAATTGGCGAGACGCCATATTGAAAGTGGATAAAAATAATTGATAAATATCAAATGATCACAAGAAAAATAATAATTATCTGTATTTTCCCGAATTCCAGGGATTTTTCTCGATTTTTCTAGGTACTGTACTTATACTGGGCCCGTTTTCAAACATCTCCTTTTCATTCTACATAAATTTGCCGTGTTACAGCCTTTTCATACAACTTTCATGGAATGACAGTTGTAATTTCAATATACGGACAAATTAAGTTGATAGTTGCTTGATAATTTATTTATCTGTTTTTACCCATTTACAAGATACCTTTGATTTTGACAGTTCAACAACATTCATTGCGTTATTTCCGTTGTTTAGCAGACAAATTTTGAGAAAATTTGCAGCAATGCATTAGCAATAAATATTCTTCGAAATGATTCAGATTGTGATTCATGGTGTGTTACACAATTATGGTGCTGGCCTAGTGTCCGGAGCCTATTATAATGAAGAAAGAGGATTTTTTATGAAGTCGAGCCAATAATCCATAAGGCAATAATCCATTTCTGTAGTAATTGTGTTCTACAAGTCAAAAGGCAGCAACCCCGTGTATCTAGGTTATCCAAATTCTAAACGCATTAAACAAAAGCCTCTGAATCAAATTTGAAACAAAACACAATAAACGCAGTAAAAGGCAGACACTCATTTATTTAGCCCATGCTTATCTTAATGCGCAGTTATCTTCAACGTTAGAGGATCGCAAGAAATAAGATAGGTACAGTCTGCATCTAAATAAAATGGGGTTTGTTGAAAGTTGTACAGGTGTTTTAATACAAAAAAAAACAGTGGCACTCCATGAGTGCCGACAGAAGTGAAAACTTGAAAAAGCATAGTAATTTAATAAATATCTTTGAAGGTTATTATTCTTCTTAAAGAAAATGTACTGCGCGTTGATGTCTTTATAATGGCCAAAACATAAAACAGAGGTATCGGTTACGGTAACAGTGTCGCGAGTCCAATGGTTTTTTCCCGTCTCTAAAAATAGTCAACGCGCCTAAAGAAGTTTTCACTTCAAAAACCGGTCAAGTACGAGTCGAACTTGCGCACCGAGGGTTCTGTACCAATTTGTAGGTATGTAAATAGTTTATCACGGGTTTTTATATACCTATAAATTTACGGTTTTCGGATTTTTCCCTTTACTTATGCTATATGATATTGCCTTTTGCCAAATTTCATGATTCTAGGGTAATTCCCTATCAATTTTAATTCCCTTGACAGTGTCGAAATATACGTTTTATGTGGCATAAACGGCCATATCTATTTTTTACGTTAACTTAGAAGTTTGATTTTTTCACAGCTTCAAGGGATTGTAGACTTGAGTATATGGTTTTAATTTCAACTCTATAACTACACGCGTTCTTGATATGAAGGGTCTTGACAGATAGACCGACGGTCGGACAATAAAGTGATCCTATAAGGGTTCCGTTTTTTCCTTTTGGGGTACGGAACCCTAAAAAGAAAGTTATTTTTTCTAGTAAAATGTGGTTCGTTAGTTAAGAAGAAGAAGCATTTGTAAGAATGCTGCATGAGTAAAAAATTACCGGTTGGCTGTTTGTTTGATCACTGTTGGTCTAACTAAATGTATTATTGTTGGAGCAGTCGTGTGAAGTCGTGTCCCAGTGGTAACGGCCGCGACATCGAGTTGTCGGTCGCAGAATCGAACCCAGACAGGCGTATATTACGTTGTGTAAATTATTATATCATCACTGCTCTCAAAAAGGAAACATCGTGAGGAAACCGGCAAGTCCTAGAACCAAAAATTCGATTATGACACCTACCAGCCCGCACTGGGCCCGCGTGGTGCATTACTGTGTGCCGTAATGCACCACACGGGCCTTCTGACGGTGTGAAGGACTCACTTCAAACATTGCTGCCACCACAGAAAAGATAACCATCATCTTTTCTGTGTTGGCAGCAATTTTCTGATACACAAAGTAAAATGTAATGTTCTGTGTTCTGTTAGTGGTGAATAACTAACGATATAGGAAAACATCATGGAGTTTTACTTATAAGAGGGGCCCCTTTTCCTCTTCAGTAAAACAATAGAAAACATAAGCTAATATTATGTTGCTGACTGTACTACACTTTAATTATCTCATACATCTTTGATCACAAGCATGATAATCTTACGCTGTAATTTCAGAGAATAAGCATATATTTTCTTAAGAAAATGTTCAGAGGTAGAAAGATAAAAGCCATTGTGAAAGCCTCCCTTAAATACCTCTCAGGTTTCTTGGAAATAGTAGCGATTTGTACGTTTATGTAAGGAAGATTACAAATTGAAGAAAGAGAGAGAGTAGAAGCCCTCTTAAAAGACACGCAACTAACGTACGTGTTTACTAAAACTTTTGTGTTTTTTAACGCGTTAACATACTTCCATATCACCCAAATGATGGGCTAAGAAATAACAGCCGCACAGATCGATAGATTAGTTTAGATTAGATACGCTAGCCGCGGAAGTTCCTGGATAGTCGATAACTAATCGTCTGCCAAATGTTTATTAGTAAGCTCATGCTCGACTGGATTTTAGGACAGTAATTTCCCGTTTGCCGGTTATTGGTTGAGCTGTGGACACTTGCGATAAAAATGGTATCTCTTCTAGTTAGTTGACTATTCAGTAAAACTCTTTTAAAACTATGTTACATGACTGTTACAATTGGATTCAACGTGTCACACAATCATATTTATCTCTATTTGGTGATAACATACAAAGGAAAGTGAAAAGAGGAATAAGGAAAATGTCGTGAGGAAAGTTTTGAGTGTGAATGGCGATGGCTGTAGGGGAAGACCAAATAAACGATGGTTGGACTGTGTGAATGTTGATACGGTTAAAAAAGGGATGACTACTGAGAAGTTTCAAACGACTGATAGAAAAGTTTGTAAGAATAAGACATTGTAGCATGTCTAAATATTTTATTTTTAAATAATATAAAATGCTTATCCCAATTTATTCAGGGTGGGCGCAACATTTCTTTCGGTCTGCAATGATGATGATAATGATAACATACAAGCCTGAATTTACGTAAAGGTGCTCCCTAAGTTCGAGCATTTGCCTGTAATGTAACGTTACAGAGTCGAGCATTACATCAATGAGGGAGGAGAACCGAGCATTACAGTGCGCAATCTGTAATGTTACAGATTCGAGCCATACATTGGTGAGGGAAGAGAACCGAGCATTACAGTGCGCAACTTGATGATACAATGGTTGTAAAATATCCAAACCGCCTGTATTTCATCGGTTTTAAAATAATTCATGGCATCGTTTCTTCTGTTTTTTTTTTTCGTAAATAACAATGTCAAATTAATATTGCTGCATTCAGCACAACGACCGCTTCGTCTGAAATTGTGGAATCAACCAAATGTTTAAAATCGAATCTAATGTTACATTACAGGTGAACGCTCCAGGTGAGAGAGCACCTTTACGGGTTAGCCAGAGCTGTTCGACATTGGGACGATCAGGATAAGCTTTCACACTCGCAGGAATCCCATTATTTAAGTCGGATCTAATCCTGTCACATTGTCAGTTGTATTAAATAGCCCCACGTCCTAGTTTTCCGAATTCGTTCAATTATTCAACATTCAATTGACAGAAAATTGCTTTCAACCAAAATACCTTTAATAAACGTTATCTGCGCAAATCGTATCCTAGTATCGTACGTTTGAGTTCTGATAGCTAAAGGGAAAAAGGTCTGGCCGACTGCGAACCATTTAAATTTTTCATGAGGCTCGATTTAGTTTGAGGTTGGTGGTCTGTGGTCAATGTGGTGTATGTCATGTAAGTTTGTTCAGGATTTTGTGTAAATCAAAAGTGTGTATATATTTTACTTTCTACCTACTGCGGGATTATTTAGTTGTTTCAACTTTGTTTTTAACGTAATTAAACGCCTGTTTTTCTTCTTGGTATGGCAGAAGTATTCCGTACACACACAATCTTTTTCCAGTTGTTAAGGGATCAGTTTATTGCATGTTGTTTTTATGACTGAGTTAATTGGCTGAGATTACGGGAATCTGCGGGATACGGGCAGCGCGGGGCCGGTCGTTGTTGCAAGCTTGAGATGATTGATGAGACCTTTGTCCAGTAGAGTTGATTTTCTGTATTTCAAAATCAAAATAATTTAATACGACATTGTCGAGTCTGAGACCTTGTCCACTTTAGGTGACAAATTATGTCACCTTTATAGCTTCTTCTTCCTCTTTTTGTGTCAATGGTACTCTTACACGTTGTTGTTGTTTTTTCATATAGTTTGAGCCCTGTAGGTGGCCACATTGATTGCGGAAATAATTAAAAACTGTTGTTTCACAAAATAAAAACATTTAACCTAAGCTGGGACACAAATCTTGTCACAAAAATAGCAACAGTCACAACTTATGTCTCCCTGACACATGTTTTATATGGCTTAAGGCACCTCGGCTTCATTTACTTCGGGATTAGTACAAAAAAACGACGACACAATTGCGAACCATTTGTGCTCCATTGGGAGCGATGTACCTGTGCCAGTGATTTGTGTAATGGCGATCCGAATTGAGAATAAAAACGTCTCCAATGAATGTAAAGTGCTGATTTAGACATGAACATTAGCCTTTTGTCAATCATTATCAGTTCGATTGACTGTCTTCCTTTGTTGGTTTAGTGATCGTAAGCGCTACCGCTGATCATGAGATCCTGAATTCTACTCCCAGGTCAGGCAAAGTGTTTTTGGGTTTTTCCTCCTCTGCCTAACTCCTTCGGGATTTCAGCCGTGATGTCTTTCTTATTATCTTTCTGTTTTTACTTTCTTGTTATATTGTCGTTTTTTTATTTATGATTGTGTTCAGTTGTTATTACTCAGATTAAAAATCGTGTGTAGAGCAATTTATAGTTTTGAAAATGTTTTGAGCAAGTTTATTTTTTTATTTTATAATTTATGTACACACAGTAAAAAACATAGGGATATGACATGTTCTGACAAGTTCAACGTTCATGTGTGACAAGTTCTTAGTAGAAAGAAAAAAAAACTGCGTTTGGACAGCAATTTTATACCATTCAAAAGGCTCTATTTTTGTTGACTAAATTTTCATTGGATTGGTCTATAGAGGCATTTATTCAGCCCGAATTCATTGGTTGTCTGATTACTAGAACTCGCTGAAAATACACGTGTTGCAATGAGCTCTACGTGAAATAAATATTATGTCGTTTTCATGTCACATTACGCTAGACTGGTCTCACCCTTATTGGTTTTTGTTGCAGAGAATGCAACAGATATTTTATAGGCAATATAAACTACTAGCAACCCGTGGTTACCCGTGGTTTTACCCGCATAAGTGTCGATCCCGCGGAAATATCGGGATAAAAGTTACCCTGTGTCCTTTCCCGGGACTCAAACTATCTCTATACCAAATTTCATCTAAATTGGTTGGGTAAGTAATAGATGATATAACAACAAAATCTCTAATATTTACAATATATAACAACGGAACCTATAATTTTATTTAATATAGCGATTAGTTAATATAATGAACGATTGATATAATTTTAAAATAACTAATTTTCATAAGCATAACATACATTAAATATAAAATCGTTTGATATACCACTCAAAAGATATAAAACTTATTTGGTCTAATAAAACAATAACTTTGTATTTTGTTTAAGATATATTTAAAAGTATTTCTTCTTTGTTTTATTCTTTGTAAGTTCTATCGTAGTTATAGGTAATAGTCACCTAAGTAGATATTAAACATAACTAGTAACTAATTACCACCTGCGCTAAGATAGGTCGACGGAGCCCCGCTTCGCGGGGCTCCTATTTCTGGGTGGTTTAAAAAAAAATAACCACGAAGGCTAAGGCGGGAGCTCCGCTCCGCTTCGCTCCCGCCTTAGCCTTCTAACCTAACCTATCCGAGTCGGGGTACTCTGAGTCGGGGTGTTAACCATAATAACGTTTTTATATACATATATTAAACGTTAGACCTAATGATTTTCGATTAAATAAACAATATACATATTAAACGTTAGACCAAATGATTTTCGATTACATAAACGTTATATCAAACAACGTTATACTAATTAAGTTTTAGAATAAATAAATGTTATATGTAAAGAAATTATATCAACAGTTGGTATATCTCACGTTGATTATATCTTATGAACGATAATAAAATGAAATTAGACCAAATGAGTTTATACGTTATGAGACGCACCCAAATTGGTTCAGCGGTTTAAGCGTGAAGAGGTAACAGACGGACAGACTTTCGCATTTATAATATTAGTATGGATTGCATTCCAGAAAGCTTTTTTCTAGAATAGAATCAAATTAAAATTTAAAATAAACAAGCACTTTGCCCGCGACTTCGTCTGCGTGTATTTCGTAGGTACTTTCCTTTAAAAATTTCGAAAATGTATGATTTATGATTTTTTTTATAATGTTTTTTTTATGATCTTTATCGTTTATTTAGATAAATAAGTATTCGGGCCAATTTTTAAGTTTATAGATTAAAGGGATCAGATTTTTCAAATAAAATGTAACCCCTCTTTTCACTCCCATAGGGGTAAAATTTTGAAAAATCGTTTGGGTTGTGTTCATAACTTGACTCAAAGACTCATGCCTACTTTCGAGTTAATGGAAGCAAGCTGTAAAATCCACCCCTTAAACTTTATTATCCTTTTCCACCTTGGTCTATTTTTGAATAACCCTAAAACATACCTACTTTTTCATTTTTGTTTTAGTAGTACCGAGTTTCGAGTTAATCCAACAGCGGGTTACATATTTTTCTAACCTAATAACTATGTCACCCCCTAAATCCTCTGTGAGGGGTTTTTTAAACTAAAAGTGGCATTCTTTATTATTTACTGAGCCAAATATTGCCGAGTTTCAAGTTTATTAACCAAATGAATAAGAGTTTTCATATAAACTGTATTTACCCCTCTTTTTATCTCCATAGGGGTGGTGTGTTGAAAAATCGTCTGGGATGCTTATATAACTTGACTTAAAGATTATTTATACCAATTTTCCAATCAAGCCACGTAATAAAATACTCCCCTGTGAAATTGACTATCCCTCTTCACTCTGTAGGGGTAGATTTTCTAAAGATCCTGATACACGTTGTTCATAATGTTATTTTTAATGTTAAGTATAAATACTGAGTTTGGAGTTAATCGGACCGCGCGTTAAAATTCTTTCATACAAAATTTTGCACCCCCCAATCCTCTTTTAGGTGGTAGTTTAGAAAAACAAAAAATGCCACACTTCATAATTTACTTAGATAAGTATTCGTGCCAAGTTTTAAGTTTATTAACTCAAGGAATAAGATTTTCCATACAAACAAAATCCCCTCTTTTCATCCCTTAAAGGTTGAATTTCCAAAAACCCTTTCTTAGTGCTCCCCTACATTATAAAAGGAAGCCGTGTGCAAAATTTCACATTCCTAGTCCCAGTAGTTTCGGCTGCGTTGATATATCACCCAGTCAGTCAGTTTACCATTTTATTTATATACATGTTCAAAGTTTGTGGCTAAATTGTGTGTACATAAATAAATAAAGTTTCAAGTTATGTTCGCTTAGATTTATGAGTATGTTTAGTTTATCAATAAATCACATGAACCTTTTGCTGGAATTTCAAATAAACTTTTTATCTAAAGTATAAAGGCGGCCGCAGTGTCTCAAGACGAAAGAAAGTCTTTGACCAGTGCGTGTTGCCAGTGATGACTTATGGCACTGAAACGTGACCACGTTCAAGGCCCATTGTGAGCGACCGCTCACAGTGGGAAGAAAGAAAAGAAAGAAAAAAGTCACCTAAAGGGCAATGGAAAGCTACGCACGTGTACATAGCTTCGCTTTGTATGAAAATGTACGTGGAAACATCCACTTCAACCCGCAATCAAGCCACGCATGAATGCGCGGCTGACAAACAAATGAACCGCGCAGCTAACGTGGCAAACATTTTCGTGCTCATCCTACGTAGCAGTGCAAGGTCCACCTAAAACACTTTCCATCCCGAGAACTTAAGACCTTCTTACACAATCTTGCCATTTCCCGACACCTCAATCTCAAATATTTGACAGCTCATCACGACCCACATTGAGTGCGCCATCCACCCCCAAACTTATTTAACTTATTTGTCTGCTCACCCGCAGAATATCAATGCGGTATAGTGAGGGTTGCCGCGGTTGCGAAGTGTTGTGTTGAATAATAATGAAGGAATATCGGTCAAGTGTGTACCCTAATGCTGTGCGCCTATAAAGGTATATTGGACTCGTGTGATATATTTTTTGGAGTGGATTGAGAACTATTTGTAAAGCTAGGCTTGGAGATCAGCAGGATTGGGTTTATTATTAAGAGTTCAATTTATAATATTAAGTTTTTTGGAGATATCTTTTGGTAACTTAATCTCATAATTTAATTCATACATAGCGATTCTTCTGAAACTTTTTACCTGAAAAAGGACTCTCTCTTAAGAAAACATAATGTTTTTTTAAGCTAATTGGTAGGAATATGATTAATCGTAATGAGAAGCTATCGTCACACAGACCATATTTACCATGGTCATTTCCAGATCGATAACAAGGCTCCGGCTAAAATTCTTGGCATGAAATACGCACAAGACATTCTTTAAATAACTCATGGAAAAAACCGGGATCCAATTACATACGCACCAAACAATTAAATAGGTACATAGAAATTGAAAACATTCGTTGTTCAAATCTGCACTATTGTTTTTTTTATTTAGAATATTACAGACATTTATTTTGCAATGGGTAATAGATAATAAAGAAAGAAAGAAAGTAAAAGTATATTACTGCGACTCGTACAGGAAGATCACAAACTAAACATAACTATCATAATAAATGTTATGATACATTTAAGCTCAGCCATATTTCACCATTCAGCATGTAAACATTTTACTATTAACATTCACTTAAACCAAAAGCCAGACCCAGAGCAATTCAGGTAATTCTTTTCTCTGATAAAACTCAGTAAGACTTTAGTAAGTTTTATCCATTAAAAAATTACGTAGTCTACTCTTAAACATTACTGTTTTCAAGTATTTCTAACCATTTGGTAATTTATTGTAAACTAGCTGCGCCCCACGGTTTCACCCGCGTAAGTTCCGATCCCGTGGGAATATCGGGATAAAAATATCCTATGTCCTTTCCCAGGACTCAAAATATCTCTATACCAAATTTCATCTTAATCGGTTCGGCGGTTTAAGCGTGAGGAGGTAACAGACAAACTCATGTTGATCCCGTGGAATTATCGCGATATAAACTATTCTACGTCCTTTCCCGTGACTCAAATTAGCTCTATACCAAATTTTATCTATATCGGTTTAGCGGTTTAAGCGTGAAGAGGTAACAGACAGACAGACAGACACATTCTCGCATTTATAATATTAGTATGGATTATTATGGATAATTTGGGTCATACAGTAAACATTTTTGCGCGCCAAAGTAGTTTGAGACGTTAATTGACATAATTTACTCTTGTCTCGCCTATTTCTTGGAAATACATCAGCCAGATGTTCAAAACGACTTGGAGTACTTTGCTTAACAAACATAGTTACTTCAAAAATATAAATAAGTAGGTACTGTTAAAATAAAATATCTTAACATCTGGATCTTTACTCGTACTTTAAAATCATAGCCCATGATATCCACTTCGAATAATATGGCTTGCAGAATGAAATCTAAACGATCAATAGTTAAGAAACCCATTTTCAAAGTCATACAGTAAACATTTCTGCGCGCCAAAGTAGTTTGAGACGTTAATTGACATAATTTACTCTTGTCTCACCTATTTCTTGGAAATACATCAGCCAGATGTTCAAAACGACTTGGAGTACTTTGCTTAACAAACATAGCTACTTCAAAAATATAAATAAGTAGGTACTGTTAAAATAAAATATCTTAACATCTGGATCTTTACTCATACTTGAAAATCATAGCCGATGATATCCACTTCGAATAATATGACTTGCAGAATGAAATCTAAACGATCAATAGTTAAGAAATCCATTTTCAAAGCGTATCGTTTCCAGGAATACCGTTTTCTGCATCCGACTCTTGACACGATCGTCTAACAAGAACCTTTTGTGTTTATAAAAGTTTATGCGCTTTACAATATTGTCGTAACGACTACCTCATAAGACAGCTGTTGCAGCTGTGTATTATTATAGAATCGACATAATAATTTTATGCGCATATAATATTATTTGGTCCACGATGTTATTTCTACGATATGTGTGCAATATCAGAATATTTCTTTAGGATGTCCCCACAGTTACAATCTTTGAAGGTTGTCTGTGTAAATGTTTGTTTTACCTCACAACCCGCCAACCTTACAAGTACATTCAGGAAAACAATGTTCTTAATCGTCTTATTATAAGCCTTTGATAATCCCTTTCATATTATTCCAGTTTGATAATAAACCAACAAAGGAAAACACGACCCAATTCTTAAGATCCTAAAATAATGAGATATTTCCTCGAAATCTTCCATATTTACTCTTAAGAGTCGCAATCTTAAACAGACTGCAATATTAGCGCACGTCACGGTGGGGATTATGACGAAAACGCTGACGTCTCATTTGTACCTAAAGAGTTTCTTTAAATTGTGATGCTTTTCTACGACCGAAATGAACTTCTCATAAATTGTTTTTTGGAGTATAAGTTGTTTTGGGATTGGAAGCTGTTTGATTAATAAATGTTTTGTAATAATTTCGTAAGAATGTTCAATCTCAGATGCCGTGATATCGGACATGACCATTTTCTGCCTTCGAGTTCGGGAACATGTGCAGGATTACAGTTCTTACACTGAGATTTAAAAATAAAGATCTAAATTGTCATTGATAAATTATTCCGAATAAAGGCAAGGTTAAAATCTCAAAGAAAAACAGTATTGATAAATGATTTTATTTCTGTAAGTAGGTTTGCACAAACACTTTTACATGTCAATCATATATTTTGAAGTGAAAACTTCTTTAGCGGCGTTGTACACTTTTTTTGTAATGGGTAAAAAATGTTAAACTCGCGTCAGGACACGTGACCTGATCGAAAATTCGTAAGGCGGATGGCCGTAGCCGGTACCGCGCGTGTTTTGTTTATAAGACGATTCACAAAATACACACGTAATTGTTCAAGTTTTCACTTCCGTCGGCACTCCCGGAGTGCCACTGTTTTTTTTTAAACTAGATGAGGTCGGTATTTGTATTGCTTCCGCTTTTCTCTTTTAAGCACTTACCGATGTTGACGTTCCATTGTATCCATAATCATCCGGTAACCATAATAACCCACACATAGTATAACGAATTATTATTGATGAAGTGAATTTTAATGACAAAGGAATATTATGTATATTTTGTTAATAATTATTGACACGTCTACAGGTTAGGTTAGGTTTTTATTGACACGTGTGTGTGATTCTATAATCGAACACCATCATTAAAAAAAAGTACTCACTGCGTCATTTCTTTCGAAATGCATCTGACATTAGTGGTGGACGCCTGTGTAGGGACGGCCAGCAATCTGTTTCATAAACTCGATAATTCAATCGGTTCGAGTCAAAGCATGAAAAATCGATTCACAAAAAATCGAGATTCAAATAGATTTTTGGATTAATATTTTATTTTACCGTTTTATCTGTTTAATTAATAATAAGTAAATAGTTTATAGTAGGTAATAGGTAATAGGTAAAACGGGCTGTTGTCCGCAACTCCTAGTCAATGCGCGTATTTTAGTTTATAGTAATGTATTAATGTGAAGATTTATTTTGCATTATAGAGTCGACATTTTGTAATTTTTGTCCTAAAAGTGATTTACGCGCTTATACTGCCTATTAATGTCACATAATTAAGTGTAAAATATGGTTCTACGGAAGAGTTTGACGGGTCAGAGTTATCTAATAAAAAACTGATTTCAATCTTAGTGTGCGCGAAAAAATTGATTATCGATCTACAATCTCAGATTCACCATAATCACATCCCTACTTGCACACCGATCTTGGCGGCGGCGGCGTCCCTTTCATTCATGTCAGGTTTCATCGTCAAAAATAATTGTCGTCTCATCTATCAACGCCATAGTGACCTTTTTTGTGTAACGATCTCATTTTATCTATCGAAGAAATAGTTACTTATACAAAGAACTCAATTGTTTAGGACTGTACTTTTGGTATTTTGGGTTTATGGTATTATGCATATCTGGTATATGGCAAATCCGGTGCTTTATTTAGCGATTCTGGTATTAAGCTTCGGAGCCCTAGCGCCATCTCTTATCGAAAAGCATTTAGTGAAAACTTATCTTTATTTTTCACAGTTTCCTTAACTTTTAGACTCGTGAATCTTTTTTATCTGTAAACTACAGAATATAACAATTCCAAAAATAAAACAATATTTTCTGCACATTGACGTTGATACCTATGCAGACGCCGATTGTCACACTGGTCATGTCCTTTCTCTTAATGTTCTTACGTAGATTATTATTATATGTTTTTACTTAATGTTACCAGAACGCCACACAGGTCGATCGATCAGGTAAAGCTACGCTTGCCGCGGTTGGTCTGTGGATGGGCGATCTTTACATACCGAGATCCCTCCGTGCCTCGGAAAACACGTTAAGCTGTTGGTCCCGGCTGTCATTCGTGTATCTTTGGCAGTCGTTACGGGTAGTCAGAAGCCCGAAAGTGACAACCAGTCTTACCAAGGGGAATCGTATTAGCCAGTAACTGGGTTGTGGAGGTCAGGTAGGCTGGTATTCAGCTGCATCTGGTTAGACTGGAAGCCGACCCCAACATAGTTGGGAAAAGGCTAGGCAGATGATGACAATGTTAACTGACATTAATATTTTTGCCAAAACATCTGGTAATGAATTCTACCTCAAAGCGACCGTAAAAGTCAAGAAAACCGGTCACATTCCTCCAATTATCCTGGAATTGAAGACCGAGTGGACCCATGAGGACGTAAAAGATAAAATTGCTCAGTTTACGAATCGCTACCACCTTCAATACAGAAATGGAGGCAAAGTCGCCATTATATGTCACACAGCTGAAGGCCACCAGGCAGTTAAAGATGGTCTTCGTCTTCAAAATGCCTCCTTTGTTACTTTCACCCGGAAGGACGAAAAGGTGCCTAAATCAGTGATTCGCGGACTTCCGGCATATGTTGAAGAGGAACTACCTGAGGAGCTGGAGAAACTTGGATTCGCCGGAGCCTCAGCGAAACCTCTTAAGTCTCGCAGTGGTTTGGACAATCCTTGTCCACCCTTTCTGGTACAGCTACCAGCAGGAGCTGATATCACAAAATTTCGGCAAATAAGGTACCTGTGTAGTTGTGTGGTTACCATCAGCAAATTCAAGCCAAATCGAGCTCATGGCACTCAATGCTTTCGCTGTCAAGAGTTTGGCCACGCATCCAACAACTGCAACAAGCCTCCTCGCTGCGTCAAGTGTGTAGCTCCTCACGCAACTGCCTCGTGTTCGAAGTCTGACCGCACTGAGCCTGCTCATTGCTGTAACTGCAATGAAGCTCACCCGGCGAACTACAGAAAGTGCAGTGTAAGAATAGCATATCTTGACAGTATCGAGAAAAAGAAGGCTTTAGAGCGTAAACCCGTACCTTCAATGATTCCTCCGAAATCAATATCTTCGGCAATTCCCCCAAATCTGATGCATCCGATGTCTCAACCAACACCGACTTCAAATTCCAGGCCCTGGCCTACTGTTGGAACCAGGAACATGGCAGCGATGAAAAACCAGGTTCCTATTGATCACCTTCCTCCTGGCCCTAATGATGAGGCCTCAAAGGAGATGTTTGAAATTTTACTAGCATTAAGAAACATAAAATCCCAATTTACTGCTTGCACATCTTGGTTGGACAAGGTCATGCTGGTACTGTCTCATCTTGGTAAATATGTTTGATTCCGCGGAACTCCGCCTGTTATCCTGGAACTCCGACGGAGTACGTTTAAAGACTCACGAACTACTCGATTTGGCGGTAAGTGTTTTGTCTGTTGATATTATTGGTATTTGTGAAACTAGACTAACCTCAAACTCAACTTTAGTTACACCTGGCTTTACCTGCTATCGCAAAGATAAACATCATACTGGCCGCGGGCAGGGAGTTGCTATTCTTGTAAGAAATGACCTTGATCATACGGCTTTAACTGTTCCTAACACTAAAAATATCGAAGTTGTCGGTATAACTATTAAAATATCAGGAATTGATCACATTGTTTTATCTATTTACCAGTCGCCTAATCTGCCAATGCTTCGTAGTGACCTTGACCTATTGTTCGGCTTGGGCTCCCATGTTGTTATCATGGGAGACTTTAATGCCAACCACTCCCACTGGCTCAGTAGCTACACTAATACGCGAGGCAGAACTCTTTTCAACCACATGCTTGAATCCGACTACGTCGTACACAGTCCTAGCTTACCTACTCAAGTAAACTACTGTCCCAATCGCAAACCAACTAGCCCAGACTTGGTGCTGTCCTTAAATGTAAGCTGCATTAGTGACGTCGAAACGATAATAGCATTGTCATCTAACCATTACCCCATATTCTTTACCATTGGAGGCTCACTGTGTCGCAAGGCTAAAACTCGATATTTTAAATTTAACTGTGCCAACTGGACTGAATATCGTTCTCATCTTAATAAAAACATCATACTTAGTTCTAAGACGTTTAAAACTGAAAAAGAGATTGATACTGCCATAGTTCATTTGCAAGAAACTATTATCGATGCTAGAGACTCCTCCATACCATCCACGACTGCTGTGTTTAGCGATATCCCTACCAAACTTCCTAGGTATGTTAAAAATTTAATCCGCTACAAAAATCATTTGCGTCGTATGGAACAAAAACTGCCCAGTGGTTACCTTAGAAGGCTCAATCGTAGTAATATAAACATCTTACAAACATACATAAACACTAATATCCGAAATTACCTCGATAACGTTTGGAATGCCAAACTGGCAAAATTTGATAACCCCAGTCAAGATATCTGGCGTCTAACTAAATCTCTCAAGCCTAGATCTGTGAACATCCCTCCCCTTAAACTTTTGGATGGGTCCTTGACGGCTAGCACAGCCGAACAATGTAACGCTTTGGCGAATGCCTTTTGCGACAATATGAGCCTTACCACTAACTGGGATAGTGACTCTAAACTGAGGGATGAGGTATCGAATTCTATGTCTGCCATTAACAGTTACAATCTCGCTTCTAATTTTATAAAGCCGGTGAGGCCATTTGAGATTCGAAAAATTTTGACTAGGCTTAAATCCCGTAAATCTGTAAGTCATGACGGGATCCATAACTTGCTTTTAAAGAACTTGCCACAGAAAGCGATAGTCTATGTCACTAAAATTTTCAATGGCTGTTTTGGTCTGGGCTATTTCCCAAATATCTGGAAAAATGCTAAAACAATACCCCTTAAAAAACCTGGAAAAGACAGTACTTTACCCATAAACTACCGCCCCATAAGTCTGCTACCTTCTGTTGGTAAACTTTTTGAGTCTGTAATTTACACAAGATTATTACGAGCCACTGGGCAGTTATTGATCCAAGAGCAGTTTGGGTTTCGTGCCACTCATTCAACTACCCAACAGCTAGCCAGGGTGACAGAACACATATCCCACCACCTAAATCTCAAACAGTCCACAGGTATGTTTCTGTTGGATATCGAAAAAGCGTTTGATACCGTGTGGCACGAAGGCCTGCTACACAAGTTGCTCACTCTGGATGTGCCTATGCTTCTAATTAAACTCGTTCAATCTTACCTTGCGGATCGTAAATTCCAGGTTCACATCGAAAACACCACCTCATCACCTCAAAATGTCCCAGCTGGCGTTCCCCAGGGCTCCATTATAGGACCCTATTTATTTCTCCTGTTCTTAAATGATATACCTATCCAACCTCGAACCAAATTGGCTTGCTTTGCTGACGATACTGCCTCTTATACCTCTTCGGATGATACGGATTTGATCATAGGTCGCCTACAATATTCTATAGATTTGCTTCTTGACTATTTTAAGAAATGGAAACTTAAAATTAATGAGGATAAGACGGAAGCAATATTTTTCTCCCGTGCTAGGAAACCCCCCTCAAGAACTTTAAAAATAGCAGGCCATACAGTGCCTTGGAAAACTTGTGTGCGTTATCTTGGGATCAAAATGGATAGCCATCTAAATTGGTCCAAACATATTGCTGACTTGCGATTGAAGGGCGCCCAAGCCCTTGGCGCTTTAAACCCTATAATGAATCGCAAAAGTAAATTAAGTAGCAATACTAAACTAAGAATTTATACTACGCTTGTCCGTCCGTGTATAACTTACGCCTGCCCTGTCTGGAGTAGCACATGTTTCTCTAACCATCAACTACTGCAAGTTGTACAAAATAAAGCAGTAAAAATATCCTATAATACCAAATTTAAAACTAATCTTAAGAAGTTACATAAACAAATTAAACTTCCCTTATTATTCAACCACGTAATTAAAATATCTTCAAGATTTTATAATAAAAACAAAATTAATACTACTAACCCGTTAATTTCAAATTTGTGTTCATTAACCTTAGACAAATTACCATATATCGATAGATACGGCACTTACCGTCTACCGCATCACTACCTTTTGTTCCCTCCACCGGAGTGTCCCATGGCGCGAGCGACCAGTGGCTTGACCCCCGAGGGGCTCGCTGCCGCCCCGGCCCCGGCCGCTGATACACCGGAGCGCGGGCGGCAGGGAGGCTCCGTCCGCTGATCATTGACTGGTCGCACGGTTGCTTATTTACATACGTACACCGTGCGATCAGCATAATAGTTAAATAATTTTTTGTTATACCTTGCAATCAGTAAATTATAACTAAATAATTTGTATATTGTCATCATGTACCCATGGTTATTGTGTCCAAAGTGTATGTTGTAAGCAGTTAAAACTACATAATATCTGTCATAAGCTTTGAAAGGTGAATAGCTAGCCTCATAAAGTGCCTAATTTTAATGAGTTAATGTAACTTAGGATAAGTGCATTTTGTTTATTGTTCATTGGTAAATAAAGATATTTGAAATGAATGAATATTTTTGCCTCCTTTGAACTTGTTCCTTGATTTTATAATTGCATCTTCGCTCACAGTAATCGAGGTGATGTTCTTTAATATCCTTTATTTATACTGTGAAAGGCAATTCCGTTAACAATACAATGTCAAAGTCATAGCAATGTGCATTTTATTTATGCAGAATTAACATATTTCTTTATTTTCTTTCTATCTATTTTGCTGTCTTCGTACGCTCATAGTAGATATTGATAGCACAAGTCTTACTACTTACTTATGCGCACATTCTCTCAATCACCGCAAAATAAATAAATATAATCAAGACAAAAGCCGCCAATATATTATGGTAGATAAATTATCTAATATTATTCCAAATACATTCGACGGTATTCTTTGGTATTGTCTAGCTAAATATATCTAATATTTTATCTATTCATCAACAGTGAAATAATGCCGCATGATAAGGCAATAATGAGATGATTTTTCCGCTATATTAATGTTTGTATCTTTGAACTGTAATGATTTAAATCGAGGTTTGGAAAAATGCAAATCTGCTTTGATAAGCAGTTGAATGTTGATGGGCCAGTATAATTTTTGAAACTGTTTTGCATACTTACTAGTAAGAACTTTTAGTTGCTGCGTTAACTCTGTTGGGTGGTGACAGCCTTTTTTTTATTAGTAATTTATATCCATCTACTGGGCAAAGGACTCTGTCCACCTATCACTGTCCAGCACGCATGACGACGTTTTGTCCACAGAAGAATAGACAAAATGAAACATTGCCATGCATAGACGCGTAAAATGCGTACAAATACTCCATCGTTCCGTCGACAAAACCCGTTTCTACGGCGGTCATGCTACGCGTGCAGAGCTACCAAGGACCAATCTTTATTATAGTAGTCTAGGTTATCCCGCCATCTCCATCTGGGTCGTCAGTTTGTTGACAGCGGCGGTTTTGCTGACAGCTCGCAACAACATAATCCATTTTTTTTTTTAATAAAATTGTCAATGATACTCTTTGCTGAAGAAGCTGTAAGGAAAAGTGTCCTCTGTTGTATGGAAAAACTCACACTCAGTCTTACCATAACTATATTATATATTATTATTACTGATGATAAATAAGATTCTTAATATTAATAGTGTGAGGAAATACTCTGCGATGGTTATCCGAGGACTAGCTAAATTAGAATTAATGCGTTGCGCAGAAATGGTTTAGCTTCGTCATTAATTGTTATGACAAAGATACAGAATGGGAGTAATTGGTGATGATATTGCTGAACTTAAGTACCTAATATTAATAACACTTATCCATTTAATGTAAGTTGTTACCTTTATTGGGACTCAAATACAGGTAATGTAAAATCCCAATCGAGAAGCAATGAACAAAATTTAAGGGGCTTACATGACCTAAGGCGCGGTCACTGTCGGACTGCATAGAAAAGAAAGAGAAGCGGGATGACACAGCGCTGGTAATTTATTGCAAAATATGAAGCAATTATTTAATTACAAAAATCTATTGTTTGGACTAAAAAATTAAAACACTAGTGTTTTAGTATGTTTTTGTATGTTCTTCAAAAAATCAGAATAATTGTATGTATATTAGTATGATTTTTATTATAAAAAGAAAGTTTTTAAAGGTATCTTCATGATTGTTTTCTATCGTATCAAATTAGTTGTATTGTTTTCAACACACTATCTACCTAACATATATCCTGAAGAATATCATATATTTTTATGATTTTGTTTACTGTAGTCAATCATATACTTTTATTGTTTTTAAAACTTGCGTTTTTGCGTTTAGGTCCTGTAAGCCCCTTAAGAGAAAAAAACCGGGAATCAATGCTTTCAGTGACTAATCAATTACCTGTAACACCAATGTGGAAAGAAATCAAAATAAGAAACAACGTAAAGTATTTAGACACAAAAAGACAATACAGCAATTACTGGAGAACATAATGATGTCACTCGTAAAGAGACACACAAAGCTAAATAAGCCACGATAGTGTAAACAGCAATGGTTTTTGAACTGCATTAAGCCAATGTTGGGGAAATCTGAAATATGTTGAGTGTAATAGTTCGTGCAAGTGTGCAAGATTAGCGAGGATGGCGTCGTAAAATATGAAGCGATCTGTCGAGTCCCAGATATTAACGGTTTGAAACATACGGGTTCCCAATTTAATGTGACTTTTATATGAAGGTTCTTTCCTGTTCTTTCTTGGGTTGCTGCCAAGATTGGCTGCTGTTATAGATGTGGTTGCATTTCTATCGGTATCCGTATGAGTACGGTTTCTTTATCTATGACATTTGGATTTTTAACTTTTTTATGACGCTACTGATTTATACTTGTATTTAGTTCATTACAAAACTAGTTTTTTTTTAGCTGGAATATAAAATACACATAAAAGATAATGCATGAATCAAACAATCTTTCAGACCCAACTTATTCGCAAAATGGTATATACAAGTCACTGTCATTATTGTAAATGATCAACATTTTCAGTGAACACTTTCAGTATTATTATAATTTATTTCTAGACATTACTTTCATTGCATCAACAAAATGAGTTCGCAACAACTGCCGCCTCTTGATAAAAACTTTGCGACATTCATTTCGGAAATGCAAAATGTGAAAAATTTTGTTCCATTGTCGACGTTGAGTAACGAATCAAAAATTAAAGTAGGGGCTTAAGCGATGGAATGGTGTTGACAGATCGTTCGATTTGCACTTCGTTTCTGATATCTGGTTAAATTTTAATTGATGTCAATTTGTAGTTATCGGAAAAGTTGTTTGGACTACTGCCGTCAGTATTTATTTTATTACATTTTTAATGATTCGTGGGTTATTTCGAAACCACAATAAATGATGGATTCGAACTCCTTTCAAATATGTAATAATTTAAAGCACAGTTAACTGGAGCTCATAAAGTATTTATTTCACTTTGCTTTTTGACAACACCCATTCAGAGTGCCCTAGATAAGTGGATAAGACGGAGATTAAAACAGAAGAAGAACTAGGGGGGATCGAAGGGGATGGAACCCCCCCGGTTCAGGGGATCAGACCGGAATAAATCATTAAAACGGGGCGACAACTACAACACTACAATAATAATTAATTTATTGAGCGATGGCCCACAGTTAGCTTGGAGCTATTATTAAAAGATTGGTTAAAACAAATAGGTATACCTCAAACGCGATAGAAGAAAATAAACAACACAACTTAATATATCTTATAAACTGTAGCGTGTACCGCCTTATACCTACATGAGCAAATTGATTTTAAACGAAGAATTTAATCCCGATAACTTAGGAGTGTTTCTATCAATCGAGGGTCAATCGATAAAGTGTACCTAATTGTTTATTGATTTAGGGCTTTCATCAGTTTCCAATATTATGAGTATTTACTTGGTCTGAGACATGGTGTTACAGTTCTATTTCTGTTGGTATGGATAAGATCGTAACCAATATTTACCTTCCTTTGATATTGAAAAATCCGGTACCTATATAACATGGCTCCTGAAATATATTGAATACGGAAGCTTGCTTACCTGGATAACACAGCAGTTGTTATAGGATTTTAACCTGTAATGGCGACAAAGTTTAATATAAAATAAATAAATTACAATGGGACCTCAGTTACATGATACTTTTATCATAAAGGTTGGGGAGCCTGGGACTAAACTGACGGGAAAGGGACTAAGCCTGGGAACATCTTACTGCCTGCCCTTAGCTGCATTACAAGCGTGATGTTACAAAGTGTGAATGTAGTTATTCATAAATAATATCTGGTAGATCCACGGTTTAAGCCCAGAATTGAAAACCGTAGACTAAAACGAATACCTATAAATACATTTCTTTCCAACAGTTAGCAAGTTTCTGTTCCTTATAAACTGCTTAATAGACACCTGCATACATCGGACTTGCCAAGGGAAACTGACCTCTATCCACGTCCATCTGACCTGAATTTCGGTCATCTTAAAGCAAACATTCAGGGAGCATAATATAAGTCTGGCTCAGTGCCTAGCTAGGTGGTGTTGCATGCATGGTGTAGAAAGCACAGGCAGTAGTTGCTTGTGAATGGCTCGTGTAGAAGGGAGAGATTGCGAATCGAACAATAGATTCTGTAATTTATTACAGCCGTATCTTATAGTCAGAGTACTAAGGACTATAATAATATAGTTTAAATTGTTGTCCTTAAAGGCGATAGATGTCGTGCAAAGTATATGTTTTACCTCTATATTTTACTGCTATACTTTCTGTTGTTTATTTTGATTGTATTAGTTCATGTTTTTTTTAATGAAACAATTTCGATTTTTTGCTCTAAACTTTCAAAGAGTTCATATTACATTTGTAGTGTGGATGATAAGAAAATTAGAAGTAGCATTTTTTTGTTTTATTGATAAAATTGGTCGGTACCTATACTTTTATGTACAGACGTCAGCATATCAAGCTACCCGAAACTGTCAAATTTTCCCAATCAGTTTGAACCTTATACTTTAGCGATAAAGTTGAAAATCTATTAAAGAAATCTGACAGATTGTAGTAGCTGGCGTCTGTACATAGTTTTTGTTCTTAAACGTACTAATATTATAAATTCGAAATTAACTCTGTCTGTCTGTATGGTACCTTTTCACGCCTAAACCACTGAACGGATTTCGATAAAATTTGGCAGAGGGATAGATTGCATCCCGGGAATTACATCGATTGCATCGTGGAAATATCTCTAAAAACTATCCTATGTAAGGATATAGGATAGTTTTTATCCCAATATTCCCACGGTATCTACACTTATGCGGATGAAACCGCAGGCACTGCTAGTATTGTATAATCAAGGAAACTGTTTTATTCTCAAGTAACCTTACTATATAACAAGAAAAATTATCAGCTTCCAAATTCCAGAAAAATATCAGCTTCCGGGTTAACGAACTAGTAATTTACTATCTACGAGGATTCACTGTATCATTAAGAAATCCGAGACTGACCGATAATGAACTCGGATAATCTAAGGGTCAGGTATATAAGTATAGACAACGCCATTGTTCCCTTTTGTCGTTATTTTTAGCCCAAGTATGACATAAGAGAAAAATATATTTCATAATTATTGCAAAGATTGGCAGTATATGATCAGTGTCAAATGCGTCGCCTTACTATTTATTTTCAGCTTATAATATAACTAGCTTCTGCCTGCAATTTCGTCCGCGTGAACCCACCCCATCGCATTGCATCGCCCGTCCGCGCTATTTTCTTTATGCACACGCACAGCTCCTAAGGGCCAAGCGTAGCGGTCTTCAAAAATTGCGCTATCAAAAAAAAAAAAAATTTTCATATCCGACGGGTAGTTCCAAAGATTAGCATATATTTCAAGAGTCTCACAGTTATTTCAGCTTCCATTTATCGTATAACAATATATTTCAATCACCAGTTTGTATCACCTGTAGAGGTTTTACGTCATAGAGTGGCAAACTAGCAGGCGACCGACTTAATGGCAATATCTCCTTCGATCCTGAACTTTCATAATCACCCTTTATTGTTCCCACTGCTGGGACACAGACCTCCACTCTGTGACAGGGAGTGGGTCATAATCCACCATGCGGGCCCAGTGCAGGATGGTAGATGTCACATATCTTCGAATTTTTGGTAATAGGACATGCCGGTTTCTTCACGATGTTTTCTTTCAGCGTTTTGGGAGGTTTTAAATTCAATACACGAACCAGTAATTGTCAGTGTGTAAAGTCCAGACTTTACACACTGACAATTTCTGATTCGCGATTAGCAGAGGCATTTACAGGCCATATTTATTATTAGTTTTTATACTTCTAAATCACACAGCTTAGTAACAAACCTTCGACAGCATTCACAATGAATTATGCTGCCTCACTAAATAACCTGCACTGACAAGTGCCCGACACAGCCTCGTATATTCCGCCATTGACTGCTGATTAACGACACCCACTCACATTTTGTCGAGGCCACACGCTTGACGCCATTGCTGCGTTAATTACTTCAGTTCATGTTCACATTTCCTTGATGTTGTAGCTATTAGGGATCTCTGCTGGTAATTCTTATATATGATGCCGTTTTTGTTAAATCTACTTATCTCCAGTGCCCACATTACTGGTAATGTATTTGACAGTAGCTTTTGTCCGCAGCTTCGCCCGCGTAGAGGAACGCGAATGCAGTAACGGGATAAAATTATCCATGTCCTATCTCAGGTCATGATCTACCAGCCGTTAAGGTCTGAACAAGTCAGACAAAGTTAGTTTCGCATTTATAATATACTTACATATGTAAGTATGGATTGTATTACCAACGGTATTTATTATATCAATGTAGGTATTAATAAAACTATAGAGGATAATCGGTTTATGCACTAGTGAATAAAAAGCTAGTTGGTAACTGGGATAAATATAACGTGGATACCTAGTCATCTCATGTGGACATAAATATCAGACCAACGGATATGAAATATATTTGTAGATGAGAAACTACTAATGTAAGAGAAATGTAATATATCCGTACCCTGATTTTCACGACCTAGCAACGATAAAAACCGATACAATTTCCATGTTCTTTTTATTTCATGACTTGATGCAAAATAAATTGGAAATATGGACCGAACTAAGTTATGAAGCGTGAATAATTTTACTACTG
The DNA here is from genome assembly GCA_963855955.1 of Luperina nickerlii. Taxonomy (NCBI): domain Eukaryota; kingdom Metazoa; phylum Arthropoda; class Insecta; order Lepidoptera; family Noctuidae; genus Luperina; species Luperina nickerlii. The sequence goes on along the minus strand of OY979676.1, from coordinate 21,895,924 downwards.
CGAATGCTGGAAACTTTCTATTAAAAAAGTGTTGATTTTTACGTGTCCAGTACAAAGCAAATTTTGCAATCAACAAAAACCAAAATGTAGCTCGGAATACAAATTGAAAAGCGTGTGTTTAAATAAAGGTTCGTGCGCTCCAAAGAACACTATTGAGAATTCTGTTCTGAACCCGTTCACAATTTTAGACCAATATTTCATCAGCATTGCAACAATAGGATAGTATACTGATTGTTGTTAATTGGCAGATAAAGTCGTATTTCTGTCATATGCGGACTTTTGCGGCTACGACGTATTTCCACGTCAACGTATTTCCGCGTCAACATTGTACTTTTGACATGTTTTAGCGACTATGCTCTGCAATTAGTTGCGGTCTCTGACGTCAATGTGTTCATACCTAAATACCTGCATTAGATGACTAACTTTGTAACCGCAGAATAACAGATTAGAGTGTTGTTCGTTTGAATACTTGTGAAGCTATGTAGATAGAAATATTCTTTATTATATATGTAGGTACACATTAAGTTACAGATATAAATGTAGAGATTTTACTTAGGGTGACAAAATTAGCAGTCTGAACGCAAAAAGCGATCTTAAAAATAAAATAACATAAAATTACCTACCCACTAAACGAATTTCAAATAATATTGTTATCTAAACTAATATCTTCTTATTTAAAGGTGGACTGCAAGAGTGATATCAGCCACAGCATGTATTTTTACTTATTAATAATCTAATGGTTCTACTTGTTAGACAAACGCATTAGTCTGCATTGTCTCTGGGCTCATTATATCTTGAAAAATTGCTCTATGGCTCATAAAAGCAATGAGTTAAATTCAACAAGATTTTAAAACCATGTAAAGGTAGATAAAATTATAATCATTAATACTTCTTTCTGAAATAATTACAGGTGGGTATCAGTTACGTTATGGAAAGGCCCATCGGGCAAGCGATATAGAGGAAAACCGTTCACTAGATGGGAAGATATGGGAAGGTATTAAAAAAATTGCTGGTCCACAATAGCAACAAATAGCCCAAGACCGAGAGAAATGGAAAGCTTTGGAGGAGGCTTTTAACTGAAGGGATTCCAGTGGAATAATACATTAGTGCCCGCCTACTTAGAATATGTTTTTATATTAATAATAATTAGGTATATATTAAGAAAATTTAGGTTACATAGATGTTAATTTCTCTATTTTGCTGATTCTTTTTTTAACTAAGTATAAAGGTAGATACAACATTATTTATGTTAATCTGTAAAAACTGGACATAAAAGGCTTTTTATTTTATTTGTCAATTAGAGACCCTGTTGGTAATGTTACTATACCGATACGTATTAAATCTATATTAATTTTTGTTGTGGACCTAAATAATATGGGATTTTTTTTTAACCAGTGCGCAAACTGTGACCGTGTATTCAGTATTACGTTGGAATTATTTGCCGGTTATATAAAATCGGTAAAGAGTCGGACGCGCGCACCGAAGGTTCCATACAAAGTAGGTATGAAAATAGTTTATCACGATCCTTTTATTTTTTGTAAAGTGTCAGTTTTCGGGTGTTTTCCTTTACTTGTGCTACATGACGTTGCTTCTTGCCAAATTTCATGATTCTAGGTCATCGAAGCAACTTATAGATTTTAATACGCTTGCGAGTGTCAAAATATACGGCATAAACGGAACATAAACGCCCGTATCTTTTGATTGCGTTGCCGTAGAAGTTTGATTTTTTCACTGCTTTAAGGGATTGCAGCCTTGAGTACTTTTTTGATATTGATTTCTCGAACTTGATAGCTCCACCCGTACCTGAGTAAAAGTGATCACCGGACAACGAAGTGATCTTGTAAGGGTTCCGTTTTCCTTTTGAGGTACGGAATCCTAAAAATTTGCTAAGCCATACAATTAGACCGCGTAGGTATTTTTTTCACTTTTCTATGAAAGAGATGATTTTGTTTTTGATAACCGACGAAACAGAATAGTAATGTAGAAAGATACTAAATCCTAGGTAGTAATCAAAGAGTGTATTGGTAATCGGAAGATATACTTTATTTTTTGCTTCCATCTTTGACAAAACAAATTCTTTCAGTTGTAGATTTCAGTGCATGTGTTGAGACTCGAGAGAATGCTAAAACGGAACAGACAAAAACGGAATAGACAAAGGGAATCGGGAATAGTGAAATGCGAGCTATTTGATGTGTTTTTTCTATTCGTTTTCACTGTGGTTTAGGAGAAATAGTTCGACTTCCATTTGATACTTTTTTATCGTATTTCCTCACATCCTGGGGTGGGTGAAGGGGTCTGTCACACTCTTACTGACTAAAACCACACGGTGTTCTGCTGCTACCTTTAGCCGGGGTGCTGGAGTGCTTGCACATTTCGTAACGCTTCCCCGGCCAGGTGTTGGCCCGCATGAATCCATTTGGAACCTATATTTGTTTTGTTAGAGGATGAGAGTTTATTAAACTTTTACTTTGAGAAAAGATTTAAAGTGGCATTTGGTTTATTTTGGTGCTTATTGTAATGTGAAATTTGATGTTCTTTACCGAAATAAAATCAAGTTTATTTCTGTAACAATTTATGAAAGAGGATAATAAATACTCGACAAACTTCTTAATCTAAGTTACCTATCAAACTATTAAAATAAAAATATAATAACCTAACCTAACTAAAACACCACATAGGTGTCAAAAAATTCCTTCTCATCGTTGTCGAGTGGTAAAGTACCCAAGAGACTGGCGGCATTGTCACGTTGTATTGCAACAATTTTTTTACAATTTTTTTAGTTCTTTTTTTCATTAACGCGTCAGGTATTAAGTTTTATTTTTTTATTTAACTAGTTTTGTGGCTCCGGCATTTCCTAGGTGACTGATCTCTGAGAAGACATGCTGATCACCTTTAAAAGTAAAATTATAGTATTACTGATTTTGAGATACAAAACCACGATATTTTTACTGTCGGTCGGTTTTTTCTTATTCAATGAAATTAAAATATTTCCCTAAATGAGGAAACATTCTTCTTAAGCTCGGCTTTTATACGTTTCTCATTACGTAATGAATAAACTCCAAATATAGCTCATCTCATGTCAATATTGGAATAAAAGTCGTTTTTATGAACAAAAAGAAAGGCAACGACAAATAAAGACGAGGGCAACGACGGCGTAGCACGCACAGTGCTATGGCGTAGCTCGCACCGTGCTACGGCGTAACTCGCACCGCACTACGGCGTAGCTTATACTGATTCGGAACGTTTTTAGAAACATTATCGGACTTATGAATTCAGGTTTATCGATTGGTTTTTAGCAGATTTTGTATTATTCTGTCTTCAATCTATCATGCCCTTAAGGCCAAGACACATCCTGTATATTCTCAATATATTCAAATAGACCGCAAAAACAAATGTTAAGGTAAAACTTTTATGTTGCGGTAACACCATAAAACTTACAACGTAAAAAATATATTTGTCAAACATCTTGAACGAAACAATCACAGCACAAGCACATCGAATTAAAATACAGAATTATCATTTCGTGCAAACGTCTGCTCAGCAAATATGTAATATAAATTTAAAAAAAAAACCATCTTTTGATGAGATTTAACCTTCCGTTGCGAATACCTTAACCCGTTGAAAATAACCATGGAATTTAATGACGACACATTCTCCATTGGAAACGATTAGAACCATGCACCTATTTTCTGATGTTTCATAAGTGCCCGTGTAGGTTTATGTGAAATAAAATATTTAGATTTAAATTTAATTAATTCTATGTTAAAGGTTCTTTAAACGAACGTATATAATTCAAAACGTGGAACGTTCATAGGCGTTTTTTTTTTTGCAATGTACTAGTTGCGACAATGTTCCATTTCTTAGCGTAACTATTATTATTAACTGTTGCAGTTTTTAAAAGAACACTATCTTTCCACTTTATCATAGTTGTGTATGTATTTATTTTTTTGATTACGTTATAATATTTATTAACATTCAAGTGATATTTATTTTAGAAGTATGTATGTTCATTTGTATGTATGTAAGTATGTATATTCTTATAATACTTGTTTAGTATTGTTAAGTGAATTGTTTTTAGATTTTATGTATTATAATTTTTGTCTCCTTTACTCTTTCACACGCTGTCTACATCTCTCTATTTATTTATTGTCCTATCGCGGGTATGTTGAAAAAGATTTCTTATGAAATAAGCAACACCTTTGTACCTATTTTTCTGTTCTGTTGTTTTTTTTCTTGTCTGTTTATATATGTGTGTACATAAATGGTAAAATAAAGAAATAGATATTTTTACATCAGTGATTATAGGAAATCACACACGCCTTCTGTATCAAGTTTACTATGACAACTTCAAGAGTCAAACGATTCTGTCGAGGGCCAATAAACCGCCGATAAAGGTATTTTATTATGTTAAACTTGATTTATAGCCCTTATTTTATGGAGCATTTTTATAAGAAGGCCTATGCCTTCTTATAAAAAATCGCTCTCGCGCTCGCTTCTCTATAGAAGCGATGTTTTAGTATAGAGGGGAAAAGGGATTGGTACATTATTGTTTATGGGGACATAGAACCGGGAATAAGGTAAATCATACAATAAAAAAATTCAGCTGATAATAAAATCTGGCTTTATTATTATTGAAAACAAAAGTGGTTTGACAAAAGAGAACGTGGAAAACGTACAGATTAAGACGTGCGTGACATAAAGTTTTGAGATGACTGATTGAAAATACTCGAGTTACAGTTCTTTCCACAGAGATAAAGAAAAGTATAGACGGCAGGTAGCTCCATTTCATTCCCACAAGAAAGGGATACAGAATTGACTTATTATAAGTAACAGAAAAGGACAAAGTTATACTATTTCCGTCTCTCTGTGCGTGTCAGTTTTTTCAAGGCCAGCGACTTATGTAGCTCAACAAACTGACAGTTATTTCGTCTTTGTAAAATTCTGAAGTTTATTTTGGCACTTTTCTACATCATTTATTAATATATTTGCGTGCATAGATTATTCTAAAGCCGAGATAAACCTATAATACAATGCGGTGTAGTGTACATAACTGTAAAAGCGATAGTGAACTGAAATATATACATATATATATACATTATGGTTATGTTAGTATTGTGTCTCATGTGTGGCCACGCTACCCGATGCTCTATAGCTTTCTTACTCTAAGATTTCACCTCTGACAGCAGCAACCCAACCGCAAGCTTATAATAACCAGAATGAAGATCATTGGTATTGTGACCAATATTGTGATCTGTCAGTCATGACAGACTTGTCAGTAACAACAATCCAACAACAAAAGACCATTGCACACATTGATTTTGACAGTGATGCAAAATAGAAGCTAAAGTATAAATAGTGCCATCCACGAAGACGCGCCCCACTCTTCTTACTAATCGCTATTGGATATCGCTAGTTAATTCCGCTAGTGTTTAGTTTTTTGATACACACTAGTTACCCACTAATAAGCAATTACTGTGTATCGACAAAGCTAAAACACTAGCGGAATGTTGCGTACTTGTACTGTAAGCGATTAGGAAGAAGAGTGGGGCGCATCTTCGTGGATTGTGCTATCAATAACTGTGAATGGGTTGAAATTAATTAATTTCTAAAAAACAAAACAAATGCATTTTTTTACAATTTCAGTCAAAGGCTGACTGCAGAACTTTAAATAAATAAAAACTGGTCACTCCTAAATAAAAATAACTGAAGTCTAATTTACCTTCTGAGCATCATACATTTTAAATCGCTCATGCAAATTGCCGATAAAATTACACACCGCTCGTTTAGCGGCCATACTGTTATTACACGCAAAAATATATTTTCTGTGAATATAAAAATATTATTACTTATATTTTCCACGATTTTATCGCACGTTACAAAAAAAGTATTCTACTTAGGTGACTTGTATTACAGGTGTCCATTTTTGTAAAAGAGAAGCCGAAGCGAAGACTGTTTTAACTTACACACTTCTAAAACAATACAGTTAAAATTAATTTATTAACTTAAAAATAAAAGTCTTTCCTTTACAGAATTTAACGAATTTGAAAACATGCCAGTCATGACGTATAAATTCGCTATCGTGTGAATTTTTAGCTCCCGATTATGACGTTTTGGCGCCGGGTTGTTTAAAAACTTTTTTTGTTGTAATTTAAAGCTTAAAATAGGCAGTTTTGTTGTTTGAATGTTATGGTGATTAAACACCCGTAGTGTAAATATATGTTTTGGCAAATGTAGATACTATTGACTGTGCTATCTATAAATAGCAGCCCTATGTACACGTTAAAGTTTATTTAGGGTACGGCGTGTAAACCGCTCCGTAGAAAGAACAGGTCCTTCAATAAGGCTCTATAATGATACATACAACACTGACTACCGCGCCTACACACGGCGAGTAAACCGTAGATTTTCTCGGCAAGAAAAACGTGTATGAGCCGTAGAGTTGGTGATGCGAACCTGCGAAGCTGCTGATGCAAAAGCCGGCAGGTATCGCGATATATGGTGCTTCTGCCACTGTTTTATTATGTGTCATGTTAAACATGACAAATAATACAACAGTAAAAGATTTAATTGTTTGTTTTTGGTTTTTTTTTTTATAATTTTTATAACTAAAATTAATATCGATTTATTTATTTAAACTTTTCGCACAAAAAGGTACAAAGGCGGACTTAATGCCTTAGGCATTCTACCAGTCAACCAAGTGTGGTCAAGAGATTGGATGGCAGGTGCTTTGATTGAGAGGAACAATGATAAAATAAAAATCTATTAAAACTAGGTACACAAATACATAAATAGGTTATATACACATGCATACTATTTGCTATAATATATACTTATAATATATATATACAAATTTAAGGGAGAGAGGTGTTGAGGTGCTGGGCTGATGATGATTGATCGTATTTAAAATACGATCAATATTAATTTAACTTTACAATTATAAATAAAAACATATTTATTTACCCAAATCATCATAACAAACTTGCACAATTCATCTAAGTAACAAATAAGCAGTAAAGGTAGGTAACATTTTTGTTTAAATATTGTTCGTATTTAAACTTAGTACTTTTAGAGGAGTTTAGTTCGTAATAAATGTTTACGTTTTGGTATTCGATTGTGAAAATAATTTGTTTTGAAAATATTAAGAATATACTGTGAACTGAGGTATTTTTGTAAAATTCTAGTGTACCTACTAAATGTGCATTTTATTTCTGAAACAATTTTGTGAATCGTTAGAAATTGAATTGTGGTTAGTTAATTAAACAGAAAGTATCGTGAGCTATTGCAACAATTAATCAATAATTTGCAATAAAACCCCCAAGGATTAACCTCAACTTATTAATTAAGATAAACAATATTATTATCAAATAATAATTATTATATTATTATTATTATTAGTTTTATCATGTTTATTGCCAAGATCAACTAAACTAAACTTATGTTATAAACATTTATATTGCCTTTACAACATTATGCCAAAACTAAAGCAAACACTATCGGAACGGGTTTGCTCGATATCTACGTAAACATGAAACTTGCAAGAACTTAATAAAACTTGAACGAAACAGGTTCAGAAGCGTTACTACATTCGACATCAGAGAAGGAATAATTCAACTACAAGTCAAATAGTTGACACGACAAGAATCATGTATACTCAGTTGTTAGCCTTCAATGCCAAAAGCTAAAAAAAATTGTTTTAAAGCTAGGACACAGCTAATCATTGGGCATAACCATACACCTTATTTATGAATTGAGAATTTAAAGCTGAGATAACTTCAAATTGTAACTTTTGCATTACTTAGGGTGAAACAAAATTAACAATTTCTTTACAAAAAATACATAGATCAGGAATTTTTAACATAAAAAATTTCGGGTTGCGATAAGGATTATCCTATAAATACTGTAATGCTAAAGTAGAGTTCGACAAGTTCTCAAGTTTAAATTCTCAATTCAGAAACCGGGTTTTTAGGGTGCCGTACCAAAATGGTAAAACGGAACCCTTATGGTGAGACTCAGTCTGTCTGTCTGTCTGTCCGTCTGTCACAGCTGGATATCTCAAGAACTACTAATGCTATCAAATTGAAATTTGGAATAGTTTTTTTTTTGGCACAGTGTCTTAAAGGGGGTCTGTTTATGTTTAAGTTTATGTAAAGATTACACGAAAAAGCAAACGTTTTCTCTAAATAGCACACTTTTTCAGAAATCATCAACAAAAGTTATATTAATTCCACTATCGGTCAAGAGATGGCGCTGACCTAAAACTGCAATATATTACACCGCAGTGCGCAGTTTTAAAATTCACTGATGGATATAGGCCTCATCGATTAAAATTTGAAAACATATTGTTGTGATGGTACGGAACCCTCGGTGCGCGAGACCGACTAGCTCTTGGCTTTTTTTTTGTTTATGGCTATGCAAGTTCCGTTTAACCCGTCGTATAAAGTTTACCTCCTGTCATTTCAACTGTATATTGTCCATAACGGGAGGAAGGGAGTAAGCACACAAGAATGGGAACTTTCCCATTAAATATGTATGGAACATGCCAACAATATCGACGACATAATGGAAGGTGCTGAGAGCGAAGCAATATGTTAAAATAACTAAAACCGCTTTTGTTCAACGCTTGTAAATGTAGATAAGTTTGAATAACATTTGTGAGGCATGGTTTTGTGCATGTTTAATTATTAAAGTATCATTAACAAATTCCTTGTTCTTCTTATGGGGTTACGCCGGTGTAATGGATTGCAAAGGATGTAAGAGGTAAACAAGGGTGTGTACCTGTAAATCGATTACCCCATTCAAGCTGGAGGGTGTTTGGGGTCGCATGAAAATTGTTGAAGCGGTAATATTCTGTGAATTCCCTGGAAACTTTGTCCACGTGTTAGTACTTTTTTCTTTCTTATCCGATTAGGAAGTGTTATTGAGGATAAAGCTAAAAGAATCAGAAGTGAGTTTTTAAGCTAAAACAAATAAACAATAATTTTTACAAAAAATTAGAAACTTTATGTTCAAATTCAATCAATTTTAATGCTGACCGTAGCTGTAAAACTACTATCGAAAAGATTTTGTTTCTGATTCACAAAACACTGCTACTTCATTTTGATTTATGAACTGTAAAGGTATAAAAAGGACGTGAAAGTCGCAACTTCATTATGGTTTACATAGCCAGTTTTTCTGTTTCTCCTAAATTACGAATTCAGACTAATTATCTAAACTGACAATCAGACCTAATACTGTTTTGTATCCTCCTAAAATCTAAGAGCCAATTAAGGCACAAGTTACCGACCTTTTCAAGTATTCTAATTTTACTTTGGTTTGGGGAAATCCGAAGATGGACGGAATTAGTCGACGTATACCGAAGGGATTTTTTAACGTCTCAAATTTTAAAATAATTTCAGATGCGCTCAATGTTGTTCTCTTTTAGAAGAAGAGATTTAAAGTAATTTATTTAATAGTATTAGTATTAAATCTATTATGTACGTAATCTAGACCAATTCTTGGAGGTAGGGGAACCTCCAGGAATTTGTCACAACTATGAAATAGTGAGTTACTGTTACCCTTCATAGTCTCACTGCTGGGCAAAGACATGACTTCCATCTCTTCGGATCCAGGGCTAAAGTGGGTTGGTAAAGATTAAATCTTGTCACATCATTTTATTTTAAGTGATTTGTTGTAGGTACCCACTCCATCAATTAAATCAGCCATTATGTTTAAATAATGTCTAAATGTTTCATTCGATCGAACGATTCATCACAGCAGATTCATGTGTTTTCCAGATGGGTCAAATTCGCGCGGTACAAAACTTTGGCCTGACATTATCTCGAAACGAGACAAGACAAGACTGCGTAAACATGTCCCATCTCAGAACTTTTAATCTGCATGGACGGGTAAGCACGACCTCGTATATAAAAAGTAGGGAAAGATTAACTATAATCAGCAGGGTTGCGGACCTACACTTGCCCACACGCAACTACTCAAGTTTCTCCACAAAATACACTAGTACTCATTATTATTCTACATGTTCTTCTGCCAACACGTGTCTTACAAATCTCGATGCTTCAGACTTTTCTCTGTTTACATAAATTTAAAATAAACAGAAGGTTATAATAAAACAAACGGAACTGTTCCTCTCTGATATACAGTTCCAACAAACGTTTGGAAGATCAAAGAAACGGTTTCGTGAAATATTTTTCTAAATTGTATATTTCTTCGTATATGGCAATTAATATTCAAGCTAAAATAACACGTATCTATTCCTTTGTTGTTGTTTTGTAAGTTAAATTTTCTAACTTTAAATTTTATATAGGTGATATACCTGATATAAAAATGATTTGATTTGATAAAACGTTTTAGTATAATTGGATATTATGAAATTAGAAATGCCTACTTATATTTACATTCATAAAATACTTAGATTATTTTGTAATAAGGGGGTTATTACAAAGAAATGTTGTTCTTTTGATGAGATTTAAACCACCGAGCCAGTTATTGAATTAAGAACGTAACTGTTATAGAAATACAGTTCTTTATATAAAAATGACAGTTTAGTTCGGTCTTAGTTGTCATTTTAGTATTTCGAACTTTGCCTAAATCGAAATAAAGTTCAAAATACAAATACTGGCTATAAAAGTTTATTTTTTAATAATTTTCTCTAAATATTAGTTCCCTGTTCCCTGTAAATATTAGTTGTTTTTATATATATAATCGTTAGGAGTATTAATGTTCTGTGTATATAATCTTACAATCGTCACATCTACTTGAAGTAATCTTACAAGATGTTTCACTAAACTCTTTTAATTAAAAAGAAAGCATAAAATTTAACATAAATGAAACGTTAGTGCGTGACAAAATTATTTTTCAGTTTTCTTAAAAGCCAATTTTTCTAATCCCTTTTCCCCACACAAGTGTAACTGAAACGATTCGTTCTTTAGAGAACTGAATGGGGTGTGACATTTTCGTGCAATAGTAAAGTTTTCGCCCGATAAATACCGGTCTACGTGACATTTACTATTGCAATGTTACTGTTATTGAACTTAGTAGCAATTGCAGGAGAGCTCTCGACGTAATGTGGTCTTTAATCTCTGCTAATGTAACAGACCCGGGTAATAGACTGCGATACGGGCGGAGTTCAAAGAGTGTGTTATTGAGCAATAAAAGCAACTTAACTTTTTTTATTTTAGTGTTAGCGCGGGGAGCAATGAAAGAGTGGACTGTATTTTAGGGGAAATGGTTTATTGCCGTTCTTATTTATAATATAAACTTTCCCGGACAAACAGTTAATCATTTAAGTTAAGAGTATCGTCCGTCGCGGTGGAGTCCGTAGAAGAGAGTGGTCATCGGGCCGAGCCATGTGGTCGCCGCGCCGCGCCTCAGCTTGGATAACATGCTGATCACAATGCCTGCGCGTGCAGGCCGCGCGCAAGTTGTTGTGTTAGGTTCGAGTCACAACATTAAGTCTCTTTAGGATAAAAAAGAATAGCACCATAGATAAAGTTTATTCTAAAAGTATCTGACGATAATATAAACAGATGGATAAAGAAAAGGTTCTTAGGATGACATGTCATTGTCTAGTGTCACTTACAAATTGAGTGCTTTGATTTCATTATTTAATTTTAATTACCTAAGCCCCAAATTACAATTTTGAATCACCTTAAAGATGTTTTTACCAAACATAATGATTGATGTTTTTTTTTTTTGTTTTTATAAATACTTTTTTTTCTTTTTCATTTGATATTTAAGATTAATTTTATTACCAAAATTTTCGACGATGATTTTTCAATTACAATGTATTAATGATACACAATAATTGTTGGAAAAAGGGGTGAGCTATCAAGCTGAAACCTTCTAAATACAGATTAATGTGTGTTGGGGTTTCTGTTTCAGGTCGTCGTCGTGTGTGTGTCGTGGATTGGAATTAGACACAAGGCTCCTTTTGATAATGTGTAATATCGGTTATGTACAATGGTTTTATGATATTCTTCACAATTTTAAAAACAGTATAATTTGGGTGGTTCGTTGGCGGGTCACGAAGACAGTGAAGTGAGGTGCGGATCCGTAGCGCGTTGCTAATATCGCGCTGATGTCCTTGCGCACTGCTTTCGTCATCGGTTAGATTCAATCGTCGCTAATAGATGGCGCTGTGGTCGTCAACATGCCCCCGGCCTTGGAAGCACGAGGTTCCAATGAAGCTGAGATGCTGTTGGTTCGGTCGTCATCCGGATGCAGGAGCGGGCAGATTTTCGGATATGATCGCCGAATGATGCCCGTCGCTGTTTTGATGGTTGCCACGCGTGAGATGCCATCCTTGCCGGTGAATGTCTGCAGCACTCGTCCGAGGCGCCACTTCAAAGGCGGTAAGTTGTCGTCTTTGATTAGGACGAGGGTGTCAGGGGTGAGTGTGTCCTGGTTGAGTTGCCACTTCGTTCTCTTCTGGAGCTCAGATATGAACTCCGTTGACCAGCGTTGCCAGAAGTTCTGTCTCATCTGTTCCACGCGATCGTATCGTGGCAGGCGCTGCGTAGCCGTCGCAGTGAGGTCCCGACTGGCGGGTGCGGTGAGCGGTCGGCCAATCAGGAAATGAGCAGGACATAAAGGACGCAGGTCGTTCGGGTCTGTGGACATTGGGTACATAGGTCGGGAGTTGAGGACAGCTTCAATTTGTGCCAATATCGTACTCAACTCCTCGTATGTGAAATGTGCATTGCCTATAATGCGACATAAATGAAATTTACAAGACTTGACCCCTGCCTCCCACAAACCACCAAAATGAGGCGAGTACGGCGGAATAAATATGAATTCTATGGAGTTACTAGTTGTGAAATTGATAATATCTGATTTTGAAGAATCTAAAAATTTTGAAAATTCCTTTAAAGCCCCTACAAAAGTCGTGCCATTGTCAGAATAAATCTGCAATGGTTTGCCGCGTCGAGAGATGAAACGTTTCAACGCCAGCAAATATGCTTTTGTAGTAAGACTTGTGACCAATTCCAAATGTATTGCGCGCGTAGTAAAACATACAAAAAGACAGATATAACATTTCGTTAACTTTGCCCCCCTTCCGGCACGGTTCAGCATGAGCAATGGCCCAGCATAATCCACGCCACTACGTTTGAATGGATACCCTGGCTCCAATCGTTCGGTAGGTAAGTTACCCATTTGTATGTTTAACGGTTTAGGTCGCATACGCTTGCAAGTCATACAGGTGTGCACCACTTGTTTAGCCAAGTTACGCCCTCTAATAGGCCACCAAGTATCACGAATTGTGGCCAGTAGTAACTGAGCCCCTGCGTGTAATAGTGATTTATGTTGATGCTCAAATATAAGGCGAGTAAATCTGTGTTTGCCACACAACAACAAAGGATGTTTTTTGTCATATGAAAACGAGTCTGAATACGATAATCTACCTCCCACTCTAATTAAATCGTGGTCATCCAAGAAAACATTTAAACTAGAAATACTGCGTGGGGATTTTAGTTGATGATTTTGTTTTAATGTTTTATAAACATCTAAGAAAGATTGTTGTTGTGCTATTCGAGTTAAAGTTCTAATAGAAGTATCTAGTTCGTCCATCGATAGGCAACCTGTGAGGCGTTCTGTTTTTTGTTTTGTGCGGCTATTGTTAATGAAACGCATAACGTATGACACTATGCGTCGCAAGCGATTAAAACATGAATACCTATCGAATAGAAAGGAATCTGAATTTACTTGAACTAGCAATGAAGTTTTAAGTGATTTTAATTCAGGTAATTCATCGTGATTAACACTACTTAAATTAATATCATGTTCCCATTGTGTGTTAGGAACCTGTAGAAATGGCGGTCCGCGCCACCACAGTTCACAAGTTTTAAGTATATCTAGATGCACACCACGCGATAACAAATCAGCTGGATTTTGTTTACCGGCTACATGAAGCCACGGCTTATCGCCCGTGAGTTCATTAATTTGTACAACGCGGTTCTGTACAAATGTTTTTAATAAATTAGGTGACATTTTAAGCCATCCTAAAACTATTGTTGAGTCTGACCAAAAGTGTACGCTATTAAAGGTTAATCTTAATGAGTTACTAATTTTTGTAAACAACTTTGCAGCCACTAGCGCGCCACACAGTTCTAAGCGCGGTACGCTAACCGGTTTAACGGGAGCGACCTTACTTTTCGCACACAACAGATTGACTGATATCTGTGCGTCTGTATAGCTGCGTAGATAGGCGCAGGCGCCGTATGCATCTTGCGAGGCGTCACAAAATATATGTAGCTCAATAATATGTGTGTTTTCTCCAATGGCATAACGTGGAATACGTATGTCTTGTAGATTGGGTAATTTATTAATGAATTTTTGCCATTCTATTAGTATATGGTTAGGAACTGAGTCATCCCACCCTATCTTACATAGCCACATCTTTTGTAATAGAATTTTAGCTATAATAATATTTGGTGTAAGTAAACCCAAAGGATCGTATATCTGCGCGATTACTGAGAGAATATTACGTTTGGTAGCGTGAGTTAAGTTATGATCACATTTTGTGCTAAAATACAATTCATCGGATGAATAAAACCATCCCATACCTAGTGTTTTGGTATGACAATTGTCTCCTAGTGAGAATTCCTTAGACCTAGATGGTAACTCTGTTTGTGGAATTGCTGAGTTAAATATCCATTTTCTAAGGGAGAAACAACCTGATTCTAATGCTTCAGAAACATCTTTGCATATTTCCAATAACCTTTGTTGATCCTGATGCCCCGTTATTAAATCATCGACGTAGAAGTCGTCATTAATTACCTGTGCGATGACGTCATCTTTACATTCAAGCGCCAGTTGTTTTAAACATCTAATACTGAGATACGGCGCGGACGCCGTCCCGTAAGTGACGGTGTTAAGTTGAAATACATCGAGCGGCTTAGATGGATCTTCCCTCCAAAGTATTAGCTGCAGATTTCTCTGATCAGGCTGAACTAATATTTGCCGATACATTTTCTCCACGTCGGCGCATGCTACATACTTAAATTGTCTAAAACGGAGCAAAATTGAAAACAAATCATTTTGTAACGCAGGCCCAATGTGTTGTATGTCGTTTAATGATTTGCCCGATGTGGACTTTGCACTTGCGTCAAAGACTACTCTAAGTTTTGTTGTTGAACTATGTTCCCTGTAGACACCATGATGTGGTAAAAAGTAACAAGGTGACGAATATTCTACTATGCGACTCATGTGATCCAGACCCAAGTATTCACTCATAAAATCGTTATACATTTTTCTATAGCTAGGTGCGCTCCTAATTAGTTTGCGTTCGAGTGCAAGAAACCTGTTTTTTGCCATAGAAAATGTGTCACGTAAAACATCAGCTGGTTGACTAAGTGGAATGCGCACAGAAAAACGACCTTTATCGTCGCGTAACGTCGTATCTTTAAATAAATTTTCGCATGCACTTTCATCTTTGGTGAGATTGTTATGCGTTGAAGATATTTCTTCCAGTTCCCAAAATCGTTTGAGTTCTGAATCTAATGTTTGCGTGAAATTACAATGAGTAAGGTTAACGCGTGAAACCTTTTTATGAACAGTTCCCGATATGACCCAACCGAGTTGTGTGTTTTGTAAATATGGACCATTCGGCAACCGTATCAGACCTTCACTAAGCAGGTCCCAGAACTTATCTGCCCCTAACAATAAATTAATTTCGCCCGATAGATAGAATTCTGGATCGGCCAGTTGAACGTTGCCTGGTATTTCGATGTGGAAATTACTTGCTAGTGATGGTAATTGTGCCGTAATACGAGGCAAAACTAAACAACTAAAATGCGTGTTATACGTGTTCGTTTTGGATCGCAACTGAATACGACATGATTGCGTGGATTGGGATATAGTATTACCTACCCCTATAACTTGAACAGTGGACTGTATCAATGGAAGACTAAGTGTTTTACAAAGCGATTCGGATATGAAGCAATGTTGGCTCCCGTTGTCGAGGAGAGCTCGCGTTGTGTGATAATTATGATGTATGTCCGCTACTTCCACTAATGCGGTCGATAATAATACCGGATTTAGGAAACATTGCGCTTTGGTATTATTATCTTCCTCGTAAATTGTGTGAGATTTGTGAGAAGTGGTGAGCGGCATCTGTATGTGTGAAGCACTCGTATCATTTGATTCAGACTGTGGCACTATTTGCGTGATTTGAGCAACAGCTGATGATGTGCAAGCGTTTACAACAGCATCTGTGTGAATTAACGTGTTGTGTTTCTTGTTACAATGTCTGCACGGCCCATACCAACATTCGTTTACTGCGTGATCTGATCGTAGGCAATTACGACATAACTTTTTCTCCTCAATGAAATTGATTTTATCTTTAAGAGATAAATTAAGGAAATCTTCACACGAATAAACCGGGTGATTGGAACCGCACTGAGCGCATTTGTAACGTGGTGAATTTGATGGTTTTTTATTGTTGTTATCTTTGCGTGTAATAACATGACTGTGTGACTTGGTGACCGACTGTTTCTTTGTGTGAGCATCTACTGATTGTTTGCTTTGAGGCCTAATAGATTCTAAAAAATCAGCACGATCCTTGAGGAATTTCATTAATTCAGACAGCTTTAATTTTCCTACCTTCGGGAGGGTACTTTTGTAACTTTCCCACTCGCGATCGGTCGAAGAATCTAACTTGGAAGTTATTATGTGGATAATTAATGTATCCCACGTATCTGTAGGTTCTCCTAACGTTTTTAGCGCCCGAATGTTTCTTAAAACTGTATCTATCAATTTACGAATTTGAGAAGCTGATTCTTTATTCATTGAATGAGCATAGAATAAAGCTTTGACGTGATTACTAACGAGCAAGTTGTCATTGTTATATCTATTCTCTAAGAGGCTCCAAGCAACTAAATAGTTGTCGGAAGAAAACTCCAGTGCCTTAACCACTTGTAGTGCATCACCTGTAAGAACCGAACGTAAGTAGTGGAACTTCTGAACGTTATCTAGATTATCACTATTGTGTATCATTGATAAGTAAGTATCGCGAAACTCGAGCCATTGATCGTATGAACCGTCGAATTTCGGTAATGAAATTGTGGGTAACTTCATGCAATTAAAAGTACGACTTTGACCGGCGACATTCTGAGTGGAAGTATCCTTCAAAATACATTTAGCCTTGCCCACAATAGCATAAAACTGATCTTGAAACGTTTCTCTCTCTAGCAGTTCCCCGTCCAACTGACTATCAGATACAATGGAATCTAGTTCATCTTGTATAGTAGAAAATTGATCTATTAATAATTTAAAGGCTTGAAAACGCTCCTCTAACTCTGCTTTCTGAGCGTCCGTTAATTTCGAAACATCTAATGACTGCGCATACTTAGAAAACAAAGTTAATTTTCGTTTAACGGTACCTCTTTTCTTAACCAATTCGCGAATGATATCTTCACTACTTTCTATTTCTACTATTGAATGCCTCTTATTGTTGGTCATTTCGGTGGCTTGCAAGAGAAAAAGATCAAGTACTTACAGTTGACCGGCGCGCGCCCGAGCGATGTAGGTAGACGCACAATTTGCACCGCGTAGTCGAACACTGGAATTTTTGCGAAAAATAACGATATTAGCACAAACTGAGCACAGGATTTTGGAAGGAAATTGGGTGGATTGACCTGACCGTTGCTGAAGATGGTGCTTGCTTGCTGCTTCGGATGAACGTTCGGCTCGAAGGTCCAAATATGTTGGGGTTTCTGTTTCAGGTCGTCGTCGTGTGTGTGTCGTGGATTGGAATTAGACACAAGGCTCCTTTTGATAATGTGTAATATCGGTTATGTACAATGGTTTTATGATATTCTTCACAATTTTAAAAACAGTATAATTTGGGTGGTTCGTTGGCGGGTCACGAAGACAGTGAAGTGAGGTGCGGATCCGTAGCGCGTTGCTAATATCGCGCTGATGTCCTTGCGCACTGCTTTCGTCATCGGTTAGATTCAATCGTCGCTAATAGATGGCGCTGTGGTCGTCAACAATGTGTAACTAATTCCCTTTAGTGAGTGGTTGCGTAAGCACTTTAACCTGAACAGGGTTTGTTTACACTTTCATCGAACAATATTGGAACTGACTATCCTAACAATATGGTTGCGTAAAGTCTATATCACTCGAAAATGTCTATAACTACGAAAGTAGATTAGAAATAGGAATAATCCTGATTTATTATTACTGCCCAATCAACAACCTCAGAATGGATGTGTTGTGTACACCCTTCTGATTGTTATAAGAAGATACCGAACCATTTTTAGATATAGGCTACAAAGTCGGCCCCAATTATTACAATCTTTCCTCGCATAAAAGTAAAAGCTTCATGTAAGGCTTCTTTGTAATTCTCTGTAACTTATTGATGTACAAGTTGTGTCTCCACCTTGTTACGAACTCGGGACACTTCGTAACTTCTACTCAGTTACGAGTTTTGTGTCGAAATAAAAGTAATGGCATCGAGTACAAGTTTAATCCGACGTGTGTATCACACACGTACAAGTAATCTCGAATTAAGAACATTACGTAATTGTACGTGTTTGATCTTATAACCCTCAAACTGTAACTTATCGGTGTAGTTCTAACTTAATATTATATGTGTATACGTGCTGTCGGTCCCCAGGAGACTGCTAGAAGCCACCAATATAAAGGAACTTGTATTACGTTATTCGGTTCTATGATTTATGATAAAATGCTTTGTAAAAATGTTGCTGTACAGTACACAGCAGAAAGTCTTCCAGTGAAGACGCCTACCATTTTGTGACAGAATGCAAAAAAAGAAACGAAACGATTTGTGGCTTGTCTTTGCTCATGTAGCTCTTGTAGCTTAAGCGCCACATAATGCAGAGAACTCCTACCTACTTTTACTCAGAAATCAAAGAAGTTACCTACTTTTATTTAAAAATATAATATCCCACATGTCCTATTTACGGCATGAGGGGAAAGAAAACTCGTGTCCTCAAGTCGCGAGTTATACAGTTATTCAAAAGAAATGTCTCGCGTTGTCGTGGCAAGAACGTGATGCTGGCGTGGCGTACGTTTTCCTCATTATAAAACGTGATGACGGTGTTATGTTACCCTCTAGAATTATACTCAATTGTGCAACGTTTACTTGAGTTAGACGGTTATTTATGGATTCGTCATTTGGAGGTATTCCACAAAGAGCACTGATTTGAATCGCACTTGGACGAACCGCACCTGAGTACTGCCATTAACCCCACTGAAACAAAATTTTGTATTTATCGTTATTGTTTTCAGTCCCCGAACGGCACTTGCATACAGTTTGTGGTGATGGGACGTAATCTTTGTTCAGGACGTTACCAACGTATCAGAAAATATCAGTGCTCTGAGTGGAATACCTCGTCATTTGAAGCTTGCAATGAAGGTACTATGTGGATTTACAATTCATGCATATTATCTTTATTAGAGCACGCACCTTAAAGTGCACTTAGATGAAACGAATGTAGAACTAGATCATTATTTTCTTGATATTCTTGACATTTTAGTAGGTATAGATAGGTCGATGAAAGAATGCTCTTTCGCTGTTTACACAAAAAGAGTAGTAGAGTGGGGATACAATGAGCATTCGGCCGTTTTGTCTTAATCCACCTTTAGAGTAACTTCGCATTCTTCGCGTTTGTCTAGCAAAGGCGATAAAGCCACGTTCACGCTGCATTAATGAAAGTTTCGTCGATGAGCTCCTATACCTTTGTTTTTGGTAGTACTATTTACCCACTGAAACATGGGTAAAAGTAAAATTCATTACTCTAGAACATTAGACACAAAACTCTCGCTTTTTCCTTTGAGCTTATGATCTTAAAACCCTCTCGGTTCGTCGACTAAGTGTGACTATTACAAGATTTATTACAAAGTATTTGCTTCCAGCCTTAATTGGGTGAACGAGCAGTACTCCGTCCGTACAGAACCTACATCCATTCTTCAACCACCCTAATTTATACAGTCTGTAGTCCTCTATCTCACACCACCTAATGTTAGATGTGGCCTATAATTGGCCTGGTTGTCAAACTAAATGCTGTTGAATGTTGATTGATGTCAGTTGAGCAAACAGTGGGAGCTAAACGTGCTGTTTGATCTATGAATTGATTGTGTCAACACGGAACAATGACATATTAAGACAAGAGTACAGTATCTTGTGAAGGCAGGAATCTGCTGGATGGGGGAAGCAGAGGAACGGTCGAAGTGGCAGTGCTTAGGGGAGGCCTATGTCCAGCAGTGGACGTCATCACGCTGAAATGACTATTATGATGTGATGACAGTTACCTTTGATATACTCTGTGCCTTTAATCTATTAATCCTACTTCCTACTATCCTATCCTAATCACACTAATATTATAAAGGCAAATTTTGTGAGTGTGTTTGTATGTTTGTTACTTCTTCACGCACAAACGGCTGGATCAATTTTGATAAAATTTGGTATGAAGGTAGCTGACATCCTGGATTAACACATAGGCTGCCTTTTGCGGGTGAAACCGCGGGGCGCAGCTAGTAATATTATAAATGCGAAAATTTGTGAGGATGGATGGATGTTTGTTACTCTTTCACGCAGAAACTACTGAACAGATTTGAATGAAAGGACAATGACCGAAAGTGGTACCAAAAAGTCGCATGCATCAAGATCAAAATATGATAATAGGTAATTATTTTCTTAATTTTTTATGACATTACTTTATTTTTGATCAGGAAATTTAATTTAAAGTAAAAAAGAGTTGTTGTTATTTTATTCCCTTTACATGACGTTCCGTTTCTAACGTTATGATCAATATAACATTGAATGGAGATAGTTTTATTTATACTTAAAAAAATGTAACTAATTTATCATTTAAAATGGTTGTTTTTGTCAATAAAGTCTAACCGGGATCACGAAATCGTAATAAAAAGAAAATATTTTGATAATGCACTCAATTGATTCAATTCCAGATATGGTCATCAATGTGATATTTAAACATTGTATTGAAACGTTTTTTTAAGAAGAAAAAACAACGTATATACATAATTGCAGTTCGAGGGGGTAACCGAATCTGTTTCATAAATAAAAAAATGTACCATTGGCTCTGCAGCAGGACTTCCTGTGTTTAATCCCATATTTTTAAGTTTGCTTACTCTCGCCTAAAGTAGTACAAAAATCAACGTGAAACGGATTGTTCAGACACACGATTTTCTCGATTATGCAATTCGAAAATTAAGTTTCCAGTAGTTTCGTACGTTTGAAATGCACACAAAAAAAACTTAAAGAAAAGAATCCTTTGATCTTTGAATCCTTTGAAAATTTGATGCAAAATGGTACGGGATTCCATGCATCCATGAGCATTGTCCTTTGGCACACAGATAGTTTATAACCACGATTAACACATAGGATATCATATTTTTATGTCGATAATCCCACGGGATCGAGGCTAAGGCGGGGGAAACTGCGCGCCGCTGCTAGTACTATAAATAAAATAAAAAAACGCGTCTCTACGTTGGATTGATAAAATTTTGCGACGAAACCCAAAAATATCCACGAAATCCAATGCCGATCGATCTTACTTACCAGACATAGTAGCAATTTGTTATATATAATGAATAAGAAGCATGAGATCAATCCACTGAGTATCGGGTATTATGTATGTAATTCTTATTGAAGCAAAATTAATTAGTAGGTATTATAGGTTTCATGTACTAAATTTTGGCAGTTTATTTATCTTTACTTTTGAACAATGTTTTGGAAAATACCGAAAGTGCCTTGAAGGAAATTAAGTAATTTCCACACTGGAAAATTTACAAACCTTTTTGGCCAATAAAAACATACATATGCAGCTAAAATAGAACATACATATTTCCTACCCAAAATATTCAACAAAAGGTACACTCAAACCGCAATTTAGGCTACCTACTTTATCAAAATGCTCTTTAAACTCGCCCCGAAGTCAAGCGTTCATATCCATATAGAGTTCACTCATACATACACTATATATAGGGCTTATAACTCGCCGCTTTGTTGAAATATGAACGTTGTAAATACAGGTACACTGATGCATTGTGGGGATCCTACGGCTTAAGTTATATGCGACACGTGCTGGGGATTTGGAAATACGCGTTTTGGAGCTCCGCTCTTACTTTTTCTATGGCAGTATGAAAGATCATATCATCAGAACAGGAGGAATACTTACTTAGGGTGCATTTTACGAAACTTTTATACTTAGAATTAGTCTTACCTAGAGAATAAAATTTTAATTATTGACAGATTTTTCATACTAAAACTGTCAGACGTCAATTTTATTCCACGGATAAAAGATATCGCACTTTGGTAAAATCAGCCCTCAGAAATACGAAGGCTGCTGTGCCGACCCTAAGTGAATTGGGATATCGATAAGAGGATGATGACATGCGTTTTGATAATATTTTAAATGAATCTTAGTTTCACAATGTTATTACCTAATCATACATATAACAACACACAAATAAATAAAATTTAAGTCTGTTTGTGTAATGTAAAAATAACAGCTTATTACTAAATGCATTTGAAAGTATATACGATACTACCAACATTTTATTTTTGTGTATCTGTCTGTATTGTTTATTCCGGAAAATTTCCGAAACGGCTAGGCCGATTTCGACTGGAGTTTAATGATTAACTTAGGCTAATTTTATTTTAGAAAAAGAATTACAGTACCGCGCAAAATAAATAAAACCCATGAAATTCACTATGTTTTCCGACATGCACACAAACGAACTCGCGGTACAACTACGACTTTATGTAATTCAAAGTACTTACCTAAATAACATAACAATGGAATTACAATAATATAATACGAATTTGAGTAAATTAATGGTGTCCTGGACAACTATGACAATTTCACGGGAGCGGAACAGTAGGCACCGATCATTAATCATTTCATTAACTTCCTATTAATATTATTAATTCGTGGCGACGTATTTTCTTCACAAAAACCCAATATCAGTATTTACAGAATACGACTACGCACACAAAATGTTACTAACTCATTCAAGGTTTAATAAAAGGAACCCTTGCCTTATACATAAATGTAGGTAGAGAAGCATATACATACGACCTACATAAGTTTATATGTAAATAAGCCTTTGGCTGATGAAAGCATGATCAAGCGAAACGTGGGCTGGATTCCCGCGCCGGCGAAGAAAATTATTAAAGAAAATCCAAATGGTAGTGGCTAATCTTACCGCAGACGGGTAACGTTCACTGCTTGTCAATAAATGCTATTAAAAAAACATGTTGTGCTGTTTTTCTTAAGAAGCACTTGATCTGTACGGTAGTACAGACGCCAGCACATCAAGCTAACCGAAACTGTTTAAAATTTCCCATCCAACTTTGAACCTTATGCTGCAGCGATAAAGTTGAAAATCTATTAAAGAAATTTGACAGATTGTAGTAGCTTGATGTGCTGCCGTCTGTACATACATAACTAGCCTATAATGTTCCCACAGCTTGGACACAGGCCTTCTCTCTTTGAGTGTGTGAGCTGTAATCAACCATGTGGGCCCAATGTGGATTGGTAGATGTCACATGTCTTCCAATTTTTGGTTCTGGGACATACCGTTTTCCTGACGATGTTTTCCTGAACAGTGGTAATGAAATAATTTACACAAAGAAAAGCGCTGGTCTGGTTTAAACCTACGGCCTACAACTCGTAAGTCGCGGCAGTAACCACTGGACCACCACTGCTCTGCAGCACTGTAGTACATGGATATTTTAATTACTTCGAATCTATATTATAATAATTTCCATTTTTACCTATGTTGATTTTTGTTAATTAGCTACATACATTACTAGCTTCTGCCAGCGACTTCGTCCGCATGAAATTTCACGCTCCCCCCATTCACCCTCTTAGGGGTGGAATTTCGAAAAACACTTTCTTAGTGGATACCTACTATTCACAAAGAACACCCCTCCGAATTGCATGTCTCTAGGACCAGCGCTTTAGGATGTGCGTTGATATATCAGTCAGTCAGGACTTTGAATTTTATACAGGGTTATTGGAAAAACACCAACAACTTTTCCCTACATTTATGTTCGTATGACTCGTCAAAATGTAGGGAACAGCTGATTTTTTTTCGCGATTTCAGGTTTGGTCCCATAGTAAAAGTTGTTCATAATGATGAGTACAATGACCTCTTAAGAGGTTGTTGGTGTTTTTCCAATAACCCTGTATACACCGTGTTCTTCATGTTATGCATAAATTTGACAAACGCTTTTATAGCTTTTATAAATCAAATCTAATAAAGGAAGTAGTACATAAAAAGGCTTCGTTACAAAGATATTAGTAATTTCATTTATGTGCAGTGGTATGCAGTAAGAAAAGGCCTTAACTTAGTTTTGACAAGTTTCAAATCAAATGGCAAATCTTATGAATGAAAATACGTCGTTGCCAATCCGGGTAAAGAGGCATGCATATCGGATGATTTACGTCAAGGTACTTAGTTTGTATGAAAATTAACAAAAAATAAGAATTCATTAATGTGTCCATAATGAAAAATGCTTATTTGGATGGTCTGAACATCTGGTCGAAGTTTATGTTTATCGTCCAGAACACGGTGTATATAGATAGCTTTGATATAATAATAAAACTTTGAAAATTATGCTCCACGGACCAACAGAATTATTCCACAATACCAATACACGTTATTTGAAAGAAAAACTCAATTCCTTTTCAATATCGAAATGCTTCAGTGAACTCACTAGAAGTTATTAATGTAGGAAATATGAAAGTTAATTAACTCACAGTAATTAATTTCGCGAATTAATGTCTACGGATCGCGGCATAAATCTTTCTGCGGTAGAAGAGTCGATAATAAGAGGAGTAAGGGAAGAGATACGCCTGTGCTGTGGAAAAAGGGCTCGAGGCTAAATTGAAGCCAAGTACATCGATCTTGTGGGTTTGGTATGCTAACAGAATGATATGGCGATGTATCAAATAATTTCAGAACTTTTGTACTATCATCGTCATCATTTCAACTCATTTTCATCATCACTCGTCATCTGTCAACTCCGGAACTTTCATCTCCATCGGCCATCTGTTCTACGAGCAATATTCCTACTACCACTTAAGTTTGCCAATTCTTCGGGCTATGTCGGTTACGGTTTCCTTGCGGATTTCTTCATTTCTGATGCGATCACGTAGGAATTCTAAGCATATAACACTCCATGTTGCGAGGCCTTTTATGAGCGACCACATTTCAGTACCGTAGGATATCACTGGCAATACGCACTGGTCAGAGACTTTCGTCTTGAGACACTGCGGTATATGAGACGAGAAGATATTGCGTAGCTACCCGAATGCTGCCGGATTTCAGATTCGACTATTGACCTTTTTCTCGAAGTTGGGCCTATCTAATTGGGCAGTCTGTCCTATATGTAATCATCCACAACATTGAGTATAGAGCCTCCGATCTTCATGAGATTGAGGACATCAAATACATCACTCCCCCCCCCCCCTAGCCCGGAACTTCAAAGACATCCTCCAGTGCAGCAGTGAACAGTTTCGGAGAGATAACGTCTCCTGAGCTAGCAGAGTATGAGATGCGAGTAACAACTTAGCTATGCGAGATTTCAAAATTACTGGAATATTTGTCAAATGAAATGGATAGGACGTCAAGTAAAATGAATGGGACGTATTTTATTGAGAGAAGAAATTTGACTATCTCTATTTCTTAAATGACCACAACATTTTAAATACATACTATCGAAACCAGATTATTAATTAGCTTCTGGCGAAGTCACCTACCATGTGTCAGGTAACGTCTCTTAAGACATTTATTGCCTTGCAGTGCAAAACCAGTTTGATATTATTACAGAAACCGATTTTTTTTTTATAGTATAGCCAGTTTTGTTGTTACTTACGATCCAAAACAAAACACATAGGTAGGTAAGCGCTCATTTTCTTCGCTCATCCATTCCATTACTAGTAACACACGGGGCCGGAAACTAGGCCATGATTGATGGGCCAGCAATGACGGCGCTTCAAAAGTAGCCATGTGAGTGGATATTACAACAGTCATCAATTTCACTCGATACCGTTCAGGAGTTTTTTGCAAGAACCTTTCGTTATTTATCGCCATCAGTTTTTTAGAAAAGGCTGGTTTATAAAGAGGCAAGCTTTGATAGTTAATGGAAATCCTTTTTGGAGGTTTAGCTTATTTATACAATATCAGAAGGCCGGTTCTAAGGGCTTTGAAGATCCGTGGCATAATTTACCTGTCCGCTATCTTTTTTTTTAATGGCGACTTCACATGAAAGCTATATAAATAGATAGCTGACATCAATGAAAACGGAAAATATTATAGGACCAAACCCCGTATGGCGACAGTGACAGTAGGTAGGTATACAGGCTCCTTATTATTATAAATCTTCTCCTTTAGTCGCAAACTCATCTTTTAGAGGCAATCAATGTCAAAAATGTAAGTAGCTTCTTTTTGACAAACTGATTCTGAGATTAGAATGCGAATGTTCTTAAAAATACGGGAATAGTAAAAAAAAAAAATTTTTTAAAAATGCCGTCACTTGGCGATACATTTTTTCTATAACCCTGGCAGAATAGGTATATACTACAACTGAATCATCTTACTACCTCGATTTCAATTTAAGAATCTTAATTTTTCATCAGTTAGTTTATTTGAGAAAATCTAATTACAAAACCTCCCGGCAATCTGTTTGACCACGGAAAATTAAGTTTTCGTCCTAATATACGCTCTAACTAATATTATTACTATCAGATGAGATAAGTTGATTAAACTAACGCTGCAACATATGACCCAAATAAACTATATATTGGAAGGACCCTAATTTGATACAACTTTACATAATGACAATAACACTTTTACGTGGTGATTCAATCTAATGATAATAACACTTTTGTTTTATAATTTTTATTACATACGCTATTAACGTACACGTCTTTCTACATCGTTCTCACATATAAAATTTCAATATAAATGATGTGACAAAATATATTTTGCAACAATTTTATGATATAAAAGAGTGCTCTTGGAGGTTCTTACCCGTCCTTTTCCATAGGTACCTACTACGCTTTGGAATGGAATAGCTTCTGGAATGGACCACTAGCTTCATCTTTCTGACTGACCGACCAAATGATTCAAAAGTGCCTGTAATTTGTTTATTTGAAATAAATGCTTTGAGTTTGTTTTTTTATTTAAACTTGAAGAGATCGGTGTTTCCAAACCTCTGAAACGAAACAAAGTCTCTTTTAAAGTCCATACAAATATCCGATTCCGATTATGAGGCACATGTGGTCTGAGTTACAAAATAACATGTATTTAAAACTTGTTGATACTAAAAGCGAGTTCAAAATAAAACTGCAGAACCAATATCCAGCATTCCTCCGCAGATCCTCACAATAAGCACACAACAAAAAATGATTGACACCATTTACTCGAGGCTCGAACTATTTGTCACAAAGGAACGCTTGCTCAGAATGATTTTTTTTTCCAATATATTCCTTTGCTATGATTGCTTCGAGCAATGTGGATGTCGCAAATTGAAACAAACGAGTACTTGCAACACCTGGTGCTCTGTAAATTGCGCTCCTTGACTATAGCAGATGGAAACATACAGCTCTCTTTGTAGGAGTGTTGATGAAATAGCTTGATGTTTTATCGTGAATATTTTAAGAAGGGATAGATGGAATATTTGCTTTCGTTTCTCATTTTGGGTTGTAATAAAATACTTTATGTATATTATGTGTACGGTGTGTGTAAAAGTCTTTATGCAAGAAACAAGGACGTAAAGCATTGACTTATTATATTACTTGAAATCATTGACGTAAAAGATTGAACATTACAATGAAAACAAATGTCGTTCACGCACCTGTTACCATGTACAGTGCGTGCCACGTAAGAAGAGACTTGACCCCGCCTCCTCCGCCTCTTTCCGCCGCCCCTATGACGTCCGGTCCCGTCCCGCACTCAGACCTCATACCGCTAAAGATACCTAAAATCGTGTTCTGCGCATGTCAGACCACGTGGTGTGTCAAGTCTCTTCTTACGTGGCACGCACTGTACTATTCAACCGGTCGATTCAGTTAGAATCTTACCGTGAAAAAAAGAAAATATATTTATTTAGCACAGACTAAAAGACACACAATACACCAGATAGTTAGATAATAGTCGTACAAACAAAAATAAAAGTTAAAAGTCCGTGAGAAGTTAGGTGAAGTGAGCTGTTATTCCATCTGATGCTAGGGATTGACACTAATGACAGCTCACTTTAAGCTCACTTCATCTGAGGTATCACAGTGAGATTTTTATAGAATAGCACTACAGCCGATCGATTCTGTAAAAATCTCACCGTGAAACTTTTGGTGAAGTGAGTTTGTTTTTGCTAGGAATTGACACTATTGACAGCTCACTCCACGCCACTTCACGTAAGTTTCCACGGTGAGATTTTTACAGAATAGCACCGCTGTACATGATTCTGAACCCTCATGTATAACCGACAAAAATGTCTACGCTATGGTATAGAATCCTGTGTTGAATTCATGGTTTCAGTTTCCGCGTGGATGTCCCTGCCAGCCTGTAGGTATATCTAAAAGATATTTAGATCGCATGTGCAAAATCGTCAAAACTATGTTTTTTTTTTTAATTTTATTCATCAACAAGCTGTACCCGCGCCTCCCATACCTGCCCGTGTATTCTATTGCCATTATAAGTTAATACGAGTTCGAGTATGGGAACATGAGGTCATATTTGTGATCTCAAAGGTTGGTTTTGTTAGTTTAAACTTAAACTTAACGTTAGTACAATATGAATCTTTGGATGGATAATTCAATTTCAAATTCTTTATTTCAAACATGAGTGTTAGTATCAACAAAATTACTTGATAACTAGTGTTAGTTATAAGGAGATAATACTTCAAATATCAACTGCTATGGATTCTTGCCCAGTGGTGCAGCAGAGGGGAGTCCCACCGACCTGAGAACACGCTCACGGCGGCTACGCGCCGTTGGTGGCGGCGTCCGGTGGTGGCGCGTAGCCGGCCGGCCATAGAGACGGTCCTTCTTCTTATTATGGCATAAAAATCGTCTGTGCGTGCCTCCGCAAACATTGTGGACGCACGACAACCCCAACAGTATGGTCAGCGGGATTGCCCGAAAGGGTTACCGCTGGCCCGGAACATAAAGGGCTAAGGAAGAAACACGGGTGGGTCTTAGTCAGTAAGAGTCTGACACTCCTTTTCGCTCCACCCAGAGCGGGAGGGGTCATTTGATGATTTCCCATCCAGAAAAAAAAACCCCAACAGTATTCTAAACGCGTTATTATATTCGAAACGCAGAACGCTGTATGTCCTCTGCGTAAAACGGGTTCAAAGACTATATAGAGGTATGAGGAACAGGATGTAAAGTTCACTCAACCTCCATAGAAAAGGGAGGATCCTCCGACCAGACGGGTGTTGTGTCTGGCGGGCAACGGCCCGTTGATTCATGTCGGGCCGTTGTATCTATGCTAGTTGCGCAGTAAACTCTGCTTGCGCGATGCAGGATTTGCGTGACGTCAGTATGACGCGTTGTTTGCATGTAGCGTTGTAGATACCGCTACAACTACACGTGTAGAAAGACTGACAGAAAGCCTTGAAAAGAGTGACTTTAACTAGATTTGTACACCGTGCAAATCGTGATGAAAAACAACATACAGTTGAATCCATCCACAAGCTTGTATAAATCTTAACTGATACATAAAAATGATAGTTCCATTTCAATAGTGTTGAAAGGATGTCTTTGAAATGATCCAGGTCGTTCGTTCGTGCTCGTCGTGCCAGGTAGCTACTTACCGTCTCTGTTATCAGATTACGCACGTTCCATTTTATTGCGAACGTATGCGTTTAAACACGGTATTTTTCTTTGGCATTTGGCAGGCTGTTAACTGTTATATCCTGTAGGAGATTGGGACGCGAAACGGTATTTGCCATGGTTGGTTAGGTTCTTTTATGTTGATATTCTTCAGACAGGTCAGGTGCGTAGTACTTGCAGCTGGCATGCATGTATGACTAGACTTATGGAATCGAATGAAGCAAAAGCAGTATGTTACGATCGCAGCAGGTGGCGTTCTGTAGTTTTTGCCTATCTTCATGGAAAAAGGCGCTGGTTTATATAATTATTTGTATGTATGGTTAGGTTTTCTTAACCAAAAAAACAGTGGTATAAACTGGGATTATAGTAATAAGAGTTGTGGCGAACACAAAATTTATATGAGTAGGTACTTGGTTTGTAAATTCTCTTTTCGGTTCACCATAAATATGTCATTCATCAAAAAGTAAACAGATGACTTACAAGTATGTCAGAAAATAAATTCTGCTTTTGCTTGTCAGTTATTTTTTAACGCGACGCTAAATAACACACGCCCTACGGGTCTGTATGCCTGAAAAGTCTCGCAACCAAAGAGAGACCTCTCAGACCAAACTTTCAACGTAAATGGCAAGTATCTACAAATTTAGAAGAGTATTACGACAAAATTTAAATGTTACATTTTAATGAATACCTTTACTTCTAAAATAGTATCACATGGCTATGTATCTGTAACAAAAGAAATTGTTCTACTTAAGGCGAAAGCGCCAGGATAGCCCGCGAAATTCATTTTTTTAGGTTTTTTGCAATTTGCTTGTCAGTATTAAATTGTACGTTGATTAACATATGATTCGCGGCCGTAACAAATATGTATTTACAGAATTATAATCATTAAAGTCGTCAACATAACTCTATAAGACCACGTAACCCCAAAGAATAACTGTTTCATGAAATCGTCATTCTTTGGGTTTACGTGGTCTTAGAGAGTTGTGTTGATGACTTTAATGATTATAATTCTGTAAATACATATTTTTTACGGCCGCGAATCATATTTTGATCGACGTACAACTTAATACTGACCACCAAATTGCAAAAAACAAGAAAATTTGAATTTCGCGGGCTACCTTAGCGCTTCCCCCTTAAAATAACGTTTCTATTAATATAATTATGTATAACTCACTGGCATGGCCCAGCGGTTTCTCCCGCATGAGTGTCGAGTCCGTGGGAATATCGGGATAAAAACTATCTTATATCCTTTCCCGGGACTGAAACTATATACTAAACTTCATCTAATTCGGTTCAGCGGTTTAAGCGTGAAGAGGTAATAGATAGACACACTTTCGCATTTATAATATTAAGTATGGATTGCTAGGGGGTAGACATTGGAGGGGTAGACCAGAAATATAATTTTTCTTTAATTTTGTTTTGAGGATAATATATTATTATAGCTATAGTGGGCCCCACTGGTAACGGCCCTGATTTACAAATTGTTGTGAAGGTCGTGGGTTCGAAGCCAACTAGTCAGGCGCTTTACTTTGTATAAATAATTTCATCACTACTGCTCTCAAAAACGGTGAAGTGAAACATAGTGAGGAAACCTGCATGTCCTAGAACCAAAAAAATCGAAGATATGTGACATTAACAACCCGCACTGGGCCCGCGTAGTAGATTACAGCCCACTCTCTCTTGAAGAGAGGAAGCTTGTGTCCCAGCAGTTGGAACATTATAGGCTGATTAATGGGTGCAGGTGATTTACTTATGTATAAATGTAGGTACACACAGCTCCATTAAGTGATTACCCCTCCAAAAGACATGTGCGTTCAAATCCGTGATAGGCCCAAGTTGGTTTTTGTATTTTGCAAAAACATTTTATTTTAAATAATTTATTGTTTTTGTGAATAAATAAGTTTAATATAGTATTTATTTTTTAAAATTCTGTTTTTATTATTGTTTTTTTTTCAATAAAACGTTTATTATTGCGAAAACGACAAGCAATAATAGGATTGACATTTACGAACGTTTTATTCATCGTCTAAATGGCCTAGAGGTTTCAAGACCGCTTGCCGTGCCTATGAGTGGAAGTTCAAA
Source organism: Luperina nickerlii (assembly GCA_963855955.1). Classification (NCBI taxonomy): domain Eukaryota; kingdom Metazoa; phylum Arthropoda; class Insecta; order Lepidoptera; family Noctuidae; genus Luperina; species Luperina nickerlii. Next base: position 21,864,011 of record OY979676.1, on the reverse strand, counting down.
TCATGGGCACGAAATGTGCTTTTTGTTCATTATAATTATTATTTTAATATATTTTTCTATTTCGTTTTAGTAATTATTTATAAAGAATTTAAAAATAAAGAAAAATAAAATACTTTAATAATCATATAATAATATTTATTATTGCTATTATTTAAAAAAACTGTGATCTTATTTTACAACAAAGATTTATTTTGATTTGATAATTTTATTTACAGTTATCATAATACAGTATGTTAACTAACAGAGGGCGTTCCCGTTAACCCGCAATAGTATAGCATCCATACATGCTAAAAAAAATATTACCATTCGAAAATAAAATGTTTTTATTTTTTTTTATATTAAAATATTCACTAAAAATCGTAAATTGATACGTTAAAGAAACACTCTGTACACGCGTACTTGAAGGACAGCAATGTCGGAATTTATTTATGAATGACGCTCGCCATTCTCGCGGCCCGCGGCGCGGGCGCGGGGCGGGGCGGGGCGGCCGCCTCGCTCGGCTTCGTGAACTCTCGGAGACGCTCGGCCGGCATCGTGCGCATTGCGTTGGGGCAATACTACTACGAATACTATTCCGCGCTACTATTTTTATTTTAAACAGGGGGTTTCGAATTTATTGACAATTAATTATTTTTTTTAATTCGGATTATTTTATCCTTATTTTTCTATGCTGATATTTTTATTTTAATCTATTAATGATATAGATTAACGAGTTTAAGGGAACGCCCTCTGTTATTTAACATACTGTATACTATTTTGCCAACTGACACAATTGGGTTCCTAGACAAGTGGCATCCTATTAACGTAAACGATAAAACAGTAAGCGGTAGAAATATTTTAGATTGACATAACCTAACGAAATGTCATGTGACCTGTCATGTCGTCTCAGCATACAAATTTGACATTTGACAGTCTGACAAGTGACATCGAAAGAGACAAGTTTTGAAGCGTTTGCAACTTGTCTAGGAACTAGAAGTTAATTTGGCAGGATTACAATCATGAGCATAATAAGTGAATAAACATGTTATCAATAGATAATCAATTAACATCTCTTATTAGCTCATGATATCTACTTAGAATATTTTGTTATACAAAGTAAAATAGTGGGATCAAATGAGTTAAATGTCTTCGTTGTTTATTTTGTTGTCATACTTAATTAATATAAGTGCTATTTCTGGGCAAATCGCAATCGTTCTCTTCGATGTTCTTCTGTTAGACATATTTTGCAGGTCGATAACTGTGAATGTTCGCTGCGTGTAAATGTCTTCGAACCGTGGACAGAGATATTCCATGCCGTTGCGAACTGTAACGAGTGGATGTAAACGGCGGTGTAGTGTGAACCTTAACAATATCCCGATGATGTTCAGATTGGTCCGTATAGATCCCAGTAGTTCTCCGACCCATGGACATTGTCTTAACATCGCCGGTTTCTTGAAATCTGCGCACCCATAAGCGCACCGTTTGTCTCTGTATAGAAAAAAATGGTTTTAAATAAGTTATTAAATACCACACACAAGATACCGCAAATAGCTCAACAAGAAAAAAATCGGAGAACACAATTAATATTATAATGAACTTACTGCTATGCCAAGCTGTCTCGCAATTCCTTTTATGATCACTCACATTTTGTTCACACAGAACAACTATTTTAGTTCTCATAAAATCATAAATCATTTTAAAAATTAATGGATAAATCGTAGTCGTTTACTCTTCGCCGTTTTAAGTGAACGTATACATCAAACGTCGTAGTTATAACTTGAGGGTATGGATTAATTTTATAAAGACAACGTAAGTAAGTAAAATTAATGGATACCCTCAAATTATAACATCTATCCATTAGACATCCCACCTAAAGATAAAATGACTCAGACCATAGTAGATAACAATTTCAACGCAATTCATATGGGCTCGCTAGCTAGTTCGTCAAACTGCCGGTATGAGTATGACGACGTTCGGTGATGCGATGGTTCGAATCTGAGTCGAAACAATGGGTTCTTTTTGAAGTATTCTTTAGATCATTTGTAAGGAATTTAATGTGTAACATTTTAAAACTTGAGGGGTTAGCACATACTGACGCTGTCTGTACTTCATGTTATTTTTTCGTTTCCTTGATCTATTCTTAAATAGTTAGCAAAGAATTTAAGAAGACCACTCTGCATTAGTGTTATGTCCTGATTACCTACCTATTGGAGAACTTCATTCGCTAATTACATCACCCCGCCACCGCCTATGTCCAAGCTCACAGTCATAAATCTCCGATTCTCACCGTCGTGGAATCCGATCACTTTTAACGAAAGGATTAGTGATTGGACGACGAAAAACATTTAAAACGAGCTCGTTCCTTGTAAATTGGAATTTGTGGGCTTACTTTAAATGGTTACTCAATAATATGTAAAATTGTAAGGATCTTGTTTGTTTTTGTAAGTTCTTTTTGAACATAACATATAATATAACATATTATAACATAACATATTATATTCGAGCCACAAAAAGCAATATTATGTTCGGAGAGGGTACTCAACTTTAAGTGTTATCAATAGCTCCCAATTTTTGGAGCGTTATGTTACTAAGTCGTGTGCTTGTGAAAGAAAAATGTTATTATATTCCGTATTTTTCAGTTACAATCTAATTGCAAAAAAGAAGGGAGGAGTGGAGTGAGAAATTGGTGCAGCAGAGTGTGGAAAATACTAAAAATAAAATCTGTATTACTTCTTTATAGTGTTATATCTAGACTATATACAGCTCTGTCGTAATGTCTGCTACTTGTGAATAATTTGTGACGTAGTAAAGCATGTGCGATTCCTTGTATCTGTTAATGCGGGATCAATATTGAACAAAACAATTTGCTGCAAATATGGTTCCGGTTTCTAAGACGGTTTGTTTTACGGTTTCAATGTTTACGGTTTGTTTCAGTTATGTGATAAGTCAAAGCCAAATAGTGCCATATTTCAAGTTCTTCAGAAACATTCGCAAGTCTCCAACTTATACATTTTCTGATACATAGAACAAAACAAAACGCCTCAAGGTTCAAACCCTACGAAACGTACTAAAACAAATTCATCTAAAAATAAATTATGCTTTAGACATAATTTATGAAGTAAAAGAGCTTAAATCAGAAATAAAAGCAAATCCCTACAGTCTTCATTTTGAAAGTCATCCAGAAAGAGGCCATAACATTTTTATGGGAATGCGAGCACTTATGAAGCTCTGGGAGCCATAAAGATGAGCATCTAGCTAATAGGTTAACGGGCTCAGAGCGAGTTTCGACCCAAGCAATTAAATTGAAATTAAGATAACGGTACTGAAATAAAATTTTATAGAAGCAAAACATCGATCGACAAACTGGTACTATTTAAATTTAAAATGAATTCTCAATTGGATTTGGAAATTTGAGGAGGAATCAAATAAAACCAAACGATTGCTAATTGTCTGAATAAAATCGCCATTAAGTAAAAAGTATATATCAAGTGTTCCAATCATTTTATATTTTCCTCAATATTCCAAGGTAAAAATAAAGATAAAAATAATTAAATAAACACAAAAACTTCCCGTTATTAAGCTACCCATGCCTGATTTTTTGATATTTCTAAAGATCCATGTAACAGCTTTACTCTAATCTTTATTGATACTTAAAGGTAAGTAGTACTTCCCGTCGAAACCTTCATAAGAGGAAAAGGGCTGTATATTGTATACCTACGTATACAATATATTACGAAGAGAAACCTGAAATTACTTTTGGCGCTTCCGTGAAAACATCGTCAGCTGCAGCCTTTATTTTTCCTTTATCAAACTGATCCGCTTGAAAACTTCAGAAATCACGTCGGAAGCAATTTTGCGACAGCATCCTTTGTACTTCAGCGTTGTTTTTTATAGAAAATTGAACAAAAACAACGAAATCGTTTTGCAACTTCTAGTTTTGGCGCCTGTGAATTTTAGGCGCGAAATCCAGAAGTTGCAACATCGGATTTTGATTGACTTTATACTTTTAATCCGTTGTTAGGTTGTGGTGGCAATTTTGGCTCATGGTGGTCGCATGCCGAAAGTCTATAATCCTGTGCGGAGCCCCTTCACACTTCCTATTCATGGGCCATCCAAGTTGGGAATCCCAGAGGCATTGAGTTTGGCAGTGTTTTGTTTTTGTGGAAAAATAAAATGTTTCTTTGTTTCGGATTGGTATTGGGCAACTTTGATGCGCTCCCGAAATAGTTGGAGATTGAATTGTCTTGTCTTGGTCAAACGACTTTCAAATCGACGCCCCAAAGCAATAAGTCGGTAATGTGCTTTTATGGACTTTTTATTGTTATGTCAAATTCAACACCTATGGGTTGGTTATTTCACATTTTACGTAGTGATATTTACGAAGATATCATGTAAAAGACTTATATTGTAGGGAAATTAAAAAATAAAATTATGACGAGAAAAGTATATTAACGTATCGAAGTGTTTTGAGTATTTATTAAGGTAAGTTGATATTACCGACTTATTGGCGTATATGAATTTAGTGCAGTTCTTTGGTAAACGCTAGCACGTTGTTGTTGTTGAATTATTTTGAGTAAGCTCAAACCGTAATGGGAGTTAACAAGGTTTTTAAATCAAATTATTTGAAGCGTATTGTATACGCGTCAAAGAACATGTTTGGTCCCGTTTTTGACATTTTTTTTCTAATGATACTGTTTCTGTGTCAATTTAAAATAACCACAATAACACCGTAATAACAAATTACGTATCGTCTTTAGATAAGACATAACGTTGGAAAAGTCCGTATTGTAATGTAGCGTATCAACATTTTTAACAAATTGACTGCAATAATGACAGACGAGTATATTAACGAAACAATTTATCCATCATGTTTGTAATAATTTTATTATTCTACCCAGTTCCCGTATTACCCAGTAACTGGGTTGTGGAGGTCAGATAGGCAGTCGCTCCATGTAAAATACTGGTATTCAACTGCATCTAGTTAGACTGGAAGCCGACCCCAACATAGTTGGGATGATGTTTGTAATAATTATTCTCTTAAATCGCAAGGATTTTCACACAGATAATGTAATGTTGACATCGTAATTAAATTACACAAATAATTAGCTTTCGTTTGATGTATCAACCGCCTCAATACTCCGACTCGATGAGAGATACCTCATCATCATCATCATCTGAGTAGCCTTTTGCCAACTATGTTGGGGTCGGCTTCCACCGGATGCAGCTGAATACCAGTATTTTACATGGAATGACTGCCTATCTGACCTACACAACCCAGTTACTGGGTAATACGATACCCCTTGGTAAGACTGGTTGTCAGACTTACGGGCTTCTGACTACCCGTATAACGACTGTCAAAGATCCACGAATGACAGCCAGGACCAACGGCTTAACGTGCTTTCCGAGGCACGGAGGGGTCACTATATGTAAAGATGGTCACCCATCCACAGACCAACCGCGGCAAGCATAGCTTAACCACGTAGGTGTCAGTCGCTTTAATTTTGTGTGTTTACTAACATTAGGTTAAGATTTTTTACTAACAACATATTATATTTTTTTTGTTATTTTTGTTGTTATGGATTTTTAATCTGAAATAAATGTATAATGTAATGTTAACCTGATCGAACGACCTGTGCGGCTGTTATTATTTAGCCACGGGCCCCTCGATGAAAAGATACCTATTCATCAAAAACTGTCTAAAACAGAAAAACGTTTCTCCTGTAAAATTTGAGTTTTACGTTTACCGACTTATTGCTTGAGGGCGTCGAAATGAAAACATCTAAATACGTACTGAATCACCTACTTTACAACTAACTTACATTTATGATTTATAGAATCAATTAATCCTTACATGATATTTGAGTACTGTGTGTTCATTACTTACCACCAGTGATCGAAACTAATTATATATGTAAAACCCGATACCTACAAATCGGAATGTCAGTGCCTACTTAACACAGAACGCGAGATAAACATAATTCATGTTCATTCAACAAACGAATGAACACATTAATCACTGCGACATGTGCGAATGAATGATTGAACGAAGCCAATTGATTCATGAGTGCGAATATTAGCGGTAACCCTTTCACTAAGCAAAGCGCGAAGTCTTGTTGACGTGACGCTATCGTTTCAAACAGAATGTTGGGTATTTGAATTTGGGTGAGTAGGCTGTTTGATGAAATCCGAGTTAAGGCTCCTACAAACAGGTGTGATACGCGATATAATCGCGCGCGACACAAAGGCACCGCAAGTCGCGCCACGAGCGGTCGTGGCGCGACTTGCGGTGCCTTTGTGTCGCGTGTTGTGTCGCGCCTGTTTGAAGGAGCCTTTATTGAGCCTGCTTGCTCGTGCCTACTTTGTTACTAATCTTATTAATTCTTTTCACTTAGACTACATAAAACAATGAAATATAGAATACCTACCTACTCTTTATGAACACAATATAAATTACAGATATTAAAGTATGTAGAAATTTTAATAAGGGTAGCACAATGGGCGGTTTCATCGCTAAAAGCGATCTTTTAAAGGCAACCTTCGGATAGATTAACAGGAGGAGAGATAATAGTGCACGTAGTTTTATTTGCAAAATAAATACTATGTAGCCATTGAGGTTTAAATTTGGCGTTGGGTCAAAAATAATATTCTAGCACTATTTCCAACACTTCTATAAGTCATAACATTTATTGAGAGCATAGCAGAGAGAGCATAATAATTTAGAAAAAATATTTAATAAAATATCGTTTGAAAGCAGTCTGAAAATAAATTTTTAAGTGTTTGTTTTTTTTATTTTTAACCTTTGTGCTTCGCCACCACGTGAGCGACAAAATATTGTGATGTATCATTAATTTGATCTAATGCAGCTACAAGATGATTGCGCGTTTCCTCGAAAGCTCATGATTAACGGTCTCCAATGATTTGGGGATTTAAATAGGTGTTGTCAAGCTGTGCTTGATAATTAATTGGTCTGGGTGTGCGAGAACATTGTTATTGAAAATACTCTTGAGTTAGGTTTACTTACGAGGAAGTAATATTATATAGTACCTACTAGCAGCGCCCCGCGGTGTCACCCGCATAAGTGTCCATCCAGTGGGAATATCGCGATAAATACTATCCTATGTCCTTTCCCCGGACTTAAACTATCTCTATACCGAATTTCATGTAAATGAGTTCAGAGGTTTAAGCGTGAAGAGGTAACAGACAGACACACTTTCACATTTATAATATTAGTATGGATATGGATTATAACAAAAAGAATATTTTTAACCGACTAAAAAAGAGGAGGTTATGCATTCAGAGAGTTTTTTTTAATGTATTATATTTCTCCGTGCTTCATGAGCCGATTAACTTGATCCTTTTTTCGTTCATAGAGAAAGTCCGTACGGTGGTCCCATATAAATATAATTAACTTTGCTTGATCAGTTTATGAGTTACATTCAATAATAAGTTTTTAATCCACGTCATACATATTGATGATGTTATGGTGTTTTTATTGAAGTTGTTGTTTTTTGTAAAAAGTTTTATAACAGACATATTTTTTCAATCAAACTTTGTTTTGTTTCAGATCAACTGAAACTTTCATTTGCTGTGACTAGTATTGCAATAAAAGACTAAGTGAAGCCGACTTCGGGCTACTAACGTTTCTGATGTCCCGGATACGATAACCAGGTAATTAACTCTTTATTTTATCAAGAAACTAAGCTACAACTGTAAGGTTAACATCTAATATTATGGAATGAAATTATAGTCTCGAAGAAGTTTTAAATACTGTATTTTGCTAATTTTTAATTTTGAATAAATATTTTTTGTTATAGATTAAAAAATAAAATAATAAATACATAACGTATGTAAATACATAACGTATGATCTGTAAAAGAAAATAAAAGAAACTACACTAGAAAATAAGAAGCGCTACAAAAGAACGCTACAAAAGAAAATAAGAAGCAGTATTGAATTTTTGCTTATTTATTTCAAGAGTTCGTGCTCAGTTTTACGCACTTGTCACATAACTCTTCTTTTATGAAAACAATCGCAGTATATTCAATATACAAACGAATTCTAAATTCGCTTGAGTGATCGAACAAAACCAGAGTATTTTTTAAGGTTCCCTTTTGCAGACAACCTAACGAATTACCGAATCTTCTTATAATAATATTGTACTATTCTTTCTAGGAAATCGGGAATATTCAGGCTTTCGGGTTACTCCGTCGCCAGCACTGAAAAGTTTCATCTCTACCAATAAACTGATTAAAATAATAATTTCATTGTCACAAAAGCAATAATACACCAGAATATTAATTAAATTTCTAAATCGACAGATATGCCAATTCAATGGTAATTTAATTTTGCATATTTTCGGTAAATACCAAACCTGTATAAATACAAATTTCTATTTAAATAAAGACGAAGTGCTCTCCAAAAGACGTTTATTTTATGAATAAGCTTCGCCAGTAATCTTTAGCGGTATTCCACTTAAAATCTTGAGGTTATCTCAAAATGTTCGGCCGTGAATACCGTCAGACGCCTTCAGGGAAATGGTTTAAGATGAAGGTTTACGATACTGAATTAAAATGAGTAAACTTAAAGTTAAAGTTAGCTGAGGTTAAAATTAATTGTAATGTCTATTTAAACATGCTTTATACTCCAGATAATATTACATGAGAAATAATAACAATTATTATTAAAACAACGATGAAGTTAGTACGACGATCGGTGGTCCTATTACATAAACTTCTAGACAATCTTTGGATGGAGTCCAAGACTGAAATAAGGGTAATGGGTAATAAGGGTAATGTGATGGGTGGCAGGGACATCGATGTACAAACCGTAACCACGAATTCAGCACATGACTAGAAAACATCCGGTTATCAAAAAAAAAATACTGATTGATAGAATGCAGCGCGCGCGCCTATGCGGTAAAAATGTGTAAATGTATATAACCAACTTTTTTTTTAATAACCAACAGACAATTTCAACAACACCTGTGCTGTGTTGAATTTTTTTAACGGTTAGAATCATGTGCTAAATCCATGTAATCAGGTTGTGCCTCGATGTCCCCGCCACCCTGTTTATCTCATCTTCATTATTTTACACAAAGTTGTAATCTAACCATCACTACAAGAACATATGAAAACCTATAGTTGTAAGACAGCAAACATAGGCACTCGTAAAAGTAAGAAAAACAGGGAAAAAAATGTTATTTCAACACCTTGAGGTATAAAAGTAACCAGAACCAAAAAATTTTTAGGCAAACCGCATAAACATAAAAGCTGAATGCAAACAAGATTCTCAAGAGCACTGTCTTAAATATTCATGGACTTTCATATGCATATAGACATCTACTCAGATTTCCTTCAGGAACTTGCATCTGCATACGAATTTCGTTTAAGAGACCTAAAGGACCTCTAGAGCAAGATGGCACGCCCGTTTGACACTGAACGTATGGAGGGCCCTCTACTCTTTGAGGAGGTAAAATCCTCCTATATTTTGGTCTGGAACGCAGAAGTGGGTGGATGGTCAATGTTGGTAAACGGACGTTTGAGTATGTTTGAATAAATGGGGTGTTTGATTTTAGTAAATTTGTTAGTACAGTCAGTTACTGCAATTAGCTGACCCACCTTTGCATAAATGGTTGAGATGTTTTTGAATACGAATCGATAGAATTTTATAATTCTTTTATATTTGATTTACTTTGCTCAAATGAATAAAATATAAAAAGTGAATTAAGAACATTTTCGAAAAATAGTGTTAGAGCCAAAAACAGAGATTTCCAGTTATCTTTTTTTAAATAAGACATTTCTAGAATGTTCTTTACCAACTTTTTAGACCTTTGTTCCTGCTTATGCGTATGAAGTTTCATTAAAATCGGTTCTTTCATTTCGAAAAACAAGCACTCGAAAGTTTGTATGAAATGCCATATGTCGTAAACGCCCTTAAGTAATACTCTTAAAGTAATGGAATATATTTTAGTAGGTGTTTTCCTCAAATTAACGCGGGTGAAACCGCGGGGCACAGCTAGTTAATACTACAACTACAAGTAAAAAATAGTTTAAAACGTCAGACTGACTAAATGCCTGAGGCATTTTCTCACAGTTAACATTGGCTGATTCAAAGGCAAAACATGGCAGGTGCAATATAGACAATATATAACTCGAAAAACAATAAATGTACGAGAAATAACGATAAGATAGAGGAGTAAACGAACCCAGTATATCAGCGTCCGCTGGGATGAGTCTGCCAACTTCTCCTTACGAATCCATAATAATATTATAAATTCGAAAGTAACTCTATCTGTCTGTATGTAACCTTCAAATCAAATCACCTTTGATGAAACTTAATGAGATAATTATCTTAATCAAGTTATGAAAGGTCTTTGGATAAATTAATTTCGTAATTTTTACCTACACGTCCTATGTAATAACTGCCGCATGGATCAATCGATCAGGTTAAGCTACGCTTGCCCTGCTTGGTCCGCGAATGGGTGACCACCTTCATATAATACCGCGACCCTCCATGCCTCGAATAGCACGTTAAGCCCCGGCTGTCATTCGTGGATCTTTGACAGTCTTTACGGGTCGTCAGAAGCCCGAAAGTCTTACCAAGTATCGTATTACCCAGTATCTGGGTTGTGGACGTCAGATAGGCAGTGGCTCCATGTAAAACACTGGTATTCAGCTGCATCAAGTTAGACTGGAAGCCGACCCAACGTAGTTGGGAAATGGCCAGGCAGATGATGATGATCTTGGTTGCACAGTTTTCAAATCCAGGCAAGCACTATAATGTGGCTGGAACAATTCATAATGTAATTCCTAAGATTATCCTAGGCATCACTGACATATGAGCAGAAAATTATCGCTAGGAAACCTGTACAGCAAGAACAAGCGTGCAAGTATTGAGAAAGCGTGGTGATTAATGATCATGACTTTGCCCTGCTGTAGACCAGTTACAGGCTGGTATTATTATTTTGGTTTTTAAATATGTTTTTCTCAGATTAGTACCCGGTATTTTTATGCTGAGATTCTAGTTATTATTTTGAGAAGGTACATTGCTCTGTACTGCAGTGAAATTATTATCCAAGTCTAATTGTACAAATTTTCTTACTATGCGGCAAGTGTTTAATATGGCAGCTTTTTGTAGTGTTACGTATGTGTATTTGGAAAGATTTAGTGCATTAAAACTTTTGAATATTTGTTTCAGAAAAAAACCCTATTGGAACTATAGCGACTCTATTTTTCCAAACTCTGGTAATTTCCTTATTTAAATCTTTATATTTCCTGATTTCTTCGGTGATAGTTTTATGAATGTTATTAGTACTATATCTATTAAGAATGTGTGTTTACCTACTTTATCAACTAGTGTTACATCAGTTCTGTTGTTATATATGGTATGGTCTGTAATTAACTATGGTGCGGTCATAATATATTTTGTAGGATCGGTTTTTTAATACAGCTATAGAGGTATGAAGAACAGGGTGTAAACTTCACTCATAATCTATAGAAAAGGGAGAATCCTCCGACCAGACAGGTGTTGTGTCTGGCGGGCAACTGCCCTATGATTCATGTTAGGCCTTTGTATCTATGCCAGTTGCGCGGTAAACTTTTCTTGCGAGATGCAGGATTTTGCGTGACGTCAGTATGACGCGTTGTTCGCATGTGGCGTTGTAGATACCGCTACACAGCTCTGGACGTGTACTTGTAATATGGTGTGTAGGGATCCTGCATGAGCTTAAGTTTAGATGCGAGTTTTTGGCGTCTACGAGTATATTGCGTATATTCGTTTTGGTTAGTTAGTGTGATACAAGCTCCCGTGATATGTTGTATTGTTTCAGGTTGGCTGTGACATATTCATTTCTGTATTATTATTACTATTATACCCATTTTTATCTCTAAAGCTATGGGCAAATTCATTAAAAAGCCCTTGAAGCAATTCTTGTCTAATCGAGTTGTAACAGCATGGAATAAGCTTCCGGAAAATGTTCTGACGACTCCCACACTGAACTGCGGCAAGAATCGACCGGAGAGATTAAATATCTCCAAGCTATACGATACACACGCATTAGCTAATTAGCTGCTAGTGTATATTACCAAATAATAGTAATAATCTTTGATTTGAGATGATAAATTAACAATACAGACTAGTTCATTGTGAAGGATAAACGTGATGTTTATTAAAACCACTATTGAGTTTCCTGTCATTTAAAACTCAAGAAATTATTCTGTTTTTTATCGGGTACAACAACCTTACAAGAAGGAAATTCATTAGACTCCAATTTTGTGAAAATTAAAGTTATTTTTAGACTCCTTGAAGATCCGGTATCATAAAATAATTTTATTAAAATCTCTTAAGACTTTTATAAGACTTCTGAGCGTCCCAAAATAATTCACAAAGCTAATTTTATAAGATTTCTTATTGAGTTACCTATCGGTGTATAGCTTAAAAGTCTTAACGAAGAAGTTGTGACCAACTTTCAAAGGAGAAGAATCAAATTTGTCTTTTAAACGATTTATTAGTTTAATTTTTTTGAACATTGCCAATTGTTCTCAAAGTAAACGATTCCGGTTCTGAATAATTTTGCATAAACGTTGGGGTTTTATTTCGAAGTAAGAGACATAGTTGTTACTGCTGTGCAAATAACAATGAATGGTTAATTGAGGGTGATATAAGAATGTTAGTACAATTCCTCTTTTTGTTTTAATTAACTTTATTTTTCGAATACTGGTGTTTTGGCTAGGTACTTCTTACTAGTGATGAATGATTTATTTCCTGTATTTTTTTATACAAACACTTTTATACGTCAATCATATTTTTTAAACTAGATGAGGTCGGCGTTTCCTATCCGACCTTTCTTCGGCCTTTCTTCTCAGAGTACTGAGAAGAAAGGCCGAAACAAACTCAGAGGTCATAGTCTCTTTTAAAGTTCATACATAATCTTGGTCAGATTATGTGAAGACCATGTAGACTGGTGTCTGAAATGTGTTTTGACGAAAGAACCACATAGATTGATTGGACCTGGCATTTGTCAAAAATCGTGCAGCTCAACACAGAACTTGCGGAACTCAACGATTCAACGAACAATACCAAAGAAAGGACATTTGGGTAGGCCAAGTAACTTACTCAAACTGCCAGATCATGATTAAAACTAACTAAAAGAATAAAAAAGGAAAACAGAAACAGAAATGACCCACATAGTCCTCACACTCACAAAAAAAAATCTTTACAAAGTAAATATTTATGTCATTGTATATGAGTACCTACCTATTTTATGTGTATTTTATAATGTGCGTCTTATTCATTATTTTATTCTTTTCGTTTTTCTGTGTTTTTAGGAATCTTTTCATGACACCTTTATTTCATCTATCTAAAAGAAACATCCAATAAAGACTTCGACATAACTGCAAGTCGTGACGCATTCGCGGCCGGTTCATTACGTTCATTTGAACTTCGATAGCTAAACTTAGATGAGCCGATCATTTAAGTTTAGCCATCGAACTTCAAGTTCTCGAATTCGGGGCTAAGAAGACCGAAGCGAGATGTTGATAGATTGTATGTGGTGAAATTTGGATTTGTATGTTTATAGTTTGGAACAAACACGCTGATGTGTGTTCGGTGCATTGAACTTAGGGTAAACACTGCTTGAATATAACTACATCAAACAGTTTTTTTTAACATTTTCACTGTTTATAACCCTAAGGCTACGTGCACAATGACAGATGGCTTGCTTAGCGCTTAGAGCCTAGTGACTTAGCATCCTTCGATACACGCTAGGCGACTAACTAATGCGCCAACCGCGCAGTGAGGCCGGTTGCGAGATTTCTAGAGCGTTCGTTTCACTTTGCTACTCGCAGGGTGAGTAGCTAGGCTCAATGCGCTAAGCAAGCCACCTGTCAATGTGTACGTAGCCTAACATATTTTAAACATGAGTACCTAATTTAAACAAACCGAACATAATCTTAAACGTAGGCAGGAATTGCTAAATTCAGCGGAATATTAGCTTAAGAGCGTTTACGCCGTATAGCATTTCATACAAAATTTCAAGCCCTTGTTTTTCGAAATGAATGAACCGATTTTAATGAAACTTCATACGCATAAGCAGGATACATAGGTATAAAAAGTTACTTAAGAACATATTCGAAATGTCTTATTTTAAAAAATATAACTGGAAGTCTCTGTTTCTATGGTGTTCAAGGGCTGTCAGTGTCATCATTGTCGTGAAATATTGATCTGACCTTAGGAAATGTCAAGGTTTATATATACTAATCCATTGCTGACCACGTTGTTTTATTGGTGAAATTCACCCAGAAAAATATCAGGAAATAAATAAGAAATTCTGCTGAAGGCACATTCCCACTGCTGGGACACAGGCGTCCCCTCTGTGCTATGGAGTGGGCCGTAATCCACCACGCGGGCCTAGTGCGGGTTGGTAGATGTCATGATATCACATCTTCGAATTTTTGGTTCTAGGACATGTCGGTGTGCACATGATGTTTCACTTTACTGTTTTTGAAAGCAGTGGTGTTGAAATAAAATATTTAAAGTGAAGCGCCTGCCTGGGTCCTGACGTCGTAAGTCGGGATGGTTACCACTGGGATGAAATAAATTACATAAAGTAAAGCACCTGGCAGGGTTCGAACCCACAACGTACAACTTGTAAGTCGGGGTCGTAACCACTGGGCCACCACTGCTCTCGAATTCGCCCTTAAGCACCTAAAACTTGTTTCATCTACCAAGACACACATTTCCACAAACAACCCAAAACGAAATATTTTATTAATGAAAGGACCGTCGCACACCGCACATAACTTATGTACCACTAGCAGAATCCCGCGGTTTCACCCGCGTAAATTTCGAACCTGTGAGAATATCGGGATAAAGAGTATCCTATGTGTTTATCCAAGAAATGGTGTATCTATGTGCCAATTTTCATCGAAATCTGTTCAACGGTTTACGCGTGATTGAGTAACAAACATCCAAACATCTTCACAAATTTTCACATTTATCATATTACCTAGGTAGGTACGGCTGATAAGAGGTCACTTGTACTGTAATAGAACCTTTACATGAGAGAGTACGTTAAGGGTGGGATATCGTTATAGAGTAGAAGCATGAAAGGCCCTCTGAAAGTGTTTGTCCAGAAAAGGACTACTGGACCTATTGTTGTGGTTAGGCCTAAGTAATGTTACCCTTTTTCGGCTCAAAAGAATAGCAGACATAAAACGTGAGACTTTTTACTAAACTAATAGGAAACTATAACAAACAGACGCCCAGACAGACAGACAAAAAGTGTATAATAATAAATTAATTTATTTCAGGTAAATAACACCCATTACTAGCACACGTATAAAAAGAGATAAATTTCAAATTAAATAAAATCAATACAAATCAAATTAAATAGAAACAGAATAAACCAAATTCAATTAAATCAAATTAAAATAAATAATCAAAACAATAAAATTAATTTAGAAATAAAAATTAATAAATAATCACAACAATAAAATCAATACCTTCCTTTTTACAAATGTCATTAAAAGCAAAAAAAAAAACAAAATAATAATCAAAATACATACACACGTCATCCAAAACGAACAACTAATAAAATAAAAACACATAATATTACATAATACGAGGGGATGTGCTCCTATGAAGCTGCATCCACCTCTGCAACAGGGGCAGATCCCACCGCTCGGACAATACCTTCAGTACGCTGTTCGAGCTGTTTTGTAGTAAACGCGAAAAAGTCATCAGTCCGCGCCTCAGCAAACATAGTCGAAGCACTACATCACCGCGGAAACCCTAACAACATCCTGAAAGCATTGTTGTACTGTACGCGCAGTGCGCTGTTATTCCCGCTGAGTAAAGATGGTCCACAGGCTGCACGTGTAAAACGACTGACAATATGCTTTAAGGTGAATGGGTAGTTGCGACCGCGAAATTCAAATTTTCCTACAATTTGCAGGTCAGTGTCAGGTTGTATCTTGATCAAAATATGATTCACGACAAAAACAGGTACATAATATTTAGAGAATTATAATCATTAGTATCAATAATACATCTTTCTAAGTTAGATTTCTACCACTAACACTTTTCCATAAGAGATTGGTGGTTGGTGGTAGAAATCTAACTTAGAAAGATATATTAACGATTCTAATGATTATAATTCTCTAAATATGTACCTGTTATTGTCGCGAATCATATTTTGATCAAGATACAATCTGACACTGACCTGCAAATTTCAAAAAACGTAAGAAAATTTGAATTTCGCGGTCTAACACTATCCATTCACCTTAAATAAAGCTTATAAATTGTTGTTTTTTATAAGTATATAACAGAAAAGCAATGTTTAAAATGTTTGTTTCTCTGTCTGGGCGTCTGTTTGTTCCAGCTAATCTCCGTAATGGCCGGGCTGATTACTACACTACTTTTATTTAAGAAAAATTTTTAGGGTTCCGCGCAAAAAAATCCACGCGGACCGAGTCGCGGGTAACAGCTAGTTTAGAATTAGAGTATCTCTAATAATAAATTCTGACTGTTAATAGAGTACAGGCAACGACTTCAATCCAGGACCCTTCACAACAAACCTAACCGACTTTCAGAAAGGGGGTAATCAATTTAATCACTCTTCTTACCATACCCATTAAGCGCTCCCTGAAAATGATGTTCCTTTGATTCCCAAAAGCGATTGAAAATGTAATTGCTATTACACCGTATAATCCAATAATTGTTTTGCAATTAACCGTTAACTTTACCGTAGTGTTTACGTGGTAACGTGAACAACGGAAATGCCACGCGTACCGCACGTGATTACCTATGTGACCCACAGAGGAAACAAACCTTTTGTGCTTAGAATAAAAGTTAATGCACCAAGTAGATTTATTATTTTCTCATATTAAGGCTACGCAGCAGGGGATGCATTTTCAGTATGACCATCTCTATTTAAGAAAAACATTTTGCCAAAAAATAACACCGACTTCCAAAAAAGGCGCGTCGTTGGAATCGCATTTTTGTTGTTTCCCACCAACTTTCGAAATTAAAGTTATTTTTTTTTACTTTGTAGTGTCTTTTTTGGAAGTCCTCTGTTGTTATTTTTTGTAAAAAAAAAACGTTGTTATTTTTCACTTTTCAGTTGCACATACCCGACATAAATTCGTACAACACTACTTGTTATGCAAATATCAGTGACAGGAAGTTAATATAACATCATCAATATAAACTAACTGGCAAAAATACATATTATTGAAGCTAGCTTAAAAACTAGCCGAGCAAAGTTAATTAAATGTATATGGGAGAGATATACCCAATCCATTAAAACAATATGTTTTAAAATTAATTTACAATTGCCGGAGATATCGCGTAAGAAACATAAAAAAAACAACTTTCAGTCGAATTGAGAACCTCCTCCTTTTTTGAAGTCGGTTAAAAAACATGGAATTTACATTATCCTACATTATTATTGTATTAATAAGTAATTTTGATACGGCTCGTATTGTGAGGAGATTCATGTCTCTGGAGCCCTAGCCACCGCTAGCTTGGACCCTGCTCCCGATTCCGGCGGACTACTATTTTTTTATGTTTTTTTTTTTTATAAAAATGTATTTAATAAGTAGGTAAATAAATAAACGAAATAATAATGCAGGTATTATTAACAATAGTTTTAGCAATTGTATAACCAATCAACGAGTAAAAAAAAAAAAACTCTTTCAGAAGCCGAGCACTAGACTATGTAAATAGCAATAGAATCATTGAAATTAGATTTAGAGTTTATCTGTAACAGCTAAATAACTATCTAACTTTTTGTACCTAACGAAAATGTCCCCGAAAACCACTCTAGGCCAATTCAGGGTTTTGTCCCATAGATCTACCTTTTCAACTACATATATGTCCATTAGTTTGCTCTTTCAATACCTACCTAATTCCTGTAAGTACTTAGAGTTATAAATAGAGTTAAACTAATCAGAGACTCAACAAATTAATTTGTACCTCACAAGTTCTTAAAGGCGCGCGACACAAAGGCACCGCCCGTTGCGCGACTTGCGGTGCCTTTGTGTCGACCGCGATTTTATCGCGTGTCACGCCTCTTTGAAGGAGCCTCAAGTACCTATATTCATATTCATTTATTCATTGTAAAACATAAGTACATTATAAGCTCTTATTTGTTAATACGTGAGGGCGCTATGCTTTGCCTCTAGGGCGTACAAAAGTAGTACCTAAAGCAGTAACATGCAATATAATTAAAACAATAAATTAATATAGAGATGATGATGATAGATGATAGATAGATGACTCACAAATAAACAAGTAAAAAATTAGATCAACTCACTGAACAATGTCGATTAGTTAACTTGATAAATATGCAGTGAGAAAAAATAAAAAATGTCCGCAGTTATTGTAATGAAATGAAAATTGTCAGCACTTACTATTTAAAGTATATAAGTAGTACTGAGTAATTTGAGCATTTAATATAATTTACAACATGTAATTATGAAATTATTGGAAATAATTTATGTGAGCAGGTACTTACAAGAGATCCAGAAGGTTTTCTTGAAAGTCTTCCTTTCTGAATTTAGACAATCCAAACTAATATTATAAAGAGAAAAGTTTTGATTTATTGTATATTTGTTTGTTCCGATTTCACGCTAAAACTGCTGAATAGATTTCAATGAAATTAGACACATGGGTAGAACACGACCTGGATTAAGACATAAGATAATTTTTATCCTGTTATTCTTATGGGATCGCGACTTATGCGGGTAAAACCGCGGCGCGCAGCTAGTATTTGATAAAATAATTAAAAAATTAGTTATTGAATGACTTATTATATTATATTATTATTATACTCATTGTACTACTGGTAGTCTGCACAAATGCGAGCAGAGTCTCTGGGTTCGAAACGCGTATTATGCATTTGATTAAGCAGGGATTTGAATTTTTACACTAGGAAATTATCAGTAAAGACGGAAGGAGTCTGGAATTATGCTCTGTTAATGAAGGCTTACCTTTTGGTGGCGAAATGGGGTGTACTAAGTCAAAATCTCTTTGAAAACGGGTACACTGGTAGACAAAGATAACCTCATAGCTGTGCCCTAAAATAGCTAAGCGGATCTTCAGCGTCGCGGTAGACAGCGGATACGATAGTGGAACGAACTGGTCAGATTTAATTAAAGATTTTAGAGCCCGTATTGTTCGGAAATTCAGGCAAAGGTCATTGCTCTACAGTCAGATCCTACAAAGTTCAGTTATCGTGTTATACGTAAACTGTTTTATTACGCGTCCCAATACTGGTTTCTAGTTACTTAAATACTCAAATAAACGTTTTTAACTCACTTTCATCCTCTTGAAGTGTCCTCACAGTTTAACTCCCTGACAAACGTTACTTGAATTTAAGAGATCTGTAAACGACAAAAATTACATGGGTAAACAGAAGTTAATCATTATTTAACTGTAATTATGGATTTTTGAGATGGGGTAGTAAGGACTGGTGACTATACTTGTAGGAAAATGGTCTTAGAAGAATGTTCTTAACTTTTTGAGAAATAATCGGCATTCACAATTTCTAAGAAATGTAAAGTCGACTGGAAAATAGCCAGTTTTCTCAAATACTTTTTTTGCCAATCGATCCTTTTTCCTATAGGGATCAAAAAACTCTATCGGACCAACAGAGATTTGAGTACCTACCTACTAGAAAAGTGAGAAATTGCTAAAAACTTTTCTCATACATTTTGTAAAAAATGAGATTCCAACATACATTTATATGATGTATGATGAATAATGGCCGCTACAATGAAGACTGACCGAAAATAAACAAAAAAAATAAACTTCGAATTCCGAACGAGTACCCTTTAAATTTTGGTTAACCCTATAATTTTGTTTGCGTAAAAACAAAATGTAGATAGTTCGATACTTTGTTACTATCATACTGCGACTTTAAGTATGCTTACACTGGAAAACATAACAGCCACAAGGTTGATTCATGGATGGGTGACCATCTTTACGTATCAAGACTATTCAAGACCTCTCCGCCTCCTGCCTCGGGAAGCACATTAAGCCTTGGTCCCGGCTATCATTCGTCGATCTTTGGCAGTCGTTACGAAACTCTGATAACCAGTCTCACCAAGGTCAGTCTCAGTCTTACCCAGTAGGTAACTGAGCGGTGGAGGTCAAATAGGCAGTCGTTTAATGTAAGATACTGCTATTCAGCTGCATCCAGTGAGACTGGAAGCCGACCCCAACATATTTGGGAAAAGGCTAGACAGATTGATTGACATTGTATAGATGTAAATCATTTAATTGCAGTAATTACATACCTACTATTTGCTTGCACTGATGAAAATAGTTATATTTAAACAATCTTTCAAAGTTATTTTTAACCCTTTAATTCGCAGCGTCGTACCCGAACGACATAGTAAAGAAAAAAATATTGCTGGTTTTCTGCTAGAATAGTTTTAGTTTTATTGACATTAATTATAAGCAAAAACATAACGCTACCTAAAAAAATATATCTGTCAAGTTGCACAAAAGCATTCAGTGTCATTTTGGCAAGATGGTGGTGAGAACACCGGTCATGCACGGGCGCAAGGTAAATAATAATTGATTTTTAGCATTTTAATCTAGTTTATGGGAATTATGCATCAAAAATGTCTTTGCGAATAACGCTTTTATTTATTTATGTAAAAACCTACTCATTTCATCCACAAAAATTCAATTTATGAGCTTTTGAAATGGTATGTTGTTGTTGACCAACACTGCGCAATTCTCAGAAAAGTACCTAACAATCCCTATGTCGTTCAAGAACGACACTGCACTTTTATCAGTGAAGTACTGCTTGAATTTAAATTCGTGTTTACACTTTTACTAACTATGATATTATAACATTTTTGGGCTGCTTGCAATTACTAACGCTATGGGTGAAAGCATTTAGGGTTCCGTAGTGGAAAAAAATCTTTTTTATTTTTTTTAAAGGGTTTTATTTAGTTCAGTCGAATTGAGAACCTCCTCCTTTTTTGAAGTCGGTTAAAAAACATGGAATTTACATTATCCTACATTATTATTGTATTAATAAGTAATTTTGATACGGCTCGTATTGTGAGGAGATTCATGTCTCTGGAGCCCTAGCCACCGCTAGCTTGGACCCTGCTCCCGATTCCGGCGGACTACTATTTTTTTATGTTTTTTTTTTTTATAAAAATGTATTTAATAAGTAGGTAAATAAATAAACGAAATAATAATGCAGGTATTATTAACAATAGTTTTAGCAATTGTATAACCAATCAACGAGTAAAAAAAAAAAAACTCTTTCAGAAGCCGAGCACTAGACTATGTAAATAGCAATAGAATCATTGAAATTAGATTTAGAGTTTATCTGTAACAGCTAAATAACTATCTAACTTTTTGTACCTAACGAAAATGTCCCCGAAAACCACTCTAGGCCAATTCAGGGTTTTGTCCCATAGATCTACCTTTTCAACTACATATATGTCCATTAGTTTGCTCTTTCAATACCTACCTAATTCCTGTAAGTACTTAGAGTTATAAATAGAGTTAAACTAATCAGAGACTCAACAAATTAATTTGTACCTCACAAGTTCTTAAAGGCGCGCGACACAAAGGCACCGCCCGTTGCGCGACTTGCGGTGCCTTTGTGTCGACCGCGATTTTATCGCGTGTCACGCCTCTTTGAAGGAGCCTCAAGTACCTATATTCATATTCATTTATTCATTGTAAAACATAAGTACATTATAAGCTCTTATTTGTTAATACGTGAGGGCGCTATGCTTTGCCTCTAGGGCGTACAAAAGTAGTACCTAAAGCAGTAACATGCAATATAATTAAAACAATAAATTAATATAGAGATGATGATGATAGATGATAGATAGATGACTCACAAATAAACAAGTAAAAAATTAGATCAACTCACTGAACAATGTCGATTAGTTAACTTGATAAATATGCAGTGAGAAAAAATAAAAAATGTCCGCAGTTATTGTAATGAAATGAAAATTGTCAGCACTTACTATTTAAAGTATATAAGTAGTACTGAGTAATTTGAGCATTTAATATAATTTACAACATGTAATTATGAAATTATTGGAAATAATTTATGTGAGCAGGTACTTACAAGAGATCCAGAAGGTTTTCTTGAAAGTCTTCCTTTCTGAATTTAGACAATCCAAACTAATATTATAAAGAGAAAAGTTTTGATTTATTGTATATTTGTTTGTTCCGATTTCACGCTAAAACTGCTGAATAGATTTCAATGAAATTAGACACATGGGTAGAACACGACCTGGATTAAGACATAAGATAATTTTTATCCTGTTATTCTTATGGGATCGCGACTTATGCGGGTAAAACCGCGGCGCGCAGCTAGTATTTGATAAAATAATTAAAAAATTAGTTATTGAATGACTTATTATATTATATTATTATTATACTCATTGTACTACTGTGCCTCTACCATGAGTTGCTATCGAAAACGTTAGTCGCTAGCGTATAGATTTCGATAGGTGATTTACCGTTCGACTCATACTAGTTTCTACAGTTTTATAAGTGACCGCCAGAGGCGCTGTACAATTCTCCATAGAAACTTGTTTACGCCCTCGCTAGCGAGTACGGTTACGTAAAGTTATGCCAACTCATGGTAAGGGTACTGGTAGTCTGCACAAATGCGAGCAGAGTCTCTGGGTTCGAAACGCGTATTATGCATTTGATTAAGCAGGGATTTGAATTTTTACACTAGGAAATTATCAGTAAAGACGGAAGGAGTCTGGAATTATGCTCTGTTAATGAAGGCTTACCTTTTGGTGGTAATTCAAAACACGAATCTTTATTCGGTACAAAATAATACACGGTTCGGTACAAAAGTGTAAACGTTACTGAAGTACACTTTTCGAAGTATTATTTTGTACCGAATCAAGATTCGTGTTTTCAGTTATAAGATGTATTATATCGTCAGAGAAAAATTGCTGGAAATAATCAATCGGAGTTTTCAGATCTGCATCAAAAGGAGGGTTATATTGCGGGAAATCTACTATTGCTGTGTGTTGAAATTTGCTTTTTTCGAACTTGAAGTTCATGGGTTTTCGAACAAACTTCTTCACTCTTTTAGTTTGAAGCCTGGGTTCTATAAGTGCCTTTCTCTTGGACCGGGTTGTTGCTGCTGGCGAGCTTGCCAAAGGTGATAATATAGAGGATACTGAATTCAGCGTGAATGGAAGTTGTTCTTGCGGTCGACAAGTATCCCAACATTTCATGGATGACGGGTGACAATGGAATCGTCTCTTCGTCCGATAATTCGGAGTTCAACTTAGCCGAGTCTTCAATATCAATATCTAAGTCATTTAGAGAAGAGGGATATGATTTTGGTTCGGAACTGCATTATGTAATATCATCATCTAATATCTTCATGTTGGTAATTTGAAGATGACCAAAAAGATTTTATCGGCATAACTCTTGATGGGTGTGGTCCAAATGCCTGCTTACCGTGACTATTGGAGCAATAAATTGAGGTTTCCGGAAATCGCTGATGTTATGTCGCTGCTAGAAAAGAGAAACTGCTATTACCATTATCACGTCAACGTCTAGAACTAGACGTAAGCCGTTAGACGATGGTAAGAGCAGTATTGCCCTCATTTTGTCCTCTTTTTGCTCAATGCCGATGAAAATTAGATAATAATTACCAAGTATTTGTGTAATTTTTCTAATAAACATTTTTTTTATTACAATTTGTTTTTATTTTGGTAGTTAGTCTAATTTTCTATTCAAAGCGCAATGTTGATAGTCTACAACATATATATTAGCTTTTACTTTCTACAGTGTTTCGCAATGTCGTACCTGAACAACATATGTTTTCTCGAAAAGTATATAATATAGATTTTTTTAAACATTTTTCCAGAGCCATTCTGACCATAACTAAACCCCTCAAAAAGAAAAAAATACGAAATTGAGAAGAAAAATCTCTTGCGAACTAAAGGGTTAAAAGCGTCAATAAATTAACGCCTCTGCGTATGATTTTATTCATGATCATCATATTATTAATCACTAGAGTTCACAAACGTACGGCAAGCGTAACATGCATGTCACACTTACTTGGCCGTGCCACGCGTGCCGTAGCTAAAAGTACCAACGACCATAAAAAGGTGTCAAAAAGGGACAGACTGGATGCGGAAGCTGGAAGACAGAGTGTTGTGATAAACTGAATTGATAGAACATTCAAAACGCCAAGAAGTACACAAGTGAAAACATTGAATAGATACTCAATCACATATGCATGAATCTTCGAAACCATGTTTGGCGATAAACCTACGAACTTTAAAAAAAGCAACAGATAGTCATGTATTCCACAGTAGCCATTACAAGTTCATGTTATTGAAAACTCCCGAACTTCTCGAACTTCGAATCTTCAAAAACATAACCCCACGTAACGGTGGAGTTGTTCCAAGTTATTTGAAGTGTATAACCGGCAAAACGATTGGATTAGAATTTATGCGAGCAATAAAAAGTATTCGAATCGAACGGGAGTGTTGTAAAGTTATTGGCGGCAAAATGAGACTTTAAGTCTTCTTTGAAGGATACGTTCTCTTTGGTTTTGTGGCAAGGATACGAGTATCTTAACTTTTTATTGGTAAAAAAAATTGACGTAAGAAAGCCGTATAAGTTTTTTCATGTTATATGCCAGCGCTAGGGTTCCCAACCCTCCCGGATTGCCCGGGAGAATCCAGTAATACCTCCCGACCTCCCGAGGTGCAATAATTTCTCCGGTTCGAAAATTATATGCACCCGTCTCTCGCACATCGCTACTCGTCACGTTTTTTATTTCCATTCCTGTCTCTAATGCTTCTTGCGAGCGCGTATCCAGCGTGATGGAACAAGTATGGAGCAAGGAAAAAAACCGAATGAATATTTCTTTAGTAAAAGCAGAGTTACAAATACTAACAAACTTCGATCTTTCATGTAAAAACTTTTGTGATTTTGTGGTAAAAAACCGTTAAATATTAGATGCTGCTCGAATGCAAAGTAAATATAAATTTAAAAACTAATAAATAATTGAGATTTTCTTTTAAAACCCACTCGATTTTTTCATGTAAAAACGTTTACGATTTTGTGGTAAAAAAATGCTGATCGAAAGCAAAGTAAATATTAATTTAAAAACTAATAAATGATTGAGATTTTCTTTCAAGTCCTCCCCCCTCCCCACTCGATTTTTTTTAAATTCTCCCGGGTCGGTCCTTTCGAGAGTTGGCAACCCTAGCCAGCGCTACTGTTGAGGTCCTCGGTTCGATTCTCGGGTCAGGCTAAGTGTTATTAGGTTTTCCCATCTGAAATTTTTCAGTACCGGTTGATGGCAATAGGCTCGTCCCCTTATTGGCCCGAAACACAAGTTTAAATGAACCTAGTTCAGGCGAGTCGCTACCTAACACTCCGAACCATCATTACTTGCACCTGTAATAAAATATGTTTTAGTTTTAGTTCATTTTTTACGCACTATAATAATTACATATTTACTACTGTTGCCTAAATGTACAGACACCAGCAAATCAAGCTACTACAATCTGTCAAATAAAGTTTCAACTACTACTACTACTACTAGATTTTCAACTTTATCGCTAAAGCATAAGGCTCAAAGTTGATTGGGAAAATTTGACAGTTTCGGGTAGCTTGATGTGCTGGCGTCTGTACCTATACCCTTTGTAAAGGTTTTTATTAAATATTTTTTGTATCCCATATTACATGAGACTTATGATAAATGATTTTATTTTTGTAAGTAGACTTGCACCAACACACGTCCATCATATTTTTTTTTAACCAGATGAGGTCGGCGTTTACTATCTGGATAGTCTGAGAAGAAAGGCTGAAACAAACTCAGAGGTCACAGTCTTTTTTAAAGTCCAGTCATAATCTTGGTCAGATCATATTATTATGAAGACCATGAAGATCGATGTCTGAGATGGTGTTTTGAGGAAAGAATCACACAGATTGAGAGGATCTGTCCAGTCAGTGCACGCATTTATCAGAAATCGTGCAGTTCAACTCAAAGCTTAAGGAGCTCAACGATTCGACGAACAATACCAAAGAAAGGACATTGTCCTTTTTCCATTTGACCCAAATGTCCTTTCTTGCAGTTTGAGCAATTTTACTCAATTGCCCTAGACCATGACAAAAACTAACAGAACAGAGAGAAAAATAAATAAAATGAGCCACATAGTCACATCCTAACTAATATTATAAATGTGAAAGTGAGTTTGTTTGTTTGTTACCTTTTCACGCCGAAACCACTGAACCGATCATCCTGTTTGGCATGTACGTTATCAGGTATACAGAAACGGACATAGAGTACCTTTTATCCCGAAAAAAAGTCCTGCTCCCGAGGAGAACAACAATAACGTTATAATGATAATAGATGGCGCCACGCATCTTTATACGAGTCAAAAACAGGACAACATCTGTCGGGTCACCTAGTGCACAATAATTAAAATAATATAATACTTTACAAACTAAGCAAATGTCATTGTATATATTATAAAATGCATTAACGTCAGTGTGTACATAAAAAAAAATAAAAAATTCAATATGTAAAAATTGGAAGCAGCTCAATCCCAAGCCATTTTGACCTCAATATAATCTTTAACAGTATAAAAGGCTTTCTGGCACAACTTACGATTAATGAAAGATTTGAATTTATTAAGGCTTAGATCTTGCACGTGGCTTAGAAGTTTATTATAAAAGCGTAATTGGCATCTGAACAAACCACCTATTTTTAACCGACTTCAAAAAAAGAAAGAGGTTTTCAAGTCGGATATTTATATTTTTTTTTCCTTGAGGCTTGTTGTGTACCACAAACTTGTTGTATTTTAAACATAACTGTAGGTGTACTACAATAGTTTCACCTATGCCTTACCCTTTGGTAATGCAGGTGTGATGCTACGTTATATTCACAATACAAAAAGCTCTATAGAAAACGCTGTAAAATATATTTTTCTCTAGCACCATAAGTACATAATTCATTTATTAAAGTTCAAAGATTTAAGGACAGACAAAAACCTTTGAATTATTTTGAATTTCATGTTTACAATAAGATGTTCATGATGATGACAATACAAAAGATGTTGAAAACATCCTCATCATCTTTAATTAAGTTAGCTTTCAGTTTTAATGAAATTCAACTGTGTTTTGAGCCGGTAATATAATCGGTTTTCTGGAATCATTACCACAATGTTAAAAAAAATGGCTCAGGAAGTTCACATACTAAAGGTACCCTACATGAATCATTTATAGGATTTCGGATCCAAGGGTTGCCAACGGAACCCTATTACTAAGCCACCGTTGTCCGTCAGCATGTCTGTCAGCGGGCTGTCTCATGAACCGTAATAGGAAGTAATCCGGTCACTGCACGGTTTTGAGAATCATGTAGTATTTATTCAAAGAGCATTGTTGCGATCACGAACTCGGAATCACTTTGAAAGTCTTTGAGAGAAAACTCTTTGAAATTATACAAATTGCTACTGGCTGGGTAAGTGATGGAGGAAAATCGGAAGCAATTACTGTTACTAAATGTACCTAAAGGGCTATAAGTAGGTATACCATATTGTTACATTGATTAGTGTGAAATACTTTGATATGTTACATGACAATAATTTCATTGCGGTATCATTCAATCTGAACAATTAAGCACAGTTCCAGTTAAAGATAATTTATTAATCCAAAAAAACAATGTTCACTTACGAATAAATATATGAAAAAATTATATACTATGGGATATAGAATCATGAGATATTAAAGAGCAGGGGATATAAAACCATGATATATAGAATTAGGGGATATAGAATCATCAGACGACAGACAACTTACATAATTTACACCCCAAAAGTAAAAAAGTTACGAAGGGACACATCAAAACTGAACCAAATTATGTGTCCAAAACCCTCCTCTGTCCTCCGTAAACTTTTACTTAGATTTCTCTCTCACGTACCGTTTGTTTTATAAAATGTTCTCGCGAAGAAACAGGTCTCACGAGGTTCCTTAATAATGAAGGAACTCTGAAATCAGTGTGTTTAGAATTCATATCAGTTTGTCTGGCAAAATGTGATACGCAAGGGAGTCATGCATGAGAGTGTATTTATGAGGTTCTTTTTTCGAGATTTTTATCTTCGTTTGACCTTTGGGATTGGAAAAGCGACCTGGCGATGAAGTAGCCCTAGATAATTATGGTTAATAAAGATTTATTTAATATTTAATCTGTTTCTTTGTTGTTTAGATATTAGGGCTCTGTTATAACTCATTAGCAATGATGATTCAAAGAGCCGATTAAACAAATCAAAGTTATCACATTTTACTTGAACATAATAAACTTTAACGTTCTACAAATTATATTTATTCGACAGCTACATAATGTTACAGCAATTTTCGAAAGAGTAAGCTGTGCCAAATAAAAATGATTCAGTATTCTTTCATATAATAAATAAGGTTCCCGAACAAAACTTTACAACACCGGATAATAACGAAGCACATCCCCAAAAGTTAACCTCATTCCAAACTCTTAACGGTTTCAAAGAAAAGTGATTTCTCATATTTCTTTATCATGAAAAATTACAGCAATCGTTTATTTTCTTTAATAATTTATTATAGTACGTATTTCATGTCGAAAAAATTCTTATAATGGCGGAGGGGCAGTTCGGGTGATTTGTTCGAGTTGATTCTGGCCCTTTTAAGGGCGCCCACTCAATTATAGGGGATTACTTGACAAAAACTTAGTTTTTGTTGGTGTGCGAGGGACGTGTCTATGGCGGTGTTAGTTCCCGGTTCGATACAAGTGGATTAATTAAAAGTTGGCTTAGATTAGAAAATTAGAAACTGTTGTAGTATGTAATGCTTTTAGATTTGTCGGTGATTATTTTAATTGCTTGAAGTAATTTTGTACAGGATCCCTCTGTGAACAAGTTTAGGTATTTATATTGATTACAAGGGTTATTTAGTTTGTGCACAGTTTCACTGAAGTGCTGCATTCTTATACATCATCATCAACATCAGTCAGTGCTGGATAAAGGCCTCCCACAACCACCGCATGTTTTAATTTAGTGATATTAATTTTAAACCAATTCTTAGGGTCATTGATCGCGACAAGTCGTGGAGAAAAACGAACAAACTATTATATATATTACAGTTTCCAAAATGTCTGTATTAACCGACATTTAATATCTTATCTGCCATCCACTTATATTCTAAAAATATAATCATTTCACAATTTTCTTGTGACAAAACCGAAATATTAAAAAAAATCCCGGTATTCAGTACCTAAACACAAAATCCCAAGTCCAACCTTTTACCCGGCTTAAGGCTAGTACTTCACGCACACTTCACGACTTCAAAGCCACACTTCATTCGATAGGTCGCATGCTAAACGCGACCTTGACCGGTGATCTTGACCTTGAGTGGGCCACAGTAGCTCAGTTTGGTGGTGTGGTCGTCTTTAAGATACTTTTGTGGTCAGCAGATGACTTTGATCTCTGAGGTTGAGGCTGAGTTGAGTGGAAACACGTGTTAGTGATTTGAACGAATTAGTTTGAGTTATTGTTTATCATTTTTAGAAAGACCATGTTCTAGTATCTTAAAATGTTGAGCTCAAGATCCTTGAAAGGATAAAGGCAAGAAACACGCAGTTGTAACTTACTTTTTTTGTCTTCTTTTTAACTTCGCAACGGATTTTAAAGCAGTTTTCAGCATTAGATAGAGTGATTCAAGAGAAAGTTATATGAATAATACATGCATATTATAGTAGAGAAAAGCCGAGAAATTCGTAACAAACATATTTTTGTGCGCTTGCATTGCAAACGCTGGCTAAACCTTAATGTGCTGATAGACCTGAGCATTCACTTGTAACAGAACATCGAGCATTCGCCGTTTTTATATTTGCCGAACTGAACAACGAGCCGAGCCAAGCATAGAGCCAAACATTGTCATGAACATTTTCATGAGCATTCTAGTGAACGCTCTAGTCGATGCTCGTCAAAAAATATTCTTCACACTTTGTTGCTTTCGCAAAATGCTTGAAATCAAAAGTAGACACTTATCATTGTCCCAAGACATTTTGAACGCACACAACACTAAACGCACAACCAACCAATACTAATAATGACTTTACACTGTCAGCCTGGAGCTGGAGAGCAACAGGGGTGCGGGGAGGGACGTCGCAGAGCGGCGGGGTGCGGAACGATTACCGAAGCTTGGCTCGGCAAAAGCTCGAAGCAATGCTCGCTAGAATTCTCGCTAAAATGTTCTCGTATTTTTCTGTATGTTAACATTCACACAAATGCTCATTACAAGTGAATGCTCAAGTTTATCAGCACCTTTACGAGATTGATCAAATTAATGTACTACGAAATTGTATATCAATTGTATATATTTATCTCCTACGGATAACGTTGGTTACAAAAATGGTTATTGTGGAGTAACCATTTTTATCTTTTACATATTACAAAAAAGTTATGCGTTATTTATCAAGCTATTTTAAACAATACATTATTATCCCTTATCCAGTTAAATACATTAGACACGCCGTGCATTTCGTGTAAAGATCAAAATATTCCTTTACAGCTTATCATTAAAATGAATATCTTAGAAGATATCAGAGATTTAAAAAGCGGGGTCAGAGACAGTAAAAACTGCCAATTTAATAACCAAAAATTGACACTTTAATCACAACACTAATTACAACTCAAACGCACTAATTATGAAACACAATTTCACTACTGATCACTCTCAGTCGCACTTGAATATCGCTTCGATGTACTCGCTTATATCGCTTATTCAAAACTATATGTGTCTCGCGGCCCACCCGGCCTTATATAGTGCCACAGAGCTACTATATAAACATCTAGAATGTTCGAGTACATACCGGTCCCGACTAACCCGATGTCGATAGTTCTCGGAATTTCTAGGACCTTGACCCTATTAGTTCTGCTACCCGATACTAGATGGCGCTAGTGGTAACTAACGTCACCATGTACCAGGCATCAATTGTGGCGCGCAACATTAATAACCCACTCACTATTCTAACTTTCCCCTATAAAACACACAAAATCTCATAAACCGTTGCAATAATTTAGACTAGACACTCCGTCTAGACATCAAACAATCACGACAAATAAAAAACAAATTTCACTTTCCAAAAGGTAGACATGAATATGCTAATGCCATATAAAACCCTTTTGTAAAGTTTACTGTCCTGGGAAAACTGTCAGAGATGGAGAAGACACGATAGGAATTCTGGGTCTTGTTCTGTGTTTGTTTATAGCCTTAGATATGAGATTCTGGAGGTCGTTAAATAGATAACTTATATTTATGATGCCGAGATTGTGATGAATGTTGGGTCTACACCTTACATAAACTCAAAGCGGAAGATACGTTACTTGAACACAGTGGCAGTGCGCGGTTCTACTTAAGCAAGTCCAATGGACACAGTTGCAACTGTGTTCATTGGACTTGCTTAAGTAGAACCGAAAGAATTGACCGTGTCGTACGACACGGTCAATTCTCCATCTGCAAATGTAAGTTTGAAACTGGAAACAAAATATTATGTAATAAACCTACAAATTAACGATTTTCGGACTTTTTCCTTTATTTGTGCTGTGAGACCTTGCTTCTTCCCAAATTTCAAGATTCTTGGTCAATGGGAACTTAGGTTATGATTAATTTGCAAGCATCAAAATGTGTCGTACAAATAGTCACTTATACGATACATTTTGATGCTTGCAAATTATATTATACGTATAAGGTCTTATACCGTGACCGTATATTAAACCTGATACCTCCACGCGTTTCTGGGTAAAGGGTCTTGACAGACAGACAAACGGACTGGTTGACGGACAATGTGGTCCTGTAGGGTTCCGTTTTTTCCTTTTCAGTTAGGGAACCCTAAAAGTGAAGCCTTTTCAGCTAAGGCTTATAATAACTATTATAAATGTAGACATCGGACATGCAGACGAACGGTTTTGATAGCACAAATGATTCCACATTTCAAAAGCTAATCCAGTGTCTGAAATCCAATTAAGAGTTAATGATTTTAACTGGTCAAGCAATTAGTGTAAAGGTCAGCGAATGTCAAACCTTTTCAATTGTTTTAAACTCTCAATAAAGGGTTCAGAGGGTTCCGTTTTTCACACCACAGCATATATTATTTATATTGAGTTTAGATTTATTCTTAATTATTATTTCATGCTTAGTTATAGTTTTAATTGTATTTGTTGGTATAATAGCGTGGCTAGATGACATATTATGGTAAACAATTTAATTTGATATTACTTATGTGTTTCGTAAAGGTATGATTCCGCAGCAAGCAGCAGTGTTGCCGCGACAGTGCGGTCGCAGCACTACTGGTCCCCATACATTCTCTATAGATTTATATGAGATTACATTCCATTATGAAGCAGCAATGTCGCGCAGCATTGCTGCCGTGCTCGGAATGTAATCTCATATAAATTTATAGAGAATATATTTACGGGGACCAGTAGTGCTGCAGCAGCACTGCTACGTGCTGCCGAGATCGGAATCATACCTTTATGTTAATTACTTTGCAACCTACTATTGTATAGAATCAAGTTTTCCTAACCGAACTGACAGCTGTGCTGCTGGGAATTTTGTTGCGCCACTTTTTCTTACCAGCTAAAATACTACTAAGTGAAGAGGGGCAGGCGTTTTGTAGGAGAGTCTTAAGGCAGGCCTAAGGATTTTCGAGAATTCATCTTCTAAATGGTACGAAAGTTTGAATGGAAACTTGTCGTTTTTGTCGATGGAAAATCTCATCTGGTGCACGGCTTATAAGTGTACATACACGAGTGACTCGCGTCAGCTGCAGAGGTGCAGCCGTCGACGTCCGGCAACACCCGCCGTCGACGCGTCTGACGCTGTAATCGGCCACATGCCGCTCATGTATTTGAATACGGTGCTCAAACACAAGAGCGGCATGTTGTCGTCAATGGCTGCAGTTGTTGTGCCATTCAATCATCTCGCTCGTGTGAATAAGCACTAACTCAATAAATAACAAAGTCTATTATATTTACCACAAAGGAAAACAGGAACCTATTCGAAGACTGAAACCTACATACATTCCTTTCTATTTCGTACACCGTTTCCAGGCTACCTATATAAATCATACATCATTTGGAAAGATATTTGCTCGTTCGGCATCGGTTTAGGGACAGCTGCTTAGTTAGGCTTCATTCCTATCGCCGGCTCCATTTGGACACAATTACGGGTTCCGTGCTGATCTGGCGGCGGGAGCACATTATAGGAAATTACAGGTGTCATTATTATTTAAAGGGCAAGATAGAGAAAGAATAACAGGTATTTTAATTGATGTGGTTAGAACTTGTAGCGCCATCTACATCACCACATACGAACTATGCATCTCACTGACGTCACGCAAAATCCTGCATTGTGTAATCTGTTTACCACGCGCTAGCCTATACAAAAGGGATGATGAGTATTATTGCATTAAACCTAGGAGTGGCGGTTCTACGTGGTTACCAAGATTACACATACTGTCAGTTGTAAACACATTAAATCCGGAAAACCGATTAATCGATGCGGGTTTCCCGTTACGAGATTTTTTATCAAGACAAATTGACATGTACTCGTATTTAATCACTTCGCCATTTTTAACGACACTCAAGCGATGTTAGTCGCAATTTTGGTTTATCAGATAGAAAGGATTTTATTAAATAGCTTGTATCAGAGCAGTGGTGTCACGGCCACGACTTACGAGTAGTGGTTCGTAGGTTATAACCCAGAAAGGCGCTTTACTTTGTGTAAATTATTCCATCATCACTGCTCCCAAAACGGTGAAGGGCAACATCGTGAGGAAACCGGCATGAACCTTTAAATTTAATTTCTAATAATTTAACATGTGACATCTACCAACACCCACCGGGGCCGCCGCGTGGTGGATTACGGTCCACTCCCTCTCACCGTGAAGAGGCCTATGTCCCAGTTGTGGGAACATTATAGGCTGATTATGTAGGTATCAGAGAGGTATGGTCATATTTAAGGGTGTTCTAAAGACCATCAAACTGAACAACCTTCTCCATAGGTCCTTGGCATCGTAATCGCGAAACCATACATTTGGGACGAGTTGGGATTGAAATTTTGTATGGGACAGTTGATATTTTTTTCGCGATTACGATGGTAACATCGCATATGAGTAATCATATGCAGGGTCAAATTGAAATAGCTAGTAAAATTGAAATAGCTAGTAAAATTGAAATAGCTAGTAAAATTGAAATAGCTAGTAAAATTGAAATAGCTAGTAAAATTGAAATAGCTAGTAAAATTGAAATAGCTAGTAAAATTGAAATAGCTAGTAAAATTGCGTGCACTTGGTGGGTATCAATATCTGACACGATAAAACAAAAAATTTATTAATTTTATTGTTTTTTTTTGTAGGGTCATCAATCCCAGTTGTTTTATTGGCATTATTAAAGATAAAAATACTGATTATATTATAAACGTAGACAAGCTTTTGAAGTTATGAGGAGTGCCGTGACGTAGACAGACTACGTGGAATTTTTTTAAGTAATATTGAAAATACAATCCTTTTTGAAAATATCGCTTCTTTGTTGTGAGTCTATTAAGCATAATCAATCAGCCCGTAAGCATGTTCCCACTGATGGGACATAGGTGGCCCACTTACTCTCTGTGAGTGGGAGTGGGCCGTGATTCTCCACGCGAGCCCGGTGCGGTCTTGGAAGTCAGAATGTCTTCGAATTTTGGACTCTAGATTACGCTGGTTTCCTCACTATGTTTTCTTAATAAATTACATAAAGTAAAGTGCTAAGTCTGCCTGATTTTAAACCCACTAAGCCAGCACCGCACTCCATCTTCGCCACAGCAAATACCTCTAAATAAGTAGGAAGGTTGACAATACCCTTACAGAACCTCCTTTGAAGTATTTCGTTATGATTCGCCCGAGGTTGTTTGTAACTTCTCAAATCTTCACGCCGTACTCCGCCAGGGGCCGGCAAAATCACGCCTACCTTAATTAACGAGATTACCTGGCTTGGGTTTTTTATGTTTTGTTTATGTTGGTTACTGTGGCTCTGAGGCAGTGAAAGTTAAGAATTAAACATCAGGCTACCAGGTATAAAGTGACTCTAAAAGAGTTTTTGCATTCAGGGATCTGGGGGTTACTTAAAAAAGTCGCTTGAAGTTAAGACAACTTTAAGTATCTAAAAGTTTACGGTTAAGCAGATGTAAATCATTTTTTAACTTTAAGTAACTTTTTCAAAAGAGAATAAACCCTAATTAAGCAAGACTAACTTCAAACTGATACTTTTTGACACTGGTCTACATTTCTGCCACACAATAACCCACCTTGATAGAAAGATCCAACGTCTAAATTCCAACTATAAAAATAAATACGACAAGGAGAAATAATAATTGTTTCGGCAAAGTATCTGGCCGAAAATGTCCTCAGGGAATCCAATAAAATGGACTGATTAATAAACTTTTTTCTTTCCTTCACACGATAAGAACCAAACGAAGTCCCTGTGTACAAGTTTTTTATTAGATTAAAAGAAAGGAAAGATGGTCTTATCTTATTTCGGGTAACACACCTAGTTTACTCTATTTTCGACCTTATGACCTGTTTACAAGGTTGGTAATTCTTTGCTGTGCGTCGAAATTCGTGTATATTTTCAGCTGTAAGGAAGTGTTTAGGTCTGTTGTTATGAGGAATGTCATTTTGGTTATTTATTTAGGTTGATTTTACTTTCGTTAGAGTGTAGAGATAAAATACTGCTTAGAAATATTATCTGCTTAATTTAATTCGAGACTTACTTGGTCTCAATTAAATACCGAGTGAATTTTGATATATTTTGTTTAAGGAGAAAGTGTCAGGGTCCCCTGCGAAATTCAAAGGGGATTCAAGACTTTTATATGGAGCCCACATAACTACTTGTCTACCATTTTGTTTTTTTTTTCAAAATGGCGGCCACTCATTAACCCTATATTAAGCAATAGCTGACATCAATGCAATCAGAAAGCATACTAGGACCAAACTCCGTAAAGTATCACGTTTCCGAGATACACAATTACACAGACAGTTATCGATTTATACAGGTTTCATGCGTCGCCGCCATTTTGAATAAAAATCAAAATGGTGGACAGGTAGGTGTGCCACGAACTCTCAAAGCCCTTCCTTACGTTTTTTAGCAATTTGCAGTTCAGTATGAGGTTGTATGTTGAACAAAATATGATTCGCGACCGTAACAAGTATTTATTTACAGAATTATAATCATTGAAATTATCAACACAACCCTCTAAGATCATATGACCCTATTGATCGATATTTCAAAAAACCGGTCAAGTGCGAGTCGGACTCGCGCATCGAGGGTTCCGTACAATTTTTTAGGTATGTAACTAATAATTTACGGTTTGCGAATTTCTTCCTGTACTTGTGCTACATGACATCGCTTCTTGCCAAATCTCATGATTCTAGGTCAACGGAAAGTACCCTATAGTAGGTTTTGATTCCGGAACATAAATGCCCGTAACTTTTGATTACGTTGACTTAGAAGTTAGATTTTTTCACTGGTTCAAGGAAATGCCGCCCAGAGTATTTGATATTAATTTGTCAGCTGGATGACTCCACGCTTCTTGAAAAAAAGGGTCTTGGCAGATGGACAGACAGACGGACAACGAAATGATCTTTTAAAACATATTAAAAAAAAGGCTATACAAATGTATTACAATCGTTATACCTAACTTTAAGTTCCTTTTGAAATGGATACAATAGAATTTGAACCAATTTCATATTTGGCACGAATTCTAAATACTTATTCGCCGCTACGAAACAATCACAACAAAACTATATTTTAACTGTTTTATCCACAAAAGAACTAAGTACCTTGAACTTTATATAGTTATTGTCTAGGAATCGAAACGTACCTAACAACTGAAAAAAATTAGTTAACTAACAAGAAGGTACCCTTTTAGTCGACCTCGTAATATGTATCGGTAATTTTCACCAGCATTTGACATTAGTGTCTCAATAAACGCTCTGTATCTGGACATAACGGCCGCCTGTGGCGGTCGCAAATCTTTTAGGAAACCGTAGCTTTACTCTTTTATTTGTTACTCTCATTTCCTTCGGAGAATAACAGGCCTTAAAGTTCTGTAATTTGATGACTATAGTTAAAGGATAGCGGTATACGGTCAAAATAAAGAAGCCAGTGAAACTCCGCACACGTGATTGACATAGATATATAAGTATGAAAATAATCTAATTTTTCGATTTGTTTTGGATCATCAAACTCCTGACTTTGTCTTAGTCACTTGAAATATCAGTTTAGGAGGAAATGCGGTCGGAGACACTTATGAAAAATCCTAAGTAAAAAGTCATAATTCGAGGTTTGGCTCTCGCCTATTTCCTCCTCTAATATTGGACCAATTTAAAAGATATTTCATAAAGTGAAGAGAAGTGAAAAGAAACGTTTTTTTCGGCGTTTTATGCCTTGTGGTACGGAACCCTTCGTGTGCGAGTTCGACTCGCACTTGGCCAGTTTTTTTTTGTTGCTAGCTCTACTTGCTTTTGCTTCTCGTTAATTTGCGGCGAATCGTTGTCAAATATAGTAAAGCCTTTACGAGTGCGACTTTATGAAGTCAAGAGCAAAGTACCGCAAAATAAAAAACAAAGCCAAGACAAGACATGAAATACGACCTCCCTATAAAGCCGAACCGGATCCGAATCGCTAATCAAACACAACCGACCCCGCCCTTGACTGATACGCTGGCTAGCACTACCACACCCCATCCGCCCTAAACTACCTCTCGTTACCCCATGACATAAAGACTTATGAAGACTTACGAGTGTATTATTTTACTCGATGTTGTAGAGGAAGAATATGTCAATGTTGAGTTGACCTCTGATTTTATAGATACTTCGTACCACGAGCGACGTGCTTAAGGACAAATATTTGATACATATGTATGTCGACAGATAGAGAATTAGTTGATAATGCAATGGAGCGATACACACAGTCACACAGCTCATGCAACGATGGCCATTTTAAAACACCAAAGGAGATTGTTCAAAACCAGTCTAGGAAATTTGCACGTATGAAAACCAAATTAATATACAAATTATTTGCTTATTTTTTACAAGCTTTTCACTTCACGAATTTTGTTTTCGTATCCGGAATAATGATTTTAAGATAAACAGTAAATTAACGATTGCTAGTATGATGACATTTCCGTATAGTGATGATGGACGTTTCGTTCTCTTCATTAGATCGATTTTTAAATCTATCAGAATCGCAGGAAAGAATCGATTCAGCAATAAATTGAGTTCTGATAGATCTGTTCCCGCTATTATTCTCATCGACAGCTTTACCAGCATAATTAGTCAAATGTAATGAATAATCGAATACAAAATAAATTAAATAATATTGTTGGTTACAAAAAACAGAACAAAGAAACTGCGTATCAAAACTTAAAAGTTGCAATCCGCAGGAAAAACATTGGAACTCGTTTTCAAGTTTCTAAAATCGATTAAAAAATCGATCGCCATCCCTAAGCGCGCGCCGGCGCCTGCGGAAGCCGCCATTACTGTTTATTATTGTTTAAATATGTGTCGATTGAGAATAGTCACCGCGATTAATCTCTCCACTTAACTAGTAAAAAGCACGATTATTCACGTTTTTTTCAATTAGCAGCTGTTCTCTTATTTTGTTTTCTGTATCTTTGTTGTTTTGTACCTACATGAGTGATCTGTGGTCATTTTATAAGTTGCGAGTAGTTTAGACAATTTTTAGGTTATCTCCGAATTTGTTTAATTACTTTAAAACTCGGATACTTGTGTGAAAATAAACACTTTTATTTAATAGTATATAAACCGTAGTCTATAATAAATAAAGATTTATTGTGTTTCAACTTAAGACGGATTTCCATACATCAACGGTCATGATCCTTTGGGGGTTTATCAATTTCAACTGGTCCGCCAGATCGCCAGATCTGACGGCGCCAGACTTCTTTCTTTGGGGCTTCTTGAAATCTCGCATTTACTACAACAAATCACATACCTTGCAAGTCTTGAAAGCTAATATTGAAGAAGAAATCACTAATTTGGAGGATGTTTTGCGAGCAACAATTCACAATGCCGTAAAACGTGCAAAAATGTGCATGTGTGTGTGTGCATGTGTGTGCAGGAGGTGGTCGGCACAGAGCATGTAACCTAAATGCTCTGTGCCGACCACCTCCTGAGTTTAGCGGTCGATTTGATCGATATCATCTTTTTGACTTATTGTCATAAATTTTATACCATAAACTTTCCGTGACAACAGAGCCCAGTTTTTTTTTATTTCCAACCAAAATGGCAGCCAATTCACATTATGACATTAGTTTTGCCCCACCTCGTAGGACCTACATTCGACAAACCATTCGTCTTTCATTTATTATTTCATTCATCACTCTGTTTCGTTCGGAAACTTGGATAAGAGACGGTTACATTCAGCCCCACTGATTGGTTACTTTATGTATGTACAACATGAACTAAATAGTTCGTTGAGATTTATGACTTTAAGAAATACGGAAAAGAGGGCAACGTTGGAAATTAATATTTATCTACTTTTTGACTAGCTGTTGAAGTAGTAATAAAATTGTTTGTTCATATTTTCGTAAACTGTTTGAGCAAGATTATGTTCTTTACTTCTTTCTGGTTTGAGTAGGGCTATGTAATAATAGCGACACGGGTCGATCGATGAGGTAAAGTTTCGCTTGTCACTCTCCGTGTCTCGGAAAGCACGTTAAGCTGTTGGTCCCGACTGTCATTCGTGGTTCTTTGACAGTCGTTTCGGGTCGTCAGTAGCCCGAAAGTCTGACAACCAGTCTTACTAAGGGGTATCGTATTACCGAGTAACTGGGTTTGTGGAGGTCAGATAGGCAGTCGCACCATGTCGTCGACCCTTATATAGTTGGCAAAAGGCTAGGCAGATGATAATGACTTCTTTCTCGTATAATTAAGTTAAGAGCGTTTTTACGAGTAAGCCCCAAGAATACGTTAAAGATGCTAAAGGTCTGACCCACACCACAAGCGCTCGACAATTGGCATGCACATATGTACGTAATCCTACTGTGAGGCAATCGATAAATTATTATCTGATTACAATGCCGTGTGCTCGATGGGATTTCTCATCAAAAATAACGTATTTCCATACAAACTTTCATCGGGATGTTTTTCTTTTTTAATCCTTTATTAGTTTATACCTTCGTTATATACGGAACAGCAAAAAGTAAAGCATAATCTGCCTATAATGTTCCCATACAGGCCTCCTCTCGGTGAGAGGTAGTGGGCCATAATCCACCACGCCGGCTTAGTGCGGGTTGGTAGATGTCTCGCGTCTTCGAATTTATTTGTTCTAGGGCATGTCGATTTCCTCAAGATGTTTTTCTTCACCGTTTCGAGTGTAGTGGTGATGGAATAATTTACATAAAGTAAAACAACTGTCTGAGTTCGAACCTATGGACTACAACTCGTAAGTCACGGCCACCACTGCTCTATATACAGTACTCTTGTGCGTGATTTTATGTTTTCAGATTCGGCGGTTTAGACAGTGCATTGTCTGCCAGTAAAAATATTTATATTAAGTTTTTTTTTATTGCTGGGTGGGCCCGTTCTTGATAGATAGTTAGATATTGATTCGCCATAAGTCTATCGGAGTAAATCAATTCAATTCAATCTTTATTACATTCATAATGTACACATACAGGTGGTAAGTATAAATCAATGAAATCAATTATGGACCCTGTCGGGCACAGCTAAATTTTAAATAAGTACGAGAGAGAAAGAGCGCTTTTATGGTTTTCCATATTATTAAATCTCACTCCAATAGCATAAAAAAAATGTTTGCGCCCACCCCTACACATCCCTGACGTATTTCTTCCTATATCAATCACAAAAGTTGCTTAAAACAATAAAGCGTCCCTCACAGAAGGCAGGGAGGGACCCGTTTCAGAGTTTATTGTTAGTCTGTACCAGTTTGTGCGACTTTCAATGTAACTCCCTCGACAATTCTGTAACGAGGCTAACGTGAACGATAGAATATCGGAAGCTGTTTTATTGAGAACAGTTCAGCTGTCACGACGTTATCTTTGGAAAGAAAACGTTTTAGTATTTCGACCTTTTAGATTACTGCCTACTTCTGGGATTTGACAAAAGTTTGCCCATAGTTTACGAAACAGACGATTGTGGGAGCAAAACAATGGATTTTAAAATCATAATCAAAAGTCATTGATCCAAACTGGGCTGACAATCAGCACTTTTTGAACATCGAAATTGCGTAAGACAGACCCCCAAAACGCCCGCCCTTCACCACTCGCTAGTGCTTTAGCTGGGATGAAGAAACGGCACAACTAATCCCCCAGGAATACAGTTGTCTGTTCAGTTAGAAGAACGTGTAACATTGCGAAACTTAAAACAATAAATTAAATTATTTGCCATAATAATTGAATGGGTGAGAAGAAAAAGGATAAAATTCCATTAAACACAATTTTACAGGAGCAACAAAAAACTAAATTGAATGAAAAATATCAATAATTATTAAAAACTACATTTTGGTCAAATAAGGGCATATAAGTATACATTAAAATCGAATTCACGAAATTAATATATTGGGTATGTTATCCTTGGGAATTTTAACCTTTTTGGGAATTTTATCCTTTTTCCTTTATTGGGAATGTTATCCTTTTTCTTCTCACCCGTTCAATTATAATATGTCGCACGCCTAAATACCAACAAAATTTTATATCACGTAATGAGGCTTTGCGTAAAAGGAGGAATCGCCAAGAAGCTTGGACCTATTTTATGTATGACTTGAAAAGACTTGCCGGCACTTCTCCATAGTAAAATACCAATTGGAACCGTGCACCTAGCTTCTGACTTTTCATAAGTGTCCATGTAGGCGTATATGAAATGATTTATTTTGAATTTTAAAATGGACTTTGCAATTTAGCCACTTAAAGGAAAGGCATAATAAAAAAAATGTTTATTCATCTCATAAGAAAAACACGTTTTCTTTTATTTTTTTAATTGCCGCTCTTGATCTTAATCACGCCTGATGCAAAGCTATGGATGAGGTATATCAATGATGGAACGAGCGTGCCCAGAAGATGCCTTGAACAGGCATCTTCTGGGCAAACTTTGAAAGCAGACGGGTTAAATGTAGAAGGGAACACAGACGCCGGAAGAGACTTCCACATTTTGGCTACGCGCATTAGAAAGAAAAGAAAGATGTTTTTTATTCTGCACAAACAAGAAGCACGTTACAAAAAAATAAACAAAATACAAAGTAGCCAAGCCTCGTATTCAAAACCTTAACAGTATGACAATGTTGTTCTAGCTTCATGTCTGGGCAGGTCACAATTTACTGGCCTACATCAAAACTAAAGACAATACACATTGTGTAATGCGTTCCGACCACTGACAAATGACAACAAACAAAACATGATGCCTATATATTGATAGAAATTCCTCTCAAGTCTCACTACCGTCACAAAAAAAAAACGTGAATCCCTTTAAAATCCTATTACTTTTGTCGGCCATTTTGTGCTGCAATGCTCAACGCAATATCAATACGTCAGGCGGAAGCGAACACATTTATATTCTTTATCAGATTCACTCGTAAGCCCTCCAACAGATATAACTTTTAAGGGCAATTTTATAGAAGGTATAGCAGTATATAAGGAAAGAAGTAATTTTGGGTCATGTCAAAAATGCATGTAGGTGCCTATGGATATTGAGCATGATCCTGACAGTATTTCGTGGTTAAAATTTTGTTGTAGTTTGACGTTTACTAGTAATATATATGTCAATGGACATTTCACGTAGCTACGTCCTACGTAGCGCAATATTTTTTCTGTCCTTTCATCGTTTAGGTACGGTCAGCATCAAAAGTCGATTAACACTTCAGTTTTTTTAATCTCAGTTATTGAGCAAAATATTTATTCAAAATTGCAGCAGAAGTAAGATGCAATTTTCAACAAATATTTTGCTCAATAACTGAGATTAAAAAAAACTGAAGTGTTATTATTTTGCTCAATAACTAAGATTAAAAAAACTGAAGTGTTAATCGACTTTTGATGCTGACCGTACTTGTAATATAATTTAATGAACCAATCAAATAACTCAGCGTATCACAGGTCACTGCTGGACAAAGGCCTCTCCTAGGCTGCGCTATAACACTCTGACCTCAGCCTTCCACACCCAGTTTGTCCCTGTCACCTTTTTAAGGACGTCGGTCCATCTAGCTGGGGGGCGTTCCACACTACGCTTGCCGATGCGCGGTCTCCACTCCAGGACTCGTCTGCTCCACCGGCCACCAGCCATATAATTCACAATTGTCTTGAATTATCATGACAACACAGCATAATGTCACACGACAGAAAATATCAGTCGCAGTGTCAATGAAAACTTAATTTAGGAACTGACAAATATTTACAAGATAAATAAAGTTCATAATGGCTTTTAAAACGCAAATCGAACGTACGTAGATCTTTGAACCTGCCAACTCTTATTTTGGAAGCCCTCTTATCCCCCTTAC
Source organism: Luperina nickerlii (assembly GCA_963855955.1). Taxonomy (NCBI): domain Eukaryota; kingdom Metazoa; phylum Arthropoda; class Insecta; order Lepidoptera; family Noctuidae; genus Luperina; species Luperina nickerlii. The sequence continues at coordinate 21,820,458 of OY979676.1, read as the reverse complement.
ATTGTTTATCATCGGCCATCAAACCTTCGAGTGTCAATGAACACAAGTATATATACCTACAATATAATATGTCTTTTAGTACACAATCGTAAAACTCGCGACAACACGTATGAATATCAGTTGTCTCACTATATCCAATAAACGTTTATTGCGTCGATTTTACTATGTTGTGTTATCTTCATGCTACGTCGGGTTTATGGGGTAACCAGACGTGTTAGTAGCAGTTAATCTATGTTCAAAAACCGGCCAAGTGCGAGTTGGACTTGCACACGAAGGGTTCCGTACCACAAGGCAAAAAAACGTTTCTTTTCATAACCCTTTAAATTTTAACTTTATTTTATTTTTATTATTTGTTGTTATAGCGGCAACAGAAATACATCTTCTGTGAAAATTTCAACTGTCTAGCTATCACGGTTCGTGAGATACAGACAGACAGACAGACGGACAGTGGAGTCTTAGTAATAGGGCCCCGTTTTTACCATTTGGGTACGGAACCCTAAAAAGAATTTTAGAGAAAATATTTTTTTTTTGAGACACAATAAAATATGTCGAAAACTTTCTGTTACGTTAAGTAACTATAAACCCAGAGCATTAAAATACCTACCTACTGTGTATCTACAAATACGTACCTACTATGTTTAGACGAATTCACATTATGTATAAATATTTTGCCAAACAGCCAATCACTTTGGTAGTCCGTTTTATATAAAAATATCTGGTTTAGTGATCAAAGCAAAATTCAACATGTCGCTAACCCTCAAAAGTAGTTACTTATTTCCAAGAACTGCTTTCATATTTTTCCTTCACATAACTCGTGTATTAATCTTTTTCAATAATCCTGCCTTGGGCTGATAGACGAGGCCTTCCTGGTTACCGTAACTCGATATTTTTTGTTACATTACAAGGATGTCAAAAATAGATTCTGATTTTACATAAGATATTGGCAGCCATTTCTTCTTATAAGCGCTACTAAACGGTTATAATCGAGGCTATGAAGCTTGGCTGGAAAACGTGTTACGTAAAAATACCGATATTATATAAAAACCGAACTTATGTTTTGGAAGATATCGAATAGGCACGTGCACACATAGGCATTCGGGTATCGGTACACTTGTTATGTGATTGGTTTAGGATTATTCTATGAATTTATTAAAAAAAATTTAGGCTTTCAGCAGAGAGATCATTATTACGTGCTAAAAACTGCGATACCTTCAACAATTACAATACCTCGTAAGTAGCATTTTATGCATTTTGGACAATCTTACAGTATCGAACAGTTCTGGATAAAAAAGCGGGTTAAATTTACATATTAATTAATAAGAATACGTTACAGAACCACCTTTTATGTTTTTTTAACCGACTTCAAAAAAGGAGGTTCTGTATTCTTATTAATTTTATTTAATACGCTTTTATACCCAGAGCTGTCCGATACTATAAGATTGTCCAAAATGCATAAAATGCTACTTACGAGGTATTGCATTCCCGAGGTTTTCACTCTAAGGCGACGAATAAAATTTTTTGGTTTAGGTTTTTATGGCTGATTGTAATTCGTTGTTTGTTGTTGACTGGCAATGAAAAGCGATGAGGGGCTCGTGGCTAAATAATACCAGCCGGACGGGTCGACTGAAGGTTGAGCTACGCTTGCCGCGGGCAGTCCGTGGAGTGACCATTCATTACATATCGAGACCCTTCTGTGCCTTCGAAAGTACACTAAGCCGTTGGTCCCGGCTGTCATTCGTAGATCTTTGCCGTTACGGGTAATCAGAAAACCCAATGTCTGGATAGGTAACTGGTAGGTAACTGAGTTGTGGAGCTCAGATAGTCAGCCGCTCCATACAAAATGCTGATGTTCAGCTGCAACCGGTTAGACTGGAAGCCGACCCGACCAAAGTTGGGAAAAGGTTCGACAGATTGATTGATTTTGTTAATGAAGTATAATCAGCCTAGAATGTTCCCACTGCTGGGACACAAGCCTCCTCTTTCCGAGAGGGAGTGGGCTGTAATCCACCACCCCGGTCTAGTGTGTTGGGAGATGTCACACGTCTCTGAATTTTTGATTCTAGGACATGCCGATTTCCTTAAGATGTTGTCTTTTACCGTTTTGAGAGCAGTGGTGATGAAATTATTTACACAAAGTAAAGCGCCTGTTTGGGTTCGAACCCGCGACCTGCATCTCGTATGTCGGGGCCGTTACCACTGCGACATCACTGCTCTAATGTAAAACAATGGATAATTTTCAAATGTATGTGTGTATGTACCTAATGACTTTTCCACCACATAGCGCTTTGAAGTTACGATCATACCTGCTTAACTCACTCCGGTCTAACCGCATTACTTGCCGAGTTCACAGTAATATCATTACTACACACTTACAACAGCGGCTAAAGCACACACAATCGCTTTAGCTCAAGTAAATTGGCGTGTAACCTCATTAGAAGCGTCCATGAGTTATGTGACGTCATAGTTATAGGAAACAAAATACCTATTAGTGGGAGGATTATTTATTAATAGTGTACTTACTTATACAAGAATACAAGATGTAACAAGCCCCTTCATGAGGCGGCTATCTACGCATTCTGTACTTACATCAAACTAATGAACTATATGCAAATATAATTGCTAGAAAACGACTTTTATTTTAGGTGTGGAAATTCGCTGTTTATGGTGGTAGTACGCAGCGTAAAATACGAAATAGATTGTGTTTATGTGTGCATTCAACGGTACAGGGATCGTAAGAGTAATTAAAGTTAACTTATAACACTTAGAACTTGGTTTCAAAAAAATATTTTAAAAAGTTAGAACTTTGACCTTCAAGGTCAATAACCAGTAGGTACAGTCCGGTACAAAAAAATATCATAATAACGGGAAGAACAAGTGACTCTCGGCTTCGTTAAGGGTTTTTTTTACACTAGCTATAGGGTTTGTAAAGCTTTGCGGTAAGGGGTGAGATTCCCCACCCTCTTTCCATAACACACAGGCAGACATGAAGACACTGCTGTGTCCTTCTGTCTCCTACTTACAACAAAATCCAAACATTAATATTATAAATTCAAAAGTAGCTCTGTGTGTTACCTTTTCACACCTAAACCACAGAATGGATTTCAATAAAATTTGGCAAGGAGATAAGATGACATCCTGGGGAAGGATATAGGTTTTGTGTCCCGGAACCATTTTTCGTGGGATAAATTTCGACATCCACGAGGTTGAAGCCCCGGGCAGAAGCTAGAGCTTTATATTTTTTAAATAAGATTAGAATATGCCAGCTAGTATACCTGCTAGTTTACAGAAATTTATTAGGAACAAGAAAGAAGAAATAAATTTTGTTTGCTCGAACATGTGTATACAAACAAAATAATACATGCATGCAAGATCTTAAAATAAGAGTGGCTCACGACATGTCTGCCATTTTTCATGGCGTGCAAATATCTTAGGTACAATTATTATTACTGAATCAATGATTTTTAACTTTTACACACTAAATATCAGTCACACAGCTAAACACTCCTACAAGATGTTGATAGTTTCTATTAGTAAGTATTATACTACTCTACACCGTGCTAAAGTAAATGTATAGGGTATAAGCTATTAGGGAAAGATTCATTAAGCAAGTAAACCAACAAACCTAATTACAAAAACGTGTCTTTGTAGTGGTAATATTTAATTTGACAATTTATTATTGTCAGCGTCTGTTAGCACAAGAGTTTAATTTTCGAAGGGTGCGCCTTCTGCTATGGTTGTTTCTTAGTCGTGACATCAAAGAGACATTTTTTCGTGAACTATGATTCATGTTATGTAATTTCATACTCGGTGCCATGCTGTTCTGAGGACTGACTTCAAGAAACATGACGTATTCCATCATTTATGACAGAGGTTGTATGGCATACACTATAATAAGAAAATCAGTTTCTCCATGTTTTGTACAATTTAACGGCTAAAATAACGAAATAATTTTGATGAAAAATGGCTAACAGTTAACTTGATATGTTGGTAACTTGGTACGCAGAAAATTAATAAACTCAAGTTCTCATCTCTAAAACAATTAGTAATTGCTTAACGCACTAACTAACAGCAGCAATAGATTTCATTTTGATAGTTCAACAACATTAAGGCCTGAGTTCACCAACATTCAAACCACCGGTTAGGTATATAAACAGTTGGTTTATTCCAAATTTCCTAAGGACATTTTAAATATAGAACTGATTAAATATTTGATCAGTTGATTTAAATGTTGGTGAACATAAGCATAATAGGGATGTTGCCTGGGTAAAAATAAATCGATTCGATTTAGTCCCTCAGTAAGATTATTAAAAAATATTGAACACGTATTTTTTGTTTTATCAATTAGATAAAAAATTACAAAGATATATCACATCAAAGTTCAGGAGTGGGGGGCTTTGACGTAATAACGTGCTAAAATTTGTAGCACGGCGTGACGTCATACGAAATTTCCAAGCGCTGTATCTTCGTAATTTTTTGTTTGCCAGACAAAAGAAAAAATACGTATACAATATTTTTTAGTAATCTAACTGATGGACTAAATATATTTTCTTAGTCAACTACCCTATTGCTTTATTTACGTTGTTGAGCATACAAATTTTTCGAACATGATTATGAAGCAATGCATTAACAATAAGTATCCTACAAAATGTTACAGATTGAAAGTGTATTCCGCACTCAGGGTGCAAGTCTACACAAATGTAGGTAGGTACTTTAAAGTAACGTACTGTGTAATTTATTATTAATTTGCCAGCCAATGAGAATGCCCTATTGTGGACAATGATTGATATTCTCAGTCCATATTCGTTACAATTTGATTCCCTGCGTCAACGAGTCGCGAACAATAGTTTCGACGTTGCAACACTTTGATTTCAGCTACTGAAATTCACATACATCATTGTCATAGCAAACTTCGTGCCAGGTCATACACGTAGCACTTATTCAACGACGCTTGCATATTACACGTGTATAAGCTGATTGTATGCCTGTGGCTAATGGTCAGGATTGAACAAGTTCTCTTAGATAACATAACATCATGCCTAATATTTCCCGAAGGGTTAGGCAGAAATTTACCTATAAACTCCCCGTTACGAGAATCTATAAATTTTGTAAACACACGTTCAGGGGTTCGCAATCTTTGGATCAAATAAAAAACACAGTTTTGTGACAATTTTTTATTGTATATAGGGATATAATTATGTTAACATACACATCTAATTACTGTCCTCAACGATTCTGAGTATTCTGCATCTGCATTCTGCAGCATTGACAGCGTCAGCGTGAATTTACTTCAAAATGGCAGCCCAAATGTTTACGCTCTATGAGTCAGACGCATTCCAGTACCACAAAACATTAGACGACAGCGCTTTATGTCGCTAAAATATAACCCGACCATGTGAAATTGCTCGTTAGTTTCGTATTACACGTACGTTACTTTGAGTTGATTGAATTTGGGATTATTTGTGATTGAATTGTCGCTAAGTCACTTAGTCGAAGTTATTTACAAAATGTATAGCTTCTAGTGACGGGGACTTTAGTACACCCACATTTTTCGCCAGTCATGTTCAAGTCCCATGTGAGAGGGAGCGCGCGTAATTACATGACATTATATATTTTAGTAATGACGTATGACTTCGGTTATACGAACATCACGCCTTGTTTCCCAGATGGGTTGGGCAGAGGAGTATCTATAGTATACCCACATTTCGCCAGTCATGTTTCAGTTCCTTATAATAGGAGGCGAGCCTATTGCCATAAACCGGGCACAAAATCCAGACTCCGAGCTGCTACATCAAAATTCCAGTTGAAAAACCCAATAATGGTTTGCCCCACCAGGTAACCAAACCCAAGACCTCATGCTCAGCACTTCAGCAGTATCGCGACCACTAGAGCTATGACCCAGACACGTTATCTTTTTGTGTTTAAATCTATAGTGAATCAAACATAACATAATTATTCGTAATTTATCGGCTTTCACAGCTCAAACATTGACATCAAGAAAGGTTTATTGTTACAGTGCTTGGCCAGACGGGAGCGCGGGCGCGGGTGGCGGGCGCGGCGCGGCGAACTCAAACTTACAAACTTCCTTTGAGTGTCCATAATGGGCACGCGGGTGCGGTGAACGGAGCGGACTGACAGGCGCGGGGAGCGCGCGGGCAACTGACTCCATACAAGTGGCCGCAGTGGGTGCGCGGGCAGTCCGCACGGGGACCGGGGTTCTCAAACTAGTTTGAGCTTTTTTCTAGTAAAAATAAGTCTTCTTCATCCATATTATATTATATACATCCATACATACACATCCACATCACATCACATACATCATCACACACACATCACACACATCACACACACACACACTCACACACACATCATTTACATCCATATTATTATTTAGTAGGTATTCTATTCTATTCTATTCTATTATATTTTGACAAACATTGGACACGACAACGCGCAGAACGCAGCCGCGCTCCAGTGCGGATAGGCAACCGGCGCGCGTTCCCGCACACGCGCCCGCCCCCCGCGCCCGCGTTCCTGTCTGATTTTAGCTTGATTTAAGGCTCCTACAAACAGGCGCGACACGCGATATAATCGCGCGCGACACAAAGGCACCGCTCGTTGCGCGACTTGCGGTGCCTTTGTGTCGCGTGTCGTGTCGCGCCTGTTTGAAGGAGTCTTTATCTTCATCCGAACTGTCTTGAGCAGTGTTATCCCAGTGATATGTTCTATGTTATGGGTTTGGTTTCCGCACTTAGTCCTTCAAATGGACCATTGTGCGTGTGTCCCAGTGGTAATGGCCACGACTTACTAGTTATATGTATGGTCGTATATCCCAGACAGGCGCTTTACTTTGTGTAAATTATATCACCACCACTGCTCTCAAAATGGTAAAAAAAACATAATGAGAAAACGGACTAAAAATTCTAAGACATGTGATATCTATCAACCAGCACTGGGCCCGCGTGTTGCATTACGGCCCACTCCCTCTCACTGTGAAGAAGCTGGTGTCCCAGCAGTGGGAATATTGCAGGCTGATTATGTGGTTACGTTAAACTGTTTCTTGAAAAAAATTAAAGTGTTAAATTTCTTTGTTTACAGGTAAGTCTCACGGTGGTATCAACCACCTTACACATCATTCAAAGTGATCCAAGTAAGTGTCTTACCAAGAATTTCTAATTTAAGAAGAATTTACTCCTCTGAGTTACTTTGAATTCTTGTACAACGCTATACAGAAGTTTTTATAGGAACTTCTGAGTCTTTAGATAGGTAGGTGATTGCTCCGTTGGTCTCGTGATCGCAAGCGCGACTGCTGAACGCTGGATGCTGGGTTCGATTCCCTAGTCGTAAAAATCTTATTGGGTTTTTACACTAGAAATTTCTCAGTAACAGTCCGGATTTTGGAAGTTGGCGGTGTGTCACTCCCGTGGCTTAGAAAGCACGTTAAGCCGTTGGTCCTGCGCATGATCTCTCTCTGTTCGTGTCGGATTACCACCCCATCGGACTATGAGAGTGACGGAAGAGAAAGTGCACCTGTGTCTGCGCGCGAGATCTTGCCGTTTTGCCTAAAAGATTTTGACAAAATTTCACTATCCAAACATATTTTAGCAACCTTTTTTTTAAACCAATGCAATATTTGGAATGATTTTAGTAGGTACGCACATTTTCATTTGGTAACCATGGATAATTCAGTCATTAAGACATTTGGTCTTTAATCAAATGATTCATTACAGCAAACAATCTTTAGACAATAAACAAATGATTCATTGATGTCAAATGATTTGATTTTATATATAGACAATTTTTTTGGTAATTACATGGTTTTATTTACATAATTACTTTTTTCATTACATTGCATAGTTGCGGTCGGACAATATGCGACGTAGGACGCAAGATCGAGCAGAGGGCACCCCGAGGTTAGGTTTGGTGGGGTTATTTAAGCCCTTTTCACAGCCCCGCGAAGCGGGGCTTCGTCAACATTGGATGCAAAAGAGCGAGCGAATGAGAATAAAAATACCTTTACCTCATATCATATTACACAGGCCCAATTGAAATCATAGGCAGACAGAAATAGGGGCCCCGATGGTACAAAATTTTTGGCTTATTTTATTTTGCTTAAATATATTATATCAACTGAAACATTTGACTACATCAAAATTGGTAAAAGTACTAGTTGGTAAGCAAGTTATTGTTGAAACGTTAACTTGCCAAACATTAGGTTTGCGTTAACATTTTTTAATTTTTTGTGAAGAGTTTATTTGCTAAGTAATGATTTGGCAAATGAAATTATGCGGAAAATTGTTTGGGAAGTGATAATTTGTCAATATCTTTTTGATGATACAAGGGAGGGGAGACCCCTGGAGGTCTATTATTATAGGTAGCTACTCTGTTTATTTAAATTTCGGAAAATTCACCCTTAATTTGTTAAAGATACACACAAAAATAAATATTAATATATTTTAGCAGCAGACCTTTTTTCTCTCAAAATAAATTCCATTTTCCCTGTTTTATTTTCATAACAACGACTTAATTGAATATCAAATTGCTTAGTAAAATAAATATTTGAGTTGTAAAATATTGAAACCTTTGGGGTATAAGCCATGATATAAAAAGTCGTGTTAATAAAACCGTATTTTTAAAAAATCCTTTCATACAAATTAAATTGTAAAGCCTCGTCGGGTTTACGACCTAGATCTAATTCAAGGGTTCTGAGTAAAAATCTGGATTTAAAATTAGAGTACTAACATTTTGATTTTATTGTATTTGTAATTGAGAAGCAGAATAAAATAGGTTATCGATTGCCGCGGTTGGTCCTTAGATGGGTGGTGGTGATCTTTACATGCCAAGACCTCCTCCATGCCTTGGAAAGCACGTTATGCCGTTGGTCTCGGCTGTCATTCGTGGATCTTTGACAGTCGTTACGGGTCGTCAGAAGCCCGAAAGTCTAACAACCAGTCTTACCAAGGGGTATCGTATTACCCACTGGGAGATGGAGGTCAAAGAGGCAATCTCTTCATGCAAAATACTTGTATTCAGCTGCATCCGGTTAGACTGGAAGCCGACCCCAACTTAGTTGGGAAAAGTCTAGGCGGATGATGAATAAAATAGGTTATCTAAGTTTTTAAGATAAGATTTTATTAAGTAGCCACTTCAGTCTATAGATACATATTAATAAATTGAAATCGTTTTTCGTGTCTGCTTGTGTGATATTTGTGTGGATCACTATAATTAAACTTACTTAAAAACCTACTAAACAGATCTCGACATTTTGGCATGTCTTAAAATAATACAAAAATCTATCTAATTTTGATATGAATGAGTCTTTAAAATTGCTTTCATAGTGGGAGGCAAGTAAAAAAAACCAATGATAACAATTTCGGGGGATACAGTTTGGTGTTGCAGCTTCATATCTATCACCTCCATTCTAAATTCAATTACACCATTGAATACCTAAAGAATCAAAGAATTTATTACGCCAAGTGATACACAGATGACTGATGGGGCTGAAAGGTTCTGGAACGGTGACCGCGAACCGGAAGACGTAGCGTTGGAAGACCTCCCACAAGGTGTACCGACGACCTTGTGAAGACCGCAGGAACCCGTTGGATGCGAGAAGCACAGAACTGGTCGAAGTGGAGGTGCTTGGGGTAGGTCTATGTCCAGAAGTGGACGTCTTTCAGCTGAAATGATGATTACGCCAAGTGAGGACTGTGACGCATCGCGCGCGGTGGAGGGGGAAGCGCCGCCATTTTGAAGTCATTTTGCTGCGTATCGAAATTTCCAGTAGGTATGTATAATTTTTGACTCGGAAAAGCTACGACGTTCGTTTAAGTTTCAATCGTCAGCTCTCGTCAAATCTATCGATGGTATACAAAACATTAGTGTAAAACAGTGAAAGTGAATATAATGTGTTAAAATAAAATTAAAAATAATATCAATATACAGAAATCGTATACGGTTGGAAAGGGCTTCTCAAGAGCGATCGAAAGGTACCAATAAAACTCCATATGACTGCGTCAAGGAGTGCCGGGAACGTAAAAGAATGAATGCGAAACTAAACGTATTCACGTACAATACACGGCCGTGTCAATGACACAGCCACACCACTTTTTATAATTTAAATTACATGCTCTTAAAGGTTCCTACGGGTGGAGACTCACTAATACCGACTGCATTAATCTTCTCGTAAGCCTTAAGTCACCTGATCCACCGTCGATAATATGGACTAGCCATCGACTATGTCCTCGCTCAAGAAACGTAGATCCCGTGTCAGTACAAGAAACACATAAATTACAAATAGTTGATCACTGACTGCACATCACCGGCGAAACCTCTATCATCAAACAACTAGTTTTTAGTCGCTAGCTCTACTCACTTCTCGCTAATCATCGGCGCGGGGCAGCTGCCTTAACCACTCCAGCCCAGCGCGGGCCAATATCGGCCAATTACAATAGAAAATCAATTGGGTCTGAAAAGATAAGACCACCCATTACGTCTCCCTTTGTGAAGTTTCTATATTTATATCTGTAATTTATAGGGTGTACATAATAAAGAGTATTCTATTCTAAACCAGAAGTCCGACCTATAGAATGTTCGATTCAGTTTTTTTTTACTGTTGACGCAATCGTACATGGTTCCACTGCTTCAAAAGCATGTAAAAATTTCAAGTAGAAGCGATCAAATCAATCCACGTTTCCGACGAACCAGTGTTCCCTGTAGCCGAACGTAAACTTTCCGGGATCAAGGTTTAATTCCTACAATCGAAGATTTATTTGTAGATATATATACCACCGCCTGTTACTGCCCCACTGCAGAGCTTAGGCCTCATCTCATAACGAGAAGGCATGATCACCGCACTTTGCTCAAGACGGGTTTCCGATTAAAAACTTATATTAACTACTACCAGCGCCCCGCGGTTTCGCCCGCGTAGGTTTAGATCCCGTGGGAATATGGGGATAAAAATTATCCTATGTGTTTATCCAGGAAATTTTCTATCTATGTGCCAATTTTCATAAAAATCTGCTCAACGGTTTACACGTGATTGAGTAACAAACATCCAAACATCTTCACAAACTTTCACATTTATAATTTCTTAGTAGGATTAGCTGTTCGTTTCCGGCGTCGCCGGATGAATTTCATACAAAAATACTATTAAAATTTCAGACATTCCCGGATTTTATAAATATTTTGTTTTATACAAAATAAAAGAAAATATTTTGAAAATCCACGGAGAAAGTCGTTGGTAAATTTTTGTCTTGAAAAATAAGAACACAACAAAAAAAATCGATCGCCGGTAGCCGTTCTCAATAGATGATCTTTCATGCATGCGGCAATTCAATCAATCAACTCATCCTGTTGCAATCCAAGCTGGACATAGGCCTCTCTCAGGCTGCGCCATAACATCCTGTCCTCCACCTTCCGCGTCCAGCCCGTCCTAGCCACTTTTTTTAGGTCGTCCGTCCATCTAGCTGGGGGGCGTCCCACACTACGCTTGCCGATACGCGGTCTCCACTCAAGGACAATGTGGCTATTGCTTTTTGTTTAATTAAATAGATATAAATAAGTCCAGGTTTCTCATGATGTTCTCCTTTCCCGATGACAATGATGTCTAAGATAAACTTAGTTATTTATATGGATATTCTACTAGATATTTGTTTACATTCTAGGCGCAGGTGAAATCTTTGCGTCGTTTTCTAGAAAAACCATTTTTTTCGCTTACTCTTTCTAACAAAAATACTTCAAAAACGATTTCTTTTAATTCGGTCTCAACATTTACAGTTTGCAGTGTCATCGTTCCCTAAAAATTCGAACTAAGCCTTAAAGTAGGTCCCTGGGTGAATAGCCAAAAACTGGCGCAGTCAACATTAAAGGAGTTAGGGAATCCTTTCGATTGCTCACTGAACGATCACAAGGAAAGTTAAATTGTCATCGTTGAACTAACTGGGGATCTTCTACGAAAAGGAATTTCTTTGAATTGGGAGGCTTTGTTAAATAAGATTATTTTTGGTGAGAGTTTCTGAGAGGACAATTAAATTGATCTGAGTACATTGAGTGACAAAAATGTTGTCGGTATTTAATTATAGCAACATTTTATAAATCATTAGGAAGAAAAAATACTTACGTATTTTTTATAGAAATGTATAGGTAATCCTAGAATAACAGAAACATTATAAGAAACCTTTAAATGTCTAGATATTCAGATTACTAATATTTATTTAAATACTAGCTGAACCCCGCAGTTTCGATGTGGTTTCGTGTCGATCTCGTGGGAATATCGGGATAAAAATTGTTAATCCAGGATGTCAGCTACCTCCATACAAAATTTTATCAAAATTGGTCCAGCCGTTTGAGCGTGAAGAAGTAACAATCATATAAACACACACAAACACTCACAAACTTTCGCCTTTATAATATTAGTGTCTTAAATTCAATAGATAATATAAATATAAAATAAATTTCATAATAGGATATGAGTTTACTCATAATTATTATAAAAATGAATTTAATATTTATATAAGCTATTAAATTTATATTTGAATAAATATTAGTAACCTAAATATCTAGTTATTTAAAGATTTCTAATAAGTCTCTGTTGAGTAAGAAAGGAAAAATATAGAAAGGAAATACAATAAATATTTTGTAAAATCATAAAATCGCTGTTCTCCTCTCTTACTTTTTAAAATTTAGCTGTGCCCGACAGGGTCCATAATTGTTTCTATTTATTAATACTTGCCACCTGTATGTACATTAAAGATTAATTGAATTGAGTTCTATTTCACTAACCGCATTTTTGTATCTAATTAACAAAATACAAACAAATCTACTAAAAGCACTGAACCTTGCATAGCTACTAAGCCTTAATTACGATTCTTCAATCAAAAAACACGCGTATGTTCATCTGAATTAAGGCTATTTTCCAACGAAGGCACGGTAAATAAACCTAGTTTGTCTGACGAGAGGTCCTTAGGGAAATCCCAACAAAGTTGATGATTTTGTTTTTATGCCAGTGCACAGAGAATACATATTATATGAATAGTATTATGTTTATCTGACATTTGATGGCTTTTAAATGAATAGAAACATTTATACCCACGTTTTATTCGCCTGGGGATGGGCAAACAATAGAACGATATAATACGTACTGCGATCAGTGAACCATAGCACGAACGCGCGGATGTAAATGTATGTAATTGGAACAATTTAAAATACTCGTTTCGCTGATAATATTTGCTAAGATTTAAGACTATATTCGTATAAATGGGTTGTCGTGGGCTTATAAGGTCGCGTCATCCATGTCGAGACTTCTTACCTGTGAATAAATAATACGTTGACATAAACTTCCGAAAAATAGACCTAGAATGTTTCACTTTTTATTTAACCTATCTTTGTTTTTCTTTACGTGTTTGGGTTAGTGATAGAAGTAATACCTCACGGATGTCGCTTTAGTTAGATCAGGGACATTCAATGTATCTCTTGTGGTCTTCAAAGAAATTGGCATTTAGTCGTCCAACTACGCATTGTTTATAACATCATCTTATGATGTTGCTAGAGTGGAATTTTCTGTTTAAACATTTTAAGTGAATCACTCAAGTTACTTAAATTTAATGAAAACGACATTGATACAAAAAACCTACCTTACTTATTTTCACAACATACTGATCTTTAGAGAGAGGGGGCTTGTGGCTAAGTAATAATAGACGCATGGTTCGATCGATCTGGTTAAGCTACGCTTGCCGCGGTTGGTTCGTGGATGGGTGACCATCTTTACATACCAAGACCCCTCCGTGCCTCGGAAAGCACGTTAAGCCCTTGGTCCCGGCTGTCATTCGTGGATCTTTGACAGTCGTTATGGGTCGTCAGAAGCCCGAAAGTCTGACAACCAGTCTTACCAAGGGGTATCGTATTTATTTATTTATTGACACACCAACGACTTATTCACTAAATTATTACATTAATATAGCTAGTCTATTTAACTGTTGTGCGGTCAATTCGTCACTTATAGGTGTGCACAGCACTTGTATAATCAATAATAAATACTAAACCGGAAATATAATTATGTTAATTACAACATTAAAATTTACATTGAATTTAAAATGTCAAGTAGTTAAATTAAAATACAGTAAATTCAAAAATTTAAATAAACATCAATTAAATTGGAATAGAAAATAAACATAAATTAAAACTATAAAAATAAGAAACACAGACATATCACATTAATTACAATAAAATTAAAAGAATACAATAGATTAAAATTTGAGTTCAAAAATTAAATTAAATTATACAATAAGTATTACCCACTAACTGGGTTGTGGAGGTCAGGTAGGCAGTCGTTCCATGTAAAACACTGGTATTCAGCTGCACCCGGTCGGACTGGAAGCCGACCCCAACATAGCTGGGAGAAGGCTAGGCAGATGATGATTCGTATAAATGTGTGATACTTATTGAAGTTGTCGCAATTTCAAACAAAAAGCTGAACTTGTCTTTTTGTTTTTATCAAATTTACTTTATTTTTACATTACACGTTTGTGCTAGGGCTTCTTTTAAATATCAGTTTTTGCTTCAGCTCTTAGTGGAACCGTGTTTAAAACAAATCGTTGGCAGCCGGCTAATGCCATTTATTTTTATTTGTAATGGGTTTGCTCTTGACTCTAGTCTAGGTCAGAGGTGACAGAGACAAAGTCTACAATGGAGTGAGCTTACCCAGAAGAAACCTGCTAGAAAAATGACCCCGCAATCTATACTACAACATTAAAATGAGGTAAAATTTGTATGTACAGACGCCAGCACATCAAGCTACTATATCTGTCAAATATCTGTGACCTCTCAAGCTCCGCTAAAGAGACACAATTGATATTTTTTTTTTTTGTATCGTATTAAATAAGATACGCGCGGAGCTTAGATTTTCAACTTTATTGCTAAATTATAGGGTTCAAAATTGATTGGAAAAATTTAACAGTTTCGGGTAGCTTGATGTGTTAGCGTCTGTACATAGGGGGTAATCTTCAGGAATATTTATCCGATTCCGACAATTCTTTCACTAATGGAAAGCTATGGTATTGCCGAGTGTCATCCTACCATCCTACTAATATTAAAAAACGCGAAAGTTTGTGAGAATGGATTGGATGGACAGATGGATGTTTGTTACTCTTTCACACAAAAACTACTAAACGGATTTGGATGAAATTTGGCACACATATAGTTTATAACCAGAATTAACACAAAGAATATTTTTTATCGCGATATTCCCATTTGATCGAAACTTGTGCGGGTGAAACGGCGAGGCGCTGCTAGTAGAATATAAGAAATTTCTCGCGGACGAAATCGTGAGCAAAAGCTAGTAATAAATACAAGAAATGGCACACAAATTCTTCACAAGTAGCAGATATGATGACGGTTCTGTACATAGTCTAGATACAATCCTATTAAGAAGCAATACAGATTTTATTTCTAGCATTTTCTATACCCTCCTGCATCCAGGTCTCCCTGCACTCCTTCCATCCTTTTTACAATTAGATTTTAACTGGAAAATAAGGAATATAATAAGATTTTTCTTTCACAAGCAGACGACTTAACATAACGCTCTAAAAACTGGGAGCCATTGATAACACTTAAAGTTGAGTACCCTCTCCGAACATAATATTGCTTTTCGTGACTCGAATACAATATTCAGGATTTACGTTCAAAAAGAACTTACAAAAACAAACAAGATACTTACAATTTTACATATTATTCAGTAACCGCTTAAAGTACGCCCAGAAATTCCAATTTACAAGGAACGAGCTTGTTTTAAATATTTTTCGTCGTCCGATCACTAATCCTTTCGTTAAAAGTGATCGGTTTCGACGAGGGTGAGAATCGGATGTTTAAGACTGTGAGCTTGGACATAGGCGGTAGCGGGGCGATGTAATTAGCGGACGGCGTTCTCCAATAGGTAGGTAATCAGGGCGTAACACTTATGTAGAGTAATCTACTTAAATTCTTTTCTAACTACTTGATAGTAGATCAAGACAAGGTAAAAATAAGATGAGGTAGCTTTCTAGGGTGCGTCTCGTCTACATTTATACATTATATCACCTGCAACCATAATCACCATATAATATTCCCATAGCTGGGACACAGGCCTCCTCTTTTCGAGAGGAAGTGGGTCGTAATCGACTACGCGGGCCCAATGCGGGTTGGTAGATGTTACGTCTACGACTTTTTTTAGGACATACAGGTTTCCTCACGATGTTTTACTTCACCGTATTTGAGAGCAGTGGTGATGAAATTATTTACACAAAGTAAAGCGTTTGTGGGTTTGATGCCACGACCTACACATTAATTCGTAAGTCGGCCCCCGTTTCCAATGGGCCACCACTGCTCGCCTGCACCCACTACGGCTATATTTTATGCTCAAAACAAAATGAAACCAGAATGAGATTTTTAGTCTACTCCTCCCCTAGCAATGAGTGATATATCAATATAAAAGTTGTTTCAAGTAGAACAATAATTTATTTTTTACTGTTAAACGGTCAACTGAAAGTCTTTTAGAAGTCAAAGATATTCATTGAAAGTTAACATTTAAATTCTGTAGTAAGTGTCTTATTATTTGTGGAAACTTTTCATTTAGGTACATATGAAAGCATTTGAATAAAATTAGTTGCCCGTCTTACCGCCCCCGCTTAGCCGACTGCTCCGCTCTCAACGCGTCACAAACCATAACCTTGAGGACTCACAGTATACGAGGGGTCTAGAGTACTGGGAAGCAATTACTCAGTTCTGTCTCGGTAAAACAATATCTATTGTGTTGTTCGCTAACAAGCACCAGCTCAGTTGAACTGATGGTGAGAAATGTTTTGATTATACAGTTTTATACCGGCTGACTTTTTCATCGTCTCGACAAAAATAGGGTATAAATAGTTTATTTTTCAAAAACTATAAATAATAAATTATTTGAAGTAAACTTTTCATACTAAAAAAAAATAAATCTATCTACTAATAATATAAAACATCAAATTCAATCCTTTAATTGAAATCGGCCGATGATGGTTTCAATCAAAGGACTGAATGTAAAAAAAGTGATTTAATTTATTAAATGAAAAAAAAAGAGATTTCTGTGCCATGGCTTCAACTCCGTTCATCTTTTATATCCTGTTTTTGTCCAGACGGCAAAAATGTCATCTGGTATAATGTCAAAATATAATATTATTCTTTATAATTGGAACTTTAGTAATAAATAAGCTTTTTGTAAAATAAATTTATCATGGCAAAGTTTCTGCTACCTATAAAGCCAACAAATATCAAACAATATCTTATTGCTCGAGGCTTTTAAGTAAGTATAACAGGCACACGGAACGATCAATCAGGTTTAGCTACGCTTGACACGGTTCATCTGTGGATGGATGACCACCTTTACATACCAAGACTCCTCTGTGCTTCGGAAAGCATGTTAAGCCGTTGGTCCCGGCTGTCATTCGTGGAGATTTGTTAGTCGTCACGGGTCGACAGAAGCCCGAAAATCTGATAAATAATCTTTAAAAGGGGTGTCGTATTATCCAGTAACTGGGTCGTAGAGGTCTTATAGGCAGTCACTCCATGTAAAATACTGATATTCAGCTGCTTCCGGTTATACTAGATGCCGAGCCCAACATAGTTGGGAAAAGGCTGATGATGATTTTATTGTTCGATTGAAGAAAAAGGTGTTTCGGCATGATAATACCGAAATACATTTATTAACTAGGTATATAATATATAGTACATATTCCAACTTTTAACATAATAACTTGACCCTACATAATCCATACTAATATTATAAATTCGAAAGTAACTCTGGCTGTCTCTCCGTCTGTCTACATGTTATCTTTTTTTATCCCAATATTCCCACGGAATCGACACTTATGCGAGTAAAACCGCGGGGCGCTGCTAGTAAAAATATATATGTAGGAGTTCTGAGCTGACGACAACGAAAAATCAAGACAAAGAGGTATGTGAAATTACGAGCGTACGGCCAGCGCCACGGACCAAGTCTAAGTGCTTCTCTACAACGCGCGCCGGTTGCTTTATAAAGGCACCGGTCGCCCCACTACCCCCACTTTGCTACAACAACCGATACTACTTCCGGCGCTGACGTCACTCGCAAGCCCACATGGACTAAGCAGTCCCCTCTTTTGTTGAGCGACTTATTTACAATAAAATCTAAATCAGTGTTTACGATACAAATAATTTGATCAACCAAATTCACTACACAAATTAAATAAAAGAACGCAGAATAATAATATTCGCGCGTTCAAATTATGACCGCGCCGTCACGGCCATCCTGCGCCTTCACACGACCTCGTGTGTCTCGTCATCAGAACTTTCTGCAAAGAATAAAATTATGGTAAGTAGTACACTCAAGCTCGGCCATTCTGACCCCTTTTATAAAAGAATCACACAGAACAGTTGTCACTCAGACAGACGTTTTGTCACACAGACGGGTCGTCATTATGGGTCGTCACACAGACGGATTGTCACACAGACGGATTGTCACACAGACTGATTGTCACACAGACTATTTGTCACACAGACTATTTGTCACACAGACTATTTGTCACACAGACTATTTGTCACACAGACTGATTGTCACACAGACTGATTGTCACACAGACAAGATCTACTGCGCTCCCCTAAAGTGCTCGATCGAACCAGCACTCCATCCGAAGGGTCGCGTCGAGGGCTATCCCGACACCCATACGAACTATCCCGACGCCTACGTGAACTTTGAGAGTACTCCGATCTATCACGACGACGCCTAGGAGATCTACTACGCGATTGACGATAATGGTCACAGGGCATTTTGCAAACATTACGACCGCTATGCGAATCGTTTTCCCGAGAATTACGCCTAGGTGTATTCTCACGCGGCGTGCATCCACGACTCGACATGGTTATGACTATAGGCAACATAAATGACCACTACGTGAACAACAAACTAACCGCGAAATAAAGAATTAACACGTGGCGAATCACGTTTAAATGCACAGAAACTAATTACGGACAAAATCAACAACACGTGGTGAAAAATTTTAAACAGTCTCAAAAACTATTTTCGGTTAAAAAGATGGCGAACGATCTAAGTCGCGTGTAGTTGAAACGAATCCCACTTCTGATGTAGGAGTTCTGAGCTGACGACAACGAAAAATCAAGACAAAGAGGTATGTGAAATTACGAGCGTACGGCCAGCGCCACGGACCAAGTCTAAGTGCTTCTCTACAACGCGCGCCGGTTGCTTTATAAAGGCACCGGTCGCCCCACTACCCCCACTTTGCTACAACAACCGATACTACTTCCGGCGCTGACGTCACTCGCAAGCCCACATGGACTAAGCAGTCCCCTCTTTTGTTGAGCGACTTATTTACAATAAAATCTAAATCAGTGTTTACGATACAAATAATTTGATCAACCAAATTCACTACACAAATTAAATAAAAGAACGCAGAATAATAATATTCGCGCGTTCAAATTATGACCGCGCCGTCATATATTTCACTCGGCTTTTATTTATTTCCTTTTGTTTAGGTATTTTATTTGAATTGTTCATTGTTCTTTTATTTGAATAAGATTTCCTTATGCTATAAATAAGTAATACTATTTTCCCGCTAACCTGATTCCCAATTACTTCCTTCATTCTGCATGATCTTGTTTCGTCCTTTACAAAGGCTATCAGCATACTTTAGTCTACTGGAAAACACGTGAGATAAGGAAAAAATATTATATTTTCTACCATAGAAATCGCTTCAATGCTCTTGAGGGACTAATCCTTGAATTCGGGCAAACGCTTTTGTAAGGCTACTTAGATGTTTTCTAGCGAAAAATCTCGGGTTTTCCCGAATAAGCTGGGTAGCTTGATAAAGAGGATAGATAGACTTACAGTATCACGCCGGGTTTGTTATATGCTTAAATTTTAGGTTTCTTTACTTAATAGGCTATAAATAAATATCCATAAAACAAAATGTGTGTCAGCGATTAAATAAAACTGATTTACCCTAATTCGAAATCATTGTCTCGAACAAAATGCTTATGTCTATTCGAACTTATTCAAAAAAATAAGTTGTCAGAAACACCCTCGAATTCGAATTGATTTTAGAAATTCTTTTATAATGCGGCTATCTTATCTCTACAGAGAGCCTTAATAAAGTAATAACGACCCGCCCCTGCTACACACGGTTTTTACGACTTGACGAAACATGAACATTTTTTTATTACATCTAAGTTAAATGTTAATGTATTACACTTATACCTTCCGAAGTAAACTCTCTAGATAATGATAAAACTACATCAAAAATCCTTAGCCTGGATGCGAAAAACAACGCGGTCACAAAGACACGAAAAGCGATTTTAAATTATAATATGAATGTATGGATATATGGTACACTTTCCTACTCTCTGTGACGCAACTAGAAACTACCTACTTAAAGTCGTTTGGATTTGCCCGTGACGCGAGTGGTTTCCGAATCAAATCGTCTTAAAGTTCTGGCCTGAGCACTTTCGATCAATTGAATCTGGCGACGTACCTACGCCTTGAAACTTCTAGCGGCTTCAAATTTTGGGTAATTATTAGCAGTTCTGTTTGCGAACGTACTAAAACCAGGGTGAAATAATAGGAAAAGCAATTAGGCAAAGAAGCAAAGTTAAATAATTTTTGACCCAGAAGTCCTGTAAGAGTTTATTTTGTGTGTGGGATCTACATCGTCACATGCGAACTACATTATGCTGACGTCACGCGAGAATCCTGTATCGCGCAAGCAGAGTTTACCGCGCGACAAGCATATAACGGGTGTAAAAAACACTTAACGAAGCCGTGTTATTTGTACTACTCAGTTGTTTGTAATCATTTGTTTGTACTGGACCAAACTTGGAGACCTTCTGATTACGGAGATATTGAAGATCAAAGTTCCAACTTTTACTGACGTTTTTTAACGGAAACAAGTTTTTAATTTTATCACATAACTTTAAATACCCTCACGACACCTATAACGTTTCATGCACCCATAAGCATAATGTTTTGCACACACAGCTAGGTTACAATATATTATTTGGCCCCAAACTAGAGTGTTAGTCTGTAACCTTGGGGCTCCGGGTACGAATTCCAGTGTGGAGACTAGAGAGAAGAAGATTATAACTTCCTGTATCTACTACGTTGTAAGCAATCATTGAGGTTCATCCAAATTAAATTAGTTTATATCCACAAATGATAAACCAATAACACATTTACTCTTCATTCTACTTGAAATTGTGATCTAAGCACCTAATTTCAGAAGATAAAAACCTACGTTACTCGATAAAGACCCTCATTCCTGAACGTTCAGGGGTCAAAATATTTTCTCTCGGGGTGACCAAAGGGCGATTTGATGAGATACCTGAAGTTTGGAAGCAGTCGTATTTCGGAACAAATTGGATATTTTTTTAGTAAGATGGCAGTAAAGAGTGGCTGAAATTGGGTCAGGTGGGGAAAAGTGTTAAGAAAGTATATATGTAAGTGCTGAGCGTGTATCTACAGAGCTGTGTACTATAATTATTTGACGATTGAATTGACGAAATTGATGTTTTGAAACGAAAGGTTTTGAAAGTTGTTTACAAATATACCTAATAATAATAATAATAAGGGCCGGGTCCCCGCTACCGGTGGTTGTGTGCAGCGCATGAGATGGACTCAGTCTATGAACGAGAACGTCATGCGTGCATATTACGGGTCTACAGAGGGGGGAACTAACCTCACTGCGTACCGCGTTAGGTAGGGTCTCTGTTCCAGGAACTGGAACCAACCGTCAACGTTTCGGCCCAACGACTGTCGGATCAGGTGCGGGTCATTCAACGCAATCACAGGTCGGACGATATCGCACTTGATAGGCTGCGCTCAGAGGTACTGAGCAACCACATCGTCTCGACTTCGGCACAAACTGCGGCACAAGTGTCAACTGTTGATGCCATCCCGCCGCAGTCCAATCATGTTGAAGAAGAAGATGATAGGGTTGCCACAGTAAGTAGCCAGTACAACGTCCGACTGAGGAGCGCACTGGAGGATGCATTACGCAAGTATAGATCCACTCCAACCGAACTTAGACCCCGATTACCACGGTTACCTATGCACAAGAAAAATAGGGCGCTGGTGTGTGCCTTGGACTCGCAGCTCAAGAATTTCTTTGAGAGCAGCGAGGATCTTGTTGATACACACTCGATCCTGTATTGCGCAGCTGTTGCGGCATGTCGTTTAGCTAACGTCAAGTTCCCAACTTATGACGAAGCTACTCGACCAAAACCAACCGTACCAGTCTGGCAACGTAGGATCGAGGGTCGTATCGATGGGGCCAGGGTACTCATCGGCAAACTATACTGCTTCAGGGAGGGCAATACACGACCACGAGTGATGCGCTTTGTAAGGCGGGCATTCTCGGGGACTGGAATCAATCCTCGAGAATACATGTCCCATGTCACAGAGCGCATCGACTTCCTGAAGCAGAAAGTTTGTGCATGGGCGAACCGAATTCGGCGGTATAAGCGGCGGGTTGATCGATACACGCAGAATCGCATGTTCCAGAGCGATGAAAGGTGGGTATATAGAGCTTGGGAGCGACCTGAACAAAATGTGATAGATGTATGCCGCCCGGATGATGCCGCCACAAGTGCATTCTGGCGCAGCATCTGGTCGGTACCCGTCTGTCACACTGAGGCTGGCTGGATGCAGGATGTCGAGCGAGTGTGTGAGACTATACCAGTAATGGATGCAGTCATAATTATGCCATCAGACGTTACCAGAGCGGTCCGTCCTTTACCGAATTGGAAATCGCCGGGACCGGACGGACTGCACAACTTCTGGTTGAAATGGCTAATCAGTTCACACACTTGCTTGGCATCTCAGTTCCAGTCATCCTTAGAGTCTGGGTCGCTACCGCAGTTTCTAACAACAGGCGTTACCCACCTGCTCCATAAGTCAGGTAGTCCCGCGGAACCCAAGAATTATAGACCAATCACGTGTTTGTCGACGGTTTATAAACTTCTTACATCAATTTTGAGAGTGAAAATTAATACGCACATTGAGAATAACTCGATTATGTCTGCCTCTCAAAATGGATGTAGGAATGGGTCCCGCGGTACTAAGGAGCTACTCCTCATAGACATGGCCATTAGCCAACAGGTTCAGCGATCCCGCAAGGATCTGTCAACATGTTGGATAGATTACAAGAAGGCCTACGACTCGGTGCCACATACATGGCTCATGAGGGTGCTGGAGTTGTACAAAATAGATGCAACTCTACGCATCTTCCTTGAGTCGTGTATGGGGCAATGGAAGACGGTCCTTCGTTATCCAGGATGTCGACAGATCCAGGGGAATGATGAGCCTGTATGGATTAAACGGGGAATATTTCAGGGCGACAGTTTGAGTCCACTTTGGTTCTGCTTAGCCCTGAATCCTCTAAGTACACTACTGGAGGATTCAGGTCTAGGTTATCGGTTGAGGAGAGGTGGTCAGGTTATATCTCACCTCCTTTACATGGATGATTTGAAACTCTTTGCCCCCAACAAATTGCGTCTGATGGAGCTACTGAAGGTAACTGAAACTTTCAGTAGCGCCATCAGGATGGAATTTGGTGTGGACAAATGTGCAGTCATGCATGTAAAGCGAGGGGAGATTATGGAATCCGAGGGAATTCAACTCTCGGATTCCATAAACCTCAGATCCCTCTCCTCATCCGAAAACTATAAGTATTTGGGTATGTCGGAAGCGTTAGGCATCAATGATGCTGACATGAAGCAATCATTGAAGGAGCGCTTCTTTTGTCGCCTGAAGAAGGTATTAAATAGTCTTCTTTCGGGCGGAAATAAGGTGCGCGCCTTCAACGGTTGGGTCATGCCGGTTTTGATGTACTCTTTCGGCATACTCAAATGGACTCAGACCGAACTCGACGCCCTGGATAGAAGAGTCCGTACACTACTGACCGCAAACCGGATGCATCACCCACGATCATCGGTGATGAGACTGTATATCCCGCGGAAGTGTGGGGGTCGAGGCTTTTTAAATGCGAAGACCCTCCACAACCGCGAGGTGTGCAGTCTCAGGGAATATTTTTTAAAAGCCGAAGTGAGTATGCGTCGTGATGTGGTCGCAGTGGACAAAGGGCTCACCCCGCTCTCCATGGCTAAAGAGAACTGGCGCAAACCTGTAGTACTTTCTACTGATGACCGCAAGAAGATATGGCAAAGCAAGGAGCTTCACGGACGCTTCTATCGAGCTCTTCATGAGCCCGGTGTAGATTTCTTAGCGTCCGTATCCTGGCTACGTTTTGGTGACCTTTTCGGGGAAACTGAAGGTTTTGTCTGTGCAATTATGGACGAAGTTATCTTAACGAATAACTACCGGAGACATATTATGAGGGACGGGACGGTTGACGTGTGTCGGGCATGCCACCGTCCGGGTGAGTCTATCAGACATATTGTCTCTGGTTGTTCTCGTCTGGCTAACGGTGAGTACTTGCACAGGCATAACCAAGTGGCCAGGATTATTCACCAGCAACTTGCTTTGAAATATAAGCTTGTGGATTCTGAGGTACCGTATTACAAGTATGTGCCCGACCCAGTTCTTGAAAATGACCATGTCACGTTGTACTGGGATCGATCTATCATTAAACTGACAGGACTATTGCTGCCAATAAGCCTGATATAGTGGTGATAGATCGATTAGCGCGCCGCACAATGATTGTCGATGTTACCATTCCACATGACGGTAACCTCGTGAAAGCTGAGAAAGAGAAACAAATTAAATATCTCGACTTAGCACACGAGGTTGTTGACATGTGGAATGTGAGCTCGGCTATCATTGTGCCGATTGTCGTGTCGGCCAATGGTCTTATAACCGAAAGCCTCGATCAACATCTATCGAGGCTCTTGTTAGGTGGTTGGATCAAGGGCCTGATTCAGAAGGCAGTACTCCTCGATACGGCTCGCATTGTGAGGAGGTTCCTGTCTCTGGAGCCTTAACCACCGGTAGCTTGGACTCTGGTCCCGACACCGGCGGACAACTATTTTTTTATATTTTTAAATGTTTTTTTTTTTACTTATTTTTATATTTTAAGAAATGTTTAAAAATGTAATAAAATAAGAAAACTAAATAAATAAATGAATAATAATAATAATAAATCCGTCTATATCAACCTACAAAAAGCTGCCATCTTAAACACCTGCAGAATAGTTAGGAAATTCATGCAGTTAGAGGAAGAAAACACACCCTAATACACACCACACGCTGCATTTACTTGGCTTTGGCCCGTAAATGTAGCTAAAACCAGCCTAAGAGCTGAGAAAAAAAAAACACTCAAAATAATAATAATAATAATAATAATATATTTCAGGGCGACAGTTTGAGTCCACTTTGGTTCTGCTTAGCCTTGAATCCTCTTAGCACGCTGCTGGAGGATTCAGGTCTAGGCTATCGGTTGAAGAGAGGTGGTCAAGTTATATCTCACCTCCTTTACATGGATGACCTGAAACTCTTTGCCCCCAACGATTTCCAACTGATGGAGCTATTGAAGGTCACTGAAACTTTCAGTAGCGCCATCAAGATGGAATTCGGTGTGGACAAATGTGCGGTCATGCATGTAAAGCGAGGGGGGATTGTGGAATCTGTGGGAACCCAGCTCACAGATTCTATAAATCTTAGATCCCTCTCAGCAACCGAAACCTATAAGTATTTGGGTATGTCGGAAGCACTGGGCATCAACGTTACCGACATGAAACAATCGTTGAAGGAGCGCTTCTTTGGTCGCCTGAGAAAAGTATTTAATAGTCTTTTATCAGGCGGAAATAAGGTGCGTGCCTTCAACGGTTGGGTCATGCCGGTTTTGATGTACTCTTTCGGCATACTCAAATGGACTCAAACAGAGCTAGACGCCCTGGATAGGCGGGTCCGTACATTGTTGACGGCATATCGAATGCATCACCCACGTTCTTCGGTTATGAGACTGTATATCCCGCGGAAGTGTGGAGGTCGAGGCTTTTTAAATGCTAAGACTCTGCACAATCGTGAGATATGCAGTCTCAGGGAATATTTCCTAGAAGCCGACGTGGGGATGCATCGAGATGTTGTAGCAGTGGACAAGGACCTTACCGCGCTCTCCTTGGCTAAAGAGAACTGGCGCAAACCTGTAGTGCTTGACACTAAAGACCGCATGGAGGTATGGCAGAGTAAGGAGCTTCACGGACGCTTTTTCCGGGCCCTACACGGGCCCGACGTAGACTTCCTAGCGTCCGTAGCCTGGCTACGTTCCGGGGAACTCTTCGGAGAAACCGAAGGGTTTGTCTGTGCAATTATGGACGAAGTTATGATGACGAATAACTACCGGAGATTTATTGTGAAGGACGGTACGGTTGACATATGTCGGGCATGCCACCGTCCGGGCGAATCAATCCGTCACATTATCTCCGGGTGTTCTCATCTGGCTAACGGAGAATATTTGCATAGACACAACCTTGTAGCCAGGATTATCCATCAGCAACTTGCTCTGCAGTACAACCTTGTGGAATCGGAGGTGCCGTACTACAGGTATGCGCCCGACCCAGTTCTCGAAAATGGCCATATCACATTGTACTGGGATCAATCCATCATCACTGACAGGACTATTATAGCTAATAAGCCTGATATAGTGGTGGTGGATCGATCAGAGCGGCGCGCAATGATTGTTGACATAACCATCCCGCATGACGAGAACCTCGTGAAAGCCGAGAAAGATAAGAAAATCAAGTATCTTGACTTGGCTCGCGAGGTTGTCGACATGTGGGGTGTGGACTCAGCGATCATTGTGCCGATAGTCATTACTGCCAATGGCTTAATTGCCAAGAGCCTCGACCAACACCTGAGGAGGCTCTCGTTAGGCAGCTGGGTCAAGGGCTTGATGCAGAGAGCGGTACTCCTGGACACGGCTCGTATCGTTAGGAGGTTCCTTTCTCTGGAGCCCTGACCGCCGGTAGCTTGGACCCTGTTCCCGATACCGGTGGGCTACAATTTTTTATATTTTTCAATGTTTTTTTTTTTTTCTAAGGAATATTTAAAAATATAATAAGTTTGTTTAAAAATAAATAAAGGAAATAATAATAATAATTTTTATAACTTTTTAAATGCGAAGACCCTCCACAACCGCGAGGTGTGCAGTCTCAGGGAATATTTTTTAAAAGCCGAAGTATGCGTCGTGATGTAGTCGCAGTGGACAAAGGGCTCACCCCGCTCTCCATGGCTAAAGAGAACTGGCGCAAACCTGTAGTACTTTCTACTGATGACCGCAAGAAGATATGGCAAAGCAAGGAGCTTCACGGACGCTTCTATCGGGCTCTTCATGAGCCCGGTGTAGATTTCTTAGCGTCCGTATCCTGGCTACGTTTTGGTGACCTTTTCGGGGAAACTGAAGGTTTCGTCTGTGCAATTATGGATGAAGTTATCTTAACGAATAACTACCGGAGACATATATTATGAAGGACGGGACGGTTGACGTGTGTCGGGCATGCCACCGTCCGGGTGAGTCTATCAGACATATTGTCTCTGGTTGTTCTCGTCTGGCTAACGGTGAGTACTTGCACAGGCATAACCAAGTGGCCAGGATTATTCACCAGCAACTTGCTTTGAAATATAAGCTTGTGGATTCTGAGGTACCGTATTACAAGTATGTGCCCGACCCAGTTCTTGAAAATGACCATGTCACGTTGTACTGGGATCGATCTATCATTACTGACAGGACTATTGTTGCCAATAAGCCTGATATAGTGGTGATAGATCGATTAGCGCGCCGCACAATGATTGTCGATATTACCATTCCACATGACGATAACCTCGTGAAAGCTGAGAAAGAGAAACAAATTAAATATCTCGACTTAGCACACGAGGTTGTTGACATGTGGAATGTGAGCTCGGCTATCATTGTGCCGATTGTCGTGTAGGCCAATGGTCTTATAGCCGAAAGCCTCGATCAACATCTATCGAGGCTCTCGTTAGGCGGTTGGATCAAGGGCCTGATTCAGAAGGCAGTACTCCTCGATACGGCTCGCATTGTGAGGAGGTTCCTGTCTCTGGAGCCCTAACCACCGGTAGCTTGGACCCTGGTCCCGACACCAGCGGACATCTATTTTTTTATATTTTTAAATGTTTTTTTTTTACTTATTTTTATATTTTAAGAAATATTTAAAAATGTAATAAAATAAGAAAAGTAAATAAATAAATGAATAATAATAATAACATTATTATAATAATAATAATAATTTATTTGATTCAGACACAGAGATCCATATTTTTGTTAGTAAATACACTTAAAAAACATGCACACTTAAAAACCTAAGGGTGTGTTAATACTTTAAGGTATTGTTTTTATAACAATAAAAAGGATTAATTTAATATTTTTATTAGAGATAGCTGTTAATGTGTGTCATGATTTCAAATAACGAGTAACGTTAACCTACGCGTTAACATTTTATTCTTAGATAAACGTTGAATTTACAAACATACATTTACACACACTATACACAATTTAAGTTATCACATATTTCCGAAAAGATGTAGGTACTCGAAGTTACAGCTTAATGCTTGCATGCATCATTTTTTCGCGTAGGCCAAAGGCAACAATATAACCCTTATGGCAAAGAAAAAATAAATAGTCCAACCATAAAGCAGTTAATATTAAATTCACATAAAAGAATATAAATAAGTAGCTCCATATAAAAGTAACAAATCGGTTTACGGCTCAAACCGAGAGAAAATATTACAGCGCGTATTCTGGGATCATTAGACGGTAATGTGAAATTGATGGTTGCGTTCAGAACGTTTGATGACAATCAATGTTCTTTGTAAGGACTTTTAATGGAAGACACAAAGAACAGTTTTGTGAGCGATTTTAACCAAACATTAAAGTCCTTTGTACACGGCGCGGTTTCCTTACGGTACGGTGCATAAACCACGCCGTAAAAAAAAACGTGTCTGTCAACAAGCTTCCATAGTAATCCATACACCACAGACGACCGTGTCATGAAACCATTGTTTTTTACGGCAAGAAAAACAAGTGTGCATAGTGGGCCTAAGGGAACTGTTCTACCACCGACAATAACCGAGAAGCAAGAAGAGCTAGAAACTAGAAACGAGTTGGCGAGCAACGAGCGATTACTCGCTGTGCTCTGCCTGCCAAGCGAGCGTCGCTTAGCGAGTACTCTCTTTGATAGCACTTGTCGCTGCGACAAACGAGTCACCGCTGGTGGTGTGAACAGTCAGCAATTAATATAAATAATTTTTCTCTTTTATTTACACGGAACTTACCATATTTTGTACGTTTCTGAAGTGAGAAAATCATTGATAAGTCTAGTCGGTTCCTCGATGATGGGGCAAGTGACTGCAGTCCATTCAGTTATTTTATAACATATTTGCTTGTAAAGGGTCTCTTATTTCACCAATTTCAATATCGTAATGTATCTCATTACGCACTTGTGTGGTAATGTAAAGTAAATCGCACGGTTTATCAAGATGCTCCGTCAAAACGAACGGTACTTTTTTAAATCTTAGCAAAGAGTTTTTATTTCAGAAAAGATGTCAACATTTTATGAATAAAATTAACTTTTGGAGATAAAATATAATAAATAAACATTTAATTCTTTAATTTAATTAATTTTGACAATAAATTACAACCATTAATATCTGTAACAAAAACAAAAATATTAATTTACTTTATTAATAATACTGGCTGTTTTGTGCCTATGCCTGAAAAAAAAAGCGCGAACGCGCGCGCATCGCTTATCTGTTAAGAAGTAAAAATTATTCCGCGCGCTTTTTCTTTTCGCTGTACTTTTTTTTATTTGAAAATGTCGTCAAGTAATGATGAATTTATTAATTCCACACCGCCAGAAGTCTCAGAGGCAGCGAAAAAAGCTACTCTAAGCCTCGCCCGAAAAATCGACCGATAGATACTTACAAGCGTATCAAAATTTCATCATATGGAAAACAAGCAAATATGCAAGTTCAGTCCGAGTTTTATTTATTTCCTCGCAAATATGTTATAAAACGTCGTATGACATACGTGCGCTTTGAAAATTACAGCCTCTGCTTTCTTTTAGCCCTCGCCTACGGCTCGGGCAAGCAATATCGCCTCGGCTGTAATTTTCAACTTACCGCACTTATATCATAATGTACTATTACCACTGATTTTTCATCACTGTTAAAAACAATGATCTTTATTGTCGTTGCGATAAGTTTGCCGTCGGGTTGCTGCCATAGACAAGTGTGTCAAAATCACAGTGATCTTTTTATTGTCCTTACAATTGGGTTGCTGCTGTCCGAGGTAAAATAACTCTAAAAAGACTGTAATTTCCATTTTCACTAAAACTACGCAACACCTACAGAAGGGAAGGAAGGGAATAGAATACTCTTTATTATGTACATCATATAAATTTTAGACATAAATATAGAAACTGTACAAAGGGTGACACAATGGGCGGTCTTATCGCACAGAGCGATCTTTTAAAGACAACCCTCGGGAGGATTAAAAAGGGGAAGGACAGACAAATACTGTAGGTGGTCTGTAGTGTACCATTGTGAATGAATGGGAATACCTACTTTGCGCGTCAATGTCACGTAGGGCTGATTTTACCAGGTTTTATCCGTAGAATAAAATTTACGTCTGACTGTTTCGAATATGGTAAATTTTTCAAAAATTCAAAATTTATTCTCCGGATAAGGCTTATTCTTGGTATAAAAGTTTGGTGGGATTCGCCCTGACGCGTGTATCTAATGCTTAAACATTAAGCAGTCCTTTAGCGCAAAAAAAACTCATTTCAGTCTGTTACCCTTTTATGCTTTAGCGGACTTAGATGTAATTTGGGACACGGATAGACCTTGACATGGGTTCAGACTAGGGTACTTTAACACGGTAGCATAAACCCGTGGCATAATTTTCAACCTCCACACGGGCAAAGCCCAAGCTAGTTATTCATAATTAAACCATGGCAAGGATGGGTTTCGGAGCAGTAGTAGCCTTGTGGTGCCGTGACTTACGAGTTGTAGATCGTAGGTTCGAACCTAGACAGACGCTTTACTTTGTGTAAGTAAATTATTTCATCACCACTGCTCTCAAAACTGTCAAGGAAAACATCGTGAGGAAACCGGCATGTCCTAGAGCCAAAAAATTTGAAGACATGTTGTGACATCCACCAACCCGCACTGGGCCCGCGTGGTGGATCCGACCCACTCCCTCTCGCAGTGAAGAGGCCTGTGTCCCAGCAGTGGGACCATGATGAACATTACAGGCTGATGATGCTAAGGAAAGTTCTTAAGAGCAAAAACTGTCAAGATTTCACTAAGATTTTTGACCGCTACTTCTGCGGTGGGGAAAATACAGACAATTCCTCTCCTAAATATAAAAATTCAAAGCCTCCACATAAAACAAAAAACGCTGTCTAATTTAAAATGAATACACACTTAACTTATAAATTCAGTAAATTTTTCCTCAATGAAGCGGCGAACCATTTCACGCAAACGATTTGTTTTGACACTCTTATAACGTAATGGCTTTTTTGCGTATTTTATAAGTAAAAAAGTAGGGAAGAAAATATGACAGACAAATAAAATAAAAAAATCCTGGCCTGCGGATGCAGCTCAATACGATATTTTACATGAAATGACTGCCTATCTGACCTCCACAACCCAGTTACTGGATAATATGATACCCCTTGGTAAGACTGGTTATCAGACTTTTGGCCTTCTGATTACTTGTAAAGACTGTCAAATATCTATGAATGACAGTAACTGATTACCGTGCTTTTCAAGGCACGGAAGGGTCTCGATTTGTAATGGATAGTCACCCATCCACGTACCGACCACGGCAAGCGTTGCTTAACCTTGAAGATCGACCTGTGCGGCTGTTATTATGTAGCCACGAGAGAGAGAGACACAGAGAGCCAGAGATACTTTCATAGAATATACACCATCTATGAAGATAAGATAAGATAAACATTTATTCACAAGAAATGTGGTTACATAATGGTGGTAAGGTTATTCTAATCCCGTCACATTCTACCATAACAATGGTGCGTAAATATGTCAAAGTTGTACGAAATCTCTTGATTTTAAAAATAATATAAATTGATTAGTTAATTAATGTCAAAATGTATGTCATGAATAATGAAATACAATTTATGTGAAGGGATTGTTGTGCCTTCTAAAAAATACCGAAATACCTATATTAAACGGAACAACAATACTGCTCCTTCTTGAAGCGAGCAAATTTAATATTAATATTATGGCGCGCAAAATCCTGGGAATTCAATATCAGAATACTTCTGTTGAGGTATCGTTGCAGGTACAGGGGTTAGGGACGCTGGCGTTCAAATAAAACTGATGGATTATTAGATATTTTTTTTTGGGAATCTTTGTATTCCAAATAAATAGAACCATTTGTGAAATTATGGTCCTACTTAATTATATACCAACTAGCTTCTGTCCGTGACGTTGTCCGCGTGTTTCGGTCCATCGTGTCACCTCCCATCAGTTGCCCGTGCTACACCTTCGTTTTTGCTTAAAGTCATTTCTGACTTTTTTCCTATTGCTTGACTCCTATTATTCGTAGCGTGATGCTTATAATCTTCCACAAGAATTGGGCTTTTAAATGCAAAAAGAATTTTTCAAATCCGACTGGCAGTTTCGGAGTTTACCCCCTACATACAAACAACCAAATTTTACCTCTGTATAATATCATATTAGTATATCTATACTAATATAATATTATGCAAAGGTAAAATTGCGTGCGCAAGCAGCGAATGGGGTGTTGTATATCTATACAACCCCATTCGGCTGCTTGCGCACGGTCACTTAAATTTAACTTATCAGCCGAATAGCACGTTGTTTGCTAACTCATCATACTTTTGCGCTTATCTATGTATGTGTATAAATATCCGACATCAAAGTTTCCTTTGGCTGACGTTAAATGAACATTCCCCATGCTCGTAAAAATTTATTGGGTTCGTACGGAAATAAAGTGAAACATTTATGACTTGCCATTTACGTATGTGTGCCCTCATACACTTGTAATGCATTTTTCATAATCATCTATGATGTTGGGAATCGGAGCGAAATGATAACACAGCGAATGATGAGTAAATACTGTCTTTATTTAAATAATGTCACTACTTTTATATTGTCAAACACGTACATGACTTAGGGCAGATTTTACTAAAGTCAGATATATTTTATCCCTGGAATAAAATTGACCTCTGATAGTTCTAGTATGGAAATGCGGTCAAAAATTCAAAATTTATTCCCATTTTAAGACTTATTCTATGTATAAAAGTTTGGTGGAATGCGCCCTTAATAATATAAATTTCGCGTCCCGAGTTAATCTATTTTTTAAAACAAAGTTTACTAACCTTTTTTGGGAGTCGTCGTCAAGCTCTGAGCTGTAATATTCAATACCATCTATAAGGCGATGAATAGTGGATCCATCGTTGGCTGAAAGAGGCAATGAATTCATGGCTATCTTTAAATCAAATTTGGCCATTTTTGGGCTTTCCTCAGTTTTACAGAACATAAACTTATTATTTCCTTGTATGTTATATTAAATTGTTCACAATTATTTTTTACTAACAAGTATTCTTGTTCCTTAGTGCTACCTTTAATTAATTCTAATTTTCTTAAAATATTTTATTATTCCTCATACAAGTGGTTAGCTTCCTCTACCTTTACTTTTATTATTTTACCTACTCGCCGCGTTGGGCCTATCTTCACTAAATACGTTCTCAATTCTTTTATTTTTACAAGTAAATCTGATAGTTCTTGAGCCATAAGGCATAATTATGAGGCGTATTTTAGTTAATTATATTTCCCTACTTATTATACGTACGTATCCAATGCAGGAACATTCCAATTAGCGCTATTTATTAATATTTGATACACTTATCTAGGCGTATGTATACAAGTATCTACGAGATTTCACTACTTAGGGTTAAGTAATAATGTCTAAAGTTCCACTTCTGGATGCCGTCGAACCGAACTTATTTTTTTTGTCGTCTTTTATCAAGCTCATAGTCAAGGATATATTGCCAAGGGTGTCGTTGTCGCTGCTTTATCGAATAGTTTTATCCATAAAATCTCTGCTATATGTTCTCCGTATTCATTTCAATTTTGGGGTTTCGCCGCAAGTAGGAAATTGATCTTCGTGTCGATTTATTTCATTGATCATCCACTTTGCATGACAGTTCTTGTAAATCCTGAATATGAGGTACACGGATCCCAGCAACAGGAGAATCAAAATTACCAATAAAACCACATTTGTCGTGCTGGTGTGGTACTTCAGCTGCTCCAAATCTGCGTTGTTATTACCGCCAGATGCTGTTTGCGCTATTATGACTTCTTCCTTACTCTGAGTTTTCCTCATGATAGTATTGTTCTATACTGTTGCCGCAGAAAACACTTATTCTCACAAGACTTTGTTTGCGACTACACTTGAGATTCATCGTGGAACGGTATCCTTATATGGTGATAGGAATTGTTAACAAAGTCCATGGGACACTTACATCACGGTCGCCATAATTATGATGTTGGGAATCAGAGCGAAATTATGACACGGCGAATGATGAGTAAATACTGTCTTTATTTAAATAATGTCACATCTTTTATATTGTCAAACACGTACATGACTTAATAATATAAAGGTGCTTACATACACACGACAATCTGAAACGAGAAACGAAATTAAATATTAATATAGAGTGACATAATATTTGTTTTATTTTCTTGCGGTTTCTGGTTAAAAATACACCATTTTACAAAAATCTAACTTTCTTTCCCCCTCTATCGTTAAAATGTCGTAAAACCTCGAATTTGTGAATTTAGGTTATATTGCTGGACTTCAAACCAATACCTTGTCCCAACTGTTGTTATGGACTTCGGCAATTTTTTTTTACGAATCAAAGCAAACCCTTTGGAAAATCAGATTTCCAGAATCGGATCAAGCGAACAACTTCTTCATATCACAGAACTTTCAACAAACAAACTCAATTTACCCTTAATAGTACAACAATATAATTCTGGCCGCCATTGCCAGTGTATTTTCTTCCGACAGTCTCCGATGATGGCCGAGTGCGCCGCTCCAATCGCAACCCATTTCTATGGTAATGTGGATTTTCTTTCAATGCCTATAGATATTGATATTTCTTTTAGATAGGGATGGTAAATCTCTTTATCGGATATTTTTTATTACGCTCGAATTAAAATTAGGTTAGCCTTAATGTTCAAGCAAAACTTTTAATTATTACCTAATCTTATTCAATGTAGGCAAACGTTATAACAACTTAAGTTATTAATATAAGCACTAGAAAAAAAAAGAAAACATAAGCAAAACATAATTGTAGCAGTTTAAAAACTTTAACGCTTTTACATTTTAAAATCCTACAATTTTACTTCAATTCGTGTTCAACCTTGTAAATAAATACCGCTTTTATTAATTATTAACATTTTAATACTTTGCTTTCACGTGACGGGCATTTCAAGCAGTAAACTGAATAAAGTGAAAATAGAATTAAAACTACGAAATGAGATTATAATGGTTTTAAGCTTAATTGTAGGGTTCATAATTTATTCTGAAGTATGATTCAATTAGTAACGCATAATTGTTCCCACAATTATGAAAAATAGAGGTAAACGCGTGGTATGCCACCGCTATCTGAAAACTACTTAGTACAAACACAGTATGAAATTTTACTTGGGACCATTGCAACGTTAGGGGTTCGCATGATTGGTTTACAGATAGTGAATGCCGTTACCTTTGGGCTACCTCGACGAAACGGCTGTAGGGTGTGATTGTGGAGCTATGTCGCAAACCATGCTCCGCCTGCTATCCTGCCCTCTGTGTCCCAAAACATGCAGTCAAAGTGACCTCCACGCTGCCACCGACGACGCCGTGGAAGTGACAAAGTGCCACAAGATCTAAAATAAAGTCGTGCCAGCGACATGAAGAAGAATAAGGAGAGGAATACCTTTAGGCTACTATTCAGTAATATGCAAGTGACTTCGGATCATATCGTGCAACATTCTGCGACCATTCTCTCACGCATGTCACTTTACCTACATTACCTTTTCCGTGTACTAGAAGTATTATATTCGATATGCATATTTCAATAAAGGCACATATAACTTCAGACATTTACTTAGACAAAATCAGAATAAAAGAAAACAGATTATACTGTAAAGCGTTTCACGGAAAATTCAGATACCAAATATCAATGTTTTTGCAAAAATGCCAACTTTACTCAAAATTGGTAAACGAAAGAATATTATTTCCTTTGAAGTTTACAATATCAAATAGCCGCCTATGTTCCCAACTTATGATTTCAGATACAGTTACAAAGGTATCGGATATAATAATAACGATTCAGATAAAGTTCGGATACGGCTTCCCATCCCTAGATGTGTATTATATTATTTCGAAATACTCGTAGCATTTGATTATGGTAATCGTTTGTGAAAATGTATGAGCATTATGATGATTAGTGATTTGTTTCGTATTTTCGTAGGCTTTGTATTCAGAAATGGATTGGAAACGAAGAATAGGTACATTACTTAGATAATCTTCTCAGTAAATAAAAATGCGGGAGCGTTGGCCTTTCAGATATTATAAGTAGGTTAGGACTCTTTCTTAAAAATATGATGATAAGAGAAGACCAATTCTCGTAATTCAAAACGTTCAAAATTTAATCGCAATCTTATCTCAGCGACAATCAATGTCAAAAACTTGTCAAGGCTCCTGCAAACAGGCGCGACGCGCGATGCGAATCGCGCGCGACACAAAAAGCTCGTACAAACAGGCGCGACGCGACACGCGACACAAAGGCACCGCTCGTTGCGCTACTTGCGGTGCCTTTGTGTCGCGTGTCGCGTCGCGCCTGTGTGTACGAGCCTTCAAAAATGTAGGGATTTTACAGTCATATCCGAGGGGCAATTCTCGTAATTTTAAGAACGTCACACAGTCTGATCTCAGTCTCAATGTGTCAAGAATAGCTCTAATTTTTTTCCCTACCATTTGACAAGTTTTTGACATTTGTTTGTCGCCGAGATGGGACGGCCACTGGATTTTGAACGTTTTAATTTACGGGAATTGGCCTTCAGATTGTGAACGTTCTAAAAATTACGAGAATTGCCCCTCTGTTGTCAACTTGAGGTTTTTAATAATTCTGATAAAAAAGTAACACAACTTTGATTTGCCAGAAAAATCCATACTAATAATATTATTAATGCGAAAGTAACTCAGCCTGTCTGTGATCGTATAAAATGGACAGATGGGCAGCCTGGGACCTGCACATGGACATAGACTACTTTCATCCTGGCTATTTGAATAAAATAAACTCAGACGAAGTCGCAGGTAATAGCTAGTACAAATTAATATCTACAATACAGTTCTGCATACATGATAAGTCAAAAAATCTTGCTCTCTCGTTTGTTGATCAAACTGTTACATGTTAAGTTTATACATTGCAGCAGGAGACTTACAAAGAAAAGACAAAAAGAAAGTAAAAAAATAAAATTGATTATGGGTGATATAAAAACAAGAAACCCGTCAAGTGCGAGTAGGACTCGCGCTTCATACAAATTTACGATTATCGGATTTTTCCCTTTACTTCCGCTACATGATATTGCTTTTTGCCAAATTTCATGATTCTAGACCAACGGGAAGTACCCTATAAATTATGATTTCCTGGCTAGTGTCAAAATAAGAAACACAAACGCCCGTATCTTTTGATTGC
Organism: Luperina nickerlii; assembly: GCA_963855955.1. Lineage (NCBI taxonomy): Eukaryota > Metazoa > Arthropoda > Insecta > Lepidoptera > Noctuidae > Luperina > Luperina nickerlii. The sequence goes on along the minus strand of OY979676.1, from coordinate 21,782,697 downwards.
GTTGTCTTAGAAGTTTGATCTTTCACTGCTTCAAGGGATTGCAGTCTTGAGTATTTGATATTAATCAAATAAAAAAAAATCAATTCAAATTATTTATTTGCTAGAGTGCAGGTAAGTATACAAAGGTCGTGAATAATTAAAATTGAGCCATACATTCTGTCCAAGATTCGACATGCAAAATTTTAATAAATGAAAACTATATTTTAACTACACTTTAATTAAACTTGATAAATCCACGCGTTCCTGAGAAAAAGGTTCTTGACAGACGGACAATGAAGTGATCTTATAAGGGTTCCTTTATTCCTTTTGAGGTAAGAAACCCTCAAAATTACCCATTTTTGACTTATCATGTATCGCAGAGACATCGGCACGCAAACTGTAACCAGCACAGTATGATTCTAGACCCCCTAGAGAAGAAATTTTTCGCCGTTAATCAATAAAAAATCAGCTTTTTCAAATAAAAGTGCGGTAAAATCTTTTTTCTCCACCAGCAATTTTTTTTTTTAATAACCTACTTATAATGTCAACTCATTGGGATCCAGAATCTTGTACTGAATCCATGGCAGCAGGGCGCGCGTCCTTGTCACCCTGTCTACAAAATACCACAGAGTTATATCTACATTCCCGTAATAATCTACGAGAACCTCAAATGTATCACTCGTATCCAAGGTAACCACAGTCCGAAGCACAAACTAAGTTACTCACTAACAGGACATAACTAATATCATTCGCCGCAGCTCCGCAAGTGACCTGTTTGAGTTACGATGCTATATTCAGGACGGTGACCACTTCATTGAGCCGGGTGTGTTTGACTTTGAATTGAGAATGGCCAGCAACTGTTTTGTGAGACTATAATTATGTAAGTTTACAAGACTGGTGGATTTATAGGGTGTATTTTAAGGGAAATATTTAACTGATCCTCTAAAAACTTATGGATCTTCAAATGATGCACACTTTTTAAAAGAACTGAGCCTCTATTTAAAGTTCTGGCCTTTTCTCACAGTTGGTCGCAGTAGCTAGCTTCGTGCTGGTTAGAACTATGACCATCCGCGTTGGTCAGCTACATCCAAGTTGGTCGCAATTTTTGAACACTGTTGTAGTAAGTTATAACTATACTGTTTGTGCTAGTTTAGCGATGTGAACTAATAAAGAAACTAATAATTAGAACGTTCTTAAAAATCCAGGTGTTGTAGCACGACTTGGGAAAGGCCTTTATCCAGCAGTGGCTGAGGAGATTCATTTGAGTGTTCTTGATAATAAGCTGGAAATCCTCCCACGTTACTTTCACTTCTTAAAGGCAATGAAACACTTTCCTTTTTTACCCGACTGCACGACAGCAAAGACAGGGTTATGTTTTCCACACGTATCTATGTATCTATGTATCCTATTCAGATATAATCTTCGGTATAATTGCGTAACACATTAACAGTAAGAATGGCTTTCATTTCATTTCAACAACATTCATTGCGTTATATTACGATGTTGAGCAGACAGGTTTTTCGAACATATGAAGCAATGGATAATTAGCAATATCCTTCAAAAAGATTCGGATTGAGATTGATAGTGTGATACGCAATTAGGGTCCTTATCAATCTTCGTTCACTTCGCCAGAAAACAATATTCCAAGCCTTTATTGGAATATTAAGGTACAGACGCCAGCACATCAAGCTACCACGATCTGTCAAATTTCTTTAATAGATTTTCAACTTTATTGCCAAAGTATAAGGTTCAAAATTGATTGGGAAAATTTGACAGTTTCGGGTAGCATGATATGCTGGCGTCTGTACATAGTTCCATGTAGTTTACGTGAGGAAATTAATAATCCTAAACCCAAACCCCGCGTCTACGACATGTTATAAAATGTAGTCCTTTGTAATGAATCCCTGGGTGTCCGCCATCTTGTCACGGAATGACGGATTTCCGACGAAATCTCACTTCTGTCACTCACGTCTTACCCCTGTGGCTTAGTTGTGTGTGATTAGCACGACCCCTGGGAGATGGAGCTTGGACCGTTATTTAATTTAATTAATTTACATTTTACCAAGGGGTATCGTTCCTCAACCCAGTAACTGGGTTGTGAAAGTCAGATAGACTGTTGCTGCACGTAAATACTGGAATTCAGCTGCATCCGGTAGGCTGAAAGCTGACCCCAATATACCTAGTTGTGAAATGTCTAGGCAGATAGATGGTGATGATGAGATACTCTTGGATATCTGATATTTGCACATCTTCACCTCTCTTAACCATTCGAGGAATACGGAAAGTATATAATTTTATATTTAGGTACTATTAGACTCTGATATTTTGAACTTAGCTGAGCAGGATGGTGAAAGATGAATTTAGTTTTTCTGCGGATACTAGTATGAAGAACGGTTACTGTCGGAGTGCTTCGTAATAAGATGTTCGGAAGACAATGCTCAGTTCGCAGTAAAATATAGGATTGCATTGACTGTTAAGTCACTCGTTTACCAGTGTTAACTGGTAAACGAGAGAAAGCTTACACTTATGAAGTTATCTTAATCAATACTTTCCAGGTAGTGAAACTGAAGCGCGTCTTGTGACCTTTTCAAATATGGCATTAAGATTGCTACATGCAATGACATTGGCGAAGAAATTTTTGCCGTTTATAGTAGCGATAATACTATGTTTTAGCGAAGATATTAAATCCGATTTTATAGTAAATTTCAAGACTACATACCTACATTATCACCTTTACTAACTATAGAGTAATGTAAGACTAACATCGCATGTGACAGTTGGACTATCGCCATTCGCAAAGCAATAAACACGTTCGATTTTATTACCCGCGTCTCCTTACGACCATTTTAAATGGCATTTTATGGCTCGTATCAAAATGGCGTAAATTCTTCGAATGCCAATCGATCAGGGGAGCAATAAATAGAGGATATCGGCCTGTTACTAGAAAAGTACTTTGAACTGGGATTTGTCCTTCGGCTGTTATTATAAATTCATCTTCCAAGCGTATCTTCCAAGTCACATATATCCTCTTTGGCATTTCATTGAAGCTCATTCATTAGAATGGAAAGGAGATCAGATATATCATCGGATACTTTGTTTCTTTGTGTAAATTATTTCATCGTCACTGCTCTCGAAACGGTAAAAGAAAACATTGCATATTGTGAGGAAACAGGCATGTAACCTAGAACCAAAAATTGTCAAAATGAGTGATCTTTATTTTCGGTCCGTTATAGTTGCTAAGTGTTGGGTTGCTACTTACTGATGTGAGCGGAAAAATGTAAACGAAGTGGGGGCCTTAAAAGGCCACTTTGGCAGAATCGTAAAAGGATAACGTTATGAATCATAATATGGTGAAGACAGTCCGTGTTTTCGCTGCACTACGTAGGTATAATCAAAGAGATAGGGATTGGATTTCGATTGGATTGATTAGTATTTTAGCACAGACAAAAAAAATAACTGAAAAATCCTTCATCAATGAGATTTGATTCGATTAACTTAACAGTTAACTGTCCATTACGATTCATAATGTTATCCTTTTATGATTCTGCCAAAGTGGCTTTTTAGGCCCCCTGTTGAGGACGGAGTTTCAAGAAATCTACAGGTGATGCGTCGGTTTATGAACCCTATCATGGATCTACGCATGACCAGCCTATATTCAGAGGAGTTAACATAATAAGGATATCTACTGTAATTTAATATAGCACGTTCTTCTTAGCGTGTCAATGGCAAAAATAACACGAAAAAACATATGTAATTTTTTAAATTTGTTTTGCTCTAAAATCAGCAACGCGAAGATCACGCAGCCATTAAGTCCTCACGTGTGCAGGTGACAGGTCATGCGGTGCAAGATGGGAGGCGAGCCATTGTCTGTGGAGAGACGCCGCATAGGTACATACCGGTAAAATAATATATGCTAAAAGTGACAGGCAATTGACGGGTGGTAAAAACGCTCTCGTAGCATACAATTGACACGAATAAATTTTTAAGCGTAAATTAGTACATAAAAATATGATACGTGCTTATAAGGTTTGGTACAGGTAGTATGAATGTAGATGGCTGTAATAGTAGGGGGATACCAAAGCAATGATGTGAAAGATGATATGGCTGGAACGGGACTGACTACCGAGATGACAATCTATAGAAAAGTATGGAAGAAAAAAAACAGTGGCACTTCGGGAGTGCCGACAAAAGTGAAAACAAAACACAAATAGAATACATACTTTCCATCACTCACTGATATATCGGATATATATATACATTAAAACCGAGTACATCCCGAGGACAGCCGAACACATCCGAAGCGGGTATTTTTTTAATCGTCTTATAAACAAAACACGCGCGGTATCGCTTACGGTAATAGTGGCGTGAGTTCAATGGTTTTTCCCATCTCAAAAAATGCCCAACGCGCCTAAAAAAGTTGTCACTTCAAAACAAATGTTGCGCCGACCCCAAATAAATTGGTATAAGGACAGGAGAGTGATGAGGACAGCTGCCCCATCCAAAGTGAACATTGTTCAACTTTGAACCATCACTTCGGTTGCTGAACTCCAAAATAATAGAATGCCAATAAAAATAACATGAAACAAGACGAACGGATTGCAAGCGGGTTCTTTCTAAACCTAGTACAATCCCGTTTTAGGGTTCAGTAGCCAAATGGCAAGAACTTTAACCTTATAAAACGTCATTTCCGTCTGTCTGGATGTATCACAGCAATTTTAAAAAGTGAGTATTAGCACTATATCAATAAAAATACGGAAAGAAGGTGTATTGGGTACCCACCTATGAAATTGGCGTTTATCTCACAAATAAAGAACCTTGTCACTTCTATTATCTAAAATATTCATCAATTGCTTGATATTCTATCGGATTATGAGCATCATAGATAACTACCAATAGTAAAAAAACCTTAGTAAATATAGTTTTCTAAACATAAAAAATACCTTAAAAATGACTCCTTTTTTGTTAGTAGAAATGACCACTATGTATTTGTTTTAACTTAGCCAAAACTTATTTTTGTCGCTTAATCTAAGTGGCATACGTTATCTTAGTTTTTAAACATTAGTGCATAAAAGTTTTAAAACATTAGTGTTCATGGTTGTTAAATAAATTAAGAAAATGTTAGTACGAAAAATGCAACTTCTTTAAAATTCTCCATACAAAACGCCAATTTCATAGATGGGGACCCAATATTTTGTGCACCGCTAATCAATGGTGTAGTTAAATTACGGAAAATACTTAGGGGTGGCAATCCCCACAAATATAACAAAAATCAATGCACATAAAAAAAAACACTGGCACTCCGGTAGTGCCGACAGAAGTGAAAACTTGAACAATTACGAGTGTATTTTGTGAATCGTCTTATAAACAAAACACGCGTGTTAAGGTGTGTTCCTTATTTTATAGGGTTTTTTCAAATCAGGTATGATGACCAAAGTGACTGGTTTATTCTTCTCGTGAAAGGAATTTATTCAGATTTACAAATAAGCTCGTCGTCAGTTATATATCCGTGGTTCAGCGCCATCTCGTCGTTGTTGGATGAACTACGTAGTTAGTACGCGAGGCCCTCGTAGTTCTTCCCGATGTGCATAGATGGCGCTGTCCTCAACAACGCGCGTCTTACGTTTTACGTCTGACGTTAGTACGCGAGGCCCTCGTAGTTCTTCCCGATGTGCATAGATGGCGCTGTCCTCAACAACGCGCGTCTTACGTTTTACGTCTGACGTTTTACGTCTTACGAATTTTCGATCAGGGTCACGTGACCTGACGCGAATTTAGAAGTTTTTACCCATTCCAAAAAAAGTACACAGCGCCGCTAAAGAAGTTTTCACTTCAAAAAAACCAGGAAAAATACAAACTCATTTTTGTGTTTTTTTTAAACTATGATTCATCAATACTGTGCATTTATCCTAACTACGCGCTCAATTTTAAACGGCAAGATGGTCAGACGCGATCAGGAGACTGTTGGAGGCAGCATTTACCGTACGGTTCACACTGTAGAAGACCGTTGGAGACGCGTCGTATGCGGTCGCGATCCTCAGTAACGAAGCAGGAATTCCGACTACCTACGGAACATTTTACTTTTTGTTGTGCGTCTCATACTTGGCAGACCTTTTGTTTGTCTCCTATTTCTATTGACAAACAATAAGTCTGGATGGTAAATCAGCAGAGCTGGGACTAGCAGCTCATTCATTTTTCAATTTCTCTCTCTGCATGTGGTTTGATTTCTATGACAGGGATTTTTGTTGAAGGAACGCTCGTGATTGCATTTTTGGGTCGGTTTTGCATATTGATTTCGAAATTGGAGGATTTCAAAACATGCATTGGGCATGTGTTTTGTTTCTGAAAAGAACACAAAGTCTAAACATAAATCTTAAAATGAAACTACATTTTAGATCAAAATTCTTCATACTTTTTATACTCATGACTATAAATACTAGGTATAGTATTACAAGTAACTGGGTTGTGAGATAGGCAGTCGCTCCATGTTAAATACTGGTACGCAGCTGCATGCGGTTGGACTGGAAGCCGACCCCAACATAGTTGGGAAAAGGTTAGACAGATGAGATGATGAAGATTTCAAATTCATAGCTTAGTTTAAAATGAACCGCTGTTTTAGAGGATAAGACAAATATACTATGCCTTCATTTCCCATTAACATATAATCCAATAGAATATACAGTCACATGGGCAATATGCAGGCACAGCTGGTGTTTAATAATGTCATTGTAGGTACGTGTTTTAATGATGAATAAGCCTATAAGCCTAGCATTAAAACACTAGTCTCCACAAATGTACGTTTTGTTCCAATTTCTTTACATTAAATATCATTCGAAGCCAACTTATTTCAGTGTAATCCTTTTGTTATTCGCGCTGAAACTTGATGAATACATTTATGCTTCTGACTGACTGCGCAATGAATTAAGACATGCTTATTGTTATAATCTCTTTTAGGTTTTGATGAGAATGGCAGGAGTAAGCTTCATTTGTATTAATAATTCCTGGATATTAAATGCTCTGGTCTAGTTTTTATACACACACACGATCAGCCTATAATGTTCCCACTACTGGGACACCAACCTCCTCTTGGTGAGAGGGAGTGGGCCGTAATCCACCACGCGGCCCAGTGCGGGTTGGCAGATGTCACATGTCTTCGAATTTTTTATTCTAGGACATGCCGTTTTCCTGTATGTTTTTCTTCACGTTTTGAGGGCAGTGGTGATGTAATGATTTAAACAAAGTGCCTGTCTGGTTTCGCACCTATGACCAACAACACGTAAGTCGCGGTCGTTACCAATGAGCCACCACTGCTCTCACGTTACTTTAATTAGCGAACAAAGAGAAATGAAGGAAATTAATTGTAAGGCAAATTGACTACCAACTGAAATTATTTGTAACAGTATTACTCTAGTTATTTAAATGACATTTATTTATTATTATTACTATTCGTCATTTTAATTAAGTGGCATGTTTTTTAATGTTGTTTTATTTTTTTTTGTATTTTTTAACTTATAAAATAATAATAATTTTTAATATTCGACACAACGTAAAAATTGTTATGAATAAATAAATATCCGTATATTCAAATCACAACTGACATTCTTTGACAGTTGTGATGGCATAATGGCAAACGACATGGCAAATTGACATGGGGAAACTATTTGTTTAGCAATTCATTTACCTGACGATTTACTCTGTTCCCAGGGAAATAACATAACAAGAAGAAAATAAAAGTCCCTCGCTACTTTTCGTTTCTTATAAAATTTTCCTCCAAAAACAAACATTTTCTTTCTTCTAAAGTATGAGAGTCCCCTAAGTCTTCAAAGTTGTCCCTAAATGAGAACCACCAGGGAGACGTCGACACCTAATTAAATCGGACGAGCACGGGATGTCCCCGGACTCTGGCCCCATCTGAAACATTGATTAAATCCCCAATACTATTGTTATTATGTTGGTATTTTATCAAATCATAGAACCGTTGACTTTGTATTGGGTTCTTGTGAATATTGGTGTAATCTACGTATATCCATACTTCCATACTTATATTATAAATTCAAAAGTAGCTCTGTCTGTCTGTCTGTATGATACCTTTTCACGCCTAAACCACTGAACGGATTTAGATAAAATTTGTTAAAAATATACCTATGGCATCCCGGGGAAGGACATAGGATAGTTTATATCGACATACCTCGCGGGTGAAGCCGCCGGTGGAGGCTAGTAATATTATAAATTCGAAAGTAACTCTGTCTGTCTGTATGTAATCTTTTCACGCCTAAACCACTGAACGGATTTCTATAAAATTTGGCAGAGAGATAGATTGCATCCCGGGCAAGGACATAGAATAGTTTTTATCCTGATATTCTTACGGAATCAATACTTATGCGGGTAAGACCGCGGGGCGCTGCTAGTATACTATAACTAAAACAAATTCGGGTTAGTTACACCATTTATAACTCAAGAACAGCTGGATCGATTTTTATTATTTTTGATTTGTCGACAAAGTGTTATTGTTATTTTTCCATCAGGTATTTCTCAATAGCATCCCGGAGACAGGATTTCTTCCCGATTTATGGTAATAGTCTCGCCCCATATTACGTGGGACTAAAACATTTTAATAGATTTACAGGCGTGATATTATGTTATAGTGGAACACTGTTTCTTTGGCTTCTAAGGGACCTTCATTTAAATTAAGAATATAAAAAGTCTGTCTGGGAAACAGAAGAAGAATATTGCAACTATATTGCAGACTGCAAGTTTTCTACAATTAATGGAAATATATGAGCATTCAAATGAAACAAAAAGCTAACTTAAAGTAAAAGACAATGTAAAAATGAAATGCACACAGCAAAATTAAATGCAATATTTTCAGAGACAGAATGAAAATGCGAAATTTTCATAACCTTCAGCTGCATACAGACACGAAGAACTACCAATATTACAATTGCTTCTTTGAAAACTGAAATTGTATGTAAAAAGTCTGTTATAAAGAAATTCACAATAACTTTCTAAGATTTCTTGGAAATAAAGAACTTATCAGATATCTACGTGAAAGATGTTCACGGGAGCATTGTCGCCGAAATATAAACATACGTAAATTTCACTTATGTGACAAAAAAATACACATCAAAACGAAAACAAAGCTCACACAATCAAAAAGAGAGACCATGTAAATTCTATGACAATGTCCTCTTCTAAAGTAGAACAAAAATAAGTTTATTTTCGCCTTACTGATAATAGTTAGTCATTTTTAATTACAAACTTGCAAAGCGGGGGCTTATAATTGAAAAGGTGGCAATTAAAACCGTTACTTTTGCAGACGTGCTGTGCTGCGAAACTGTGCCATTTTATTTGGCAGAAGTGCAATACTGAAGGCATTTACAGTTTAGGGAGACACAATGATTTTATAGAACGTTTTTAATCGCTACTGATTTCGTGTTATTAAAAACTAAAAAACTATAATTATCCTGAACCGTCCAACCGAAAGTTATTTACCTAGCCGTAAGAAAAAATTGCCTACTTTAATTTTATTGCTAACGGCTACAATGGTTTTAATTGGCTGGAACGATGTGACCTCGTATTCCAAAACGAAACTCAAACTTGAATCTTTTTGAGTAGATAATAAATTTTAACCCCGCAGTTTTAAGTCCAGAAGAGCATTGTTCTTTAATACAGACCTATAATAGCCGCATTCATTATCACAAGCTGCATTTGAAAGATTTAAACCCGAAATAGCTCTTATTAAAGCAAATACTGAACAAAAGAAACGACCCCAAAAATCATTGCACTCCAACTCTCTTGTATTCAACCTCATCAAAATCTTGAATGCCTCGCTCATTAAAATTCAGGCTCACCTTTAAAACTTCAGTAGAAATTAAATTATAAAACGCAGTTGTCAGAATACTTGATGATTTTACTTGATGCTTATTGAAATGAACACTTGAATACGGCCTGTCGAGTTGACCGACCTCTTGAGACTGTTAATAAGACGCGTTTGAAGATTGCAAGTGTACGCCTTTGAAAAGTTGAACAGTCAGTGTTTATTAGAAAGATTTTCTGTCGAAATGCTAGATTTCAAATTCTTTTAAATATTTCAAAGTACTCTATTATGACGTCGGGCATTATAATTCTTTGAATTTTGCCTAAAACTGCACTAAAAAATAGACGTCTATGACAACTCTGTTACAAAATGTTCTTAACATAAAAAGCAACTCAAGACACAAATGTGATCATTATATCAAATATCGTTCAAACATTACAGAAACTCAAATGTCTCTAGCACCCCTTCGCACTTATGCTAGCCTGGTACCTACATTAAAGTAATTTGGCACCGTTCCCGTTCGAGCAAAATAAAATGCAATGTGTTCAAAGTAACTGTAAAAAATCAGATGTCCAAAGCGTTTGCATCAATCGCTTGTAGTGTTGCAGTGAAGCCGCCACAATTATATGAACTCCTGGTAGGTTCTGTCAAATTGATAGGACGGCCATCGATTTGTAAAATGCATGACCCTTAATACAAAAAAGGTATAATTATTATAATGTCTTATTTCAGTTATGTTTGACTGAAATAGTACATGGTTTGCCAAGGGAGCAAACACCTATTTTGAAATATGTACGAGTAGTGTTGCTCCCGAGGTGGACACTCTACTTTTTATCACCCTCTATGAAAAAATAAGTAAGTGCAACTTATGAATAAGAATAGAACGTTTATTTATTTACATACAATTATTTGAGGAAGACATACTCATTTTCTATAAAACTAAGTAAAATCCTAATTTGAGTAAACAATTACGAACGACGGCAAAATGCTTTTCGCGTTTTTATTTTGTCACAAACTTCTTTTTAATTTTACTGGCGCACGTTTTTCTTTTTCATACAGTCTGTTACTTGTTCATACAATGTTCGTGTTTGATCTCTTTGGTGATTGGAACTTTTACTAAAAATATTTAAATTCCAAATTCAAATCACTTTTAGTCCATAGGGATTAAAGAGCTATTTTAGTCCCTGTTAACGAAGAATCCACTAGCTCTTTTTGAATATATGTGATAAAAATCCTTTTTTTTTTATCGATTTTGCTTATGGCATCCCAGCAGATTTTTGTAGCTGGATATCAGACTTCGTTAGTGAGCGATCGATCAGAGTAGTCGTTGACGACTGCTTCTCTGACTTTATGGCTATTGATGCCGGAGTTCCTCAGGGGTCTGTTCTCTCTGCAACTCTTTTCCTGCTGCACATCAATGATCTACTTCAGCCTGGTATTGTTGGGTATGCAGATGACAGTACTGTTTCAGAGAGATACTTGTCCAGCACAAGGGCCAGCGGGGCCGATGTTCGTTTCTTGAAAGAGGCCATGGTAGAACGGACAGATTTCACCTTAAGCCTTGTCTCCCAGTGGGGTAATGACAATTTGGTTTCTTTTAACACCACCAAAACACATCGCTACTCAAAAGAAACCGGTCCATAAACGACGCAACCGATCACAAAATAATTAATACCCGTTACTCAGTACTGTCGTTTACCCACGGACTACCATAAATATGCTAGTGCTACTTTCACACATACATAATATGCTAGTGCTACATTCTGGCTACTAATTGGTAATTTGAGTTCATCATCATCATCATTTCAGCCGAAAGACGTCCACTGCTGGACATAGGCCTCCCCCAAGCACCTCCACTTCGACCGGTTTTGTGCTTCTCGTATCCAACGGGTTTCTAGGGCCTTCACAAGGTCGTCGGACCACCTTGTGGGAGGCCTTCCAACGCTAAGTCTTCCGGTCCGCGGTCGCCACTCCAGAACCTTTCGGCCCCATCGGCGATCTGTTCTGCGAGCAATGTGCCCTGCCCACTGCCACTTAAGTTTGGCAATTCTTCGGGCTATGTCGGTTACCTTGGTTCTTCTGCAGATCTCTTCATTTCTGATGCGATCACGTAGGGATACTCCAAGCATAGCCCTCTCCATTGACCTTTGGGTGAACAAGCCATAAGGCCCATTGTGATCGACCACGTTTCAGTGCCATAGGTCATCACTGGCAACACGCACTGGTCAAAGACTGTGAGTTAGTAACACGGTACTCTTGAGTAGCGTCGAGGACGAAAGGCTATGAACTGTGGACTAGAAGGCTTGGTTAGTAATAATTATTTATTTATGCATTGACTGTAGAAATGATTCCATATTGTTTTTATTTAGCATGCAACCATATTTGTACCTCTTGGCATAACATAGCGACCTATGAACTTTAATTTAAGAACTGTATGCACTACCTATGTTACACAAATAAAAAATGATTATGATTCTGCTTCTGGTTAATAGTTGGCTAGATATTGATTGACCTGATGACGATTGTTAAAAGAATAAAGAGATAGCTATGTGTGAACTTTTATACAAAAGGAATAGGTGAATATTTCAAAGGAAATATTTGTTTTAGATTTTTAGTAAATACTAAGACCAGCTACAAACGTACCTAACGAGAATTAAGGTATCAGGAGCCTACCTAGTAACCATTCCTCAAAGGCCTAAGTAACAATACCTGCCTTACTAATTAATTTTAACAAGAACAGTCTACCTACGCTTTGAAGCCTAACATTACCAATCCATCCAATATTTTAGTATCGAATCATTATACATAGATACTGTCTTTAAAATTACTCAGAATAATCTTTTTAATGACAAAATTAAGTAAACGAAAAGTTTTATTTAACGATTATTCATTTAGATTTTTAGCCCAGAGTGTTGCAAAGTCCGAGATAAGCTAAATGGTGTCCCCTAGCTATGTCAGGGCTCAGTTAAGAAGACTCATTAACCAAAAGGATTAGTATTTCCCTCTAAATTATTCTCCACATTTTTTGAGAAAAAGAATAATGAAAAATTGGACTTTTCTGTTCACGGCTGCCAACAGAAAATAAAGTAAAGAGTCCCAAAGATTATAGCGTACAAATTGTGGTAAATAAATTGTTATTTTTTTGGGAAGTTTTAGTCCAAACCATAAATCTTTTAGTTTTAGAAAGAGTTTTCGTCAGTATATTTTGGTAATGTCGACAAAAACTGTGTACGGTCACCAAAGGAGATAAGTAACCAAGGTCGTGGGTTATAGTTGAAGTTTGGTAAGAAACCGATTGATGTTTTTGAATGAAATTTAATTTGATAAATGAACTTTTTGTTTTATATTAATTAAATTAAATTTTATTCGAAAACATTCATCGGTTTCTTATTAAACTTCAACTATAACTGACGACCCTGGTTACTTATCTCCCTTGGTGAGTAAACATAGCTAATTACACCGAAATAAAATTGAGTTCCTAATTAAATCACGAAAAGGTTTTTAATGTTTATCCTGGAGACTAGTCATTTCACGGCTCTCTGGGTGTTAGCACAGAAAAAACAATTACAGGCGCTTTTGAAACCCTAAAACCCTAATTAGGACTAAAACCTCCGCTGTACAAATCCGTAAAGAAACTACTTACTTACCTGATTAGTCCAGCAGGCTTAAGAATATAAATACCAAGAGAACTAAAATACGTCCAGTGACCAGAACATAATTAGGTTTCAGGTAATCAGTGGATTCACAAGTTACTTTAACTCTTGTTTCACTAACAAAATGTTTTTTGTTGAAACAATTTCACAGTTTAAAGGTGACTGAAAGTTTACTTACGACCAAAAACGAAAGAAAAACATGTCTTATATATACGTACAGTTAGTTTTGAACACTAGTAGTTCCTACAAGGTTCCAATTTGGCTCATGTTTATTTTCTGTGTTTTTTGAAAGTTGTCTAGTTAATTAGTGCCTGTATTTTGTAGACTTCGCGGTTGCTTGCAGTTTTAACTAAAAACCACCTTATTTCAAGGATTAAAAAAAAAAGTTTTTTTAGAAAGTTAGTAATATTAATTAGCTGAGTTGCTTACATGGCAATTCAAATTGAATAAATGTTGGAAATTTCTAATTAGTATTGCCTGAAATTGCTCACTGTGGGCAAGTATTTACGCACATACAGAAAGTAACCTTTTCTCTTCAGATAAGTACCTATAGGCTTTATAGCTGAAGAGGTAAATCCAGGATAATTAAGCGAACCGTTAAATCAAAGCAAACAATAGGCCGCGCTAACAAACGGCTTCCCGTAGCTATTAAGAGGAAATGCGGGTTGTCGTTTCTCCATAGCAACGCTCTCGCTTGTTTTCTTTCTAGTTAATGACCATAAAGCAATGTTTTGTTTTTACAGAATAATAAATATTAACTACTTGTATGTCCCTATGTTTTCCTTTTTGATAATACATAATTTTTACAAGCACTAGAACCCTCAAAAAATTCCGATTTAAATTGCTGTCAACAGAAGCCTAGTGTACAAATTTGACAACTATTATTGAAAAAAGAAAAACGTAGGGATCCAGTATATATCCTTCTTATTTTTTTAATGAAATATCGTTTAAATTAGTCCAATATTAGAAGAGGAAATAGGCGACAACCAAAACTCGAATTATGACTTTTTAGTTAGACTTTTTCAAAAGTCTCTCCGACCGCATTTCCTCTTAACAGAAGCGATCTCTGCTGCCTTACGTATATTCGTAATTCTGTATTATTTCAAACTCGCTACTAATGAATTTGGGTTTCACATGAAGGCTGCTAAATATTTGAGGTTTATTATTTATAACATACTAGCAGAGCCCTGCGGTTTCACCCGCTGTGTCGTAGGAATATCGGGATAAAAAATATTCTATGTGTGACTCAGTTGTATAAGTTACATTACTGTAAAGTTTTATCAAAATCCGTTCAGTAGTTTTCATCCATCCATTCATCCTCACAAACTTTCGCGTATATAATGTTAGTGGAATAGTAGGATTATTGCGTATTTTTTATAGTTTAGAACTACGTAAGAAAAACTTATAACAATGAGCCGAAAATTAGTAATTGTCATCAAAATCTTTTCAAACATAACATATCATCACGGCTGAAGTGCCCCAAGGGTTATGCAGAAGTGGATCTATAATACAGCCACATTATTTACTCTGCTAAAACAATTTTGATAAGCGGAAAACTTTTTTAGTATAATAAAGTCAAAGTCAAATAATTTATTTCAAATGGGCTCATTAAAGGCACTTTTGAACGTCAGAAATTACAATAAAATAGAATTGATTCTAGTCGTCCCTTCCAAAAGACAGTGTTCGTATTGAGAAGAATAGGCAAGAAACTCCACCATTACTCTTTTAAAAATGTTTTACAAGGTTTTGTATACATTCACTAAGTAATATTATATGTGAAGACGATGCACCTAGAATAAAATTAGTCTACCACAAAGGGTAAAAAGAATTAAAAATAAAGCAATGACAGGTAAATCTATATAATAATCTTAATATATTAATTTGGATAAAGAAACTTTTCATTATAAAGACCATTTATTTAGTTTTGATTATTATTTGATTTATAGTTTTACGTTCATCCTAAAACAATTTATTGTTAGAGTAAAATAGAATTATATTGATTTCTTTATCACGTTGTACACCGAGGGGCTTGTGCCTAAGTAATAACAGCCGCACGGTCGATCGATCAGGTTAAGCTACGCTTGGCGAGGTTGGTCCGTGGATGGGTGACCATCTTCATATACCAAGACCCCTCCGTGCCTCGGAAAGCACGTTAAGTCGTTGGTCCCAACTGTCATTCGTTGATCTTTGACGGTCGTTACGTGTCGTCAGAAGCCCGAAAATCTGACAACCAGTCTTACCAAGGGGTATCGTATTACCCAGTAACTGGGTTGTGGAGGTCAGATAGGCATTCGCTCCATTTAAAATACTATTCAGCTCCATCCGGTTAGACTGGAAGCTGACCCCAACTTATTTGGGAAAAGGCTAAGCAGATGATGAATTAAGTTGATTTCAGAGTGACTAGCACTATTGAAAAAGTTATAAAAAGTTTGATGTTGTAGCGTAAACTGAACTTTATTGTGTAGGAATCAAAGTTACTTTTCCATTAATTCTTATTTGTTTAAATTTTTGGCAAATAAATTGTGAACTCAGATTAGATAGAATGGAATCTATTCAAAGCATGAGCTATTGCTAATATTGATAACCTAAACGGTCCCTTTGCAACATAAGAACCAATCACACTCAGATAGCATAGTTATAATAAACATTATACAGCACACGTCGTATTAAACATAGGTACATGTCGGTTGCTTTCACTGCATCAACAACTGTTACTGCTTTATTTATTTATTTAGTCTGACAATTCCTAAGGATACACATCGTCTAACCATATTTTACCTCTGATGGCTATAATACCCAGCCCATAGCTATGACGGTGGTTATCATACTAGTGAAGTATTTTCAGCTCTTGTATTACTACCAGAGGGGTAATTCTCGTAATTTTTAACGAGCGTTCACAATCTGAGGGGTAATTCCCGTCATTTTAAGATCGTTTGATCTCAGTCTCAATCTATCAAAAATACCTCTAATTTCCCTACATTTTGACAAGTTTTTGACATTGATTGTCGTTGAGATGAGATTACGACTAGATTTTGAACGTTTTTAATTATAGCTCCCTTTGATTTTAGCCTGTATCATAATCTAGAGAATCTTCTCCTTGAAAGGTTTCCATCTTAATACGTCACTTAATTCGAGAGCAATCTGTTTCATCGTTTATTCTTTGTGCTTATTAAACTAATAATTTAGGATTTCTCATTATTACATACATATGCCTCTAATAATAGGTCTCTTATGGCAAGGGCCTCCAGAGTAGGAACAAGCATTAATTACCAGGCTTGCTCAATGTATGTGGGCAAGTAGATGGGTTGTCAGCCTACCCTGCCAGAAAACACAGGCGTAACGTTATGTTTCTTTCACCAAAATTCAGAGATGTTTAACAAAAACCTTTTGAACCAAAACGAACTCGATAATTAACGCTAACAAACTTCTTTCAAACATTTTTGGCTTTGTTTTCCTTCCCTTGGCAAAACATAATATAGCAATAAGTGAAAAGACAATGAACAAAAGTACGAAGGGCATTCTTTTAATACTAACTCATAAAGTATAAATTACTGCAATAAAGGAATTGTTTAAAGCGTTCCTTCTCACGGAAGAGAGAGATATCTTTTTAAAATGTTCGTTGAAGGCTCTCCTGGGAAATCTTATAGCTGCAATACTTGGACTCCGATATTTAACTTTTCAAGTTGAGATGTGGAGGTCGTGTACCTATTACGTCAAAAGTTGATATGTACGAGATAACGTCGAAGTCAAAAGTTATAAACAGTTAAATTGTTAAAACAGTTAAACTGTTTGTAACTTTTAAGTTACAAACTGTCAAAGTTTACTTAGGGCGCATTCCACCAACCTATTATACCTAGAATAAGTCTTATTCTGAGAATAAATTTTGAATTTTTGACAGCTTTTCCATACTAGAACTGTCAGAAGTCAAATTTTATTCCACGTATAAAAGATATCTGACTTTGGTAAAATCAGCCCTTAATCATAATTTTGCGTTTTCAATAGTTGTCACCCGTCACATTCTTGATTTGATTTTTTTTATTTAAAAATACTTACAATTATTATTTACTGCGAGTGTATTCACTTTATCCAATACCAATTTCTTTTTCGATGTTTTTTTTTTTTTTTTTTTTTTTTTTTTTTTTTTCAAAAATACATTAAATTACACTAATTATTAAACAAGTATACACTTGTCTGAAAACCTTTGAAGGTTTATGTGACAAAGTGGAGGAAGCAAGCTCGCTCACAACACATTACATAAAACATGTTTAAAAAGTTAAGATGTGATGTCACCAGTAATATAATATTTTTTTAAGGTAGATTTACATTTTTTATATGTACTAGTGACAATATTTGACTGCACAGTTTTAGGAATTTTATTCATAGTATCTGGTAATATATATTCCCACGTTCTCATGCCATACACATTTACAGTTGTAGGTAGTTTATATGTTGGCAAATAACCAAGAGTACGTAACTGATTTGGTCTATTGTTTAAGGTTAAGGAGCTAATATTATTAAATTTTTCCAAGATGATCGCCGACCTGAATTTATCAAAGACTGACACGACTTTACAATATTTAAATAATCCGTAATCATCATCCTTATATTTAAGTTTAATATTCTTTGGCACAATAGACTTGAGTATACTTAGTTGAAGTCTATATATTTTATCTACATACGTTTTGTAGGAACGTCCGTAACTAGTTAGCCCATAGCTTATGACTGAATCCGCCAGAGCGAGATACAGCAAGCGAA
This sequence comes from Luperina nickerlii, assembly GCA_963855955.1. NCBI lineage: Eukaryota > Metazoa > Arthropoda > Insecta > Lepidoptera > Noctuidae > Luperina > Luperina nickerlii. The sequence goes on along the minus strand of OY979676.1, from coordinate 21,764,496 downwards.
GCGTGTGGAAGGGAAGTTTATATTTGAGGACAGCCAACTTGGCGTTAATAGATCTGAGTTTATTACTTACACTTTCAATGTGTGGACCCCAATTAAAATGCTTGTCTATGGTGAGGCCGAGATAGGTGTGCTGGTCGACAGCCTCAAGCGTAGGACATGCACACATTCGTGCAGTGGGCCCGCGGTGCAGGCACAGATGGTCATGCGCAGTTACCTTGGGTACATGTCTAATCTTCATATAGGGAGAGTGTATATGGATAATCTTAGTTTTACTAGCGTTAATAACCAGGCCTGCATCGTGTGCCCATTTACACAGGTCATCAAATAAACGTTGCATTACTGATTGTGCCTCAGTTATGTTTTTATGATGGGTTACTAAACACGTGTCACGTGTTATTCAACGGGTCTTTTTTTAGTACATGTATCATAGTTTTTCTCTAGACCCTCCTCGACCATCATAAGCGATCTGTGACAGCGCTCTCTATTTTTTTCAAACATAAAAGCTAGATATCTACCAATTTGTTGTAAACCTTCTCATTATTTTTCGTAAAAAAGATATATTTTATCAATTTCCTTTACGCAGCTATCTTTTCAAGGCTATGAGGCAATACGTGTCACATATTTTTTGTTATAAGGAAAGGCTGTTTGTGAATTTTGTCCACGTACCCGTTTAATAAGAGAGTATTTTGTTTTGTTTTAGGTAAACTCGATTTTTATCTTCATTCAAACCGACAATCGGCTGGCTGTATCATTTACAAAAAAGGTATTATAATACTTAAACGTATACATGTTTCGTTTTTGTTGATTTTTCATTCATTAACGCGTTTACTAATATTATATAGTATAAAATAAGTTTATTATACTTATTATTTATTAAACTTATTTTATACAATTATTTTCTTATTTTAAATTCTATAATATCCATTATGTAAGTGTATAATGAAGGGAGCAGTGGTGTCCCAGTGGTAACGGCCGCGACTAGCGAGTTGTATGGAGGTCATAAATTCGAACCCAGTCAGACGAAAGCGTCGACGAAGCGACTGGGTTCGAACCTATGACCTTCACCACCTAGAGCAGTGATGAAATGAGCAGTGATGAAAGAAATGATTTACACAAAGTAAAGACTGTGTAAATCATATACCACTGCTCTCAAAACGATGAAGGAAAACATCGTGAGAGAACCGGCATATCCAACCAAAATTTCGAAGACATAGATTACAGCCCACTCCTTCTCACAAAGAGCAGGCCTGTGTCCCACCAGTGGGAACATTATAAGCTGATTATGTATGCTTAGTATATAATGCTGGGCAATTAAGACAATCCTGAGAGAGTGATTCGCAGCAAAGACTACCTAATAAAAACTAAATCAGTCAAAAACGATTTTGTCCGGAAAGTCATTAATAAACCTCAAATCGCTCAAAATAAGTGACAGCTTACAAATAATAATTATCATCTTAAAACATTTCTTACAAAACCGATCCAATATAATATCGAAGCTTATTATTATTTAGCATTTAAATTACGATAATGTCAAGAGGGATTAAGATGGACAGCTGTACCAACAGTATTTTAAAACGGAGACCTACTGGGTAGGCACAGAGAAGGCTGAGACTTAGGAAAACTTTATAAAAAAAATAAAGGCCAAACGAGAAATTTCAGATTTATTTTTCATCTATTTTTGATTCTGGGATTTATTATATCGTTTCCATGATATGAAGTTTTCGACGGCATAATGTTAATTTATTTGTAGGTTTCGTTATATAAGTTAGAATCCCTTACTGTTTGTTTTTAAATTATTTATTTTGTATAAATAAATAGTTAGTTCTAAAAATATTTAGCTAGTAACCAGTTAGTGCTAGTTAGTTAGTGTAGCTAGTTGTTATATAAAAGTAGTATACACAAAGTATATATTTTTATTTATATCAATAAACAAAAGCCATTGAATTACATTTTATTCCATGGTAAAAGTAATCAGAGGCTCGTTGTTTTATGGTCCTATCCCAAATAGGCTGGTTAGGTACCTATTTTAAGTAATTCCCAGAACCAAACCTAAATTAATTGGTTTCTATTATGGTTTTATGGACATACTACAATGTAAAGTCTAAAACTGGATTCAATCTAAAACAATTGTTATTTCAGAAGTATTTCGAGTAGCTCCAACAGTTATTAATTGAGTCTTCACTCTTGTTTCTTTATCTGTAAAATAATTATTAAACTTAAAGTACAAAAACGCTATGTGTTAACTTAGTCATGGTATTTTAGTAGCAAGTCATAGTCGATGACTTTGCGAAGAATAAAAGAAGATTTTTCTTATATAAACACTTTTTCCTTTTCGAAGGGATGACCCAAACTTATATTCGTTTACCGGATGTACGGTTACAGAACTTTTTCGCAAGTAAAACTACGCACACACATGAGCAAAAGTAAGTCGGTCAACCCTTACAAGAGTACAACCTATCGCTAAACTACACACAAGTTTATTTACGATACGAGCCCATATGAAAAAGGCATTCATACAAATCGCAAAACGTCATAAAAACGCCCTACAAAAATGGGTCAGCGTCAAGGTTCAACTTGATCCCAGGGGTACAGGGTCACTCGGGCCACGGATGTGCCCCACAACCGAGCTTTTAGCTTCATACAACCAGCAATAACTCACTAGGGCGGGGTGAACATAACATGTCAAAACATTGCTTTACAACGCCCTTACCTTTACAAACGTTATTAAGCTTTTAGGTCACGTTCGGATATCATTTTTGTGAAATAATGTTTATGTTGTATTTATAGGACGTGAGTAATGGAAAAGGTATCGAATAAAGATGGTATTATTAGATGTTTGCGACGCGAGCTACGATGTCATAATTCTCGTAGCAGACTTGCTACGCTTTCGTAGCGGCGCTGCAAAAAAAGCAATGTAGTAAGCAAAAAAACATTCTCGTGTTTTGCACATGACTAATTTTGATTAAGTATTTTGTAAAGTAGAAACTAAAATTTAAAATACCCAACAATTTAAACAAGAACAATAAAAAAACTTATTGGTCTGGAAAATAATATTGGTAATACTAGATATTAAATCACTTAAACTTTGTCATGTAAATATGATCACGATACGGCCAACATTAAAGTATCACACGCCAACAATATATAATTACTTATCTGCCCCACCAAAGCTAACAAGCCGACACGTCGACAAATAAAAAGGATATAGAGCACAATACATGTATTTACCGATATGACAGGTCGCAACAAAGGCTGATTGTTATTAATATATTGGACAATACATTTGAATAATGGCCTCATGTATCGTTACTGACCTCTGTCCGTTTTATATCAATGAACGTTGATTGAGATGTATTACCGATTTTTTGTAAAACCGGGTTTTTGTAGAACCGGGTTTTTTGTGAAGCCGGGTTTTTTTGTTACAAATTGTAGACTGATTCGGATGGATTGAATGGGCAGGAATTTTTATTGGCAATCGGGTTTGTAAAGTGAAGTAGTTACTTTAAATGTCAATTTGTATACTTGAGCGATAAAAACAGCACCTAGAATGTAGATGAACATGCTTTTGAAGTTAAAAAACTAATGGTTACGACGTAATTTCGTTCTTTGTGGTAATATTTAAGTATAACTTCTATTACTTTTATTCTTCCAGACTACAAATTCTGTAAAAAATCTGAATAGCTTCAGCTCATGTTAATCTTCTTTATAAATAAAATGCTGTTCATTGGTTAGCACATCACTTGAAAACGGCTGAACCGATTTGGTTATTTATGTTTCAAAATATTTGTCCGAATTATGTTTTTATGTAAAGAAAAAATGGAAGTCTCCCGAAAAAAAAATCAAATTCGGGAAAAACTGAACGACCATTTTTCTATGAGATTTTTGGATGAACTATCCAAATCTGGACAGGTCTACGTCTGTCGGGTAAACTGCTACTACTAGCATGATGATTTTAATCATAAGATTTTCCAATCTAGACGGAACATTTTTCCTACAAAATACCCTTTATGAATACATATTCATAAAGGGTAATTTCACGTTTTCGAAAGAAAAGAAAGGAAGAAAGAAAATACGTTTATTTGCGGTAAACATGACGCAATAAAGAACATAAACCCAAAAAAAATAATAAGAAAGGGATGAGGGAAACATGCGTCACATCCACGCAAAACCAAGACCACGACGACCACGTAAGACCTTTATAATGATACAAAATGTAAACAAGAGAATACAACACACATTTAGCTGCAGTATAATTAGTATAATAGCCATATCCACTAGTTTCACAACGAGAATTGAATACTAAAAGGTAATTAACCCAAAATTGTAACTTTGCCTCGTAAATAACGGAAAAATTTGGGCATCCGGCCCCCGAGGTACACTAATGTTTTAATTAGTAAATCCTCATTTGTGTGTGAATGAAATTAAATGGCGGTGCTGGGATTTTGAGTAAAGTTTTTGTTAAATAAACAAGGAAAAGTTTTGGTATTGAGGGTTGAAAGATAAATATTGAGTATAGTAGATATTTTAATTTATAATATTCTGTGTTCGTATAATGTTAGTCTTGGGTTAATTGAGTATGTTAAATTGGTTCTTGAGTGTAGCTGAGCAAATAACGATTTGATTAATTTAATTTATCCTTCTAGGAATAACGGATTCCTTCACCGAGCAAACGTACGCAATTCGCATAAATTTTGTATGATTTTTATTAAGTAACAATTCACGTCGTCGTTGATGTCGTCGTAAAAAATGGAAGTGTTAGATATATAATATAATAATTGGAATAATAGTTAAATTTTAAAATTTATCAATGTAATGGAAACAATGTAAATTTGAAATGTCTGTGAGTACTTCATTGATTGTAAATTGTTTTTGCATACCGTTAAAATGGTGAGACATGTAGCACTCAGTTAGGGATATCAGTTGAGCCCTATGGCTCAATAAATGGTCACTCACTTGTTGTGTGTGAATTTAATATTAGGCGTAGTAAATTTAAACCACATACAGTTACGTACAGACCCATTAAGCAAAAAAACAGAGAAGTGCTAGATAGTGATTTATCGCACATACACTGGGACAACATTTGTGGCTTGTATGATGTGAATGACATGGTTGGGGAATTAAATAGAAAGATTTTAACAATTTACGATGCGCACGCTCCGGTCAAGAAATATTTAATTAAGGAACCGTCATATCCGTGGATAACAGATACAATTAAATTGATGATGCACCTGCGGAATGACGCTCTGACCAAGTACCGTAAAACGAAATCCGGGTCCAAAAAGACGTATTACAAGCAGCTGAAATCACTGGTGTTAATTTCCATATTCAGAGAAAAAGTTGCATATTTCAAATTCAATATTAATAACCAAATCAAAGATCCGAAAACATTATGGAAAAATTTAAAAAGCACTGTATTACCAAAGAAGCAAATCGATGACCTTCCTGCTCACTTCAGAGATCCAAACGAAATTAATAATCACTTTTTGAGTGTTCCTGGAAACCCTGTCTGCAATATATCGCAACGCACTTTCTTTGAGTCTCATCGTTATGGTGATGATAGCTTTGCATTTGCATTACAACCAATAACTGCTGATCAGATTCTGCGATACTTCCGCCAACTAAAATCTAACGCTGAAGGCTGTGATGGAGTGACCCTTGATATGCTTTTGCTTACACTCCCACATACACTGAAAGTCATCACTGACATTGTGAACAGCTCAATTGTCTCAGCAACCTTCCCGGACGTCTGGAAGATTGCCATCGTTAGGCCATTGCCTAAAAAAACAAATTCAACTGAGTTAAAAGACCTTAGGCCTATCAGTATTCTGCCTTGCCTTTCTAAAATTGCTGAAAAGGCAGTATGCCAGCAGCTCTCAAAATATCTAGAGGATAAACACATTCTGCCTGAGCTACAGTCAGGCTTTCGCAAACAGCGTGGTACTTCAACGGCTCTTTTGGACGTGACGGATAACATTCTGTCGGCACAGGATAAGGGCCTATGCACACTTCTTGTCTTACTTGATTTTTCGCGAGCTTTTGACTGCATAAATATAGATTTGTTTCTGTCAAAGCTTAGCTACTACGGATTTGACCAAAATACGATCCACTGGTTCCAAAGCTATCTCACCAACCGTCGGCAGCGTGTGGAAATACGACTCAGCAATGGATCATCTCTTGTTTCATCACTCACTTCTGTTTACAGAGGAGTCCCGCAAGGCTCAATACTGGGCCCCATCATCTTTATATTGTATTGTGCGGATATCATAACTTCCCTGAAGCGATGTAGGTACCATATTTATGCTGATGACGTACAAGTCTATATCTCCTTTAAGCCTAGTGACTATGACATCGCGATTGAGGATCTAAACGATGATCTTGACAGGATAGCATGTTGGGCTGAAAATAATGGTTTGGTACTTAACCCCACTAAAACCTAATACATGTTGTTTGGAACTAAGAACCAAATTAGTGCTGTGCCGGTAACACTTAACGTTACCCTACTGGGTGAGTCGGTTAGTCGAGTCAGTGAGGCACGTAATCTGGGTCTCAACCTGGACACTGGGTTGAGATACGAAGCGCACGTGGCAGAGTCAGTGCGCATTTGTTTTTACCGTCTTAAGGTCCTCTATAAAATAAGGCCTTATCTGTCGGAGGAATTGCGGATCCAGCTGGCTGAGTCTCTCGTGCTGTCAAACCTAAACTATGCGGACGTAGTTATTGGCCCTAGACTACTGGCAAGAACTGATCGACTGATCCAGAGGGTGCAAAACGCCTGCGCGCGATTATGCTTCTCAATCCCGCCAAGAAGTCACGTAACGCCATTTTTAAATAACCACTCAATCCTCAAGATGAAGTCACGTCGTAAGTTGCATTTGGCATGCCTACTTTTTGGAGTAATAAAGTACAAGCAGCCGTCCTACCTGTACAATAAACTGAGCTGGATTGCTAGTAGAAGAGAATGCGCAAGTAGGCAGTGCTCGCAGCAACTCGCCACTCAATCACACAAGACAGCTGCTTTCAGGGGAAGTTTTAGGTATGCTGCATCTAAATGCAGGAACAATATTCCCCCGCCGATAAGGAATCTTAAATTTCTTAGTACCTTCAGAGTTCGTCTACGGCAGTTTCTTATCACCTTGCAGAAGAATCTAGGGATGACTGCTTCGAACACGTCTATTATATAACTGGCTGTCGTGTCCTTCCCGAATCAATTTGTCGATTTAGCGTATCATTTGGTTACAACCTGTGAGCAAAGGTATAGTGATTGAGTGGTTTGTGGATCTTTTGTTGGATAATAGTTATAATAGTTATAATACTTACACATGTTATTTACCTATATTTATTTAAACGCATTTAATTTTAATTTTATCCTAGCCAAATTGTTGTTTTATTTTATTCGCACCTACGTCACTATAATTATAATATTATTCATTTACACATTATATACTGCATATAACTTTATAAATAATAGAAGAATTAAGTAATCAAAACACAATACTAACACGCTTACGAACAAGAACGTTTCCCAATGCAAAACTTATTGTAGAACACATAATTTAAAGTGTCGGGTATACTTACAAAACTTCACTCTGCACTTAACACCTGTCACAACACCAATTTATTTCGTCTTCTCAACGTCCGTGTGTCACAGCAGGGATCCAGCAGAATATCAGCGTCAGGTACATTTACCTGACACATGCTGAGCTGGACTCCCATTTGGTGCAACCTTGAGACACACACCGCACTGTGTATGTTTCGTTATTAATTTTATTTTAAGTATTCGTCATAGTGTCACTTTTATTTCGATGTGTTTACTTTTTGTTTCTTTATCGGCACCTTGTTTTATAATCATGTGGGTAATTTGGTTATTATCTAACATTGTACTTTTGTGTGTTGTGCTGTCTTCTTGTATGTGCCAAATAAATGGTTTATCTATCTATCTATCTATCTATCACTCTGCAATGTTATGAACACCTTTGTAAACACCATGTTTCTGGCAAATAAATATTATCTATTTATATAAAATTCAAAGATCTGACTGACATATATATTAACGCACAGCCTAAACCGCTAGTCCTAGAGACATGAAATTTGGAGGGTGTGTTCTTTGTGAAGAGTAGGTATCCACTAAGAAAGGGCTTTTCTAAATTCCACCCCTAAGAGAGTGAAATTTCACGCGGAAGAAGTCGCGGACAGAAGTTAGTATTCTATATTCTATTCTATTCCGCTCCCAGCAAAAATAGCCTTTTTCAGAATTATCTTTTTTTGTACTTCTATGTTAATTTAAACAGACTGACTACCAGTTTAAATTGTCCGTATATTTAAATGGCAACTGTCGTCGGTTGACAGTTGTCAGAAATGCACGCCCGTCAACCTTCTTTTTATTTTTTTGTTGGCCTATACTATCCCACCGCTGGGCAAAGGCCTCCTCAAATCCTTCCATGGACTCTTTTCTCAAGCCACTTTGAACCTGCCCGGGGTACGCGTCCAGGTCATCTTGGCAAAATACGATATGAAATTCAATCCATATGTCGTTGAAGAAGGCATCTGGATTGGATTTAGACAGTTCTTAAGATCGAAAATATCGTGTAACTCCCGCCTTTTCTGAAACATTTACAACTGTCTACAACAAAACATTAAGTCTTAACAAAGTAACTTCCTGTTTAACAGCCAGAGATAAGAATGTTTTTTCCAGAGATAACGGAGGCACTTTCATATTTATCGCTGCTTTACAACCCTTCCCGTACCCACTAATTATATCAATTTTCAGCCCGAGGGCTATAAAGCACTGGAAATGCCATCTCCCTTTAAAGGGTTTTTCATAAATGGTTTCTTGTTGAAGAAGTACTTTTGGTTCAGAGTCGTTGGATCTAGCAGTGGCCGGCTAGGTTTCGTTTTCTGACGTCTTAGGTTTGATTCTACACACACATACGTACATAAACTCACGCCTTTTTCCCATGGGGCTAGGCAGAAACTACAGAACACCACCTGATACGATCTATACTACTCCTTTTGCTTCGTTTACTTTCATAGATCTGAAGGCCAATTCTAGTAATTTAACGTTCAAAATCCAGTCACAATCTCATCTCAGCGACAAACAAATGTCGAAAACTTGTCAAAATGTAGGGAAACTAGAGGTATGTTTGACAGATTGAGACTGAGATCAGACTGTGAACGTACTTAAAATGACGAGAATCGCCTCTTTGGTCCTATTGTCTTAGGCAGCCCCTACATCCTAACTATATAATAATATATATAATAATAATTTATAATATTTATAAATGCGAAAGTAAGTTTGTTTGTTTGTTTGTTACCTTTACACGCCTAAATCACTGAACCGATCACCCTAAAATTTTGCATATACGTTGTCAGATGTACAGAAACGGACAAAGGGTACCTTTCATCCCGAAAAAAAGTGCTGTTCCCGAGGAAAACAACAATAACGTTATTATGATAATAGATGGCGCCACGTGTCTTTCGAACGAGATCGATACCTAAGCGGGTGAAACCGCGGGGCGCTGCTAGTCTATAATAAGTTTGAACAATACGTTTACTGCACTGTAATATGATTGATCAGCGCTTTTACTCAAACTTATTCTTCTTTTTGTATTGATGATACAATATTCGTCCAATTAACTAGATTACTTTGGCCCAAAAGGTGGCTACGCTGATCGCGGAATCGGTAGCGTTCTTGACGTCGTCAAATGTGCAGGAGTATACTATACTTTGGACACTACAAGAAGTGGGCCATCACCTGGGCCGGAGCTCCACACTCGCACTAGATGTCGGAAGCTAAATAGTGTGCAATGAAATTGAAACTCGTTCAAACTTTTGTTGATTCTGGCGCACATTCTATAAGGCTTGCCTTATTGGTAAAAAATTGCACAATTCGTGATATTGAGCAGTCATATTGAATGTGAAGAAGCCGCTTTAGAATAAATAAGTGGTGTATAATTTGCAGACAGCATAAACTAACTTTAGTAAGTTAGTTATCAAGTTTACTGAGTTTTTGTCTTAACATTATTATAATACTAGTTCTCCGAATTACTATGGGAATGGATAAAGTTAACCTCCTCCTAGAATTGAACTAAAGGTTACCTAATTTAACGAAAGCCTTTGACAAAGGTAATATAAAACAAATGAACCAGAAGAACTAAGGTTAGTAGTAAAACTGACAAAACTTTTAACGGTAAGTACCATCTTTCGAAGCCTTCAGAGTTTTTGCTCGAAAATGAAGTCCTAGGACAGAAAGTTTTTAATGATTTTTTTTTTAATTAATGTAATCTTGCTTGTTAATTTAGAAGCTAACATTGAAGTCGTGTCAAGATTATGCCATTGAAGAAAGTAAATATAAAATTTCGTTTTAATATTGAAGTAAGACAAGAAGTCGTAGATAACAATATGTTTTACAATGAATAAATGTATATGAATATAATAACACTTATGATTATAACAAAAATATACGTGAACAAACTTTGATTAAAATTGGGTGAAAAATTGTAACGTCGTAAATAATGTTTTTTTTTTATAAAATCTAATCTAAAATGACAATAAGATTGTTACTATGCATCAAAAATTCTAAACAAAATGAATGCCGGTAAATATTTTACTTTAAACATCCAGTAGCAATCCCATTGCTACGCCGTAGCACAATTACTACGACGTAGCGCCACGACGTAGCACTTTGGCTACGGTAGCTTCGAAAACGTAATTCTGTTTAGACTAGTTTATTAGAAAACTTATAATGTATACATGTTCGAAGGAACACATTTAAACAACTCTACGTCTTATTAAATATATATTCATCTTTCAATGTATTTCTGTTATATTGGTAGGTACGTCTTAGAAAAACCTCATCAAATAAAGCAAAGGAAACGCGATTTATTTTTGGCGTATATGTAACTTTTTTCTTTCGAACATGTAATTTGACATGGACTTATAAGGTCGCGCCATCCATGTCAAGACTTCTTACCTGTGAATAAATAATACGTTGAAATAAACTCCCAAAAAATAGACCTAGAATGTTTCTCTTTTTATTTAACCTGTCTTTCTTTTTCTTTACGTGTTTGGGTTAGCGATAGAAGTAATACCTCACGGATGTCGCTTTAGTTAGATCAGGGACATAAAATGTATCTCTTGTGGTCTTCATAGAAATTGGCATTTAGTCGTTCAATTACGCGTTGTTTGTAAGATCATCTTATGATCTTGCTAGAGTGGAATTTTCTGTTTAAACATTTAAGGTGCCACCAATCGATATTTTTTCCATACAAATTTCGGGAGCGTATCACTCCACTGTTTGACATTGTGCATCCAAAGTTAAACACGATATTGTTTTGACTTATTATTAATGTTGTCTGTACGGAAATTAAAAAGTTATGAGCCAACATATATTCGTTTTTCTTACTATTTTTAACGTAAATTTAGGTGTAAATAAGTAATAAAAGAACTTTAAAATCTTCAAAACCTAGTCGGTACTGACAAATCTCAGTTATCGAAAAGTTCAATAAACTTTATTTATAATTGATTTATGCAGTGGTTTTTTCATAAAACGCAATTTTCCGAAGTACTTTTCGAATTTTTTTACGCGCCCATCAGTTCGGAACGGTGTTTCTGTGCGTGAGAACTAGACGTCGTTCGTGTAAACTAGCGTATCAGCTCATCACTGATACCAGCTCTGTCGGACATGAAGCCATGTGAGACAGCGTGCTTTTTGGCCATGACCGTCAATGTGTTCGAGCTCGCGACTAGTTTACTCTAGTTTACTCGTGAGTGAATCACTCTAAGTACCTAACTTAAATTTAATGAAAACGACATTGATACAAAAAAACCTAACTTAATTACACAACATACGGGTTTATAGAGAGGGGCTTGGGGCTAAGTAATAACAGCCGCACGGGACGATCGATCAGGTTAAGCTACGCTTGTCGCGGTTGGTCCGTGGATGGGTGACGATCTTTACATGCCTTTACATCCCTCCGTGCCTCGGCAAGCACGTTAAGCCGTTGGTACTTGACATGGACCTTTGACAGTTGTTACGAGTGGTCAGCAGCCCGGAAGTCTGGCAAACAGTCTTACCAAGGGGTTTCGTATTACCCAGTAACTGGGTTGTGGAGGTCAGATAGGCAGTTGCTCCATATAAAATACTGGTACTCAGCTGCATCTGGTTAGACTCGAAACCCACCTCAACATAGTTGGGAAAAGGCTAGTCAGATGATGACTGATCATTTCACAATGTGTAACTGAATTAATGCACATTATGAAATTATTTTGTCCAGAATTGTATGTATATTGAATCGATATCTGTCATTTTTTAATATAGTTAGATAATTTTTATCCCAAAAATAATTAAAACTGCGTAAATTACAGCGACACTTTTTGTACAGTCACAAGAAACCAAAATGGATGAAGTACCTACTACGATAGACCCTTACACGTGTGCGACTGCGTGCGTGCGAAGCTTTGTAATGTGACAATTTTCTCCCACAATCAGTATAACTAATTTAATAAATAAACAATGTTTTATACATAATAGTAACAATTCAGTGTATATATTATGATTATAACATAGTATTCTAATTTGGGTGTTTGGTGGTGAGCGTCATTTCCAGGACATGTCTACACACTATAAAACTAAGTCACTTTTGGTATCTCTCTGTGACCGCTTAGATCTTTTAAACTACACAATAGATTTTGATGCAATTTTGACCGCTTAGATTTGCTAAACTACACAACCTTTCTCGGGACTCAAACTATCTCTATATCAAATTTCATCTAAATCGGTTCAGCGGTTTAAGCGTGAAGAGGTAACAGACAGACAGACACACTTTCGCATTTATAATATTAATACAAGGGCGGCACTGAAAATTTCGGGAATCAAGGAAGTGACACAACATTTCTATTTAAAAATGTATTTATTACTTTTCTATTCTCCGCAAAATTTGACACATTTTTCCATACGATGGAACCAATCATTGAAGCAACCATTCCATTCGGAAGTAGGGGTCTCCAAAATGGCCGTTTTGTAGGCGTCCACAGCTTCTACAGGTGATGAAAATCTCTGTCCACGCAATTTATTCTTTATTTTAGGGAAAGTATAGAAATCATTAGGGCTTAGGTTGGGGCTGTACGGCGGTTGGTCTAATAATTCTGTTTTCTTGCTCTAAAAACTCTTTTGTTTTGTGCGCGGTGTGAGAACTCGCATTGTCGTGATGGAAGATGATGCGGCGGTTGCAGTTCTCTTTACGGAGTTCAGAAATGACCTGTGGCAAATAAATGCTAGCATACCATTCTGCATTAACAATTCTTTGTCCCTCAAGAGAAATAGTCGTAACATGGCCGGTTTTGGAGACAAACGTGGCCACCATTTTTTTTGCAACACTCCGAGAACGAACAATTTTTGTTGGCTTTAACTAATTTTCGAACACCCAAACTCGTGACTGGTTTTTTATTTCGGGTTCGTACGCGTATATTCAGGATTCGTCACCTGATATGATGTTGTATACAGCATTTGAGGATCCTGCGTGGAATCTTTCGAGAGTTCTGACGCACCAAGTAACGCGAGCCGCTTTTTGCTCTTCACACAGCGAATGCGGCATCCATCGGGAAAACAACTTTTTTACACCTAATTATTCATGCAAGATTATTTGTATTTGACTCATGCCAATGTCTAAAGTTGCCTGAATTTCGCGGTATGTCACATGTCGATCTTCCTCAATCAGCTTACGCACAGCATCAACGTTTTCTTGGGTGACTGCAGTTTTTGGACGACCTTGACGGGGATCATCACTGAGCTTGACACGTCCACGTTGAAATTCAGCAAACCAGCGATAAATTGTGGTTTTGAATGGGGCTTCATCACCAAATGCAGAAATCATCCGGTCAACACACTGTTTTTGTGTTAAACCACTTCGAAAGTCATAATAAATCATCGCTCTTGAATTTTCTCGAGTCAATTCCATTTTCTCAACGACTGAACAAGTTTGACAAAACCTTGTGACAAGACCGATAATCTTTTTTTAAATAAATAAATGGTATTCGATTTTTAAAACCAAGGAGTTTTCAATTGTGTAAACAGTGGAAATATTCCATTCCCGATACTTTTAGTGCAGCCTATTAGCGTGTCTTTGCATAATGTACCCCGGATTAGCACAAAGAGTTTATTTCAGTAACAAATTCTTTGTGCTAATCCGGGTTACATAACCAGTAACGCTAAACTCGTTGTCAAAAGCCACTGGTTAATAAACAAAATAGCCGTTTGAAAGTTTCATCCGGGGCCCCGGGTTGCTGGGTCCTTTGGCTCATAGGAATCCGTCAAGTCACCCGCATCGTTTTGGTCATACGTTTATTGTTGATACACGTTTCTAACAATGAGCTTATAGTTAGCATGATACAAAATGTTTTCAGTTTTTGAAAACTGATTCTGACAGAGGCAATCTTTTGTCTTTGTGCTGTTTAATTTTAACTTTTAAGGTAAGGTAAGATAACGTACGCAAAATACGCGCATTGACGTGGAGTTGCGGACACCAGCCCGTATTACCTATTACCTAAGGTAAGATAACATTTTTGTTATATTATTTTGATAATTTTATTTTGATTTTAGTATAGTGTTTGTCGCAGCTTACCTAGGTATATTCTGTATTGTGTTTGAAATTAAAACCTGTGTAGTCATTAAATTGTTATGGTCAGAATTCTCCATTTTATTTTATTTTTTTATTTTACATGATGGGAAGGTACACAAGCTGTTGCTTAAATAAGAAAAACTATCTGTTGGTTGCTTAATTAAAAGAAGAGCTTTAAATCATTATGAAGCATGTTTTGTAAATATTGTAAGCTAAGGGGTACATATTGTATATATTGTAAACGTGGGGCTTGTGGCTAAGTTATAATAACCGCATGGATCTATCAATGAGGTTAAGCTACGCTTGCCGCGGTTGGTCTGTGGATGGGTGACCATCTTTACATATCAAATCTCTCCATGCCTCGGAAAGCAAGTTGAGCTGCTGGTCCCAGCTTGTATTCGTGGATCTTTGGCAGTCAAGTCGCGAGTCGTTACGGGTCGTCAGAAGCCCAAAAGTCGAGCAACCAGTCTTGCCAAAGGCCCAGTAATTGGGTTGTGGAGGCCAGGTATTCAGCTGCATCTGGTGAGACTGGAAGCTGACCCCAACATAGTTGGGAAAAGGCTAGATAGATGATAACATAAATAAACTAAATTTTTACTCCACAACAAACAAATCTATAGAATATAAAATAAAATCGTGCTTACACAAATAACGTAGAAAAACAGTCATGTAACATAAAGCCAAAACATACAACCCATTATAATCCTCAATTTACTTTGGATAGTAAACATTTTCATATTTTTGAACACCGAAAGCCACGCGATTATCGCGTTTACGCTTTAACACGCTTTCTATCAAATAAGCGTTAGTGTCACTAAAAATATTTAGTTATTTTT
Organism: Luperina nickerlii; assembly: GCA_963855955.1. Taxonomy (NCBI): domain Eukaryota; kingdom Metazoa; phylum Arthropoda; class Insecta; order Lepidoptera; family Noctuidae; genus Luperina; species Luperina nickerlii. The sequence continues at coordinate 21,749,045 of OY979676.1, read as the reverse complement.
CGGAGCCACGAAAAAGCTTTTGAATGAAACTAAAAACTGCTCTGGGATATAATGCTTCTTTTATGTTTGCAGACAGAATTTTGGAATTTCTAAACCTATCAGCTAGACGCGCTAAATGTAAAATATTTATTTAAAGATTTTATTTTAACATTAATTTTAGACTCTCATTGGTGAAAAATGAGGCACATTGTGTTTTAAACCGACTTCAATAGAAGATAATGCATTCTATTCGAGTTTTTATTCCTTGAAGTAACATTTTGGCAATCCTTTGAAGAGTCAAAGAGAGGGAGAGAAACATTGAAGCAAAACCAAAACTGTCTTCCCAAAACTAATATTATTTTTCACTTTTGAATCGCTTTTTGAAGTACACTGTACAAAAACAGTTTCTTACTACAGCACATTAAAGCGATTTCATTAAGACTTACTGACTTTATACAGTAAGAAGAAATGTTTTTAAAACAGTAAAAGACAAAACAGTAACTTTTAATGATTGAACATACTATTTACTGAAAACAACAAAAAAAAAACGGAAAACCACCATTACTGTAATGTAAGTAAATTTCAATGTTTTGAACGATATCACAAAATGAATAAAACAGTTAATTTTGTGACCTTTTAGATACTTAAAACGTTAAAGTTTACCGTCATGACGGGACCATTTTGCTGTTTTCGGATCAGTAAAAAATACTGTTTTGAACGTTAGGCTTTTAAGGAACTGTTTAAATCAGTTCAGATCAATGTTTTTTTCATTTTTATTTACTGCTTATTTCTTTCAGTGTAGGTTGCTTTTTGTAAGAAGTTTTATTACCAAGGTTCCAAAGTCCCCGAGTTCAGGTATATTTGCAAAGCCAGTGTAAACCTATTTCTTTTGCAAGTAATTTATCACAATGTACCCTTATACTTCACGCCTTACGAGCTAAGTCACAACTTGCAATCTCTTCAAGTTTTCAGTTTGTTCAAGTGTCGAGAAACCGCAATTATTCTCAACGGCTTACATATCTTACTCGGCAAAAGTTTGTGGAGCTTAGGATACCCCTAATCCAGTTGAAGACCATTTTTTGTTGTATTAGATGGCATTTCGAAGAATTGACAATATCAGCAGATTAAGTAGATGACTTAATCTCTGCAGATTGGCTTTTTAGAGAATTTCACAGTACGCTTGCGTTTCGATTAGGCGAAGAATTATTTGGGAACTGACTCGACTATTAATTACTGACTCGTCAGTACAGTGGTTAATGTGCTACTGCTGAGTAGGAGGCTTTCGTTTTTAAGGTCGGGCAGTTTTATTGAGTTTTCCATAAGGGATTTCTCAGTAGCAACCCGGAGTTTACATATGTATCCAAATCTCAAATCTCAAATCGTTTATTTGCAATCCATAATGTAATTACAGGTGGTAGGTAAATAAAAAATCTAGAATCAATTACGGACCCTGTCGGGCACAGCAAATTTTTTAAGGAAGTAGAGAGAGGAAGAGCGCTTTATTAATTTTCCTTGCTAATTAGTTAGAATTATTTTATATCTTATTATTACCTATATTTTTATATTTCCATTCATTCACTTTTCTATTAGATTTTATATGCAGGTCTATCTATTAATTTGTTATTTATTTAACTTGTTCATTTTTATTAGTGTAATACCTATAGTTATTAAGTATTATGCTATAATTGATTTTTGTTGTTTTACTTATTAAAATATATCTGTTATTCATAATTATGTATTATTATTAAATATTGAATTTATCCATTAGAATTATTTTATATCCTACTATCTATGTATTTATATATCCATTCATTTACTTATTATTTAATATATATATATATATATACAGTTGAAAGCAATAGGCTCGCCCACTATCTAAACACATAACTGGAGGAATGTTAGAACAGTAGGTACACTGTACTATACATCACTGCCATACGTATTACAAACGTGATGTTCCGTATGTATTATAATCAAATCAAATAATTTATTTGCTTGTATAAGGGTATGTACATGAGGTGCTACATAATTACAACAGTTCTTTTAACCATATCCCACCTTAATAGGTGTGCAAATCCATATTAATATTATAAATTCGAAACTAACTCTGTCTGTCTGTACGTTACCGTTTCACGACTAAACCACAGAATGGATTTCAATAAAATTTGGCAGAGAGATAGATTGCATCCCGGGGACGGACATAGGATAGGTTTATCGACATAACTCGCGGGCAAAGCCGCGGTAGGAAGCTAGTATCTAATAAAATAAAATATACATACAAGTACATAAAGTCACGCCTTCTTCCCATGTGGTTAGGCCTGGTTAGGCAAAAATTACAGAACGCCACCTGCTACGATGTTATGAAAATAAAGCTAAAAAAGGGTTATCTAAATGATGTTTTATTGCACATTGGTTGTAAAAAATACTTTGATACATCAACAGAAATAATAAAATTTTAAAACTAGATGAGGTTGGATATTATATAAGCATTGATACACACCTACTATTAACGCGCACTAAAATAACGGTTTTATACTTGAAACAGGTCACAAAAACAAAGTGATGATCAACTGATTTGTCCGATAGAACCTTTTTATAGCTGTTAGAGCCAGCAAGATTGGAAGGTATAGAACCTCTTTTTATATTTAAATTTATTAGGTATTATCAATTTTAAACACTTTTTATCTTCTTTTGTTTTTAACCCCCGACGCAAAATCGACGGGATGTTATAAGTTTGACGTGTCTGTGTATGTGTGAGTGTGTGTCTGTCTGTGGCATCGTAGCTCCCGAATGGATGAACCGAAATGATTTTGTTTTTTTTGTTTGAAAGGTGAATTAATCGTAAGTGTTCTAGCTATGTTTGATAAAAATCGTAGAAAAATTTATGTAGCGAGACTAAAACAGATAAATTCATATGGAAGTCGGGGGACAGGTCTGTGAGACACCTTCAATTTTAAGAGGTCCCCCGACTGCCATATGAGTTTATCTGTTTTAGCTTCGTTACGTAAATTCTTTAAGTCGGGGGTTTTTAAATTATTTTATCCTTTTCTAATTACATTTAACCGTCCGGGCTTTTTTCAAAAATTTTAATTTTTATCTTTTTTGTTCTATTTGTGGCTATTTTTCCATAGTGTTTTTAACTTCTTTTAGTCTTTTTACGTTCATACTATTTTTTAATTATTGTTTTGTGTCGGGGTTTTTTAATTTTTTACTTGATTTTACAGAGACACATCTCAGGCGTGCACAAAACTAAAATAGTACATTATTATATAAGTGCGGTAAGTTGAAAATTACAGCCGAGGCGATATTGCTTGCCCGAGCCGTAGGCGAGGGCTAAAAGAAGGCAGAGGCTGTAATTTTCAAAGCGCACGTATGTCATACGACGTTTTATAACATATTTGCGAGGAAATAAATAAAACTCGGACTGAATTTGTATATTTGCTTGTTTTCCATATGATGAAATTTTGATACGCTTGTAAGTATCTATCGGTCGATTTTTCGGGCAAGAGGCTTAGAGTAGCCTTTTTCGCTGCCTCTGATACTTCTGGCGGTGTGGAATTAATAAATTCATCATTACTTGACGACATTTTCAAATAAAAAAAAGTAAGTACAGCGAAAAGAAAAAGCGCGCGGAATAATTTTTAGAACATATTTGCTCGTAAAGGGTCTCTTATTTCACCAATTTCAATATCGTAATGTATCTCATTACGCACTTGTGCGGTAATGTAAAGTAAATCGCACGGTTTATCAAGATGCTCCGTCAAAACGAACGGTACTTTTTTAAATCTTAGCAAAGAGTTTTTATTTCAGAAAAGTAGTCAACATTTTATGAATAAAATTAACTTTGGGAGATAAAACATAATAAATAAACATTTAATTCTTTAATTTAATTAATTTTGACAATAAATTACAACCATTAATATCTGTAACAAAAACAAAAATATTAATTTACTTTGTTAATAATACTGGCTGTTTTGTGCCTATGCCTGAAAAAAAAAGCGCGAACGTGCGCGCATCACTTATCTGTTAAGAAGTAAAAATTATTCCGCGCGCTTTTTCTTTTCGCTGTACTTATTTTATTTAAAAATGTCGTCAAGTAATGATGAATTTATTAATTCCACACCGCCAGAAGTCTCAGAGACAGCGAAAAAGGCTACTCTTGCCCGAAAAATCGACCGATAGATACTTACAAGCGTATCAAAATTTCATCATATGGAAAACAAGCAAATAGGCAAATTCGGTCCGAGTTTTATTTATTTCCTCGCAAATATGTTATAAAACGTCGTATGACATACGTGCGCTTTGAAAATTACAGCCTCTGCTTTCTTTTAGCCCTCGCCTACGGCTCGGGCAAGCAATATCGCCTCGGCTGTAATTTTCAACTTACCGCACTTATTTTACTTACCTTACTTAATGTACTATTACTTAACAGATAAGCGATGCGCGCGCGTTCGCTCTTTTTTTTTTCAGGCATAGGCACAAAACAGCCAGTATTATTAATAAAGTAAATTAATATTTTTGTTTTTGTTACAGATATTAATGGTTGTAATTTATTGTCAAAATTAATTAAATTAAAGAATTAAATGTTTATTTATTATATTTTATCTCCCAAAGTTAATTTTATTCATAAAATGTTGACATCTTTTCTGAAATAAAAACTCTTTGCTAAGATTTAAAAAAGCACCGTTCGATTTGACGGAGCATCTTGATAAACCGTGCGATTTACTTTACATTACCGCACAAATACGTAATGAGATACATTTCGATATTGAAATTGGTGAAATAAGAGACCCTTTACGAGGAAATATGTTATAAACATATTTTATTATTTATTTGTTTTTGTCTAACAATGACCGACCACACAGACATTGAACGCTTACGATTCCTACACAGAATTCTTCCTGCTAGCAACTTTTGGGTATAAAACCCTTAAAACTTAAACTTTGAAAAACTTCAATGTCAGCGTCCTTCTCCATTCATAAAGAATATACAAAATAAACCTGAAATGCCGCAAACAACGAAAGTTTCGTGCATAATTACCAGTTACAGAACTCGGTGTACTTTCATAAATTCAGCAATTTTCACACAGATTAAAATACCATCGAAACTTGAATATTACTTAGAAGTTGTTCAAGTTGAGATGAGCGAGAATTTACTTTATTATATAGAAAATATACTTTTGTATATTTTCCATTCCACTTAACAATTAACCAAAGAGAAAACTAATTTGAAAAATGTATTATCCTGATCCCACGATATTATTATCTGAAAAAAAAAACTAATTAATTTAATCTGTTTCCAATCTATTATATAATTATATATCTATCTTCTATATCTACCTCTACTAATAATAAAGCGGAAGAGTTTGTGTGAACGCGAAATCTCTGGAATAAACAGTCGGATTATTTTGATAAAAATCTTTTTCATTTGATAGCCCAATTATTGAGGATGGTTAAAGGTCACATCAAGTTACGCCTCACAAGAGCCGATCAAAAAGAAAAAAGTCAGAAAGAAAGCGACAGAGAAACAAGAAATTTAGTTTTAAATACAACTGGTCAATTTTATAAACCTTAGACGACTTGATTAGACATCCAAATCCAGTTGTAAAATGTCTTTCTGTAAATCACTCTTTCTCTTTCACTCACATAGTAAGAAGCAGCAACATAAATACAAGCTGGTAGTAGATATAAGGTTTCCAGTACTGCCGGTCACCAGATGCGACTGCATATTAATATTCTTGATTGCAAGCACAGTTCCTTCATAAGCTGTGCTGGCAATCAAGTTTCTCCAGTTATATCCTGGAATAGCTAACATCTTGTGGATAGTACGGCAAATCTGGAATTAACATAACAGTACCTACTTAAGAACGCTAGAATTTAGTTATAAATCAACTGGAAATAATTTGTACCTTGTTAACTTTTGGGTGTAAAAAATAATACCCAAAAGTTAACTACTTAAGTCAAAATTAGTATGACCGTTGTATTCCGAAATTTACGCGAAAAAATATGTTATACCTAGTGACAAAACCCTTCGTCTCTACGAACCTTACTGAGCTACGATAACCCACTACCCTACTTCATACTTGCCTCCCTAAATTATAGCCACCATACATCATAAGTATAAGGAACCCGTATTAAAATTAACATAAGAAAATAATTTCTTTGTCCATTACTCGGTACCCGATACCATCACTCACAGGCGTCGTTATCGTGCCGGCTGCGTCACGTACCCGTCTCGCAGCCGTCACGCAGCCGTCTCGCCGCCGCCACGCCCCTCCCCGCTGTACGCGACGTGAAATGTGAATTTTTTTAGTGCCATCCGTCATCGGAGTGACATTTTCATTTTGTAAAATAAAATGTTTCCGATATGAGGGAGTGGACAATTTATTGAAATAAATTTTAGGATGGTGTGAAATAAAGAAGGGACGTGTTTATATTTAATTTTGCTTTGGTCATACTCTCAACCTCTAACCCCCTGTCCCCCATTTTTCCTCACTTATTTATAAACGTTGCTTGAAGTTAAGAGTTGTTAACGTCAAAAAATGTATGACTAAGCAGACGCTCATCTTAACTTAACTTTAAGCAACATTTACAAAAGGCCTAGATTGCCAGTTCAAAACTACATTATAATCCCAGAGTAGGTATTCTAATTTTAAGTAAAATGGTAGAGAAACTTGCGATGAACAATAGTCAAACTATTTCGAGTTGTTTATAAACATCATTTATTATTTGAAACTTAAATTAAAATTAGACAAGACGAACAACCTGCTATTACTCAACTAGCAGAATAAAATAGCCAAATTTATCAAGCCTTAATCTAGCCTAGACTGGAACCACGACAAGTTTATCTAGTTTCTAGAAAGTTGTTCAAGAGTATTTAGAAAATCTTTGGGATTTCGCTGACATCATGTTTACCTACCGTTGTTAATATTCTGTTACTTAATGGTCGTCTGCATAATTGAGCTAGTGGACGCGAGAGTGCTGTGGGGAGTTGTATTTTTTTCTAACAGAACAGAAAGCTGTACTGCTGGGAAGTTTGTTGCGCCACTTCTTCTTCCCAGCAAAAGCATTAGGAAGTGGTGAAGAGCGGGCGCTTCGGGGGACTGTCTTATGTAAGTCGGGTTCGTTACACCATTTATAACTCTAGAACGGTTGGACCGATTTTTATGATCTTTGATTTGTTTGATTTGTTGGATTTGTTTCCGCCCCGAACAACAGAATAACTATTAAAATATTGGAAAAAATTCACGAAAAAATAATTAAGAAGCACAACATTTATTGCTTCTGAGGCGGTACAAAGTTCGTCGGATCGCTAGTTTTTAATAAATCTCTTTTGATTTCAATCCCCGAGCTGGACAAAGCATTAATAGTTGAGTCGATTAGAAATTAGTAGAATCCCAGAGTCTGTATTTGTGCGCGGGTAGACGCAATAGGCTCACACACACACACACTCTTACACATAACACTTATAAAATAACCCGTAAAATGTTGGTGTACTATAGAGCCCATAACAAATCCTTATTATGCGTGTAAAAAATAATCACAAGAAAAACGAAAAAAAAATGCTTCATAAAATATTGCCCTGCCCCACTTTCAACACTTTCCTTTTCGAACCTCTCCTTTATCCGCTAAGAAAATTTCGTAAGCATACAAACATATCCATCTCCTCACAAGCCTTGACTGTCACCTGCTAAGCTAATATGAGTCCTAGTCACTTGGAATAAAGAAGGCATTATTATAAGCGTAAAATTTATGTCAGGCTGTAATTTATGGGTGTCTATTACTCATGAAAATTATCACATTCAGGAAGGACGACCTTTGGGTTATGACAAATATTGTATGGAAGTTGATGTGCATTTTGAAGGTATAGCTGTATGGGGAATCTTCTAGAGAGATCAGCGGGATAATTGCGTAACACATTAACAGTGGGAATGGTTCTCATTTGGACAGTTCAACAACATTTGCGTTATTTACGTTGGTGAGCAGACAAATTTTTCGAACATATTACCGATTTATAGCTATAAATCGGTAATATCCTGTCCGTGTGCACCTTGTCAACCAATGTCTTGAGGATGCTGTTGGTTGGTGTTGTCTACCCATAATTGACGCCGCCCTCTTTCTCATTATGAAAGTCGTCACCACGGGCTTCCACGAACATTTGCGAAGCGCTACAGAAGCGTAGAAGCCCCAGCAAAATCCTAAATCCATTATTATACTGAACGCGTAGGACGCTGTAGATTCTCTGCTAATAATTCATATTTTTAATCATCTTTTTGCAAATATAATCTTCGCAGTGCCGAGTAATGCTTACCTAATGCCGACCTAAGTGCCTCCTCAAATAATCTTAAGTGCTTTCGAGTCATTTTAACTCACAACTCATCAATCAACAATCAATTTAGTTCAAATAAATGCTAATCCATTAGATTTTTTTATCTCCATTGAATTTTCCAAGATCGTAGCAGCAAATAATAATAACGACCCTAATTCCTCAGTTTTATACACAACCATCTTCTACCCGCGACATCGCCCGCTTAAAACGTCTTGTCCCCCCCGCCCCACCCCGTTGCATCGCATCGCCGCCCCGTGCTATTGCTTCGTTTTCGCTTAGCGTTTTTGCTCGGTTCCTAAGGGTCCTAGCGTAGAGCCTTTCTCAAGAATTGGGCTATAAAAACCAAAAAGTATTTTTGAAATCCGACTGGTAGTTCCAGAGATTAGCGCGTTTAAACAAACTCTTCAGCTTTATAATTATTAGTGTAGATATAGATATTCTTCTGGCCATAGTTTGTTCCTTTCCAAGTTTGCTCTAAATTCATTTTAACAACAAACAAAAGATATCCAAAAAATACCACCAGTCATATTGCAACATTTCCAAGCCAAAAATATCTCAACTTATCAAGACTCTCGCCAAAAACTACGCAAATTCCTTTGTCTATGTCCAAAGCCAAACATACAAAGAGACCAAAAACAAAATATTCCACTTCTCATTCAAGTAGGTAAAAAACAATTTTGCACGTTTCAAATAATTTAAATGTAAGCGAACACTAGGCAACGGGAAACAAAAAAAGGGTTCAACTGACTTTGGTGAATATGTAATGAGGGACATTGTAAAGATAAATATTCAGGAGCAGAGGTGCACACCACGTTCACTGTAGGTGG